>OX392464.1:34644957-35932519 GCA_947623515.1 Neoascia interrupta | reverse complement strand
TTGGAGGCGGAGGATCGAGAAAGATAGAAGGACCATTTAGCCACCCTCGCTCCGCGACCCTTTTAAAGGATAAGCGGCATTCGAAAATGATGATGATGATGATGATGATGATGATGGGTTTAAATTTGGTAGTTGGGCTGAGAGTAAAGATAAGTTGGACAATTATTTGAATCTGCCCACAGACACGCCCACCTTGTGTTCGACCACCTCTTTTAAAAACCAGTGAGTAAGTGCAATAGTGTGTACGCCGAAGTTACAGTCCGTAAAACGGACCGTTGAATACCCCATCCGATCCCACTCTGTAGAATGCTGATGTTATTGTTTTTTTTTTTGACATTTTATAAGTAGTGCAAACTTCGAAAAGGGCTTGGTCCAACCGCCCCTTATTAAGAACTATTAATATTAACAGGTATTTCCAAGTTACCTAGCCTACGCTTAAATGTAGGTAAAAATGGATTTTTTGGCTCAAATTCAATATTTTTGAAAAATCGAGCTCTTAAAGGGGGCCCGGCTGAGAACGTTGTATGAACGAAATCTGGAATGAATCTCATTTCCCTCACCTGCTAATTTGTTTGTTTTTTGCCTGCTAAATTAGGCTTAAGGCCAGTCGAAAATTTATTTTTTTGAAAATTTAAGGTTTTCTTTAATTCTGCCTCCAAATGTGCGCGTGGACTAAAGTCTTATATGAACGAATTAAAGAACTATGTATTTCCTACATAAAATACTCAGGATTTTTTTTTACTTTGAAGCAAAAATATTGAGTAAAACGCATTTGAATATTTACCTATAAAATAGATGCCACGCCTAGTGGAGGAGGTTTACCAATTAAATTTCTCTTTTTTGCGTCTAACATTTTAGAAGATACTAAATGTAAAATTTCAGCTTTTAAATACGTCTTACAGTTTTGAAAGTTCTGGAGGTAGTTGCAAATTTAGACCAATTGTGGGCGTGTCTTTGAGTGGATTTGAAAAATGTTTATACTTGTACTGCTTGGCATGACGTGGAGCTTCAACACCCTAGCTCAAAATGTAAGGCCTAAAAAAATGTGACACACAGACGGACGGACGGACATGGCTTATTCGATTCACAATTCGGTCGCGATCATATGCTTTTAAGGTCTTGGGGGTCTACCATTATTATTTCACCGTGTCACAAACTATGTTACAAACTTAATATACCTCATTATACCCCATCCCCCTTACCTGTGGGATGGGGTATAAAAAACAGTCATTTTAAGTTAAAATCCCTCAACAAGGGGTCATGTTCAATGTTATGTCAATATCTCTCAAGGTCTGAGTGGTCTTCGGTGATTATTTCACTGCGTTACAAACTATACATCAAACTTAATATAACCTGGGTAGGTTGAAAAAGCGGTATAATTGGGGCAGAAAGACCTTTAACCGCCACTTTAAAACCTCGCCCCTTAACAAAAACAACTATTCGAGCTTAAATCAAGTATAATTGTTGAAACACTCCATAATACAATAAACAAAACCTTTGAACGGTGTAGGTATTCCTATGCGTGTACTTATTTTGATCTGCATTTCATAACAAAAGGCTGCCTCAAAGCATGTATAAGTATACATGTATTGCCATAATTATAGAAATGAACTGACTTCAATTAAAACTGGGTCGGGCTTTCACAATGCAATATTCATAGAAATAAACAACAGCTTTACCTGCAACGGTCATATTTGCAGCTTTTGTAGTTAACTTGAAATGCGGTGCATCGCCAGATACCTCACATCGGTAGACACCGGATGATTTTTTACCAAGCAAACTTAAATCAACTCGACATGTGGTTTCATTACAGATATTGCTGCCATCTGATACTTGAATTCCATCGACTGGGAACTTTAGATAAACAGGATGCATCATTGGTGAGTACCTGAAACAAGAGAAAAAAAGATTTGGTTTAATTATTCTTTTCAATTAGTAATTGTTGAATTTGTTGTTAGAAAACAATTTTGACCGATTTATGAGAAAAAAAGTTTTATAAGTTGAAGTTCCTGGAAGGCCATGTCAAACAGAAGGCGCATACGTCGCGTTTTGAACGCTATTGTATTCTACTTTACCTTATAAAAACCCTGCCACTGGTACGCCAATATGACTTAGTTTTGTAATATTTCACCACCCAGTGCAATACGGCCAAACAAGGCAACGAAACGCATTTTGGTTCAGGTTTTGTACCTACATAATGTGCCGGAAATTGACAAAAGTTCTCTAACTTACAAGCTTCAAATTGATGCGCTATCTCTAAGCTATAAGCTAAGCATGTCCCCCAAATGCTAAGCATGCTCAGTTTTGAGCTGTTAAGGGTCAGCCCTCTTTAGTGAAGCCAAAGAAAACTTTTCCCAATAGATTAAAATCGGCTTCTAAGACGGGCTTCAAAACCTCAAGACTAGACTCCATCGCCGATCTCGCAGGCGAACTGAAGGACCCGACCATATCACAGCAAATATGGTTTTAAAACTTAAATCTTTGTCTCCCTTGAGCTGTTCTGTGTAAATATTTGTTAAGGAGAACATAAATCAGTCGCAGTAGAGCCACAAAAAGTATAAACCTTCATCAAGCGTCTATCGCAAACCCTTTGTATTACTTTTGAGTTACTTTTCAAACAATTGACTTTATAAAAAAATCAAATGCCTAAAAATAACATCGACTACACGTGGCACTTCATCTCTGCGCGCACCTATGCCAAGACTGCTTACAACCCTTCTCTATATTCCCCATAGAAAGACAGACTTGAAAGAAAAAAAAAAAAAAACATAATTTGTTGACTAAACCCCAGTGGAGACAACGTATAAATCAAATGGGGCTTTAAATTTTCTTTTGAAAACCAAATAAATGTGAGTATTGGAGCGTGTTCAAGTAATTTATGTCCTTTAAAGTCGCCCACAATATGACAGCCAAAAGGAAACGTGTTTTACCACAATTGAAACTCAATATATATAATCCTCCGTCTGCCCGCTTCCAATTCTCAATACACCAATACAGAAAAATATCCCAAACACTTCATAATAAATTATAAATATTTATAGAATTTTTCTCCCTGTTAATATAATGTTCGATTAAAGTCACTTTAAGGATGTGCCAACGGTTTATACGGTCATGTAGCTCGCACCCCTCCTACACATAAAAATTATTACAACACGACTGACACGAGATCCTGACAGAAGGAAATTAATGTTCGCATTTCGGGCGTTAATGTGTTGAGCCAATAAAATTCATTGGAATCTCAACAATAAAGCGTTTAAACGATTCGAGATTATCCTTCGCCTTCGTCCTGGCCTTTCTAAACCACTATATATTGGATTTACTTCTTCGTTTGACGTTCATTCCTTGCTGTCTGTCATTTGCGGCCAATTCCATTTGATTCCTTTTTGGTGGTGTGCTGATGGTTGCGTTGGTAATTACAAGAATTCTCTTGTATAGCTTTTTCCCCTCGACTGTTTTTGGGCAAAACGGGGGTGGTGGTGGGAGCTGGACTTGACTTGAGATACATTTCGTTAAAGTGGGTTCTCGGTGTTTTGGACCTGATGTAACTGTGTGTGGGCAAATCTTCTTATAAATATGTAATGCGAGTCGGCTTTGCTGTTGATTTTGATTTTGTTTGCTTTAATAGCAAGGTATGACCTGGGCGTTCAAAAAGGACTATATGGGTACTGGTAGGTACCAGATTACCATTGGACTCAGACATAATTCTAAAGAAATTTTATTTGAACATTTAGTGCTGCCTGACGCTATGTGCAATCACTCTTATTGTCTAATTGTTGTTTAACTTAAATTTTATGTTCTTCGAAAACTCTTACGGTTCGATAAATGGTTGCTCCAAAATCTTGGCTTTAATAAAGTTTTATACTATGGAAACATGGTTGCAATTTAATAGAAGCTGCTTTTTTGCTTGTATACCTTAAGACATTTATTATAAATATGTATGAAAAAAAAAAACTTACCGAAAAAATTCCAACTCGTCTTTGTACCATTTGACTGAGTTAAGGGTGTGGCCGCCCATATCATAGCTGCAGGATAGAGTGACGTTGTCGCGGAAGTCAATAATATCGGGTACGTAAATGTCTGTCACAACGAGACTACCAACTTTTTTGCAAACTGAAACGAAAAATAAAACAATTATTGTTTAAAGTATCAATCAATTAAGTATAACGATTTTAATCGTGATACGAATAAAAATTTCGGTCCGTCCAAAAATGGAAAAAGGACCCCTTATATTATCACTACGTTGTCTGTCCAGAGAAAGATAAAATTTTCTGTGCTTCTAAGCTTCGAGAATAGTCAGAGGGCAATTTTTTCAAGCACAAATAACGGTTTAATTACAGTTTGAAGTTTTTCGGAAAAATGGATTTAATAAATTTAATTTTTTTAAGAAGTTTTAGTAAATATCAACTTTAACAAAAAAATCCAATTTTTTGAAAATAATGAAAGGTTTCGGAAAATGAAGAGTTGAAAATGGATGACGTTTTTGAAAGTGTTTCACACGCCATAACTTTTGAACCGCTTAGTGTACAAAAGCAGTATTGAACAGTCGTAAAAAACCACTTAAAGTCATCGAAGTGCTCAAGTCAGATTTTTCAAAAAAAAATGTTATGTTGCCGTTTTGACGCATTTTTGAAAAAATCGCAAAAATGCATGGAAAACGTGTGTCTCCCCCCTATCTCCGGTGTTATTATCAATTATCGGATAAAAAAAATCACACGTATTAGAAATTAGCCAAAATTTTAAGTTTTAAGTTTTGTACTGTTTTTGCCTGGGGTTCGTCGAAAGATAACTCAATTTCACTTTTGTAATCACACAATGAAAAACTTTATTTATCAAAAAAACTTAATTTAAATTCAAATCATATTTAATTCAAATTTACTACTCAGAATTCAACACATTATTTCAATTCAATCACTTTTTACTTAGTAACGATACTCACAAGTCAACGTTTAAAATATCACACCTGTACGAGCCGGTCACCCGTGTATTTATGCAAATTAAACACCTTTTAGTACGTTCTCCCTTTTAGTGCATTGGTACTCTCCCGTTGAATTCGATGGAAGTGAAATTTTCTGTATCAAAATCCGAACTTCGAATATCAGTTCGCTGTCAGCTGACTGGAATGACCGTTGGGTGTGTTTGTAAAGTGAATCGATGGGTGCATTCAGTGATTCCTGCCTGTCTTTTATTTCTTGTCAGCACATAACATTGTACCCCTCTTAGTTTTGTTCGTCCCAAACAAGTACGTCATCGTTGCTTCCGTAGTAGCGATGTAGGCGATCAACATGGATAAATTTCATTTTCGCTCTTGGCCCTCGTTGGATTCGGAAGACGACATCATTAATTAGCGTTACAACTTGGTAAGGACCTTCCCAATCCTGCTGCAGCTTTGGTGATCTTCACTTTTTACGATGTGGGTTGTAGAGCTATACTAGATCTCCCTCGTTGAACTCGGGTGCTGTTGCTCGCGCATCGTATATGGTCTTTATGCGATCGCTTGCAAGTTTTATATTGCTTCTGCTTATATTGGTGTATGTCATTAAACCTTTCCTTAAGGTCCACCACGAGACGAGCTATGTAGCGCAATGTCTAGTTTTGGCATCCCTGCGCCAAACTCGTCAGTCTGTGCAGGATGACGATGGAAAACTCACGCTGTTCCGTCAAGGTCGGCAAAGACCTCACTGACCCCTTTGATGTCAAAAAAAGATTTAGACAAGGCGACGCGCTGTCATGCGACTTCTTTAACATCATACTTGAGAGAATTGTGCAGAACTCTTGCGCCAACACCAGAGGTACAATCTTTCAAAAGTCCGCTCAACTACTCGCATACGCAGACGACATTGACATAATCGGTAGAACATGTCAAAACGTTCCATCCATTTTATCTGATTGCGGGTGAAGGGGTGTGGTCCGTGTCTCTTGAAGTCCAATTGGTGCGCACAATTCCTGGAATATTTGCGATTCGAAGTTTCGTCCTTTATCAGAATGTAATTCCATGGGCAACCCAAGCCCAGATAGTGAAGCTTCTTGATTTGGGATCGCAAATGCCTCGGGCCACTTGATGAAGTAATCGGCAATTACAAGGATGTAACGATTGCCTCTTTCAGTTTCCGAAAATGGACCTGCGATGTCGACGGCTATTCTTTTGAAGGGGGAACCAACGTTGTACTGGTGCATTTTACCTCATATTTCGACTTTAGGTCCCTTACTAGCAGCACAAGTAGTACACTGCCGACACCACTTTTCAACGTCGTTTCTTGCACTCAGCCAATAAAAGCGTTCCCGTACCTTTTTCAGAGATTTGTTGATTCGCAAGTGCAAACCAGACACTCCATACTGCATTTCCCGTAGAATATCCTGGACTTTCGACCGTGTAACCACAAGCTGCATCTTAAAGGGCTTTCCATCCGGCATTTTCCATTTTCTCCGCAGAACACCATCTTGTACATGGAGAGAGTCCCACTGCGCCCAGTTTGTCTTTAAGGTGGGATTTCTGTCAGAGATATGTTTTGCATTCGGCTTCTCCATCGATTCCTCCCATGCAAGGATTGGTTCGATGTCAGGATCCTCCTGTTGTGCATTACGATGTTCCTCAGTACACTAGGTTCAGCTTTTATTCTCTGGGCAGAAAAACATTCGTCCTTTTCCTCTTGTCGCTCGCAATGCTTACAATTGGGCTCACATGGCCTCCGGGTTAATGAGTCCGCGTTGCGGTGCATTCCTTTGCGGTGTTGTATCTTAAAGTCATAAGCCTGCAATCGCTCGATCCACCTTGCGACTTGGCCCTCAGAATTTTTAAACTGAGGTAACCATTTGAGAGTGCCGTATTCTGTACGCAAGATCGAACTTCAGGCCAGTCAGGTACTTGGGAAATGTTTCATCGCCAGTATATGAGCAAGGAGTTCTCGCCATCATCATCAGTTTCGGTGACCACTTGTCCTTAGAATGGTCGCGGAGAGAGGTAGGTTAAATGGTCCTTCCATCTTTCCCGATCCTCCGCCACTAACTCAAGACACACAGGCGCGATCCCAATACGGGTTTCAGAGATATTCCTTACCTGATCCCACCACTAGTTTCTTGGCCTACCAGGCGGACCACGCGCTCGCATCTCACCTGGTAACACAGTAATTTTTCGCCTGTAAGCACAGCAATTTCTCTCTGGTCGAGTTAGAACTTTGCTGACGTTTGTTACCACTTTATCCTGCCCATCGTGTACCTGAGACAATGCTGCGCCAACACTCACATTGTTAGCGTCTGCGTTCAAAATAAATGTCTTACCACTCCATCCGTCGATATCACATGCCCCACCAGATGAACAATTCTTCGGATTGAGCTTTAAGTGTGCTGGTAGAAGTTGTGAGAACACCTCCCTTAACATCTTAACATCTCCCTTAACACCTCCCTTAGTCATCTGAAAACCAGATGACTTATCTTTACGCCAGTGCTTCACCATCCAGTTCATATATGCGATGAGTAGGAGAGGCGATAGAAGACAGCCCTGGCGAAGTCCAACGCACACATCAAAAGCATGAGCTAGATTTGACGCCATATTTATCCAAACATAGCTTCTGCAGTTCCCATACAAAGACTAATTGACTCTCAGAAAAGGTCCACTCAGTGCATAGTCCTGCAAAACTCTCCAGGGTTTTTCCTGTAGAACTCGCGTTCATAGGCCTTTTTTAAATTAACAAAGCCACACCCACTAGGGGCATTCTACCGTTTTGTGTTTACTTTTTATGTCTTACAATCAATAGGAGATGCTAAATGTTAAATTTCAGCTTTTTACGACATCTTACAGTTTGAAAGGAGTGGAGGTTGTTGCGTGTCTGTAAGCGAAGTTAAAATATGTTTAAACTTGTATTTCTTCGGATGACAGATAGCTTCAAGGTCACTAGCTAGTTGCTTCAAGCCTCAACAACACGATGTAAAGAAATTTTTATACCTTACCTAAACATATGGCTTTCACTTCCGTTTCGATAGGTACCTTTGCAAAAGATTCAACTCAAACATTCTTTTACTAAATCTTCACCGTTTTGCCTTTGTTGTACTTACTTCAAATATAGTGTTCGAATCTCCCATATCAATTCCACTTAACTTATTTATTCATGTACGAGTAATGTCCTGTTTTAATATGACTACCCCAACTCGTAGTAGAATGCTTGCAATAAATTTTATCGAATCTCTTACTCGTAAAAGTTTACTTGTGTCAATAGTTGCCGGAAAAGAGGAAAACCTCCAAGAACTAATAAAAACTTAAAAACAACAAGGACACGAAAAAGGAGGCAACAAAAATAAAGATAGAAAAGACTGGCAAAGAAACGAATGAAAAAACCTAAACACATTCACACACCCATCTAACCATAACAAAAGCCCCAAGGAACGAATTTAAAATTGCTAACGTAACAAGGACGAGCACACTCGGTGAAGAAGAACAAGACACAATTTAAATAAATGGAAAATGGGCGGTTTCCATTTCCAGGATGTAGCATAAACTTTGTAATTTCATTTATGATTCGACTCTGTTTTGCATGCTTCACTTCGCTTTTCATCGTATGTCGTCGTCGACGACGACGTTGTCGTCCTCGTCAGCCGTCCCATTGTCATTGTAGTTCCCACGACATGCGACTGCGGGGGGCCTGACAGTAAATGCTCCTAAACGATCCTTTCTGTGATTTTCTCGTATGTTGTGTTGTCGATTTTATTTATTCACAGGACACAACTTTGTGTGGTGTGAAATTTGTCACGAGCTCCTTGCGTAAAAATGTTATTCTGTTTAAGTGTTGAGGTGCCGGTTTTTCAGCCAAGTAGCTATTCACAAAAGTGGAGGCTGTAATGGTTTATGTTGGTTTCTTGTTGTTGCTGCTTTTTTTTACAACTGTATTTAAATGTTTTGTTCGGGTCATGTAATTTATGGAGGGCGCTTTATCTTACACATGTGCGTAACCAATAGATGAATGTATGTGTGGATGGGCTTGACGTACTTGGGTAAAACGTTTTATTGACAGTTCCTTGAGTTATGCCTACGACAGGCGGACGAGTTTACATTTTAAAGGTCATTAACATTTTTTTGCCATGGTTTAGCTTGGTGAATGTCTATTTAAGAAAATTGAAAATCGCAATCTGAAACTGGTTGTGACAGGTGACAGAAGCATTCCACCGAAACTAGGGTAGTGTACCTACATACTGTAGATACGCCCACAAATGTCAACGAGTTTTATGCACCACACACGCACTCATAATGTTGGTATATAAATTTGAGAATCTTTACCGAAATACAAAGGACTTTAAGGAGAATGATCGATGATGACCTTTATCTACACAATGAAAAACTTGTGGGTTTATTTGCTCTAAATGCCAAAAAGCGCTTTAACTTTTGTAAATTTATGTCTACAAAATTTATTTGTAAGATTAAAACCCTGAAAAAAATTCTATTTTGCTTATAGTTGTAAATGTGTACATATTTGTATTCGGCTTGCTGCACACCTGGGATCTCCCTGATTGGGAGCATAATATGTTGTGGGGTAGGTGCATGTTTGGGTATGCAAACATGAAACTATGAAAATCTTTCGACCTACAGCAAACGGGGAGATCCTACGAGAGGCATGTTCACACCAAAGAACAATTCTTATTGCAGCACGTGGAGAGTGTTTGCCTCTATATTTTGAAAGCTAATTGAGAGCGTCTTCTTAAGTGGTCTTCTCCTGGTAGGACCCTTTAAAGAACAACATATTGTCAACTTCGGAAGAAGGATTTCTCATCAGACCAGAATTTGTATTATGTCATAACGACACCGCCATGACATTCTGTTTTTGTTGTTATATACAGCCCTCAAGATTTCAAACCAAAGCCTCTTCTAGACTCTTTCTCTCGTTTAATTGTTTCCACTCGCCTTATTCAGGTCCAGGTATACAGCAAAGCTAGCAGGCCGCACTCATTACCCCTTGAGCAGTTCCATGCATGTTTTCCATACATTGCACATGAAAGTTCTTGAATTTTCTTGAATTATGATCCCTTATATTCAGGGTATATAACATATTTCTGGCTATTGATCCTTTATTTATCCTGGGCTATAGAACCTCTTGCTCTCTATTGATGTTCGATAAAAAAATGTCAGGTACTTCGTTGTACAACTTTTCTGGTCTCCTGCCAAATTAAATAAGGCTCTTTTTCAATACGGTAAGATTGAGGAAGCTGGAGTAATGCAGGTATCTTTCACGAATGATTTTCACGAAATTATTTACGAGATCAAGAAATTGAGCAAAATGCTTTGAAATATATACACCTTAAGAGGTAGTTGAACCTTTCAGATTCAGAATGAACATTGTTGCTTTAAGTTGACTAAAGTACGCTTTAAAATGTAGGTCGGGAGCTAAGGAATTCACCTCAAACGAATTTGAAGGCAATTAGGCGCTTAAACATGTTTAACGCCCTCGTGTTTTCTTAGATTTGCCTTACCCCCGTTTTTATGTTATTCAACTCGTAAGTATTCCACATCTCCCCTTTAGATCCTTTTAGACCTCTCGATGTACCTACCTACCTACCTATATTTTCATTGAAACCACAGTGAATGCATTTTATTTTTATTCATATTTTTATGTTAATCAAGCTTTCAGCGCCAGGACGAGTAGACACCCCTCGGCATGTGGCGACGAAGGAGAGGCATGTTTGTCGTAAGTGGCTGCAGCCATATGAATAGTCCTTTGGTCTGGGGTTGCTGCAGAATTGTATGAGAATGTTTCTGTGTTTGGCTACGCAAATGGAAAAACACACTCTTAGTTAAAAAAAAGTCGGCCGCAATAAGTAGATACATAGAAGGAATATATTTTACATACATTAGAGTACCAAGGTCGAAATGAATGGAGACATCACCACCGGTGCTGATTACCCATTAGCGAGGATAGAGTTTTTACATTTGTCACACAATGTCTGAGTTAAGCGTCTAAAGGCATATTTTTCTTTTTGATTTTTTATTTTAGTGCAAGACACTTTTGTTTTTTTCTCTAGAAATTCGTGAAGAGTCGTTGAAAAGTTTAAAATTTTATTTCTAACTTAAGTTCCAGTCTAATTACCACATTTTGCCATAAACCTTTTTTTCAAATAAATTCAATTGTACATACTTCCTAGAAATCAGTCAGTCGTCTATCTTCCCAATGAAACATTTTTCTTTAGCAGACCTCAAGAAACCCTTGCAAAGTAAGATTGTGCCAATAAATCAATAAGCCTCTTAGAGCACACAAACTTGCAGGTAGGTATACCTGCTTTCAAGATTTCCCATTTCCACGAATCGGTTCGCTCGAGAGAAACTAATTAAAATAAAATCCTGCTTATAAACACTCTCCTCTAGGTGCTTTAACAAGACTCCTTGCGGATCCCTAGATTGCCGTTTATGGAGCACACAAAAAAAAGGACTGCATTTCCTTCAAGTGCAAGGAAAAACAAAAGAGGTGTTTAAATACTTTTCTTTTAACACCTCTATGCTTGCAGTATGGTACTTCGAAGCGAAGGACGATGTTATATGCACTTTTAAAGAAATAACTGTGTACCTATATAAGGAATAGGTGTAGCTGGATCGTCAGATTTTCTTACATTTTCTTTGAAAAGGGGATGTGTATGCAGTAACTTTCATTAAATTTGGTTAGGTTGGTGGCCTTTTAGTTCTGAGCTTTTTATACCCCATCCCATAGGATAGGAGGTAGATTAAGTTTGATTCATAGTTTGTAACATAGAGAAATATTCACCGTAGACCCCCAAGACCTTAAGGGCATATGATCAAGACCGAATTGTAAGTCGAATGAGCCATGTCCGTCCGGCCGTCCGGCCGTCTGTCGGTAGTTTTTAGGCCTTACATTTTTAACTAGGAACTTGAAACTTGATATCTGCTCTTTCTAGGTCCCGAAGCAGTACAAGTGTAAAATTTTTTTAAATCTGCCCACTGACACTGAAAATAAAAGTTGTCGCCGGAAGCTGAAATTTGGTATGCGATATCCTCGCTTGAGTGTATTGTGATTGGCATTTAAAAAAAAAGCGAAAACCGCCCCTTGTAGGCATGGTCATACTTAATAAGCAATAAGCATTCTAATAAACGGTTTTTATTTGATATATTGGTTTTAAATCCAAAAAACTTGCACTGTAAAATGTTCAGATATATGCATAGGCTATCAACTCAAATTAATAAACTTTCGGCCTAATTTGGAACGAAATTTGGTGGGTTGGCTGAAAGTCCATTGGACCAGATCAAGTTTGAAAATTAGCTGAATGAAGTCCGTCCGTCTGTCCGTTCGTATGTAAACAACTTTTAGGCCTTAAATCTTAAGGTACAGAGCTGAAATTTTGTGGGTTGGCTGAAAGTCCATTGGACCAGATCAAGTTTGAAAATTAGCTGAATCTGCCCACAGACACGCCCACTACAGGTCTGTAAGTGCGACCATCTCTAATTTAAAAAAATACTTTTTCCAAATTTTAGCTATGTTACAATGGTACTAGCGCATTCATTTTCGGTATGTAACATTGCCTTGTTATTGTCTTCTTCATTGACCATGCCCACTTTTTTAAGACTTTTATCTTAAAATGACCTTTTTAATAAATAATGAAATTCGACAAAAAATTATACATGACCAAAGTTGTAGATATTAGCATTCTCTGACTTTAATGTGCACGTAGCATGTGCCTCCGCCCACTTTTCTGGGCGTGGCGTTAAAAAAAAGTGATTTTTTTAACGGCGGAGTTTTAAGCCGAAATGTATGCAACCACCTAGTATAAAATATTCAACAGTTATATTTTATCCCGCCCACTTTTTAGAGGCGTGGCAGGTTTTTTTAGTTTGGTCGCGTATTTTGCAATCCGTCGTAGAAGGACTGAAGCTTTTGCATACGCACTGTTGCACTTTGCCATTTGTTTTTCTTATTAAAAATTTTCTTAAATTCAACTTAAAATGCTGTTCCCACTAGGGACTGAACGGATTAAGTCAATTTACAGAGTCCTACGAAAGCAGAAGACGCAGCCACAATGTAGCTAGATCCGATGGCAGTGAATTGCGCGTCACCTTGCGGATGATCGTATGAGCTTGCAGATGCAGAAACCAGATGCAGAATGTGGTTTGAAAGGCGACCAATCCTAAAACTTTATCAGCAAAATCTGTTGCTGGCTTATGTGCATTAATTATGCAAAGAGGAAAATTGTAGGCTTCTTAAGCTTCTGTGTTAGTAGTGGGTCTTTTGTAGCGCCTCGGAAACTGACACTCGGGAGGTCGGAAGGTATTGAATCAAGGTCGAATGGGATAAGTTCAGGAAACGGAATGAGTGTTGTGGCACTTGACTTGAAAAGTTTTAAAGCCAGATAAGAAAAAAATTGCTTTTATGAAATAACCTAAAACCTAAGTTTTAAGGCTTTCGCGGTTGTTAATTGACATGTCAAGAAACTTTTCGGATTAACCGCGTTAATAACTACCTATTTTTAATGAGTACAATACTAGACTCACCCCGAACCTTCCGCTCAAGTATCAAGTTGCATTGAGCGTGGAAAAGTTTCCCGGTGGCCACGCTCAATGCAACTTGAGCGAAACGTTCGGGGTGAGTCTAGTATTGTACTCATTAAAAATAGGTAGGTTATTAACGCTGTTAATCCGAAAAGTTTCTTGTCAAACCTAATAAACTTACTTTGGATTTTAAAATATAATTGAGTTTATCGTCAAGCTTTTTAAGCAAATCAAAATTGACTCTGTTTCACTATTGTCACTTGAAAAAAAAAAACGAGTGAGTAAGTACAAGAGTTTGTCTGTGACGAACTTCTATATACCCGACCCTGTAAACCATGTAACACCAAATCTTAAAGTTTTCAAATCCCGAATTCATATAATATTTGACAAGCCACGCCCCCAAAAGTAGGCATGGGCTTAAAATTAAAATGAATTAATTTTATTTTCGTTAGAATCATGAGAAAATACTCTAAAAGCAAAAATTATTTCAGAAAAAAATAGTTTTTTTCTAAAAATGCCCCTTAAAAGTGGGCGAGGCTCAAAACTTTGTATGGAGCAAACTTAGCGTGGCCGTTGACTGACTGGGCCAATTTTACACTTTGTCCGTGCAACAAAAGAACCAAGCCGTGTACCAAATTTCAGTTCTCTAGCTAGATTTTGAAAACCTAAGACCTTCACACATACGGACCGGCGGACGGACATGGCTTAATCGATTCACCTTTCGGTCTCGATCAAATCTCTAAAAGGACTGAAGGGTTACGGTGATTATTTCACTGTGTTACAAACTATGCATTAAAATTTTAATACCCTCGGTTGGGTATAAAAAGACCGTGAAGCATGAAGTCATACACGGATTGAAGCGTCGGCTTCTTTTGAAGGCTAAGCCTACATTTTTGCGTAATTTGCATTTTTTTTATAATTCACTCTTGTTCAATGGATTATGACTACCATTAAATTGAGTTTGTATAACGCGAGTGGAAAGGATCAGAGGAGAGAGAGTAGAGGTACTGGTTCACTTTGGTTTTGAACTGCTGAGGACTGTAGGTACGAGGTTCTGCTGAAGAAAGAATTCTAGTATAGAGCTGTACGTCGGAAGCTCAAGGGTGAACTCGTGAGCACTTTTTCTTGTGCGAGTACAACGGTTCAACTGTTTGAGAGGTGGGATGAAGCTGGCTTTTTCACTTGAGCAATCTTTGTAGAAGAAACGATAAAACAATGCGAGGCAGGCGACGTTGCCGCGGTGTTCAAGTGAATCAAGCGATTCTATGATGGGGTCCCCTATCACTTTTACCCCATGATCGCACGCTTCTGAATCCTATCCAATAGGAGCAAAGTTGTCTTTGGTGCACCCGCCCATACATGGGAGTTGTATTCCAACCTAGGGCGTATATACGCTTTGTAGATGTTTGCCCAATCCAATCGTGAAAAATATTTCTTGCATCGCTTTAAGACACCTATATCTTGCTTCGCATATAAAATATTAGGTGTGTTCCCTTACTTTCTATATCATTTTGGTCAGATTTCCTTATTTGAAGAAGTGGTCGTAAAAATCTCTAAGTGAGAGGAAAAACTGACCAAACTGCCAACGTTAAAGCTCACTACTGGCTTCAACGTCAAGACAACCTCTTTTTCGAATTTTCGTTCAAAATGCCTTTTGGTCAACTAAGACAAGTCGTAGGAACTCAAATTTTGGTGCAGAGCAATAATGGCCTAAAACCTCTAAGAAGGCAAAAGTTGGACCGCCCACAATTTCGACAATGCCTATTTTTAACATGTTAGATCTTTAAAAACTTGATTTTTCGGAAAGTTCAGTTCAAATCGAAAAAAAAATTAAAGATATTACTATTTTCAAAGTTTTTTCCATACAAAGTTTTGAGCTCCGCCCACTTTTAGGGGGCATTTTTAGGAAAAAAACTGTTTTTTCCGAAATAATGTTCGATTTTAACGCTTTTTGTCATGATTCTAACGAAATAACAATTAATTGCTTTACATTTTTAGCCCAGACCCACTTTTGTGGGCGTGGCCTTTAAAAATAATATATGACTTTGGGTCAAAGAATTTTAAGATTTGGCGTTACACGGTATATAGGGTCGGGTATATAGAAGTTTGTCACAGACGAACTCTTGCACTTACTCACTTGTTAAAAATGGGAAGGCGAATAGGAATTGAAATGGGATAGGAAGAGGAATAGGAATGAAAAGGAACCGTTACATACGGTTCTAGCACACGCCCATATTTGAGGGCGTGGTCAATATAAAATAATTTATGAACTCGGACCAAAAAGCTTTTAGATTTGGTGTTATACGGTATAAGGGGCGGGCGGATATGTAGAAGTTTGTTACAGACAAACTTTTGCAGTTACGCGAGAGGGTTTTTAGTTTGGGTTTTTTCTATAAAAATACTAGAATCTTATTTTATTTTGGAAGGTTGGCTTACTTAGAATTTAGAAAAATAACAATCATACGGATGATGCAATATGCAAAAAAAGACCAAAAGATACTTTTGCCTCACTTTTCAAGAATGTCCATTAATGAGCATCGCATATATTTTTAGTCAACCCTTTGATTACATTTTTGAGTCATATGGCCTTGAATAAGGGAATGCGCGCTCCTGAGCAAAGCAACCGACACGAAACCATTTTAAAGCGACTTTTAAGTCTGTGTTTCGCCTCAGACGAAAAAGTCGTTTTCAGAAATTACTTTTTCTTATTGCAGGCATTTCTATGTTTGAGGGCCGATATGAAATTTTTTAATCTATACCAAGCCACTGGCATTTTAGTTTGGACGCACCCATTGGGGATCTTTATAAGCTTGACTTGAATTTAATAAATAAACAATCTAAGCTTACAGTAATCTTTATGTCTAATGGTAGGAAAGTGGGGAGAGGATGGGCGACTGTAGAGGACGTTTTATAAAGTGTGTTTTTTTTAGTTGAAGATGGAAATGAGTGGAGTAACATTACACAGGATTTTAGACATTTGCTCATGGAAACCGTAGTTCGTTCGATGAAAGTTTATACAAAAGAGGGGCATAGTGCGTAAGTTACATAAACTTATGTTTAAAAGGATCATGTGCAATAATGTGGGACAATCGATGTTACCGGTAATTAGATCGTGAATGAAAAGAATGACTGCAAGCTCACGAAGGTTTTTTAACGAATATTAGTTTCACACAATCATTATAACGGGAAAAATCCAAGGTATCTTCCCAGGGCAGACCGCAGAGGGCAAACCGAATAAATCTACGTTGAACGGCCTCGAGACGTGCAGAATAAATGGCGTAAGAGGGGCACCAAACTTGACATGCAAATTCGAGGATGGTCCTAACGAAGGTTATGTACCAAGGGAGGAGTTGGCACACTTATTATTATTATCGGTGTGAAGGCGAAAGTTAAGATCCCGGTCGCAGATAATGCCTAAATCAACCAAGGATTCGACACGAGGATCAATTTTATTATTGATAACATAGTGTCTGGGAAGTGAAGGGAATCGCTTTCAGGAAAGGGTTATAGCTTGGCATTTGCTGACATTGAGCTCGTTTTTTTTCGCGTCAGACAGTGAAATTGTTTACGTCGGCTTGGAGAAACGAGGACTCATCTGGGGAAGATGAATGCTTCGAAATTTTCATGTCGTTAGCGTAAATTGAAACATGTGAGTAAATGATGAATAACAGTGACCAAGGTTGAGAGGGTCAAACATAGAAGATCTAAAAACAGCATTATATTGCCGGTCTTCTAGATACAATGTGCCGGTCTTCTAGATTCAATCTAGATGTGGATCAATCGCCGAGGGCGGTGAGCTTTAGAATTATAATTTGATCCGATAGTTTGTCGAAGGCCTTACTCTGAAATCGGTGGCAATTTCTTCGTCAATTTCTTTGCTTGCCATCTTCAAGCGAACACACGGATTGCGAAACAAAACCATGTTGGTTTGGTGATGAGACAGATACATGAGAGCTTTACAATAGGGCAATAAACACCTCATACCTGTGAAATTGTGCTTGAAACAGGGGGCTGAGAGGTTGGATCAATGTTAAATGGAGATAACATTTCTGCTGTCAGGACCATAGGAGTAGTCTTCTTTTTACTTGCTTATTTTTTCGGTGACCAGGGAGGGCGTTATAAAAGGTTTTGTTTATAGTCAACGCCAATTTTTGGGGGCATGATCCAAGCAAATCATTGTATGGGCCATGTATTTACAATAGACCAATTCAGGCCAACAAATATTGTGATATCGTGTTACAGGGTAAATATGAAAGGGAATTTAAAAGTTCTCGCATTTGTTTGCTTGTTTCAATTATTTTCTATGAAAATCGAGAAGCGTATGAAAATATATAAAAGTTGTTGTATGCATTTGCATTTGCCAAGCCTTTTTCATTAATTTTGAATACCTTCGCCCAATTTTGGTGGTGGGGTTGCAGAAAAATTTAACACCTTTCTAGAATTAAATAATGGAGTTTTCATGTCCGAAATCCATAACTAGAGCTTTATAAGAGCTTATTTTTCCATCCTTCCTACTTTAAGGAGGCATGGCTTTTCACTCCTTCAATATAAGGTAGGGTAGGGTATTATATGCAATCGATCACAGCCGGACTGAAGCCTTTGTACTGTTGCTTTTTCTCACAAAGTTAAACTTTCAAAACATAGATTTTTGTATTTATTCATTGGTTATAGCTATCCTAATTCAAGGCAGTAAAGTATATTAGGTCTGATGGGAACAAAGGCGATAAGCCATGTCCGACCGTTCGTCTATGTGTCACCACCCTAGTTTTTAAGCTAGCAGTTGGCACCAAAACTTATGTGCCAACTGCTAGCTGGTTTCGAAATGCTTAAAATCTTTTAGCTTTTAAGCTTAGAAAATTTAAGTTCTTTTTTAAACTTCAACCAAAATTCAAGTTCTTATGCCTCGTCTTAATGCCAAGTTGGACAAAAAGAGTGTTTTATAAAATGTAAATAAGAACTTGTTACATTTGTTACATTCAAACAAATTGTCGGTGAATTGGAGGAGCTTCGCCTGAAAATTGCTTGCTTCTTTTATGTTCTTCACGCTGCGGACTACCTTCTCAAAAAGGTTTTAGGGGTCTGTGATCATTAGTAAACTATGTTGCGAAACTGAGCACGAGTAGGAGGCATCGAAGCATTTCTGCACTTGTTTACTCGGTTAAATTAGTATTTGAAACTAGGTAATTTGTTGTAAAATTAAAAAACATCGTCGCTATAAACGCAGTTTTATATGTTTCTAATTTTAGCAGAAACAATTATTTCACATAACAATCTGGATAACAATTTTGTGGCTTTTAAACTATTACAAAATTCTTCATTCCTAGCTTATATGACACTTCAGTCCAATTATAAATTCTTGTAATTTAAATTTTTTCGAGAATAAATAGAATTTCAATTGGCTTTGCCATGGAGCCGGTCCCCAATATAAAAAGTGTTTTTTCAACACTCAAATAATAAAAGAACATTAAAAGAACTCGGTAATCTGTATAAAATGCCACTTTTTATAAGTGCCTACAAGAAAACATCGCCAAAGAAACTAGAACTTGATTTACCATCGTTGTTGCCAACAATTGTTTTTCTTCCTTTTGTTTTCAATGAAGAACCCTTGAGTTATTTTAAAATAAAAGGAAAATTGATCAGCATGACCTTCCCGAACAATGCGGCAAACAAATGATTCCGAAAAAAAAAACCTTTCAAAAATGAAATTAATGATTCTCCCTACCAACCATAAACGGAAGTAGATTAGTACATTTCCTTGAAGCATCCATTTTCCAACAAGCCCATGATCTTGATAAAGCCCCTGAGTTCATCAATCATTATGAAATTCACGTTGTTCTCTCGGTTAAAAAAAAAACTTCTACCTAATTAACTTTCATACATCAGCATTGTTTTTGCGCAAAAAGCTTAAAAAAATAAAACACCATCATATTTTCCAGAGACCTACGCTATCAAATCGAGCCACCATTAGGATTATCCTCTTGATGTAGTCAGCCGAATCTTATTTATCTCAATTTTTGTTTCTCCCCACCGCGTAATGACCTAATTAAGATTCCACTTGGATTTAATAAAAAAGCCTGGCAACCGCTTCAATAAAATCTGATGCCCCAAAAGCAACCACAATATTGACTTTACTCACCAGTCAGTCCAACAACAAGCATCCACAACCAATAATCCATTTTGGGAATTCAAAACACCGACGTAGAAATCCAATTTAATTCCTTATCATTATAGCCGATTACAAAACATTAAATTCATTTATTTATTCATAAATTCACTGACGTTACGAGTCTGGCCTAGTGTTTTCCACCCGAAACCGATACCGATTCACTGCTCTAGACACAGAGAGATGTAATATTTTAGGCTATAAATAAATTCCCTTACTCTTGGCGAGGATTGCCCAACGGGTTTGTGTGTAAACTATCGTTCTAAGTCCTTTTTCTTTTTTTGGGACAAACACTCTGGCTTTTGAGGAATTGGGCTTGAAATGATGTAAACGATTGTTTACTTCAATAACAATGCAGAGTTTTATTTTGAAAAAACAAAAAAATTTAGCAAAGGACGAAAAAGGGCAACAACATAATTACAATAATAATTATTTGATAAATTTTAAAACACTCGTTAGATTTGAAACACAAGAAACTGAGCAGCTAACGTTTTTTGGACACTCCTATACCGCCTGAGCTTTAGCCAATGACTAAAGAGGTTGGCACAGATAGATACCTTGTTGTCTGTTGCATATGGAGCACGTATCACTGGAAAGCTCCACCACACCAGAGGGATGCTCGGATGGGAGATAAATTCCATTCCAGTGTTGGAGAGCAAAATCCTATAGGGGTGAAGTAAGATTCTGATAAGATTCAGTAATAGAGAACACGTCTATTCGTACATTCGGAGTGATTCCGAAATTTGCGTGCGCAGGATTTCCTGGCCGGAGACTGTGAGAGGATATTTTCGGAAGCTTTAATAACTGCCGACTATATTTGTGGCATGTGTCATGTAAATCAGTAACTGGCGTTGGTATGTTCTTTTTGTGTGTCCCTTTTTGACAGAGGAATTAAGAGTGCACCTACATCGGATTTGATTCGCCTGGAAGGTCGAGTGTAGTGTCAAAAGCGTGTTGAGAGGTGAATTTATTTTAACTTTTCGATAGCTTCTGAGAAACGAAATACATATTTTTGCATAATAAGTTAATCTTTTGTACCCTTAGGGTGTCTTGATGACTATGAGGGGGCAAAATTATTGTAATGAAATCTGTAGGTGTGTGTTTCCTTTCGATGAGTTGGCCTTATCGAAGTTTTCTGAGAGATTTGAAGCTGTAAAAAATCGAAGATTATGCGAAGAATGCTTGTTTAAAAAATTTTATGTATGAAAAAAATATTTTGAAACTTATTGCTTTATATATTACGCAACGTACATATTAATATATTGAATAATATACAGGGTGTTTCAGTTACGTTTTACGTTTACGTTTTTGTTGGAGGCTGCTACTATCCGATGGAGCACTCAGACACAACTACTGGTCCATTGTACTACCATGCAGACACCTTACATTAATGTATTTAGTTTACCCGTCTTTCGAAGAAAGATGAGAAGGAGCTTCAGTGATGAAGAGCTTAGGTGTTCGGCACTCACCACGTCAGCCCCAAAGATCCGCCACCTGATGCGAGCAAAGGCAGGACAACTACAGAGAGAGTGTTCCGCTGTATCGTCGTCCTCTCCACAGGCAAGACAGGTGGTGGTTTCGCTTAAGCCTAACACATTCAAGTGTCTAGCAAAAGCTTGGTGGCCGGTAAGGACGCCTACAAGACGCTGACCCCTCGCAGATGTCCGGGCGTAGTCGTTTAGTGTGTCTGCACCCATCGCAGTCACGCCAACGAGCCCTGTGCTCACGAGAAACCCAAGTATCAATGGCAGACGTGACAACAGATACAGGCAGGCCTAAAGCAGGTTCGGGTCCTAAGAAAACCTCTTCTGAAGCCAAGTCTGGCAAGCTCATCAGAGATCTCATTTCCCTGGATACCAGTGTGACCTGGAACTCAAACAAGATTTACTGCATTTAGCCTTCCGACTAAGTTCAACGAATTCTTGAGTTCGAGCACTATCTTGGACGAGGTAAAAGGGTTGAGCAACGCATTTAGAGCGGCTTGGCTGTCACTACAAACGCATATGCTTCTTGCCCTCCACCTGTTAGTCACAATATAGCGCATAGCCATGAGGATAGCGAAAATCTCCGCTTGTAAGACAGACGCATATTTACCTAAGGGGTAGTGGAGTCTAATGTTCTCGCTTTCCACAAAGACTCCAGCACCAGACCCCTGTCCGGTTTTGGAGCCATCCGTGAAAATACGATGGCATTCTTTCCCTGGCTCAGAGTCTGGCCGGAGCCATTCCATTACCTGAGGAAAGTTGACTTGGTAATTTTGTCGCAAAAGGATTTCTGGGGTCATTGCGTCAGAGGGCATGTCCATAAGACAGGGGTCAAAGGACAATTCTCGAACAAGTTCTTCAAAATTCCAATGCGTGTGGTACCAAAAACCACCTCTCTTTAAGCGAAAGATGGTTTTCAGCGTACACCCCATGATAAATATATCAAGGGGGGGAGGTTCATCAAAGCATCTAGAGCAGAGCCCGGCGTGCTAGGGAAGGCCCCTGTGCAGCCAAGACAAGCCGTTCTTTGGAGTTTGGCAAAAGAGGCAGTAACACGTTTTCGCGAAAGCCTGTTCCACCAAACAACCGATGCGTATGAGAGGAGTGGTCTAACCATGGCAGTATAGATCCAGAGGACCCTTTTCGGAGTTAAGCCCCATGTCTTGCCAAAAGCGCCTCTGCACTGCCAGAATGTGGACAATGCTTTTTCGGTTTTGGATTCAACATGATTGGACCATAGAAGTTTTCTATCAAGGATTACTCCTAGATATTTGACTTAATCGGATATCGGGATAGTGACACCTTTAAGCACTAGTTGAGTCAGACCAGTGACCTTCCTCCTTCTCGTAAAGAGAACAACCGTAGTTTTAAGAGGATTCACTGAAAGCCCATTCCTAGTGCACCAATCATCGATCAAGTCCAGGGATCTCTGCGCCTGAGAGCACACAGTCCCTAGGTTTGAGCCGACAGAAAGAGGGGCGACATCATCCGCGTAGGCTTGTGTGTAGGTTCCAGGAAGGTTGAGAGCCGATAGTAAAGAGTCTACAACCATGCACCATAAAAGGGGAGACAGAACACCACCTTGCGGGCAGCCCCTGTTTACCCCAGGTATGACGCACTTGCCACAATCTGCTTCGGTTATCAGCGTCCTGTTCATTAGCATTGCCCTAATCCATTGAACTAATGTTTCATCTACACCATGTTGTCTGGCTGAGTTGCACATGCTATCAAACGTCGCGTTATCAAAAGCACCCTCAATATTGACGAAAACGCCCAGCACGTACTTCTTCTGGGTGTTTCAGTTAAGGTGTGATAAAAAGCTTCTACTTCTTAACGGGTGTTTCAGTTAAGGTGTGACAAAAAGCCAGGGCGTATAGGTTGGCTTGAGACAAGAAAAAAATTGTACGTGATGGAGGGGGGGCTATCCCAAGTAACACAGAAGCTCTTGCAATGGCCACCGCTACGTTTCCAGCACCACAGCATAAAACCTTAGATTCTCAGACTTGGTTTTATGCAAGTAACGGGGCCCCTTACAAAACCCCTATAAGGACGATTTGACACTTTGTAGAACTTAATTTTGAACTCTTTTTTGACTCTTATAGAACTTTTTTGACAGTCAATACATTTTTAAAAGAATATGTAGATACACACACTGTCGTGGTGTTTACCTTTTACTGTCATAGTGTGGTTTTCCTTATAGTTGGGTATGCACACATTCCTATCTTATTCCTTGAAAGTGTTGATGTTTTTGCACAAATAACTTCGTTCATATTAAATGATGATGGAATTTATGAGTAAAATGAGTGCATTTAATTAGCAGAAAAAAAGGTGCGCAGCTTGTTTCTTCGAATGATTTATTAAAATTGGACGAAACGAAACAATGCTCTTCTTGAAATATTAAATATAACATAAAATAAAGAATGCAAGGTTCTATGTAAAGCCCACGTAGCACTATTGTAACACTTAAGGTGCTCTGCGTTGCCCTTCATCAGAATACCTACATCAATTTACAATTCTACAAGCACTATAGTCATGGATGGCCCAATAAAAGCAACGATACGTTCTGTTAGCTTTTTAATTAATGTTCATAGATAAAATAGCAAAAAAGCATGAATATTCTCTAGAAATCAAATTTTTGTGTATGATATATTTATCCAGCCTAAAAATGTAATCTAGTTAAAATTCATATAAATCTATTAAAAATGTAAATTTCTTATATTTAAATGTTTGCTTGAAATGTTCTCACAACGAATTCTGTCAGTTACATTGATTTCGATTGTATGACTTCTGGCAACCCCCAAGTGCTATATAAGAGTGCAAAGTAGTACTTCGGATGTGTCAAACTTATAGTGTTAGAAAGGTCTACAGAACCTGCGCTACAGAACTTAACCCTTCAGCACTTATGACCTTATAACTTCAGTGCTAGGAACGTTTATAGCACCACGTTTACGGAACCTTTGGTGCTAGCACTTTTAGTTTTATAATTATGGTGCTGTATACGTTTCTGTGACCAATTTTATAAGTAAATAATCTGCGCACCAATGGTACGATAACGAAACCTTGAAATACCATTAGTGCTACTGAAGAGCATTTTGAGTGTCTTATGAGTCCAATATTCAAAAACCAATGCTTATGGTTCCAGAGTGTGCTACTTGGGATTCTTCCCCGTTTAGCCGGGAGGGACGATTTCTTATAAATATGACATAAAACAGAAAAAAAATATTAATAAACAATGGTAACACTGACGTTTTCAAGATATACCTGTTTGATATACCAATCTTCTCTTTTGTTTTGTTTTGATTTTAAATAGAGTATTTTGGTGTACAGTTTTTTAAAAATTAGGTTTTAAACCAAAAATTTTGAAAAAAAAAATTGTAGTAATTTTTTTCTAATTTTTATGTTATTATATTAAGTTAAATGTTTCTTTTCAAAATTTAATGCTCTTATAAATAAAGTTATTGAAAACAGAAAACCGCATGCTCACATGTCTTTTACTTTAAAAAAAAAAAAATAACGACAAAAACTTTTTTCTAAGAAAAACCTGTTCTTAGTTGCGTGGCTTTTGGATTAGCTTTTATTTTATTACTTCCTTATTTCTATTCGGAGTCTTTTTAGCGTATAACAAGGTGACAGAAAAAATACCTACTTGACTAATCCCGTTTTACCCTTTTTATACCCGACCGAGAGTATATTAATTTTAATGCATAGTTTGTAACACAGTGAAATAATCACCGGAGACCGACATGTGAATCGATTAAGCCATGTCCGTCCGTCTGTTTGTGTGAAGGTTTTAGGTCTTCAAAATCAAGCTAAAGAACTGAAACTTGGTACACGGCTTGCGTCTTTTGTTGCACAAATAAAGTGTGAAAATTGGCCCAATAGGTCAACGGCGACGCCCACACTTTCTTCAATCTGAGGCAACCTCTATTTCACTATTTCTTTCAAAATGCCTTTTGGTCAAGTTAGACAAGGCACAGGAACCTAATTTTGGTACTGAACAATATTGGCCTAAAACATTTAACAAGGCAAAAATTGAAACGTCACAATATCGACCATTTAGGGGGACTGTTTTTTTTTTTAAATAATGTTCGCTTTTACCTTATTTTCTTATGATTTCATGATTACAATTACAATTGATTTTAATTTTAAGCCCATGCCCTGTTTTGGGGGCGTGGCCTGTACAAATAATATATGAATTCGGGCAAGAAACTTTAAGATTTGGTGTTTCATGGCATAAAGGGTCGGGTATGTAGAAGTTTGTCACAGACAAATTCTGGCACTTACTCACTTGTTTATTTATAAATTTTTTGTGGGGTGCCGTGGCGTAGTGGTTAATGCGCGTGCTTACTACGCGCCGGCCGGAGGTCTGGGTTCGAATCCTACCATCGTCACCTGAAAAAAAGATTCGTTCTTTGTCAGTGTTACCATTATTTTTTAATTTTTTTTTTATTCATATATTTAGAAAATGGCCCATTCTTGCTAAACTGGGGGAAATAGACCCCCCTGCCATACAATTTTTTTCTTACCTTTACCCAGCCTATACGCCCTAGCTATTTGTTACACCCTAACTGAAACACCCTGTTTAAGCGAAACAAATGCTCATAAATATAAATAATATATGTAAATATATTGTAAAATAGTATTTAAATAAATGTAGGTCCCTATTATTTAAAAATATAAATTATGTAATTTTTTGAATTTGAATCAATATAAAGAATCTGATTTAAATTCTCTAAACTTCAAGAAGTTAAACTAATTTTTCTTATTTGCTATCTTTTTAAACTCTGGAAGCACATACTTCGTCGAATCGACGACGCTACTTGAACATCCGGTTTTTTGCCGTGTTTAAGTTTGTATTGCGTTAATTTTTCGTATAGTGCCAGTCGTCTGTTTATACCTGTTTATGTTTTTATTTATTCCTAATAAGATAAACAATTGAAAACAATCAATTTTTGCAACATTCAGCAGTTGTGTCATCTGAACGACGAATTTTTACATTGGCGTCGTCGAATCGACGAAGTATGTTCTTTACGTAAAAAAAACAAGTAGCTATGTCCTTTTAGGGTTAAACCATATTCCGCAGGAATTGAGTACAGCTATTAAATTTGATACAAGTGGAAATATAATATAGGGATAAAATAATGACCGACCCCCAAGACCTTAAGGGCATATGATCAAGACCGAATTGTAAGTCGAATGAGCCATGTCCGTCTGGCCGTCCGGCCGTCCGTCCGTCTGTCGGTAGTTTTTAGGCCTTAAATTTTGAGCTAGGAGCTTCAAACTTGATATCTGTTCTTTCTAGGTCCCGAAGCAGTACAAGTGTAAAATTTTTTGAAATCCGCCCACTGACACGCCCACTTTACAAAGTAGCATAAAAAATTAAAGCTGTCGCAGGAAGCTGAAATTTGGTATGCGATATCCTCGCTTAAGTGTTTTGTGACTGGCATTTAAAAAAAACGAATACCGCTCCCTTATAGGCGTGGTCATATTTAATATACATTCTAGTAAACGGTTTTTATTTGATATATTTTCTTTACATTCAAAACAAGCAATAATAGCTTGCGCTTTATTGCTTGCGCTATAAAATGTTCAGATATGTGCGTAAGCTATCAACTCTAGTGGATCAATTTTCGCCACGCCCAGTTTTGGGGCCGTTTTTAAGTATAAACCAAATTTTTAATATGAAAATTCAATCCTCAATGTTATTGAGGAGGGGTGAATGTTACGCTCCTTTCTTAGGGAGAAGACTCTTAACTGAGAAATTCTAAATACAATTGAAGTTAAATGAAACTGAAATTTAACAACCAAGATTTATGACACAATTCGGAGCTTGACAGTGGTCAATTAGGATGGTGTATCCAACGATTCGCCTAAGCGGATTGTCACCCGTCCCACTAGTTTTGCTCCAAATTAAAAAATATTGCGCAATATTTTGTGTAGAAAACGCTTAGCTCTGCATTTTGTCCAAACAAGATTTTGAGCCACACCCACATTTGCTAGGTAAAATTGAAGGAAAACCTAAAAATTTCCAGAAAAACGTAATTCCGACTGGTTTTGAACCTAATTTACGAATGCATGAAATAAAAAAGTAGCAGATTAGGTAAATGAAACTTCAGTCCAGATTTCGTTCATTTAAAGTTATTAGCCACGCCTCTTTTTAGGGGTCGATTTTTCATATTTTCAAATATTGAATTTCAACCAAAAAATTGCATTTTTACATACATTTAAGCGTAACTTGGAAATATCTGTGGGAATATCTTATAATTGATAGTTTGTAACTAGGGGCGTACATATAAAATGTCAAGAAATAACAATGCCATCAGCGTTTTATGTGGGATAGGATGGGGTATTCAACGGTCCGTTTTACGGACTGTAACTTCTGCGTACACACTGTAGCACTTACTCACTGGTTAAAAAATAAGTTTAACAAACTTAAAAGGAATAAATTTTTTTTTAGTTTATTAATAATTCGTGAATGGCAACAGAAACGGGATGGAATAAAGAAATAGGAATGGTAAGGAAAACAGGAAAGAATGAGGAAGAGAGGCATTTTCATCATGATGACGTTGATGAATAAGGAGCGTTTCGTCAACGTCATCATGATGACGAGAAAGGAACGTATTCTCAAAAAAATAATTGATAACAATATCAAAATCGCCAAAACTGGAGTTCCATTAAAACAGGTGGAGAAGTTTAAGTATTTCGGGGTCTTTTTCACGAAAGATGGGAGGAGTGATACTGAGTTCTCCTGCAATAGTAAAAGAGCTGCGCCGGCCGGTCATCAGGAAAGCTGAGCTTAGAGTGAAAGCAAAGATCTCAGTTTTTAATTCAGTGTTCGTTTCGAGCTTTATCTATGGTCATGAAATTTGAGTAAAGACCAAAAGAATTAGATCGCGGGTACAAGCTGCTGAAATGAGATTCCTGAGGTGCGTTACTGGTATTACTCTACGGGATAGAGTGAGAAACGTCAGTATATGTTGGAATCTTAATGTTGAGCAGCTACTTCTCCGAGTGGAGCGATCGATTCTTCGATGGTTTGGATACGTTGTTCGCATGCCCCCTGACAGACTTTCTAGACAGGCCATGCTAGCCCAGATGCGAGCGCGTCGCCCCCTGGTGGGCCAAGAAACAGGTGGTGCGATCAGATAAAGAACCTCTCTGAGTCCCGCCTGGGGATTGCGCCGGAGTCTCTTGAGTTGGTAGCAGAGAGGGAAAGACCATTTAGCCACACTCGCTCCGCGACCCTTTTAAAGTATAGGCGACATTCGAAAATGATGACGATGATGACCAAAACTGCCAACCTTCGGCCAACGGAAACTTAAGAGCGTATTTACAAAGCTGATCGATCCTGGGTCTGATATTTCTAGTCATTCAGACTAAGCGCTTGGCATCCGTGATTGCTTGGTGAACAGAAGTTCAGTAGTCCTTTTCGTCTCGAGCCTTGCGGCTAATTCGAAGATCCTCTTGTTGTCTTGATGTGGCTACTACTATATAGGTACCTAGTCTTTGTTCTTATTAGTTGTTAACTACACATAGGAAAAAATATCCGATTAAACTGTCACTGTGACGTTCTTATTCTGTAATTGTGACCAGGGCTTTAAAAATAAACATTCAAGTTGCTACGCTAAAGCTTAAGTGTAAGCCTTCGTTCGATTTCAGCGTAGGTGCCGTTGTCTCAATTAAGAGCGAAACCCAGATAGATCAACTTCCTAGCTTCCCCTTCCGGGTTATAGTTCAAATGAAATTTCCATTCATAATGCAATCAACAACAGCATGCAATCGTCTTGCATTAAAATACAAAACATCATGATTTGAGTCACACAATTATGGAACAAAAAAATGTTGCATAAAGCATGCTAACAATTTAGACTGGATTTTGATTCGAAAACGGCAATCTTGCCAAAGCTAACTATATCAAGTTATGCATCTTAATGTGAAAATTACCCATTTCAGTTTGCAAATGCAATTATGTGTAGAGCTATTGCTCTAATTCCCTGAACAAATATAGATACGTGACTCATTTTATCACATAGTGATTTGATAGACTTTTCGTCTTTTGATTCAACAGTGAATGAAGACACAAGCATTCGAACAAATTCAGATTTTTAAAGATTATATTTGAAAACAACATTAAATAATCATCTCTTGAAGTTATACATAACCTACACGATGTGCTTCTGTTTCTGTTTAGTTACGAATAGATATTTCTTGAGCCACCTAAGCTTGTTTAATCTAAAAATTACCTGATACTCAACAGACGGTAGGTATTATACGTGACAGTATTGTTGGCTATATAAAAGCCACCAATGCGAAAGTGTACAAGAACCAATTTTGTTAAAATAACATCAATTGACACCCAATGTCAGTATGTCAACACTAAAACTTAAAACACACGTTCACCCAGCATGTCATGTCCCACTGTATGTGTACGCTTTTTCCGCCAAGCAGTAAACATTTTGCCATTCGCCTCGCCCCCGAAAATGCATTTTCGGAGTGTCAACGTGTGTACTCCACTTGTATCTATCCCTGAGACTTCCACTATAAAATCACAGGTTAAACACAATGTTCGACACATCCATCGACACATTTTCGAAGCCATCCCTTTCGATGTCAACTGAATTTTAATGAAATACTAAAGCAAACAAATCTAGGACATCCTTGCCTGTTCATTTATTAACTGACCCATGAACGGTATATGTGTGCGGATCATCCTTGCCGATGCATCAGCTTTTGCAGGCGAAGCACAGACCTGTTAAAGTGTCCACTGGCGGGGGAATAAAAAAAAAAAAAAAAAAACAAGACAAAACAGGGAAAAGAAAAACATAATCAGACGAGATAGCTACGAACTCTGAGCGCTGCACGTCCTGGAAATCGGACACATGGTCACCATCCACCCATTACACCAAACAGTCGCACAATCCAGTTGGTATAAATCAGGGATCCGGAGCGCTTGGAAATTTGTTGAAAAATGGACGCACGACAGATCCTGGTCTATTGCGACGATTTATTGTTATTCAATTAAATCACACGTCAAATGCATACGCGCAGCAGTTCAACGAACGATCAAGGACCAAATACCATGCGATACCCGTGCCATATATAGAGGAGTTGAATTACGGCGAGTAGAATCCAGAATGGGATTGGCCATATTATCTTAGTCGAGCATAATGACGCGCTTAATGGTTTGAGCACTTGCTTCAAAATACACTGATATGGCGATACGATTTCTGTTATCGCAAGGCACATGCCACTTTCGTGTTTAGCGGACGTGCTGGGATAGATAAATCGATTGACAGAGTGACGTGTTTACATAAGTGATGTGAAATGTGATAAGGGATTTGTCGCCCGTCTGTGGGCTCATACAGTAATAATTGATGCATCACAGTCTCCAATAATACTGACACAAGGTGGGGGTTGTTGACAAGGTACGTTGCATGCTCTGATACTTAAATGTACATAATATTCCTGCATCTGTGTTGTTTCGTGTGGGCGGATTTGAACAACTTTCATGCCACGTACAAAATGAAAACCAACCCAAGTTTTAAGTATCAGAGCTCCAAAATCCACACAGGGGACCCAGCGCGGCGGGTTGATGGTAGCATTTTTGTTACGCCAATCCCGAAATTGTTGCTTGACCCGGTTTCGAGAAAAACAAGATTTCCCTAGGTTCAGATGAAATATTGACACGGTTCACTTTTTTCAGTAACCGGGCGACGCACGGATCGGTAGGAGCCGAGATTTTTTGTTTCGCCTCAGGTTCTCAGAAAAGCACGATTTTTCATGCAGTTATCTGAAGCTAGCGAGCACACTATAACGACTGAACTGCGGACTCGTTGGGTCGATTGTAGCTTTTTTGTTACGCTTATAAGAAATTTGTAGCTTGATGCGGTTCCGAGAAAAAACAAGATTCCTAGGTTCGGAGGGAATTTGGACCTGGTTCACTTTTGCGGTTAACGACCCAATACCGGAACTAGTCGGTTAATTGTAGCTTTTTTGTTACGCCTATCGGAAATTTGTAGCTTGACCCGGTTCTCAGAAAATGAGCCAAGATAAAATGTCGAAATGAGGAAAATGAACCTTAACTTGAGCTTTCCTAAAGAACTACATATTTACAAAAGTATAAAAAACACCTAAAAAAATCAAGAAAAATATTAATAAAACTGTCTTTCCTGAAAAAATTTCAATTTTGACATTCGTCGTTGTGTCATATACCTGGGTCTTTGTGCTAATTCTTATCCAAGCAAACTCCCAAACATGCGAAAAGTCTGCCCTTTCAGTAATTGTTGCGCACCTTTGGTGTTACTATAGTTTCCGACATGATTCTCAGGTGGCATATAGGGGAACGCTCAGTAGTCATGGAGGGTGTCAGCATAGAAAATATCCGGGCGTCCAATCCAACAGCAAAACAAAAACTCAGAAGCATCTGTTTTGTCATGAACGGCTTCCTGATCAATGTCTTTTATACAGGCTCGTGGTTGAATATTAATTAATCTTAAGGTTATAATATTAATATTTTTTTCCTTCACCATAAAAATAAGACAGGCAACTTTCAAATGAAAGCTTAATGTTTGTTACCGAAAGGTATATGTCTTGATTTGCATGTTTATGTGCAGGGTTTTCCTGTCCCTACTGACTATGTTCAGCAATGTATTGCATCGGTAACTCATTTTCTCCTCTTTGCTATATTTGTTGCGCTCATTATTGCTTACAAATTTGAAAGTAAGACACATAAAAGAAAAATTTAATTCGTAAACCTCCTCCAGTGGGCGTGGCATCTATTTTCAAGATAAATATTCAAATGCGTTTTATTAAATATTTTTGCTCCAAATTAAAAAGAATTTGCTTAATATTTTATGTAGACAACGCTTAGGTCTTCACACTTTGGACCACGTCCACATTTGGAGGCAGAATTGAAAAAAAAAACCTTAAATTTTCTAGAAAAACTGAAGGCTGGCCTTAAGCCTAATTTAGAAAAGAATAAAAGAAAAAACTTAGCAGGAAAAGTAAACGAAATTTCATTCCAGATTTGGTCATACAAAGTTTTTAGCCACGCCCCATTTTAGGGGGTCGATTTTTAAAAAAATTTGAAATTGAACAAAAAAATTACATTCGAACGTATTATCTGTATATAAAATGTTGTTTTTTTTTAATACTAGGGTGGACGGAGGCTAAAACTCCAAAATCTTTCAAAGATACCAATACGCCCACTATAGCAGGTATATAATACCGAAGTAGCCGATATTGGTTATGCCCGATTTCCACGTGCTAAAAAACCACCCACCAAGAAGGCGAGCATTTAGCTTTCGAGCAAAGTTTGTTACTTCTTCGCTCACGGTAGCTATTCCTAAATCTCTGTGAATATAACTATTTTTTATATAGCATGGAGCATTCACAATTGCTCTTTGTGTCTTGTTTTAGAAAGTCTGCAACATGGACATGTTGCTCGGCTTGGTACAACCCCAAAGTTGTATACCGTATGTCCAGGACGGCTTTAACACCTGCCTGTACAAGAGCAGTTTGTTATATATGCTTAATTTCGAAAATCTTCCGATAAGCCAATACATTTCCCTGAGCCTAATCTCGAGCTCGTCACGCTTCTTCTTTAAATGTGGTTTCCACCTTAGTTTAGCGTCCAGTGTCATCCCTAGATATTTCGCTTCATTTGCATAAGGTATTTGTGCAGAATTTATGAACAGAGGTAAATTGTTAACCCTTCTGTAAGTGAAATTCACATGCGTAGACTTGTTCTCATTAAGAGCGATTCGCCAAGTCTTCGTCCGGACACAAATTCTGTACAATGCTCGTTGGAGGTTTCTCGTTGATGACTCGACTGATTCACCTGTTGCCAGGATGGCAGTATCATCCGCAAATGTGGCCACGACAGTCTCGTCATCTAGAGGTATGTCTCTTGTGTAGAGCAGGAAAAGGGTCGGTCCGAGGACGCTTCCCTGGGGTACGCCAGCCCGAATTTTCTTGAAACTCGAGTATTCACTACTACACCTAACACGAAAGAGTCTGCTTTCAAGATAATTTTCCAATATTTTAAACATGCTTTTTTAAATTTCATGCGTTATTCTGTAGACTTGATCTATTGTGGAATGGTTAGGTCTGAAACCGAATTGATGATCCGGGACCAAGCGTCTTTGTGCAATTATTGGTTGTAATCGCTTCAGCAGAAGTTTCTCGAATACTTTCAATATTATCGGCAGAAGCGATATGGGCCTATAAGATTTTTTATCATTTGCGCATTTCCCCGGTTTTGGAACCATAATGATCTCAGCAACTTTCCATTGTCTTGGAACGTATAGAAGTCTAAGAGAAGCGTTTATCATATAAAGTAGCTTGACTAGTGCCTTTTTTGGTAGCTCTTTCAATATTTCGCCAGTGATCAGGTCGTAACCCGGGGCCTTATTATTTTTAAGTTTGCTAATTGTCTGTCGGAGTTCAACTAACGAAACTTTTTTCATTCTAAAGCTATCAGGTTCCGCGTTGTTGTTTTGAACGTCAGGTAACGGCGAATATTGAAAATTTGTAGCAATATTACCACGTCCCTTTTCGAAGTTTGCGCTAATTATACAATGTAATAAAAATAACAACTATATCAGCATTTTACAATGTGGCATAGGATGGCGTATTCAACGGTCCGTTTTACGGACTGTAACTTCTTCGTACACATGTTGTACTTAATCACTGGTTTTCTCATCAGCTAAATTTTGCGTTATAGTTTATTAGTCAATATGCTTTAAAGTACGTCCAAATCGAAACTTTTAAAAAAATAGTTCTATTTTATTAGAAATAAAATAAAGTTTGTTGTTCATAATCGGATTTCCACCACTGTATTTATTTGATTCTTTTTTGAAAATAAATCATTATTTGCCTAAAGATTTAAAGGTATACATTAAAATCTTGACCCAAAAATCATTCTTTATTTAAGATTTAATTTAAGCAAATGCCATTTAAGCAAGTGTCACTCTTCTGCTACCACCTTAAGGCGTTTCTGATTAACCAATTTTAACTCGATTAAACTTTAAACAAAATCTCAAAACAGAAGAAAAGCGCCAAATAAACGGAAACGTAAATATAAAACTTTGTAAAACCATTCCTGAGACCGTAATTTGCAAATACTAACTTTTTTGCTGAGAAACCCTTGCCAAGGAGAAAGTTTCGTTGGTCACCATAAGTTGAAGGGTTCCGCAGATCTTCCATGCCAGCCATCTTCTGCTGACACTTAATTGCGTGAATGCCACCCAAACAATTTGCCAAAACAGAAAGAGAGTGGTAAGATATGCTGTAAACTTTTTTTTTTGCCTGTTGGTTCAATTTATTTTTGTTCCTTCTGAATTTATCTCGCAATTGCATTTCGCTTTTATTCCGTTTCTCTCCAAGACCATTGTCACGACGGTTTTTTCTTTGCATTTTTCTTAAAGGTATTTTTTTTTTATTGTGATCTAGGGAATCAAATTAATGAAATACTTTTCCGGGCGTCGTTTTGGGCAATATGCAACAACTGCACAAACTGAAAGGACTAATGTCTGATGTCTGGAAAAGGGTCTGCTACTCACTTTGTATGAAAAAGTTAATTCGGTTTGGAGGTATTCTTTTTAGCTTTGGCCAGGAATTGACGGACCTGTAACAGAATTTATAAGCGCAACAAAATGCTCAGATCCATTTCCACTGCGGACTGTAGCCGCACATTAAGTAAATAAAAGGCATAAGAATGTTAAAATGTTGAATACATCCGTGTCGCTCCGGTTTTCGAATAACACAAAACTTAGCTAAACAAAGGATTAAATTATTATTAGATTACCTATAATTCATACAATACGAGACACCCAATAGCTTGTGTTTATCTCGCAACCGCAGGATCTACTTTTGTGCAATTAAAAGTTATGATTTCGCTAATTAAATTGGCACTTCGTTAAATCTCGTACTCTCGTCGTTCTAAAGTAGCTTCGCTAATTAGACAAGTTAACTTCGTGAAATCAGCTTACTATTCACTCGAAACTTGTTTTGTGGCAGATACCAATATGAATGGTGCCATTGCAAGTTTTGAGCGGTACTCATAATATGCAACTTGTTCAACTTTTGCATCGTTATTATGGATTTAACAAAACTACCACCTTTGGCTCCAATTAGGGCGCTTTAATACAATTGAGTATTTATGAAAACTTTACAACACCTCTTCAGCACTTTATCTTCTTAAGGATGGAATTATCTTCCTCGAGACATGCACAAGCACATTTCTTCCCCATCCAGTGGAGGGTCCTAGTCCTAGCTAGAAATTTACTAATCACTCTTTAAACGATTACTATTGGTGAGCATGGTTGTTTCAATTGATTTTAGCGAGCGTTAGCTTTGAAGAGTACTTAATTTTGTAGCAAAAAAATCAAAAACAAAGTTTTGACTGTAGTGTTTTTTGAAACCCAACATTTTTAGTTTTTCTTTTTTTGTCGGCTGTAAAAAATGTTGGTGCTTTTCCTACACGGGATTTAGACATGACTTTAAAGATTGATGTCACACGACTTTCCTTGCAATTTTTTTATCCTCAGTGCAACTGAGATCCACACCAGAAATTATAACCGTTTTGAATGGTATGTCATTCGTCTATCTCCGTCAAAATGTCAAATGGACTACGAAAAAATGTCCTGGTCTATCTACTTAAGTTTCAAAAATTTAGCTTTGATGTCCCGGGCGAAATTGCAGTGACTTGTGGGCTGGTTTATGTGGTCAAATCCGGCCATGAGTGCTGCAAAGGCGTATGGTGTTTTGACATATTTCCTAAGGCTTTTTGCCGACAACTAACCATCTTCTGCAAAAGAACTTCAGCAAACACTGGCTAAAGCTTTGTAGCCCTCTTGGCATGACTGGTAAAAGATTTGATGATCAATCCATGACAGTTTTCGAAAAAAAAAAAAAATCGGAACTGATGCCAGTTTCCCTTAATACTGTCGGGACTTGCCGATCCCATATTGGGTAAGTTATAGTTTTGCAAAAATGCAACACTTTCAGCCATTCTGAAACATATCACATCTGGTTTCACTTTCATTTGTTGAAAGCTTCTTTTGCCAATAGACGTTATTTTACCAAACCAAACCACATAATTCAATTAGTTGGCGCAAAAACCTCCTTAGTCTCATTATTCAAAAAGAAAATTCCTCTAAATTATTATTAAGACCCTCTTTTCATTTTACTTCACTAAATGGCTGAGATAAATGGTAATTAATCATTAGGCCAGAACGCCTAAGGAAATGATCCACTACTGAATTCGACGGGTCAAAGAAACGCCATAGCAGCATTCCAAGTAAGGGATGAAATTAACTGGGATTTCTGACTTTTTCCTTGAAGCACTTTCATTGAGATGCCTCTGTATCCACTCATTAGTCATGGGAGAATTGAAAAAGGGTATATAATCCCAATGAAATATGCAAGAAAAAAAGCGAAGATGAATCTTCGTCCTTTATTTCAATTCTTAAAGAAATGATGGATTGTGTTTAATTTACAAAAAGAGCGAGTTAAAGAATAAGTGTTGCTATGGTAATTCGTATAAAAATTCGTTGTGCGTAAAAAAATTTCTACAAAATTATATTTCGAATATCCTTTGCGTTCATTGCCTCAGATTCACTATAAAATTTGTAGGGGATTTTGTTTTAATATGAAATCTACAGAGAGGAGCTTTTCTCGTCGTTGTAGATTTACCTATATGCAGAAGGAGGTGATAGGCTGAAAATTAGTCGTGTAGGTACATATATTGATTTCCCAGAAATTTTCTTTAAGCAAAACCACTTTCTTCTAAAAATTTCGAGTTAAACAATCAAGACAAATAAATATTTTAACTTTCAAATAAACAGCAGAAAAAGGTTATTTGAAATGTTACCAACAAATTATTGCATGAAAATACATTCTAAATAGACAAAATTCATGACATAGATTTCCCTGTTGACATATTGCTATTGGAAAACTTTGCTACCTATTTTTTATCGATTTTCCTGTTAAATTTTCTTTGAAATATGGAAACTTTTCCTTGTCTTTGGAAAGAAACTTTCTCGATTATGTATAGCACTGATTATTATTGGTAGGTTCATAGTTTCTTTATGAAAATGAATAATTAATTGTGATGTACACAGAGATAATATTTAGTGTTTTAATTTTTAGAGAATAAGGGAAATAGAGTGGAATAGAGAGAACAAGGGAAATAAAAAAGGCCCTCGTTTTTTAGTACTTATCTTGAAAATTTTTGACGACTACAACTAGCAAAGTGAGAGTTAGGCTACAAGCATACATAAACTAGGTACAATTTCAAATTGAACAACACTTTTGTTATTTACCAAAAGTGTGTAAGACCATCACATACAATCAATTCTATTACTTTTCTACAAAAAAATTACAAAAATTAATACAAAGCTACGGTTTTTAAATATTGAAGTTACATAATAGACGGTAGTTCTGTTACTTAATACGTACTTACTAATTTTGAAAATTTGTGTAGACAAGAGCAAGAAAAATTGTAAATAAAATTCTAGTAAATAACATTGAGTTTATTTTTTATGACAAAATTATTTTTTTCCAAATATTGAAAAGTTTTTGAGTATAAATAAAGATTTTAAATAAAAGATCCCGTTTGTAAAAGCGTTAAATTTTTTTTAACTACTTACTTCACAAAACCGATATTAAACACGCGTATAATAAGCCAAGCAGTAATTAGATCTTCGAAGAAGTATGTATACAGGTATGCCTGCATGTAAAGTTCCTTATTTCATTAAAAATTTAACAGTTTTATTGTTAAACTTAGGTTTTCATTTTCTTCGAAGACGTATTCACCTAGCGTTTCCCTTCTCAAGGTCGACAGGGCGGGTACACAGAAGGTACACAGAAGGTGAACCATATTCTGAGTTCCTCCGCGTCTCTGCAACTTTTACAGAAATCGTTGAAGGGAGCACCAAGTCCAGCTTGGCTATATACAGGGTGACTTGTAATAGGTCGTATTTCTATTAAGAGGGTCTTAGGTGAGGTTAGAAGATAAAGATTTTTTTATGCAATTTTTTTTTCGTATCTTAACGGTTTTTGAGTTATTCGAGATGAAATGGTTTTTTGAACGTTTTTGGCAATTTAAAAATACGTAAAACAAGTGAGTAAGTGCAAGAGTTCGTCTGTGACAACCATGCATTACCAAATCTTTAAGTTTTTTGGCCTGAATTCATATATTATTTGTAAAGACCACGCCCACAAAAGTGGGAATGGGCTAAAAACTAAAAACAATTAATTGTAGTTTCGTTAGAGTCATGAGAAAATACGGTTAAAGCGAAAATTATTTCAGAAAAAAAAAAACAGTTTTTTTCCTAAAAACGCCCCTTAACAGTGGGCGGAGCTCAAAACTTTATAACAAGCGAACCTAGCAAATAGTAATATTTTTAATATTTGGCATAAAATTTTTTCCGATTTGGAGTAAACTTTACGAGAAATCGATATAGGCATGGTCGATATTGCGGGCGGTCCAATTTTTGCCTTGTTGAAGGTCTTAGGCCAATATTGCTCAGTACCAAAATTTAAGTTCCAGTGCCTTGTGTAACTTGACCAAAATGCATTTTGAAAAAAAAGTGAAATAGAGGTTGTCTCACATTGAAGCCAGTAGTGGGCGGGGCGTGCCCGTTTGATTGAGCCAACTTTCACACCCTGTCTGTTCAACAAAAGAATCAAGCCGTGTACCAAGTTTCAGCTCTCTAGCTTGATTTTGAGGACCTTAAACCTTCACACATACGGGCGGACGGACGGACGGACACGGCTTAATAGATTCACATGTCGGTCTCCATCATATTTCTAAAAGGACTTAAGGATCTACGGTGATTATTTCACTGTGTTACAAACTATGCGTTAAAATTAATTTACCCTCGGTCAGGTATATATATATATATGAGAAGGCGAATCATTGTGTCAAGCACAGCTAAAGGACTTGTTCTAGGAGCACCTGTGTAACATAGTCTGTTAATTTTCTCAAATATAGTAGTACTGGTACTATTGCCTAGTGCCTTCCATCCTTCGAGCTCCCCGTACACAAGTTTAGGCCTTAATACCGTATATATCCAGTTTGCAGTGCACAATCCGAGGTTGAAGTTCCATGTTTGGGGCGAGAGCCTTCTTGCAGGAATACAGAGCAATCGCGGCCTTCCAAGCACAGTCTTGTGTATTAGGTTTCCAACTGAATTTCTTATCTAGTTAAAATAACCCCCAGAAATCTGGCGTGATCTGCAGGCTTTGGCTCAGTGCCGTTTAGTTTTGGTGGAATTAAAGATGGTATTTTATGTCTTCTTGCCAATCCCTAATTTTTGGAGAACTTGCCTGATAATGCTATCGCAACATCTTCAGTGTAGGCTATGACTACAAAGCCACCTTTCCGTTAACTACAAGGCGCCGTGTACTCCAACCTTTGGGCAACTTTTCCCATGGACCTGTTGCTTAAACAACAGATGAGCTCGCTTCTAAGCATTTGCTCGATCCTATGGCAAAAATAATTGCGACTGTCTTTTGAAATGCTGCTGTTATAGTTTCTGTCCTGACATTGTTGAAAGAAAATATCAAGAAATGATACTAAAGTGATGTCCTTCCTGTCAAAGAATTTTTCAATGATGCTAATTAAGAAGTGCATGGCCGTGTACTAATTTGTCCTACCGGAATGCATGTGGCAAGGAGGCTGCTGTCCTGATGTGAGCGTAGAGTTAGGGGTTAAACCGAAACTCAAGCAACAGCTGAAGACAATGTTAAAGTTCTGAAGGTAATCTTGATAAAGTTCTGAAGGTAAAATCCAATCGAGTCCAGGTGATTTGTACAGAATGGAGCTATTCACTCATTCATTGGAACTATTCATTCATTTAAGGGCTTTTAAAGTATACTTTAGAAAACATTGGCTCCGCTTTACTGTCAATAAAGTGAGTCTCTCGATAAGAGGGTATTAGGTTTCCTTACTTGATATTGTCCAGTAGCTTTTGTCCATATAGCTTTTTGATGGAGCTAGGAATGACTGAAGATTTGGATAGGATATTCTTGCTTAGAAATTTATAACTAGTCTTTTTTGTTTTCGCAAATAAAGTGACAAAAAGCCCGTTGTGATTCCCTTTTCTCTGTTTTAAAATTCCTGGAACAACTCATATAAATGTTCCAATCAACAGAATTCCTAGAGCGCTTTGTTTGGTTAAAGAGCTTCCTGCTCTCCTTTCGAATCTGGCTTATTCCGGCGTTTCACCATGGGAGCTTACTTCCATTTTTGTGCCTTGTGAATGGGTAGGCTTAACAAAGAGCTATAAGTTCATTTCGTCCGTGAGCCTACGCACCATTAGGTCTAACTCAGACGGTCATTACGGCTGATTTTGCGTGAAATTTTTACCTTTGTTTTGTAAGAGCTCCAGTCAGCTTTGTGGGGCTTCTGAAGACAGACTTTTGGGGAATCTTAAGCTCAAAACCGAAATGTTTGGAGAGTGACGCATGCCTATGTGTCTTGCAGTGGTGGACGGTTATAATTAGGAGTTCGTGGACAGGAGCACATCAATGAATTCCTCTTTATTTAGATATATACCCCATCCAATAGGATAGGAGGCATATTAAGTTTAATTCATAGTTTGTAACATAAAGCAATAATAACCGTAGACCCCCAAGACCTTAAGGGCATATGATCGAGACCGAACTGTAATTCGAATAAGTCATGCCTATCTATCCCTCCGTCCAACTGTCAATCGTTTTTGGGCCTTAAAGTTTGAGCTAGGAATTTAATACCATGAAACTTTCTGGGTCCCGAAGCATTAGAAGTGTAAAAATTTTCAAAATCCACCTACTGACACTCCTACTTTAGCTATTAGCATAAAAAATCAAAACTGTCGTAGGACGCTGAATTTTGGTATGCAGTATTCTCGCTTAAGTGTATTGAGAATTTTTTTTTTTTAAAAAATGGGCTTTGATATTGCAGGAATTCGATTGTGAGATGCTAAATCGAGCCGGGATAGCCATGAGCCATGTGAACGCTCTCGGTCGCTACCCAGCTGTGATTCGCATCGAAGAAGGAATGATCCTTTTTTTTTTGAATACTAGGGCGGACGGAGGCTAAAACTCCAAAATCTTTCAAAGATACAAATACGCCCACTATAGCCAGCATATAATACCAAAGTAGCCGACAATGGTTATGCCCGATTTCCACGTGCTAAAAAACTACCCATTTATGAGAGACACTATGAAAATTGCCAGAACGCACTTCATAGTAGTAAATTTTCGCTCTCTCATAATACTTCTTGACTACAACTAAGTTAACTTAACAAGTAGTTTACACTTCCGTAGTGTTTATCGCATTGGGTAGGTTGCTATCCAGTGAATGCACCTACTAAAGCCGTTCATTCGTGCGGCTTCACCCTACGTCGCTAGATCGAAAGGTCTTGTTCTTTGTAGTCGTCGCTCGTTGTTTACGTCGTTAGGAGTCTCGTTGAGAGTACGGATCATCACATTTTTGCAATGAACATGAAGGCGAGCATTTAACTTTCGAGCGAAGATTGTTACTTCTTCGCTCACGGTAGCTATTCCTAAATCTCTGTGAATATCACTATTCATAATGGAGCATTCACAATTGCTCTTAGTGTATTGTTTTGGAAAGTCTGCATCATGGACATGTTGCTCGGCTTGGTACAGCCCCAAAGTTGTAAACCGTATGTCCAGGGCGGCTTTAACACCTGCCTCTACAAGAGCAGTTTGTTATATATGCTTACTTTCGAAAATCTTCCGATAAGCCAATACATTTCCCTGAGCCTAATCTCGAGCTCGTCACGCTTCTTCTTTACGTGTGGTTTCCATCTAAGTTTAGCGTCCAGTGTCATCCCCAGATACTTCGCTTCATTTGCATAAGGTATTTGTGCAGAATTTATGAACAGAGGTAAATTGTTAACCCTTCTGTAAGTGAAATTCAGATGCGTAGACTTGTTCTCGTTAAGAGCGATTCGCCAAGTCTTCGTCCAGACACAAATTCTGTCCAATGCTCGTTGGAGGTTTCTCGTTGATGACTCGACTGATTCACCTGTTGCCAGGATGGCCGTATCGTCCGCAAACGTGGCCACGACTATCTCGTCATCTAGACAGTCGTGGTGTAGAGCAGGAACAGGGTCGGACCCAGGACGCTTCCCTGGGGTACACCAGCCCGAATTTGCTTGAAACTCGAGTATTCAGTACTACACCTAACACGAAAGAGTCTTCCTTCAAGATAGTTTTTCAATATTTTAAACATGTCTTTCGGCAAGTTTTGCCGTAGCTTATATTTCAAGCCTTCGTGCCATACCTTGTCGAAGGCTTGCGATACGTCGAGGAAAGCACTTGAACATATTTTTTTCCCTTCTAAGGCTTTTTCAATTTCATGCGTTATTCTGTAGACTTGATCTATTGTGGAATGGTAAGGTCTAGAACCGAATTGATGATCCGGAATCAAACGTCTTTCTACAATTATTGGCTGTAATCGCTTCAGCAGAAGTTTCTCGAATACTTTCGATATTATCGGCAGAAGCGATTTGGGCCTATAAGATTTTTTATCATTTGCCCATTTCCCCAGTTTTGGAATTATAATGACTTCAGCAACTTTCCATTTCCTTGAAACGTATAGAAGTCTAAGAGAAGCGTTTATCATATAAAGTAGCTTGACTAGTGCATTTTTTGGTAGCCCTTTCAATGTTTCGCCAGTGATCAGGTCGTAACCCGGGGCCTTATTAATTTTAAGTTGTTTTAAGTCTGTCGGAGTTCAACTAATGAAACTTTTTTCATTCTAAACCTTTCAGGTTCCGCGTTATTGTTTTGAACGTCAGCCAACGGCGGACCGTCGAAAGGCTTGAATGTTTCTTCTAAAGCTTCAGCAAACAAATTCGCTTTCTATTTGTCTTCTCTTGCCCATTCGCCGTTAGGTTTTTTATTGGTTCCGTGCCGAGTGGATTATAGGGCTCTTGATAGACTTAACTGCTTTCCACAGCGAGTAGTTCGAGCTCCTATGCGTCGACTAGACCTCAAGGTATTCAGTGGTCTCACAATTTTTAAAATCTTGCAACATTTCTTTCAGTTTGTTAAAGAGGTGGTTCAAGAGGGTTTTGTCTGGGGGAGCCCTCGTGCCTTGCCATCTTCTACGCGCTCTTCTCTTTTCACAAATCAATTCTTCGATTTCGAGCGGATATGTTGTGCGTACATGCCCGTCGGTGCTAACTGCGCTCTTTTGGGACGAAGTGTAGAGATTTACATTGCAAAAAAAATCGAAAAATGGGTGTAACCCACCCATTAGTGTGTAATGAAAGTATGTCTTCATACTTGACGGTCGCGTTTTTAATTTTAATACTTATAAGGTAATACTGTTTCATCAAATACGATTGGAGACGCTCTTTTGAAATACATTTTGCAAGACATTACAATGGTGCAGAAAATAAACTGCATTTCTAGAGCTAATGCTGAAAAAATTATAGCTTAAATGAAAAATTGAATACCTTTATGAATAAATTAATGCAAGTATGATCAGTAAAACGGTAAAGCAATATTTTATTGGACTTAAAGATCGTTTTTAGCAAATAATAACATAAATTTGAGCATGTTCAACAAATTGAGGATATCACACTTTAGTGCTGTGTGCAGGTTAGGCTTATCTCCATTGAGCCTATTTAGGTGTTTACGTATGAATACCTATTGGATTAAAAATACTAATTCAAAGTTGTCTACAATATACTGGAGGAGGTTCTATAAAGGTATTATAAAGGTCTTATAAAGGTGAACGTATGTAACTTGCGTGAGAGTGTTTGGTAGACCGCCATGCGTTATATCGATAATGAGACCTTCAGATTTCATTGTAGATTTACATTACAGGCAGGAAAAAAAAGAAAAAAATTGGTTATACACTGCTTGATCCTTCAGAGGTTTTCCTTTTCATCCCTTAGAATGAAAGTCATTTCGTAACCAATAAGTGCGAAATTTACAATCCTCTTGAAATTGTATTATAAGCATTAAATAATCCTTCTGCTATAAATCCTTCGACCCTCAAACGGTCAATATGTCCCCTTTCATTGAAAGCTCGCACATTTTTGTTGGTGGCCTCGAACCTAACATAAATCCAAATCGTATAAGAAATCGAAAGGTTTTTTTCGTTGTGATTCAAATATCTCTCTCCCTTTTTTTCCTGGGAAATCCAATGAACCCAATTTCCATATCCAAATTGATGTTAGGAGCAAGAAATAGGATGCTCATACAATGGCATAGAGCTGGGAAATGCTCCATGGGGGATTGGATTTCTGGTTGCCTTTTAGAGCGAGGGATCATTTGAGATTTTCGAAAAACATAATGTGTGTTCTTTTTTTCAAATTTAATTTTATTCGATATGGAATTGATTTGATGCTTTTAGTAAGTGTCACAAAGAAAAACTATTTCAATGAAGATGTTGTGATATACGCAATTGGTGAAATAGGTAAAGTATTAGTAGAAATCCATTTTAGTGTCTTGTTCTTATGGTTTTATGAAGAGGTCCACTGAAAATAGGCTTTAACAATGTGAGTATAAAAATATTGCTGCATTAAAAACAATGACAAGGCGAGGCTTTCTGATTTATGTTAATTTTATTTCGAAAATTTTCAACTCATGTTATTGTAGGTATTGAGTCTTTTATTCAAGAAGCCAACTAAAATGAGAAGTTTAGTAAATACAGTCTGGTGAATTAAAATCCTCCTTTGTGTCAATATTACGACATCATTTATACTTGCACACCTTGATCTTACTTTTTACCACTTCAAGCATTGTAAATTTATTGCCAGATCGAATCTCTTTCAGTGCATCCCGTTGCTACCTTATTGCATTCATTTCATTTGAAAATGTCCTTCGCTCGTGTAATTACTTTTATCCTTTGAACAATGCACAGTACAATGTTACAACACAAAGATTTCTTGCATAGCATTCCAATGAGATGCTCCAGGGACAAATTGGAGTGCTCTACGTTGACAGGAAACAAGTGAATCGCATTGGATTCGTTCTATTTGAAAAGTAAAACAATTTTACAGCAAAGGGGAATGAGTGCCCATGACAAGTGACCAAATGGCTGAATACCACTGGGGAACATATATTATGTCCTTTCCTTCTTTCCTGCTGCGGATAATTCAATCCTTTTAATAGTTGCAATTGCTCTCATTGCTGCACTATCTTCATTCTAGTTCAATTAGGTTTTTATTTTCTCTTTCATATTTTTTTTTCCTTCTATTTTTGTAGTCTTTTTTCTGAATCGCATGTGTTTAATGCTTAAGTGGATTGAGTGGACTTGGTTCGTTCTCGGACAAAAGGATGTATGTTGTGTACGTGGAAATGGGAAAACGGATTCGTACATGCATTTTATTATTTCTCTTGATTTTCCAGAAGATTTGTGTTTTTTAATTAGCAACAGTGTAAGCGAGAGAATAGCAATGAAAGTCGAGATAAAAGTGTGGGTGATAAATCAATGCAATAGAACTTGTGGCGGAATATTTTCGGAAGGGGTAGTCAAGAACAAGGGGTACTGCGTGCTTTTTTGGCGCAGTATTGATTTGAAAAATTTTGATTTTATAAAAAAGATTGACCAAGCTTTGTTGTCACCCGAAGTCGAACTGAAAGCCTTAATCTTCGAGAGCTAAACTTTATGGCACATAGCTTTTTCGCCTTTCAGAACAGTAGCACTTATAAGTTTAGCGAACCAAGTGTTGGAGTCCGCAATATTCAACTCAATTTACGATGCAAGGTGTCGCCAGACTGATTCCGATTAATGCGTCACCTTACTGACGTCTGACAACAACCGAGTCCTAATTTGACTTTACAATTTTTAGGGAAAAGCTATCGAGTAACATTGATGACAACGTTTTCCTGTAGATATGGACGCAGGTCTTAGATCTTCAGAACAAGTAGTTCAAAAGTGCGATGTTGTTTCGTGGAGCCAAGAGAGTTTGTTAGTATGTTGTTGCTTGAAAAAACTATTTCCATATTGCATATTGAAAAAATCAATTGAAGAGGACGATTTCACCGTCTCCAACAAATCTCCGCTTTCAAACATGATGAAGGACGCCAAAACTGCTGTTGATTCTATTACTCGTGTTTTTGGAGTCAATTAATATCGATTACTGGTTCCGAATCCTTCAGTTCCATCAATGTACGACTTTTCCCAAAGTGCACAAAAGTAGAGAAAAGATGAGAAAAATCAATTCCAACATCAACCCCCATTTTCCAATTTAGCTCGTTGGTTAGTCAACGATCTGAAAAAGTACGAAGCTTTCGAAGGGTACTCGGTAAAAAAAAAACCTTTTGATTTTGTTGCGAAAGTCAAAGGACATCGCTATCGCGGACGAGGAAATAATGATTTCGTTTGATGTAACAGCTTTATTCCCAACTGCAGTTCCGATAAAAACCGCCATCAAATCAATTAAGAAGCATCTCAACAAATTCAACTTAGCAGCAGACCAGCTTAACACTTATATCGAGACTATCGAGCTATGCATGAAACACAATCGCTTCAAATTTCGTGATGTTTATTACACCAATGACTTCGGATATAGCATGGGGAACAGTCTCTCACAGTACGTCGCTGAAGCTTTCATAAGTAACTTTAAATCAGACTTGAAGAAGGAAAGAATGTTCTGCCCCGAGTTTGGTTTAGATATGTGGACGACACCTTTGCGATTGTGAAAGAGTTACGAAGTGTGGACGATATTCTCAATTATCAACAATCGCTACCCAAGCTCAAATATACTTTTGAAAAAGAGCATCCAATCGAAAGAACTCTTGCTTTTCTTGATTTGGAATTAAGACGCCACAACAACAAAGTAAATTTTGTAGTGTATAGGAAGCCAACATCAACAGATCGGTACATTACCAACGACTCGTTTTGCCCATACCAACAAAAAATTGCGTCATTTCATTGTATGGTATACATTCATGGTACATAGACTTTGCCGTCTACCTTTGACAGCTGAAAGTTATATGCAAGAATATTAACAAATCAAACATAAAACGGATGTAAACGGTTTCAAAGGACTATAATATAGACCAGCTAATCCACAAGAATTGTTCAAATATTAAGATACCCACTCCTTGCCCTCATTGTTCTATTTGGCGACAAAAAAAATAAGGTTAGTCAGTTTATTTTTCGTTTAGTCCTACACACCCAAAGTGGAGCACTGACCCAAGTAATTAAGTCTGCATCTGCACAAGTATAGTCTACACCGGTAAAAATGGAACTATTTAAACGCTTGGTCCGGGTCTCATCACTCGGTGTCAACAAGTGCATTATTTGGACTGCCTTAAGTTGTGAACGAAAGAGCTCTTATACAGGTGATAGTGATACTACTGTTCTCTTGGTGAAACTCACAATCACAGTGGCTGCTTGGCTGTCTAAGTTAAGGGAAGAACCGCCTTGTGAGAAATCTTAATCAAGTAATCAACCTTTTCGTCGGCTTTGAGTATGAGTTAAGCAGTCTTCAGCATATTGTATAGGGTACCATATGTTTCTCAGAACATGCAACTGCTCTAGTACCGACTGATTGATTCATCCGAAAAGATTGCTGCTTGGAATCGCGGACTAATGCTCCCCAAACGCGAGTCTTCCCTGCTAGGAAAGTATGTTCTGAGAATCATCGAAATCCATTGCTTGTTTCTTGAAGCCTTATTGCGTTTTTGGTACGTTTTTTTTTAATGAAGAGATCTTTGTATATAAGGCTTAGGATTTTTTCAATATTCTATCTCCATGGTAGAACTAGATCTCAGAGCACCTGTAGTAATGAGATAGACCATTTTTGTACATTAGGTTAAGCTTTGAAAATTGTATGCTTTGTTTATTGCTGGACTCTGGACGCGTATATTTAAACCCTACTTCAGTACGTCCCCACAAGCGATGACGAACTGTATTAGTATTTCTGGGCATTCCTCGATGTTTGTAAGAGTTTTCAATCCAGAAATACTAATCGAGTTCGTCATCGCTTGTGGGGACGTACTGAAGTAGGGTTTCAATATACGCACCCTGGACAGCAGTTTAATTTCCATCCTTCTTATCCTGCTATGTAAAAATGTAGTCCTTCCTGTACTTTGTTTAACACCGAAGGTGTTCAAAGTGGTTCTCTGCCAATGTTACAGCTTTCCTCAACCTCTTCTGTAGTTTTGCTGATGCCATACAATACAGTGCCCTTGTACGTTTTTAGCCAATGTTTTTAGCTATTTTACGTTTTTAACTATGTTACGTTCTTAGCGTGTAAATACCTAACTTTTGACAATTTTCTTAGTTGAAGCCAGGAAACACACAACTAAAAAGTGTTTCACAGTCAATTTAAAAGGCTAAGCAGTCAGGAGGCTGACAGAGCATCAGAATGCTTTTGGCAGGAGATTGTGGCGTGTAAAGGACAGCCAACCTGAAGCTTGGTGTTGTTCTTATTATAGACGACATATTAACATATGCGATCCAGTGCACTTTCCATATTTAAATTAGGTTGGCGTTTTTTTTTAAGTTTTTGTAAGCAAACTATAAAGAAGTCCGCATCAAAAAGATATTGTTCTAAATATATGGGCAGAAGTTTTAATCCAAAGTATAATATTTGGATTTGGGCAGTAAATTATTTTGCCCAAAAACATGCGAATGTATCGTGTCTTTAAAAAAATCTTATTAAATGTGGCTTGGCAACACTTTAAGCGTTCCAACTACCCGTCAACCAAATTTATCACTTTCATGCAGAATGTCATCGAGGCAAGTCGCAACAATGCAAACAAAATCAATATATCATCAGCGACATCACTGTCAACAGGGTCCCTATTGCCTGGCTCCATGGTCCGTCCGAAATGGAACGAGGATGTTGAATCTTCTAGAATTTTAATGCTCAATCACGTTCGCCGGATAAGGCATTGAACTTAAACCCGTCCATTGGGTGGGCAGCATCTGGTGGTAGTAATTTCTCACTCGGTATACTTGCAGGCAGCACATGCCCATAGATTTATGCATACTTCATAGATTCAGATACTCATATTTCCCCAATGGATACTTAATCTTCCGCAGTCTAGTCACACTGGAATGGAGTGAGTTTTCATTTCGCCTTTTGTTTTTCCACAGCAATTTTGAAAGGAGGAGTGGAGTAAACTTTTACATAAATTTATTATACTGATTCGTAATTGCTCCCCGGGAAGTTGGACAGCTTGATTGATAACGACTGAAATTAAGCCGACAACCTTTGTTTGACCATTTGACTTTGGGATCGAGTGATTTGCGATTAGATTTACTGTTAATATAATGTGTAATCCTATCGGCTATCTATCAATCATAAAAAACCTTCGCACCATAATGCTTTCTATGTTGGTTGTTAATGGTTGGTTTTTAATGCAAAGTTTTTTCTATGTTGGTTTTTTAAGCAAAGTTTTTTCGAAATTGTTTAATTTTTATTTTGTTCAACAAAATCGAAAGGAGAGGTAAATATGCTGCCATTCCTCGAACAATTACATCGCATTTTTCCAACATGTATGACAGGACTTAAAATCTAACCAAAGTGATATTACATTAAACGGGATGATTAAGTAATTGCAATTTTATCACAAAATTTAAATTGCAAACTTTTTTCGGTGGTGAACATCCTGCGCCCCATTAAATCCTGTACGAACTCTTTTGTAAAAAGCCAACAAAAAAAAACAATAATAATTGCAGCTATACCCATATCGGGTCACTGCGTTTAGGTAAAAGTTAATTCAATTAACAGGGCGATTAATGGAAAATAATTTGATGGTGGTTAATTGGTTTTTGAAAATTCATGAGGTATAATCTCAGTGCGAGCAAATTAATTATTACATTGTTGGAAAACTTTTTTTCAGTTCAACAAAATGTGGTCTGATGTGTAGTTTTAGTGTTTTTGTCATTGAGATTAATATGGATAATGGGCAAAGGTACAGATTTTTTTTTCAAATCCTAACATCAAACAATTTAGTAGAGAATAGTAACTGCTGAAATCCATAAAATAAGCGCATTGAACGGATCATTGAAGCGGATTACTAGATAAATAAATAAAAAATTTCTATGCAATTAGTAGGAATTTTAAGGCTAATATTGACTTCTTTTGAATGAAATCTTAGTTCCAACTAGATACGTTGTAATTTTTAAGAAATACAGACAGGAATAAGCTATGCTTAGTTACAGCTTTTCGAAAGTAACATGGGAAGCTTGAGAGCCTGGCTGAAATTCCACTTACCAACGAATTCTCCACTTGTCTTCTCTTATCAGTACGGGCTGACTGATGAGAGTGAGGATGAGGCAAATATATATGGAAATAGCTACTCATGCAAAAATTAAACAACTAGGTTTACTTCTCTTTATGGTTTTATTTTTTAAAAGCGCATAACTTTGGAAACATAATTTTTTAACAAATTCTATCATAATTTTTAAAAAGATTGACGCAACAGCTCGAGGTTAACCAATGCCAACTTCTCAACAATGTCTGCTGTGTGTGGGAATTTCTTTACATACAAGGGGACCAACAATTTTTTGCCGAATCCGAATGGCATTTTGAGAAGTTTCTCAAGACAAATGATACTCTCGGAGGGCTTGTCAGACACTCGCGGAGGTGGAGACTCTGAAAAAGAACAAGTCTTTTAAAGTGACAATGCAATGGTAGTATTCGAACGCACACACTTACCATTACACCACGGCACCCCAGTAGTTTTATTATTTGCAAACACTAAAATCATAAAAAACACTTGGATCTTAACCATATCCTTTTTTAAATCTCATGCTTGCAGAAGGATAACAAGTATAAATGCACCTACTAGTTTCACTTATCACCTGAACGCCTGCAGAGCGAAATCGTTTTATCTTCTTGGAAGCCTGTTCAAAGGGTTCTGCATAATTTACCTCTGCTTCCTTCTTTATCTTCAACCAACCATTTTTGTTTTCTTTAGTTGTTTCAAAACAGTTTATCCTCAAAAATATTCTGATTTTTTGCATTGCCGTCTATAGGTATTGAGGGTTCGGGAACTAATCTCGGATTGGTCAAATTCTTTTGATAAAATTCGATTTTAAAAATTCTACTGGAAATGTAATTTTGACAAAGCGAAATATCTGTATAACCCACCAGCCTCTTTCTTTCTAATAACTTGGTATATTAAGTCTAGTATGCTAAGTCCATAACGCAATGTAGCTATCCAAAACCATAAACCAAAAAACATTTTGTGTTTTTTTAAAGAAATGATGACAAGAGAATCGTCCGAGCCATGTCCATCCGTTTGTCCTTTCCGTATATAAATAGCACATTATACTTGCACTATAAAATGTTCAGATATGTTAGTAAGCTATCAACTCAAATGAATCAATTTTTGCCACGCCCACCTTTGGGGCATTTTTAAGTAAAAAATCAAATTTTTAATATAAAACTGCGATCAACGCGTGTATACTACATCTGATAAGAAAATATGATAAAAAAAATGTTATTGAAAAGGAGTTGATGCCACGCCCCTTTTTTAAGAAAGAAGATTCTTAACTGACAAATTCTTCACAGTTAAAGTTAATAGAAACTGAAATTTAGCAACCACGATTTTTGACGCATTTTTTAGCTTGACAGTGGTCAATTGGGATGGGGTTTCCAACGATTCGCCTAGGCGAATTGTAACCCTCCCACTTGTTAGTATTATATTTGATGCAGCGCAATAACCCTTTAGCGGTGTTAAAACCCGCTTGACTTAATTCTCATAATAAAAGATAAAACTTCCGTGGGGCTAATGCGATTGTGAGCCCAAGCAGAGTTGTTGCAGGTGGCAGCATACCATACATTTTTTGCGTTTTTGTTGGGTTGCTACCATCCGATGGAGCACTCAGACACAAATACTGGTCTATTGTACCGCCATGCCCACACCTTACATTAATATATGTAGTTTATCCGTATTTCGGAGAAGGATGAGAAGGAGCTTCAGTGATGAAGAGCTTTGGTGTTTGGTTATGACGTCAGCCCCAAAGGTCCGCCACCTGATGCGAGCAAAGGCAAAACAACTACAGCGGAAGTGTTCCGCTGTATCGCCGTCCTCTCTACAAGCAGGACAGGTAGTGGTTTCGCTCAAGCCTAACACATTCTAGTGTCTAGCAAAAGCTTGGTGGCCGGTAAGCACGCTTTCAAGAAGCCTGCAATCGATTCTCCTGAGAGATAGAAGGAAAGACACTGACCCCCCGCAGATGTCCGGGCGTAGTCTGTCCGCACCCATCGCAGTCACGCCAGCGAGCCGTGTGCTCACGAAAAACCCAACTATCAATGGCAGACGTGACAACAGATACAAGCAAGCCTAATGCTTCTTGGCCGCCATCTGTTAGTCACAATATTGCGCATAGCCATTAGCATAGCGAAAATCTACGCTTGGAAGACAGACGCATAATTTACCAAAAGGGTAGTGGATTTCAACAAGTCGGGCACAATGTGTGTCTGTGTCTGTGTCTCTCGCTGTGTCTCGCCACATTTTTCACCTAAACTCAGAGACACAGCGAGATACGCATTGTTTCGCTATATACGTGTTCCCGTAAGCTGAACTGCGAGACACAGACACAGATACTCATTGTGTCCCAGCTATAAAGTTCTCACTTTCCACAAAGACTCCAGCACCAGACCCCTGTCCGGTTTTAGAGCCGTCCGTGAAAATGTGATGGCATTCTTTCCTTGGCTTAGAGTCTGGCCGAAGCCATTACCTTACGATCGTCAACTTGCTAGTTTTGTTGCAAAAGGATTTCTGGTGTCATATTGCGCAAGCTAAACTGCGAGACACAGACACAGATACTCATTGTGTCCCAGCTATAATGTTCTCACTTTCCACAAAGACTCCAGCACCAGACCCCTGTCCGGTTTTAGAGCCATCCGTGAAAATGTGATGGCATTCTTTCCTTGGCTTAGAGTCTGGCCGAAGCCATTACCTTACGATCGTCAACTAGCTAGTTTTGTTGCAAAAGGATTTCTGGTGTCATATTGCGTCAGAGGGCATGTTCATAAGGGCATACCATGCGAACTTATAACCTTAATGCAATATAGGCCCTCTTGGATGGTAAAGTTCTACCTGGGTGGGTAACCTACAAATCCACCTAGGTTTATATAATCCAAACCTACTACTCTACATGAGTGGTTTATGAGTACACCTGGCTGGGTAATATGTCCATATGTGGGCTATAAGACCGTTGGGTTATAATTCCGAGTGGGCTGTGTCCACATAGATGGGCTAAAATATTTACATGGGTTCGATTATGGATCGATTTATAAGTTAACCTGTGCTATATGCCTGTCTGGTTATATCGCCTTCTGTGTGGTGTATATGTCTACCTTGGTAATATCCATCTGAGTAGGTTTTTTTTTCTCTTGTGTTGCTAGTCCACCTCTGTAATATGTTCACCTTGGTTAGTAGTGTACCATGGCTATAATTCCACCTGCGTTATAACACCACTTGGGCTTTAAAAATCTACCTCGGTAATAAGTCCACCTGGGTTATTAGTCCACCTCGGTTCCACCTGATTTATAAGTCCACCTGCGTAAAAAGTGTACTTGGGTAATTAGTCCACCTGGTTATAGGCCATTAGAGTTATAAGTTCACATGGGTAATAAACTCAGCTGAGTTTTAAGTCCACCTGGATGATAAGCCACATCGGGGTAGATTATGTGGCTTCGTGGGTGGGTTAAACGTCCAAGTCTGTCTGGGTAGTAAGTCCACGGGTTAATTTAAAGACCACCTCTGTCAGTTATGTCACCTGGATTGTATCTCCATGGGTGGGGGTCAAAATTCTGCCGAACTCACATTTCCTTACTACAAAATTCTGCTTTTCAAAATTCAGAAAAAAAAACATTTATTTACAAATTGACAAAGTGGTTTAAGTTGGGAGAGGGCGGGAGTCTTCCATCCCCTACAATCTCCCGTTCTGTTTCTTTTTCACTCTTACTGTACCCTGCACATTAATGGAGTCCCATTGAAACAGGTAGAGAAGTTTAAGTATCTCGGGGTCTTTTTCACGAAAGATGGAAGAAGTGAAAGTGAGTTATCCTGTAGGGAAAGTTGGAGCAATAGTAAAAGATCTGCGCCGGCCGGTCATCAGGAAAGCAGAGCTTGGACTGAGAGCAAAGATCTCAGTTTTTAATTCAGTGATCGTTTCAACCCTCATCTTATGGTCAGGAAATTTTGGTAATGACCGAAAGAATCGGATCGCGGGTACAAGCTGCCGAAATGAGATTTCTGAGGTGCGTTGCTGGTGGTACTCTTAAGGATAGAGTTAGAAACGTCAGTATTCGTAGGAATCTTTGCGTTGAGCAGCTGCTTCTCAAGTGGAACGATCAATTCTTCGATGGTTTGGACACGTTGTTCGCATACCCCCAGACAGACTTCCTAGACAGTTTATGATAGCCGAGATGCAAGCGCATCGCCCGCCTGGTAGGCAAAGAAACAGGTGGTGGGATCAGGTTAGGAACATCTCCGAGACCCGTCTGGGGATCGCGCATGTGTCCCTTGAGTTGGTGGTGGAAGATCAGGAAAGATGGAGGGACCATTTAGCCACCCTCGCTCTGCGATCCTACTAAGGTTAAGCGGTCACGGAAAATTATGATGATGGTCAGAATTTTGAAAAGCAGAATTCACCTAGAAAATATATGTCCACATGCATGAGTCCAACAAGTAGCGGGACGATTGGGCAAAAAAAAAAAATATAGTGCTTAACTTTAATAGTGGTTTCGAGCTGAATTATTATAGCCTGCCTACCCAGGGTATATTGAGTTTGTTGTATAGTTTGTAACGCAGTGAAATAATCACCGTAGACCCCTAAGACCTTTTAGAGATATGAATGGCACCGACATGAGAATGGATTAAGCCATGTCCGTCCGTCCGTCTGTCCGTTCGTATGTAAACAACTTTTAGGCCTTAAATTTTAAGGTACAGAGCTGAAATTTTGTGGGTTGGCTGGAAGTCCATTAGACCAGATCAAGTTGGAAAATTAACCGAATCCGCCCCACAGACACGCCCACTACAGGCCCGTTTGTGCGACCATCTCTAATTTAAAAAAATACTCTCTTCAAATTTTAGCTATGTTACAATGGCTCCAGTCCACTCATTTTTAGTATGTAACATTGCCTTGTAATTTGCTTTGAGGTGGCAGAAAAAGTTTGTCCTTTTCATTCACCACGCCCACTTTTTTATGGTTTTGAGCTTAAAATGTCTGTTTTTCAATAATTATATAGGAAATTCGACTAAAAATCTATGACAAAAGTTGTAGATCTTAGCATTTTCTAACTTTGGCTTGGCGTTTAAAAAGGTAATTTTTTGATTATCAGTCGATATGAATGGGACCGACATGAGAATCGATTAAGCCATGTCCGTCCGTATGTAAACAACTTTTAAGCCTTATGTTTTAAGGTAGACAGCTGAAATTTGGTGGGCTGGCTGGCAGTCCAGTCTTTCAGATCACGTTTGAAAATAAGCTGAATCCGCTCGCAGACACGCCCACTACAGGGTTGTATGTGCGACCATCTCTAATTTTAAAAAACACTTTTTCCGAATTTTAGCTATGTTACAATGGTGCTAACGCACTCATTTTTGGTACGTACATTGCCTTGTAATTGTCTTTCAAGTAGCCAAAAAAGTTGGCATTTTCATTGACCACGCCCACTTTTTTAAGGGATTTTAACTTAAAATGACTGTTTTTCAATAAATATATTTAAAATTTGAAAAAAAAAGGCGGAGTTTTAGGCCGAAATATGTGCAACCACCTAGTAGAAAGCATTCAACAGTCATATTTTTATATCCCGCCCACTTTTTGGGGGCGTGGCAGTTTTTTTTTATATGGTCGGGTATTTTGCAATCCGTCGTAAATGGACTGAAGCTTTTGCATACGCACTGTTGCACTTTCCCACTTGTTTGTTTTTGGTGTATTGCTTAGATTTTAAGATTCAAACTACACGTTACAGGAATACTTTCACAGACACAGAGAGTAATTGCAGACTATCTGTGTGTTTATAACATTGGCTGAATAGCTTTTTTTTTATAAAACTCTTGACTCAAAATTTGAAAAATGGCAAGTGTGAGACAGCATCCAGAGCTACCTTGCGTCTACATTAATTCTTTCAATCATCTTCTTAAGGTTAAAGGCAATAGGGGGATATTATCCACCTATTAAAATAGGAGTATAGTAGTTAATTGACCTACTTTCCTTTATGGGGTTTTTTGAATGTATTCAACTCATTTTATGCATTTGATTCAAAGGACCAGAGTTTCAAACCTAGTTGTGGCGCTGCCTAATAGCTTAGAAGTTAATTTTAAAAGAGATTAGGAGGGATTTGTAGGTAGGTACAATTATCCATAATAATGGGCCGTGACATTTGACTTGTCTTCGTTCCTGTGAACTTGTAACGATCATCGACATTCTATAATAATGGATTCTAGGCTTAACTGCAGAATCGCATCAGCATATCGAAAATGCCCAAAGCACTTTATTAAAGCTCAGAGTCGTTAACTGTTCCCTGTGGCACCTTTTCCACATACTCACCGCAATGTCAGTTTATATTCGTTCCAACTTCAGGGATTACCTCCCCGAACCGAACTAAAGTTTTTAACCCCATGAAGATGATGATAAAGTGTGCAGAGGCAAGGACCCTTCCACATGGTACATCGAGTATATGTCTTCCCCAATTACCAGGGTAAAGGTTAGCGATGTGCTTACACTGGACTGGGAGCGAACCAAAGAAGAATGAAAAACGAAAGCATCTGTCTTCATTGGTGTGACAGTACCTTATGGTATGGTATTTTCTCAAACGCAAAGGGACGAGATAATGAAGGATTTCACTGTGGACGTGTCATGTCAAAAATGTCATTACAATGATTGGTGTTCAATACTAGCGTTGACATGCTATTCTGTTCTTATGAGGGACAGGCATAAGGCCGCAGTACACCGCATATCGACTATAAGAACTCTCATTTCTTCGAGAAGGATAGCAATGTCCCATTTGATTTGATGGCTTCGATCCATTATTCTTATTTCCCTTTGACAGGTCCTTTAAGCCACATAATACTAGAAATGAAATGATGGATTTCCGAGTGTCAACGGTTGTCTGGAATGCATATAATTGGTTCGAGGACTGCATATACATAGGTTTAAGGATTTTTCTAAGGAAATTGCAAAAAGATAGAAAACTTTTCTTTACTATTAACGACTGAACCACAATGAACAAGAGAAGTAACCATGTTCAGTGTAACATAAACCATGCGTTGTGGTGGAATATCATTATGCTATCCGTCTAATTAACTTCAAAAAAGGTTGCCTTCCCTCAGTCCTTGCGAGTGTATAATAACTTTTGTTGGCGGACTTTGGTCATCTGGGATCACTGACCATTTTGCACAGCATATTATACTGATACTCGTATTTCGAGCGAATTTTCGGTTTCGTTTTAATGAACTAAAACACAGATAAAAGCATTTGCAAGTTACCACAGGGTCCCACAGCGTTCTGTAATTAAAAGGATTACATGGCTTCAGTTGATGAACTTTGCTGTTTTCTGGGGCGAAGTTGTAATGCTGTGGTTGCCATTGGTATATGGTAGCTGAAGTGGTTTTTGCCATGCTAAATGGCGGGTAATTGAAGCGAACGCAACCGAAAGTATTTGAAGTTGTTATGTTTTCCAGTTAATACATTTCAGACTCATCAGGACGAATTGTGAGTAAAAAGTAAGGGGGTTGCTTTATTTGGTTCAAACTTCCATCAAGGATTTTTTTTACACACTTTAAAAACGCATAACACAAATGCATACAAACTTACAAGCATTGTTTAATACATAGACACAGACCTTGTTTTGTTAATGAGCACTGATTGCTTTTCTTTATTGCAAAAGTTCATTTAAAAATGTCATCGCATAATCACAGCTGCGCTGGTGATTGTGTATGGAGCCACGCATTGCATTTCAACAGAATTTTTTAATGCGACCCGTTTTTCGTTTTTAATTTGAAGTTAATGAGATTTTTTTCCCAAAAAGAACGAATCCCATTTCATTTGGGCTTCATTGCTCACGGAAAATGTGTTGATGAGCAGTTGATACATTATTCCAATTATAACAAGCTTAACTTGCATTATCAGGTAATAATATAGATATTTTCGCTACTTTCCATTGTAACTAGTAAATTAATGATCAGGCAAATTAATTTCGAAACTATTAAGTGCTTGTGGTCAGAATACTCTGATTGATATACGAGCGACTGTTGATGAGAAGTTTATATAAAAAAATATTTATTGAAAAGTGTGGATGTAGAAAATTTGTATACATTTGCATAATGCTTTAATGCATCGGCTTTTTATAATTTAATTTCACTTATTTGTTCAAATACACCATTTCATATAGAGAATTTTTAATAATAATTGTTAGGTTTATTCATAGCTTTATTTATTGCGACCATTTAATGTTTGCGCTTACAGCACTGTTATTTCAAGTTCTTGAGGTTATTCAGCAATATGGAATAATGCTGAATAATTAATAATCTCAATTAATGAAGAACGGCTCCATCTAATCTTCTGACAAAGCCAACAGTTCCGACCGGATTTAAAAAAAAAAAAACAAGTGGGAAAGTGCAACAGTGCGTATGCAAAAACTTCAGTCCATCTACGACGGATTGGAAAATACCCGATCATACCAAAAATTTACTGCCACGCCTCCAAAAAGTGGGCGGGAAGCAAAAATATAACTGTTAAACGCTTTATATTCGGTGTTGCATATATTTCGGCCTAAAACTCCGCCTTTTCAATTAAAAAAAAATCTTTTTCTTAACGCGACGCCCACAAAAGTGGTCGGAGGCATATACAATATATACATAAAAGTTAGAAAATGCTAATATCTACAACTTTTGTCATATAATTTTTTGTCAAATTTCATATATATTTATTGAAAAACAGTAATTTAAAAAAATCCCTTTAAAAGTGGGCGTGGTCAATGAAAGGGCTAAAATATTTTGGCTACTTCAAGGACAATTACAAGGCAATGTTACATACAAAAAAGGAATGCGCTAGCGCCTTTGTAACATAGCTAAAGTTTGGAAAAAGTATTTTTCCAAATTTCGGCTCTCTACCTTAAAATGTAAGGCCTAAAAGTTTTTTACGTACGGACGGACGGATAGACGGACGGAGGGACGGACATGGCTTAATCGATTCTTCTGTCGGTCCCATTCATATCTCTAAAAGGTCTTTGATTGTTGCACTGCGTTACAAACTATACATCAAACTTAATTTACCCTGAGTCGGGTATTGAAGTGCGTGCAAGTGCTAGCGATAAGGAAAGCCTTGTTCATTATTTCGACGCAACTTCAGGAAATATTTGTGCTTTTAAGCCATATGAGATAAAGCAAAAATTCGGAATAACATTTTTTGACCCTTTGCATAACTTAGTTCTTTCTTATAGCTTTTTAGCATCAACGATAAAAAACATCAAAGAACTTGGTATGAGAAACATGTTTGCATGACAAGGGTGAGGATGCAAAAATGGATACCTACTTTGATGAAAAAATTACAGAGGCCGCAATATTATTCGAAGTTTTATTGATTGTCAAGGTCAACGTCGTGCAGGCCGGAGATTCTAACGGACACTCGTGAATAGTGAAAAGCTATATGAATCGAACTAAGCAACCAAAACCGGAACCTAGTGAAAGGAGACGGGTCTTGCAGCACCGAGTATAGTGCTTGGAAAATATATATTCTGCCTTTAATACCTGTCATTTTTTTCGATTTAGAAATTATTTTCAGTAAAATTCAATTTTTAAGATGACTAAAGTGTTTGAAGTGGGCATGGTCAATAGTGTGAGCGGTCCAATTTTTTGGACTGAATTTTAAAGACCTAGAAGCTTTACACATGCGGACAGACAGACAGACATAAGACAGGCGGATGGACGGACGGACATAGCTCAGTTCGATTCACCTTTCGGTCTCGATCATATAATATGATATATCTAGCTCTTAGGGTTCTATATTGAATATTTCACTGTAGTTAAAATCTATGCATTAAAATTTATATACCCTGGGTCGTGTATAAAAGCTGCAGCCCCTGGACTAAAAGAGACAGACCGAAAACATCCACGCCGCGGTCCGTTGGCTTTTGGTCAAGGCTAAGCTCATCTTTATTGCGAAGTGTGTGTAAAATTCTATTTGCTTATGAAAATTATTTCTAGATATATTTTACAATCTGCTATATACTTATTCTGCTATTCTTATATTGTAGGTGATTATTTAGTTTTGTAACTCTGCCAAAAGGGTGGCAAAAAACTTTTCCTTTAATTTTTATACCCTATTCCACAGGAATGGAGTATATAAAGTTTGATACAGGCGAAAATGTAGCATAGAGTGAAAATAGCGATAGACCTCCAAGACTTTAAGGGCAGACCGAGACCGAATTCTTAGTCGAATGAGCCATGTCCGTCCGTCCTACTAAAAAATAAAAAGCTGAAATTTGGTACGTAAGCTCTCCGTCATTCGAAGCAGTACAACTGTTGGAATTTTTCAAATCAGCCAACGGACACACCAACAATCGGTCTAAATGTGCAACTACCTCCAGTGTTCAAAACTGTAAGACGTTGTTAAAAGCTGAAATTTTACATTTAGCATCTCCTAATGGTTATAAAAGTAGTTATAAAAATAAAAATAAAGTCGATGATCTGCCTTTTGTGGGCTTGGCATCGATTGAAAGACCAAACTTTCAAATGCAATTTATTAAATATATTTGTTCCAAATCGGAAAATGTTTACTTATTCTGCAGAAAATACTTGGTCCTACATTTGGTTCATACAAAGTTTTGGGTCACGCCCACAAAATCTAAGGATTATATTTGTGAAGTAATGTTAGCCAGAAAAAAAAAGTTTACCGATATGTTCATAAGGAATTTTTTGCAAAAAGTGACTTGAAAATCAAAAAAAAAATTCACGGGCAGAATAAGGATCCGAATTAAGAGCAAATATCTCAAAATTAAAAAAAAACATCGAATTTATTTAAACGAAGTTAAAAGGAGTACTATTTCTTCTAAAATCTTAGTTCCAAATTAAGTGCCTGTTATAAGTATAAGCGGATATATTTGTGTAAGTATGGGTCAAAGTACCTCAAAGTTGATGTTTTCTTAAATTCTCAATAAATGATACCAAAATTAGAGATAGGCCCTGTGGAACGATTTTTTTCTTCAATTGTACCCAAAAATCATATCCCAAAGTATTGGTATCGAATTAGGAAACATCCTGTTTACTTCAGTCAAATTTAAACAAAACCGTCGTAACCGTTTTGGGACTAGAAACCATTAGAAAATCGGTTTGGAAAATGTTTTTACCTGTTTGTAACAGATCTTCGAGGTTTTTATGTATTCGAAGTTTGCAGTAATTCCAGAAGGTGGACGATGCCCGCTATTTTTTTTTTTTTTCAAATTATATTCATACCGTTGGTGGAGTGGAAGACAAACATATGTTTTTTCGACCATTTTTGCAATTTTTTAAATTTTAAATCATAAAACAATTATTTAGTTTCTTTTTTCTTAATTCTTGTTACACCTTTTTTCCAATAGCGCAACTATTCTTTAACCAAATCCAAACAAGAGCGTTTTTACCCTTAAGATATTAGAAGTTTTTCTGAAATTGTTTTGGGAAAATTATTTTGTGTTTTTGATTCAATTCTCAGAAGTTTTTGAAAAGATAATATTCGCTATAGTCTTTCCTAAAATTTTAAAAAATTGGTGACATTTTTGATAGAATTTTAATATTTGGAGATATCCCAAACAACATTGGAGATAATTTGGGGACGCACACGTTTTTGGCATTTATCCGATTTTTTTTTTCGAAAATGCGTCAGTAATAAGACTTTTCAAGGAAATTATGACTTAAGCACGTCGTTAACTTTGAGTTTCTTTACGCGTGTGCTCAATAGATATCTGTTTTGTGCATTAGACGGTTCAAAAGTTACGGCTTCAAACACTTTGAAAAATCTCATCCATTTTCGACTCTTCATTTCTCAAAAACTATTCAATATTTTCAAATCTTACTATAACTAAGTTTAGTAGGACACGCGGATGAACGGACAATGTGGTGATATCATATAAGAGGTCCTTTTTCTATTTTTGGACGGACTGCTAAGAAAGTTTCTCTTGTTCGAATGTGAATTCTACATTTCACATTCGAATTTTGCTCACAGCTATTTTCTCTAACTACAGATGCCTTGTTTCGTTTTCAAATATCACGTTGAAATTCAAAGGTCCTCTTTAAACTTTTTTATTGAATCCAAAAAAATAAATCAATGTTGCTAAACTATACAGATTTAGTTCTAAAATTCATTCAAAATTTGATATATGAAGCGTTTTATGGTAAACCATTTAAATTGGGTCAACTATATGTTCGGCGAACAGCAAGTCAGAAATCAGGGCAGTACTGGTTTTCAATATTCCAATTTGCTGCATTTGATACATGTCCTGTGGTTGCATCATGTTCTATGACTGTTTTGAGGTGGCGCTGGTGTCGCCCTACCCTTTTAAATGCGGCCAACCGCACTTAAAAAACATGCCTGGCAAAGAGTGTTCAAATTCGGTTGGTTAGATTTTAAACAGAGTTTCACTTGCAAAAAGTGTGCATCGGTTAATTTTATAAGTACATATATTTAACAGAGCGTTAATCCAGAACAGAAAAGATCTAACATTGAAAACATTTATTAATACTATGAACCAATATTACCATTCAAACATCTTTTTCAAGGAAAATTTTATTCCGTTTAGAAAAATCAAAGAATTTTTATTGCTGAGAAAACTCCATCGCAAGTTCACAAGGATATCGAACGAACCGGAGAAATGTTTTCTCCAGGCAGGCTGATATTCAATTGCTTCAACATAGTAACGACAAGCAGACGGAAAAGTAATTGAAAAGTTTGATTTCCATCTGGAAAATTATTCAACAGAAAAGCCATCGATAATGACGGAGGTTATTTGGTATTAAATTGTCAATTCCGCTGACGACGAGGAAACTTTTCAAACTTTCTAAAAGGTACCGGGAAAGGGGATAAGAAAAGTATCAATCGGTCTTAAGATTCTATTTGAACGGGGTAGCTGAACTTTATTACATTGTTTGTGCAAAAGCAAAGGCATTAAGACGGAGCAGGACAAAATCAACGTTGTATAAAGATAATAATTATACTAAATGTACCTACGCTTGGCTTTAGTAGATGAGAAATTTGAAAAAGAGTAGAGAGACAAAGTAGTTGGTCCTTTTGGATCATCCCTAAAAATAAAAGAAAGTTCGGCAGTTGTAAACAGTTTCCACAAGGAAAATGTAAGGAAAACTTGAGTGTGTATCGCATTCATGGAGCATTATTTAAGGTTCTCACGTTTGACATGTTCCCCTTGTCTTTGTCTTTGTCTTTAAAAAAGCTCTTAAATAGCGTTGCCGACTCTACCATACAAATTTTTCCTCCCACTTTGGGAGTGTGTACAAATCTATACAAAAAAATTATTGTTTTGCATGGCTCCGTCTGATACTGCTTACCTATGCCTGTTTAGTTTTTTTTTCAGAGTAGATTATATGCAGGTTCTTAGTTCATCTCCAACTTCATATTTTGTAATGTAAACACCACACTACAAAATATGAAGTTGGATGTAGTTTTCATATTGATAGCAGTCCCCTATAAAAACTTAAAATGGGAAAAAATTCATTCGGTGTTTTGTGCTACAATTTGCATTTGATACATTATGGATTTCATGCTCCTCCGTTTTGAACAATTCTTTGAAAATTTATTTCGACAACTAGCGGACAAAATATTTAAAAAAAATATCACCAATACGGCCGATATTGCTGTATTCATCTATACTCGCGGTAAAACAGAAGGACCCTCCCCATTCATGCAGACAAGCCCATAAACACTTCTCAAAAAGTCAAAGATGGTTTTCCTGACAATGATTTATCTAACTCAGCAATTATAATAATCTATTTTACTATCCAACCTGTTATTATAGTAATATTAGATAGTTAGATGGACGCTCCAAAATGCCGATAGACACTCGATGCCTAAAGCAAGTTGGACTTCCTAAAGGAAGACTGGGAAAACACTTTTTACGAAAATCAATCCATCCGAATCATACATACTTCAAGCACCGTCCAACTTTAACCGATTTACTGGCCTTCTTATATCGATCGCTGGGGAAGATTATGTATCCTTAAAGGCTTTCCCATAGAATACATCCTGTGCTGGAATGAAGACGGTGACAGACTTAATTAATAATTCCGGTGAAATTTCGAACACCCAAGTCAAAAGCTGGAACTACAATTGATAAATGGATAAATGCATCCAATAGTGCATCCAAAAATCCTAGAGCTTACTTAAAAAAAAAGAAGGTAAAAAACAAAACGAAGAAGTATAACGTCACATGCCACCTTCTCATAGCCATTCTCTACAGCTAAAGTTCATACTTATATCTCCCGAATTAAAATTTGAGCAGCTGCTCGAGCAGTGGAAATGTTTTAAGCACAGTGGCCTTAAAAAATGAAAGAGCTGTCATCCGCCGAGCTACAAAATCAAATTGCACTCCTCAAGCCAAGTGGGATGCCGTGGCGTAGTGGTTAGTGTGTGTGCTTACTACGCCGGAGGTCTGGGTTCGAATCCTGCCATCGTCACCCGAAAAAAAAAGACTTGTTCTTTTTCATGGCCCCCACCTCCGCGAGGGTCTGACAAGCCCTCCGAGAGTATCAATTGTCTTGAAAAACTTCTCAAAGTGCCGTTCGGATTCGGCAAAAAATTGTAGGTCCCTTTGTATGTAAAGAAATTAACACACCAGCATACATTGTTGAGAAGTTGGCCCTGGTTGACCTCGAGCTGTTGCGCCACTGTATTTATATTTATTTACTCCTCAAGCCTAACAAGACCGCAGACCCGTCCTACTGTCCTTAAACTTTAAAAGGTATTGACGTCGAAAAACTTAGCTATTCCGGATGAAAAAGCGGGTGAAAGGAAGTCCAATTACACCGACCAAGTCTTGGAACTTTATAGAGAACTGGAAAAATTATAAGTTTTTTGTAAACTTCGTAGATCTTACAGCAACCTACGACACCATGAGGCTATTAGATTGTACAGGTTAACAAGCTTATCCTGTACAAGCTCCTCAAAATGATCCCCTGCACAAAAATCTGCATTTTTTCGATGCTCATGCGAAGTGACCGAATAGTCATTGTCTTCCTCAACGATAACCGCAGTAGAACAAGAAAATTCAACAACGGCCTTCTCCTGGGATCAGTGCTCGCCCCTATAGCTTTAAACGTATATAGGAAAACCTGCAATCTTCCTACCACGTCCTCTGAAAAATTTAACTACGCCGATGACCAACGCTTGCATTCAGGTCCTTTAGGCATTTGAGGATCATTTTCACGATCTTTAAGGCCTTCACCCTTAAATTACTGGGTATATTGCCTTTGAACGAACTCTTACGAGGAAGATTGACCTCAAATGAACACCACCATGCGACTAGTACCTGTTGCCGTAAAACTAACCCCAGTGAAATGTTTATGCCCTACCCTGGGTTTATCTAGTTTGATGTATGGTTTGTGCCGCAGTGAAATAATCACCGTAGACCCCTTAGAGCTTTTAGAGATATGAATGAGACCGACATGAGAATCAATTAAGCCATGACCGTCTGTCCGTATGTAAACAACTTTAAGAACATTTTAAGCTAGAGATCTGAAAGTTGGTGAGCTAGCTGAAAATCCAGTCCTTCAGATAGAGTTTGAAAATTAATTGAATCCGCACACAGACACGCCCACTACAGGCCTGTATGTGCGGCCATCTATAACTTTTAAAAAAATACTGTTTTCAAATTTTAGATAATGTTAGAATGGTACCAGCGTAATAAATTTTGGTATGTGACATTGTCCTGTAATAATCTTTGAGGTACCAGAAAAAGTTCGGCCTCTACATTGACCACACCTACTTCTAAGATTTTAACTTAAAATTACTGTTTTTAAATAAATATATATGAAATTTGAAAAAAAAAATTCATCACAAAAGTTGGAGATATTAGATTTTTCTAACTTTTTTGGATATACATATGTATATGCCTCCGCCTTTTTTGTGGGCGTGGCTTTAAGAAAGTTATTTTTTTTTTGTTAAAAAGGCAGTTTTAGTCCGAAATGTATGCAGAATGCAGCCATCTAGCATAAAGCATTCATCAGTTATATTTTTACAGCCCACCCACTTTGTGAAAGTTTCCCCTTCAGGTAGGGTAGGATATTTAGCAATTCGTCGCAGACAGAAACTGTGCGTTAGTTTTAACATACGCATGCTGTTTCACTTTCCCACTTTTTTTTTACTCTTAAGGAAGACTCACCTGATAGGGCCTCAGAAGGAAGCATGCATAAATATAGAAGAGTTCCATTAAATCGCAGCAAATTTCTGAAACACATTTTTTGGAAACTCGACAACCCTGCCACTGCCCTGCCAAGATACGCTCTTATTGAACTCGAAAAAACGTTAAATAATGAGAAATATTCAAAAGAAAGAATTTTTGCTACCAACTTGAGCTGATACAGACACGCAAACCCCAGTCGAACACCGGCGTTCTATATTAAACATTTGCTCGATCCAAAAGACTGCCATACCACTTGCGATTGGATGCTGTTGGACAAATTTCTGACACGCATGTCGATAAGTCCTGTGTCAAAGGCGGATGAAAACACTTTAGGCTGCTTCGGGAGGAAAATTCTTCGGACGATTTACGGTCCCGTGTGCACAGGCGGAGACTGGAGGAGGTATAACATCGAAGTGTATGGGCTGTACAACCACATCGACTTAGCCAGAAGAGTCAAATTACAAAGACTAGGATGGCTGGGCCATCAAGAGTGGATGGACACCAACTCCCTGGCCCGGAAAATCTCCGAATCCACCCCGCAGGGAGGCGGCGCAGTAGAGGATCACTGAGACTCAGATGGCGCATGCAAGTGGAAGGGGGCCTCAGCCAACTTCGCGTGCGAAACTGAAGACGGCCAGCTAGAGACAGAGCTAGCTGGCGGAGCATGTTGACTGAGGCCCAGGTTCGTGTATGTCGATAAGTCTTTTTCGAGGCTTTCATAAAAATTAGGATAAAACTCTTTACTAAGGTGGCCTGAAAATGCCCAAACCGGATGCCTAAAATTAATACAGGAAAGCGGTTTGAAAAATCAAGAGCCTCTGTTACACTTTGATGGTAACAATTTTAGAAGATCGATAAATCAGTCGATACCGCAAGATAAACCAATGTCGTGCTCATTGAATGCGATAAAACGTTTCATCAGTTAATCCTCAAGATTTCAAAAGGACATAATACTCTTCTTACCGCAATTCACTTCTATTTCCATTAATTTCATGTGACCATAAATCTCCTTTGAACGGGGTCAAACGGAAAGCTCTAACCGAATGCGATTTTCTTAAACGTCCACCATTGGTGCAATATGGTGGCGAGGCCTCTGATGTCCCGCCCGATGCAATTCCGAAAACCAAGTCGTCGACCACGATACCCTACACAGCCGCATCCACTCCACAAGCACACAGTCATGTCTTCGGACAGTGTTCGCCTCGCATTACGAGCACAAAGGATAACTATGGCATTGCTAGACGTGCTCTTGAATTCCAAATAAAATAACTGTAGATGTGTTGTGCACAATTTCCTTTTACGACTCTCAAGAGTGGTAATAAATCTCGCCGAGAATAGTTTCCGGCAATCATTTTGTTTCCACTTAACCTCATTCGATCCTCTTCATCTTCGCCCGAATATACTACTACAACTGGCAGCAGCTTAAGTTGCAAATCCAAATTCAACTATCCCGAGTTACCCTCCAATAGCATCTCCTATATATAGGAGCTGAAATTACAGGGGATATCCTTTAGCTTCTAGTAGGATCTTTAACTGGTTACCATGTTGTATGATTATCTGGGGCGCACTTAATTTTCGGGAAATCCTTTAAATTTTCGCTTTTGGTCATTACACATGCTCTCCAATGAAATGAAGGAGTCGAGTAGGCGATTGGTTTATTTCTTGTTGCCTATTGAGATTCCAAGGGGTTTGTAGCCATTCACGGGTGTTTGAACACATTGCATTCAATTCAAGTCTTTTAGGCTACACAGCAGATGCATGTTCTTGAATGTTTCCTGTCGGATGCATTAAGATTAGGCAGAAAGTCAATATCCGAGCGAGAGTGACAGTTAACAAGGGGTATTGTAGCAAGCAAGCCTTGGGGTTTTTGCTTGACAGTTTTATTGGGTGCGAGAAGGTCATGTATGTTCCCATTTTAAATAGAACATTGATTAAACTGACTCGTTGTTTTATAAATAAAGAGATGCTTTTATGATGCCCCAATAGAACTAAACGCGTAATCTGTTAATAAATACGGTAATTTTAAAAATTGTAGAATCCTAACAAGGGTTTTATGATTTTGTGGGTCAATTTTAAATTTGCGTTTTGGGGTAGGAAATTGTAAAGTATCACCTCAAACACATTCGATTTCTGTTGAAAGATTTTTACAAAAGAACGAGCAGAAAAGATGCTTTTTAAAAACCAAGTTACCCAGCTATGAAAATAAAATTATTTCTGTTTATTCCATCACAAATATATCCAAGGTGGTGCACTCGTGTCTTTGTGCATGCTTAAAACCAACAACTTGCGAGTTATCGCGACAAACTGAAATAATACCGAAAAACATCACATTCTCTACTTAAACCTCTCTACTCTACGCAAACCTATTTTTTTTTACTCTGACAAGAAACAGAAACAACCCTTTTTCGTCCCCACAACCCACTGACGACAAGAGAACTATACTCACTCACCACACAATGAATGAGCATGAGGTTGTTCAACGGACGCAAAAGTAGAAAGTAGATCTACTTTTGCGTTGTAGATGCGTCTACGATATTTACGGTCAAACGTGGGGTAAAGTTTTGAAGTAACATTTCGTTTTGCCCCATATGCGCCCGTTGTCTCTACTCTGCTTGTCATTGAACGCACGCAGCAACGCAACATTGCGTTTTGGACTTAATTTCGCAGATGAATTTCGAGTCGGGACCAACTTTTTGTCGATTAAAAAATCCTTATAAAAGCCTTTATCGAGTACCAGCTTATTGCCCGCGCATGTGTTCGCACTGTGATGTGTGAATTACAAAGAAAATAACCACATTCTGATCAACGCAAAATGTTGGCACTCATCCAAAATTCTCACTCCACAAAATTGTGTTTACGCAATTCTGCTTTAAAATGCGTTTTTCTTTAAATTTTGCTTTTCAAAACTCCCTTTTCCACAATTCTGAATACTACTTTAGCAAAGCTACACAGTAAAACATGAAGGAAAGCTGGAAACCCCATGCCTGTTTCCTTATTTTAGGGTATATTATGTTTAATGTAGGCATAGTTTGTAAGTGAAATAATCACGGAACGGAAGACCCCTCACACTCTTTAGGAATATGATCGGCAGGAGAATCAATTAAGCCATGTCCGTCCGTATGTATGTAAACTTTTCAGGCCTTAATTTTGAGCTAGAGAGTTGAAATTTGGTTGTTGAGCCGAAAACCTGCTCTACAGATCAGATTTGGAAATTTTTGAAATCCACCCACAGACACGACCAATGCAGACCTGCATTTGCGAAGACTTCTGTTTCTTAAAAACACATAAATCCGTTTTTATATGTTGCTATTGCGTCAGTGGCCTAAATTTAAAAAATATAAGTAAAGCCCTGTAACTGCGCTGCAAGACTATAGAATAAAAGCTCACCCAAAAATTAGCCACGCGCAATTTTCATACCTTATTCCATGGGAGCTTATTAAGTTTGTCACATAGATCGAAATACTGTAAAGTAATAATGATACATATGATCGAGACCGAGTTCTGAATCAAGTTCTTAACCGTCCGTTCGTCTATCTATATGTCAAGCTAGGAAGCTGAAATTTGGTGCATTAGTTCATTCCGAAGCAGCACAAGTGCGAAAATTTTCCAAATCCGCTAACAGTCGCGCCCTCAATCGTTCTAAATGTGCAACTACTTCCAGAGCTTTCAAAACTTTTAAGACGCCTTAAAATGCTGAAATTTTATATTTGGCATCTCCTAGTGACTGTTAGACGTAAAGAGAAAAAATTAAATCGATAAACCTCCTCCAGTGGACGTGACATTGATTTAAAGGGTAAATTTTTAAAAGCATTTTATCCAATATTTTTGTTAGAAATGGAAAAAAGTTGGACGACCTTGTTTAAATTTGGCTGAAGCATGTTATGTTTAAAAGGCAAGCGAACTGCTTCAACAACGTTTCAAAATTTCCGTTTTCAACCCTAAGTTTTTAAGCCCATTCAAACAAGCGAAATAAAAAACGGCATATTTTTACCGTTTTCTCAGAAATCCTTGTCCACAGAATTTGTGAAAAGTGGCAAATGCTAGCACAGGTGGTTGTAAAATTGATCAAAAAGTCTAACGGTAATTAAAACTAATCAAACTTGCTGTCTTATGGGTCTTAAATTAAAAAAATCCTAAAAAAGGCCAATAAAGAGTATGTCCTTCCCTCTATTTTCGTAACGGTAAAACTTTTTGCCAGCCTTTTTTTAGAGTAACGAAACCCAATATAAAATCACCCAATATAAGAACAGTAGACAGCACTATGAAAAAAGTATATTACAGACTGTAATATATATCCAGAAATAATTTTAATAAATAAATAGAATGCAACACAAACTGCGCAATATAGATGACCATAACTTTCAACAAAAGCCGACGGACCGCTCCGCGTATGTCTGCATACTTGACGGTTTTTTTTATTACTGATTTCAAAAACTTTTTAACCTTCACAAATTTGTTGCCCTGAGTTAGAATATCACAAAAATAAAATTCTGTCGCCTGATAGGTACCTGGGGCCTCTGGGCAACTTTAAGTTGCACAAAAGAGTAAGAAAGAATTTCGGGTGCCAGGCGGCAGAATGGTGCTTTTGTGATCTTTTCATTCAGGACAATCAAATTATGAAGGTTAGAAAGTTTTTGAAATCAGTAAAAAAATGCTTACCGGCTCACCGACTAAAAGCAGCAAATATTTATTTTTATCCATGCTTAGGCAAGAACATTAAATCAATTTGAACAAGCTAGCAGTAAGTACCTACAATTTATAAAAAAAAAACAAAGGGGAAAGTGCAACAGTGCGTATTAAAAAATTTCAGTATGTCTGTGACGGATTGCAAAATACCCTACCCTACCAAAAAAGGAAACTGCCAAGCCTTCAAAAACTGTAGGGATATAAAAATATTACTCTTGAATGCTTTACACTAGGTGCTTGCACTCATTTCGGCCTAAAACTCCGCCTTTTAACTCAAAAAATTAAGTTAAACAAAAGTGGGCGGAGGCATATATACTACAAAAAGAAAATGCTAATATATACTTTCGTCTTAGAATTTTTCGTCAAATTTAATATTATATATTTGTTAAAAAACAGTTATTTTAAGTTAAAATCCCATGAAAAGTGGGCGTGGTTAATGTAAAGGCCAAACTTTTTCTGCAACCCCAAAGCCAATTACAAGGCAATGTCACATACCAAAAATTAGTGCGCTAGCACCATGATAGTTAAGATTTGAAAAAAGTAATTTTAAAAATTAGAGATGGTCGCACATACAGGTCTGTAGTGGGCGTGTCTAAGGGCGGATTCAACAAATTTTCAACCTCAATCTGAAAGACTGGATTTCGAGCTCACTTACCAGCTTCTAGCTCACTAGCTTAAAATCTAAGGCCTAAAAGTTGTTTACATACGGACATAGCTTAATCGATTCTCCTGTCGGTGCCATTCATATCTCTTAAAGCTCCCTGGATAGGGTATAAAAATATTAACTATACTCGTTTGATCCTTAATTAGCGTGCCTTCCTGCCTAGTTTTTTGTAACACGTTTCAACTCCGATTGCTAATGAAATTCTGCCTCCCACTGCCTTTCTGAATAAATTACTTGTTTTGTAAATGAATATATTACACCGATCTACTAATAGTAAAATTAATTTATTCCAAACCTAACCTTCTGCAAGCGAGGTCCTTAGATAACTTGAATTCTATACCTAGTCGAAAAAAAAAATACTCTAAACAAGCTTCCTGCGAACCCTCTAAGTATCGCCACTCAAGCTCAACACACTATGCCACTTGGATTCATTATTTCGATAGAACAGTTACAAGGATACAATAAAAACAGAATAAACACGGACCGAGTAGTAAATGACGAAGAAAAAAAGAAGCGTTGCCATTTTGAATTCCAAATGCGAATGGTTTATTTGCCAATAGACGATGAATTTTATGTGATTTGCATTTAGAAGAGCCTTTCTCGGCTGTATCACCATGCGGCGGAATAAGTGCGGGGAGCCTTTCCAGATGCGATGGGAAAATTTCTAATTGAAGCATGCCCAGCCCAGGCTCAGCCGCCCAGCCCAACCGACAATCGGGAAGTTTATTATCACTGCTCAACCGAGCGGATAATTTTTCTCCTACTAGATTCGAATGGAAACGGGCGGAGCTGTATTGCCGATAAAGATGCTGGTTTTTTGTGTGCGTTTCCGGGCGCGTTTTGTTTGCAGAATGAATGGAGAATTAATTTATCCAGTCTAGGCAAAACTTTTAAACGTTGCGAATTCATTGTGGTGCGGTAATTTATCGACGAGATTGGAATTCTTTGAGATTTGCCTGTGGAATTGCAAATTAAGCATGTTTAAGTTCCGGTCTTAGAGTGTTAATACACTCGGGCCTTTGGTTATTATATATGAAAGTAGACGCATGACGGACTTCAAAGAACTTGTGCACAATGTATATGCTAATTTTATTCACTCGGGATTGTTAACATAAAAAAAGGAAATATTGAATCTGTAATTTAATTATGCAGAATGATTTTATTGGCAAAAAGACAAAGTTGCTTTAAAATATGAGAGATCGAGCTCCATGCGCATTTAAAAAGCGGAATCCATCAGAACGCTTTTTAACGTCAGTTTGAATGGTTTATGAATCAGTGAAGTTCTACAATACTTCGCTGTGAAGAATTTATCAAAATTGCTCCCTTCAAACCTTTTGTACCTAACCTACTTGCTCTCGGAAATATTAGGATATAGCTACCTACACCATTTTTTCACTTTAAATGGTCGTCAGCCTCGACGGACGAATGTTATTAGATTAGTGTCCAGGCGGAGAGCTGCGGTTGTATCCATATTATACATTATGTAGATTTGACGTAGATACAAAAACCTTTTTACTTTCCCGGTGAAGACGTCAAAAAAATATCAAAACAACATATCGTTTTTTCTAGCGATTGCTTAAATAGGTACAGGGTGCACCCTGTTTAAAATAGCTTCCCAGCATTTTCTCTAAAACCTAATTGCGATTCCGAAATCCATGTAGGTACGCTATTTCAAAACGTTGACCTATAGTTAAACTTCTTCCAACTCAATCAGACAGTATAGTATTATAACACAGAACACTTAATGGAGAAGCAAAACTCGCAGGACACTGCCGTTTCACATATACCCATCAAGACTAGACTCATACATTCTATAAACATTGCTTATCTCGTTTCAGTTATCCCTGCTTTGTCCTTGTCTCAGTACCATCACCACTGCTGTCGACATCCCTGTCTGTCTATGTTTGGAAGCTGCCGCGTCTACGTCTGCAACATTACCCCATAAAGTTGAACTTGGTAATTAGCTAGGTCCGTCCTCGTTTCATCGTCCTCGTCGTCGCTGAGCGGATTCGTTTTTGTGTTAGATACACTCCATACGAAATGCTTAGCTGCTTTGGGAGCATCCAATAAATAACCCAGAAGTAAGTTTCCACAACTCTATGTTCCTTCAGATACTGCCGCCCGCTATTGCCACCATCATCACTTGCTGGGCGTCCTCATTCCTCCTCATTCCTAAAGTGTAATAGCAGCAGACATTAGCTAGAGCTGGCTAGAGCCAACAGAATTTAAACATTTTAGTTTCCTAGAAAATTCATTTAATGGGAAATGGCTTTTCTTTGGATAAAGACCAGGGGTATGAGCTTCAGCGGCGGCCGGCGAGTGGGAAAATATCAAACGTTTGGACCAACAACAGGACGAAGAAGGAAGTGTAATGTCGTGCAAAACACAAGAGCTCCAAGTGAGTAGGTACTTGTGTTTCGTAAAAATAAAAAAAGAAAACACACCCGACGGAATAAATAAAGGACCTTCAGGGTGTCTATGTGTAGCTTTGTGTTTCTTTGTCTAATTTTCGTTACTTTTTTTCTTCACTTGAGGAGCCAAGGATCTCTGCGCCCAGGAGTTAATGGCCGTATTTATTTATGTATGGCGAATATTAAGTGCTTGTCAAATGTGCTGACATTAAATTATTAAACGTTGTTTTGAATTATTAATGCGACAAGGGTCGTTAACTTTCTTTCCGAATTTATTCCTAGCTATTTGCGTGTTTTATTAGTTAGTCCTGGGGTGCAGCGTTATTAAGAAATACTTGTTCTTGCTAAAAGTGGAGAAAAGTTGTCGAAGATGTTTCATTAATAAATACATAATGAACGATTAGAGACCAACACAAAATGTCAGCATAGAACGCTTCAATACACCAAGGTAACGAAACAAAGGATTTTAATTTCCAGGCTCTTGTTCAAACAAACACCATTTAAATCCTTTCTTGTTTGGATATAGCGATGCTCTATTTTTACCAATTGCATTATGTGACGATCGAAAAATTGCACCCATTGATACATTCTAGGATGGCAAAATAATAATAAAAACAAAACCAATCCGGTCGCTCAACACTGAAAATATTACAAGTTCGTAAAAAAGCAAACCGACACTGTAACCCATTTCTATACTTAACACGCAAAACTTTTTTAATTTAAAAGTTATTTGGCCTTGCAGTTAAGCTCGAATGGGGGCAAGTGTCAGAAAAGTTCCTCAAAAAAGGACAAGCAACGAGAACAAAACACCGAAAAGCAAAACAACAAGGAAAAATAATAAACAAACGAAAAGCAGGAAAACAGGACACACAATACTAACGAAGGCGAAAAACCATCGCACAAACAAAATAAAGTCTTGTTAATCTACGCAGTTTCAGTGTTTAAGTTATTAAAGTTGACTTGGCGGGGCCAGAGGTTAAGGGGCAAGTGCCATATAGCAACATGTTTTCATATACTGAATAACATTTCGTTGTGTGTGATACTGGCTGATGATATTCGAAGGAGTAGCTATCCTTATACATACGATTTAATATGTGAGAAGCGAGAGTTTTGCAATGACTCGCGGGATAGCCTTGAATTTATGTAGAAAATTTCGCATTCACTTGGGAGTCATGTAAAGTTTTACCAACCCAGACCCAATACAGCAGCCTCAGAACGGCAACCCAGACCCGCAACCGAGGAAATAAAGTCGTATCATTTCAGCTTGTGGATGTACCTATGTGGTGGCAGGGTAAAGAGCTTAACATGGCGGCAAAGTAAATGAACAGTCAGCAGCACTTAAGAATTTTCACGGATTTTTATAATTTATTTTTAAAATGTAGGCCAACAATATTTTAATTTTTATTTTAAGACGTCATTTTGGAGTATACTCCTCCTTTGATGCATCTGGGAGACATCACCATAAGTCTCTTACATCTTCTTCGACTAAGAAAAATCCATATACAGTAAAAGCATTGGAATGCATTTCCAATATTCAAGATATCAGACCATGCAGCTTAGCATATTTCGCACTCAAACACCACAACCGTCCAGGATTATGAGTATGAGTGTGTGCCGAGAGTATGTAAAAATGGGACCGGGCAATTCATTATTATATGAAGAGAGGATTCATCACTGCCATGTTTTTTTTTTAGTTTGCAATGACTGTTGGAAATTCGCGTTGGGATTTTTAATTAAGTTCTGTCCAGGTTGGTCACAGTATTAAACCTACAAGAGGAATTTTTCGAGCAATAATGTCTAAGTGAATTAAACCAAACTAGTTCCGGCCCATGAGTAGTGTATTCGCACAATACACAGGGTCGGATTTAGGTGTTCTTCCGCTCTGGGCCTCAAAATTTTGTTGCCGTCACTAGGTCTCGCAGAAAAAAAGAAACAGGTTTAGAGCGGTTACCATTATTTCCGTTGTAAGAAACTTCATATTAAAGCCATGAGATGGGTTATAAAAAGACTTTTATCTGCCTTCATAAGAAGTTGGTAAAACGTTTATTGATTTGAAACTAAAAATCCTGCGTTAATCATGTCGGCAGGAAACGTTACGGCTTAGGGGTTTTGGGTGAGTTTTTAAGAACTTCTTCCTGAGAATTGTTGACCCAGTAAAGTTGCATTCGGCGGAATTAGTACCTATGCGTGCTAATTTGCCGCCCCAAAATTTTTCATCCTGGCCCGAGCTCCACTAAGACTAATAAGCCCCTGACATTGCTTCAAAGTCCGCTAGTTCGTTGCAGTCAAAGACACTAAATAGCATTGTATCCAGTAAAAGATTGTTAGATTATTTTAAGCTAAGTTCTTAGATGGCCATGAATGTGTGCAAAATAAGCCGTCCATTTTATGACAAGCGTCTTTGAGAGCTGCTTGGTTTTTTCGAGAACAATAATTTTGTTCTTCTTTGTGTGCGAGAACATAGATTTAATCTATAATAGTAACTGAGGGCAATGATATCAGCCTGGAAAATGGAAAAATGATGAATGAATGAAATGGAATGATTGAATGAATAAATAGTCCGATTGAAGCTGTTCTCTATGAATGCCACTTTAGAATCGTTTCTGTGTACAAAACAAGGTCAAATCAACCGTGATGGGATTGTTGGTGCTAGTGACCCTTTTTGCAACACTGAATTTAACATTTCACAAAAACACTGAATTTTCTTAGTGTTTTCTCAACAGGTAACTGGATATAAGGCTTAAGAGTTTTTTGAGCTGATTTTGTCTATAGTGCCAGAATACCTTTATATTTTCGCTCTGTATTTTTGCCAGGGATCATTTAGAGAGTTTTCCTAAATTATTTTAAACATTTCATATACCCCATCCCATAGGATAGGAGTTATATTAAGTTTGTCATGCAGCTTGTAACACGGTGAAATAATAATGGTAGACCCCCAAGACCTTAAGGGCATATGATCGAGACCGAGTTCTGAGTCGAATAAGCCATGTCCGTCCATCCGTCCGTCTGTCTGAATCAGTCACACGTTTTCAGGCCTTAAATTTAAAGCTAGTATGCTGAAATTTGATACAAAATGTAATGTTTTTGTCTGATGGGGTTTGTCGAATAAAACTCAATTTCATGAAACACTTTATTTGTCGAACGAACTTTCGACTTATTCAACTTCGCTAGTTAGAATTCAACACTTTATATTAATTCAATCACTTTTTACTTTATTACGTTAACGTTTAAAATATCACTGTGTCCTACGAGCCTGTCACCCGTGTATTTATACAAATTAAACACCTTCTAGTACGTTCCATACTTCGCCTTTGGTAATTTTCCATTGGTACTTTTCCGCTGAATTCCAGGGAGGGGAAACCTTCGATATCGAAATTCGAACTTCGAATATGTAAGCTGACTGCAATGACAGTTATATGTGTTCGTTTAGTAAATCGAGCGGGTGTGTTCGTTGTCATCCGAAGCAGTACAAATGTAAATTTTTTTTTTTTCAAGATTTCAAGATTCAAGATTTATTTTTTCAAAGATTACAAGTATAATGTATAATTTTACAATGTATAATTTTAAAAATAAACAGTATGGTTAATCTCTATACCTAATCATTGAAAAAATTTGAGTACATTCTTTAGTTAACAAAGCAACTAGTGGCGAACATATTATCTTTAATACAAAAAGAACAAAATAAAGATATGCAAATAATTTGGTTGTGGGGTGAGGGGTTAAAATTTTACAAATTATTAAGTTACTATTCTTATTAAGTTGTTTATTTCATAGAAATCAAAATTGAAGAGCCATTTTTTTATATCTATATTGAATGTAGTAATTTGTCTTACACTTCGAATTTCGAGATGTAGGCGATTGAATATACGCGGTGCAACAGAGGTATAGAAATTAAGGTAACAATCTGTACTATGCCGTGGGACAAAAGCCAGGAATCGTTCGTTCCTGCGGAGATCATATGCAGATAGGTTCTGATTGAGCAGATTGCCGCTTCTCAAGTAAAACATTTTCAAGACTTTATAATAGTAAAGGTGTTTAAGTGGTAGAATTTTTGAGCAATTAAAAAGTCGCAAGCTATGTTCATGACGCTTTTTCTTCCAAATAATCCTCAAGACATGTTTCTGAGCAACGATCAACGGTTGAAGATGACACCTGAAAGTGCCTCCCCAGCAAACAAGTCCATATTGTAATTTGGATTGTATCAAACCATGATACACAGTCTCCAAGAGTTTTCTGGAGCATAACTGTCTAAGGTGATAAATTACATATTTTGCAGTTAGCATGTTTTTTTTTAAGGCACTTGTGTGTAGACTCCAATTTACCTGTTTTTTTACCCTTCAGATTAAGGCTAAAAAGAGAATTAATAAAGACAAGGAAGAGGACAGGGCCAAGTACTGAGCCCTGTGGGACGCCAGTACGAATATAAAGTACATTACTGAAAACTCCATTGACTTTAACCGATTGTTTCCTGTCTTTAAGATAGGATTGGAACCAATCCAGCATAAAGCCCCTGAAACCAGTTTTCTCAAGTGTTGTTAGTAAAAGTTGGCGGTCTACGGTGTCAAATGCCTTCGCGATATCAACAAAGAGCGCAGCAGTAAACTTAAGATTATTAACGCTCTCATAAATGTTACTACAAAAACTCAAGAGAGCATCTTCAGTTGACATACCAGCTCTAAAGCCAAATTGGTTCGCACTTAACAGACACAAATTTTCTAGATAGTTGACTATCCTTGTTTTAACCATTTTCTCGAAAATTTTTGAGAATACTGGGAGGAGCGATATTGGCCTATAATTGTTAAGTTCTTTCTTATCATTTTTTTTAAATACAGGTATTACCTCGGCGATCTTCAATTTGCTAAGAAATGTTCCACACCAGATGCTGCTGTTAAACACATGTGCCAAGATATCGACAACGTTAAAAGAATTTTTTTTCAAAAAGGCATAAGGGAAACTATATTTTTACGCTAAACGATTTGGATTGATTCAACTTTTTAATTGTACAGTAGAGCTCAAAAGAAGATATGGGTTCAAATACAAAACTGCTATCCCGACTCCTTTCACCCTGAAAGCATCTATCCCCACAAGAGTCAATGCCTAATGTATTAAAACCAGCCTTTGAAAGAATGTTCTCAGCAGCGCACGTAAAATATACATTAAAGGCATTAGCTATTTCCTTCGGGCTGTCTATGTTTCTATTTTCGTGTTTCACACAAGACGGTGCAGAACAGGTAGCCTTCTTTTGGAACAGCTCATTAACAATAGCCCATTCTTTTTTCATGTCACTTTTAGCTCTATGAAATTTGTCGATGTAAAAGCCTTGAAAAGCCTTGAAATGTAAAAGCCTTTTTGAAATCCGCCCACAAACACGCCCACAATGAAGAATGCAACGTACACAGCTACAAGCTATCATAACGTTCTAATTATTAAGGTACGTTTATATGAATTTGAAAGCAGTCAAAATGAAGATTTATTAATAATGTCAATATTCCACGAATCCCTTGCCGGAGCCTTTGATTGACTGGCTTAACCTTGACTTCAAATTCAATAAATAAGATAACACCAAGCTTTCCATACGAATCACTTAATGCTGTGTATTCAATTTTAAACCCGTCGCTATAGATCTGCTATGGCTATCTGCTTTTTACTTGAAAAATCCTCTTGTGACAGTATCAGTTTCCTCACCTTTTCGCGTGAGAAATGCTTTAACTTCGGCCGGCTTGGAAGATACTGCAAGTTTTCTGTGTCTTATGTGAGGGCACACCATAGGTCATGGTAAATGTCCTGTACGAACTAAACACGAGACAAGTACGAAACAAATCAACAATAAATTTTTAGAGAATCTGTTCTAAATAGAGCAGCATAAGTATGTACCTCTTTTCTTCCATTCTTGTTCCCCGCAACATAGAAATATTACGTTACGTCAAATTATTTCCATTGAACACAGCTTTTGCTTTTCTTCTTTGGGCACAACACTCTCCAGTAATAAAAACACTGCTTTATTGAGGAAAGCTTCTTACCGTTTTTTTTAAGTTGCTTTATACGTGAAAAAGAAACATGACGTAAAGTTATGTTAACCAATTTATTCCCTGCAACCTAAAAAAATTGAGATGCCTAGAAAAAACAAGTGCTTAATTTTTTGGAATATTGCAAAATAGAAACCGAATGAAAATAAACTGTCCACACCCTCCTTAAAGAAGTTTAGAAAACTGGGCAGACAGACAAATGACAGTTCTCCGATATAAAAGCCCAGCACAGGTTGACATAATTTATATGAAAAGTTAATTAAACATCAATTCTTATTTATTATAGCAATGGCTTAGAATTTAATAGAATCATCCTGCTTGTCTGCACCAGAATTCAGTTGTGGGAAAATCAATGAGATTCGAAGAAAAAGTTTTACGAATAAATCAGCTTTATTAGATGCAATACGTTTTTCTGGTGGTCCATAAATCTAGTCTTCGCAGGAACCTTAATTACGTCCATTTTGGATACTTAATTTATTAGGCAGTTTATTTAATAGAAAATCGTTTTAGATAAGTGCTCAAGTACCATGGTATTTTCCGAAAAGCAAGTATCGAGTATAATATAAACTGAGAAACTGAAACAAACATCCTATTTTCCTATAGAATATATCTAAAAAGATGGGCCTTATTTCAAAACCTGACCTGATTATAAACATGCGGCATCAAATATAGACTAAACAGAAAGAAAGCCATTCACGACACGAAAATCTATCCTGCATGGATTCACCTCATTCATTTGTGTTGTACTATGCTTTACAGCTGTCCATTTATCATGTCCCTGATGTAAAACATATTTTTTCTGCAATCCATTCTCTCTGCATTTTTTAAAATTAATTTTATGCGAATCTGGGGACAGCTCAGACACATTATTTAGCAAACTGACTGAAACTAATTTACTTCCCATTTCCAATTACGATTTGTATCTGTATCCGTAAAATTGTGTATGCTACGATGAACGACCAAAATAGTGAATAATTTAGTTTTGCATAAATTATCCTTTCGGGCGTAGTAAATTTCCTCAGTTGCAACAAGATTTTTTCCCACAATTGTTTCAAATAACTTCCGCGTCTTTTTTTTGAGAGAGTATAGAAGGGACAAGTTTAAAATAAGACGATCCAATTAGGATTGTCAGAACTTGTCCAGCAAGGACGAACGCGTGGACAACGACAGACTACGACTGACACAAATCAACTTGACTTAGTGGAAGACATGGCGTTTAGTGAAAATTAAAATAGTAGATGAGACTCTCATACTATCACAGTCCAAGTTTCTGTTCCAGCTCTGCGCTGTCCTTGCGCCTGGAAACGCCTTTTTCTGTAATAAGAAAACTTTGGTCCCTCATCAACTTTCCACTTAAATAATCTTGAAAAGTGCCAAAGTTGTGCACTTCTTGATGAAAAAACTTTTCCCTTCATTTCGCAATTTCGGGTTAATTGTTAGAGTATCGATGATGGGAATGCTGTGTAAATTGGCGTACGTGCATCGGTATACTTTGTCGGGTGAAAGTATCTATACTTCTTAGAATCAGTTGTTCGAAGACCTTAGAATAGATCTGATGCCAATGGACATGTTAATTTGCAGTCAAAAGACGCATAGATCCACTGGAAAAGAAAATTATTAGACGACTCCTCTTCGATTGAAAATCGGTAACCATCAAAAGGAGTCCCTTTTGTTACGCAGAACTTTGCTTTGAGATTTTTAATTACTTTCTCAGGAAACTCTGTTTTTTTACTCCTCGTTACACACCGCGGTTATAAGCAGTTCGCAATATATCATTATCCCCTTCAAGAATGTAATCCTTATTAAATTACCAATCTTTAATCCATCTTCTGTTCAAGGATATTTGCAGCACTTAATATACGCAGCTGTGAAAGAAAATTTCACTTATAAAATTTATTGCGGCCAATAAACTTTGATAAAAAAAAAGATAAACCAGCCTTATCTTGAAATCCCTATTGTTGGTTGGGACATGCCACAAAAAATAAAGTGGGCGATTATTTTACGATAATCCAATTCGAGAGAGAAGAACTTTCCAGACGCATGTATAACAGATAATTAAGTGAGCAGTTTGACTTTGAACTTTTACAATTCAGTGGCGGTGGTCGTGATGATTTTCTGATGGTTATACCGTCATTCGCTTGAACTTTTTCAATTTACAAAATAACCATAGAGATAAGTTTTAGTAGCTGGAAAATAAGTCTAAGGCTTTGTTTTCACTCTCGATTTGAGCTAAGAGAAATATTCAATTTAAAGAAATAAATGAATTCTGGGGTAGGTACCTACATGTTTGAGTAGAGTAGAACATGTTGTTCTAGTAGGGTTGCGAAGTTTAACTCACAAAAGCATTGCGATATTATTTTGGGAGCCTTTTATTAAAAAAAAGCGATCCACCAACTTTTCAACTGGGCTTATAATGTGAAAGTATGTATAGGTACCCTTTATCATCCAGGATGATGAAAATCTTTTATCCCAAACCGATTTAAAAGTATCAGACCAGAGGAAAACTCTTGGTTCAACTAAAAATTAAATTTCGATCAAACATAGACACCTCAAAATTCGAAAACCCATAGGAAATTCAAACAAGCCGGAAATGAATGCCAATGCGACGATCAGCTGAGTTAAAATATTACATGATTATGGAAATTTAGGTCAAAAATTAAGATTTCTGGTCTTTCGCCAAAAACATTAAAATTTGTACGTCCAAGGCTCATTTGCAATGAAATCACAGCTGCCTGCCACTTGGACAAAGCCAATTTGCCTTCAGCTCTTTTTTCTCACTTTTCTGCCACCCTTACTTGAACACGTTGAACATTTTATGGGACCATTTCACTTTCGTACTAGCAAACATCGCTTTTTCTTCTCCGACTAGTCAATGACCAATTGCACTAACGTCCATTCTTTCTAAGGTCATGGAAACGCTGTTATCATCAGCAGATGAAATATCTCAAATGATGGAAGCTTCTTACTGACCGGCAATACGGTTTTCGTAGCAAAAGTTCCATTTGTGATCTGATGATCAATCTCATCGAAAAGTGAAACCGCTCCATGCATCTTCATGTTAAAAGCCAGGTTGATTCGCTCGATATTTAAAAACCATTTGACAAAGTCTGGCAATGGGCTCTCTTGTCAAAAACGTCTAGATTTGGAATCGATTATTCTCTTCTTCTTTCGATTAGAAATTTCCTTTCGAACCGCTCAATCCAACTGGTTCTGAACGGTTTTTAGTCTGATACCCACTGTATAAATGCTGGCGTCCCCCAGGGTTCAGTTAAATTACAAATTTCTTATTGATATAAAGGGTGTTTCAGTTAAGGTTTGACAAAAGCTAGGGCGTAAAGGTTGGGTTGAGACAAGAAAAAAATTGTATGGCAGGGGGGTCTGTTCCCCCCGTTTAGGTGAGAGTGGCGATTTCTAAAAATATGACTTAAAACAGAAAAAAATATATAAAAAACAATGGTAGCACTGACATTTTCAAGATATTCCGTTTTGTAAAGCAAGAAATCCCGTCTTATATTTTTCTTTTAATTAAAGCTGTTTTAATGTACAGTTCTTGAAAAATAAATTTTTAAACTCAAAATATAAAAAAAAAAAAATGAACAAAAAAAATGTTGAAGTAAATTTTTTCTAAGTCTTATGTTATTAGGCTCAGCTTTTTTTCAAAATTTAATGCACTTCTAGTTTAGTTAAAAACAGAAAACCGCATGCTCATATGTCTTTTACTTTTTGATTAAAAAAAAAATAACGGCAACATTGTTTTTTTTTTAAACTTTTAAGCGGTCTGCCCAAAAATGGAAAAAGATCTCTTATGGTATCGCTACGTTGGCCATCCGTCCGTCCGTCCGTCCAATCGTCTTATAACTTCTGAACGATAATATCGTTAAAAGACAAAATTTGGTGTGCGTATAAACTGCGGCAATAGTCAGAGAATCCAAAGATGGCACAATTTTTTTTAAAGCACAAATAACGGTTTAATTACAGTTTGAAATTTCATGTGAATATGTACTTAATGAACTAGAAAAACGAAACCTAGGCTTAAGAAATACTAAGTTTTAATTAAAAAATAAAACTTTTCGAAAATATCAAAACGCTTTTGAGAAATGAAGAGTCGGAATGCATGACGTTTTTCAAAGTGTTGGAGGCCATAAATTGATTTTAAAATCAATATTGAACACACGTATAAAGCATTTCAAAGTTACCCAAGGGCTTAGGTCATATTTTTCAAAAACAGTTTCAGTTCTGCAGTTTTGACGCATTTTCGAGAAAAAATCGCAAAAATGCATGAAAAAACGTTACCTTATCACCGGTGCTGTTTTGTGGAATTCTATGCAAAAAATCACACGTATCAGAAATAATTTAAAATTTTAAGAAAAATTTTAGCGGATTTTTAAATTTCAAAATCTTCTGGGATTTAACTGAAAAACATAATAGCATTTTCAAAAAAAATTTTTTTAAGTCTACTAGTAGCTTAAGCGATGCGGTGTAAGCGATCTTTTTCGGATTCGATAAAAGTACAAAGCCTACAAAAAGTTAAAGCCTATAAAAGTTAATTTTTTTTTAAATTGCCGTTTTTAACCTAAGTTTTAAGAAGCCGATTTAAAAAACGAAATAAAAAAGGAGCTTGTTTTACCATTTGCGTATAAGCCGGTGGCCATAGAATTAAAAAAAAAACATCCAAGGCTAGTGCTATTGGAAAAAGTCTAACGGGAACTGGAAAAAAAACTTCAAAATATTTGTTTTATTAATTTCAAATTTAACAAATTATAAAAAAGGTCAAAAGCACGCATGTCTCCCCCTCTATCTCCCAAACGCTATAAAGTAGAATTTTTAAATTAACACCGGGCATAGTCCATCTTCTTAAATTTTGTACAAAACTATAGCAGACTTCGAATAATCAAAAACTTCGAAGATTTAATTGAAAAACGTGAAAACATTTTCGAAAACTATTTTTTAAAGATTTCTAGTTCCCTAACGGTTATGACCACCTTGTTTAAATATGGCTGAAGTATGTAATGTTTAAAAGGCAAGTGAACAGCATATTTTTACCGTTTTCTCAGAAATCCATGTCCGCAAAATTTGAGAAAAGTGGCAAATGCTAGCACAGGTGGTTGTAAAATTGATCAAAAAATCTAACGGCATTTAAAAATAATCGAAATTGCTGTTTAATGGGTTTTAAATTATAAAAATCCTAAAAAAGGGCAAAGAAAGAGTATGTCCTTCCCTCAGCCTATTTTTAAAGTAACGAAACCCAATATAAAATCACCCAATATAAGAACTATATAAATATATAAATTTTATTTCTTAAAATTAGAGGTGGTCGCATAGACAGGCCTGTAGCGGGCGAGCCTGTGGGCGGCTTCAGCTAATCTTCAAACTTGGTCTGGAGGACTGGACTTCCTGCCAACTCATCAACTTTTTGTCCGTATGTAAACAACTTTTAGGCCTTAAATTTTAAGATAGAGAGCTGAAATTTGGTGGGTTGGCTGGAAGTCCAGTTCAGATTAAGTTTAAAAATAACCTGAATCCGCTCACAGACACGCCCTCTACTGGCCTGTATGTGCGACAATCACATCATGATCATCATCATTTTCGGATGCCGCTTTTCCTTTAAAAGGGTCGCAGAGCGAGGGTGGCTAAATGGAAATGGGGCATGCGAACAACGTCTCCAAACCATCGAAGAATCGATCGCTCCACTCGGAGAAGTAGCTGCTCAACATTAAGATTCCCATAATCCCTTACTCTATCCCTTAGAGTAACACCAGCAACGCACCTCAGAAATCTCATTTCGGCAGCTTGTACCCGCGATCTAATTCTTTTGGTCATTACCCAAATTTAATGACCATAGATGATGGTCGGAACGAACACTGAATTAAAATCTGAGATCTTTGCTTGAGGATGACCAAATCATTTGCGAAAAGCAGATGGCTCATCCCGATGCCAGCCAATTCGAAACATTGCTCGCCAAGACTGCGCTTCACCATCCTTTCCATATATGCTATGAAAAGGAGCGGCGACAGAACACAGCCCTGGCGAAGTTCAACGCGCACATCCAAAGAGCGGGATTTGACGCCATTTATCCGTACACCGCTTCTGCAGTTTCCATTCAAAGACTGGATGGCTCTCAGAAGAGGCCCACTCAGCGCATAGTCCTGCAAAACTCTCCACAGTGTATCCCGAGGGACTCGGCGAAAATCACTAATTTAAAAAAATACTTTTTCTAATTTTTAGCTATGTTACAATGGTGGTAGCGCATTAATTTTTATATGTAATATTGCCTTGTATTTATCTTTGAAGTAGCCAAGAAAGCTGGGCCTTTTCATTGCCTAAGCCACTTTTTAAGCGTTTTTAGCTTAAAATGATTGTTTCTCAATAAATATTACATGAAATTTGATTTAAAATTATTTGACGAAGGTTGTAGATATTAGAATTTTACAACTTTTTTATGAAGTTCGTATATAAAGTATGTGCCTCCGCCTTCTTTTGTGGGCGTGGCGTTAAAAAATGAGATTTTTTTAATTAAAAAGGCGAAGTTTTAGGCCAAAATTCGTCGTCTTATCATTATCAGGTTATCTAGGTTATCATTCACCTGATGGTCTCGCTTGTACCTCTTAAAGGTCTTAGTGTTCTACGGTCACTATAGCACTATGCATGAAATTCACCCTTGTGATCTAGAAATATACTAGAGTGCGGTGAATTCTATATCGCGCACAAAGTCCTCAAACATACCAATAATGTTTAATTGAAATTTTCTGAACTGTTGAATTCGATATCCCTTTATTGAAGAGGTGCAATATACACAACGCGTTCATCGTTTTTATGGTATAAGTTATACTTATAGATCTCTCTGAAATAAGTTATTACGTGAGTTTTATCCAGTCCTTCTAGCCAATCGCACAACTAGCTCTTAAGGGACAACACCATCATCAACTGAAATACATTCTTGGTATTCCTTTTTAGAACTTCCAGTTCAGCGATGCCAAAACCATTAAACTAAGTATTAAAAATATAACCAAATTGGGTCACAATTTTCTCTGTTTCTAACTAAAACACACCAGCATTGTATGGTTTGTATGCTCGCAATGGAATCCTTGATTTTCGGTTAAATTTATCAACTGGCTCTACTGATAAGAGCTCAAAATAATTAGTGTTCGTAAATTTTACCCTGCCACAATGTAGCAGTTGGCACTATTTTGGGCCAAAAGCTTACTGACCTGGAAACTATATGATAGAACTTTGGTTGCAATTTATTCGCATGTGTGCAAGTAAAATATGAAATATTGCGATCAACATGGACTGGCGAACGGAAAGAGGACAATACTATATTGCAACAACAAAAGATTTGAAATGTTTGCTTGCAGGACTTTGGTAGATGAAGTGTTATTTAGGAAATTCTTTCTAAATAAGAACATACATCAAGCTTTGAGCAACAAAAAAAGGATTTTAATAAATGTTACTTTAACAGAAAAGATGAATTTTGCCCTGAATATATTCTCCGATCTGCTGTGCTTAGAACTTTCACTTATAGTCCTAAAATCTTTAAAAAAGAACACTTCAAATCAATTTCGGTTCCCATTCTCATGGTTGTTTGTTTATTTGTATTTTTTCTTCAAACATTTTCAATGTTTTATAAAAAAAAAAATGAAATTCTCTTCCAACACTCTAAATTCCACTTCATTCCACCTCCTTGAGCTAAGAAAACACCACAAAAAGCAAAGATTCTCTATCCTTGCAGGAGGAGCACTCGTTTGCCCTTTTTACCGTTCATGTGAAATGTAATCCCTTGAAAAGTGGATAAAAAGGTATCCTTAAAACCATCATAATAGCCAGAGCCATTTCAGGTAAACCCATTAAATTTCACGTCCTTCTGAAGAAAACTGATATAGCTTAATACCAAAGTCACAGTTTTGAGGTCAAAAAGTAATGTCTGTAAGAGGCGAGCTGCCATGCAACTTATGGATGGCAAAAATAAGGGAAAGTAAACAGGAATTAGGACGTCATCTTTATTTATCTACTGAACTAGGAAAGCGTGGGGAATTACGCTACACAGTTCGGGTATAAGCAAGCATGGTCAGGTCAGCATTAGCTAAAGCAATTTAAATCGAGCACAGGACATGCGGGGATGTGAATTCTTCGCATTAATCTTTGACTTGGCGTAGGACGTGATGCATCACAAATATAATCGTTAAGTTTTATGGCGGTTTAGTAGACTTTGCGGCCCGATACATGAATAGAAATAATCACTGTTAATCGGGGTTATGATGTATGCGAATCTTGGTCGTGTACGTGTTTAAGGACGTCAAGTTCTGTTCCTTACATATAAATATTTTTTTTACTTATTTAATCAAAGGGAGGCTTTTATGGGGGATTTTACTTCTTTATGTCCGTTTTATATGTTGGAGCTTTCAAAAGATATATAAAGCTGGGGAAATGGATGAGATTGTCGCATAAAGGAATATGTGTAAGTCTTTGAAATTCAAGACAAATCATAACATTGCGCAATTATTTATGATCAAATAAAAGTTCGGAACCGTGGGACTGTCAAAGCTAAGAGCGTTATGAGAAAACTGGCCAGAAGCATTTTTAGTTATGTGTTACGAGCATAAAGTGATCTCTTCACGAATTGGGATTGCGGAACAGGAGTTAAAAACAATTCACATGTAGGAGTACTGTACGAACTTAATTGTAATTTATATTGTTACAATTTGCTTAATAAGACGTTGAAAAAACGTGTTTGATGTTGAAAAAATTAACTTTAAATTGATTGAATCTGGTTTCGAACCCAGGACCATAGTCCCGTGCACACCCTTTTTCTCTATTAAAATGTTCCCTCTGCACATGGGAACATAATGTATCTATGCTTTTCATTGGACTTTAAAAGTTGAAGTCATCTTTATCGTTCAAATACCTACGGCATAATTTTTAGCACTTTTGTAACCAAACATTTATCCGAAAAGTTTCGAAGAGGACCCCGTCCAACATATTGCTGTACCTGATGGAGCCTTACAACAGATCTAAAAACATATTCCTTCAGGGTATTCTATAACACGAGCTCCTGCACAGGGTGTCTGCACGCCTGCCATATACTGCCCCATTGCATGCTTACTTAAATGATTGTACGAACGCAAATTATATGAATTCCGTGCCTTCTTTACGAGCATAATACAACCTACTTGCTTTAGGTTTGATACAAAATTAATAGGCCAAATACTTTTTATAGCCCATCCCATAGGATAGGAGGTATATTAAGTTTGTCACAATGTTCGTAGCACGGTGAAATAATAATGGTAGACCCTCAAGACCTTAGGGGTATATGATCGAGACCGAATTCTGAATCGAATGAGCCATGTCCATCCGTCCGTCCGTCCGTCTGTATGTCACATGCTTTTATGCCTAATATTTTGAGCTAGGGTGCTGAAACTTCGTACGTTAGGTCCACGTCATGCGAATCCGCCCAAAGACACGCCCACAATCGGTCTAAATGTGCAACTACCTCCAGAGTTTTCAAAACTGTAAGGTGTTCTTAAAGGCTGAAGTTTGACATTTAGCATCTCCTATTGAATGTAAGACACAAAAAAGACAAATTTATTTGTTAAACCTCCTCTAGTGGGCGTGGCATCTATTTTAAGGATTAGTTTTCAAATGCAGTTTACTCAATATTTTCGCTCGAAATTAAAAAAAAAATGTTTAATATTTTATGTTGAAAACGCTTTGTTTTCCACATTTTGTTCATACAAGACTTTGGGCCACGCCCACATTTGGAGGCAGCATTGATGAAAAACCTAAAATTTTACAGAAAAACTTAATTTCGACTGGCCTTGAGCCTAATTTAGCAAAGCATCAAACAAAAAAAGCAGAATAAACAAGACTTCAGTCCAGATTTCGTTAATACACAATTTTTAGCCACGCCCCCTTTTAGGGGTTGTTTTTTTAAAAATATTGAATTTGAACCAAAAAATTGCATTTTTACGTACATTTAAGTGTAACTTGGAAATATCTGTGGAAATATCTTATAATTAATAGTTTGTAATTGGGGGCGGTTGGACCACGCCCCTTTTCAAAGTTTGCATTACTTATAAAATGTCAAAAAATAACTATGCCATCATCATTTTACAATGTGGGATAGGATGGGGTATTCAACGGTCCGCTTACCGGACTGTAACTTCTGCGTACACACTGTAGCACTTACTCACTGGTTTCTCTTATTTTCCTTACAAGTTTTAATTAAAAAAAATTCGAGCACTGTAATCCAATCATGAAAAGCTTATTTTAATTTAGGTCTTTATTTTTTCATTTTTTTTTTTTTAAATATTCAATCATAGATTTATTTGTTTCCCATAATTGCTTACAGCTTTAAAAAAATATAATTAAATTTTATTATTCCGTATGATTAATTTATTAATGTTTACAATAATTCCATCAATTTCATGATTGATTTCAATTTAAACCAATATTTAATACATTATTGACTTAGTTACTCAAGTGTTGTACAGTTGACATGTTGATTTGGAAATCTGGCATTAAATGCAAAATGTGTCAATTAGTGCACTTAAAGGGGTGCAATTTATTACAATAATACCGGAATTTTTATATTTTCTGATTAATTTCATTATTGCAATGAGATGCACAATTTTCAGAGCATATCAGTAGGCACACACGTTCACGCAAATGCGGCTACGAAGAGTGATGATTTCAATATCCCTAAATAGCAGATGTTTTCATTGTCATAATTTTTAATTAATGATAATAACAACTTGATCGACGTCTTTGCTCAGAATGTTTTTAAATGTTTAACAAAAATTTTATATCGGTTTTGAAACTTTAAATGCCATGTTACTTTGTTTGAAGTAGAAGTAGCTTACCAGATCTCCTTACGATTATTATCTTGTAATAATGGCGACAAGGGATGATATGGACCAATAGGGGCCCTCAAGACCAATAACAATGAGTTACACATCATAGGACGTGTATTTTTGTGTACAACAATAGTTTGTATGGCGGTAAAAGGTTATTCACTAAAAGGTGTTGGATTTGGTCAAAGATCACCGACAACGGTTTTAAGGGAGTATCTATCTAACAGTTTTAAAGGAGCCAAAATAACTTGGTTTTTAGCGAATAACTTTTTCCACACAGCGATTTGGGAAATGCCGCTGTATGAGTTATTGCTGTAAACAAAAATGCTTCCAGTGACATATGACTCATTATTATTGGTTCGAGGACCAGCTCCCATACATTTTTGGCCATCCTAGTTTACCTTAAAAACTCTTTGCCCATTGACAAGTTTTAAGCTTACTCAGATTTGAAATTATTTCTTTATTATCATTCTTCTAGAACGTATTATAGGCGTAATAACACACTTTTAGTTGCCTTTAAAAAGGCTTGTTTCAACACCTAACGAAAAATAAAAGTAATTTCAAGAGTTTAAGTGTGCCTGTGAATGAAATGCGTTCATATAGGTACCCAGAGCTGGGAAAACTACAAGCCACCACGTATTCAAAGGATGAATTGAAAACTTTGTCGATGTATAAATAAACTTGTAATCTTACATTCACCAACAAAAACATCGCCACCCGCATTTCACTTGTTCATCTTATTTCTGCGTATCTTCTTCGACAAAGGATCACAAGCACACCATAGTCTGATTTAGATAATGAGGTGCTTTTGTATTTTTGTATTGTAGTCAGTCATTCGATGTTCATGGTGTTTGCCAAGGACATCTTGACAAAAGCGATTTTTTCCCCATTTTTTTTTTCGCTCTTGATACGGGCATAAGGAGCTTTACGTAGCGATTGCTGTCGCAACATTTTCCAACTTTAAAATGAAGAAACGATTTGTAACATAGCAAGTCGCAACTGAATTAAGCCGACTGAAAAACAATAGAGTATAGGTGCAAGGTTCGTCTGTGACAAACTTCTATATACCCGAACATGTGTAAGACCAAATCTTAAAGTTTCTTGGCCCGAAGTCATGTATTATTTGCCCCCCAAAAGTGGGCATGGGCTAAAAATTAAAATCAATTAATTGCAAATTCGTTAGATTCATGAGAAAATACGTTTTTTTTCTAAAAACATCCCTTAAAAAAGGGTGGAGCTCAAAACTTTGTATGGAGCAAAAGCAAATAGTAATATATTGTGTAATTGTTATAGTAATAGTAATATCTTCTCGGAGTGAACTTTCCGCGAAATCAAGTTCTTAAAGTGAACGTGATCCACATTGTGGGCGGTCTAATTTTTGTCTTGTTAAAGGCCTTGGGCCAATATTGCTCAGTACCAAAATTTTTGTGCCTACACCATACCTAACTTGATTATCAAAGAAATTGTCAAATAGAGGTGGTCTCACATTGAAGCCAATAGCGGGCGTGGCCGTTGACGGATTGAGCCAATTTTCCCACTTTGCATGTGTGTAACATAAGAACCAAGCCGTGCACTAAGTTTCAGCTTTCTAGCTTGGTTTTGAAGACCTAAAACCTTCACACATACAGACGGATGGACGGACATGGCTTAATCGATTCACCTGTCGGTCTCGATCATATCTCTAAAAGGTCTTAGGGGTCTAGGATGATTATTTTCTGAGTCATAGACTATGTATTAAAATTAATACACCCTGAATTGGGTATAACAAGTGAGTGAGTACAAGACTTCGTCTGTAAGGAAGTCCCATAATCTGAAAACCGACCCTGTTCCACCAAATCGAAAAGTTTTAGGGCCAGAATTCGAATACTGTATGTCATTTTTTATAGTGGCCATCCCCTCAAAAATGCCTTGAAAGCGATAACTCTTTGTTAATAAAACAGTTAAACCGCTCCCTTGAAGTGGACGGAGCTCAATGCTTTGTATATGACAAACTCAGAATAATTGTAATATGTATTAACAATATTCTGAGGTAAATGTATATATGTGTCATACATTTTTTTCGATTTGGAATGAATTTTGCGAAAAATCTAGTATTTAATAAGGTATCTAACAAAAATTAAAAGTGGGCATGATCGAAGATGTGGTGGTCCATTTTTTGTCTAATTAAATTCTCTGGCCATTTTTGCATTGCACCGAATTTTTAGTCTTGTCTTAATTGACCAGAAGGCACAGGTTGAAATCAACAGTAGGCGTGGCCGTTAGCGGATTAAACCAATTTTCAGACTTTGTTTGTACAAAATAAGAAGTAAGATAAACTTTCAGTTTAAGACAGACGGACAGACGGACAGACGGACAGACGGACAGACGGACAGACGGACAGATTCCTTAAAAAAAAGCCGACGTACCGCTCCGTGTATGACTTCTTGTCGCTTTTTTTTTTTTTTTTCATTACTACACACATTTGCACCACTCATCATATATGAGCTTGCTCTTAATCTTAATAGTTTAACCGCACAACCAATAAATACCGATTTGATTATGTCTACACCCACAAGCGTTTTCGATTTAATTAAATGCCGCATTTCTTCAGCGAAATTAATTAATTAAGTAGAATATAAAGGACGAGTAAGGTAGATCTGATTCTCCGTTATCAGATTTGACACAGTTTCAACACTAATGACCTCTCATTCCACGCCGAAAGCCCTTATGGATGGGATGAAAAAGTCAACCAAACGTGGCGGCACAGCAGGCGGCTTTTCTACATAAACACACATACACTCACTCCCGCGCCGGCTCGAGGACGATACCCATTCTCGCAAATGTACGTGCTTTCACTCATATCACGTGGCCACGACAAGAAGTGGTGACATAGGACAAGCAAGAGTAATTAACTTAGTTTAATCTGGCAGATTCGTTGTAACACTGCTTCAATGCATGGACCATGGGAAAAAGGTATAGTTTTGGGACCGTACCGATTCGGTAAAAGAGGTGTCATGCTCGCGCCTAACTCAGTATAGTATATAACATCACTTTTAATTAATTTGGGAGTGGTTTTTGGCACAGTTAGCGAATTTTGAAATTATCTCAATGTAAGCGTGCGTCGCTTTGTCGGTTGCTTTCCATGTGGGGGTGGATTGAACCTGAGTCTTTTTGGAATCTGAATGGCTTCATTAGAATTCATTTCCCTTTGCCAAGTAGATAATGAATAGCTGATTTTTGATGGTTCTACTCTCATGATGAAAATACGGATGTGCCCCTTATAATGATTCGCTGAAAGGATTTTTGACGTCATTGCTTGTAATTAGAAAACGTTCAGCATTCGTTTGAAAATGATATGATATAGGTATCTTCAATGGGTCATTGAATGCGCTCAGTCTCGTTCTATGTCCTGATTAACAGAGCCTATAGCTAAACATATTATGTAACTTTGAGATTAAAATTCGTAGAACTTAACTTTGTTCTGCCGAGAACACTTTGTGTGTTTCAAACCGAAACTCTGCCAGAATAATTCAATCGGATCAACCTCCTTCTCCAATGAGAATAAATTTCAGCCGTTCCTAAATATGGCGGTTAAAATAAATTAAAGGAACGGGGATGTGGAATTTACATTCACCCTTTATATCCGTGTGATCATTAATCAGGGCAATTAAAAATTATGTACCTATAATCTTTTAACAGATTATGCGATTTAGATGTGGCATATTTCACACGTCAATGCTCACGCGCTATTGGGAAATTGTATGCAAATTCCATTGAAAATTGAAAATTGCTTCAATTATTTAGTTAATTGATTATTTGTGGGGATTAAGATTCGCGACAACCATGCCTCCGCAACTTGAAAGGCGCTGTGTGTTTCAGCTGACAACGGCAGTAGAAGCGCTCTTGTTATACAAGAAAATTCCAATGTAAGTCAAATTGAATTTCCATATAAATTGACAAATCTCGAACACAAAGGGCTTGGAGTTCGAGTTCGTGTTGGCTGTGTATTCGGGGTTATGCCCTTATTTCTGAAGCATTGAACACCAATCGAAGCGAAGGTGAATCAGCGAGACGCTGTTTAAGTCGATTAGTCGCTGGTGCAAAGTCGTTTTGGCTTATACGATGTACACGTGTCTTCGTTAATCAAATTATTTGGGTAAGTAAATATTCAAGGCATTATTCATTTAAGATTTAAGGACTTTTGTGAGCCTCTTTGTTTGTTGAAACGAAACCCCTTTTAGGCATTGCAATCTAAATAATTTCAATTTGAGTTGTCTTAAACGTTTTTCTTTCATGTACCTAAATATGTATAAGGATTTCTAAAATTGTGTCTGCCAATCAAACTCCTTTTTAGCATGAAAGTAGTGTATATCATAAAGCTTTTAAAGTACCCATCCATTAGCAAATTGAAGCAGTCTTGCTTTTGTTTTATCTTATTCGACTATTTAAATATTGTAATGAACCATTTAGAGATGATTTAAGGCGACAGTAGATTTATTCGGGTTCATACATTCCGTCTTTCAAAATCGTCTTTCCAACATGAAAACCTCAGCTTATAGAAAACAGTAAAAGGAGAGCATTCGGGTTATACGAGAGAGACACTTGGAGACACTTTGACACATTAAGTGGACGGGGGCTAAGGACCTTTCTCTCTGTGTTAATTGACTAACTAACATACTCTTACATACTATTGACTAACTATATTCGTTAGTCAACTATATTGACTAACTAACATATCTACTAACATACTCTTGAGAGTAACACGCTGAAAACGTCAAAATAGCTCTTATTAGACTCTTATAATGCTCTTGATGCTCTTCGAGCATAAAATCTTGTCATAAGATTCAAAAATTCTATTGTAACGCTCTTGTTAGGGGAGTATCACTCCTGTAGCGCTAAATCTTATAACAAGAGTATAATGGGCACTTATAAGACTCTTGTTATAAGACTTCAACTCTTGTAGAGTTTAAGTTTTGTGGTGAGAGCCCTGTAGGAGCTTTAATCTTGTTATAAATCTGCAACTCTTGTAAAGAGAGATTGGTTCTGATAATAGCATCCTTAATTTTATAAGACAACTTCAATTCTGCGGCCAGTGCCTGTAAAAGAAAAAAATCCAACTTTTTCTTCCTTAAAGGGTTTCCAAATACTATTCACTCCAAAATAGACGGAACAGATGTATGACAATTGCAATTTGATAATTACACATCATTATTGTTTTAGAAAATTACAGCAATTACTTGCCTTTTATTTTTTGGAAGCAAAATGCTTTCTTCAGCTGATATATTTTTAACCGCACCAAGTTTCAGTGCACCATAATGTAAGAAAATTTTTTTGAAAAGTTAGTAATATAGTGATGCCATAATGAGATATAAAACGCTTTCGTACAAATAGTTTTTCATTCTTTTAAAGTATTTTGTTCTATTTTTATCTTTATGTTCTTATGAAACTATGCAAAAATTTTTTTTGCAGCATTATATCTTCCTCTCTTTTGGCTAAGGTAGGAACGAGAAAATAGCTCTTACAACAAGAGATATAGTTTCCTTATCAGAGCTTAATAACTCTGATACTTAGGCGATTTAACGCTTTTAAGGCTTTAAGAAGACTCTTTTGAAACTCTACAAGAGTGAAATTCTAAGAGCTTTAGTCTTGCACATAACTCTTTTGAGGCTCTTGTAGACCTTTATTAGAGCTGGAATGTTAGTTGAGATAATGACGACGCACACGAATTCTTTATGTAGGCCCACTCAAAAATGAATCAAAATTTACTTAGTTCATATTTTCATATTTTCCATCCCTCATTTTTTAGCTGGATGGAGCAATATTATTGAGCAATATGGAGGCTATAACAACCGGCTCTCCCGAAAGTTCACAAAGCTCACTGCCTATACTTAATAAGGAAAGAATAAAATCGAGGGAGTTCGTTATATCGATAGATGACACTTTCGACTTATTTAAACCTCCAAAAAAAAGTACAAGGACACGCAGGGACAATCTGAAGCAGAAATATAAAAAATTGGACAAGAAAATCATTTCCATTCATGACTTCCCTTATCTTCAAATTTGGTCTAATATCACTTTAACAAAGCGACATAAGGCCAAATTTTAAGATTTAAGTCTTATTCGAGTCTTATCAACCTCCATTCTATGCTAGAGCACACCATATGATCTGGGTAAGTTGTAAATTTGGGAATATACAACTTTTTATATTTTAGACTTTTATCGTTCTAGCAAAGGTGATAGGTGGCAAAGTCCCCTCATCTTTGTCATATCATTAAAATGAATTAAGGCTTCTCTGTGTGCATTTCTATTTTTATAATTTCTCTCAATATACCATGGTTATAGAGGTACTATTAACCAGTTGAGTTGCTGCGCACTGCTTAAATATTGATCAAATCGATTTTAAAAATTTTCATTTAGATATTCGATCATTATCCCAGACAAGTTAGTTTTATTCAGAAATATGTACTTCGAAATGTAATTCAGAGACTGTACCTAGTGCCAGGAAGCAAACAATAAAAATATCATGTCAAAAGAGTAGTAAGAAAAACTTTAGAGACTTGACAGGTCAATGACTGATTGAGGACCCTATTGCAGATTATGTTTGGCCAGTAGGTGTTTATTGCATTAAGCGTGGCAAAAATATAGCATTCAGCACGGGCTCAGATTTGCCGCCTCGCAATAATTTATGGCCGTTGCACATTCAGCACGAGAGCGTCAACCCAGAGCGGTAGCGACAACACGAGACCAGACAAATCGTTTGTTAATACACGAGCGAGAAACCGTGACAAAAGATAACATATTTTTTTTAAATTTGTCGACTTTATTGCACATAAATAGTTGATGTGCAAAAAAGAGTATTAGCTTCGAGAAAAAAAGTCTATTCAATAGTGTGTCATAACTCCGATTGACAGAATAATCGTCAACTTCGGCGAGAGTTTTTCAATTTTTTGAAAAACCCAGCGAGCAATCATGCCGGTATTGTGAACCACCGCATACATTGCCATTGATTAAAATTCATTTGACAGCTCCCCAAGTAACATTTCTGTTGCGGTAAGGTTATATACAAGCTATTTTCCCTCCCACAAAATAGTTTGTATAAGGCCTTAGAGAAGCCAATTTGGCGCACTTACAGAAACTGTTAAAGCCCTAACAGCCGTGTTAAAAGTTTCCTGTTAGGCTTTACAGAAACCGGTGTTTGTATAAAGTTCCTGTTAGGTCTTATAGAGGCTGTTACTTGCATTAAGGTTTTCTGTTGCAAGCTTTACCGAGGCTGTTACTTGTTAAAAGTTTTTTAGCAGGCTTGTATAAAGTTTCCTGTTAGGCTTTACCGAAACTGTTACTTGTATAAGGCTTCCTGTTGCAGGCTTTATAGAGGCTATTACTTGTTATAGAGACTATTACTAAGCTGCTATAAGGCCTTATAGAAGTAGTAGACTTCTTACAAAGTAACAGAGGAGATTAACAGAATCTTATCCCTCTGTAAGACCTCGTTGTAGCTTCTTTAAGGTCTTATACAAATTGTGTCAGAAATTTCTGGCTTGGAAATAATCGGCAAGTGTTATAAAGGCCTTATAGAAACAATAACTTCCCAAAATCGAAAATTTAAGCCTTACCGAAGTAAAATTGTTACTTGGGTCGCCCGAGACTCTCGCTCGCTCTTCGCTCTTTATGTGAAACAGCCATTAAGCTTTGCCCATTAAAGAACATAAATGGACAGCCAAGCCTTATTAGACCACTCATTATAACTTATGCTTTGGTTTTACAACTCAATAGTTTCTACGGCTTTAGCTTCAGCAACTTATGTGGCAGCAAACAAAGGACTCTGTTCGGAATTACATTAAAGGCATAATTGTTCATGTCTCATTCATTATTATGTCACAAACAGTGAATTCATAGAACGTTACTTGAGTTTTCAAATATCTAACCACAATATAAGCAGACCTAGTTCAAACGCCTGTACGAAGTATAGAAGTGAACTCTATTTGGCCCACCTTACTCCAAGAGGGCAATAGTAATTGCAAACCAAACTAGAGAGCACTTTGCTGCTGCTGAGTGTTACCATTAAAGTAATCTACATGTTATAACATTGCACATATGGAACACTACATTATTAGATAAAACTTAACAACTAAAGTGTGACCTTAATGGGTGGCTACCAGGCCAGCTGTCCTAATAGAAACATGGTTTCTACGTGGCGTTGACCTAATGGTTGTTAACAGCCACCCTAATGGGTTAATCAATTTAAACAAGCTTATATGTTTTTGCATATGGGGCGTATTGTGTGATTCTAGGAATTCTAGGCATTTGCACTTTAAATTTATTTAATAGTATGTTTACACTGAGCCTAATTTCAGCATTTAAGCTAAATTCAACATCTCAGCCTAAATGTTCAGCATTTCGCCATATATTTTCAGGATTTATAAATGTTGAGTTTCAGATAAATGCTGAATTTCGCCTGGGCATTAAAAAGTTTGTCGAATTGAACAAACCTCTCAAACTTCCGAATCTCTTATTTTTAAGAGAATTCAAGAAAATACTCAAACAAAACATTTGTAATTAGACATAAATCGATAAATATGCTCTGGGACGTATTTAAAAACAAAAACTAAGCAAGGAGCAAGTAATAACGACAATTTCACTTGATGATTCAGATTTTAACCTCGATTGTCATTTGAAACGCTGAAACTTTAGTAGGTTTAAAGAGCAAAGTTGGATTTCGAAATTTTTTCTCTAAATTCAGAATTAAGGGGTCGGTGTAAATGTTGTGTTGTGGGGTGCCGTGGCGTAGTGGTTAGTGTGTGTGCTTTCTACGCCGGAGGTCTGGGTTCGAATACTGCCATAATCACCTGAAAAAAAAAAGACTTGTTCTTTTTCACGGTCCCCACCTCCGCGAGGGTTTGACAAGCCCTCCGAGAGTATTAATTGTCTTGAAAAACTTCTCCGAAAAAGTGCCGTTCGGATTCGGCAAAAAATTGTAGGTCCCCTTGTATGTAAAGAAATTAACACACCAGCATACATTGTTGAGAAGTTGGCCCTGGTTCACCTCGAGCTGTTGCGCCACTCTATTTATTTATTTATTTTATGTAAATGTTGTGTAAGTTAAGGATCAGAAAAGATTTATTCCATAGATTTATCTCAAATGCAAAAAAAAAATCTCTTAATTCAGTTTCCATTTAATTTTTTTTTTCTTATTCAAGCAAAACCCACGCGAATGAGAATGACTTGACATTTGCGTAACTGCTTCACACAAAAGATATTCAAACGAAAACAAGCTGCCAAACTTTGTCGAATCTAAATACTCTGTTACATAGAACCTTTATCTATCTATATACACTTACAAAATCAAGAAAAATCACTAAAACTTTTATGAAAGGAAATGAGGCGACCATGAGATAAAAAAAAAAAAAAAATTGTTGCTGTTTCAATCCTCTTTGACACGCACAAGGCAAGGATTTAATCTTATTTTTCGGTAGGCCATTAATCAAAATGACTATGCCTAAGACCCTCAAGCGGTATTGGATTTCACAAAACAGAATAATCCTTTTTTTGGGAACGGAAGGGTTGAGAGAGTCGAAAAACTTTAAGAGAAGTTGATAAATCATTGCTTCAATGAGATCAGCTTTAGATGAACGATTGTATGCCATCAAAACAACACGGTAGCAATTTGCCTATCGGTTTTCAAAGTAGCCCTTTAATAATTCCCTCTAATCGAGAACACGAGTTAAGCTAGCAAGGAAACTTTGCAAAAGGGATAAGGCTGCGTGAGAGCAAAAGGCGTCTCTGCAACTTCTTGTTTAGCTCATGGATGTTCGTGTAAAATTGCTGGAAATGCTGAAATATTTGCATTCGAGAAACACTGGAGAAACATGCTGGGTGCAGTTGTTGGAATTTTTGCTCCTTAAGGTTATGAACGTGTGCACTGCACAGGTAGGTATATTATAATTTCACATCAGAAATTCTTTATCGACTGGAATTTAAAATAAATAGTTTTATCAATACGTGGTAAGGACTGCACACAAAAGGTTCTGCGTGGAGTGACAATAATGCCATATTTTTACTGATGAAAGATTTTACTGGATCATGGACGATCAAATAAATGGACGCTTCCATCTGTCTTCATCAGTTTTCAAACAGTAAGTTTTCCTGTCGCTTATTTTTTTATTATTAATTACTCGCTCCCGCTTTGGGGGGGTCGATAACCTTTTTAAAGAGTCAATATGGCACGAGAACAAATTATAAAAGGAGAGATAGTTTGTGCATAATAACTTTTTTGCGAAAGCGAAACTTAAAGGATAAAGTTTTCTTTCAGTAGGCTTCCAATATTAATCGAATTACTTCTTGAAGTAAGTTTGCAATGGTTACTCTTTCTAAGAAATCTGCTGATTGTAAGCGATTAGCATGACTCTATCAGACGATGCCACGCCCACAATTGGTGGTCTGCTCACCTTATTTTTATACCCCATGCCATAGGATAGGAGGTATATAGAGTTTGTCACATAGTTTGTAACACGGTGGAATAATAATGGTAGACCCCCGAGACCTTAAGGGCACATGATCGAAACCGAATTCTGAATTGAATAAGCCATGTCCGTCTGTCCATAGGTCACATGCTTTTAGGCTTAAAATTTTGAGCTAGGGTGTTAAAATTTCGTACGTAAGGTTCACGTCATGCGAAGCAGTACAAATGTAATAATTTTTGATATCCGCCCAAAGACACGCCCACAATCGGGGCAAAATGTGCAACTACCTCAAGAGATTTCAAAACTCTAAGACGTTCCAAAAGGTTAAAATTTGACATTTAACATCTCCTGATGAATGTAAAACACAAAAAAGAAAAATTTAATTGGTAAACCTCCTCCAGTGGGCGTAGCATCTATTTTAAGGGTAAATATTCAATTGCAGTTTACTCAATATTTTTGCTTCAAACTGCAATAATTTCGCTAATGTAGAAAACGCTTAGTCCTACATTTTGTTTATACAAGGCTTTGGCCCACGCCCCCCTCACGCGGCAGGCCTCTTGTCGGGGGCGTCATCTTCTTGCGGATTTTCAGCCGGCGTTGGTCGGCTGAGAAGCGACGAATTTAGTCCTTCCAAACCTGATTCCAGTGGTGGTGTGAGCGTATTACAAACCGTGCCGAAGGATGCAAAAAAAAATAAATAGAGTGGCGCAACAGCTCGAGGTGAACCAGGGCCAACTTCTCAACAATGTATGCTGGGTGTGTTGATTTCTTTACATACAAGGGGACCTACAATTTTTTGCCGAATCCGAACGGCACTTTGAGAAGTTTTTCAAGACAAATGATACTCTCGGAGGGCTTGTCAGACCCTCGCGGAGGTGGGGACCGTGAAAAAGAACAAGTCTTTTTTTTCAGGTGACGATGGCAGGATTCGAACCCAGACCGAAGGCTGGGGGTTAAACCAGCCTTACGAGTTCTTTCAGGTGCCTAGGCGAAGGCCTGCAGATAAACCTAAGCCTTACACCGGTATGGCGGCTCTGCCGGGGCGGACCGCCCTTTCCGGCCATTCTCGTGGGAACAAAATACCCGAATTAAATAAAATAACCAAGGATGAGGGAAAGGGCACGCTATGTACCGAAAACACGGACGACACCCTACCGGTGGTTCCGTGCGATCCACGTGGTACTACCAGCCTGTTTGACCGAAGCTGAGGATATATCGATGGAAAGGGAGGAAGATCTACTTGCTGAACACTCCGATGATTCCGAAGAGAAATCCGGCCACAAAAAGGAGACCAAGCGCTGGAGCAAGTCCAGGAGGACTAACCTCAGCCTGGAGAGGAAGAGGTTGTTTAAGAAAGCCAAGCATATATATGGCATCCTATAACAGCCAAGAAAAGGCCAAAGGCCAAAGCTCAGAAGAAACTATCTTCTCTTGAGTGAGCCCGGGAGACCATAGCTAATCACGTTGCCACGAGGCCTACGTCTAAGGCAGCTCATTCAGCTAAAGGTACGGGTGGTAAACCGGGAAAATCTGGAGGGCCAAGGGTCGATGCCGCTACTAGCACATTCCTCGGAACCAACAGAAAGCCTGTCACCGGAAGAGGATCTGCAAACCAAGGACCCAGTGACAAACCGGGCCCAAGCGGACTGCAGAAAAGTAGTGCCGAGGGGCACAGGAGAGAAGCGTTTGTCTCGAAGTGAACACGCTCTTCCGAGGACGCTTCAAGGACGCCGAAGAAGGCGAAAGGGAGCTCCACCACCTTGGGGAGTCCCAGCAAGCCAAGTACGAGCCGGGCGGGCCAGTATAGCAAGGTGACGAGGAATACACTACAGGTTGCTGTAGTAGGCTTCAAGAAACCATGCGGGCAGTACAGTGTTGAGCGTGGCAGGAAGACTGAGCAAGCCCTCGGGGCAGCTATCATCAGCCACATTCTGAAAAACACAGGTACTAGTGCCCCGACCTACGGCAGAATGAGATGGTCTAAAGGCATAACGTACATCGACTGCAAGGACGAAGAAATGGTGGAAGAGCCGAGAAATAGTTTCAGAGGCTATGTTGTCGCCTTCGGCAAGTTGCCCGGGAACCTAAAGACGAAAAAACAGCTACTATTGTCCTTTGCAGCTAACGGGGTTACCGTCAAGCTGATTAAGCGGACTGCTAAGGGAAATTAGGAAACGATACCTATTATTATTATTATTATTATTATTATTTTTATTTCGTTCTTAAAAAGTTTTTTGCCACGCACCTTTTTAGGGGTCGATTTTTCAAAAATATTGAATTTGAACCAAAAAATTGCATTTTAACACAACTTTTTTGCATTTATGTACATTTAAACGTAACTTATAAATATTTTATAATTGATAGTTCGTTATAAGGGGCGGTTGGCCACGCCCCTTTGAAAGTTTGCACTACTTATGAAATGTCAAAAAATAACAATGCCATCAGAATCAGAATGGGGTATATTTTTATATCCCGCCCACTTTTTGGAGGCGTGGCAGTTTTTTTTTTTTTGTTTGGTCGGGTATTTTGCAATACGTCGTAGATGGACCGAAGCTTTTGCATATGCACTGTTGCACTTTCGCACTTGTTTGTTTTTGGTGTATTGCTTAGATTTTAAAGATTCAAACTAGACGTTACAGAAATACTTTCACAGACACAGAGAGTAATTGCAGACTATCTGTGTTTATAAGATTGGCTGAATGGCTTATCTTTTATAAAACTCTTGACTTAAACGGTCCGTTTTACGGACTGTAAATTATTCTTTATTTAAAATGTTTAGTTTTAGCTTTAACCAATGTTTTACAGTTTTGAAAGCACTGGAGGTAGTTGAACATTTAGACCCATTGTGGGCGTGTCTGTGAGCCACGTGAAGAACATCAACACTTGGATTGGATGACAGAAAACTTACGTACAAAATTTCAGATTTCTAGCTCAAAATCTAAGGGGACATACAGACGGACGGACGGACATCGCTCGTTCGACTCATAATTTATTCTCGATCATATGCCCTTGAGGTATTGGTATCGAACTTAATATCTATATTCCATTCCTGCGGAATAGGGTACCCATGTAAAAAATATTTTTTTTAATTTTTTTTTATTTATAAATGGTAACGGGAAGGGGATGGAAAACAAAAAGTTAAGAATGGGAAGGAGAATTAGAGTGGAAAGGAATAGGAAAGGAAATGAGAATAGGAATGGAAAGGAGAATAGAAATAGGAATTACACAGCGGTCTTTTATAGACGGGTCGAAGCTTTCACATAGGGACTCTTGTACTTAATCACTGGATTCAGTTCCATTTTACTCGAAGAATAGATCAACTTGCGCTTCAGTTTTGCCAGAACATATAAAAATTTATATTGTCTGTGTGCAAATACTCTCATAAACGAAGAAAACGAAAGATTTATGAGAGTATTTTTTGTCAAATGTGACCACCTGGCATAGTCTTTTGCCTTTTGTTTGATCCTTTCCAACCGCGACGGATTAACCATCGAAGCTATTGGACAAGTGTCATAAGATCAAAATTTGGTGAAAAATTTACGAGCATTTTCAACAACAAGTAGTTTCAACTCGAGTTTTTCCTCTTTTCCCTCTCCTTCCCCTTAAAAGCTATTAATTTGTTGATGTTCCCCTATCGACTTCTCACCTTTCAGCTGTTAATACGCGCAAAAGTCATTGTTCTTAATGGGTCGTGCATATTTTTTATTAATTGTTATTCGCTCTTGGCTGCACTCATTTAATCTGTGGAAAAGCCTTCGGACCAATATTGCAATAACTCGCAACAAATGTATCCACGGGCTCTGACCCGTCAACACTGTTTTTCTCATTTTTCTGCACAACCAATTGGCTTGCAAAACCTTGGCGACACTGTATCCCAGCGAACCGTTTTACGACTCATTGGACGACCATTATCTTCATTTTATTGCCAAAGTTTATTATTATTATTTTTTATTTTTTTTCGTTTTATTTTTTCATCGCACCCTTACAAGAAAATAGGGTAGGGGCACAATTTTAATATCTCACTGGTTTTCACAGCATGTCCTTGTATATAAGCAATACCTACAGCTACAATTCCATTTGAAACCGATAACAGTTTGGGGTGGACAAAACCCATAAAAAGCGCTTCCGACAAAATAACGAATTTTCGTGTATATCTTATACCCAAACATATGGAGTATTTAAGTATCGAGTCGAGTTGTCGTCGCTCTTGCTCGTCGGTCGGTACACGGCAATCTCATGAAATTTTCAACCGAATAAGCGCTGAAACAATATAAATTTGCATTTTGGCTATAAAAAAGTGTTAAAAAAGAAATTTGTCGGATCGAGGGCATCTATATAGAAGGCGGGTTCGTGTGGCCGGTGTTCCTTCTCGACAATGTTTAACTTCTGGTACCTACCTATATGTTCTTCTTTTTTGCTAGGATAATAATTTGCGAACAAGAAACGTTTTACCTGTAACAACGTTGCACAAGCTGAATTTTTTGCTCGCTTTATCGCTGATAACTTTTACTGTACCGATGTCATACAGATGCAGAAGGTCTACGAGAGTACACAACGTCATCCGCTCTATAGAGGAAAAACTTTCTTCTCGCCGACGAACAATTTTCCATTGTTTAAGCAACTTTCTACTTTCTGGTTGCCGAAACAAAAAATTCGTATCACTTTTTTTCGTATTCCTCGATGCAGCTTTGTTCTTATTGTTTGTTTTTATCGACTCCAGATTGAGTTTTGAGTTTGGCTCGACACGGACCCGAAAAAAATAAAAGTTAAACAAAGGAAAGTTAAGAAAACTAAAACCACTTTGGAAAAGGGAGGAACCATAAGCTAAGTGAGGCTTGGTAGTTTCAATTACTTTTGTCATACGAATAAAACGGTTCATTGCACAGAGATGTGGCAACAAACAAAGTTTGACTCCACTTTTAGGTAAAGACCACAAGCCCTTTGTGGGATATCCTGCTATTCCTGCAGCAAACTTGCACCGAGAAAGCAAAATATTGCTACCAGGACTTTCATACAGGAGGTGCCCTAATGTGTAAAGGGAAAGCGCCTTTGCGTGAGGAAGGCCTTCTAAACCCAAAGAAACGAATTGATTCGCGTCGATTTTAGTGCTCTCCACGACTGCGATCAAATTCATTCAAAGCGACTGCAGACAAGAACTGTCGACTGTTTGGTGTTGGCTGTTTCACATAAAGAGCGAGAGAGCGAGCGAGTTGTCAAATGAATTTCAATCAATGGCAATGTATGGGGTTGTTCACAATACCGGCATGATCGCTGTTGAAAAATTGAAAAACCCTCGCCGAGGTTGAAGATAATTCTGTCAATCGGTGTTGTGAGTTATGAAACGCTGTTCAATAGACATTTTTTTCTCGAAGCTAATACTTGTTGTTATATAAGAAACTACTTGTGTGCTACACTCTAAAAACTGCGTGTAAAATTACTATCAAAATATGTGAAATTTTTTGTGTAAAATTACGCACAATGCATAATTTTACACATCAGGGTAGGTAAAAAACAATATTACACCCAGTATGTTTAATATAATAAACATTATTTTGCAAATTTACACAAAAATGTGTAAAAACTACACAATAAGTGTGTAAAAATAAACACCAAATGTTTATATGCAACAACAGGAGTAAAAATGCAGGTATCAGGGTAAATTATAGCCTGTTTGTTGCAGATAAGCTCAACACAATTTTGTTGAAATTTACACGTAATTGTACATATTTTAAGGTGTACTTTTAAACATATTCATACACAATTTTGTTGAATTTTAAGCATTTAAAGTTCAAATGTATACATTTTAAGGTGTAATTTTTATCATATTCCCAGACAATTTTGTTGAAATTTACGCATTTAAAGTTTAAAGTTACCCAGTTCTGTTGAATTTAAGGCACAAACTGTGGAGATTTACACATTTTTTGCCACACAGAAAGATGTAAAATTACTTTCGTGTTTAAAAAAAAACGTGTTTAAAGCTAGTAAAATTGCACACAATTTTTTTAGTGTGTATAAAGTCGAAAAATTTTAGAAAAATTTTATGTTTTGTCACTGTTCAGTCAAAACAGTCGTCGCGGTTTCTCGCTCTCATTGTGTATCGACAAACGATTTCTCTGATGGTCTCGTATTGTCGCTGCCGCTCTGGTATGACGCTCTCGCGCTGAATGTGAAACGGTATCAGAAGATCGAGCAATTTTTTTATTTTTTTTTTTTTTGCTGAAAGAAAGAATAATAACGAAACTTAAACGAATTTAAGTAATTAATATAGGGCCGATTCACAATGAACAAGGAACGTAGAGCTTATAACCGCACGCTACAAAAATTGTTCAGCATCGACGATTCTTATGACAGCGGCGACAGGAAAAAATACCACCATTCAAGTTGCCAACCTAAATGTGTACACATTTTAAGCTTATGATGCCATGTCTCCACTGAACCCATAAACATGAATCTCAACATCCTCTTCAACTCGTCGCGACAAATAATTAAAAAAACCAACTGGCACTTGCAGCTCAGAAAAGCTATCTATCGCCTGACCTCTTTTACAATCGTGCATGCTGTGTGCATTACAGGTGTTATCACACACGTGAATGGGACCCACAATTTCTTGCCGATTTCGAACCACAATTTGAGAGGTCTCCTAGGTATGACAAATGATACTTTCGGAGGGTTTGTCAGACCCTCGCGGAGGTGTGACACCGTTAAAAAACCTTTTCCTGCACGGTTCAAAACTAGAGCCCGGACCTCGTGCACAGTGGTCGTACATACTAACCACTGCACTACGGCGTCCACATTAATCAAAAATAAATTTCCTCTTTAATGTCATTCAACCTTTTCACAAACCCTTTTTATGCCACTTCTATCGCGCACGTTCATAACAGTTTAAGACTCGAACAAGGAAACTGACTTTGCCCAAATATGACAGATTTGTCAGAAATATGCTTTTTTGCTCATGGAAAATGTTTAAGTCACTCTCATATGGTAGAAAAAATGACAAAAAAATAGAGGTCGTGTTAAATTAATCTAAAATTTGAGCGGGAATCCACTCTGGTGTTATCATCGCCAGTGGAGAAATAGTATAAATTTGTATTTTTATATTCAAAGAAGAAATCATATACCCTTAAAAAGTCATTATTAATGTAAATCAGCTCAGACAAAACGAAATTGGAAAAAATAAAAAACATTTTTTAGCATGCTTTCTTTCATTTCGTAATTTGATATGAACTTAAATTTTATTTCATTCAAATTCTCTTTGATGATTCGTTTCAGTATGGTTTTAATGAATTATACTGGCCCGATGAAACCCTTTTATGTAACACTTTTTTTTCTGTTTCAACAGCTCACTCAATGCGACCAAATCAAATTTTGCTTCAGAGCTACCTCAACCTCAGGTGCATACTACAGTCAACCAATGCCAGGACTGTCTTATTCCCTACAAGGAAATTGCATCCAAAAAAAGCACTATACACTCGGTTTTAGGGTAGTACCTCACATCATTTATTTATGTTCAATACTACAGAGATACATGTGATAGATAGCGGTGCATATGTGATTAACAAAGCCATACCATGTGGAATTTGCTGTCGTCCTTCTGTGTCATTTTATCTAAAGAGATAAAGCAACTCAGTTCATGCCACAGTGTACTTTGCGTCAGATGGGAGGGCAAAAAAAGGAATATACTCTTGGTAAGCCTTAATGGAGATGCGCCATGTATACAAAAAGTTTTACATCAGCTAGTGCGATGTAATGCCACCGAGTCAGAATGTTAAATTTTCCTGAAACTTAATTTAGGTTCGTTATCCTGGTCAAACTTATGGACATGCAAGTATAGTCGCACTCACAAAAGAACTATAACCATGGTAGCATGATTTTAAACCTAAACTTCTGATACACCTGACATTATAAAAGCAGATCTGTGTCGTAGTTATACTTCCCCAAAGCAGCAACCACAGGATGACAATTAAGTTCTGATTTTCAGATAATAACTATTCAAAAAGGTCTTAATAATTGAGAATATGGTTTCGATTGAGAACGATGCTTAGTTGGGAAGTCAAACGAAAAGTTTTCACTTCAAAAACTGCAAGGGGGTCCAGTTTTGTGGGACGTAGTTGTATCAGCATGAAACTTTAACTGCAGAGAGCCAAGAACAGGATCTTTTATTAAAATAATGCTTTGAGGAGAGAAATGAGATGAAGTTCAAAAAAGTCAACGTATCTTCGAGGCATGAAAGGGATTGAATGGTGGTCCTTTTGGCTTAATGACAGAGAAATCACGGAAATATCTGGAATAGGAATTAGTTGAAAAGATTGCAGACCTCTTATTAAAGTTAATTTTTATTGGTTTTTGCTACTGTTCATATTGCTCACATTGAAAACTAATTTCAAATTCTTACCTACTGTGATTTTGAGAATATCTAACAGTTTGTTTTGTCTGTATTGATTTTGTTATGTGATGACGAGAAATAAAACAACATGCAAGAGTCTCTGAATGCACCCATCGATTCACTCTACGAACACACCCGCTTACTGAACGAACCTACCCAACTGCCATTCCAGTCTTTTGACAGCAGACTGCCGTTCGAAGTTCGAATTCGCCATTGAACTTCCCCTCCATAAAATTCAATGGAATTAAAATAAAATAAAGATATAATAATATGCTTAATTACAAACATAGCGTAACTAACTTATAACTAAATAAATACTTAATGAAGGATTGCTGCATGGACGACAAAAATCAAAAAAATCTAAAACGCATCCGCAGAATCGAGGTTTTTACTAGTGCGGATAACTCATGAAGATTTAAGAAGACCGAGAAAAACTCTCAGCAAAGCAATACCGGAGAAGGCTTGAAAACAAGGAAAGGAGGTGCCTGTATCCGCTTAGCAGGGACGCTTGGTTCAAGCTCTATTGTGATACCATTTTTGGTAAAAAAAAAATCAGAATAATCGAAATAACAGAAAAATCGACTTTCCGATTTAAATTTTAAACAGAAAAGTCGATGCAACCAGTCTCGGTGTAAGTCTGTTCCAAAGGGGATAAGACAGAGACTTTTAGAGAGAAGCCCAAATAGATATAGGCAACGATTATCGGGGCTACCCAGTGGGTTTTTAAGTAAGAATTTTCCTTGTAGATGGGCTAGTGAGGACTAAAATAAATTTTCATTTCATTTATACTGTGCAAGGTTGACATAAAGGCTCCAGCAGTTTGCGCCAATTGCCACGGAAACCACCCCGCGAACTATCGAGGATGCGAAGTAGCCATAGAGCTGCAAAAGGGACGAGAACCTCTTAAGGAAAATACTCGAGGTCAGAATCAAAGCCTAGGACGCCCAAAACCTGCTGAAACTACTAAGCCAAAGACTCCAAAGACGCCAAAGCCGATCAAAAGTGGAAGATTGGCAAAGGAGGCGTCGACAAAAGGCGTAAAAGCTCCACAAAAGAGCGGCGCCAGTTCAAGTGCAGCGGAGAAACCACCACTGGTCGCACCGAAATCATACGCACAGGTTGCGGCAAACGAAAGCAAGGCAAGATCGCCCACAACAGATGCAGTGTCTCAGATCCTCGCTGTAATCTTGGAGAAACTTGAGGATCAGACTAAAATCAACAAAATTATATTTGACAAACTGAGCAAGCTCGAGTTTAAGCCTCGAAAAAATTACAAGAGAACATGAATATGAAAATACTAACATGGAATGCAAACGGCCTTCTGAATAAAATAGACGAACTAGAAGTATTTCTACGGAAAAACAATATTGATATTTGCATGATTACGGAAACTCACCTTAAAAACGGGTCTACACCCAAACTTAAAGGTTACAATGACTATCACGCACATCACCCTTCGCAAAATTCGAGAGGAGGATCCTCCCTCTACATTAAGAACTGCATAAAGCACTTCAAGAACACAGAAGTTGAGCTAGACTCTATGCAGATCAGTTCAGTTTCTGTAAAAATTGACTGCTTAGATTATAACATTGCATCTTGTTATTTCCCGCCAGGATATAGACTGGTGGAAGACGATCTTGATCGTATGTATGACTTCATTGGGTCCAATTTTATCATTGGGGGTGACTTTAACGCGAAGCATACTTTTTGGGGCTCACGATGCAATTCAACAAGAGGCAGATTACTGTACAAAAATAGTATGAAGCGTGGGGTGGACTTTTTCTCCACGGGTAAGCCAACATATTGGCCAACCGATAGGAATAAAAAGCCTGACCTTGTCGATTTTTTCATCGCTAAAGGGTACCCCAAATACCTTACGCGAATTGAAGAGTGTTACGATCTTTGCTCAGACCACTCAGGAGTTATCTTGAAGATGGGTGGAAGACTGGCGAAAATAGAAAGAGCTCCTAGATTAGCTAGCAAAAACAGGAACTGGGACGCTTTCAGAAAGGACTGTAAGGAGGGTGTTGGCTTGAATGTGCCATTGAAAACTCCTTTCGAGTTAGAAACCGCAGTTGACAAATTCATTGAAGCAATTCAGAGCGCTGCTTGGAACAACAATTCGTCCCAAAAGAACGCAGTTAGCACCGACGGGCATGTACGTAAAACATATCCGCTCGAAATCGAAGAATTGATTCGTGAAAAGAGAAGAGCGCGTAGGAGATGGCAAGGCACGAGGGCCCCCCCAGACAAAACCCTATTGAACCGCCTCTCTAACAAACTGAAAGGAATGTTGCAAGATCTTAAAAATCGTGAGACCACTGAATACCTTGAAGGCTTGGCTGCGGATAGGACCTCAAACTACTCGCTGTGGAAAGCAGTTAAGTATATCAAGAAACCTATAATCCACTCGGCACCAATAAAAACTAACGGCGAATGGGCAAGAGAAGACAAAGAGAAAGCGAATTTGTTTGCTGAACATTTAGAAAAAACATTCAAGCCTTTCGACGGTCCGCCGTTGGCTGACGTTCTAAACAACAACGGGGAACCTGGTAGCTTTAGAATGAAAAAAGTTTCGTTAGTTGAACTCCGACAGACAATTAGCAAACTTAAAAATAATAAGGCCCCGGGTTACGACCTGATCACTGGCGAAATATTAAAAGAGCTACCAAAAAAGGCATTAGTCAAGCTACTTTATATGATAAACGCTTCTCTTAGACTTCTATACGTTCCAAGACAATGGAAAGTTGCTGAAGTCATTATGGTTCCTAAACCGGGGAAATGCGCAAATGATAAAAAATCTTATAGGCCCATATCGCTTCTGCCGATAATATCGAAAGTATTTGAGAAACTTCTGCTGAAGCGATTACAACCAATAATTGCAGAAAGACGCTTGATCCCGGATCATCAATTCGGTTTCAGACCTAACCATTCCACAATAGATCAAGTCTACAGAATAACGCATGAAATTGAAAAAGCCTTAGAAGGGAAAAAAATATGTTCAAGTGCTTTCCTCGACGTATCGCAAGCCTTCGACAAAATATGGCACGAGGGCTTGAAATATAAGCTACGGCAAAATTTGCCGGAAGACATGTTTAAAATATTGGAAAATTATCTTGAAAGCAGACTCTTTCGTGTTAGGTGTAGTAGTGAATACTCGAGTTTCAAGCAAATTCGGGCTGGCGTACCCCAGGGAAGCGTCCTCGGTCCGACCCTGTTCCTGCTCTACACAAGAGACATACCTCTAGATGACGAGACAGTCGTGGCCACGTTTGCGGACGATACGGCCATCCTGGCAACAGGTGAATCAGTCGAGTCATCAACGAGAAACCTCCAACGAGCATTGGACAGAATTTGTGTCTGGACGAAGACTTGGCGAATCGCTCTTAACGAGAACAAGTCTACGCATGTGAATTTCACTTACAGAAGGGTTAACAATTTGCCTCTGTTCATAAATTCTGTACAAATACCTTATGCAAATGAAGCGAAGTATCTAGGGATGACACTGGACGCTAAACTAAGGTGGAAACCACACGTAAAGAAGAAGCGTGACGAGCTCGAGATTAGGCTCAGGGAAATGTATTGGCTTATCGGAAGATTTTCGAAATTAAGCACATATAACAAACTGCTCTTGTACAGGCAGGTGTTAAAGCCGTCCTGGACATACGGTATACAACTTTGGGGTTGTACCAAGTCGAGCAACATGTCCATGTTGCAGACTTTCCAAAACAAAACACTAAGAGCAATTGTGAATGCTCCATGGTATATTAGGAATAGCGATATTCACAGAGATTTAGGAATAGCTACCGTGGGCGAAGAAGTAACAAACTTCGCTCGAAAGCTTAATGCTCGCCTTCATGTTCATTGCAACAATGAAATGATCCGTACTCTAAACGAGACTCTTAACGATGTTAACAACGAGCGACGACTACAAAGAACAAGACCCTTCGATCTAGCGACGTAGGGTGAAGCCGCATGAATGAACGGCTTAGTAGGTGCATTCACTGGAAAGCAACCTATCCAATGCGATCAACACTATGGAAGCGTAAACTACTTGTTAAGTTAACTTAGTTGTAGTCAAGAAGTATTATGAGAGAGCGAAAATTTACTACTATGAAGTGCGTTCTGGCAGTTTCATAGTGTCTCTCATAAATGGGTGGTTTTTTAGCACGTGGAAATCGGGCATAACCAATATCGGCTACTTCGGTATTATGTACCTGCTATAGTGGGCGTATTGGTATCTTTGAAAGATTTTGGAGTTTTAGTCTCCGTCCATCCTAGTATTCAAAAAAAAAAAAAAAAAAAAAATTTATACTGTGATTTTTTTCTTTGATGCAATAATTTGTAACACACCGCATAATCGCCATCGCCGCAACAATCAACCACTCAGTTCAGCATGCACCTCCCAACACTATACTCAGCCAATTATAAAATTATGAAATCAATTTCCATTATTAAATATACGGTTTGTCGCCGTTATCCACCTGATGTGGCAGAAGCAAGAGACATCAAAGTTTTCCCACAAGGAAAAAATAAATCCAATTTTTCTTCAATGAAAATGTCAACAAAGCATTTTAATGGATTAACTTTTCCCGTAATGCCTGTAAAACACCCCGCGGCGTTGCTCGCTCGGATGGAAAGCTAATCCGGCGAACAGTTTGTGGTCACGAATTCATCAAGGTGATGAATTGTTAACAGAGCAAAAAAAAAAAACTGTTTATAATAGGATTTCTAATATAGATTGTGTTGGATGGAATAATCCTAATGAGAGTGCTTTTCCTTTCCACTTCAAAGTTTACGCTTTATTTTCTTGGTGAAACAGATTAACAGATTAAAACAGATAAAGGATTGCTGTGAAAAGATTTTATAAGTTTTCTTGGAGGTGTATTATGAAATGTTTTTTTTTTTTTTTGCGGCTAGGGTACTTGTAAAAATAAAATTTATTAGAAAATTTTACGTTAAACTTTCCAGATGAACAAGATAACAAAAATTTGGACTTTTTCTGGGAAATTTTCTGGTAGATAAATTATTTTATATAAATTATATAATAACAAGCTTGATATTTCCCACCGACAGAAAAGAAAGCAAAAATCGTATCAAATTATGACGGTGTTTAGCTGTACTCTTTTCGAACGCGACCTTCTTATATACAAGGCACAAATTATCGCTCAAAAAATAATTAAATATAATTTCACAAAAAACTATCAAAGTATCCTAATAATTATTCTTAAAATCTTAGCGTCCTTCCCTTGCCTCTGAAGTCCTTTGTACGTGCAATAGAAAACTAAGCCCACCCAAACATTTTAGCGCTCGATGCTAGAAATTTCCCATGCCTTGTGCTTGTTTTACAGCAGAAATTGGGATAGTGCGATTTTCGTTAAATACTGATTGCTAGGCGAGGTGGTGAAAAACACGCATTAATTTCTCAAAATCAGCGTTCACTGCTAGAAAAACTAGACCCACCAAGGAAAAATTACGCGAACATCGCAGACGACACTGCCATAAGCTAAGATTTTTCTAGCAGGACAAATCTCGGAAATAGGTAGGTACAAAATAGATACGTTTAAGCGGGATATCGAACTCAACACCGACGCATCGCTAAATGAGTTTCACAGTGGCAAAAGTGATACATGAGTCAAAATGCTTAAAACAATTAAAAAAAGTTTTTTTTAAAAAACGAGTCTTCTTTTTCTCGGGTGGAGATGGCAGGATTCTAACCCAAACTTCCGGCGTAGTAAACACACACTAACCACTGAGTGAGGCTTATCGCCCTTATAGCAATTTTTGAAAGCATCAAGTTTACTCACAATCTACGAAAGCAGAATTCACATGAGTAACTTCTTTAACATCCTGCCTAAAACCTCCTAAAGTAGATAAGCCAAAAACCCCTAAGTCGACAAGGGGTACGGGTTTGATTAAAGGCAAAATTCAAAATGCCCAAGAAAACGTCGTTGGTCCTAGTTCCCACCGGAGTCAAAAGCGAGAATCCACACTTGTTGGTCCAAGATCGTACGCTCAAGTCGCGTCACGTGAAAGTAAGTGACAATCGGTCGCATCAGATTCGGTCTCTCAAATTCTAGGCATCAGTCTAGAAAAGCTTGAGCAACAGACGAAACTTAATCAAGTAATATTCAACAAATTGAGCGAGCTCGAGTTTAAACCTCGAAAAGCATATAATAAAAAATCATGAATATGGGAAAGTCAATCAAAATAATTACATGGAATGCAAACGGCCTTTTACAAAAAATTGACGAAATAGAAGTATTCCTATGGAAGAATAATGTAAACATATGCCTGATTTTGGAAACCCACTTTAAAAAGGGCTTGGCACGCAAAATAAAAGGTTACATCGACTATCACGTGCATCATCCTTCAGAAAATTCGAGAGGTGGATTCGCTCTCTACATTAAAGACTGCATTAAGCACTCCAAAAACGAAGAAATAGAACTTGACTCTATGCAAATAACCTCAGTCCGCAGTATCGGCTGGCAGATGAAGATCTTGCTCTGCTCTTTGAATCACTTGGGTCAAACTTAATCATCGGCGGGGACTTTAACGCGAAAAATACTTTTTGGGGCTCACGGTGTATATCAACAAGAGGCAGAGTCCTCTTCAAAGCAAGTAGGAAACGCAGCGTAGTCTTCTTATCAACGGGAAAGCCAACATATTGGCCAACCGACAGAAATAAAATACATGAACTCGTCGACTTCTTTATCGCCAATGGGGTACCTCGTTACCTTACGAACGTAGAAGAACGCTTTGATCTCTGTTCAGATCACTCGGCAGTTCTTTTGAAAATCGGCGGAAGCCTAGTGAAAAAGAAAAGAGCGCCTAGATTAACTAACAACAACACCGACTGGGACTGCTTTAGAAAACACTGCAAAGAAAACATAGCTTTAAATGTACCGCTCAAAACGCCACTTGAAATAGAAGAAGAATTAGATGAACTCGTGAGAGTTGTTCAGAGCGCTGCGTGGAATAACACTTCTTTTCGGAGGTCCGAATTATCGAACAGCGGAACAATATATCCGCGAGAAATAGAAGAGCTAATATGCGAAAAGAGGAGAGCGCGCAAGAGATGGCAACGTTCGCGAGCACCCCCGGATAAGACCATCTTGAACAACCTTTCTAACAAACTGAAGCACGAACTTCAAGATCTTAAAAATCGCGAGACTACTGCTTACCTCGAAAGTTTGACTGCCGATTAAGGTTCGAACTACTCTCTTTGGAAAGCAAACAAATCCGTTAAGAAGCCTATAGCACACTCTGCGCCATTAAGAAAAGCCAACGGCGAATGGGCAAAAGAAGAAAAAGCGGATTTATTCGCAGGTTACCTAGAAGAAACATTCAAACCGTTTGACGGGGAACCGTTGTTCGAGGAGCTCAACCCTTATGCGGTACAAGATAATTATAGAATAAAAACCGTGTCATTGCCTGAGCTTCGTCAAACGATAAATAATCTGAAAAACAACAAAGCCCCCGGCTGCGACTTAATTACTAGCGCAATTCTAAAGGAGCTACCGAAAAAAGCTTTGGTCAAGCTACTCTATATCATTAACGCTTCCATGAGAATTTTATACGTTCCAAGGCAATGGAAAGTGGCCGAGGTCATAATGGTTCCGAAAGCAGGAAAATGTCCGAACGACAAAAAGTCATACAAGCCTATTTCGCTACTGCCGATAATATATAAGGTATTCGAAAAACTGCTGCTGAAAAGGTTGCAGCCAATTATTGAAGAAAGACGGAATCAATCGTCTTTCTTCAATAATTGGCATTGGATAACCAATTCGGATTTAGAAAAAAGCATTCAACAATCGATCAGGTCTATCGAATAACAAACGAAATCGAAAAAGCTCTGGAAGCGAAAAAGATATGTAATAGCGCTTTTCTCGACGTATCGCAAGCCTTCGCAAGGTATGGCACGAAGGCCTGAAGTACAAGTTAAGGCTAAACTTACCAGAAAAACTCTATAGAATCTTAGAGTCTTACCTTGAAGACGGTGTACAACTCTGGGGTTGTACTAAACCAGGCAATATATCTATTTTAGAAACTTTTCCAAATAAGACACTCAGAGCATTCGTTAATGTTCCATGGTACATAAGAAATAACGATCTACATCGAGATCTAGGGCGATTCCTAGACCGTGACCGTGACTGACGAGGTAATAAACTTTGCTCGCAAACTTAGTACTCGACTTCGCGGACATTGCAACAATGAAATTATCCGAACTTTGGATCAGACAATTCTTACGCGCCGACTGCAACGAATAAGACCGTTAGAACTAGTAGCATAAAATGAAACCACACAAATTGACGGTATTGTAGGTGCCTTCGTTAGAAGACAGCCTGCCACATGCCATAACTACAGAAACTTGAACTACTTGTTAAGGAAACTTAGTCGTAGTCTGACGGAAAATGGGAGGTTTCTTAGTGAGTAAGAATCTCACACTACTATGAGCACGCGCGGCCGGTCCTCGTAGTGCCTACGAAAAAAAAATTAGTAACTTCTTTAATTCGCCAAGGTACCTACACACAAACCCTGAAGAAATATTTAACTGTTTGCTTTCTTAAATGTCGCTGAAGGCTGAAGTGAAATAAATTAAAGAGCTTCGTGACAGCATTCAAAAACAAAGCTGCATGTGTTAAAAAGTTATAATTATGACAACAATCAACTAAAAAATCTGTGGCAAAACACAGATTTTAAAGTTGCCACAAACTGGTTTCGTGTCGGTTGCGCATGTGTGTACATTCCCATACAAGCTTCTAGGACGCTAGAAGGCAATAATATCGCTGTTTAGTTGCGAGAGAGATTTTGAAAGAAGGAAAGAAGGAAAGAATAATTCTTTTTGCCAAGTATTAATTATGCTGAAGTTCTATTTGGTCACATTTGTTGAAGTTAAGACTTTGAACAATTTTAGTTTATAAAATTTTAAATAGATTCCACAATAATTGTAACGTATTGAAAAAAATAAAATAAAAGAGGAGCTCCATAATTTTTCAAAAATAAAATCTGTAACCACATGATGTTAGATGCCATAAGCAATATTAATATTATCAGAAATAGTCCACATATCATAAAATTTAGAATAAGCTTTCGATACCTACACAACGTCAAAGATCTTTGGGTAGCATACAGTAAAAGAAGGGCGGTGACATAGGACCTTTCTTGGGTTAAGGAGGGAATTGAAATTGAGTACCAAAGCCTTACCTCTAGCAACTAAACGGTGGATCCTCATTATCCCACTCCTATGTTCAACGGTGCAGCGAATCATGGTCCCTGTCAAGGGCGGATAAAAACGCAATAAGCTGCTTTGAGAAGAAAGTCCTTCGGGCAAATTATGCTCCCTTCTGCATAGACGGAGAGCAAAGGAGGAAATATAACATAGAACTCTAGGGGCTGTACAATGACACCGATCTAGCCAGAAGAGTCAAAATACAACGGGTGCGATGGGAGAGTTATCTAGAGCAGATGGACTCCAGCAGCGCCCCTGCCTGGAAAATCTTCGAATCCACTCCTCGGGGTAGGTGCAGTAGAGTCGCACTGAGGTTCAGGTGGCGCTCAAAAGTGATGAGGAAGGGGCATCAGCCAACATCGCATGCAAAATTGGAGATGGCTAAGCTGAAGGCAGAAGTGGCTAGCACAGCTTGTTGGCTGAGTCCAAGGTTCACCACGACCTGTAGCGACACCTTAAGAAGTAAGTTAGTTAGTTGTGGGAGTCATGGTGTAGTGATTTGTGTGCAGGACCTCTGTGTTCACGAGGTCCCGTCTTCGAATCCCTACCGGGGCAATAATAGATTTTCACGGTATCCCACCTCCGCAACGGTCTGAAAAACCGTCCGAGTGTATCATGAGAGTCGGCAAAAAATTGTAGACCCCATTCATGTGTTTAATAAAAAACACCTGTTACGCACACGGCATACCTGATTGTAGGGCAGGCAATGGTTCTTCTGAGCTGCAATTGTCAGTTGTTGTTTTTTTACACTCGACCCCCGCTGTATTAGTTTTAACGCATCGTTTGTAACACAGTGAAATATTCACCGTAGACCCGTCAGACCTTATATGATCGATACCGTGTATGTGTGAACATTTTATACGTTCAAAATCAAGCTAGAGAGGTAAAACTTGGATAAGATGCCTTTTCATACACACTGTAGTTGTTCTTTCCCGCTTGCTCTCACTGTGTAGAGTGTAAGCTTGTTTCATTGATCCTAGATCTAAAAAATATTCCAAAAATTTTAAATGTAGTAGGTATACTGAATGCAGTAAAGTGGGAGGGTTATGATCCATCACTTCAGATAATAACCTCGCGCCTAAATAATAAAGAAATAAAGAAGGTAGGTATACAGAAAGGTGGTCAAAGGATAGACATGTACACTCAAGAGGATACAAGCATCCACAGGTTTTCTATACCCACCTCTGTCTATCAACTCCTACTCTCACCTCCCCGTGGTGAACACCGGGTGCCTAGTACCTCAACTGGAGATTGGGTTCCAACCCTTTTGGAAGGTTGTTGGGGGTTGCAGACGAGAGAGGGGGGGAGGAGTGTTCCCACTAAGGCACTTCTCCTTGCATCCGGACGGCAGCGGAGGAATTCCCCAGATGGAATCAACGGTGGCGTCCATAGTTCCAGTCAGGCCGAACTACTTAGTGAACACCTTATATGGGCTACTACGACGTATTCGGAGCTCAGGCCTATAAGGAGCGGGCTATCCGGCTCTCCGTCCTTAGAGCTAAGCAAAGGATCTGGTCCTCCAGGTTGGGGGTCGTGCCGTCGGGGTGACTTCCCGGCCACGTAAAGAAACACCAGTCACGAAGCGGAAACAAGCCTCGGATTCGGACGGATTTACTGCTGACGACCAATGCAAACGAGAAAACGACAACGAGCTCCGGTTCTGCACGTGGAATGCTAGGTCCCTTAACAGACCACGTGCAGCCGAGCAACTAGCGGAGGCCCTTAACGACTGCAAGGCAGACATTATTGCCATCCAAGAAATGCGGTGGGACGGGCCGGGCAAAAGAAGGATGAAAAACTGCGACATCTACTACGGCGACTGCTATCGGCATCAAAGACAGCGCCTATTTGGATGTGGTTTCGTTGTTGGAGGCAGACTTAGGCAAAAAGTCTTGAGCTTCAACCCTGTAAGCGAGCGCCTCGCGACGATCCGCATCAAGGCTAAATTCGCCAACATTAGCCTCATATGCGCACATGCCCCCACAGAGGAGAAAGATGACGAGACCAAAGATATGTTCTACGAGCTCCTGGACAAAACTTATGAGCAGTGCCCTAGCTACGACATTAAGATTGTCCTAGGCGATTTTAATGCCAAGCTAGGAAGGGAGGGCATCTTTGGTCGAACTGTCGGAAAGCATAGCCTGCACGACACGACCTCCGATAACGGATTCAGGATGATCGACTTTGCTGCGGGGCGACACGTTGTGGTAGCTAGTACACAGTTCCCGCATCTCAATATCCACAAAGGGACATGGAGATCTCCCGATCAATCAACCGTCAACCAGATTGACCATATTGCGATCGACGCAAGGCACTCCTCCAGTATCATGGATGTCCGAACTTTCCGAGGGGCCAACATTGACTCGGATCACTACCCTGTTGTAGCCAAGGTACGGCTGCGGATATCTTGACCAGCGCCAAGTAATGGAAATACTGTGAGGAAGTTTGACGTCGGCCGACTACAATCGCAAGAGATCACCAGGTCCTTCTCCAACCGAGTCTCTCAAAACCTTCTACGAAGTCCTATGCAACCAGCATCAAGTATTGATAGCCAGTGGCAACATTGCCAAAATGCCAGCAGAGACGCCGCCTCTGAAGTGCTGGGTTTCACACGGCGACCACAACGAAACCCCTGGTTTGACGATGAATGCCGGCAAGCACATGCAGCTAAATAGGAAGCATACAAAGCGGCGCTGCACAGAAGGACTAGAGCTGCTCCCGAGCTCTACGAGCAGAGGAGGAGAGAGGAGCACCGGCTTCTCCGAAGGAAAAAGAGAGAGCACGAGAAGCGCGCGGTTGAAGAGATAGAGAGATGTTACAACAGGTATGAGGTTAGAAAGCTTTACCAAAGGATCAAAAGGTCCTGCCAAGGGTATAAACTTCGAACTGAAGCCTGTAAGGACCGTCAAGGGAACATCGTTGTAGAATCGCAGTCGGTGCTGAGGATTTGGAAAGACCACATCTGCAGACTGTATAACGGCGAGGACGAACCAAATACCGCTGTTAGGCAGAACGAACCATTCAACCCGGGCGAAGACGTTACCGACGAAGCTTACGAACGATACCGCCCACCCGACCTGGAGGAGGTGAAAGTAGCTGTGTCTAAGCTCAAGTGCAACAAAGCAGCCGGAGCAGACGGCCTAGCTGCCGAACTTTTTAAATCCGCTGGCGATGAGCTGGTTAGGAGCATGCACCAGCTCATCTGCAAGATATGGTCGGAAGAAAGCATGCCCGACGAATGGAACCTCAGCATTGTTTGCCCGATCCTGAAGAAAGGAGACCCTCTGAGTTGTGCCAACTACAGAGGCATAAGTCTTCTTAACATCGCATACAAGATCTTTTCTGCTGTACTGTGTGAACGCCTGAAGCCGTTTGTCAACAATCTGATAGGCACATATCAGTGTGGCTTTAGGCCAGGAAAGTCCACCATCGATCAAATATTCACATCATATTTTCTTGGAGAAAACCCAGGAATTCCAAATCGATACACACCACCTCTTCATCGATTTCAAGGCCGCGTATGACAGCATCTATAGAGACGAGCTATATAGCGCAATGTCTAGTATTGGCATCCGTGCCAAACTCGTCAGTCTGTGCAGGATGACGATGGAAAACTAACGCTATTCCGTCAAGGTCGGCAAAGACCTCACCGACCCCTTCGATGTCAAAAAAGGATTTAGACAAGGCGACGCGCTGTCATGCGACTTCTTTAACATCATACTTGAGAGAATTGTGCAGAACTCTCGCGCCAACACCAGAGGTACAATCTTTCAAAAGTCCGTTCAACTACTTGCATACGCAGACGACATTGACATAATCGGTAGAACAAAGCGTGATGTCAGTGAAGCCTTCGTTAGTATTGGGACGGAAGCGGCGAATATGGGTTTAGCAGTCAATGAGGGCAAAACCAAGTATATGCTGTCATCAAGAAAAGACACCCAACACCGACGTCTTGGACAAAACATCACCATCGACAGCTATAACTTTGAGGTAGTTAGGGACTTTGTCTACCTGTGTTCCGCTATCAATTCAGACAATGACAACAGCGCTGAAATCAAACGAAGGATAACTCTTGCCAATCGCTGTTTCTTTGGGCTAAGAAGGCAATTGAGTAGCAAAGCCCTCTCTCGAGTTACTAAAGTGTCCATGTATAAGACCCTCATCATCCCAGTCCTGCTTTACGGTGCAGAAGCATGGACCCTGTCAAAGGCGGATGAAAACACTTTAGGCTGCTTCGAGAGGAAAATTCTTCGGACGATTTACGGTCCCGTCTGCATATACGGAGAGTGGAGGAGAAGATATAACATCGAACTGTACGGGCTGTACAGCGATACCGACCTAGCCAAAAGAGTCAAAACACAACGTCAACGATGGCTGGGTCATCTAGAGCGGATGGACACTAACGCCCCCACCCGGAAAATCTTCGAATCCACACCGCAGGGACGGCGCAGTAGAGGAGCACCGAGACTCAGGTGGCGCACGCAAGAGGAAGGGGACCTCAGACAAATTCGCGTGAGAAACTGGAGACGGCTAGCTAGAGACAGGGCTGGCTGGCGAAGCTTGTTGGCTGAGGCCCAGATCCACCCCGGACTGTAGCGCCACCTTAAGAAAGTAAGTAAGGTATACAGAAATTGTAAATATAAACTTTCTGCTTCAAATACAACCTCTGAAGATAATCATTTCTGCAACGGCAAAAATGATTATCTTCAGTACGTGCTTGCACTGTACTGAAGATAATCATTTTTGCCGTTGCAGATTATACCGACTGGGGCCATAAACCATTGTCCAATTGTCCATTACAAACAACTAACGCTGTTTTCCATAAGCTTCGATAAGTTTAAAGTTGATTGCAGCCCATCTAAATAGTCCCAATAGAAGCCCCCTCTAAATATTGAACCTTAAAATATCCCCCCAAACTAATTTAAAATTCATCGCAATTACATGTAGTCATTTAGTATTCATTTAATTTCCATTGCAATAATCCAAATTAATTCCATCACAATAACTCTCTTGGAAAAGGCCGCAGTGGCCGCAATTAACGCCACAATTAATTTTAGCGTTCACTCCAATGCATAATTTTGTAAATGAAAATACAATTATTTCCCTATATATTGCTATTTGGATAGGAAAAATATACACCCGCCTATCAGCTAATCGACATTTCGCTAAAATCATTTGTTATACGAACATATACAACATGAATAATTACTGATAATTGTGTGAATTTGAAAAATACCCCTTTCACGCATATGCACAAAGCAATTTGGAATTATGACCGCATGTAGGGCCTGAGCTTAGTGAAATTTGCTTTTCTACTCTTAACTGAACCCAAATATCAGAAAAATGGTCGGTATTGTACCTAGTTCAATTGTGAATAATTTGAATATGTGAAATTGTATGAGAATATGCTGTGGGCGTTCAACACTCTGGCGGAGATTTTTGAATTATCAAAAAGCAATAAATTTTTAAATTACAAATTAGTTAAATCATTTACAGTACAATAGAATCATTTATAGTACAAAACTCAGTCAGTCCTATTTCAAACACTGCCATAGATATGGCAGATGTCAATCACCGAATTCTGTTGCCAGAAATTTACGTTGTTGTATGATTTTCAAGAAAAATGCGGAAGCAAAATTTTCGCCTCTTCGACACTATTTTACACTAAAACAAATGTGAAACAGGACGTACAACAGGGCGTATGTGAAAACAAAGTACCCTAACCTACCTTGAAAAGAAAACTTCCACGCCTCTAGAAAGGGCGGGAAGTAGAAATATAACCTTTGAATACTTTATGCATTCATCTTAAACTAAAAACCCACCTTCTTAACTAAAAAAATCACTTTTAAAGCCACGCCCATAAAATTGGGCGGAGACATATACAATGCATCGTAAAAGTTACACTTTGATTTTAGCCATAAGGCCGAGAAGCGAAAGCTAGGCAGACAGCCTCGCCATAGCCTCTTACTTTTCATTTTTTATTTAAATGGTTTTTCGTTTTCTCTTTTAAATAAATTTTAAAATTGTAAACGAAAAAATAAAGACAAAAAAAAATAATACTAAAAGCATAGAAAAAGTTGTCAAAGTTGCTATTATCTATCTAAAACATTTGAAATAGAATTTTTTGTCAAATTGATGACCGACATGAGGCTTCTTAAAAGGTCGGCATAACACTCTAAGAACCAGATTGGCAGCGTCAGCAAATGTGTCAAAAAAGTATTTTTTTTAAAACCTGCTGTGGGCGGATTAAACAAATTTGTAAATTATTTGTAATTATATTTATTAATATTATTTGTATTGGCCACGCCCCCTAAAATTGGTTTGACTTAAAAATTATGAATAGGGACAGCGTATCCTAGCACGCTGTTTTCCCTTATATTATGTTTGGTTCCTAATTCTTTACGGCGAAAATTGTTAAACAGTATGAAAGATTACTTCATTGCCCTCCCACCAGAAAAGTTATATTAATGCTTTCGGATTGTTTACCAATCTTATTGCACACTTTACTTTGATGATCTAAAAACAGAACTAAAAGAAAAATTTCAATAGAATAGGGGCAGTTGCAATTCAGTCGTTATAGTTCTTAAAGTAGTATGAGGAAACCATAACTAATATTTTGTAAATTTGCCAGGGTGTTATAAGATTGTGTTATAATATTAATATTGAAGTTTTTTTTTGAATATGGGTGGAGGAGAGCCATCAAAAAATATCGTGGAGACTGCTATAATTAAGACTTTTAAAGAAGGTGGTCACAGTTTTCACCAAATAGCTCGAAAATTTGATTCAGACAAATCGGTTTTTTATAATTTTTAAAAAGGCCAAAAGAAAATATGACAAAATCAATTAAGGACGTTTGCGGGGAGAACTAACTGCTCAAGAGTCTTAAGAGAGGCATCTTAATCGGCTTAGTCAGCTCTTTAAGTTTTTTTTTTTTTATCATCATGATTCCGTTTGGTCGCTTATCCTTAGGGTCTAATCATAGCTATCATCGGATAACATCATTGAAACAAATCAGTGGAACAATGTTTTCGGTTTCCTGACAAGTCATTCATAGCATCATTGAAAATTTCTGTCAGTGCCAACAAACAACTACAGGCGTTTGAGGTTGGAGTTGATAAGTGAAAGGAAAACTGACAGATTAGAATAGAAAGAAAATAGAATGCTTTTCAGTGGAACGATTTTCTCGCAAAAACACAAATCAAAATCAGCTGTTCCTTGAAATCGATTTCTGTCAGTGAAATAGTAAAAGCGAGTTTACATAAAAGTTTTAATGCAATTATGTTTTTTTATTACGGAAAAAATTCTACAACTCATACGCATCATTTTGATACCAATAACAGCCAATATTGTTTGTTCAAACGTCTAAAAACATGAAAATAAATTTTTCAATGATGCAATCGGATGATAGCTATGATGAGACCCTTAGAAGGGTAACGGAGCGAGGGCGGATAAACGGTCCTTACATCGCTCTCGGTCCGCCATATCAACTCAGGAGACACAGAGACGAAGGAAGGTTTTTATGTATACCTTCTTACCTATGTTTCGACTGCCTCTCGAACTTTTTTCTTCTTGGTCGAATATCAATTAGTGGTCAATATTTATAAGTTAAAGGTGCTCACATATGTTAGATTTTGTGACTTAATTTTTCTGAATGGCATTTATGTGTTCTCCCAATGTACCTCCCAAGTAACACAGAAGCTCTTGCTTTGGCCACCGTTACGGTTTCAGCACCACATCATAAAACCTTAGGTTCTTGAAGTTGGTTTTATACAAGAAACGGGGCCCCTTGCAAAACGCCTATAAGGATGATTTGACACTTTATAGAACTTAATTTTGGGTGCAGAAAGGGCTCTAGTTCGGGCTCTTATATAAGTTTATGTAGAGCCCACATAGCACCGTTGTAACACTAAAGCTGTTCTGCGATGCCTTTTAGAAACTTTGGGTTCTATGTAGCACTGTCTAGCTTCATGTAGAACTATTATAAGGTTTTGTGTTTTCTGTCAAACATGGCGCTAATTTACTTAGGGTTGCCATCACTCTCTTTTCTTTTAGGATATACGTTGGTTTGACTGCTTGAAATTATTGACATGGCAGACGTAAGTTGAAATATATTTATTACAGGCTGTTTTTATCTTATCCATGAATGTAGTTTATACCTTAACAGTTTTAAACCCAAAGGAGGATGCCTGTTAAACTTCTACCTTAAAAGTTAGCATGTCAGTGAGCTGATAAAATACTTGAAGTGCTGGACCAAAAATGCCTAAACCTAACTTATTTGACCAGCAAAAATTTCAACAATTTACATTTCTACAAGCATTATAGTCATGACTGGCCACAATATAAGCAACGATACGCTGTGTCAGCTTCCTGATGAATGTTCATAGAAAAACAGCATTAAAGCATGAATTATCTCTTGAAATCAATTTTTTGTGTATGATATACTTATCCAGCCTAATATGTAATCTAGTTAAAATTCATATCATTCTATAAAAAATGTAAATTTCTTATATTTAGACGTTTGCTTGAAATGTTCTCACAGCAATTTCTGTCAATTACATTGTTTTCTATTGTATGACTTATGGCAACCCCCAAGTGCTATATAAGAGTGTAAAGTAGTACTTCGGATGTGTCAAACCTATAGTGTTAGAAAACAGGTGCTAGAAAGGTCTACAGAACTTGTGCTATAGAACTTAACCCCTCAGCACTTATTTTCTTATAACTTGAGTGCTAGGAACGTTTATAGCACCACGTTTATGGAACCTTGGGTGCTAGCACTTCTAGTTTTATAATTTTGGTGCTGTTAACGTTTCTATGACCAATTTTATAAGTAAATAAGCTGCGCACCAATGGTACGATAACGAAACTTTGCAAAACCATTAGTGCTACTGAAGAGCATTTTGAGTGTCTTATAAGTGCAATATTCAAAAACCAATGCTTATGGTTCCAGAGTGTGCTATTTGGCCTACTTATGCTACATATGGCACCCTATAAACAACTGGCTTTGAAATCTTCTAAAGCTTATTTTAGCAGGTGGCTTGAAAATTTATTTCATCCTATTTACTGTTAAGATTGTTCCAGAAATGCCTTTTCTGTACGGAAGAAAGACTCGTTTTTTGCTATTTGTATTCGAAATTTCCAATGGAAGAGAAAAGGACTTTCCGATTGAACATCAACGCTGATTTATATAATATAAACGCAAACGACCCCATTTCATGATGCCAATAGCATTTTGCGGGCTACCATTTAACACCATTAAAGGGAGTCTGAAAACCTGGATGAACAAAAAAATATAGGTGCATTTCTGGAGAGTAGCCGAAGGCCAGGGCAAAAATGTTTTACCAAACAGTTCATACCAAAAAAACGAAACAACCAAACATTAAGTAGAAGTCAAATTCAACTGGGTCACAGGCTCCCAAGGACACAAAAACTGCAGAGCACATATCTTTTATGTGACTGCAACTGTTTGATCAAAACACGTCAACGTTGTCTAGGTAAATTCAACCTCGAAGCAGCGGACATATTTACTACTACAAAGAGGTAAGGCGTAGGTGCCTTAATATTTAACTGCGGCATCATGGATAAACTATAAATTGGAGAAGATTACGAAACTATAACCTCCTTTTGGCTGCAGTGATCTGGGATCTAATATACCACATCCCCACTACACTTTACAATATGCATATATTTTGTATTACAAGTCTTTTTTATTTACAAGTTAACCTCAAGCCGTCTAGCAGATTATGCCGACAAAAAAGGATTACAAATTAAATAAAAATTTATGAATGTTTAGAAGTGAAGAAATAAATTGTTAAAATACACGAAGTAGTAAATGTGACCTACGGCATGTATTTCTACAACCGTCCCAGCAAAATTCTAGGAAACTGTATGAAATACAGTTACTAATATAGAAAAGGGTGCAAAGTTTTGGGCTGTATGACCTTTTACACCTGATTACCATGGGTATAGTACAAGACAACATTATCTATTTCGGCTTGGCTGTAAAAATGGCTCGATTTTTAGTTTAAGAGGATTTCGACTCAGGTTATTTCTCCTTTTCAAATCCATGTTGTAGGTAACCGCGATTAATTTCGTTGGAAAGTTTATCTTTCAAAATGATTCTGTTTAAACTTATTGTTTAAACTAATGTTTAAACTTCATTTTTATGAAATGGGAAATTCTTAGTATATTTATTGAAGACATTGTTGAACGCTGCTGCGAAAATGAAAGAACTTCACAGTCCCTTCGTGTGGCAAACCATTTTTCTTTCGAAAAAATTCCTTTACATTTAAACTTTTCAACCGTCGCAAAAGGAGAAGCAGACATTAAAGCCACTCGTCTGGAATGGCAAAATATAAAAATTCTGCTTCTGATTCATGAATTGAAAATTCTATTAATTGAATTACTTATTCCTTTGCACCGCACCCCTTATCACGATTCTTTCTTCCATTTTATGCTAATTCGGGCCTAATGAGCCAAAAAAACGTATTAATAACAAGATGTCTGTTTTTGAAAAGAACGAAAAGGCGAGAAAAAATCGTTTTGTGTTTGGATCGACTCCTCCGAAAAAAAGCCGATTAAAGACAAGAGCAGTTTGAAATTTTCAAGGCTATTATGCATTGTATAAAACTGGTGTAGGTATACAAAGGCATAGATATAATCGCACAATGCTTTAATCACATTTCTTGTAAACGATACCGAATAATCGATTAAAGTCAACAGAAGAGCAACGGTGGACGTGGAATGTCGCCAGATTTGACACCCCATAAACTTGTTTATTCCAAGCACATCAGACAACCCACTCCATGTCTGATATAAGGATATACCTCGGCCTGCCGTGTTCAATTCCCATCGATTTTATCTGAATCGGAATAAATAACGAACAAGGACAACGCACATAGAGCGACGACTATGACGGCGGTGATGTAAGAAGAACTATGACAAAGATGAGAACTATGCTATGATGACGACGAAGACGTAACTCAGCCCCCTCCACCCACATGCATGTAAGCTAAATGTGTTCCATGTAAGAAAACAGAACCGTAGCTCGTTTCAGTTGGAAACATGACTGGAATCCCAATTGTTGTGGGGACATCAAGATATAGGGATCATCTAATGGGGATTTTCAGCTCAGCGAAGGAAACGCTTGCTTTGCATAATAACATCACGTCTTAAAGTACACAGTGGCAATGAAAGTAGGACCAAGAACGTACATAAAGGACGATTTCCGTCAACAAGAACACCCACAATAAAGGGTAAATGCCTTTGGGCGAAAACGTGCAACACGGCAATGTGTGCGGTAGATTGTAGGGCGAAATGCATAAGCAACAAAGCTACAACTTGAATTATTCCCAAGAATTTTTGGTTTACTATTTGAATTTGTAAGTATACGCCGCGAAGGATGTGGTTCCTGTTGTTTGCAGGCGGTATATGAATCTTTAAAAATTGTGCGCTACATGACGTTAGACCCGAACCCGAGTGCATATTTCATTCGAGAGCTGGAGTCTGCGATTTAAGAAAACCATCAACTTAAGACTGTTTCTCACAACAAATTCTTGTAGAACTGCGATGTAATCTATTGGCTCATTTCCCTACAACCAGTTTCCACTTGAATGGCTTTGTACCATTATTTACTCGGAAAGCTGGCCCACTTTATGAAGACTTAACTCGATTAATAAGCCATTCGAGGAGGAATGCTTCAGCTCTTTCGCAAACACAAAGCCATATCCATTCGAAAGCCTGTAATCCTCCACTTGCTATGGGATTATGTTGTTCCCACAGAAATAATCTACCAGACATTACACATTCATTGAAATGTAGTTTCCTGCAGCTGCTTGGTCTGCGGGTGTACAGAACTAGTGTAAGGGCTAAATTACCCTAGCTATACACATTCGCCATTAAGAGGCGAGACAATGGTCATATCATTAACCCGAGAATCGATTTGCAAACCAAAAACCTACCTAACCGTGTCATTTGCTCACTGGTTGCCAAGCAATTGAATTGGGGTCCATAATAATTGATGAGGGCCAGTCGCCGCATTGCCAGTGGATTGTATGTGAACAGCCTGGGTAGAATAAGGATTGTAAATTCATTTGGTTCCATCGAGAAAGGACCTACTAAAGGAACGCATTATGTCGATAGTGTGGCATTCGGAGAGTTTGCATGAAATGGGCAGCATAAATATAAAGCTTTACTCATTTATGAGTGGTATTTGCTGTCGTTGGATGGGCCCGGCAATTTGTCCTTGCTAATAGGAAGATGTGAAAGTGGAAAAAAAGTATGATCATCTTTCGTGATGTACCTAGTCTTAACTACCATTATTGGGTTAAACGGTTTTAAACAGGCTTCAGAAAGTTTTGAACATCCACTAACAAGATGTGACTCAATGTGCCGAATTATGTATGTTTGATGTACAGTCCCCTTTGTACAGCCCCTTCGATGGCTTTATAACGCAGGCTTTCATGGAGCTACTTAAATTGTCGATAGTGGTAAACCGTAAACTTCTTTCTTCTTCTTTCTCATCTAGGCGCGCGGTTATGATCTGAAGTGATGGGTCATAATCCTCCCATTCTTCTGCTTTCCTAAACGGTCCGCTTGTGGGGTACGCTGACTTGACCTCAGAATACTGACCTGAGGCCGAATAAATGCTGTTGTCATTGCATTTGTGTGATTCATGAATTTTAAGGCCTTCCTCTCCTTCGCAATTGATTTCCCTGATCTCTCCTTTAATCATGGCATACCAACTGAGCCGGTCGTGCTCCTTTTTTCTGGAGATACCTAGTTCTTTTACATGGAGGCTTCCTCGGATCTTCGTACATCTTATTCTATTTCGCTTTGTTACTCCTGCTGCCATATACGAAGCATGTTCATCTTACTTGCCGTTAATTTGCTCTCATATTTCTTATATTCTGTCCAACATTGTGAACCATATGTAAGCGCCGGACGCACAACTGCGGTGTAGAGCTTTTCTTTCAGCTGAGGAGGCATTTTTGGGTCACAGAAGATGGCGGATTTTTCTCGCCACTTAATCCACCCCACGCTTACGCGATGATTGATATCGTCATCACAGTTTGCTTTGCTATTGATCATAGATTTCAGATACTTGAACTTTCAACATGTAGGAAACACCTTTCCATTCAATTTAGTATCTGCAATGCGCTCGGGTGGGTCAGAGAAGAGCAGAGGTACTCTGTCTTCTTATGGCAAAAACGATACCCATTCCCCTCTAAAACATCCACCCATATATCAGGTGCTCGCTGCAGGGATGTATGATCTTCACTTATCATGGCCGCATCGTCAAAGAAGGTGCCGTGGCGCAGTGGTTAGTGTGTGTGCCTCTGACGCTGGAGGTCTGGGTTCGAATACTGCCTCTACCTGAAAAAAACGACTTGTTCTTTTTTACGGCTTCCACCTCCGCGAGGGTCTGACAAAACCTCCGAGAGTAACATTTGTCTTGAAAAACTTCTCAAAGTGCCGTTCGGATTCGACAAAAAATGTAGGTCCCCTTGTATGTGAAAAAAATATAGCACACACTGCATACTTGGTTGAGAAGTTGGCCCTGGTTCACCTCGAGCTGTTGCGCCACTCTATTTATTTTTATTTTTTATTGTCAAAGACGAATTACTCATGTACTTCCGGCCAAGCAGATCTGCTTTTTCTTTAAACAGACAATCAAGGACTACAATGAAAAGCAAAGGACTTAGGACGCTTCCCTGGTGTACATCGACTTTAATTGAGAACTCTTCAGTCACTGAAGGACATGTTACTCTTGTGTTTGCTGCATCATACATGTGCATGATCATCTGCACGTAGGCTTCTGGAACTGGAACTCCTCGTTTTTTACCACCACCCATATCAGATCTCGTGGTAGTCTATCGAAAGCTTTTCAAGTCAACCAGCACTATATGCAGGTCTTTAAGGGCATCCCGATGTTTTTCCATTATGATCCTTATGCTTTGAATTGCATCAGTATTTGATTTGCCCGTGACAAACCTACACTGGTCCTCAGATAGCCCTATTATTTTCCGTAGTCAACTATCTAGTACCCGCTCGACCATCTTCATTGTATGAGACATTCAGTTTGTTAGAACGGTAATTGTCACAGCTACGTGTATCACCTTTTCCTTTGAACATAGGATGAAGATAACTTTGCCTCCACTGATTAGGACTTTGATCCCTTCTTATTAGTTTGGATTAACCCCGCTGCTTCCAGAACTCTGAGGGTATCTGATCTGGCCCAACCGCTTTTCGCTTTTTGGAGTACTTAACCGCCTTCCCAACCTGGCCAACTGTGATGTCTAGTACTTCTTCCCGGTTAGGAGTAGTTTCTTCTGGAAAGTGTTGCCTGGGAAACTGTTCATTCAAAAGTCCCTCACAATACTGCCGCCACCTGTGAAGAATTTTGTCGTCATCCACAAGAAGCTGTCCCTGAGCATTTTTGATGAACTTTGGTTTAACCCACCGCCAAAACCCCCCCTGCGTTCGCGCCTGACCGAATCCATTTTAAACGAAAACTTGTCTAAACATTTGGTTTAGACAAGGTTTTATCATTTCGTGGAAAATAAGTTTTTTCCTATGGAAATAAAAGACCGTCAAGTATGAAGACATACGCGGAGCGGTCCGTCGGCTTTTGTTGAAGGTTATGTTCATCTATTATATTGCGCAGTTTGTGGTGGATCATCAAGGTTGTGGATGAAAACACTTTAGGCTGCTTCGAGAGGAAAATTCTTCGGACGATTTACGGTCCCGTCTGAATAGACGGAGAGTGGAGGAGGAGATATAACATCGAACTGTACGGGCTGTACAGCGATACCGACCTAGCCAAAAGAGTCAAAACACAACGTTTACGATGGCTGGGTCATCTAGAGCTGATGGACACCAACGCCCCGGCCCGGAAAATCTTCGAATCCACACCGCAGGGACGACGCGGTAGAGGAGCACCGAGACTCAGTCGGCGCACGCAAGTGGAAGGGGACCTCAGCCAACTTCGCGTGCGAAACTGGAGACGGCTAGCTAGAGACAGAGCTGGCTGGCGAAGCTTGTTGGCTGAGGCCCAGGTTCACCCCGGACTGTAGCGCCACCTTAAGTAAGTAAGTAAGTATGTTTGTGGAACATTCTTTTTCTCTGGATATGTTTTACAGTCTGTAATATACTTTTTTCGTAGTGCTGTCTACTGTTCTTGTGGGGTGCCGTGGCGTAGTGGTTAGTGTGTGTGCTTACTACGCCGGAGGTCTGGTTTCAAATCCTGCCATCGTCACCTGAAAAAAATAAAGACTTGTTCTTTTTCACGGCCCCCACCTCCGCGAGGGTCTGACAAGCCCTCTGAGAGTATCATTTGTCTTGAAAAGCTTCTCACAGTGCCGTTCGGATTCGGCAAAAAATTGTAGGTCCCCTTGTATGTAAAGAAATTAACACACCAGCATACATTGTTGAGAAGTTGGCCCTGGCTCACCTCGAGCTGTTGCGCCAATCTATTTATTTTTTAGTCTACCGTTCTTATATTGGGTGATTTTATATTGGGTTTCGTTACTCTAAAAAAAGGCTGGCAAAAAGCTTTACCTTTACGAAAATAGAGGGAAGGACATACTATTTCTTGGCCGTTTTAAGGATTTTTATAATTTAAAACCCATAAAACAGAAATTTCGATTATTTTTAATTACCGTTAGACTTTTTGATCAATTTTACAACCACCTGCGCTAGCATTTGCCACTTTTCTCAAACTCTGTGGACATGGATTTCTGAGAAAACGGTAAAAAATGCTGTTTATACCTGACCCAGGGTATATTAAGTTTGATGTATAGTTTGTAACGCAGTGAAACAATCACCGTAGACAACTAAGACCTTTTAGTGATATGAATGGGACCGACAGGAGAATCGATTAAGCCATGTCCGTCCGTTGGTCCGTCCGTCCGTCCGTCCGTATGTAAACAACTTTTAGGCCTTAAATTTTAAGGCAGAGAGCTGAAATTTTGTGGGTTGGTTGGAAGTCCAGTCCTTCAAATCAAATTTGAAAATAAGCTGAATCCGCCCACAGACACGCCCACTACAGGCCTGTATGTGCGACCATCTCTAATTTAAAAAAAATACATTTTGCAAATTTTAGCTATGTTACAATGGCGCTAGCGCATTCATTTTTGGTACGTAACATTGCCTTATAATTGGCTTTAAGGTAACCAAAAAATTTTAGCTTTTTCATTGACCACGCCCACTTTTTAAGGGATTTTAGCTTCAAATGACTGTTTTTCAATAAATATATATGAAATTTGACAAAAAATTATATGACAAAAGCTGTAGATATTAGCATTTTCTAACTTTTATGTATATATTGTATGTGCCTCCGCCCTCTTTTGTGGGCGCGGCGTTAAAAAAAGTGATTTTTTTAGTTAAAAAGGCGGAGTTTTAGGCCGAAATGTATGCAACCACCTAGTATAAAGAATTCAACAGTTATATTTTTATATTCCGCCCACTTTTTGGAGGCGTGGCAGTTTTCTTTTTGGTATGGTCGGGTATTTTGCAATCCGTCGTAGATGGATTGAAGCTTTTGCATACCCACTGTTGCACTTTCCCACTTGTTTTAATTTCGCTTGTTTGAATGAGCTTAAGAGCTCAGGGTCGAAAACGGAAAATTGGAAACGTTGTTGATGCAGTTCGCTTGCTTCTTAAACATAACACGCTTCAGCCAATTTTAAACAAGGTCGTTATAACCGTTAAGGATCTCGAAATCTTTAAGAAATAGTTTTCGAAAATGTTTTCACGTTTTTCAGTTAAATCTTCGAAGTTTTTGAATATTCGAAGTCTGCTATTGTTTTGTATAAAATTTAAGAATATGGACTTAAATTTCTGGTCAGGTGTTAATTTAAAAATTATACTTTATACCGTTTGGGGGATAGAGGGAGAGACATGCGTTCTTTTGACCTTTTTTTTTAAATTTTTAAACTTCAAATCCAAAATCCACCAGCACTTGCCTTGGATGTTTTTTTTTAATTCTATGGCCAACGGCTTATGCGTAAACGGTAAAACAAGCTCCCTTTTTATTTCGTTTTTTAAAAAGGCTTCTAAAAACTTAGGTTAGAAACGGAAATTTAAAAAAATTTTAACGCAGCCTTCCTTCCTTTTGTAAGCTTTGTACTTTAACCGAATCTGAAAAAGGTCGCCTATACCGTTAAGCTACTAGAAGACTTAAAAAAACTGTCTTTGAAAATGCTTTTTATGTTTTTGAGTTAAATCTCAAAAGATTTTGAAATTTCAAAATCCGCTATAATTTTCCTTACAATTTTGAATTATTTTTGATACGTGTGATTTTTTTCATAGAATTCCACCGAACACCACTGGAGATAAGGGGGAAACACACGCTTTTTCATGCATTTTTGCGATTGTTTTTTTTCGAAAATGCGTCAAAACTGCAGTACACAAACTGTTTTTGAAAAATATGATATATATGATATATAATAACTATATAAAACGATTGGACGGACGGACTGACAACGTAGCGATACCATAAGAGGTCCTTTTTCCATTTTTGGACGGACAGCTAAAAATTGTATTTTTTAGTCAAATAGCAGGATTTTCAGTCCAAAATTTATAATAGCTCTAACCGCTTTGCATAACGCACCTTAAGGTTATATTTTTTGTGTCGCCTACTTTTTGGAGGAGTGGCAATCTATTTTTAAGGTAGGGCAGGGTATTTTTCAATCCATCGCAGATTGACTGAAGCTGGAACCTACGCACTGTTGCATTTTTACACTTGTCTATTTACTTTTGTTGTTCCAACTAGTTCACATATTGTATGTATGTCAATTGTTAAAGTGAGTTGAGTCGGTAAGGACTGTTTGAGTTTTTCCTTTAAAAACGCCCCCTAAAAGTGGGCCAAGCTCAAAACTTTTCATGGAGCAAATCTAGAAAATGTGTATATCTTTAATATTTTCCACATAATTTTTTTTTTTTGATTAAGAGTGAATTTGCAATGAAAATCAAGCTTTTAAAAATGTAGCACGATAAAAAGGGGCATGGTCGAAAGTGTGTCAAAGGTGTTTCTATCTACGATTTTACACACCATAATTCTAGTTCTTGCACCGTGTCTAACTTGGTCAAATGGTCTTTTGAATTAAAATGTGAATTTCATGTTGTTCAACATTTGAGTCAATTGTGGGCGAGGCTGTTGGCGGATCTTAGCGAATTTCATACTTTGCCTGCACAAGATGATATACAATCAGGACGATTGGATGGATGGATATGGCTTTATCTATTTACCTGTCGGTCTCGATCATCGACTTGTAAAGGTCTTAGGGAGATTATTTCCCTGTGTTACCAACTATGCATCAAATCAAGATACCCTGAGTCGGGTTTCAAAGTTCTTCTAAAAGTTCTCATAGTAAGCCTTTCGTATTACAAGAATATCCCATTATTGGATAAAAAATCTGCAAAAAAAAATCAGATTTTCAACACGTTTTACCACACGCCCAATAGTAGAATGCTACAAACCTTTCTGAAAGTACATCCACCAGCGCAATTAACAAATTAAATTATTTAATAAGACATTAACATGATTACCTTCAAAGGAATCGAGCTTAAAACAACCAAAATGAAAACAGGTATGGCATTCATTTGTGTGTGCCGCACCACCGTCAATGTAAACTAAAGTAAATCCCGGCAACGCGGAAATTAATTGAAATGAAATTGAAATCGACAATCAGGCAGGCTGTGCCATTGGTTCTTCGCAAAAGCCCATGAGATGTCGAAAATCACGACAGTTGGGACGACATACAAGGTATACAGGTCCCCGGTAACCTCATTACAGAGCACCAAGCTCCGGCAGCTCCGTTCCAATTAAATTTTGTACTTGATTCCGATGATAAAATCAATTAATTAAGTGCATTCAAGGACTCTGAGGATGGTGCACAATCTACTGGGATCAACGTTTACCTACTGCGACAGAGTCTGTCGAAATCAGCAGGAACTCACCTCGGCTGGATGTATGCGACGGATAGATAAATTAAGGACAACGAGAATTGCAATGACATTCTGTTCCAATAGAGATTAGTCAACAGATCGATGGTGTTAGCGTTTTTTTTTCCCCCAAGTATGCAACGTAAGCTATAACCTGGTTACTGATTTGATTGATAGATAATGGCGGTAACTGATTTTGCATATATATGTAGGAGAAAGTGAGCTTAAATACGTAGGTTCACCGTAACTATCAACATAGAACGCATAATGCAGGGAACACTTTAAAGGACCGTCTACAGGACAACTTTAAGTCTAAGACAAAGACCGAAAATTGAGAATTTATTTAAGAAAATGCGTTGCTTCAGTACTTGAGTCCATCAATTTGGAATCGAATGAGATAAGACCACACTTAAGTAGGATAATGGATTTTTTTTTCGTTTACCCTCAGCCCACAACGAAGAGGGGAACGACGAAAATCAAATTCAATTGATTTCTCATCTTTGTTATTGAACTTTCTGAGTCAAAGTGTGCACACCGCACAGACGGTGGAGGTCCTGCTTCCGGTTCCGATGATGGCTCAAGTAAAAGGCTACATCCCCTTTTTTTTCGGTACTCTCCGATGTCCTTTGAATACATTATAATATACCTATTTATATACATACACACCATGCATAGAAGCATAACAGATTTATACGACAAAAGATTTCTGTGATTTATGTTGGCAGATTTGATTCTGATTATGGTGGCTGTTTGGACGACGAGCACAATATTGACCGAGTCAAATAAAATTATCGTACTTATCGAGTTGCCTCCGACCTTGTGGTATTTTTCTGCGTCAATTGGGGATAATATTGAGGACTTTGATGCGCTATGCTTGATAGTGGAAAAAAGTTTTTCAAGGTACTCTGGGCGGTTTTTTAATTTGCTTTTTAAACCGACGAAGCGACATTTAAAATTTAGATTATTGCTGCAATAAAAAAATGTACAATACAGGATGCGGATTCGTAGTGCGGAATTGGCTGAGGTTAAGAGTCAATAGCTCCAAGCCGGTAGGTGATCATCGTGCATAAGTGCAAACGCTCCTATACCGAAGTCGCTGAAGACCTTGAAAAAGGGGGAATATTATGACCGCCTGTATAGAACTTAAGGGGCCTGTCCGAAATACGATGTCAAAGTGTTACTCAGGGACTTTACAGCAAAATTCAGAAAGGAACATCTTTTGCGGATAAGCTAGTAAGCAAAGCCTCCACGATACAACATCAGATAACGGCAACCGACTAATAGATTTTGCAGCAGTTCGTAACACTTTTACAAACAGCACCAGGCTTTCAAGGCTCAGGATCCACAAGGCAAGCTAGCGGTCTTCAGACCGTCCAACCACCAGCCAAAGAGACCATGTGCTCTTCGACGCAAGGTACACGTCTTACATCTTAAATGTATACACTTTCCGAGGAGCAAACATCGAGTCTGACCATTTTGTTGCTATGGCTAGAATCAGTGCTCGCCTTTCCATTAAGAGAAGCATGCTAGCTCCCAAGAAAACGCAACTCAATGTTGGATGCCTCAGCACACACAGATAATATAACGGATCGCATTTACCAAATAACAATAGAGCAGCTTCCAGCCTCTTGGGTTATTCAAGAACCCGATTGTTTCTTTTAAGGGCAGTTCTCGTGACAGCGGAACTCGTTAAGAATTGGACAGACTGCGACGAAAGTAAAAGTAAAAACATCAGAGCCGGCGGCCTTGTTGTTTATAAAAATATAATTAACAATACTGCCGGCGCCGATGACCTACCCGTGATGCAATTTAAATATGGAGGTTTATGGTGGGGTGCATGCACCGAATCAATAAGTGTGGGTGATGGAAAGCATGACTGCACAGTCAGTTCTATATGTAGGTCCCATCTTTACGAAAGGAGATCTATGCCATATGTAAGAACTATCGAGGCATATCTCTGTTAAAATGTCGTAGATAAGATCCTACCATATGTACTGTGTGAGCGTAGTAAGCCATTCTACAAACAATAGTATGGAACATGAAAACTCTTCACAGAATCACCAAAGCAATGTGATGAATCACTGACGATGACCAGGATAACAGGCGCCGAACAGGTAGCCGCACATTTTGAGACGCTCCTTGATTTTTAGTTTGTTGGTGGTTTTGCTCCACCCGGATATTTTCCATGCCGGTACCCACCGCCACCATATCTAGTGAGCATCTGCTATCCGCCACCTATAAAACGCTACCATTTGGAAACAAGCAACAGCAACCCTAGAAGGGCAGATAAGACCAAGTTTATATTATAAATAAATAAAGAAACATCCGCCCGCCGCTCTGAACAAAATGTCACTATTGGAAGCAGCAACTTCGAGGTACTTAAGGAGTTTACCTACCTTGGAGTTTACCAACTCCACTAATGACATCGTAGTGGAAATTCATTGAAGAATAACTCTAGCAAACCGCTGTACCAAGATGTGGTTGAAGTTCAAAAAGCTTAAACAAAAAGACTGCATTGGCTCGGTCACATCCAGGGGATAGGCAATCATGCTCCAGTTAAGAGGGTCTCCAAATCCAAGCCCCCAGGCTCGAGACGACTAGGAGGACGAACCTCTGTTCTATGAACCAAGTCATCGCGGATGCCATAGTGCGATAGCAATGGTCTGGACAATTGGAAGCAGCTATAGCAGGCCCAGGATCGCAGAGGATGGAGGGATACTGTTTAATAAGGTGCCAGACTATACCTATATGTGCCTTTGTTTTCGATTCCAAGCTGAAGACTTCTATGATCAAACCTGACGTGATCTGAGGCTAGTATGTTGTACACAAGACGTTGATAAGACACTGTGCTCTCTAAACATTTGGTAGAACCACTTAAGTGCGCTTTCGGTGCTATTCATTTCCTTTTAAATGGTTAACCGTTATTTGATCTCTTACGGAAAACAGTAGTTGACATTTGTTCACAGTAGTTGACAGTTGTGGACATTTGAGAGTATTTCAATTCAAGTTATTTAATATATGTAATATATTTTTTATATTAAATTAAGTATTTAATAAAATTTCATATGAAACTGTAGTTTACAAATATTAATTTTAGATGGTCAAAAAATCATTTAACACATCTTTACCTTAAGGTAGACACACAATTATGCAGCAATAGTTTGCTTTGATATTCAGCTGCATCCCGATAAGGGTTCCGTTTCAAAAGATTTCTCGTCAAAAGCACTGAAATCGCTCAATATAATGAAAATGTAATTATTCAACGGAACAAGTAAATAACTCGTTAAACATATTATGCACAAACAAAATTCGCAATCCTTCCCCAATGAGCATGTTTACGAATGGAACACATTCCCCCGTTCGTCGAGTTGCTCTAGTACATTTATCCAAGACACTCATTCGCGCAAAAGGAGCTCACCAGGAGCAAACAAAATAAGCGCACATCAAATCTGGCAAAGTGCCGAGGTTTTAGCTCTTCTCACACTTAGATAGGAATTGCCATACGATACGAGAGTATATGTGTGGGGATGCATTCAAAAGACGATTCCGTTTTACGAGGTTTTACTCTTTCAAAACATGCACATTACTCCATGGACGGAAATCAAATGGTATATTGTAAAAAGGAAATCATTTCCTTGAGGTGAATATAGCAATGCATACAGCACACCACCTACTTTAGAGACAAGTCGGTGCGAATGGGATTTTCTGGATATGAAAGGCTTTTAAGTGAGTTCACCCACCGTAGCCGCACTTCCGAAAAAATTCATGCTGTGCTTTTAAGCAGAAGCATCAGTCGAAAGGCAAGCAAAAGATAATGGAATTCAATGGATTGCATTATTTAGGGAATGTATAAACAAGCGAGGGACCTGAATTTCATGGCCACCACCTGGGTCCGCCGCTGAACGGCAAGTGTTCGAAATGAGGACGCGTCAATCCTGTGTATATGTGCGATGTTGAGGTGTAGTATATTATATATAGATGGTGTGGGTGGTGAATCTAGCTATTGAAAACCATACAAGGACAAGAATTTCATATATTTTAGATTAAAAGCTCGACGTGAATCATCTTAAGGCTTTCAGTTATTATCAGTCCTCAATTCACTGTATACTCCACTAGTTTGTAGATTTGTGAGAACCAACCTTGATGTCGACGATTTAAGAGAGTTTTCAAAACAAACTTAAACAAAATTGAGCTCAGAATACTTCAAAATTATCATTAAAATTAAAAACCCCTTGGCGCAGAAAATTTTACATCACATTTTAATCCCACATTTAAACCCAATCTACTTTTGGAGCATAAGAGGGGGTGCTTCTCTCTTCTCAGGAAATTGTCAGAGTTTCGGAAAAATTCACAGAAAAGGAAAACGTAGCAGAATTAATGAAGCATTCAAAAACCATAACAGATCTGCGAAGCGAAGCATTTGTTTCAGCAAATCCCGTGTCTATGGTTTTTGTGAAGTATAAATAATGCGAAGGACATACCTAATACATATACCTAAACATTTGATGAAGAGACTTTTAGGGTGAAGTTTAAAGGGGATTTAAAAAAGCAAAGTTCGAGACAATCAAGATTTACCAAATACGTATTTAAGTTAACAACAGTCCAAAAGATTGTCTTAGTAAAGTTAGAACTATGCAAGATCAGAAGACACATTATTCTTAGGTGGAGAAGTGCAGTGTGTTCGTCATTTAAATTTTCTTAGCCGGGAATTTTTAAATTGTACACGCTGAATTGTCAACTGTCACAATTGGCATGAGACATATCCAATCCACCTAGGACCAATATCCCAAAAATCTGAATTCTTGTATATCTATATATATTATCCAAAGGATTCATAAGTGCCTCACTTTAAGCTGTCGAAATTAATCTTTTGAGAGTGTCCAGTATATATATTACAAAATGTTATTGGAAGTTGGAAGCCTCTTCAGCCTTACTTTGTTCCCAAAAACTCAGGAACCAACCATACATTACACAATTTTACGATTTCCACCTGTTCTTTTATGCAAAGCTTAGTTTCTGCAAGCATGGTCCCTGCTAACGAAGAGTCCTTTTCTTTCTGAGATTTACGAACTTCAGTTACTTCTTTATCACATAATTCAAAGTGCCCGCCTGTGCTTGAAATCCTAATCCACATACAGTCAGCATTAAATTCCGAACAGAACAGTAAAGTAGTAACCCTGGTGCTTCGTAAACTTAAAGACAAAAATTTACGTATCTCAGCAATACGCAACGAAACGGAATTCCTTTTTCTTTCTGGAGAATGTATGAGTATGTCCCAAGAATTGAATCCTGCAAACAGTACCTACCTATACACCACCGAGCCCAGTGTGAGCACACAAAACACAGATGTGAAAGGGATATAAATTGAATTATAAATTCACAATAAGTCAGGGGCACATTTTGATTATACCATCCGAATAGGGATGTAATAGAACCCGAATGGTGTGAAATTGGTTCCCGGAAAGGCTTTTATTATTATTATTATTGTTATTGCTCCAGCCGACGACGACGGAGATGAAGAAAGAAAGAAAGAATTAAAGTGGCACAATTCAGTGGTTATGAATATCCTTGGGTGTAGGCGTATTCGTAAAATATATAGTCTCAGGGGAATATTTATGGAAACAGATGTTTCGCCAAGTTAACCCAGATTTTAATTAACTGAGAGGATACTGTATAATTTAAGGGAATTTTATTAATACATTGAGCCAAAGAAGGTGATAATTATTTTGAGTACTGTTAAGTATCAAGGAGCTTTGCAAAGCATTGTAATTGATAACGTATTAATAAAAATTCGCGTTTTTTGGGGAAATATTAATTTCGTTATATTGTATCAAGCAAGTTATTTTTAGTTTTAATTAAATTCGGGATTCGCAGAAAAAACTCTATTCAATTTATTATTATTATTATACGGGTGTACATTAAGACCTGGTCTTTTTAAGTACATATTATGATAACATATGTTTTAGGACCTTATTAAACTAAACAGTTTTTCTTAAATCTAGTTATAAGTAAGAGAGGTGAGAAAAAGTAAGAGCAATCGGTAAGTATTACCGGTGAAAAGAAAAGAAAGAAAGGGGCTTATTAGAAAAGATGAAAGTTTTAGAGAATGCTACTGAGAAAAGTGATTGAAAATTGTGGACTTAAAGATTGCGGGGCTGCTAATAGTTTTGATGTACGCAGGTAACGAGTTCCACAGCCTTAATGTGTGAACGAAAAACAACCGAGATGAAGTTAAGTATTTAAGTATAAATAGGAGGAATATTTATATTCATGGTGAGACGTGAACGTAAGAAATCTAATTTATCGAATAAATACCGAGGAGGCTTGGATATTAGAATTTTGTGCAAGAATATGCAATCTCTGGCATTTATATGCTGAGTAAGAGATCGTCCTAAAAAAGTGTTTGCGTGAGCCGATATTCTGTCGAACCTACGTAGTCCATGGATATACCGAACCATGTCGTTGAACGCTACCTTAAGCTTATGCAGCGAAAGATAATCAGGGTTCGGATATACCACCTCCGAATACGTGATTAAAGGCATCATAAGGGTACTAACGAGCTTTCGTCTAGTATCAACTGGGGTAAAACTGGCAGCTCGCCAAAGTTTCCACACTTTGATGTGGTCATATTAGGATAGCTTTCGGTTCAGGACAAAGCCAAGGCAGGTTTCAGACTCAACTATTCTTAGCCTGCAGTTAGAAAGCCAAATGTCGGGAACCACCACAGGGATCCTGATCAAAATCCTTACGTAAATCCTCGAGAATATTGACCATAGCAGTGGAGCAGCTGTGGGCTTCACGGAAACCCGATTGAAGAGGATAAAGTAAGGCCTTGACAGAGAGGTGGCTTAAGATTTGCTTTGCAATTACTTTTTCAAAGACTTTGGGTAAGCATGGCAGAATGCTAATAGGCCGGTACTCATTAGCTGTAGAAGCATTGGCTTTTTTCGCAATCGGGATAACTCTAGCCCACTTTCAAGCTTGTGGAAAAGTAGACGTCATGATGCATGAGTTTATTACATGGGGGAGAGGACGGATTATTTCGGGCATTATCAGCCGTAAAAACCTGAGCGGTATACCATCTTCACCGATGGAATTGGACTTCAAAGAGTTTCATTTTCCGTGACAACTTCAAAATCAGCTTGAAATGGTAGAATGGCTTCGGGTGTGGAATCTAAGTCAAAGCTCTTCGATGTTGATTCTGCTTCCAAGAAAAAGTTGTTCAGTTCATCGGGGTCAAGGGCACACTCTCTGTTGTTTTTCCTGCCCACTCCGATCTCATGCAGATTTCTCCAAAGTTCTTTGGGGGTAAGCACGCATTTAATATATGTGCATAAAAGTTGCGCTTGGATTCACGAACAACTAGTGAAGCATTGTTACGTGCAACTTTGTAAGAATCCCAACACGCTGAGGTACGATTTCGCTTCCATTTGCCATAAAGGCAGTTTCTTTTTTTTATTGCTCTTAAGACATCCGAAGTAAACCAGGGACAAGCTTTTTTACGATTTGCAACTCTTTTTATAGGAACAAATTGATTATAAAGAAATTCAATAAAATATTGAAGCAAGCTTGCAAGCATGCAAGCTTGCTTCAATATTTCAAGCATGCAAAAGCTTGCAAGCATGCAAGCTTTTGATTTGAATCAGCTATCTGATAACAATTTTCCCAAGGGACGGAAGACGCTGCAATACTAAGAGAATTGTTATCGATAGACTTGAAGTCCCCATACGTAAAACAAGAAGGTGCAATAAAACGGTTGAAAACAATATCGTATATACAAAAAATCAAATCGTGCTCAGATACCACATCAAGAGAAAGTTGGTCGAATAAAAGGACTGATGGTCCGAAACGTTGAACAGATCAAGCAAACTAGGTGTTTCTTTAGGGTGAAAACATGTGGAGCTACAACTGTTAACGACTGAGAGCCCACAAAAAGCAACAAGGTCCTTAAACTGAGGCGCGCGAGAAGTCCTCTTAAGTAAGTCTGCATTAAAGTCACCCGATAAAATAATGTTGTCGTATAAAGGTGAAAAAGTCGAAATTGCAGAGAAAAATGGTTCAGTGGAAAATTGCCTGTTAGGGTTATAGCAACAGGCAACTAAACACTTCTCAGAGTTATCATATATCTCGCAAATTAGGTACTCAACATCTGAATTATAAGACTTTAGAACTTCCCTACACCTAAGAGTGTCAATGCAATAAATTGCCACTCCGCCACCAGTTGTCTTCGTCACTCTATCGTTGCGAAATAGATTATAACCATTGATTTTATAGATATCATTCCCTAAATCAGGATCGAACCATGTCTCATCAACACATAAGACATCTATTCCAGAATTAACAAAAAGATATCGCACGTAATCAAGTTTACGCGCATTCAGGCTTCGGGCATTAAAATGCACCACTCTTAAACCATTAAGATGGTTCTTCAAAACACCCAACATCGTACGGGTTGAATTCCCATTCAAGACTGGGCTAACATTTAATAAGTCGTTTCTAACCATTATTGTATTCAAAGAAATTTACGCAAGCATAATCGCAAACTATTCTATTCATAGAGTTGTCGTTTCACGCAATAACGTTTCTTTTCGATTCCACTACTTTGTGTCTATTTCAAACAAAAGCTAGTTGCGCCTGTGCTCTCGGTGAGTGAAGGCCAAAAAAGAGGGCAAAATTTTTTTTATACCCCATCCCATAGGATATCTAACATAGAAAAATAACCACCGTTGACCCCCAAGACCTTAAGCGCATATGATCGAGACCGAATTGTAAGTCGAATGAGCCATGTCCGTCCGTCTATCTGTCGGTAGTTGTTAGGCCTTAAATTTTGAGCTAGGAAGTAGAAGCTTGATATCTGTCCTTTTTAAGTCCCGAAGCAGTACAAGTGATACAAAAAAATTTTTAATATCCGCCCACTTACTGGCATGAAAAATCAAAATTGTCGTAGGAAGCTAAAATTTTGAATGCGTTATCCTCGCTGTAGTGTATAGTGATTGGCCTCTCAAAAAAAGCAAAAACCGCCCCTTGTGGGCGTGTTCATATATAATTTGCATTCTAATAAACGGTTTTTATTCGATATATTTTCTTTAAATCCAAAAAACTTGCACTGTAAAATGTTTATGATCTAATGTTCGGACTAGTTTGTGCGGAGCCATTTCCCCGGATCTTCCCTTGTTGTACTTATGTTGAGAAAGTGCAAAATTAATCGGGTCAATAGCTGATTTTAGATGTAGATCAATGAGCTTTTCTAGTGTTTTGAGCAGAAAGGATGATAAGCCGATAGGTCTCATATCAAAAGGATACACGTGGGAACTTTTTCCCGCCTTGGGGATAAAGACTACATGAATTTGCTTCTATCTGGTGGGGATGTGGCTCAAAGTAAGACAGCCTATGAAAATTATCTCCAGCCAGGGGGAATTCAAATCGCACGTTTGCTGAAACTCGGCTGAAGGTAAGGTAAGGACTGACTGAAGCTTTTTATAGCCCACCTGATCTTACAATGCGTTATCAGAGAATTCGGATCACTTAAATGCGTGGCTCTTGCTTGGTTTGCACTGGTCTGCACCAGCAGTTTCAAAGTTGCTTCATTTAACGTTGCTTCAGTCCACGTGTTGTCTGCCTTTTTGAGAAAGCTATATACATTGCGACAGGTTAAGAGAACTTTTTGGAGTCTGAATGCCTTCGAGGATTCTTTGATTTTTTCGCAGAATGTCTTTCACGTTGACCTTTTCGCTTTATTAAGTTGAAGGAGCTCATATTAACGTTCTTGAAGAAAATAAGGTTTGAATACCGTGATGATCCGGCAGAATAATCGGGGATTGGTAGATTTCACATGAAATCGCCTCTTGAAACAAGAGATTTAACGTCAAAAATTGGTTTGTAAAACTGCCAATTAGTTTGTTCATTAGATAAAAATCAACAGTTAAGAAAAATTCGTTTTTTTGAATATCCGATATCGGACCAACGTAATATTCAGTAGTTTTTGCAGTGAATTTCACTAAGATCAATAATAAACCTTAACCCTAGAAAGGTAACCTTCGTCGATTTGACGAAGTTATTTTTTCATTTTTCATTTTAGTCCACTTTTCGATTAACTGCCATATTAAAACCTGAAATATTTAAAAGGTCAAACATTTCTTTTTTTTTAATAAACCACTTATTAACAGAGATTATTTAACTTTGATTCGACTAATGGTTAGCTGTAACATACTAGAAAATATGGTTACATTTCTAGGGTTAATACTTGGTACCTTGAACCCAAGGCCATTTTCCTCTTTCGGAAATGCTCCAACAGACCTTATATTGAATCGTCTAGGCTAAATGGTCTGTTGATTCTTCCTGTTTTTTGCTGTTACTTATATTCTTTTGAATCTTTTTGGTTTTCTTGCTCTTATGTGACCTTTTTACCTCCATCTGTACCATGGTACAGGTTCCACAGCTGTCGAAACTGCTAATAGTTTTGATGTACGCAGGTAACGAGTTCCACAGCCTTAATGTGTGAACGAAAAACAACCGAGATGAAGTTAAGTATTTAAGTATAAATAGGAGGAATATTTATATTCATGGTGAGACGTGAACGTAAGAAATCTAATTTATCGAATAAATACCGAGGAGGCTTGGATATTAGAATTTTGTGCAAGAATATGCAATCTCTGGCATTTATATGCTGAGTAAGAGATCGTCCTAAAAAAGTGTTTGCGTGAGCCGATATTCTGTCGAACCTACGTAGTCCATGGATATACCGAACCATGTCGTTGAACGCTACCTTAAGCTTATGCAGCGAAAGATAATCAGGGTTCGGATATACCACCTCCGAATACGTGATTAAAGGCATCATAAGGGTACTAACGAGCTTTCGTCTAGTATCAACTGGGGTAAAACTGGCAGCTCGCCAAAGTTTCCACACTTTGATGTGGTCATATTAGGATAGCTTTCGGTTCAGGACAAAGCCAAGGCAGGTTTCAGACTCAACTATTCTTAGCCTGCAGTTAGAAAGCCAAATGTCGGGAACCACCACAGGGATCCTGATCAAAATCCTTACGTAAATCCTCGAGAATATTGACCATAGCAGTGGAGCAGCTGTGGGCTTCACGGAAACCCGATTGAAGAGGATAAAGTAAGGCCTTGACAGAGAGGTGGCTTAAGATTTGCTTTGCAATTACTTTTTCAAAGACTTTGGGTAAGCATGGCAGAATGCTAATAGGCCGGTACTCATTAGCTGTAGAAGCATTGGCTTTTTTCGCAATCGGGATAACTCTAGCCCACTTTCAAGCTTGTGGAAAAGTAGACGTCATGATGCATGAGTTTATTACATGGGGGAGAGGACGGATTATTTCGGGCATTATCAGCCGTAAAAACCTGAGCGGTATACCATCTTCACCGATGGAATTGGACTTCAAAGAGTTTCATTTTCCGTGACAACTTCAAAATCAGCTTGAAATGGTAGAATGGCTTCGGGTGTGGAATCTAAGTCAAAGCTCTTCGATGTTGATTCTGCTTCCAAGAAAAAGTTGTTCAGTTCATCGGGGTCAAGGGCACACTCTCTGTTGTTTTTCCTGCCCACTCCGATCTCATGCAGATTTCTCCAAAGTAATAAATGGTCTGTTGATTCTTCCTGTTTTTTGCTGTTACTTATATTCTTTTGAATCTTTTTGGTTTTCTTGCTCTTATGTGACCTTTTTACCTCCATCTGTACCATGGTACAGGTTCCACAGCTGTCGAAACTGCTCCAAACGCATTGGTCCTTAAGGCCCCACGGTCTATTTTACACCAACACAATGTTTTTCACAAATGTATGCAACTTTTTTTGCAAATTTTAATTTATGCAAAATTAGTGCAACAACTTATCGCAGTTGAGGTGTGTGCCCTGGGGTGCAATCGGCTTATTTTAATGCAACATCTTACGATCAATAACATTCAAACTGTTCATCCAACTAAAGATGACTCATCCCCATGTTTAAGTTGGGTTTTTTTCTTTCCCCTTCCCTTTAAGCAAACGTTAACAAAAATTGCTCGTATATCACAAGCCTAAATAATGCAACGAGAACAAAGCGTGATGTCAGTGAAGCCTTCGTGAGTATTGGGACGGAAGCGGCGAATATGGGTTTAGCAATGAGGGCAAAACCAAGTATATGCTGTCATCAAGAAATGACACCCAACACCGACGTCTTGGACAAAACATCACCATCGACAGCTATAACTTTGAGGTAGTTAGGGACTTTGTCTACCTGGGTTCCGCTATCAATTCAGACAATGACACCAGCGCTGAAATCAAACGAAGGATAACTCTTGCCAATCGCTGTTTCTTTGGGCTAAGAAGGCAATTGAGTAGCAAAGCCCTCTCTCGAGCAGCTAAAGTGTCCATGTACAAGACCCTCATCATCCCAGTCCTGCTTTACGGTGCAGAAGCATGGACCCTGTCAAAGGCGGATGAAAACACTTTAGGCTGCTTCGAGAGGAAAATTCTTCGGACGATTTACGGTCCCGTCTGCATATACGGAGAGTGGAGGAGGAGATATAACATCGAACTGTACGGGCTGTACAGCGATACCGACCTAGCCAAAAGAGTCAAAACACAACGTCTACGATGGCTGGGTCATCTAGAGCGGATGGACACCAACGCCCCGGCCCGGAAAATCTTCGAATCCACACCGCAGGGACGACGCGGTAGAGGAGCACCGAGACTCAGGTGGCGCACGCAAGTGGAAGGGGACCTCAGCCAACTTCGCGTGCGAAACTGGAGGCGGCTAGCTAGAGACAGAGCTGGCTGGCGAAGCTTGTTGGCTGAGGCCCAGGTCCACCCCGGACTGTAGCGCCACCTTAAGTAAGTAAGTAAGTAAATAATGCAACGATTTTAAGCAAAATTTTTTGATCACAGTACGCAGACGTATTATTTTGTTTGATCACATTGACTGTCACAAAATGTGAAAATCACCGATAACCTTAGCTCATCCCACCTCAGTTGAAGACCCATTACTATATTGGCAACGCGGACACGATGTTATTATAATGAAGGCAGTCGGAGAACTTCGATTCAATAAATAGAAGCGCCTGTGATTGTGTTTATAAAGGAAAAGCAGGTTTTCATAAGGCAAAACCATAATGTAGATTAAAAGGCAAACAATATCTTCCCGTAACTTCTAATTGCACATAATGCTGATTCTAGTAATCCACTAAAATTGTTTACCCTTTAAAATTCTATTGAGTTTTGAAGAACAAAATAGTTTAACACTATTTTCACTTTGCCTTGATATTAAAATGCAAAAAAGGGACAACAGTTTCTATCTCAAACCCTTGAGGAGAGATTTCTAAAACGCTTTGCATTGGTAAAGAAATTCGCCTTACTTAAACGGAATTTTGAAATCAGGATGAAGACTAAAATGAACGTGAAATTTTATTGCACCATCAAGGAAGCAGTAAAACTACCTGGTCCTGTAGCTAGTTGAAAAATGTTTCTTAACACAAAATGTTGCTCGAAGCATACCTACTCTCTGCTGAAACTGAGTACCAATTTTCCATTTCATCAGAGCTTGAGTACGCACGATTGACTTGATACGACGATGCCTTGTCGTTTGTGAGGAATTTTTAATGTATCGCTCTGCTGGAATATTTGAATGGTGCATTGTGGAAGAAAATCCGATTTGAGACTCAAATTTGTTTCAGAAAATCTCAAAAGCATCGCAAACTATTTTTCTTATAGCTTTATAGCTTTAATCTAAAATCAAAATTATTTCTAAGCGAGTTATGAACATATTGCAAATTTGGCGTTGAATGTTTTGGAACCAACTTATGCTTCATTTTAAACACAAAAACTATAATGTTAAATATTAACTGCTGCTTTACATTATTAACCACTTAAGACACTGTTAAGAATGTTTGGCTACTGCATCTGAAAATTATCCTTATTGCTTTATTCTGCAGAACCTGTAGCCGGTGTTCATTGTGGCCAATAAATAAAACAGTTAAACAAAATTCGATGTGTTGTCCATGGTCTTATAAATGAATTGCAAATGCTGATAGCATTGATTCGCTAAGAGGCGGCGAAAATTTTTTTTCTATGTTTGCTTATCTTCTGCCAAAGATATTGATTTTGATGAAATTTTGTCACATACTCTAAGACAAACTAAAAAAAAAAAAAATTCGAAGTGTTTAGCCAAAAACTTGTTGTAACTTAAAAAAAAATTAAGTTAGAACAAGATTTTTTTAAAATCTATAGTTTGTTAAAAAAATTGATAAAAAGTTAGTATAAAATCAAAGAGTGCAGATATCTTTAGCCAGATTTCGTTGCCATTTTTTTTTTCAAGATTTTCATATTTTTAAAGTTCCATTTACATTTATCAAACCTCTAAGTCTATAGTTCTAATTTTTATAAATATAGTAGAATTTATGTTGAAGTATAAGTATACGCATTTACACAAGAAATAAGTTAGAGTAATGAAAGAGAAATGAAAATTTTTCCATTTAACGATTATTGCAACAAAGCAATTCGCTACCACAGGTGGACTCAATTAACTATCTCAAATCAGGTCAAATAAATGTCAATCGCTGCCTTGTCTGAAGTCGTAAGTAAAGGAAAGCTTCTAATAAATCTTTGAATCTGAAATATTAAATTTCTTTACATCTATCTTTAAGACTCCCACCGTCCTACACCAAAGAAGCAAACTAAACTTCCGGGCACAAACATTTGATTAATCCGAAATCTTGAATAACTAATTACCCAGTTATGTTAGTCGATTACTCAGCAGGACTGGTGTATAGTCGGCGTAAGGGGTTCTTCTCTATACCATCCTGGTGAAGCCAAACAAAGCAGCACCATTGCAGAATAACCAAATAAGGTTTGCTCTTCAAAACCCAGCACACACCGCTGCGCCGCTGCCCTAAGCTCATTAGCTTCAAAAGCCAGGGACCAACATGTAGCCAATGAACGTTCACATAGCTTCGGGCGTATACTAATTATGATTATTTCAGGATAATTTGCTGCCGTTACGAGATACATTTTTAATCAACAGACATGTAGTGTATAACTACACTCCTATGCGTATTCGGTCAGAAGAGAGAGAGAGTGAATGTAAACACGTCGGAAAAATATGTACTTCTCTGGTCTGCATGGCATTTATGCACTAGCTTTATCTACAATCCTGTTGTGGTAATAAGTTGAAATAATTTTCGGTTTTCGGACTTAATGGCATAACAAATGCCAAGGTAATTGGCTGGACAAATTAGATCCTAAGGCTCGAAGGACGAATTAATGGCAAAGCTGTGCGTTTGCCTGTTGTTCGAAATTAATTATACGAATATCCTTTGAGATTTTTAGTTAAGTGCGTGTAATGAAATTTTAGTTCCTAGCGAATAAGTAAGGAGTAGTTTCAATTTACTGGAATGTTGAACAACATTCATAGACACAGACCATAGTAACTGGTGGCGCTTAATTTTTGCTGTTGCGTTTTGCGTATGAGTATAAGTTTTCAAATGAAAACTAGTGAGAATCCTTTCAGGCGAATCGTTGGATTTACCCCATTCAAGCTCCAAACCGCGCTAACTAGCATTAATGTCAGATATTGCTGTTTTAGGTGTAAGTCCTAGTTGGTATTTTAGCGCTAACATAGATCTTTTAAGTTACTCGCATGCATACAATTTTCGCAGCGACAAAATTGTTTTATCGAGTTGTGTCCACCCCTGGAATTCGACACAACTAGACTAAAAAAAAACGATTTTGTCGATGTGGGTGCGCATACATACGACTCAGTCGTTGTCGATTGTTTTATTTTCTATAGAAAATTTTCTTAGTATCCATAGAAACAAGAGACTTAACATAGCTTGAAAATACCTCACTTGATTTATTGAATGAAATTATACTGAAAATTCAAAAGTCTATGATCGGTCTTAGTCGATTGAATACCCCATCCTATTCCACATTATTTTATTATTATTGTTTTTTGATATTTTATAAGTAGTGCAAACTTGGAAAAGGGGAGTGGTCTAACCTCCTCTTATTACGAACTATCAATACTAACACATATTTCCATGTTACGCTTAAATGTACTTAAAAATGCATTTTTTTGGTTCAAATTCAATTTTTTTTTAAATCGACCTCAAAAAGGGGGCGTGGCTAAAAATTTTGTATGAACTAAATCTGTAGTGAAATCTCGTTTGCCCTACCTGCTAATTTTTTTGTTTCAAGCTTTTCTCTATTAGGCTTAATGACAGTCGGAATTACGTTATTCTGGAAAATTTCAGGTTTTTCTTCAATTCTGCCTCCAAATGGAGGCGCGGCCTTAAGTCATGTACAAACAAAATGAAGAACTAAATGTTTTATACACAAGAAATTAAGCAATATTTTTCCAATTTGGAACAAAAATAGTATCTAAGTAAAATGCATTTGAAAATCTAGACTAAAAATGGATAGAGGAGGTTTAAGAAATAATTTTTTCTTTCGTGAATTCATTAGGACAGTGTTTTTCAATCTGTGGGTCGCGACCCCCTGGGGGGTCGCTAAAAAAAACTAGGGGGGTCGTGAGCTCAAAACACCCTATCTTCTTTATAAGACAGTACTCATGCTTCCCTTGAAGCTTTTAAGAGAGCTTGAATATCAAAAATATATAAGCGTGAAATTTAAAGCAAAAAATTATCCAGAAAATGGCTCTTTTCAGCTTCTAGAGCTCAAGAATTTTAAAAACTTTTCATATTCTCAATAAATTTTCCTTCCGTACTCAACTGACATATTTGATTCATATCAACCAAATGATTACATATCAACGCAATCGCTGAACTTTTGAATACATACTTATTATTGGTCTCCGCCTTCTTTTGTGAACGTCAATCAGAAAGCTTTTTTTAGTGGCTTGTCTTTAAATTTTGTAATAGATCGGGGGTCACCAGAGATTTTTTATTGTTTAAGGGGTCGCGCATTCAAATAGTTTGAAAAACACTGCATTAGGAGATGCTAAATCCCAAATTTTAGCTTTTTAAGACGTCTAACAGTTTTAAAACTTGAGAGGTAGTTACAAATTTAGACCGATTGTGGACGTGTCTTTGGGCGGTTTATAAAAAATTTTACACTTGTACTTCTTCCCACGACATGGAGCTTACGTACGAAATTTCAGCATCGTAGCCCAAAATTTAAGGCCTAAAAACATGTGACATACAGGCGGATGTACGGGCGGACATGGCTTATTCGATTCAGAATTCGATCTCGATCATATGCCCTTAAGGTCTTGGAGGTCTACCATTATTATTTCACCATGTTACAAACTATGTCACAAACTTAATATACCCCCTATCCTATGGGATGAGGTATAAAAAAAAGACCTTCAAGTATGAAGACATACGCGGAGCGGTCCGTCGGCTTTTGCTGTAGGTGAGGCTAACCTTTATTGTGCAGCTTGTGTAAAATTGTATTTGTTTACTTTTAGTTCTGAAAATATTTTACATTTTGTTGTATAATTTTTCGTAGTGGAGTCTACTGTTCTTATATTGGGTGATTCTATCACCCAACATAATAATTTATATATAATATTGGGTGATTTTATATTGGGTTTTGTTACTCTAAAAATAGGCTGATGAATGGCTTTACCGTTTCGAAAATAGAGGGAAGGACATACTCTTTCTTGGCCCTTTTTAAGATTTTTATAATTTAAAACCCATAAAACAGCAATTTCGATTATTTTTAATGACCGTTAGACTTTTTGATCAATTTAACAACCACCTGTGCTAGCATTTGCGACTTTTCTTAAACAAGGACAAGGATTTCTGAGAAAACGCTTGTAATAATGGGCTCATAATTTCTTTCGCTTGTTATAATGGGCTTAAAAACTAAGATTTGAAAACGGCAATTTTGAAACGTTTGATTGATGCAGTTTGCTTGCCTTTTAAACACACTTTATGTGCAAACGGTAAAACAAGCTCCTTTTTTATTTCATTTTTTAAATAGGCTTCTAAAAACTTAGGTTTGAAACGGCAATTTAAAAAACTTTTAACGCAGCCTTCCTTGTTTTTGTAAGCTTTGTACTTTAACCGATTCTGAAAAAGATCGCTTGTACCGTTAAGCTACTAGAAGACTTAAAAAAATTGTTTTTGAAAATGATTTTATGTTTTTCAGTTAAATCTCAGAAGATTTTGAAACTTCAAAATCCGCTATAATTTTTTCTTAAAATTTTGAATTATTTCTGATACGTGTGATTTTTTTAATAGAATTCCACCAAACAGCACCGGAGATAAGGGACACACACACTTTTTTTTCATGCATTTTTTCGATTTTTTTTTTTTTGAAAATACGTCAAAATTGCAGTACTCAAACTGTTTTTAAAAAATATGACCTAAGCACTTGGTTAACTTTGAGTTGCTTTAAACGTGTGTTCAATATGGATTTTGACCAAAAAGCCGTTCAAAAGTTATGGCCTCCAACAATTTGAAAAACGTCATGCATTTTCGACTCTTCATTTCTCAACAACGTTTTGATATTTTCGAAAAGTTTTAAAGGGTGATTTTTTAGCTGGTTTGGTTTTGGCAACACTGGTTTTGACAGCTGACGTGTGTTTAGTACCTTGTGTCACTGTCAAACAGCTTCAGTTTGGTTTGCAATTTAACCATGGATCGTCTTACAAATGAACAACGCTTGCAAATTATTGAATTTTACTATCAAAATTCGTGCTCGGTTCGAAATGTTCATCGCGCGCTGCTTCCATTTTATGGTCGGCATTCTCGACCTTCTGAGCGGTCTATTCGGAAGATTGCCGAATTGCTATTCAATTGGCCGCCTAGATCGTGCGATTTGACACCATTAGATTATTTTTTGTGGGGGTATGTCAAGGCTAATGTCTATAGGGACAAGCCCGCTTCGATTGACGCACTGGAAGCCAACATCCATGCATTCATTAGTGAGATACCGGCCAATATGTGTGAAAGAGTATGCCAAAATCGGACTCAGCGGATGGGCTACCTGCGACGCAGCCGCGGTCAACATTTGCATGAAATTATCATTAAACATTAAATTGCAAGGTTCAAACTATCGATTCAAATAAATATTTCATTAATTTTTTCGAATTTTTTGTGTTTTTTTTTTTTAAAAAGTTCTCAACCTCTTAAAAAATCACCCGTTATTTTCTTGTTAAAGCTTAGTATTTCTTAAACCTAAGTTTCGTTTTTCTAGTTCTTGCCTACTAAACTTCTTGAAAAAAACACTAAAAAACATTAAGTCCATTTTCACATGAAATTTCAAACTGTAATTAAACCGTTATTTTTTCTTAAAAAAATTGCCCTCTTTGGATTCTCTGACTATTTCCGCAGTTTATACGCACACTAAATTTTGTTTTTCTACGACTTACCGTTCAGAAGTTATAAAGCGATTGGACGGACGGACATACGGACGGACGGACAACGTAGTAATACCATGAGAGGTCCTTTTTCCATTTTCGGACGGACCGCTAAAAAGGCACAGTAAACGTACCTTTGTCCTTTTCTTTTTTTCTGAAATGGTAAAAGGTAAAATTTTTAAATAAATTTCGAACGTAGACCATCGAAATTGGTTATTAAAAAAAGTTACAATAGCTGGTTTGAAATAATAAATAATAGCCGAGATGAGCCTTAAAACACTAAAGTTTAAAAGCTGCTAGCCTAAATATCGCAACCAGGTAACTAACAAGCACAAGCCGCATGAAAATAAGTAAGGGAAGTGTGCCTTTTCGAGCTGGACCCTTATACATAAAATCATACCTAAGTTGTGTTTTTAGTTTGACGGCGAAGTGCGCTGGATGGCTAAGAAATTTTAACGTTTTTTAGGAGTCAGTACCTACCCCGAGAACCATATAGAACGAGCAAAAAAACTGTTTTTCCCTATCCAAAAAATACCATTTGACTGGATTTAAAGCGGTATAGTAAAAAAGGCAAAGGGTCATGTCGAACTTTTTGCGTAAGACCTAAATAAAGGCCTTAGAATAATATGTTGAGTCTTAATTCGTTCCCGGAAATTTGGACTTAATTAAATTAATATCCTAATATTATGCCACGATTTCACAGCACCTTTTGAAAGCATGATGTTGCCCACCAAAACAACGGAAATTTTGAGCATGGACACTGAAGAGATTTGGTCCTAGATCTTCTTCTTATGGGCCACGATTTAGCACCACACCCGGCGTATGAGAAACTTTCGTTTAAAGGATTGCGAATTGAACAATTTTGCTACGGCATACCTCCGAATAGCCTTTGAGTACCTCAAAAGAAAAATCAAAAGAAGTTTTTCAATCTCAAACGTATTCATTTTAAAACAATGTAAAATTTTCTAAAGGATCGAAAAATTTCTTTTGAATTTTAAAAACAAGTTTAATAAAAATTAAAACCCCATGGAATGCCTCTTAATGAACCTTCTGTAAATTATGCCATCGACACGACAAAGTAGAAGGAAAAATTCTTGCTTAAAATGCGGACCTGCTCAGGGTGCATGTACTCTCCTGGCCGTGTTCAAAATACTATCACACAAAAATACCATAAATTATAGCCTTGCACAGCATAAACGCCAAAAGAACAAAAAAAAAAAATCTCTACAAGACACAAAAATCCCGTTTAAATTTTAATCATTGAAAAGAATAAGGATGGACCCAGCCGTCATTCCAGAGAAAGCGCTGTAGTCCTGCAGCGTAATGAACATTAATTTACGGTGGCCTCGGCGAGAACTCAATTTACTGCGTTCATTGTGTGCCATGATGGAATATGTTACGGCCAGCCAGTCAGCCAAACCCGCCCACAGCGTGGCGGCCACGTTTGCTTTGTACCGTGTGTATAGCTGGGGTAGTGATCCCATTGAGTGCATTGCCTTGTAGCTCCAAATGGCAGGATGGCAAACGAAATCCTTTTTTGATTCAGTATGGTTGGTTGCCTTTTAAAATTGACTTCCCACACACATCGTGCGGGTTCACGGTTAGACCACTCCGCCAGCACACACTGTGGAAGTTGGTTTTGTGCACTGGCTTGCATAGTTTTGCTACGGAAATGTAGCGTGTTGCGTTGGCATAGTACAATACGGTAAAAATAAAAAAAGTATTCATAAAATAGCAGAGGAAAAATTGTTAAAGCGGTATCAGACAGAAAAGCTAAATATACCGGTTTATTGAAAAAATCTTTCCTTTGCTGCGATGATGATGATAATTATTATCATTCCTGCTGGGCAACAGGAGGGTATAGAACTTTTTTCGAAATTGGTTTTTCCTGTTAAAATGAATTGCCAGACCATGGCATTAAGTTGGCTCTGACGTTCTATCAGATACCTATGAGATATCAGATACAAAGTTGTGCGGATAGTGATTTAACGGTTGTTGGTGTGGAATCCCATTTTAAATTCGCTCTGTCATCATTGTTGTGCGTTCAGTGGAATTCAGTGCATATTTTTAAAGCGTGAGCAGGTACAGGTAGCTGCTCATTTGATGCTCTACTTCTTTCTCAATTAATGGTAGGTAGGTAGTCCTAAAAAAATAAGAGGTTGGTTACGATACGATGGTGAAAGTAAAAGTTCATGTTCAGTTATCTATGCATTAAGTTTAAAAGAAAATGGGTACATACCACCAAATGGATGAATGCCATCCTTTAATTTCCTTCGGGGCTGGCATGATATGTAAACGAATGAATAAATAGTTTGAGGATACCATTTCCTTGCCGCACATCCAAATGGAAATGAATATATCCCAAAAATACGATTCGTAGATATCAATTTTCAAACTTTCACAATCCATAAATTTAATTTCAACTTTTTCCAACTTTTACCACAAGAAACGTATCTGAGCATGGCAGGCAGCATGGAAGACGTACTCGAAAAGAAACTGGCTATAGGACAGCGATGAAGCTCTCATCCAAGGACTGAAAGGAAGAACCCAAAATGTCTTAGTTTATGATCTCTTACCACATAATAAAGAAACATTTCCAATACCACAAATAACTGGGTAATTTCGACACACAAGTGAAACGAAATAGGGAAAACTTTGCCACACGCAGCAGACTGCAAAGCAAAATGTTGCTTTACAATTTTCTTTGGATGTGAAGTATAGGTGTAGGTTTGTGCTGGTATGCTAAGTAAGTTCGCATATTGCTAAGAATCTTACAGTGCTTTAAGTCCTGTTGTTCGTTTTTGTTTATGTGGTTGTGGGTATAATTCTAGGAATGCTTGTGTAACCTGAGAGGAATACCTATGCGTATACCGAAGTTTGGTTTTGATGGTAGGTGTTGTTTTGATACCCGTCTTAAGGTATATTAATTTTAGTGCATACTTAGTAACACAGTGAAATAATCACCGTAGAACGAAAAAAAAATTTATTAAGCCATTTTCGTCCGTCGATCCCTCCGTATGTGTGGGGACTTTAGGTCCTCAAAACCAAACGTGGTTCAAATCACGGCTTATGGCTCTTAGTTACACAGAAAAACTGTTTAAATTAGTTAAATATGACAACGTCCACATCCACTATGGGCTTCAATTTGAGACAACCTCTAATTCACATTTCGCTTTCAAAGACCTTTTAACCAAGTTAAGCAAGGCAAGGAAAATTTATGCCTATAGAAATTGAGGCTAAAAACCAGTTTTATTTATGAGAGCATAAGGGCACAAAGAGTAAATTTTTGTTTTATTTTATTCTCTTGTAGTTCAGAGCCCCACAGGATTGCAAAATGTATTCCGCAGTTTCACTAGCCTTATCGCAAAATCTGCAAAAGGGTCCTTCAGTTACACCAATTTTAATTAAGTGCTCTGAGCTAACAATGCCCCCTTGGGAAACCTGTAAGGATGCGTAGATTATTTTTACTAAGGCCGATGCATGCTTTGAATCTCATCTAGTTCAAAGGGTTGTGGATCTAGTTCAAAGGGTTTCAGGGTTGTAGTTCCCTAAAAGTTTCTTTGCTTGCCTAAGACCTTGAAGGCTTTCCCACACATTACCTCGGTATACCTTCTCTGTTTTCTGAATTCGTTAAGGGTGTGTTCCTCTATCCCGCAGAAAAATTCAGGTTCTATGAAGGGTTCTGCTGCTCCTCGTCTTGCCAAGGAGTGCGCTGCTTAATGCCCCTTATTAATTAAAAAGCGTCGCACCTGATGAGCATTCCACTAGTGCCTGCAGTTGGTTAGGCGGTGCCGGTTCATCCCAGCACAATACGCGGAAGCGATGATTATAGTGCGGTGAGCTCGTTCTATGTTCAGGCAGGATCCATTGCTCCTGAATAAGCACCAGGTCCTGGTTGCGGGTGGTAAAAATTCTCGTTATCGCTGTCGAGGCCGCGACAGCATAATGTATGTTTACTTGGGCGATGCTAATTTTATTGGCGGTGGCCATCGAACTTATGCTCGCTTGGGGCCTTTGCTTCAACCACTGCCAAGGCCAACGCTTCTTCTTCCTCGATGTCCTCTGGCCTAGGCCATCCTCGACGGAGAGCGAACCCTCCGAGAGGGACATGTACTCGTTCCCGCTCTGAACTGTCGGTACAGCAGTAGGAGCTAGTGTTCCGACCTTCGGTGTAGGCTCGTCAGTTGCAGATTCGGTCTTTAATTTATGGTTTCTTAAAACGATTTATTGCTACTTTTTGATGGCAGTCATTTTTTATCGTAGATATAAAATCGTAGATATAAAATTAACATTTGTGGTATATTGCTAATTTTTTGGTTTTTTGTTACTGCCATTGCAAAATTTGTTAGATAAATTGTGCCAACAGCAAAATTCCCAAACCAAATCACACATAACGTGGCTTATACTGACCAATTTAAAATAACTATCATTACAAATATTTTTGGACAAAGATTCCTCAAAAACGTGGGGTGGATATTTGAATCATTCCGTTCAGATTTATTGTGAAATTCCAAGGAAACGAACAAATAAAAACTTCTCAGCTGTGAAGAATGGATCACGTTTAAGATAAAAAGAATATTATTACTTATTATTTTTATTAAGTTGGGTCTTGTACCCCCTACTAAGCCTTGGAGAGGTTACTTCCCTCAAAGGAGCTCCCCTTACACTATAATTCATTACTAAATTATACCGGGGGCGTGCTCCTGTTTGGCCTTAGCTGAAAGAACTCATCCTTATAGCACATTTTTAAATCCAGTTTCACATAGGAATCTGAGAATGAGAAGTAGGTCCAAGGTGGGAATCTCTCTGTCTGGTATCTGGTATTGGTCCAGACATTTTATTCTCTTGTGGTTCAGAGCCCCACAGGATTGCAAAATGTGTTCCGGAGTTTCGCTAGCCTTATCACAAAATCTGCCAGAGAATTCCTTCGTTACACAAATTTTCATTAAGTGTTCCCTGAGTTTACAATGCCCCGTTAGGAACCCTGTGAGAATACTTAGATTATTTTTACTAAGGCCGATGCATGCTTTGAATCTTCTTTGGTTATAGTTCTCTATAAGTTTCTTTGCTTGCCTAAGACCTTGAAGGCTTTCCCACATCTTAACTCGGTTTGCCTTCTCTGTTTTCCTGAATTCTTCCTTGAGGGTGTGTTCCCCTATCCCGCAGAAAGTTTCAGGTCCTATGAAGGGTTCTGCTGCTTTGCGAGAAGTGCGTCAAATTCCTTCGACCCAATCCACTTGCCCCTCCCAGTCCCCTCTTTAGTCAGTTCCAGAAGCACTTCAATGGCTGCGTTCGGACACGTTCGCATAGCCCCGGTTACGCAGAGACATGCCAGTCTTTGCACTCTGTTAAATGTTTCTCTCGTTGTGCTCAGGCTTGTTCGTTTTGCCCATGCTACTGCTCCGTAAGTGATCGTCGGTCTCACTATGGCAGTGTACATAAATCTAATAATGTCCGGGCTGCATCCCCAAGAGTTACCCGCAAGGCTCCTGCATATCATAAGAGCATGAGTAGCTTTTCTGGAGATCTCTTCTGTGTGCCTTTTCCAGACGAGTTTACTGTCTAGGGTTAAACCTAAATATTTTACTTCTTTGACTGGTATCAGTGTCATGCGCGATAGTCTTATAGGTTCCATTTGAGTATTTCTTTTCTTTGTGAATGGTACTATGGTTGACTTAGCCGGGTTAAGATTAAGCCCGGCTGTGTTGCACCATTTAGGGACGGTTTTGAGTGCTCCTTGAATAATTTCACAGAGCGTTCCTTCAAACTTTCCCCTGGCAATAAATACAATATCATCAGCATATGCCTGCCAGCTGATGCCTAGGTTGGTTAATGTATCAAGTAGTTCTTCCACAACTAGGCTCCACATGAGTGGTGACAAAACTCCTCCTTGTGGACACCTGTGCTGACCTTGATAATTTCCTGCGATGTAGATCTGCCTGCTCTGTACGCATGCTGGCGGTGGTGAAGAGGGAAATTGTTTAGCACTTCTTCTCTTAGATAATTGTCCACTACTTTTTCCATTGTTTTTAAATAAACGATGTTAAGCTGATCGGTGTATAGGACTTAGGTTGCGTTGGGTCTTTTTTCCCCACTTTTGGAATAAATACAACCTTTGCCCGTCTCCACTGGTTCGGTATGAATCCCAGGGCAAGAATACTTTTTGCTACTTTCACCCAGTGTGGGAGAAGCATTTCTTGTTCATTTTGTAATAGGGCTGGTGAGATGCCGTCTACACCTGGTTACTTGAAAGGTTGAAAGGAACTTATTGCCCACTCTAGTCGGCCTCTAGAGCAAATGGCCTTTGCTATATGCCAGTCTTCCCTCCGAGGTCTCGACGTGTTGGTCCTGCTCCAGACATAAGTGTTAGGGGAACTTCCAGGGAAATATGCTTCTAAGAGCAGCAGTGCTCTCTGCTGCTCATTCTCTGTATAGCTTCCATCCACTTTCTTTAGAGACGTAGTCACTCCACCTGATTTTGCAAGAGCCTTGTGTAATCTTGCTGCACCAAAGAGTGCTAGTTATTGTCTCACAGAATTTCCTGAAGTTATTGCTTTTAGCTTTCCTTATTTCTTTTTTGTAGTTGGTTAGTGCCTCTCTGTAGCTCTGCCAATTTCCGTTTCACTTAGCCATGTTAAACAGCTTCCGCGTCGCAGATCTTAGTTTTGATAGGCTATTGCTCCACCATGGCACTTCTTTGGCTCTCCGGTTCATATACTAAGAGGACAGCTACTTTCAAACGCATTAGCGATGGCTCTTGTGATGCCCTTTACTGCGTCTTCTAGTTTTAGAAAATGGGAGCTTGTCTTATGTCAATTTGCTCCAGATTGCTTCCAAGATTTTCCTTGAAAGCTTCCCAGTTTGTCATTCTTGGATTTCTTACCAGATTTCGAATGGAACCTGTGCTGGCGAGATCAAATGGGATTATTCTATGATACGACGAGAATAATAAAGAAGTCACATCTCTTCGTATAAATTTACTAACCCTTAATTTCTCGCTTGCGCTGTATAAACTAACTTTAAATCAGAAAGTTTAGTAAGCCTCAAATAAAAAATTTCCGATTAAATATTCTTTTAATTCAATTATTAATAAAAGAAGTCAATTATCATCAAATTTATCAAATTCATTAAATTATCAGACCACATCGAAAGTGGCTGGGTATTTAGGTACTGCTTAAATGAAGACAACATTGAGTTTTAGAAGAATTGAGCTCTAATCTGTTTAGCGATCCCAATGCGGTTACGGAGCTTAATGAGTTTGACAATCGCTGGCATTCCTTTTTCTACCTCCGACGAGCCCTGGGGAACCTCAGCGTTTAATTTGTGGATCGCAGACTTGAATCCATCTAAAAAATTTTGAATTGAATGGTCCGAAAGGTCATTACTATTTTATTGAATTAGAGATTCGTCTATTTCATATGCACACATTTTTGACAAGAGAGCTTTGTGCCAAACTCCGCCAATTGCTTTTGAAATATCAAGTGCAACAATTTTGTTTCCCCAATAAGATGTAAGAATTGGTTTTACTTATCAGTGAGATATGTGCCATCAGGGCTTGGCTTATGGGAAAACTCTCTCTCGGGCAACTTAACTGTCCATTTATAAGACCCTCATCACACCTAGTTCTGTTTTAAGGCGCAGAAGGCGGGCTGTGGACCAACCTAGAAAGAAGACTAGAAACACAATGCCTGCAATGGTTGGGTCATCTAGCAAAAAGATAGCAATATGGGAACAGCCTATGGGCCTGACACATTAATAACGAGCAAAGTGGTATTGTCGGTAAACGAAGTTATAATGTTCTCCGTGACATCGCAGTGTATATGTATTATTTCCATTTTTTAAAGAAGTGTGTGTGATTTGATCGCCAGTTTACCCTTATTCCAGAAAATCCGCATACGGCCATTAACCAAACAAATGAGTGCTTCCAACTCGGTGCCTGGTTAGCTAGGTCACCCGCAAAAATCGGGCATTACCTTTGTGTTCAATCTGAATAATTCCTCGCTTCGACTGTGCTGTAATACTCAGTTTCTGAACGTATTGCAGAAATCAGATCTGACAAAATAGACCCCTGGCGAACTCCGAACCCTGGAGTTAACTTCTAGCTGTGGGAGTTCTTTTATCTCTACTTTAGTCCTTGAATTGGGCCAGGGACTACGTTGCTATTTTTTATTACTAGGAGTGAGAAAAAGCAATATAAAAGCAGCAAAAAACTAGAAACCAACTGAGAAATGCAGTTAAATTGCACTGATATGATATCTACGGTTACATTGACAAAATTCTAAAAGAGGAGAAAAAAAATATGTTTAAGCTTCTGTAAATACCCAAAGTTGCAAGTGCCAACTTATTACTGCTTCCCTACTATATTCGTGTCCACTCCTTAAGCGTGTACGTTAGTGTTGTACAACGACGCACTTTTACTTTAATTAATCCATCCATTGCGTTTTCATAATTGCATACAAGCATGACAGTAATTTAATCAAAGTAAGGACACTAAAAGCTTTTTCATTTCATAGGCTTTCCTGGCTTTCTAGTTTTTTTTACCTATGATGTCATTATCATATTCGATTCACTAGAGTTACTAGGAAAGTTCTGCACCTGCTTGAGATGCTGCCAATAAGTAGTGTCGTCAATGCGGCAATAGATCCAAGAAGTCTCTCAGTACATAAACAGGCAGGACGAAATCCAAACCAATGAGCCCTCAACCTCAGTTAAACATGTAATTATCCTTCTCGTACCAGATCAATTGGTGGCCATCGTGTCACATGGGCTTAGTCATACTACTTCCGTTACATATAGATAGCTTCCAGAAACACAAAAACATTTTTTCTACACAGATATGAACCCTCGCATGTGTATTGCCTAATTTTGTGGTGGAAAGTAGGAAAAAATTGTCATTTACTGGCTGGCGTCTATTCAGTTCGACTTTACTTCTTCGCCGGGAAACATCGTAAATTTAGACAAAGTTTTCGTTTCAAGTTGAATAAAAGTTTATGTTCATAAAAAGCATTTCAAGGAACACCAAAAGCCTATATACTCTACTGTGAATTGTGAGTTTTTATTCCTTTTGTTACCAAGTGCAAAACATATGTTACATAGTCAGAAGGATATTCCAAGTTTGCCAACTATATTTTCGTGTTCTGTGTATATTTTTACTATGCTGCGTGTACTTCCTGGTACATTTTTGGTCGTGTTTTTCTGGCACAAATCGTGTCAAAGGACGCACGCAATCCCTCGAGACAATCGATTAATGCCACGTCAGTTTATCTTTGATGGGAATTTTCACCACGCGATGGGAAGCTGGTATGCGATTGCTTTTTTCTTTTCTCGCAATTTGTTACATTAGTGATGCGGTATTATTGTAACCTTGACATTGAACATGTGGGGGTGTCAAGAGGATTTATCTGCAATACCCACAAGGCTCAAGAAGGAATTTCTATGCGGAGTAAGAGCGAGAGAGTGGTGCTATCAGGCGTGCCTGAGTTTGGGTGTCAAGCAGAACTTTCAGATTGTTCGGGAAAATGAAATATGAGACACACTTTATTGTGTCGAACTGAGTAGGTGTAAGATCTAAGCAAACATAATCCAAAAAGGCGTTTATTTTTATAATAAAAAACTTAAGGATTAGGTAATGATGAATAGGGTTAAATGAAAAAAAAAACTTTTAATTATTCACTATACTTACTTGCTTACTTTGCCATCTTTTTCACCTTATTTTATGCAGAAAATGCCGGCAAATGAAAAGGGTGCAACAATTGCTGTGAGTGTTTTCAAAATTTAGAATATCCCCAAAAAAATAACCCTCTATAGATACATTCAGAGGGATTATTCAAGCTCTTGTTATGTTATTATGCATTTACCAACAGTTACCCTATATACAAGACTGTGACTCAATCAAATCTCGAACTTGTTCTGATGGTTATCGAATAAATATCGATTTATTCAGTGATGGGAAGCTCAACATCCCCCAAAGACTTATGAATTTCTTATCTAGTTAAGCCTCCACGTGTATCTAACTACACACATGTTTGGTTGAAAACCCCAAAAAATCAATAACTGCTTTTTGTGTGGGCTGTGTATTATGATAGTAATTATCGCAGGATACCTACACTAACTTCAACAAAATGAGTCCCCATATAAGCGGAGAGATACTTTGATGGCCGTGTCAGGGTATTGACATTGAAAGTAAATTACTTTTGTGATTTCAGAATTAAGTCGTCAAAATGTTTTGTACACGAAAATAGATATTTATCTACATTGAACTTTTACTTAACGTGTTAAGTATATGTTGTCGAAAAGGAATTTGATTTGGTCTCCTTGGGAATAGATTGTACCAACAGGTGGAGTTCACAAACCTACATTTTTTTGTAGGTAGGAATAGACTGTACCTTTAGCTGTGGGTATAAGAACGGTGTTAACCTAGTTAGCGATTGAAGTTTACAACGATGAATAAAAATATATCTGTAGGTATCTATCTTTTTGTAGTATGTATAGGACAGTGGCCATCGTTACAATAATAATTAATAATACTTATTAATTATGGGTTTATCATTATGGGTTGGTTTCATAATGCACCAAGAGGGAGGGAGAAGTCTACGCTAATAATGTTTAGTGTGTTTAGTGGAGAAAAATGTTAAAAAAGCAACACTTACTAATAAACAAATAAATTATTAAAAATAAAATTAATTCTATATAAAAAAGCATTCCTTATAAAACCAAATGCCTTCTGCAGGTATTGTGAGACCCAAACTTCTGGACGGCCTTATAGAAGGCCTTCCACTATGCACTGGAACTCCGAAGCTGCTATGCTAAGGCCTTGTAGAAATAGTAGACTTTCTGCAAAGTAATAGAGGAGATCAAAAAAGTCTTATTGTCTTTAAGTCTTAAAGTCTTATTAAAGTCAAATTGTTTTAGAAATTTTTGGCTCGAAAGATATCGAGTGTGACTTAAACTTAAACTTAGCTTTAATGGAGACGTATATGAACAATCAATATGAAATATGTATTTATTGTACAGATGAGATAAATGCATGCAAAACAGAAAGATTGTTTATAAAAAAACAGGGAAAGGCCATAGCTATAGTTTCGACGCTGTTATCAGGGATGTTACATCCCTTAAATCACCACACACGATAGCTCACGAGTGTGTGTGCTTTTCAATGTGCGTTAGGCATCGCTCGCTCGTGAGTAGCTCTTTTTGAATTTGATATTTGTCATCTGCTAGAGGATATGAAACATCAAAACCTCACCTATCGGAAATGGTACCTAACAAAGCTAATGTTTATTTTCTTTTCTATCCTTGGCAGCTTGTACCCGGGATCTGATTCTTTCGATGGAACGAACACTGAATTAAAAACTGAGATCTTTGCTCTCAGTCCAAGCTCTGCTTTCCTGATGACCGGTGCAGCTCTTTTACTATTGCTCCAGCTTGGCCAATCCTACGGGATAACTCAGTATAACTCCTTCCATCTTTGGTGAAAATACCCCGAGATACTAAAACTTCTCTACCTGGTTCAATGGGACTCCATTAATGTGCAGGGTACATGCACAGGAGTTCGGGAAACACCCATCACCTCGGACCAAGACTGCGATTCACCATCCAGTCCGAGTCCATATATGCTATGAAAAGGAGAGGCGATAGAATACAGCCCTGGCCAAGTCCATGCACACATCAAAAGGTTTGGGATTTACCGCCATTTATCCGAACACAGCTTCTGCAGTTCCCATTCAAAGACTGAATGACTCTCAGAAGGGGCCCACTCAATGCATAGTCCTGCAAAACTCTCCAGAGTTTATCCCGAGGAACCCGGTCATAGGCCTTTTCCAAGGTATGGCTTATTCCCAGGCCTTCTCAAGAATAACCTTCACAGTAAAAATCTGGTCGGTTGTGCCTCTGCCAGGTCGAAAGCATTGCTCTCCCCGCAACAAAGGCAGATTACAGCTCTGGAACGCACTTCCAAGACATTTGCGAATACTTTTCCCGCAAGACTTAAGAGGGATATACCCCTATAGTTAGAGCAATCTCTCTTGTCCCCTTATTTAAAAATAAACACTTTAACTGCTGTTTGCCAATCGCTAGGTGCTTTACCGTTTTTTCAGGCCACCCCTTAATGACACGTGTTAGCCATTTAACACCTTCTTCACCCATTGCCTTGAGCATTTCTGGCCTAATTTACGTCTTTGGATTTAACCCCTTGAGCAATATTCAACTTCCTTCCTCTGAGTCGGCGAATAGTCTAAAAAATCTTGTTTGCATATCTGTAATCATGCACCAACCTCTCGCCGAAATTTTTCCATGCCTGTTCTTGGGCTGTTCTTACCGCCATATTGGAAGTTATTCGCGTCTCAGTGTACCGGGCTCGAGAATTAGAGTTCCTACATTGAATCCACACAATGTAGGCTCTCTTCTTCTCTCTGATTGCTTCTTGAACTCCAGGAGTCTTAAACCACGCAGTTCTTTTCTCACCACCAGCCGCCACACCAAGCCGCTTCACTCCACAGACATTTCTGCAGAGGCAATGACTACCCATGAAAACAGCTGCCATTCTTCCTCTACATTTAAAAGGTCAGGTGGAATCAGATTCAGCATTCAGGTCTCCACGCAATCAGATTCCGCATTCTGTAACCTTCCCCACCGTATGCGGGTCACCGTCTTGGTTTTCGCCTGGGTGGCAAAGGAATACTGTTGCTAAAGCGCAATTTGCACAACACTAGGTGGTGACAACTCAGCTCCTCTCAAAACGGGAACTTTACAAATCATTTTTTGAACACACGTTGTACCACAAAGAAATCAATCAAAGATCTCTAATTTAAACTGTGGCAGTATTAAGTGTATTTGTGAACGTCTTTGTGTGGCAAAAAGGTGTTCATGATGTACAAGCCATGGAATAAACGCCAATATGTTTTCCGACAGCCGGGGCTTATGAGTCGTGTCACATAATATTCTTGATTTCTATCTATACCCCACCCCATAGGATAGGAGGTATATTAAGTTTGTCACATAGATTGTAAAACGGTGAAATAAAATGGTAGACCCCCAAGACCTTAAGGACATGTTATCGAGACTGAATTTTGAATCGATTTATTTGAATTTAGGCCTAAGTTTTGAGCTAGGGTGCTGAAATTTCGTACGTAAGGTCCATGTCATGCGAAACAAGTATAAAAATGTTTAAAATCCGCCGAATGACACGCCCACAGTCGGTCTAAATGTGCAACTACCTCCAGAGATTTCACAACTGTAAGAATTTCTAAAAGGCTGAAAATTGACATTTAGCATCACCAAATGAATGTAGGACACAAAAAAGAAAAATCTAATTGGTTAACCTCCTCCATTGGGCGTTGCATCTATTTTAAGGGTAAATTTTCGAATTCAGTGTACTCAATATTTTTGCTCCAATTTGATAAAAATTTTGCTTAATTCTACATTTTGTTTATATAGGACTTTGGGCCGCGCCCACATTTAGAGGCAGAATTGAAGAAAAACCTAAAACCTAAAAAAGCCTAATTTAAAAAAGCATGAAACAAAAAAAATAAGCACATTAAGTAAACGATTCCAGATTCCTTTTAGGGGTCGATTTTGCAAAAATATTCAATTTTTACCAAAAAATTGCATTTTTACATACATTTAAGCGTATCTTGGAAATATTTGAGTAAAAATTGATAGTTTGTAAGTAGGGGCGGTTGGACCACGCCCCTTATCAAACTGTTCACTACTTATAAAATGTCAATCAATAATAATAACATTAGCATTTTAAAATGTGGGATAGGATGGGGTATTCGGACTGTAACTTCTGCGTACACACTGTAGCCCTTACTCACTGGTTTTATTTGAACAATAGCTCACAACAGTTCCTTAAGACTCGCAATTATAAAGTGTTCAACTGGCACCATTCGCATTTACAAATCACCTTCTATTTAGTCCTGTTCGTTGGAAAGGCTTTTGCTTTCCCGCTTATCCTCATCATAAAAAACCCAAGTCATTAGAAAACTCATTCTTAAAAATTTTGCTCCGCGCCTTATCGTTTTTATCCGTGAAATACCCCTTTCTTGCGAAATCCCTTCGCGCATTTCCGTGTAGCGACCTGCACGCGACCTTCAGTTTTAAAAAAAGGCAAATTATAATGGAATTTGGGCCTGTTCTACATAATTTTTTTGCGGTCTATTTTTATTGCATGCCGATAATCGCCGTGTTTTGCAATTAAAAATTTTCACTCAGAGTTCCCTTTCGGTAAACGTTTTTTTTTTTGCAAATTAGATTTTTCAAAATTCCAAAACTCACAGAACTCGATCACTAGCGATTTTTGTGTAATTTTTTTCGCCATTATCCGTTTGTGAAAACTTCCTACTGCAAACAGAAGCATAAATGGTTCTTGCCTGCGTTTTCCTATAAATACAGCAACATCTTAATCCTTCGATTCTGAATCCTTTGCCTTGTCAATGCACTATAAATTCTTTTCGCAATGCAACGCATTATCAACGACTTTACCAAGTAAACAATAATTGAATAAATTCATTGAAGTAGATTCATTGAAGTAGATTCTTCGTAAAAAAAAGGTAAGAAAAATTTATAACGTTGATGTCTGTCATCTTACTTCACAGTTAACACAGATTTTGCTTGCAGTAATTATCAAAGAACAACCTGCTAAGCCCCTTTTTTGAACAAACCTATCATGCACATCTTTACACATAATTCATAATTCAAAATTCATTATCTCATTTCAATTCCGTCCTATTTACTCATGTACGTGTGCGGTGATGTACTCACGCCCGCGCCCATGAGCTTTTGAAAACTTCTCACGACAGTCTCACTCGTTTGATCGTGCGGTAAAAAAAAAATACTTAATACGCACGCTCGCGTCAGATTTTGTAAAGGACAAACTCACTCGTGAGCGAGAGCGATAATGAAATAACAGTGGCGCACGCTCTCACACATAAGTTTTTGGAAATCGCTCGCGTGCGTGAGTAGTTTATGAGTCGTGAGCTGTTTGATGGGCGCACGTGAGTGAGCGTTTCCGTACCCTGATTTTAAGTCTAAGAATTAGATCAAGCAGAAGAGCTGTGGTGTTAAGTCCGAAAAACTTCAACGCATGGATTGTTTTTATAAAATTCAAACCGACTCTAGAGTGCGCAGAGACGGTTTGAATCTCAATGACATTTGATTTTTTGTCAAAAATTGTTAGAATTAGACATAAAAATCAAACAAATTATCAAAGCGATATATTTTAAACTACTCGATTATTTTGCTCATAGTCATGACATTGAAATTGATGAAAACGGTTACAATTCAAATCAACGGTTACAATTTAAATAGATTTGTTTTGTCGGATAAACAAGGTATATAAGTTACAACTTGGCTTTCACAAATTTTCTTATTCGTGCATTAAGAATTCTCCTGAAGCACACTCTCAGTTTAAGGCGTGGCCATAAGCATCAATCCGAAGTTTTTGTTAGCATTCTTCATTTTGCAATTTAAACATCAAATGTTCTCAGAAACCATACCAATATGAATCATGGCATTCCAGCTATCTATGCTGAAGTTAGTCCAACTAGAAATTCCGAATTTCAGTGAAAAGAACTGCTTGAAAATTACAGATGAGCAATCGTGGTGACTTGTTTTCAAAGGAAGCTTCACTTATCAAGCAATCCGAACGAGCACTTGCCGATGGTCGACCAAAGGATCCCATTGACAAGCTGAGATTGCTTTGTTTTAGCCGTGGTGCAACCGGAATACTCGGACTAGCCAGGTACGTTATAGATTTATCCTTTTAAATTCGAATAAATAAAACCAAACAACATCCCAGCCACATAATGGGCCCGAGAGATACCGTATATAAACTCGTTCATTCTTCACTTTTCTCGTCGTAATTGGATCTCTTGCGCCCCCTCGAAGGATGTGAAGCATGGATGTGAGTGTTTTTGTGTAGTGTGCGGTGTTTTCATTTTCGGTTTTGTTTTGTGGTCTCTGTACCACATACAGGGCTTTCCGCAACATGGACGATGATGGAAGCAAAGCTCTGAATTTGGACGAGTTTATCACTGGCATTCGGGACACCGGTCTGGGCTGCACTGATGACGAGCTGCAGCAGATGTTCCAAAAGTATGTGTCGGGTAATACCTATATATACGTTTTCGTTTAATCAGATTTGCACAAGGATTCGACATCTTTTTAATTACCTTTAAACATTTCTCTTCTCTCAGTTTCGATACGGATGGTAGTGGTTCCATAAATATGACAGAGTTTATAATGCAATTACGGGTAAGGATTGGCTGTCTTGTCAACTGGAAAGTAATTAACATATTTAATGGGGTTTAGCCACCAATGACCCAGGGTCGAATCGATATCATAAATAAGGCTTTTCAAAAAATGGACCATACGGGTGATGGGATTATCACCGTTGATGATCTGAAGCATGTTTACTCGGTGAAGGAGCATCCCAAATACCAGACTGGTGAAATGACAGCAGAGGAGATACTTAAGGAGTTTTTGCACAATTTTGAGGGCGACAGGGGTGACAAAGACGGCGTGGTGAGTAATGTGTTCTATTTACATGTATACAGGGTGCGCCAAATAATATCCATCTTATTAAAGGTGAGTTTGGTTACCTTCTTTTGGCAAAACAATTGTCTGTGAATTGTCCGTTTTGTTTCAATGAAACTTTTTTGCAAAGGGATTAAAGAAAGTCTCAAATTACATTACAAGGATCAAAGTTTTAGTTAAACGTGATGTCTATAGGTACTTTGTCCAGTTGAGATATGCAGTACAGGCCTTATGGAAGAGCTTAAATTTGAGTTACAATTTCAAAAGAATGTAGTACGGGAATCCTTGACAATTATTTCTGTCACAAGACTAAAAGGGCTTCCTTTGCAGTAAGAGTGGTATACAAACAGCCTTTCTTCCCTGTACTGCACATTTCAATTGGACAAAGTATAGCACTAAAGGCATTGGTGGGTTTTATCCGGCCCGCGCATTAAAGGCGAAGCATCGAAATTTAATTTCTCATGATATCCAGTTTAAAGGACCAAAATTTCGAAGAGAAGCTGTTTTAAGTAATCAAGCCCTAGCATGCCGTCTCACGGAAAAAGAATGAATTGTAGGTAATATTAAACCTACGTCCCTATTGTCTTTTTCAGGTAACTCAGGAGGAATTCATGAACTACTATGCCACAGTTAGTGCATCGATTGACAACGATACGTACTTTGACTTAATGATGCGACGAGCCTACAACCTCTGAATCATAAAAGTTATTACAAAAAAAAGTTTCCTTAATAAAGTTACTGCCGCAGTCTTGAGTTAAGGCTATCAAACGTTGGACAAACCTAAAATACTGCTTTAGATGTCTTCAATAATTTTTTTAATTGTTTTTCAACTAGAAGTGCAATAAATTTATTGACTACGGAACGGCAACTTGTTTTTAATAATCCTTACTTAACTACAAGTCGGTAACTTATAAAAAAGGTGACCTCAAACAGAATGTTTCTTTGAAGCTAAGCAAATTGTCGCTCGTTTTTAGTATACTCATGCATATTCCCCCTTGGAAAGGAGACAAAATACTCGTGTATAATGCCAAAACAAAACTTTGTAATGGACCTTGCCATGTGAATAACAAAAATGTGCATGCACTATGGTCTGTAGGTATAAGGCATCCCGCATTGAGGTGAGAAGACAAGTAAAACACGACCTCAGGTAAGATAACTAAACCAGCAGTCCTGTGGGGTTTAAAAGTGCTCCATATAAGCTTTTCATTTTATAACACATATTCCCAGGTAAACATGAGGATAAGCACAACAAAAATTCAAAATATTCTTCAGGAATATAAATGAAGAATTAGGGATATACGTGTGTCTGCATGTTTTATGTTGTAATGGAAATTTACAAGACTGTCAAGGATTTACATCTCATTGATAGTCAAATATGATTGACAGAGTGCATATTATACTCTTTTGTAACAATAACTTGGAGTTTGCTTATCAAATTGAATGGGTTTTGAGATAAAGCGGGCTAACCTAACTGAGATTTAGTCAAAAGAGTTTATGACGTATTTTTTAAAAACAAGTTAGTTTAGCGTGTGTGACCTATTACAGAGTAAGAAATCTTTATTCAAAGCAAAAAGATGCAGTATTTATGCAGGTGTTGTGCTACAAAGAGGTTCCCAAACAGCAGCTTCAAGGTAGCTAAGGACTATACTCACCTTGGAGTTAACATCAATTCGTCGAAGAAACCCTAGGAAAACCTTAATATTTCGGTTTAGCAAAAGAAATGGTTTCAAGCCTCTTTCCACGAAAGACGAAGTGTAGTGTAATCTCTACAAAACCCTTATTCTACAAGCTCTGCTCTGTGGCACCAATTGCTGGACGATAAGCGGAGAAGGAGAAATTATACTTGACTGTTTAAAAATCCTGCGGTGAATTTATGGTCCTGTCTATTAGGAGGGCGAATGGAAGTGAAGATATAACCGCGAACTCCATGTGCCTTACCAAGATGTGGTAGTCATTTCAGAGATTTTGTCTGTGTACGACGTCTTCTTTGACTAATTCCTATTTGTCTGCGAAAATCTCAAAATTTCTAAACGCGATAGATCGCCTGAAACCGAGGACATTGTCTTGTCCTCGGATAAAAAATTTCGTGTGGAAATGAGTAAAAAAAGTGCTGGTATGGATTCCAGAGCTAACTACTGGAATCCCTTGCAATGTTTGCCAGATAGTGACTGTGACGACATGGACGAAATTATTTCGCCAAGTGTTCAAACAAAGAGAGTGTATGTGCCTCCTATTAAACTTTTGCAAAAATCCAGTGAATATATCCACGACTTTATGAAGTCTCTTAATATCTCAAACTACTAAAAAATTAAAAATAAAAAAAATTTCCATCGGGTTTAAAATTGTCTGTGAATCTTTGGAGTCGTACAACACCGTACTATCCAAGCTAAAATCTGAACAATGTCAATTTTTCACTCACGATTTAAAGAGTGAAAAAGCACTTAAAATGATGCTATATGGAATGGGTGAAATCGATCCCATGGTGCTAAAAAATGAACTTATTAAACTTGGCCTCAAGTGCACGAACATCAAAAAAATCTCAAAACAATACGAACACTATACACTTTCTACCTAGTTTTTTTAGAGTGCGGTTCGATTAAACTGGCCGATTTAAAAAAGCACTATCGCTCCATTTTGCATACGCAAGTAAACTGGAACTATCAGCGGCGGCTAAAAGGCAAACTTACACAATGTCGAAATTGTCAAATGTTCGGACATGGTGAACGAAACTGCAATATTAAAACGTATTGCGCCGTCTGCGCTGGTCCGCATAAGACTATCGATTCCAATAATGCAACTGCACAAAAATGCGCAAATTGCAGAGGTAGCCACAAGGCCACCGACATCACGTGCGTTAGTAGAAATGCGTACATAGAAATCAAGGAGAAACTGTCAACGCGATCAGCCCATCCTCAGCGGAGAGCTTTTCATGCTCGGTCTGCCCTCAATGCACCCACAGTGCAGAAACAAGTCTCTTTCTCTTCCATGAGTGATTTTCACTCGCTCCCAAGAGCGTCTTCGGACACTGTTTGCGACAATCGGGCAAGATCCAGTAATCGACTGAACCCATGGGAAAAATTTTCGCACACTGGCTCTTATGTGGACAGTAATATACCTACCAGCGGCAATAACAACGCCACATTATTTTCGATCGACGAACTAAACTCTCTGGCCATGGAGATGATCACTAAATTAAGCACATGCAAAACAAAAATTGAGCAGTTCAATGTTATCGCACATTTAGCTACTAAGTTAAGTTAAGATAAGTAATATGATAAATAGTCACCTTAAAATTAAAACTTGGAATGCCAGAGGCATTAGGAATAAGTATGTTGAGTTTATTAACTTATTAAATATTAATTGCATTGACATTGCGCTTGTAACTGAGACTGGCTTAAACCGAAATTTAAAATTATCCAATCCCAACTATAAGTGTTATCGTGTTGATAGAACTAATAGGCGGGGTGGAGGTGTTGCCATTCTTATTAAAAGGACTATTCAGCATTCGCCGCTGCCCGTCGTGCGTACACGACTTATTGAAAATGTGGGTGTGGACATAACATTAGAAAATAATAACACGTTTAAAATCTATTGTGTTTACTTTCCTGGTGGTTCCTCGTCAGTTATTAAAAGACAAGACCTGAAAAGTGATTTCAGAAAACTTTTTACGTTAGGTGGTGATTTTTTGGTTGGGGGCGACCTGAACTGCCGGCATAGAGACTGGGGATGCAATAGAGCTAACTCCTGGGGAAACTTGCTATCGAGTATGTGCCTAATGTTTCCAATATCTGTTTTGTTTCCACCAAGTCCTACGTATTTTCCGGCCTGCTCGCGTCGTAGTCCGTCCGTCCTCGATATTTTCTTAACAAATTACAGTAATCGTGTATCGCAGCCTTTTTGCCTGAGCCAGTTAAGCTCTGATCATTCCCCCGTGTTTTGTAAGCTTTCTTGTTCTGTAAGAAGAGAAGTCGAACTCGCTCAGAACTTTAATAACGCCAACTGGACACTTTTCAGATCAGATATAAAAAGAAGACTGCGAAATTGCTCTACAAATTTGGAAAGTGTATCATGCAATAACGACATTGATATTGTCGTTCAACAATTTTCCGCCAATATTCTGGGCTCTGTGGATGCAAGTGTCCCAAAAGTAGTTAAGAAAAACTTTTTTAAACCACTACCTCCTCATATTTTGCAGCTTATTTTGATCAGGAATATGTACAGACGGAATTGGCAGCGATATAGACGAGTTATATTCCGGGAACAATTTGTATTTCTCGATAAGCTTATAACCAAAAAAATTAAGGAGCATCGTAGTGGGTTGTGGAATAAAAAACTTGAGGTTTTAGACAAAGGGGGTAAGCCCTTCTGGAACATTGTAAAATTTACCAAAAACAAAAATAGGCAGTTACCATATCTCAGAGATGAAAGGAACAATATTTTCTCCACCGATGTTGACAAAGCTAATGAGCTCGCACTTAGTTTCTCCAAAAATCACACAGTATCTCAAAATCTGAGCGATTTGAGTACAGCTATCCTCGTTGAAGATGGGGTCCGTTCTTTGAATTCCACTCATTCTGAAACACCTCCAACTACCTTTGTTACTGATGAACATGTGAAAAGCCTAGTTAAAAGTTTGAAGACAAACAAAGCGGTAGGGTTCGACCAAATACGAAATATTTGTCTCAAAAATTTGCCCAAAGCTGGTGTGCGATATCTTACATTTATCATAAATGCATGCCTCAAGCTAAATTATTTTCCTGTTGATTGGAAATTAGCAAAAGTCGTTCCAGTTTTGAAGGCAGGTAAGCCACCAGATCAGGCCGGAAGCTATAGACCAATAAGTTTGCTCAGTAGCATTAGTAAAATCTACGAGAAAGTGCTAAAAGAAAAAGTATTAGAGTTTATCTGTAGTAATAACATTTACCCCGACGAGCAATTTGGCTTCAGAAGTCACCATAGTACATCACATCAGGTCCTAAGGATATGCAAGCACGTACAAAAAAGTCGCAGCTCAGGAAAATCTACCGGACTAGTTTTGTTAGATATCGAAAAAGCTTTCGATTCAGTGTGGCATAATGGCCTCGTCTTTAAGATGATTCGATTTGGCTTCCCCTCATACTTGTGCAAAATTGTCCAGAGTTTCTTATATGGTCGTAGTTTCAGGGTATTTGTTAACTGTAGTCCATCCAATGCTGTGCATTTCCTTGCTGGTGTCCCGCAGGGATCGGTTCTTGGGCCCATCTTATATAATATCTATACATCTGATTTTCCACAGTTACCTTATTGTGAAGCAGCTATCTATGCTGATGACACAGGGATATTCTCTTCGCATGAATTTGCTCTCAATATTGAGAACAATCTTTCTAATGCGCTTGATATATTGCAACGTTACTATCATAGGTGGAAAATAAAAGTTAACCCGGATAAGATTCAAGCCATCTTTTTCACTCGAAAAAGGAAAGCTTGCTTCCTTCCCCGGTCTTATCTACGGGTTAACAATACTGATATTAGATGGGAGTCATCGGTAAAATATCTGGGTATACACCTCGATAAGAGACTAACGTTTCAGGAACACATTTCGAAGACACTAAAAAAAGTTAACATTGCCATAAAACTGCTTTACCCATATATAAACAGGAAATCGCAACTATCCAATGCCAACAAAATAGTTCTTCACAAAGTAGTTTTCCAAGCCATTCTTCTATATGGTTGTCAAGTCTGGGGCTGTTGTGCAAAATGCCATATCCAAAAACTACAAGTTTCACAAAATAAGCTCATTAAGATGATGCTTAATCTGCCTTGGCATTATTCCTGTGATTAAACTAATAATCGCTTGATCAACGAACAAATTATTTAAATTAAATGTAATTAAATGTTTTTTTTTTTTTTTAACTAACTACATAATTATTATTTATTATACAACTATTTATTTATTTATCTTCATGTTATTTATTTAGTGATCTAGTAATTCATTTATTTTTTTTTTGTTAATTAATTAAGTTATTAATTTATCTTCTTATTTAATTATTTATCTATTTATTTATTTATCTGATTATTTATTCCCTATTTGAATTGGCATTCTATGCTTATGCTTATCTTTTTTTTCTTTTTTTTTTTTTAAGTGTCAGATTATATTTAATCTAATTTATAATCCTTACTTGGCTATACCATACACTTTATGTATTGTTTATTTATAGTTATGATTAATCAATTTTTCAAATACATATATTACATATACATATATTATACAGCTGATGGGATATTTGCCTAACGTTTGTAATTTGTAAACTTTATTAAGAATTCATGTTCTTTTTCTCCTTTTTATTACTTAACTATAAAATTTCCACCCCTTTTTTTGTTTAAATGGAGGTTTTTTTTCGTTTTTCCTTCAAAATCTGTTTGCTTAAATTATGTTTAGAAATTATGCTATAGAAAAATTATTTCTCAGTAGAATGATACACCTGAATCATATCTCTGTTTTGTAAAATGTGCGGTAACAAACTTTGTTAAACTTTTTTCGAAATAAAAATCTATCTATCTATCTATCTACCAAGATGTGGATGTAGTACTGGACAACTGGAAGCCTTCTGTGAATCATAAAGAGCGAGCGAGGGTCTCGGGCGAGCTGTTAAATAAATTTCAATCAATGGCAATGTATGGGTTGATTCACAATACCGACGTGATCGCTGTCTTGCTCGCCAGGCTTTTCGAAAAATTTAAAAACCCTCGCCTAGGTTGACGAATATTCTGTCAATGGCTGTTGGGAGTTATGACACGCTGTTGAGTGAAGAATTTTTTTCGAAGCTAATAGGTACTTGTTGTGAAATAAAAACCATACATTTGCAATAAAGTCGACAAATTTTAGTAGTTTGTTAATTTTTCTCATTGTGCAGTCAAAAAAGTCGTCGCGGTGTTTCGCTTTCATTATGTATTAACAAACGATAACTTTGGTCTCTCGTTGTCTCTGCCGCTTTGGTTTGCCGCTCTCGCGCGCGCTAAATGTGAAACGGCGATCGGGAAAAGACCCTCTATACAGGGTGTTTCCAAATTCGATGCAAATATTTTGACACAAGATTCTTGGGTATATTTGAAGAAAAAAAATGTTCTACAGTATGGGCCTATCTCAAATTTTGATACCACTTATTGGGAATTTAAGAAAAGACCTACTTTGAGGTACCTTGACCCATACTAACACAAATATCTCCGCTAACACTTACAACAGGTACTTCATTTAGGACTTAAATTTTAGAAAAAATAGTACTCCTTTTAACTGCATTAAAATAAAATTGATGACTTTCTTAGCTTTTGAGATATTTGCTTTTAGGTCGGATCCTTTTTCCATGCCCATGACATTTTTTTGACTTTCAAGACACATTTCTGCGAAAAATGCGTAATAAACATATCGGTAATTTTTTTTTTCTAGTGCACCTAACAATACTTAATAAAAATCGCTAGACAAGTTACCCGAAAAACCCACAGATTTTATGATACTTGGGAAATTCCATAGCAGGTAAAATTATGAATTACTCGTCGCGAAAAAATTTATTTCGGAGATTTGTTCTGCAACAACAGCTTCGGTAAAGCATGCAAGAGCAAGCCTTATACAAGTAACAGCCTCTATAAGACCTGCAAGAGGAAGCCTTACACAAGTAATAGCCTCTATAAGGCCTGCAACAGGAAGCCTTATAGAAGTAATAGCCTCTATAAGGCCTGCAGAAGGAAGCCTTATACAAGCAAAAGCCTCTATAAGGCCTGCAACAGGAAGCCTTATCGAAGTAATAGCCTCTATAAGGCCTGCAACAGGAAGCCTTATACAAGTAATAGCCTCTATAAGGCCTGCAACAGGAAGCCTTATGCAAGCAATAGCCTCTATAAAGCCTGCAAAGGGAAGCCTTATATAAGTAACAGCCTCTATAATACCTGCAACAGGAAGCCTTATACAAGTAATAGCCTCTATAAGGTTTGCAGAAGGAAGCCTTTTAGAAGCAATAGCCTCTATAAGGCCTGGAAGAGGAAGCCTTAAAGAAGTAATAGCCTCTATAAGACCTGCAACAGGAAGCCTTATACAAGCAATAGCCTCTATAAAGCCTGCAAAGGGAAGCTTTATACAAGTAAGAGCCTCTATAAGAGCTGCAACAGGAAGCCTTGTACAAGTAATAGCCTCTATAAAACCTTCAACAGCAATCTGCAAGACCTTATACAAGCAATAGGCTCTATAAGGCCTGCAACAAGAAGCGTTATACAAGTAACAGCCTCTATAAAGCTTGCAACAGGAAGCCTTATAGAGGTAATAGCCTCTATAAGGCCTGCAATAGGAAGCCTTATACAAGCAACAGTTTCGGTAGTGACTACAAGAGGAGGCCTTATACAAGTAACAGTTTCTGTTATACTTGAAACAGGAATATTACGACAGAAAACAACATTCAATCTACAGTTTCGGTAAAGCATTCAATAGGAAACTTTATACAAGCAACAGTTTTTGTTATGACTGCAACCGGAGGCCTTATACAAGTAACAGTTTCGATAAGGCTTGCAACAGAAAGCTTTTTACAAGTAACAGCTTCTGCGAAGCTTGCAACAGGAAGCATTATACAAGTAACATTTTCTGTTACGTTTGCAACAGAAATATTGCAACAGAACTCTACATTAGAGTAACAGTCTCTATAAGTCACGCAATATGAAATCTTATACAAGTTACAGTTTCGCTAAGGCTTGCAGCAGGAGAGTCTATGGAAACAACAGTTTCGGTGGAGCCTGCAATAGGAAACCATATACAAGTAACTTCTTCTGCAAAGCATGTCACACGAAGCCATATACAAGCAACAGTTTCGGTAAGGTTTGCAACAGGAAGCTGGTTTCAACAGTTTCGGTAGGGCTTGCAATGGGAAACTTTATACAAGCAACAGTTTCGGTTAAGCTCTGCAGAAAGAAACCTTATAGAAGTATCTGCTTCGGTTAAGCTTGTAACATAATGCCTGCTACAGGTATAGTGATTCCGAAACTTCTATACGGCCTTATAGAGGTAGTTCACTTTCTGCATTGAAGTGCGGAAGCTGCTATAAGGCCTTATAGAAGTAGTAGACTTCTTACAAAGTAACAGAGGAGATTAACAGAATCTTATCCCTCTGTAAGACCTCGTTGTAGCTTCTTTAAGGTCTTATACAAATTGTGTCAGAAATTTCTGCCTTGGAAATAATCGGCAAGTGTTATAGAGGCCTTATAGAAACAATAACTTCCCAAAATCGAAAATTTAAGCCTTACCGAAGTAAAATTGTTACTTGGGACCCTAATCTACAAATGTCATAATGCGCAAATTATTACCATATCGTCCAGATCTCAATGTAAAAAGCGTCAGAAAACCCAAAGGATGTGTCAGTTGAAGAGACACCCGGAGTCTTTTTTTTTTGGAATCACCCCAACTTATGGCATTTGGCCAAAACTTCCGACGATAGGTCCTCAAATTCTTGACGGATATTGTTTTTAAGAGCTGCAAGAGTCTGAGGCTTGTTGACAAAAATCCGCGACTTCAAAAAGCCCCACAAAAAGAATTCTGGAACGGTCAAATCAGGCGATCGGAAAAGATTAGGCGCCCGGGAAATGCATCCTTCAGCATATCGGTTGTGGCACGTGCAGTGTGTGCCGTTGCACCGTCCTGTTGGAACCACATGTTTTCCAATCCCAATTCATCAAGTTGCGGCAAAAAGAACTCGTTGATCATTGCTCAGTAGCGCTCACCATTCACAGTAACCGTTTGGCCCGCGACGTCTTCGGAGAAAAAAGGTCCGATGACTCCTCCAGCGAAAACAGCACACCATACAGTGACTTTGACCGGGTGTATTGGCTCTTCGTGGGTTACACGCGGATTTTCAGTGCCCCAGAAGCGTTAATTTTGCTTATTTACGTATCCGCTAAGATGGAAATGGGCCTCGTCACTCATGATTATTTTTGATGAAAAATCATCTTCCTCTTGGTGGTGATTAAGGATTGCTTGAGCGTATGTTAGACGCGATTGGCGGTCAGCGGCTAACAGCTGATGCACCGTCTGGACTTTGTACGGAAACATCTTCAAATTTTGTACCAAAATTCGCTGTAAAGACCGTCGACTGATACCCATTTGCGTGGCACGTCGTCTGGTCGATGTCGACGGCTCTTCCATGACATCTTCGGCTACAGCAGCAATATTCTCTGCAGAACGGCTACTCCGGGGTCTGCCACGCCTGGCGGCATCTCGTGTTATGCCAGTCTCTTCGAGGCGAGTGGCTAAACGTCGCAGTGTTTCACCAGTAGGCGTTGGACGGCTAGGAAATCTGCGACGAAATTCACGTTGTGCCAAAGTCACCGACCGATTACTGCTCAAATAAATAGTCACCAATATTCCGAGTTCTGGAGCAGTGTAGCGTAACTCTGTTTATAAACGTGTATTTCGCATGTGTTTACTACACAAATGTCAAAACAGAACTGACATAATCGCAAAATGTATAGCATTTTCTGATAGGAGGATTACTTTTGCGCCACCTTTGACCATGTAACACCAAAGCTTAAAGTTTCTAGGCCCGAATTCATACATTATTTGTACAGGTCACGCCCCCAAAAGCGAAGTGCGCATGCGCTTAAAATTAAATCAATTAATTGTAATTTCGTCAGAATCATGAGAAAATAAGGTAAAAGCGAAAATTTTTTCAGAAAAAATTAAAATTTAAATTCGCCCCCTTAAAAGTGGGCGAAGCTCAAAACTTTATATGAAGCAAACTTAGCAAATAGAAATATCTTTAATATTTGTCATAAAAATTTTTTTTCGACTTGGAGTCAACTTTCCGAGAAATCGGGTTTTTAAAGATCTATCATGTTAAAAGTGGGTATGGTCGATATTGTGGGCGGTCCAATTTTGGCCTCGTTAAAGGTCTTATTCCAGTATTGCTCAGTACCAAAATTTAAGTTCCTGTGCCTTGTCTAACTTGACCAAAAGGCATTTTTTTAAAAAAATGTGAATTATAGGTTGTCTCACATTGAAGCCAGTAGTGGGCGTATTCGTTGACGGATTAAGCCAATAACGAAGCCGAGCACCAAGTTTCAGCTCTCTAGCTTGATTTTGAAGACCTAAAACCTTCACACACACAGACGGACGGACGAACGGAGGGACAGACATGGTTTAATCGAAACACATGTCGGCCTCGATCATATCTCTAAAAGGTCTTAAGGGTCCTACGGTGATTATCTCACTGTGTTACAAACTATGCATTAAAATTAATAGACCCTCGGTCGGGTACAAAAACTGTATTCGGTACAACCTGTAAAGCAAAATCTGAAGTTAAACTTATATACTACAACAGCTTCTCAAAAGAAGCTCCTCCCTTATACCCCACTTCCTCCCTCAAATTAATCCTGGATCTACCATTGATCAAAAACATGATATGGGTTTATTCGTTAAACCGCCGTAATTTTATTATACTAAAAACAAAATAAAAAATGTATATGTACTTAGCCCACGATTACGATTTAACTTTAGCTGCACAAAAGAATAAACCGATTGCTCCAACAACACCAAAACACATTGCAACTTATTAGAAAAAAAAAAAAATAACATCAACCCAATTATTTGAAAAAAGCAAAATGGAATTCCCCATGGAATTACCATTTTCCCATAAAAAAGTGGGCGCACACATTTATTTTAATATGTTCAATGTATTTGTTCAAATACTTCGCTCGCCATCTGCATTCAGCTAAATAAATTTTGCAATCGATATCTACGTTTTTTTAATTTTTCAAATTCATTTTAATTGAACCTTTGTGGAATATAACATTTTCTAGCGAGTTGAAATCATGCCTCTGTTGCACTTTAATTAACACTTTGTATATCGACTGATGATGGTTGATATAAACAAAAAAAAAATAGATACCTAAGTTAAATGAATTTCAGCTCGTGTTAAAGTTCAAGCTGTTCAAAGCTATATATTGGCGGAAATAAATTTGTTGAAATTTAGCAATATTTTTTGCGAAATTTCCTATCTATTCAGAATCGAACACTGTTTTTCAAAAATAGCTAAAAATTTAATGAAATTTCCAAATTTGTAGAACCCTAAAGTTTAGGAAATTGGGATCGTTTTAAAAATCTGAAATCCACTGACATGCAATGATGGCCATTAGAATAACCGAGTTAATCCCAGTTAGTCCCTTCAGTTTTCTTAAAAAATGAAAAACCCCAGATTTTATAATGTGGGGGCGTCTAATAGGCTTGTATTAATTAGACTACGGGCTTCTAACAGACACCCCCCCTTCTAACAGTGGGGTGCCGTGGCGTAGTGGTTAGTGTGTGTGCTTACTACGCCGGAGGTCTGGGTTCGAATCCTGCCATCGTCACCTGAAAAAAAAAGACTTGTTCTTTTTCACGGCCCCCACCTCCGCGAGGGTCTGACAAGCCCTCCGAGAGTATCATTTGTCCCGAAAAACTTCTCAAAATGCCGTTCGGATTCGGCAAAAAATTGTAGGTCCCCTTGTATGTAAAGAAATCAACACACCAGCATACATTGTTGAGAAGTTGGCCCTGGTTCACCTCGAGCTGTTGCGCCACTCTATTTATTTATTTATTCTTCTAACAGACTTGTATGTTATTGCTCATATTGTTTTTTTCAACGAGTCTCAGCTCCTGTCATACCTTCTCTAATTGACCGACCTTTTTGTGTCTTGCACTATGTGGTTTGATTTTTGTTGTTTCATTGTTTCCTCAAAACATTAATCACTATTAATCACTCACTCACTCTCACGGGGTGCAGCGTGCAGTCGTGATTATGACTGAGGCAAAGGCCCAAAAGTATTATCAGCTCATATGATACCCTCTGGCTCTTAAGACACTGGAGAACATTCGAACATTCACTGCCAATTCAATTCGACCAAAATGTTTTGTAAGTATCATTCTGAAAAACGAAAGTAGGCGAATGGTATGTGGTGACTCGTACCAAGAAATAACAGCAATCCTTACCGTATCAAAATCTCACACCTGGGGTACTGGGCGGAAAAATTGGCTTTCACAACAAGCTGCCTCATTTTACGTTATTTTTTTTTCCCCGAAACATAGATGATTCTTAAAGCTTGGGACTACATGGTAAGAACAGCTCGAGTGTGCGGCTGTGTACTCAACACACTTTTAACAATGCTTTTAGACTTGATGGCCCTGGTAGTATGACCTTGTGTAGGCCACAAGATTTTCTGTATTTCAACTAAGTTCAACGAATTCTTAAATTCGAGCACTCTCGTGGACGAGGTTATAGCGTCGAGCAACGCAATTAGAGCGGCTTGATTGCCACTGCAAACGCAAATGCTTCATGTCGTCCGTGCGTTAGACGCACGTTATTACTTTGCTATATCGTGCGTCTACTATAATAATAAGCTAATTTTGGGTGTTGCTGTAAGCGGATGATAGCAATTTTCATACCTTAATCTAGAAGAGAGCAATACTGCAAAAGCCATATTGCTAAAAACTTTCGACATAGGTATACGGACAGAGCAGGGACCGACATGCCTAAATCAATTGTCGAGATCTGTCGTGTTGGTCTCTAAAAGGTCTAAGCGGTCTATTCTGTATTATTTCACTATATTAAAACTGTGGGCTAGTGACAAAGCAAAGTTGTAAATTATTAAAGGAAAGAAAAAAGGAGCCAATAAGACTTTTGAGTTTTTTTTAACGGTTTGACTTCCCCGAAAAACTTAGCAGCCACCGTCTTCATTCTCCATGAAAAGAATCTCGATATTCAATTCAAAATCGAAACAAAAACTATAGTTCCTCTCAATGTGCGCGAATTACACATATATAGGAATCTACCTAATTCTCCAACCATGTAAATATAAAAGCTGTGCGCCATTTCAGAAAAAAGTACTTCGAAAACAAGAATACGCATATCGTCGTTCATTAGATTTCATATAGCAGTAGCATCCTGCAATGGAATGGAAATCATCCCTTTAAATATGGACATGATATCGAATTCTTAATGAATTCCCGAGCTTCAGAGAATAAAAAGTTTCTTCCTTAGGAGTTTAACAAATCGCTAGCAAGACGATACAATACACAAGAAGCATCAGGATTCAGCAAATCATCAAAAAAGTTCAGTGTTATTTGCTGAAAAAAAAAGAATATGCAAACCAAATCCTTTCACGACGACGTGCAAATATACCGTGATGTCTGAAACTCCTAGCAAAATGAGAGATACAAAAAGAATTTCGTATGCAAGCCACCATTCGCCGTGCTAAGTTGCAATTCCCTATAAAATTGTCCCTACCACTCAAACCCATATGTGCGCCCGAATCCTGTCCCACTCACTGATTAGTATTCCAGTCATGCGTCATTCATATTCTTCCTCACATGCTGTACCATATCCCACGCACACGGTTCGGTGAGTAGCAAAACAGTCAAGGATACACCACTGATGCGGTGATGTATCCCAGTTCCAAGGAGTAAATTACCAGTAAGTGCGGCAACGATGATTTAATGCGATATGTCAAAGGAAAAAACTCACCTGAAGCATATGACTAGGAGCTATACACGTTTGCAACGCGAACCAGGAGCACAAAAAAAGTCAAAAAATTCCTTCAGGGTTTAAAAGCAGTACAGTGTTTACTATACTACCCCAACTCGCACCAGGTACCTACACTATTCTATACAGATATTCAGCTAATAGTGCCTCTCGGCGGGACTCTTTTTTCGCAAGAGGTAACCACATAAATCACATTAGGGAAGCAGCTAGTTTCTTTTGTAAATTAATAGTTATAGTGCTTACGGGTATATGTCTGGTGAATGCAGCACCAAGGGCATTTTGAAGGTTACTTAAGCTTCGCAAACTGCACCGCTAATTCCACCCAACCGCATTAAGTTTTCGGTATGGGGGCACTATAATAATTTATTTTCAGGTTTTGGAATTTTTAAAGTACTTTGTGGTAACGCTTCGCTGAATTCGGTATTTCAATGGTGGCCTGGTGGTAAAGTATTCCAAAGAATTTTTATCCGTTCTCTTGGAATGCAATGGATGTTATGGTCCTTTCTGTGAAGAATGAGTGCACTGAATTCACTTTACTGAAGGTCAAGGATTGAGAGGGTATTTAATTTTGGTAATGGATGCTGTTGTTTGTCATGCGGTGGTGTTCACAAACAAAGTGAGAGTATTTCTGGCCAAGGGGGTGTATGAAGTTCAAAAATATATTGTTGCATTCTCAAGAGTACAAGGTGTACGGTTAAGGATAAGGTGTACGGTTTCTAAATTACGCTCTTGAATTAAGCTGGAAAAGAACTACAAAGTTTGCTTCAGGGAATTTTAGTGCACGACAAGCATTTACAGAGAACATGCACCGTCTGGAGTTCACTAACATCCAACTTTTCCCACACTATTAAAACTACCTAAATTAGGTCCTGCTACTTGAGAAAATAGACCATGAAGCTGGATTTACAAGAAAATATATAACAATGTTTTCATCCCTACAGCAGAGAATATCAAATGCAATTTGACACGCACATTATTGAAAGCTTGCTTAGGGGTCGAGGAAAATTAGTAAACAAGACGGATTTTAGCCTAAACTTTGTATGTATTTCAGTTGGTTTTAGGAAAAAAAATTGAGACACCAAATCTTCGATGAGGAAAATAATGTATAGTCAAAAAAATTTTAAACACTGTCTTTTATACCCGACCGAGGGTATATTAATTTTAATGCATAGTTTTGCCCACCATCGATCAAATATTCACACTGCGGCAGATCTTGGAGAAAACCCAGGAATTCCAAATCGATACACACCACCTCTTCATCGATTTCAAGGCCGCGTATGACAGCATCTATAGAGACGAGCTATATAGCGCAATGTCTAGTTTTGGCATCCCTGCCAAACTCGTCAGTCTGTGCAGGATGACGATGGAAAACTCACGCTGTTCCGTCAAGGTCGGCAAAGACCTCACCGACCCCTTTGATGTCAAAAAAGGATTTAGACAAGGCGACGCACTGTCATGCGACTTCTTTAACATCATACTTGAGAGAATTGTGCAGAATTCTCGCGCCAACACCAGAGGTACAATCTTTCAAAAGTCCGTTCAACTACTTGCATACGCAGACGACATTGACATAATCGGTAGAACAAAGCGTGATGTCAGTGAAGCCTTCGTGAGTATTGGGACGGAAGCGGCGAATATGGGTTTAGAAGTCAATGAGGGCAAAACCAAGTATATGCTGTCATCAAGAAAAGACACCCAACACCGACGTCTTGGACAAAACATCACCATCGACAGCTATAACTTTGAGGTAGTTAGGGACTTTGTCTACCTGGGTTCCGCTATCAATTCAGACAATGACACCAGCGCTGAAATCAAACGAAGGATAACTCTTGCCAATCGCTGTTTCTTTGGTCTAAGAAGGCAATTGAGTAGCAAAGCCCTCTCTCGAGCAACTAAAGTGTCCATGTATAAGACCCTCATCATCCCAGTCCTGCTTTACGGTGCAGAAGCATGGACCCTGTCAAAGGCGGATGAAAACACTTTAGGCTGCTTCGAGAGGAAAATTCTTCGAACGATTTACGGTCCCGTCTGCATAGACGGAGAGTGGAGGAGGAGATATAACATTGAACTGTACGGGCTGTACAGCGATACCGACCTAGCCAAAAGAGTCAAAACACAACGTCTACGAGGGCTGGGTCATCTAGAGCGGATGGACACCAACGCCCCGGCCCGGAAAATCTTCGAATCCACACCGCAGGGACGACGCGGTAGAGGAGCACCGAGACTCAGGTGGCGCACGCAAGTGGAAGGGGACCTCAGCCAACTTCGCGTGCGAAACTGGAGACGGCTAGCTAGAGACAGAGCTGGCTGGCGAAGCTTGTTGGCTGAGGCCCAGGTCCACCCCGGACTGTAGCGCCACCTTAAGTAAGTAAGTAAGCATAGTTTGTAACACAGTGAAATAATCACCGTAGATCTTAATACCTTTTAGAGGTATGATCGATACCGACATGTGAATCGATTAAGTGTCCGTCCGGTCCGCGTGTTTGAAGGTTTTACGTCTTCAAAATCAAGCTAGAGCTGAAACTTGGTACACGGCATGGTTCTTTTGTTGACAAAGTGTGAAAATTGGCTCAATCCAGCCCACTACTGGTTTCAATGTAAGACAACTACTATTTCTTTTCTTTTTTTTTAAGTACAAACTTAAATTTTGGTACTGAGCAATATTGGCCTAAGGCCTTCTACAAGGCTAAAATTGGACCGCCCATAATATCGACCATGCCCACTTTTAACATGTTAGATCTTTACAAAACCCGATTTCTCGGAAAGTCAGTCTCTAAAAGTGAGCGGAGCTCAAAACTTTTATTGGTGTAATCCAAACTTAGCAATTAGAAATATCTTTAATATTTGTCATGGAATTTTTTTTCGATTTGGAGTGAACTTTCCGAGAAATCGGGTTTTTAAACGCACTCATTCCACTCCACTCGTTCTCCACGACAAACAGATAAGTAAAAAAAATTAAAAGTAATGATCAAAAAAATAAGAAAGCCAAAATTTTTAATCGACGACAGCTGACTTACAATAAGGGTTGAGGTAACAACGTTTTGATAGTTAAATACTGCGCTTTGTGTGAATGGTTATGTTAAGAATTTAAGAGGTGGCGTTTTTCGTAGATATTTTAAAAAATGCTAATGTTTTAATCTTGTTGCCTTAGGAAATGACAAAAACCGCTTTTAATTCAAAAGTAAAAGCGTTTACCATATTATTTTTTAAAATTTTTAATAAACTAAAAATCACAATTCACACAGCAAGCCAACACGGCCAGCGAATTATAAAAGAAAAAGATTCAGAATATTCCAAAAATCACATTTTGATTTGTATGAATAGCTTTAAGATATATTTTCCGAATGAATCTCATAAAAAAATATTAAGAGGTGTGTATGGCCTGCAGTCCTGTACAATGTTGCGTCGAAAAAGGGCAAGAAGAACATAGCATAGAAATCATTTCGGAGACTGGGGTATGTAAAAGGACGAATCCAAATCTCTGTTGGACAAAACGAAGCCATTATCATTATGCCTTTCCATGCAGAGTCGAACCCGGCTTCAGTTGCATGGAAACGCGAGTTTAGTCCAGGAGTCGAGGAGTCAGATTATGGAGTTTCTGGGTATATTTGTACTAGTTCCAAAAATCGACAACATTGTTTATTTTCCGGGTACACATTTTTCCAAAATTTTACTTTATTAGGAAAGATGAAATTCGATACCAAATGTTACTTTAACTGGTCGCCCTACTTCGTAGTAAGATAACTAAATAGTAATACTTCGTTTGCACCGGACACAAATTCGTAATTTTCACAAACCTTCGACTAATCTCCAACAAATCTAGAGTTTTTCCATACAAATTTTAAACTTCTTGGCGAGTAATTAAATTCTCCTCGAAAATCTCCTCTTTTAACCCCTGCCACTTTTAACTTTTTTTTTTCTTACACATTTAGATCCAGTTTATGACTAGAAAAAGGAAACAGAAACTATCCGCATATGATAGATTTATCACAAATACGATTTTATTGGAAGGTCAACAGCGAAATTACTTTTTTGCCCCTGAGAAATGTCATTGTCACTGTCTTTGGAGAGCCAAAAGGACAACAAAAGAGTGCTCGTGTTTAGTTGATCTTACCTTTGTCCAGTGGAGACACTAAGGGATCTTTCTTTAGTCATCTTCCGCCAATTGCAGTTTAATGGCTTGTGTAGAAATAAAAACTGTTACTAGGCATTTAAAAGAAATATCAAAATATGACTTTCCTGAACAGCCATAACATCTGTTGATTTATCTTTAAAATTTGTACATCAGGCTCTGTGATCTGCATATTAAGATTAAAATATGGATTCGTCCGTCACTATGCGATGCAGGAAAAGAATCACATATTTTCGGTAGTAGCTAGATATCTGAATCTGAAATTTAGCAACAGAAAACCGCATTGTGCCGATTATAACAGTTGCGTGTATATATATAAAAAAGTAGAGTGGCGCAACACCTCCAGGTGAACTAGGGCAAAGTTGCATGCCTTTTGAAATAAGTTGCCTTATAAATCACATACAAAGCTTTGTTATACATATTTTTGGGGAGTTTTCGCGTTACTTTTTTTATAAGAAACAATACATATTTTTGTATCATATAAAAAAAAAACCCTTTTTGGAGCTCCGCCGTTGAGATCTCCTTTTGAAAGTGCTCCGCAACCAAAAAAGATTGGGAACCGCTGATCTAGTATATTAATAGTGGGCAAGGTCGATATAGTGGGTGGTCCAATTTTCGCCTTCCTAAAGGTTTTGGGCCATTATTGCTCTACACCAAGTTTTGAGTTCCTACGGCTTGCCTAACTTGACCAAAACACATTTTGAAAGAAGAAATGTTGAAATAGAGGCTGTCTTAAATTGAAGCCAGTAGTGGGCATGGCCGTTGGTCGATTTAACCGATTTTCACACTTTGTCTCTTCAAAATAAGAACCAAGATACAGTTTAAGTTTGAGCATCTTAGCTAAATTTCAAAGACCTAAAAACTTCACACATACGGACAGACCGAAGAACGGCCGTACGGACGGATATGGCAGTGATTATTTCACTGTGTTTTCAAATTAATATATCCTTGGTCGTGTATAAAAAAAGGTCTCCCTAGTGGGTGTCGCATCGCAGATGTAGCATCATATTGCACTTACTCACTGCTTCATCCTTCTTTTGCCCGGTTCATTCCCCCGCGTTTCATGGATGGCAGTTATGTCTGCCTTCCAGTCGTTTAGGGCCTTCGCTGAAGCTGCTAGGCTGTGCGTGCTCTGTTAGAGGATCTGACAGGGAAGCTCGTTGCAATATTTCGTTCGCATTGGTCGTCTAGAGTGAATCTGTCCAAATCGGAAGCTTATTGTCGCTTCGAAACATAAGGTTTCTTAACGTGGCCTGTAATTCACACAGACGGACGCCACGAACTTCAACCTTGAAGACACAGTCCCTGTTTATAACTCCACGGACCGAGAGCCGCATAGCCCGCTCCCTTTAGGCCTGTGCTCCGAACACGTGGCAGTAGCTCATGTTATGTGTTGACTACGTAGTTCGACCCGACTGGAACTGTGGACGCAGCCGTTGAGTCCATCCTTGAATTCCTCCGGTGCCATCCAGATGTTAAGAAAAGTGCCTTCCACTTGCGTGTTCCACCTGAGTCTCTCTGAGGGGTGGATTGAAAGTTTTTAAAAATGTAATTCAGGAATGACAAAAAAAGTGGGCCACATCCTGTTGTGTTGCCATCACACCGTTGCATGCTTGTAAAGACCTTGGCCCCTTCAAGGTCTTTTAGCATTTGCCTACATTTGTTTGGGTCTTTGACCTCAGCCTAATCGGATAGCCTTTAATAAAAGTACAAAGCCCGGGAAATTGTCTACTTTGTGACAATTATACTTAAAAGAAGTTTAGAGAATAGAGTCCAATCTGAAAATTCATAACATTTCTGTTGTAACTACTATACTAACAGTGGTGACCAGGTTCGCCCTAGCCTAAAACAGAGCCAAAACAAAACATGTGCAGCGATAAGCTTTTGCTCTAGATGATTGAAAGGCACTTCTCCGTCGCTCATTTTTCCGAATGGTGTCTGCAAACTGCAACACAAAACAACTCCGAAAAGCTTTTGTCCTCTTTTTCTGGGAATAAGCAGCATGCAGGTTTTCTCTTGTACAAACCATCACACAACTGGCCTACAGGGATGCTGGAGTCCGGAGAGCCTCGAACGAACGCCATCATACAAGCAGCTGTTTGTTACAACATCAATACAGAATCCTTCCTTTACCATTAGCAGCATCCAAGAGAAATTCCCAAGGACCTTCGGATGGCACTTATCTTCTATGTTTCTTTAGTGCAATTGCGAAGTTCAATCGGGCCAGCTGTGTAACTAACGGCGTGTAATTGTTTCGTGATTTCGTCTCGTTTAGGCAAAAAAAAAAGATTCGATATCCTGATTGATGGGGTCGTAAGGTTTTATGGTAATGCTATGCGTTGTGAACTGAATATAAAGTGTTTATTTTGACTTGGAAGTGCTTGTTTTTCGGTAGTGGTCTGTGCATTAATTTAGAGTAAATAATGACGAGCTTTGTTACACCATTACCTGTGGGGATAGGGTTGTAGTTGTTGTCTGGCAATTTTTGTAGAAGTAGTATTATATAGTTTGTGTTTCTTAAATGACAGTGGAAAGGCTATTTCTAAAACCTCCTGTACTATATCGGTTGAACTGTAAATGGAGACCATGTAGAAAATAGAATATGACTAACTCTACAGACCAAATGCTTAATTTCGTCGTAGCACTTGGATAAGGAAATAACAGAATGACAATGGATTACTATTGGATGTTCCTAGCTATAATAGGACTATTACGTAAGTGTAAACTCAATATAACATTCAACAATAAGAAAGAAAACTAGTCCTTCCTTCCAGTTAATCTTAAGAACTTAAAACTTAAATAAATTAAGTTTTAATAGCTGACAGCTAAGTAAGTCTGTAGAGATTTTGAAGTAACTTTTCTTTAAAAGAAAAAATGATAAATTTATTTTTTAATAAGTCGATTTGCATTTTATTTTAGTTTCTTTTAGCAAGTCTGAAAAAAAAACGCTTCCAATTCACTTAAACTCCTTTGGCTAAATTGTTACTACGACCCGATTCCAAAGGATTGCAAAATGCATAAAAGAAATCGCAGAATCCAACAAAAAATTCACCTTTTGTGGGAATGAACCTTTTTTTTTGTTGCGAAATTTAATGCAATTTCATAAAAAAAAAATAATTAAAAAGCTATGGGTAGACCTACCTATTTCATGAAATAAAACAGATTTAACACAAGGACAATGAGGCATTATTCAAATGCAGATTTGTTGAAATTCGCTTTTATAAGGAACGCAATTAGGCAGTGACAGTTATTCCTTAAAATTTCCATTAGAGAAATTAATTGCAATTCAAGAAATTTCAAAGAAATGCAAAAACTTGTCCAAAAGAAATTAAATAAACTTACGAGCTGGGCATTATAACTGTTTGCTTAACGTCTGACGAAAATAGCTTTTATTTTGCCTCAGTAGAAAGTGAAAGTGATTCAAGACCGATCGACCAGCCGGTAAGCCGGTATATTTTAAAGTCTAATTAGCGAACCTCAAAAATTGACCATCGGATTGCAGTCGCAGGGCTATAATTTCTCAGATCTTACCATTACCTTGTGCCTTAGAGTAAAGAAGAAAAAGAATGTTTTTTTGTTACTTACGAACAACTTCGTTCAACCTTATGTTACGTTCTATTCCTTATACTTATTTATTTTTTTTTTTGTTGAGCTTTTTTAAATCCCACAGAGGAGGCTTTCGCACTTATAGGATGTCCCTAAAATACTCCATACCTACCTTAGTCAACATACTAGAGTAAAAGTTTTTTTGTCGTTGAGAATGGAGGACATCGTTTTGAACGGTATCGCCAAAGCATAGAGGAAATCATATGGAGCCATTGTATGCACCACGCGTGCTCTCGGGTCTGTGTGTCAGTTGCGATTACTTACAGCTTCATCAAACCAACGCGCATTTATACAAAACCAAAATTGCCGCCTCTTGGTTTGCTCATTATCACAATTAACCGACATTTAACTTTCGAAAAATTTTAATGGAATTCAAACATATTCTTCGTAAGATAAAATGGCTTAGGTACCTCTTTGCTTTGAGTCTATTGTCAGTGCTCAAAACCAGTTTAAGCTTATGATTGTTATGCTACAAAGACATCAAATTTTTAAACAAAGTCGGGGGTCTAATGGCGTATTCTTTTGAACACCGAACTGCCACACCGAGCTGTCAAATAATACTCGGTGTTAGCGTGGTGTATACTCGGTTCCAATTCCAGCGTGGTGTACACTCGGTTTCATTGCGTACAGAACGACAAATACTGCACTGGTGCAGTCACCACGTTAATTTCGCGCAAGTGTCAAATCGTTTTGACATCAATTTGTTTACTTTATTTTCATTTCGTAGCGTGATTTTCTTGGCGTCGGTTTTTTGTACTTTTTACTTAAAACGAATTTTGATAACTTTGAGTTTGTGATAATTAGTAACTTTTTATAGATTTCATACAATTTCAGTCGCGTTGCGAAAAATAACGAATAAAAATTGAGTCGAAATGTCACACATACACAATCAACAAAGCTACACCCAGCCTCCAGCGTCAAATACGACACCAAACTGATTGGGAGCTCAAAAAAACATTTACATGAGCATGATTCTGTTCAGGTGTACGAGAAAAGAACAAGTTTTTTCTGTAATCCGCACCAGTTTCTCGATTCGGTGTTGAAAGTTTCACTATAAGTGAACATTATTTTTGTCTGAATCGGTATATTAGTATCTTTTCACGAAAGATGGGAGGAGTGATACTGAGTTCTCCTGTAGAATTGGCCAAGCTGGAGCAATAGTAAAGGAACTGCGCCGGCCGGTCATCAGGAAAGCTGAGCTTGGAGTGAAAGCAAAGATCTCAGTTTTTAATTCAGTGTTCGTTCCGACCCTCATCTATGGTCATGAAATTTGGGTAATGACCGAAAGAATTAGATCGCGGGTACAAGCTGCCGAAATGAGATTCCTGAGGTGCGTTGCTGGTGTTACTCTAAGGGACAGAGTGAGAAACGTCAGTATTCGTAGGAATCTTGATGTTGAGCAGCTACTTCTCCGAGTGGAGCGATCGATTCTTCGACGGTTTGGACACGTTGTTCGCATGCCCCCTGACAGACTTCCTAGACAGGTCATGCTAGCCGAGATGCGAGCGCGTCGCCCCCCGGGTAGGCCAAGAAACAGGTGGTGGGATCAGGTAAAGAACCTCTCTGAGTCCCGCCTGGGGATTGCGCCGGAGTCTCTTGAGTTGGTGGCGGAGGATCGAGAAAGATGGAAGGACCATTTAGCCACCCTCGCTCCGCGGCCCTTTTAAAGGATAAGCGGCATTTCGAAAATGATCATAATGATGATGATGATGATAATCGGTATATTAGCACCAATCTATAATGAAACCCTTAAGAAAGAAAATTTCCATGCGCATTAGTTATAATCAGTTGATGCGCATGTGTGACCATATCGTATAAATCCTCAGTTAAACGATATGGTCTCAGTTAATTGGTCGTGTGTTTTTCTAATATGGCTTTGCTGTGACGCTCTTTAGAGGGTAGGTTAAGTGAATACCACCTATAGAGCATCAATGTAAAGGCTGCTTTAGAACAGTTTTGCTACTCTTCGAAACCCTCAATATAGTCAAATGTTTTATTTGCTTTTGTTTATACCATATTCCACAATGAATGGAATGGTGTATATTAAGTTTGATTCAGATGAAAATGTAACAGAGGTAAATAATAACGATGGACTTCCAAGACCTTTAGGGTATTTTATGATCGACACCGAATTCTGGGAAGACTAAGCCATGTCCGTCCGCCTGTATGTCACCAATATTCAGGCCTTAGATTCTCAGATGGAAATATGAAATTTTGTTCAGATGTTCAGATCTTGTATACCACATCTGATACGAAAAATATATATGAAAAATTTACTTGTTATTGAAAATGAGTTGATGCCACGCCCCGTTTTTACGAAAGGATATTCTTAACTTTATAGTTTATATCAACAAAAATTTTGCAACCCGTGGTCAATTGGTATGCGTATATGTTCACATGTGTATGTAAAAATATACACATTTCTAAAATAAAAACCACTCGCAAAATTTGAAAAAAAAAAAACGCTAGAACTTTGCTAGGAGATTTGTCGGTTTATTTTTTCATTTCCGTTTTTTGGCGAAATTTCCTTTCACGTAATTTCAAGGAGTAGTGGGGTGCCGTGGCCTAGTGGTTAGTGTGCATGATTACTAGGCCGCCGGAGATCTGGGTTTGAATCCTACCATCGTGACCTAAAAAAAGACTCGTTCTTTTTCACGTTCCCTACCTCCGCGAGGATCTGACAAACTCTGCGAGAACTTAATTTGTTCATGAAAAACTTCTCAAAGTGCCGTTCGGATTTGGGGAAAAAAAGAAGGTCCCGTTATATGTGAAGAAATTAACACACACAGCATACAGTGTTAAGAAGTTGGCCTTGGTTCACCTCGAGCTGTTGCACAACTCTATTTCTTTTGTTTTACAACTTCAACGTTTTTCTGAAAAATTTTAGGTTTTTCTTCAAATCTGCCTCCAAATGTAGGCGTGGTCCAAAGTCTTGTGTGAACAAAATGTAGAACTAAGCGTTTTCTATAAAAATTAAGCGAAATTTTTTCAACTTGGAACAAAAATATTGAGTAAACTGCATTTGAAAATTTACCCTTAAAAAAGATGCCATGCCCACTGGAGGAGGTTTACCAAAAAAATTTTTCTTTTTTGTGTCTTACATTCTTTAGGAGATGCTAAATGACAAATTCCAGCCTTTCAGAACGTCTTATGGAGGTAGTTACACATTTGGACGCATTGTGGGCGTGTCTGTGGGCAGATTTCAAAATTGTTTACACTTGTACTGCTTCGAAACTTCAGCACCGAAGCTCAAAATTTAAGGCCTAAGAACATGTGACATACAGACGGATGGACGGAGATGGCTTGTTCGATTCAGAATTCGGTCTCGATCATATGCCCTTGAGGTCTTGGGGGTCTACCATTATTATTTCACCGTGTTACAAACTATGTGACAAACTTCATATACCTCCTATTCTATGGCATCCCATAAAAAGGTGAGTAACCTTCCGTTTGTTTGTCAACCCGGGGCGATTACGCTATGCAAGTGTGAACGCGCCCATTAGAAAGTAAGTCTGAAATGGGTCTAAGTCTGGGTGCTAAGTGTGTAGGCAAAAGTAAAGTCAGCAAAACTGATCGTTAGATGCCCCATCCTATCCCATATTGTTAATTAAGGATGCAGTTGTTAATTTTTGATTATTTGTGCTTAGTGGAAACGTTAAGAATATTTACTTAATTCCTTGCAATTAAATTTAGCCGTTTTTGGAAAAACGCCGTGTGGCCTTTTCCACCCAGGATATATGATAAAGCATAATATTCCAGAAGTTAGACTTAAGTGCATCGCAAAAATTTAATTTTTAAGATAAGATAATTTTGTTTTTATTTCAAATCGACCGCTAAAAATAGTCGTGTCCAAATAGTCGTGGTTAAGGTACGTTATTTGTTTATTTTTATTTCTAATTTTTTGTGAAAGTAGGCTAAAACCTCTCGAAATCAGCGTTCTTTTCTGAAATATTTAAGGTTTTTCTACAATTTTCTCCCAAGTGTAGGCCTGTCCCGTAACCTTGTCTAAAAGAAATGTAGAGCTGCATAATTCTGCATAATTTATCCAGAATTTTTTTCTTTTAAACAAAAATATTGAATAAAATAAAAATAAATGAATAGAGTGGTGCAACAGCTCGAGGTGAACCAGGGCCAACTTCTCAATAATGTATGCTGGTGTGTTAATTTCTTTACATACAAGGGGACCTACCATTTTTTGCCGAATCCGAACGGCACTTTGAGAAATTTTTCAAGACAATTAATACTCTCGGAGGGTTTGTCAAACCAGGTGAGAATGGCAGGATTCGAACCTAGACCTCCGGCATAGTAAGCACACACACTAACCACTATGCCGCGGCACCCCACATTGAACCCATATTGAATAAAATGCCTATGAAAAATTATTCTGTAAGTCGATACCATGCACACAGAGTACGTCTGCCGTTTGTTATAGGGTTTATTAAGGTTTACACAGGGTTTATTAATTTTAATGCATAGCTTGTAACACAGTAAAATAATCACCGTGAATCCATTAAGCTATGTTTGTCCGTCCGTCCGTCCGTCTGTCCGTATGTGTGAAGTTTTTTGGGTCTTTCAAATTGAGCCAGGATGCTCAAACTATGAGCGTACTTTGGATCTTATTTTGTACAGACAACTTGTAAAAATTGGCTGAATCCGCCAAGAGCCACGCCCACTACTGGTTTTAATCTAATACAACGTCTATTTGATGTCTGAATTAATGTCTTTTAAAATGTTTAGATCAAGTTAAACAAGGCGTAGGAACTCAAATTTTGGTATAGAGCAATAATGGCCCAAAACCTCTAAAAAGGCAAAATTTGGACCGCCCACAATAGCGACCATGCCCACCTTTAATATGTTAGATCTTTCAAATATGACAACTATTAAAGTCAATGTTATTTGCTAAGTTTGGTTCATACAAAGTTTTGAGCTCCGCCCATTTTTAGGGGGCGTTTTTAGGAAAAAACCTTTGTTTTTCGGTTAAACGCATCTTGTCACGATTCTAACGAAATTACAATTAATTGATTTAAATTTTTAGCCCAGGCCCACGCTTTTGGGGCATGGCCTATACCTACAAACAATATAAGAATTCGGGACAGCAAAATTTTAAGATTTGGTGTTACACGGTATATATGGTCGGGTGTATAGAAGTTTGTCACAGACAAACTCTTGCACTTAATCACTTGTTTTTGTATGTCTTACAATCGCCATAAGATGCCAAGTAACAAACAGCCCCTGTCGACCTTACATGGTTTTGAAAGAACTGAAAGTAATTGCTTGACCAAATGTTGAAGTATCTGTGGGTGGGTCTGAGAAATTTTAGCACGCGTATCGGAGATGTTTTTTCACGTGATCCCACCACTTATTTCTTGGCCTACCAGGTGGGCGACACGCTCGTATTTCTCTATGCTGCTATTTCGCCTCTATCAAATACTCATTCATGTGGAATAGGCTACAAAGCCAATTTTTAAGTATTAAAAATATGTACTATGGCTGACACATCTGGTTTCTACGCATGCTCAGACTAATTTTTGTACTATAACTTAACTCTTTTTATTATTTTTTTTAAGCTTAGACAATTTACAGTTTTAGGTAACTAAGAACAATATAATACAACAATTTACAATTCTACTCATAACTAGGTACCCAAATTGAATTCAACTCATAGAATTGTAAGTTGTTGTAATTTTTAACTTTTCAATATTAAATTTAATTTTTTATGGCTTTGGCATAGGTGCCGCTCCCCAATATAAGCAACGATACATTCGGTATACTTTTTAATTAAAACTAGCTATTCATAAGCCATCTTAAGCTAAACTTCACTCGTCCAAGATATTGCTCCAACTCAAGCATTCGTTGGAGTTATTCGGAAGGCTAAATGCAGTGAATCTTGTTTGGGTCCCAGGTCACACATGGTATTCAGGGAAAAGAGATCTCTGATGAGCTTGCCAAACTAGGCTCAGAAGGAGTTTTCTCAGGACCCGAACATGCTTTAGGCCTACCTGTATCTGTTGTAACGTCTGCCATTGATACTTGGGTTTCTCGTGAGCACAGGGCTCGTTGGCGTGACTGCGATGGGTGCAGACAGACTAAACGACAACGCCCAGACATTTGCGAGGGGTAAGCGTCTTTCCTTTCATCTCTCAGGAGAATCGATTGCAGCCTTCTTGTAGGCATCCTTACTGGCCACCAAGCTTTTGCTAGACAGTTGAATGTGTTATGCTTGAGCGAAACCACTACCTGTCCTGCCTGTGGAGAGACGGCGATACGGCGGAACACTTCCCCTGTACTTGTCCTGCCTTTGCTCGCATCAGGTGGGGGATCTTTGGAGCTGACGTGACACCTAAGCTCTTCATCACTGAAGCTCCTTCTCATCTTTCTTCGAAAGACGGGTAAACTGAATACATTAATGTAAGGTGTCTACATGGTAGTACAATGGACCAGTATTTGTGTCTGAGTGCTCCATCAGATAGTAGCAACCTTCAACAAAAACTTAAGCTAAACTCCCACCAAAAAGCTAATAATAATCAAACACCGGGCAAGCACTTCCATTAAATTCCATTGTTGCGTTGTTGTTGCATTTTGTATTTCTTTGAAAATCCACATAAACACCCAATCTCGTTGACTTACACCGAAAATTTTTAATTATGCAAACATTAGTGTAGCCAATGGCACTTTTAAATGCGCAATGAAAAACTTTTTTACCACCGAAATACACCTAAACTTTTACAATTTACACCTTTTAAGGATGCTACCGCACAGTAAAACATGTGAGTTAATGTAAACACATCCAAATCAGTTCCAGGTGTGAGAGAGGTAGAGAAAACCCTCTCAACCAAGCATTGTCAAACTTTAAAAAGCCACAAATAGAACCAAGGGCAGAAGGGCAACAACAAAAAAATAAAAAAAAAAACTCTCCAACAGGAACAAGCCATTTCTCGCATTCCGCACCCAGAAAACCCATAGAGTTGTTGTGTTATCTGCATCTAGCAGATGAAAAACTTTTCAAAAGCAAAAACATCAACACCGCTCTCTAATCTGACTTCTTGTATTCCCATGGGATATAGAGAGTAAATTGTTTGGGGTGATGCTGCAGTCGGAGTTTGGTGGTTGGTTATACTACTAAAAGACCACCCACACGCCACACCACCTCTTCCAGTCGTATTATCCTTACTTGGAACGAACTCCACTTCGAAGTTCTAGCACTAACCGTTATCAGCAGATTTGTGTTGTGATGCTAATGCTCATGATGCGAGCTGTAGCTTCATTTATCAACAAAAAGCGAAGACGAAAAAAAAACTTTTTTAATACACCAAGAACTGTGAATAAACTCCATGTTAAGGACACGCAGCAGGAGAACGGGTGAACTCAGAATATCTATCTGTTTCTCTGTATATCTGTGCCTGTTTTATTCGCTATGCAAAAAGAAGGCCATCAGCAGAACAGAGCAACAAAAACTTTCTGGAAAATTTTGCTCTTTGCAGTTCGTCTATATAATGTGGGTATACGTGTATACGATGTAACGTAACGATGTTTACTTTAAATTGAATAAAAGGATCTGAATGTTTGTGGTAGCCAGAGGATGAATGTGAAAAGAAAGGATGAACGAAATTGTGGAGGGCTCCCTGAATCCCTATATACGTAATGTGTATGCTCCTTGCGGATTATGACACTCGTAAATTAATGCAAACAGGGCGTTTTTCTTTTGTTCAAAGTCATTCAGCAAGTTAATGTTTTATGTCAAAAGAGAACAAAGCATTAAGGGGCAGATATAAAATGAATACGAGTATAAAACTTAAATTGGCCATGCTTTGTGAAATTAGCTCAGAGAGTAGCACTTAAATGAGCGTGAACCATTTTTAGTCATATCAGAGGGAATCGCAGATGCTTTTCAACATTTGCTGGTAATGGAGCATGCAGACGTTTTAAGATATTCAGTTAACTCGTCAAGTTTTTGGGGCACTGGCCTTTAGAGTTTACCAATACAGCTGTTTTTTGATCATGCCTTTATTTAAAACTCTTTTCAGTTCGAATAGATTATGACCAGCTGGGACCACGTCAAAAACAAAGGAGATTATGCTTTCACATTGATCTGAGTTCTGATCTAAAATTTCTGACGGATCTTAACACCTTGTTTATATAATGTATAGGTACCCGCTTGGCCTACACTTTTGACGTTTGACATCTTACGAGTTTAAGGGATTAAGAAAAGAGGACAAGAAGGAGAGGCACTGGTGCACACTTGTTTTGAATAGCCGTGTGTTGTAAAAATTATCTTTAAGAAAAGCTGATTATGGTAGGACATTTCCTATTCGCGTTGTAGATATGGATTGTAAAATTGCCTTTACTCCCGAAAGTGGAATCGAGGGTGAATTAACCAGCATTCGATCATTGGCGAGTATTACGACTGAAAATTTTGAGGGTTGGAGTGCAATTGGGTTACATTACAAACCGGAAAAAAAGGATAAAAAGAGGCAGGAAAGAGACATTAGCGCAAAATTGTAGTCCCCTAAACAACCCTTTTAAGACTTTTTATCAGGCTTATAGCGGTGAATTAACTAACAAAGTAAAAACCTGTTTAGCGCTATTGAGGTCAATTAAATTTAAAATCAGCGAGATCCCACATTAGGTTCTTAGTGCGAACCATTAAACAATCTCTCATTATCTGTATCCATCGAAACCATCAGTTTTAGAGTCTATATATTGCACTGACGTTTTTCCCTCAAACTTTGTTTCCAATCGGATAAGAAGAGAATTTGCTGCATGTGTGTAGGCACGTTTACGAATGTTTATAATTGAGTAACAAGTTGTCAGCTGCTTTTAACGCTAGCAGAGCGTTAGGTAGTGCGTTTTTAGCCTTCTTAATGTGAGGTGACCATAACCTTGCGCCATGGCGTCGATGTGCTACTAGACACTCATACCACAAATTATAATAATCTGATGTATAACATTATTGTCTTAAAAAAAACCATCTAGATACCATAATCTCAAGATGTCCTTAATGTGACGACCTTTTGCCGGCTCTTATGGCCCCTTCTCAATCACTAACGACTACAATCCTTGACCAGTCTTCCATAAATATCCATCGGCGCTAAGACGTTTGAAGCAAAAAGATTGGGCCCTTATCGCCTGGATCTAGAATTGTCAAGAAAAGCCTGCCCTGGTACGTATAGCCAACTACAAAATAGCCACTAGATCTAGGCTATAATTTTATCCATATTATATTTAGGCAATAAGCGCATATGTTGTGCTCGCTCGTGATGCAGCGATGATTTTTGTTGTAGTGGTCCGGTTAACAAAGACCAACGAAGTCCAACTACAGGCAAAAGGCAAACGAGTCCATAGTGTAAGCGGGGAACTGTCTGTACATTTTCCTTTCCCTAGGAAGAATACAATTTAACTTTATTTAATGTTATGATTATGACTTATAAATCCTAGCCCATTTAGTAAGGTTTGATGGCCTTGTGTGACTTTCTACCGGGATATGGCTTCTTCTTCTATACATGAAATCAGCACTACAAGAACAGGCTGGGAAATGCAAAGCAAAGGCAACGGCTTGACTTCGTGTCATAAACTGTCGGTTCTTAGAGGATGGTAAAGATTGGATCTGAAATTCAAAGAGAATCTCTGCAATCTCACTATTAAGTCTCCTATTCAAATATTTATCCATATTCTAAACTGAAAATCTGGCGCAATTATCTATTACGCTTTTATAAACCTCCATTTCAATACGTGGGCATTCGTAGGAAACCCATATTTATCTTCTCAGACAGCGAAGTAGCTCCTTGATAGCTGTTTACGTGTACTTGTCACCCATCTACAGATTTTATGGCTGTAAAACAGCAGACTTTCTAGCGAATGTCAGTGCAACCACATATCCGGAAGAAATATCCGAAGTGTGCGACAGGTTTGGAAATCAAAAAGACTGGCTGGTATCCCAAATAGAACTCTTAAAGCAGCGGTTAGATCTAACATGAACATGGTCGTTAATTTGTATAACACATGGTATTCCCTGATCGATGGAAATTGCAGAGGCTGGTTCCTCTACCGTAATGAACAAAAACGGAAATGGCCTGGAGCGGAAATGTCTGAAATGAATCAAGTAGTTTTTGGAGAAACGGGCAATTTTTCACAACGCCATATATGTTTTTCAACGGATGCGCTCGACTACTGATCACATGCCCGCATTAAGGCAGTAGTTGACACTGCCCAAAAAGCCATAAAAGATAGACGCTGGCAAAAAGGCTCAAAGCAGTACTGTTGCTTAAAAATTGTTGAATGCTGGAAGCAAAAAATTCATTCACCTTCGCGAACTGGAAACATTATTTTTGAAGCCCCACAGAATGGGAGCGTACCAAACTAGGTTAGGTCATCATACCATACAGATGATGAAACAAAGGAACACTCCGTGCCGGGAGAAATACCGCAGGGCTCAGTCCTGGGACCAATACTGTGGAACCTAATGCACGACGACATCTTAGCCAGAATTTCGCAGTTCCCCTAATAAAATTGATTTTATAAGTTCGAACATATGTAGATTCATCATCTAAGTTATGATTAACACAGAAAAGATCTTCAAAGCTAATCCGCTGTATGTAATCTGAGCTTCAGGAAGATACCTTCCAATTCTCAGCAGTTTATACGGGCGCATATACGGGTGAATCCAAATTTTTTTCAAACCTGAAGTAAACGGCTTTCAGTGCAACTGCAAAATTGTAGTTTTCTACATGACAATGCAGTGGTTTCATTGGCAAAAAACGAGCGGTTTGTTTGACTTTGCGCATAGAGTTCACAATACCATTACTCGGGCCTTACTTACTGTTTGTGGGTGGAAGATTTACGTTCAGATCCATAGTTGACTGGTTCTGAAAATCCGGCTCGAAGGACCAGTGCTTGTGGCCCGGTAGATGATTTTCCACAAATCTTAATCTCTAAGTTAAAACACAATTGGTTTATTTGAATTTACTTATTGGTAAGTATATTTAATGAGCATAAGCTTTGAAGGTTTAGGCAGTCTGACGTTTGTTACAGGTAAAAAATTAATGCCGATCTCGAAGAGATTGAAACCGGAAAAACACGCTCCTTTTATTAAATTACTTAACAAAGGGGGTGATGTATGCACATTCAATGAGTGCATACAGTTGACGTCTTAACACTTACTCAAGGTGGCGCTACCAGTCGTGGGTGGACCTGGGCCTTAGCCAACACGCTTTGCCAACCAGCTCTATCTCCAGCTAGCCGTCTCCAGTTTCGCACGCGAAGTTGCCTGAGGTCCCCTTCCACTTGGTGCTTCACCTGAGTCTCGGTGCTCCTCTACTGCGCCGTCCCTGCGGGGTGGATTCGAAGATTTTCCGGACCGGGCGTTGCTATCCATCCGCTCTATGACCCAGCCATCGTAGACGTTGTATTTTGACTCTTTGGGCTAGGTGTCGCTTTACAGCCCGTACAATTCGATGTTTATATCTCCTCCTCCACTCTTCGTCTATGCACACGGAACCGTAAGTCGTTAGAAGAATTTTCCTCTCGAAGCAGCCTGAAGTGTTTTCATTCGCTTTTGACAGGGTCCATGCTTCAGGGTCTTATAAATGGACGATTCAGTTGCTCGGGAGAGGGCAAAGAAACAGCGATTGGTAAGAGTTATTCTTTGTTTGATTTCAGCGCTGGTGTCATTGTCTGAATTGATATACCCAGAAAGGAAAAGTCCCTAACTATCTCAAAGTTTTAGCTGTCTATGGTGATGTTCTGTCCAAGGCGTCGGTGTTGGGTGTCTCTTCTTGATGACAGAATATACTTGATTTTGCCCTCGTTGACTGCCAAACCCATATTCACCACTTACGTCGCAATACTCATGAAGGCTTCACTGACATCACGCTTTGTTCTTCCAATTTCGTCTGCGTAAGCATTTGAACGGACTTTTAAAAATTTGTGCCTAATGAAAATGTGGCTTCGGAAAGGAACTTAAAGATTACATTTTCCTTAGCCTAAGTAAATGATTTTATTGTTTTAACATAGTGTTAAAAATTTGTGAATGAAACTTTGTCATAATATCTATACCCAACAAATAATGATTATTGGTTAGTCCTGTCAGAACAATGCCCATATAATAAGTCTAGGTAACATAATGAGTCTAATCTTCGAATCCACACCGCAGGGACGACGCGGTAGAGGAGCACCGAGACTCAGGTGGTACACGCAAGTGGAAGGGGACCTCAGCCAACTTCGCGTGCGAAACTGGAGACGGCTAGCTAGAGACAGATCTGGCTGGCGAAGCTTGTTGGCTGAGGCCCAGGTCCACCCCGGACTGTAGCGCCACCTTAAGTAAGTAAGTAACATAATGAAGTTCAACTTTACAACGATGCAACACTTTCTCACTCATGCCTTTCACTTACCTGTGAGTCAGAATAAGTTTCGATAGGGTCTAATAAAAAACAAATTATTGCATGTATTCGGTCAGGTCTAAGCTCATATGTTCATTGTTAAAATGTATAACTTCCAATGCAGGTCTTTATTTACACGCATAAACTTCCCCCATTCCGTGGCGATCCTAACTTTGTATTTGTGCTCATTTCAGTTGATGGCCGTCAGGTATGCAGTCTTGTTGTGACGGAAATTAATGTACCAGCCATTGTTGACTTCCGGGACAATGTAACATTGTCGTGCGGCTACGATATGAGTGGGCACACATTAAACTCAGTCAAATGGTACAAAGACGAAATGGAGTTTTTCAGGTGAGTACCCATCACAGATTTAATTCGATTCTCTTTGTTAAAATTTAAATTTTTGTGTTATAAATGCGCCTCGTATTAATCAGATATTCCCCAATGATGCATCCATTTTATATGAAATTTCCGGTTGAGGGGTCTGAAGTACAAGATGGAAAACATTTCTGCAATGAATCTCTTTGCAAAATAGATCTTGGGATTTTGGGGAAAAAATCGTCTGGTATTTACAGATGTGAAGTTTCTGGTGATGCTCCACATTTTAAATTAGCAACGAAAGCCGCCAATATGACTGTTGCTGGTAAGGATTAATTTGTTTTTTTTTTGTCCTTGTCATACCCTTTACAAGTGATTAAATTTTATAATATATTCACAGCTTTGCCGCAAAATAACCCCCTAATTAGTGGATTCCATCCAATGTATCATTTTGATGAGTTTGTCACGGCTAATTGCTCTTCAGATTATTCTAGTCCTTCGGCAATACTTTCGTGGTATATAAATGGAGAAAAGGTTTGAAATGATCCATCGTAGACTTTGCAAATTTTCTTAGTGCTTATATGTCTTCAGGCATATCCAGGAGAGCTTCAACCAAAGGACGAGCACACATTCGCTGCACACGACTATTTTCTAAAGCGACAGACGCTGCAGATTAATTTTTATGTGAATGGTCCGCGTTTCCTTTATTTGCGAAAAAGTCTGGAACTTAAATGTGTAGCGGACATTCCGAGGTATCCACAACTTCGAAGAGAAACAAGATTATCAGCAATATTGACGCACGATCAAAATTTGAACAACCAGATGCTGCTTAGTGCAGGTATGTTCTATACCAACGGTGGTTAACATTCGAAAACTCCTATCTGAAATTCCGTTCTATTTTTTGTAGGAGGTCAAGAAAAACTAGCCACAACATCGACATTGATTTTTCTTTTTCTAAGCGTACCGCTTTTTCCATCTTTAATCTTTTTCCTTGCTGACATTTTCAGCTAGTTATGTTAACCCACTTACATTTCTCATTGAAAGAAAAAAGATGAATAAGTTTAAGATTCAAAATCTAGTACAACACTAGACTTAGCGTTGTTTATTAAGAACATAAAACACTTAATGTCACCATAGATTAAGACATCGTGTATAAGAAACTTTAATTCATAAGCACATTTAAATTAATAAAAAAGGATAAAATAAAAAATTAAAAATAATCACGAAAAATCATAAACACTCTTATCAGTAGACATTCAAATCTTTTGTAAGAATTTTTCAAATTATTTGAGAAGTATTTTGTATAATGCAAACAAAACATTTTAAATGTTAACTCATTAATATTTTAAATTGTAAATTTTAATTATGAGAAATAAAATTTCATCGAGATTGTAGATAGGAAATGTTTTATTATACGAATATATTATGTATTTGTTTTGTTGGATTTTTTTATTTGTTAACAATAAAAAGAATATTTGCCTATTATTAATAAAAAATAATATTGTCTTTGTTTTTAATTGAAACTTTGAAACTGTAACAGGTAGGTAAGTAAATACAACTATATTAAAGACTACCTTGTATTTACTTCACAGGTGCTCTTAGAACAACTCTAATTAGAACAACTTTAAAATTGATGGCAGCGAAAGCAGCAATTAGCCTCAGAGAATCCCTGCATCTATGGCTCGTGATAACAAAGGTCATGCAAGCGTTCTAAATGGCCAATGGACTACGTTGAGCCATTCCTTGACTATAATGTCAAGTTCTATAATGTCAAGTTCAAGACAAAATTCCCAAGCGGAACTACTTGCGAATTGGGTGAGGTCTTAGATGCATCTGCAATAGCAATCTATACAGACGGATGAAAACCATCAGCACAGTTTCTTTTTCAGTATTCTTAACTTATGCATCTCCAAACGCCTGCCGGATTATTATATAGTGTATTTCAAACAGAAATCAGGGCTATTCGAGAAGAAGTGGCCTGGTTTTCAATCAACTCAATAGCCTGCAGCTTTTTCGAGATAGCCAATAAAGATAGCCAAGCTGCAATAAAAGCCTTGGAATCACCAACGGTACGATCCAAGTTGGTTAAACAATGCCTCGAATCTCTAAACGAGGTTTCTGTCAAAGCTGGGTTCCAGGCTACGGGGATATTTTAGGCAACTGCAGTGCTAAAAAAACTAGATAGAAAAGGTGAAATGTTAATCCGACTAACATAACGGAAGACGCAGCATCATCAAATGAGATAAAACTTCCCCAACAAAAGCTGTCAACAGGTGGAATGACATCAGCACATGTCTCCCTTCCAAGCAAATCTGGCCAGGCTAGTGCTCGATCGTAGGCAAACGAAGAGATTCATATTGTTTAATAGGATAAATCTGAGAAAGATACTTGAGAAATATACCTTTGCAGGCCAATGTCTGGTAGGGCGATATGACAGAAGACTTGGTGCTGCCCACAAAGATTTCTGTAGAACGTACAGAGAAGAAAGAGATTATTCCTTTCTTCTTGCTCAAAAAAGGAATGGTTTTTTCCTCTTCCTCGTCTCTGTAAGTTCTACAGAAATCATTGTGGGGGTTCACCTCCTGTGTAACAGTCGCGCTCTATAGGCTTTGAGAAGGAAAATTCTACCTGAATACTCTTTTAAAAATCTAAACGATCGAGCTGGATTCGACTAAAAAAGCCATTGGTGAACCACACAAGCCATCCCTCCTCCAGCTGGGAACTCAATTGTAGAACACCTACAGCAAACGCCAAATCCTCCCACCACTCCTCCCTCCCCCACTACACCGGAAAGGTTTTTCCACAGGAATGGCCTCGTACGGGCTCATACCGCTTCGGTCATACCGCTCATACATCCTTCACATCTCCGCCCGTATCGGAGCACCGGTAAATGTTCCCCCTGGTACGAGTTTATAGCGGTTCGGTTACTTCTACCTCTCACATTCCCCCCTGTCCTATTAACCCTCCCTCTAAGTCTTGCCTTAGACGACTGGACCGATGTGGGCTTATACCGCTTCGGTTGCTCTCAGCTGCATGCCCTTACGGAAACGGTGGTATATATTACCCCTGGTTAGGAATGCATGCCGCTTCGATTACCCCTTCCTCTCCCATTTTTCCGAGGCACATGGGACAGACGACATTTTGACAAAGTCGTCTGTGGCATAAGTTTACACCGAAGCTGGTTACCCTGTATTTTTTGTCTTAGAATTCTACCCCACACGGGGTTCACACTGAAAACGGTTACCCGTGCACTCTCCCATCATTGAGGCTAATAATTCTTGCTTGAGGAGCAATAGGCATAGACTTATACCGAAATCGGTTGCCCTTGACTTGGTTGTCATATAGACTTGCTCCTCAATGACCTCCTACTACCTTGTTGAGGCGGGTTCGCAACGAAAACGGTTACCCTCGACCTTAAATTATTCCCTCTATTTCATACTAGCTCCTCCCATCCCTGCAAGAGATGATACTCTCCTGTACCTTGAACTACAATCAAGGAGTGAGGCGAATCCATGCAGTGTGAAATGTTGGACCGCCCCGCTCCTCCCCTCCCATCTTTTAGGCAAAATCCCATCTCTAGAGTCCAGTAGTCACGGAACTCTCACTGATGGAATCCTCCGAAAGGGTCACCCTCCTTTACCATTTTTTGGGTAAGTCCCTAACGAATCCAGCATTAATTGGTGATCTTTGGAAAAGGCTTACACGGTTAATGGTTGCCTCGACCTTTCTCACCCAAAACGGTCAGTTATCATTTAGGTCCTAGGCCGGTAACTTTAGTTTTTGGAAAAAACTGTTTTTATACCCTATTTCACAGGAATGGAGTATATTAAGTTTGAAACATGCGAAAATGTAGCATAGAGAAATAATGATGATAGACCCACAAAACCTGAAGAGTAGATCGAGACTGAATTCTGAGTCGAATGAGCCGTGTCCGTCCGTATGTCGCAAATTTTTAGGCCTTAAATTTGAAGCAGGAAGCTGAAATTTTGTACGTAAGCTCTCTGTCATCCAAAGCAATACAAGTGTTAAATTTTTTTAAATCCGCCCACAGACACGCCCACAATCGGTCTAAATGTGCAACAACCTCCGGTGCTTAAAAGACTGTAAGACGTCGTGAAAAGCTGAAATTTATTATTTAGCATCTTTTAATGATAACAAGTCATAAAAAATAAAAGTAAAGTCCACAGACCACCCCTTGTGGGCGTGGCATCGATTGAAAGTGTAATCTTTCACATGCAATTTATTCAATATTTTCGTTCCAAATCGAAAAAAATTTACTTGATTTATTATGTAGAAAACACCTTTTTGTAAATTTCTTTGATACAAAGTTTTGGGCCAGGCTCACATTTGGAGGCAGAATTTAAGAAAAACCTCTAATTTTCCAGAAAACATGGATTTCGACTACTTTTTAGCCTAACTTAAGTAAGGCTAAGAAATAAAATTTAGCACCTTAGCTTTACCGAGCTTTAGCCTAACTTAAGTAAGGATAAGAAATAAAATTTAGCACATTAGCTTTACCGGGTCTTATACTAGATTTCGTTCCTAAAAAGTTTTTGGCCACACCCATCTTAAGAGGTTGATATTACGAAATTGTTGAATTCTAACCAAAAAATTACATTTTTGGCATCGAATTAAAGAGTAATTGTTCAAATGCAACTTATTCAATATTTTTGTTCCAAATTGAAAAAATTTTACAAAATATGTTATGTAGAAAATATTAAGTTCTACATTTTGTTCATACAAAGTTCTGGGCCACACCTATATTTAGAGGCATAACTTCAAACTTATCAATTTCCAGAAAAACATGGATTTAGACTGCTCTTTAGCTTTACTAAGTGTAGAATAAGAAATAAAATTTACCAAATAAAGAACACCGGATACTATTTCAGATAACGTTCTTACAAAGTTTTCGGCCACGCCCATCTGTAGAGGTAAATTTCACAAAATTATTGAATTTGAACCAAAAAATTACAGTTTTGCATACATTTTAGCCACAAAACTGGACATTTCTATGCTAAAATTGATCGGTTAAAGGGGTTGGACATGCCACGCCCCTTTTTCAAAAAAAGTGAACAAAAACTTAAAAGGAAGGATTTTTTTTATGTAAAATGATGCATAAATGGTAGCGGGACGGGGATAGAAAACAAGAAAATAAACGAATGGACGGGAGAGAAGGAATGGAAAGGAGAAAAGGAATTGGAGTAGGGTACACCGCGGTCCGTTACAGATGGACCAAAGTTGTTACATACGCACTGTTGCACCTAATCACTGGTTTAATTTTCGCTTTTAACGTATTTTCTCATTATTCTAATGAAATAAGAAATAAGAAATTATCTTATTCTAATATATAAGAATTATTTTATTCCATTTTCAGCTCACGCCCATTTATGGGAGCGTCGCCAATACAAATTATTGACATAGTATATATGAATTCAAAAACTTTTAAATTTGGTTTAAAAAAACTTTTATTAAGAAGCTCGTGACAGATGAACTCTTGCACTTACCTACCTACTAACTTGTTTAATTTAATCTTTACATGTAGATAGACACTTGTTCCACCCTATGAATAACAAGAAAAATGATCTTGGATTTTTTATAAAGCTTGACAAAGAACCATGAAGCAAGCCCTATTTTTCAAAAACAAAAATGAAGATCATGTATAAAGTAGGCAAGCCGTTGGCCTTTCTTGGATTATTTCTTTTTTGCAAACATACTTTTATAGCCACAAGACCGAAAGGAACGAAGATATTTGGGAAATAATAAAAAAATATTTTTTCTTACCGTTCTTCGGCTGTCAGAAGCAATGCGGACAACAGAATTGCGAGAGCTTTGCACACCTTGTTTTGAAAGCTAAAGGGTATATGTATACCAAAATTGGGCTTGATGAAGTTTTGCAAGTGGTTTAACCCTCTAAGCGAGAAAATGCCGTTAAAGCTAACTCATAGTACCCCACTTCCCTTCTTCCCTTATTTTAAGAAATACTTTTCTTGAAGATTTACTGCGGGCTAGGAACAACAGAATAATGAAACTGGGTCTTAGTGGAGGTTGCCGAGAAATCATTAAGCTCATTAAAAATGCATTTCGCCTAGGTAGGTATACTATTGCTTTTTTTAGCTTTCAACGTAAGAGATTATTGCCTGAAACACGAACTGGGCTTCTTAGTTAGGCGGAACCAATTTCTCGAGCTTTTGCCGTTTATTCTAACAACGCCCTCAGAGCAAAACAACTCAAGGGAACTTTTAATATATTCCTCCATCCTGTATTACCCATTAGCCATTACCATTTGCAGATAATTACGAGTTTGAAAAAGTACCTATCTCACCGCACACTGGGATGGAAAATAAATTGCAATAAAATAATAGTGCTACTTAGCGCTGCTAAAGAATGACAGAGTTTCCAAGAAAACTCACTCTGCTCGCTCATTCCCATTTCCCTCAAGTCAGATGAAGCAATTTCCGGTGGAAAACTTGCAAAAGAAACTTTCGCTGTGAGTTTTATTTTACCCCCAGGGTAGCATGAATTACTTTTAAACATATCCGGCAAATGCATGTGCTTGCTTGCACATTTCTATATATGTACGTTCATAATGTATGTGTGTGGGTAAATACACTCACACACACTCCGTTAACCATATGTGTGGCGGGCGCAACATCGCATAAAACATAGAGACGGTGAAAGTTGCAAACACATCCCAGGGCGCCTTGAGCGCATTTCTGCGCAAACTTTATCCTTTAATTTCTTAAAGGAGCCAATTTTTGTTGAAGGAATTAAATTTCCGGTATGAGCCCAGCCCAGCGTCTGGTGTACTTCGAAAATAAGTGGAAATTTTAAAAGCAAAATGCTTTAAGGTGCATGGCGTACTGCGTTGCCGCCTTAATGGATAATTCAAACAAACAACGACCCTTGAGCTAATTGTTTACCAAGAACTTTTGTCTTAGTTTTCAATTTAATATCAATTTCCGAAACCATCGTAACACATTGATTCGATCCCAACGTGTCCGACCATTTTGGTTGTGTTAAAACTAAATTTCAATTTAATTGCCAATTCCCATTGCTATAGAAAACGAAGAAAAGACCTCTCTCTCTCTCTCAAAACTGTGTCCCGTTTCGCTACATAAAAATCAGAAACCCGACCACAGCAATCCATTCCGTTCTGACCACTAAAATCGGTCGGAGTCGAAGCAATATAAATCCATTTCGAAAAGGAACGGAACGTATTAAAGCGGAAAACTATAAAATCCAATAGTTCTCCCTCGATGTGTTAAAGAGATATAGGAAACAATTTTCTACATTGTTATGGGCTTAAGTGCAGCAGTGTGCAAAAAGGTCGATAATAATAAAAGGAGATGTGAGTTTTGTGGCTTCAAGAAGGTATGGCATAACTTGCTTCTAAGGACACGGTTGGTGATTCTGATTCTTTTAAATTGGCCACTTGCACCCAATGGCTTTGTTTAATGTTAGGTTATTTATATTTTTCCTAATTTTTGATCAAATCAAGTCAGTTGAGGAAAGAAAATGGAGGGCATGGTTGGATCATTGATCCAGAAATGGCACAGGTATGGTAAAGTTATTGGTTGGGACTAAGTGACAAGGTGTCATACAAATATTTCGGCTTTATTTTGCGATTAACAAAGATTAACAAAGGTGCGCCATGCAAAGCTAATTTAAGTGCTAGTACAACCATTTCGGTCTCACCCCGAAATTCGATTCATTCGGTTTCATTCAGACTGTTACGCGGGTTGGTAAGGGTGAAAAAATAATGCATTGTCACCATAGTTTAGGTAAGATTATATGAGCTAAAGTACCGTAGGTTGCAAACACCGTGGATAAACAGAATAATCTATACAGAACCTTATCCAATCAATGTTTGATTCCTTCAGATCCGACACTACTTGGAAATCTTATTTAAGAGGGAATAGCTGTCACAAGAAGTGTTGAAGCAGCATTCCAATTCAAAGTAACTCGATGGGCGTGATGTAGAGAGAGTGAAAGAGAGAGAAAGAAATGATTTAGGAGAGAACTGGTGTCCAGTGAACGACAAAGATCAAGTCAAATTGATCAAGTCAAATTGATCAAGTCAAAAGATCAAGTTGAATAAGTAAACGACTCTAGAACGGCTCCCGGTAGTTAGATACGCAAAAAAAAAAATTATGGAAAAAAGCCAGATTTTCCTGATCCCTACTTTTTCTGAAGTTTCAGCCATTTGTTCAAAAAAAATTTCTGGCTTTTTTTTTCATTATAGAAAAAGGTTAAAACACCAGAAAAGAAAAGGCGGTTTTGGAAGTGTACCGTATTGGAATAATTAATACTGTAGTTATAAGTGTTTATAATTACAATAGTGACTTGAGCATAATGTACGCATGAAAAAAGAAATTAAATAAAAACATTACTATATTTTCCTTCGAAGTAAATAGAGGTATTTTACTTACAGTAGTTCAATACACTACAGGAAGAAATGCCAGAAATCAAATTTCTGTCGCTTTTTCGGTTTCATAAATTGAGAGATGATAGCCCTCCCTACACTACCCTACTGCATCTCTAGTAGTCCACTTGTAAGGTACGCTACGCCTCACGATTGACCCTTAGAATATACTGGCAAGCCAACCGGATTTTGATCACTTTATCATTGAGTCCAATTAAATACTGTTTTCCTTGCATTTGTGCGGTCCATGAATGGTTAAAAATTCCTATCTTTCGCGATTGTGTGCGGGAATGTTGATTGACATTGCTTTTTTGGGGGTTCGCAGGATCCCTCCTTTGGCGCAGGAACATACAATACTGGCAAATCATACAACAAATCAATCAAGGCAAATACTTAAATCCAGAGTAGTTGACCCAATAGACCCAACTTCAATAAAGCTCATATCAAGACATTTCCTTGTTAAATAAGATTCTTAAAAACATGTTGTCTAAACCCGATCTCGGATGCACAGGTCCAGTTTTTCAGTGATGAGTTAAGCACGAGTAAAATAAAGATTAATTAATCCCGGAACAAATCGAGTTTCGTGCAGAGTTAACTCCATCGAAAAAACTATTAAATCTTCATGTCATGTCATGTCATTTTCAAGAGGCCGCACATCAATTAAATGGGTCGCGGAGCGAGGGTGGCTGAATGGTCCTTCCATCGTTCTTGATCCTCTGCAACAACTTATGAGATTCAAGCGCAATTTCCAGGCGGGATTTGGAGAGGTTTTTTACCTGATCCCACCACCTGTCTCTTGTCGTACAAAGGGGCGCATTTCAGCTAGCATGACCTGTCTGGAAGTCTGTCAGGCATGCCAACAACGTATCCAAACCATCGAAAAATCGATCGTTCCACTGGGAGAAGTAGCTGCTCAACATTAATATTCCCACGAGTACTGACGTTTCTCACTTTATCCCTAAAAGTAACACTAGCAATCGAACCTCAGGAATCTAATTGCGGCATCTCGTACCCGCGATCTAATTCTTTCGGACATTAGGTACCCAAATTTCGTGACCATAAATAAGGGTTGGAGCGAACACAGAATTAAAAACTGAGATCTGTCGGCCGACAGGCGCACCTCCTCTACTTTTGCTCCAGCTTTGCCAATTCTTCAGGGCAAGTCGGTATCAATCCTCCTATCTTTCGTGAGAAAACCCCGGGATACCTACTTACACTTCTCCATATGTTTCAATGGAACTCCATTTATGTGCAGGTTACACTGCACAGTATTTCGGGAAACAACCATCACTTTCGATTTGTTCACGTTTACCTTCATCCCGGCATCACAATAATTAATCAAAACATTTGATCCCGGCATTACAATAACTAATCATATGTTTTGATTAATTATTGTGATGCCGGGATTATTCGAAATTATTGTCATTCCCGGCTATCACTTCGCATATAAACATAAGTAAGTGGAAAACTTCAGCTCCGGCAAATAACTCTCAAGTATCAACGAAACAACCTCCAAATCGCAAAAAAAACAACCCCCTAAATTGGGGGATAATTTCAATCTAAAACTACTCCCTAAATCGAAGATGAAATAAGTCCCCAAACATCAGGTATGAAATAAACCCTTAAATGGGTATGAAATAAAATGCAGTGGGGTCGCAGCAGTGCGCCACGCCCCCCATAAAAATATCACTGTTTCGCTTGAATCCTGAAAAGAAAACTTTTGATGATTTTCAAGCAGAATTTGGGGACAAGCAGAATTTGGGGACATTTATCATAATGAAAAAATCCCTCAACTTGAAGTATGTCATTAGCCCACAAAAGCCCATGAAATCGTTCATCAATTTAAGGGGTTAATTTAATATGAAATAAGTCCCCACTCCCTTACATTGTTTTTATAGTGTAAATACCCCACAAGTCATGTACTGTATGCCAATCATTTGTGTAGGCCACGCCTCCAAAAGTGTGTGTGGGTTAAAATTAAAATCAGTTAAAGAATCTTGAAAAATGCATGAATCTTCAAAAACAGTTTCTTACTAAAAACGTCCCCTAAAAGTGGTCGGGCTCTATGCTTTAGAATGAAACAGTTATTTTTCTTTCTATTCAGACTGAATTTTCTGAGAAATCGGGTGTTTAAAGATGATCGGTCCTATTTTACTATTATTTCATCAAAACTTGAGGTCCTACCTCAAGTTAAGGCTGGCTACCTTGATTAAAATGCATTGTAAAAATAAAATATAAATTTGGTCACGCCTGACATTCAAGTCAAATGTGGGCGTGGCTGTGGGCAAATCTTTTTTTAATATTCATACTTTGGCCTGTACAAAATGTGAACCTAGCTACAACCCAAGTTCAAGCTTCCTAAGGCAATTCTAAGGACTTAAAATCTTTACACATGCGAACAGATGGATGGACGGACGGACAGACATGGCTTAGTCGATACTCTGTCGGTTTCGAACATATCTCTAAAAAGTCCAAGGGGTCAAGGGTGGTTATTTCATTATGTTAGAAGCTATGCATTAAAAATAAATGCCCTGGGTAGGCTATAATCAGGGGAAGAAGTTAAATTTTTTCTTCAGATTCTATGCTCAAAGGTAATCTTTCAAAAAAACACACAGAAACAACTTTGAAAAAAAAGAACAAGATTATTGAATTGTTTTCCAGAGTTTGATTGGGGCTCAGCCCCTTCAAATTTGGCGAGTTAAACCCAAATTAATCTTGGGCCGAGACTGACTGAAAACTGATTCCTGGGGTTAAGCTTAATTATAACTTCGTAACTCGCAGGATCACGCACTAAAAAACTGGCCCTTATTGACATTTAACTATGTGGCTTCTTGCCCGGAAGAATCACCATTGTGGAGATGCTCACTACAAGTCGAATTTTATAGAAGGCCAACAAATTTTAAATCTACACATACCATCTTTTGATGGACTTTAAAGCAGCATTATAAAATTGCATTCATAGGCAGCGGGTCAACTTATCCTGAGAAAAATGATCAGTGACGTAGGTATAACATTCAGCTCGTCGGAACATGCTCGAAACAAGTTACACTCAAAAAACACCATGGTACAGATTCGTGGGAGAATCACCCCTATTCCTATCACGAAAGATTAAGTGTAAACTTTTCAAAGCCGTAAACCGGCCGGATAGAAGGATAGGGACAGAAGAAAAAAATTATATATATTTGTCTTGTGAATAGCCGGGATAAAACTGCGCAAACTTTATGCGCTGCACCAATATGTATTTATATGCAGTAGAAAAAAAACCAAGACCAAACACAGTATCATCGAGCTGATGGAGAACTATGCCCTAGCCAAGAGTATCTTTAAATTCGAGTCTCCAATCTTGATAAGATCACAGAGACCGAAGCTCCGTTTTAGGAACTAAAGCCATCGCGGTTACTAGAGAGTTTGATCTGGAGTACAGTGAGCACCGTAATCAGGATCGTACTTGACGAAAAGCTACTTTGACCCAGGCAGCGACCCTAGTCGGTAGCTCGCAAAAAAATGTCACGACTATAATTCTGCCTATGGCTTGTGTGCCAGGCATCTTTGTTTAAAAATCTTAAATTTTTTAAGGTTAGATTAGATTTTAACCATTAGTCAACTCAGTTTTTTATTCACTCTTCTAAGGCGTTATGCCTTACTTATAGCTTACTGTGTTTCTATTAACGTGTTCTTGACGGAAGCAGGACTTTCTCCGTTTAACGCAGCAACGAAACGAGTTATATATGGCTTCATTGTTTGAAACAGAACTTGACTACCCATTAACTATTTAATTTAGTATTTATGATTGTATGCATTTTAACTCTTAAATTCTAATTGTAGTGATAAATTCCTTAGAACATTTTGTTTCTTGCGATTTTTGTGAATTTTCAACACTTACCTTTAATACACAGCGTTTAATAGCATTATTTCCAGCTCAATTAATGTAAATTCAATTATTACGCAGCCAATAATTACGCAGACTACTCTTAGACATCCTTGCTTGCATAGTAGGTAATGTTACGACCTAAATTCAATGTACCCAAAGCTCCTTTATTGTGGCAAAGCCAACATTCTGTTTCATGAAGTAGGTACACGCAAACTTTGTTTCAGCTCCTAGAAATCATTGTATAAGAAAACGCACACAAAACAACAGAAGCACCCGGTGGAGGTTCTGCTAAAGCCTGACGACTTGCATATTTAACTACCTTGGGGGGATAGGTATTTTCGCCAAATCGAAAAACAAATCAGAGCCACAACGCTAACGAGAATCATCTTGCGAAACTTAAAATACAACACAAATAGAACTTTGTAATTTACAGAATTTACAATTACCCAAAACATTTTTTTTTTTGCATGAGAATTCTAAGAAAATTCCTTTGGCAAAGTAAATTGATTGAAATAGCTCTAAAATGTGACGAAGGTTAATTGTTTTATGAGGCACAGCAAACGATTTACCAGCTTTTCATAATTAAAGCAGAACATTAAAGTTTTTTTTTTTCAAATTGAAATGTCAGCACGTTAACGTGTACAATATAAGCAAGTCTATTCCACATTTTTGTAATGTTTTCCAACGAATTCTATGTATACTACGCTATACGTCCTAAGGACCTAAGTTAAAATTGTGTGATAGAAGCACTCGTTCTGCGCGAGCTCTGCAGCATAATTGCTTTAAGGGAAGCATTCAGCTGACTGTAGTTAACGAGAACATTCTTTATAAAAATGACGATAAAATAGAATGACGATAAATAAAAAACTTATGACATATTGCGACAATTTTTTATTAATTTTCCAGAAAAACATGGATTTCGACTAGTTTTTAGCCTTTAAAAGGGGTCGATTTTACATAATTATCTTGAGTTTAAAACGCAAAACCAAAATGTTTGCGTAGGTACATTAAAGCCACAAAATTGCATATTTCTTTACTTATACTGATTTTTGGGTTTAGAAACTAGATATACAACTTTTAAAAAAAATTAAAAAGCCTTATAAGGAATAAAATATTTTTATAGTTAAATAATTATTCTAGACTGGTTACGGAAAGAAGATGGAATCCAAAAATATATAGGAATAGAAAAGACAATAGGAATGGAACTAGTGGCTGGGTTATAATCCGCTTAGGCGATTCGTTGGATACCCCATTCCAATCGATTCCTGTCAAGCTCCAAATCGCCAAATGTCAAATATGATAATCTCTTAGAGCTAAAATAGGGGCATCAACCCCATTTCAAAAACATTTATTGTCCAGAAGAAGCCCTAAACCTCATCAGGAGAACATATAGTCCATCAGACGAGGTTTGCATGTGCTAAGTGCATCTTTAACCAAAAATTAGGCTTCTATTCAAGTACACCCCTAAAAGTGGGCGTTGTTAAAAACTTTCTAGTAAGCGGATTATATACAGATATATTATGTTAGCATAATAAAGCAAGAATTAATTGATTATAAACAAACATATTGCATGCAAATACGGTTTGGAAAACGGCATATTAAATGCGACCACGCCCAAAATGCAGGCGTTTCTCGATTTTTTTGGAAATGCTAGCTGATTTCAACGTAATACGACAATTTTTATTTTTTATGCTATTAAGTAAAGTGGGCGTGTCAGTAGGCGGATTTTAAACATTTAAAGGTCTTGGGCCAATATTGCTCAGTACCAAAATTTGAGTTCCTATACGCCTTGTCTACCTTGACCAAAAGGCATTTTGAAAAAAAATGCGAAATTGAGGTTGTCTCACATTGAAGCCAGTAGTGAGAGTGGCCGTTGACGGGTTAAGCCAATTTTCACACTTTCTCTGTGCAACGGAAGAACCAAGCCGTGTACCGAGTTTCAGCTCTCAAGTTTGATTTTGAAGTGCTGCGGTCGGTCCACAGGAATGGAGAACATTAAGTTTCATACAGGCGAAAATGTAACATAGAGAAATAATGACGATAGACCTTCAAGACCTTAAGGGAATATGATTGAGACCGAATTCTGAGTCGAATGAGCCATGTCCGGCCGTCCGTCTGTCCTTCCGTATGTCACAAATTTTAAGGATTTAAATTTTAAGCTAGGAATCTGAAATTTTGTACGTAAGCTATCTGTCATCCGCAATACAAGTGTTACAATTTTTTAAATCCGCCCACAGACATGCCAACAATCGGTCTAAATGTGCAACAGCCTCCGGTGCTTCCATGACTGTAAGACGTCGTGAAAAGCTTAAATTTATTATTTAGCATCTTCTAATGATAACAAGTAAAAATAAATAAAAATAAAATCCGCAGACCGTCCCTGTGGGCGTGGCATCGATTGTAATTTTCACATGCAATTTATTCAATATTTTCGTTCCAAATCGAAAAAAATTTGCTAAAGATATATTGTGTAGAAAATACTTTTTTTTTAATTTCTTTTATACAAAGTTTTGGGCCACGCGCACATTTGGAGTCAGAATTTTAGAAAAACCTCTAATTTTCCAGAAAACATGGATTTCGACTACTTTTTAGCCTAGCCTAAGTAAGGATAAGAAATAAAATTTAGCACACCAGGTCTTATACTATATTTCTTTTCCACAAAGTTTTTAGCCACGCCCATGTTTAGAGGTTGATATTACGAAATTGTTGAATTTTACCCAAAAAATTACATTTTTGACATCGAATTAAAGAGTAATTGTTCAAATGCAATTTATTCAATATTTTTGTTCCAAATCCAAAAATTTGTTCTGAATTTGTTATGCAGAAAATATAAAGTTCTACATTTGGTTCATACAAAGTTTTGGGTCACACCCATATTTAGAGGCACAATTCCATAAAAACCTATAAATTTCCAGAAAAAAACATGGATTTCGACTGCTTTTTATCCTTACTAAGTATAGAATAAGAAATAAAATTTACCACATAAAGAACACCGGATACTATTTCAGATATCGTTCATACAAATATTTCGGCCACGCCCATCTGTAGAGGTCAATTCACAAAATAATTGAATTTGAACCAAAAAATTACAGTTTTGCGTACATTTTAGCCGCAAACTTGGATGCTAATATTGATTTTCGGTTAAAGCGGTTGGACATGCCACGCCCCTTTAAAAAAAAAATGTGAACAAAAGCTTAATAGGAATGAAAAGGAGAATAGGAATGAAAAGGAGAATAGGAATGAAAAGGAGAATAGGAATGAAAAGAAGAATAGGAATAGGGTATACCGCGGTCCGTTACAGACAGACCGAAGCTATTATATACGCACTGTTGCACTTACTCACTGGTTTTGATACCCCATCCTATGGGATAGGAGGTATATTAAGTTTGTCACATAGTTTATAATACAGTAAAATAATAATGGTAGAACCCCTAGACCTTAAGGGCATATGATCGAGATCAAATTCTGAATCGAATGAGCCATGTCCGTCCGTCCGTCTGTATGTCACATGTTTTTAAAACTTAAGTTTTGAGCTAGGGTGCTGAAACTTTGTGCGTAAGGTCCACGTCACGCGAAGCAGTACAAGTGTAAACATTTTTGAAATCCGCCCAAAGACACGCCCACAATCGGTCTTAATGTGCAGCTACGTCCAGATTTTTCAAAACTGTAAGACGTGCTAAAAGGCTGAAATTTGATATTTGTCATTTCCTAATGAATGTAATACACAAGAAGGGCAAATTCAATTAGTAAACCCTATCTAGTGGGCGTGGCATCTATTTTAAGGGTAAATTTTCAAATGCTTTGGAGGCTTAATTGAAGAAAAACGTAAAATTTTCCAGAAAAACTTAATTTCGACTGGCCTTGGATTTAGGATTAGCAGGTTAGTTAAACGAGACTTCAGTCCAGATTTCGTTTTTATAAAGTTTTTAGCCACGTCCACTTTTAGGGGTCGTTTTTCAAAAATATTGAATTTGAACCAAAAAACTGCATTTTGACGTACATTTAGGTGTAATTTGGTAATATCTGTGGAAATATCTTATAATTAATAGTTTGTAATTAGGGGCGGTTGGACCACGCTCCTTTTTGAAGTTTGCATTATGCCATGAGCATTTTACAATGTGGGATAGGATGCGGTATTCAACGGTCCGTTTTACGGACTGTAACTTCCGCGTACACACTGTAGCACATACTCACTGGTTTTAAATACAGATATGCATTGTTTCTTATAAAAAAACAACAAGAAAAACCACAGAAAAATATAACAACGCATTGTAATAAGTGAGGCAACTTTGGCCCTGGTTCGTCTCGAGGTGTTGCGCCACTCTATTTTATTAGGCAGCTGTTTTAATCGGTGCAATGCGGTTTGCTGTTGTTGAATTTTAGATTGAGATTGATGTGTGCTTCTTTTCCCGCATCACATAGTGACGGACGAAATCTATGCATATTCTTATTTTGCCTGATGCACTAATTTCAAAGATGAACCAACAGATGGTGTGGCTGTTTAGTGAAATCAGGTTTTGTCTAGTAACGTTTTTTTTATTTATTCGTGGAGTGTTTAACTGTTAGTACTTTGTCTCCACAAGCCATAAAACTGCGATTCGCGGGAGGCGATTAAAGAAAATAGTAGTGTCTCCATTGCACAAATATAAGATTAACTTAACACGAGCATTTGATTGCATTTTTTGATGCATTTTGGATCTCAAAAGACAGTGGCGATAGCATTTCCCGAGAGCACAAAGGTAGTTATTAACCTTCCAATTAAAACATATTTGTGACAGATCTATTCATCATACGTGGCGAAAAAGTTAAAGCCAGGGTTAAAAGAGCAGATTTACGAAAAAAAACTTTGTTTAGTCACTTGCCGAGAGGTTTAAAATTTGCATAGTTTATCTATAGATTTGTTGGAGATAATAAGAAGATTTGTGTATATTACGGATTTGTGTCCGGTGGAAACATAGTATTACTGTTAAGTTATCTTACTTAAAAATTGCGATTAGTTAAAGAAACATTTGCTATCGAATTCGATATTTTCTGCTAAAGTAAAATCTTGGAAAAGTGAGTACCTATGCAAACAAAGAAGCTAAGAAAATAAAGACACACACGTTTTTTCGTAAATTTTTGAGATTTTTTTTTCGAAAATGCGTAAAAACGGCAGTATTACGGAGACCCTTTCTGAAAAATATAACTTAAGCATTATATTTTCCATATAAGTAAAAAAGTTATGGCTTCATACAAAAAACTCCACCCATTTTCAACTCTTTATTTCTCAAAAACTTTTCAATATTTTCAAAAAGTTAAATTTATGTATTTAAGTTAAGTATTTTCTTAACTTAAGTTTTGTTTTCCTGGTTCTTGCCTGCTTAAATTCTTTTAAAAAATTATTGAAAAAACATTTAATCCATTTTTAAAAGATACCTCAAACTGTGATTAAACCGTTATTTGTGCTTAAAATAAATTGCCCTCATTGAGTTCTCTGACTATTTCCGCATTTTAAGAGCACACTAAATTTTGTCTTTCTACGACTGATGGACGGATGGACAACGTATAGGGATACCATAAGAGGTCCTTTTTCCATAATTGGAAAAAGGTGGCTAAAAACAAATGATTGAAATAAAATACAACAGATATTTTTTTTCAGACACGAGTAGCAAAAAAATAAACAAAAAATTAGAGTATAATGTACATAACACTATATAAGACCAACAACACCGCCAACAGCAGAGCAGACCAACAGCAGCCTTTTTTTTAAGTCAATTTATGCCTATGTTTATTACGTTTACGTTTATTTAGAAATGTAAACTTCTTAAATATTATCTATTGTTAAGAACATCGGTCCGTTCCTTCACTCTTTCGTACTATATTTAAACATTTAAATCCGCTAGTCTAGGAATGTTTTCAAAGAACACGATTTTCTAAACCTATTAAATTTAGCCTAGTTTTATCTGAAAATTTAACCCTTGTACGTTTTTGACTACCTAGATATAGTACTGTCTCGTATAATATTCATAGTAATGCAAGCAAGAACTACTTAACTCCACCAAATGGAGCTCGCTGTAGTCAAAAGAAAAACTCGGCTCGCCTACTAGCTCGGCAGCATCAACAACACACCAAACGGACCAAAATGAAACAAATTTTTGGAGGAAAAACAAAATAAAACAAAAATCTCAACCGCCACTGACTTCAGACGAATTTTCGACTAAACAAGCAAAATTTGTGCCAAGTCGTAGCATCCTTCATGTTGCCTCGTAGAATTGCAATCGTTGCAAGATTATGCCGGTTTAAGCTTATTTCAATTTTGGCAAAAACCTGCAGCATTTGCCACTGCTGCAAGGGTGGTGGTTGTTGGAATAACGCCACTGCTACGGGCCATCACGTCACTCTAAAAATGTACTCATCGGATGGAAATGCAATCTTTTCATGTCATCAAGAAAACTGAAATTTTTTTGGTTGAAAGCCAGCAGTCCGCAAAAGGGAAAAGAGTAATAATAATACGCTTTTGCGGGCAGTCAGCTTATCCGTCCTTTTGTAAAATCCCTTACCAAGGGAACTACTTAAAAAAAGAAAACTATACAAGTCTATTGTTCTGCCATTGCAGATGTTTGTTGCTTGCAGCAGGGCTCGGAGGATGCAGTGGTAAATACTATCAAAGTTCTCTCGGGAACAAGGTAGTGTAATGCTACATATGGTTGTCCTATAAACAAGACATTTACTTAATGAATTCCTTTAGAGGGTAAAAAGTTGGCATTCATCGTCTTGCTGCTGTTCTAGGTATAAGCATCTTAATGCAAAACGTAGCTGCTTTTATGTGTCTTGCGGGAGAATCAGGTCAATTTAAGTGTATTCCTCCCTGCACAGGAATGGACCTCTTATTTCAATTAGCTTCTTTTACTTCCCCAGATCATTTAGTGATCCTTTCACAAAATCTATTTTTAAACAAATGAAAAGTTCAGCCCGCCCGCAATCACTCCGCTAAGCTCTGTTAAATATAAAACACACACTAAAAACCACCGGATGAGGGGCTGTAAATCTGTTCGAAAACGATTAAATCATAACCCAAACAAGGGTCCTGCTTGTGTGGCAGGTGATAAGATATACATTTTAGCGGAAATCATTTTGGCTCACTCCGCCACTGAGCATAAAACCATTTAAGGACTACGCTGTTAAATTACGGTCCGCGTGTATTTGGTGGTGGTAAACATGCTCATAAATTTTCAAGTATACTCGAGCAAAGCAGAAGGAGTTGGGCATAGGTAGGTTGGTGTATATAGAAACTGTAACTGGATTTGCAGTCGTGTGCTGGTGCTGTGCTACCCTTCTACTCGAGATAATGAATGCCAAAGGATACCACTTAACAAATGATTTATGGGATCCTTAGTTATTGCTTACATTTTGTTGATTAATGTTTTTATTGTTTTCGGCCCTTTCAATTGCTTCTGTTGGGTTTTATATGCAATAAATTTTGCTAAACTCTTAACAAGGTCAGCTTTCTCTTGGGGGTCTAGACATTGCTGCTTGCGTAGTTGAACACGGACATTTTTGGGACACAATAGAGATACTTTTCGTCCTTTGAGAGATGAGAAAATTTTTTCGTTTTTAAGGTAGATCGAGAGTCAGCCTTATTTGAATGAGAAAAATGCTGCTTTTGCTATTTTGAAAAAAGTTATGATATTTGGGAGGGAACACACTAAATTTGGCCTTGGCTGTTGGAATAAGTGTTTGCAACTCATTTTCAACAACCTTTTCGGCCTTAATCTGTCAATGCAGCATTCAACTCAACACGCAGAGCCTTTAGTATTATTTTATGAGTTTAATCAGCCATTATTACTTTTGCCATGAGGTAAGAAAGCTCATCATCATCAACCTTTTCCGTGGCCGCTTGTCCTTAAAAGGGTTAGGAAACGAGGGTGGATAAATGGTTCCTCCGTCTTTCCCGATCCTCCGCCACCAACTCAAGACACAGGGGCTATCCCCTAACGAGTCTCGGAGATGTTCTTTACCTGATCCAACCACCTGTTTCTTGGCCTACCAAGCGGGCGACGCGCTCGCATCTCGGCTAACATGGCTTGTCTAGGAAATCTGTCCAGGCGCATGCAAACAACGTGTCCAAACCATAGAAGAATTGATCCTTCCATTTGAAGAAGCACCTGCTCAACACCAAGACTCCTACGAATTGACGTTTCTCACTCTATCTCCACGAGTAACACCAGCAATGCACCTCAGAAATCTCATTTCGGTAGCTTGTAACCGCGATCTAATTCTTTCGGTCATTACCCAAATTTCATGGCCATAGATGAGCGTTGGAATGAACACTGAATTAAAAACTGAGATCTCTGCTTTCACTCCAAGCTCAGCTCTTTGCGCAGTTGTTTTACTATTGCTCCAGCTTGGCCAGTCCTACAGGATAACTCAGTATCACTCCTTCCATCTTTCGTAAAAAAGACCCCGAGATACTTAAACTTCTTTACCTGTTTCAATATGGGACTCCATAAATGTGCAGGGTACACTGCACAGGAGTTCGGGAAACAACCATCACTTCGGATTTGCTCACGTTTACCATCATCCCACCTTCACCACATAAGGCCGCTAGCCCGCATCCAGTGCTCGCTGAAATCCCTCCTCCAACGATAGCTAAATCATCCGCGAAAAATAGTTGGCTTATCCTGACGCCAGCCATTTCAAAAGATTCCACAGCAAGACTGCGGTTTACCATCCAGTCCATATATGCCATAAAAAGGAGTCACGCTAGAACACAACCCTGGCGAAGTCCAAAGCACACATTAAAAGGTTGGGATTTGACGCCATTTATGCGAACACAGCTTCTACAGTTCCCATACAAAGACTGAATGGCTCTCAGAATAGGCCCACTCCATAGTCCTGCAAAACTCTCCACAGTTTATCCCGAGGAACGCAGTCATAGGCCTTTTCCAAGTCTACAAAACACGCGTAGGCCGGTTTGGATATTCCCAGGCCTTCTCAAGAATAACCTTCAGAGTAAAAATCTGTTCAGTTGTGCCTCTGCCAGGTCGAAAGCCGCATTGCTCTTCCCGCAACAAAGGTTCGATTACAGCTCTGAACGCGCTTCCAACACTTTCGAGAATACCTTTCCCGGAAGACTTAAGAAAGATATACACCTATAGTAAGAGCAATCTCTCTTGTCCCTTTTTTTTTAAATGGGCACTATAACTCCTGTTTACCAATTGCTAGGTGCTTTCCCGCTTTCCCAGGCGACCTTAATGACACGTGTAAGCCATTTAACAACTTCTCCATCAACCCCAGCAGACTTACCAACTTTAAGCGATTTAATCGCGGCAGTGACTTCATCTACTTTAAAAATATTCTCCGCCCTAATCTCGGCAGCGATGGCATTACCACCTTCAGTGCCTGTTAGGGATTGAGCAGCCATTAAGTGCGCTCGCTCCATCTGCGTAAGACGTCGTTCTCATTTGAAAGAAGTCTTTGAATTAAACCCCTTTAACGTTATTCAAACTTTCTTCCTCTGAGTCGGCGAATAGTCTCCCAAAATGTCTTGTTTGCAGATCTGTAATCGTGCTCCAACCTGTCGCCGAACTTTTTCCATGCCAGTTCTTTGGCTGTTCTTATCGCCATATTGGAATTTCTTTGCGGCTCAATGCACCGGGCTCGAGAAATAGAGTTCCTACATTGAATTTAAACAATATAGACTCACTTCTCCTCTCTGATGGCTTCTTGAACTCCAGGAGTCTTAAACCACCAAACCGCTTCACTCCACAAATATTTCTTTTAGAGGCAGTGACTGGCGATGAAAACAGCTGCCATTCTTCCTCTATATTTAAAAGGTCAGGTGGAATTTGTTCAAACTTCTGCGAAACGTGCCGTGTAAATCGCTCCAAGCAATTAGGTTCAGCATCCTGTAACCTTTTCCACAGCATACGTGTCACCCGTCTTGGATTTGGCCTGGGTGGCAAAGGAATACTGTTGCTAAAGTGCAATTTGCACAACACTAGGTGGTGACCAGTTGACAGCTCAGCTCCTCTCAAAACGCGAACATCAAAAGATGTTAACAAAGCTTAACATGTCGGAAGGATTCTAAAAAACCTGAAAAACCTCAGCGTATAATAGCTCTAATAGATTCTGTACGTAAGGACGTTTGGGAGCGAGTCTAGAAACTCATCACCGCACCGCCAGTGAAGAAATGCCAGTTTCTTCACATATCTTTATGCTCTGTACTTTGGGTCAAAACCATTAATTTGTTTTTGCATTTAAAAATCATTTTGACCCCACTCCTTTTTAATGCTTAGTCAGGTTTGATTGCTTAAATCTTTCCCAGAAGCTTAAATAAAGTGACTCTTAGAAGAAGTACCGGCTCTTAGGGTAATCTACCCGTTATACCTCCCCATCTCGACGGCCTAGCTGATGAATTTCGTTACAATAAAGCTTTACGTGCGATATCGTATTGATGGCCTGTACGAATAAGCCCCGGGCATGTTGTAAGCTCCTATACAAATTTAAACAAGTGAGAAGTGCAGGAGTTCGTCTGTGACAAACTTCTACATACCCGACCCTATATACCGTGTAACACCAAATCGCCCGCAAAAGTGGGTCTGGCCTAAAAATTAAAATCAGTTAATTGTTATATCGTAAGATTCACGACAAAATGCGTTAAAGCCGAAAATTATTTCGGAAAAAAGCAGTTTTTTTCTAAAAAAAAGCCCCTAAAAGTAGGCGGAGCTTAAAACTTTGTATGGACCAAACTTTGTAAATGGTAATATCTTTAATATTTGTCATAGAATTTTTTTTCGATTTGGAGTCAACTTTCCGAGAAATCGGGTTTTTAAAGATCTAACATGTTAAAAGTGGGCATGGTAGACATTGTGGGCGTTACAATTTTTGACTTCTTAAAGGTCTTGAGCCTATATTGCTCAGTATCAAAATTTAAATTCCTACGACTTTTCAAACTTGACCAAAAGGCGTTTTGAAAGAAAATATGAAATTGAGGTTGTCTCACATTTAAGCCGGTAGTGGGTGGGGCAAATTTCACACTTTGTCTGTACAGCAGAAGATCCAAGCCATTTACCAAGTTTCAGCTCTATATAGTTTGGTTTGAAGATCTAAGACCTTCACACATGAACATGGCTAAATCGATTCACCTGTCGATCTCGATCATATCTCTAAAGGGTCTTAAGGGTCTACGGTGATTATTTCACTGAGTTACAAACTATGCATTAAAACTAATATACCCTGGGTCGGGTATAAAAAGGCTTGTTCCAAACACACTGTGTGGAATGGAGGTTGAACGTGCGATGTAAGACTTTCTATTGACCTCTACTAATGCCTGCGAATTGTGTGTCATATAATCAATCATCATGTCATCATAATCAATATTTTTGTTCCAATTCTTAACAATCCAAAATTAAACACTGGGTCCCACAATTCGTTCACACAAGGTTTTGGACCACGCCCACATTTAGAGACAGAATTAACGAAAGCTTTTGATTTTTATAAAAAAAAACGTGGACTTTAACTGGATTTCACCCTAGTTTAGGAAAAAATAAACAAACGAAGAACTAGCACATAAGGTTACCCACGCAATGATATAACGGGTGATATTTTAGCTGGTTTGGTTTTGGCAACACTGGTTTTGACAGCTGACGTGTGTTTAATACCTTGTGTCACTGTCGAACAGCTTCAGTTTGGTTTGCAATTTAACCATGGATCGTCTTACAAATGAACAACGCTTGCAAATTATTGAATTTTACTATCAAAATTCGTGCTCGGTTCGAAATGTTCATCGCGCGCTGCTTCCATTTTATGGTCGGCATTCTCGACCTTCTGAGCAGTCTAATCGGAAGATTGTGACCAAATTTCGCACCAAATTTACTTTGTTGGACATTAAACCACCAACACGTTTACGTACTGTGCGTAGTGAAGAAAATATTGCGGCCGTATCAGCTAGTGTGACAGAAGACCGCGAAATGTCGATTCGGCGCCGTTCCCAGCAGTTAGGCCTTTGTTACAGCACTACGTGGAAAATTTTGCGGAAGGACTTGGGCGTAAAGCCTTTTAAGATACAGCTGGTGCAAGAACTAAAGCCAGCCGACCTACCACAACGCCGAATTTTTGGTGAATGGGCTCTTGGAAAGCTGGCCGAGGATCCGCTTTTTTATCGAAAAATTGTGTTCAGCGATGAGGATCATTTTTGGTTGAATGGGTACGTAAATAAGCAAAATTGCCGCATTTGGAGTGAAGATTAGCCAGAAGCATTGCAACAGCTACCAATGCATCCTGAAAAAGCCACTGATTGGTGAAGTTTATGGGCCGGCGGCATAATTGGGCCATATTTCTTCAAAGATGATGCGAATCGCAGCGTTACTGTCGATGGTGAACGCTACCGAGCGATGATAACAAACTTTTTTTTTGCCCGAAATGGAAGTTCTTGACTTGCATGATATATAATTTCAACAAGACGGTGCCACATGCCACACAGCACGCGAAACAATGGCGCAATTGCGAGGCGAGTTTGGTGAACAGTTAATTTCACGTTTCGGGCCGGTCAACTGGCCGCCTAGATCGTGCGATTTGACACCATTAGATTATTTTTTGTGGGGGTATGTCAAGGCTAATGTCTATAGGGACAAGCCCGCTTCGATTGACGCACTGGAAGCCAACATCCATGCATTCATTCGTGAGATACCGGCCGATATGTGTGAAAGAGTATGCCAAAATTGGACTCAGCGGATGGGCTACCTGAGACGCAGCCGCGGTCAACATTTGCATGAAATTATCTTTAAACATTAAATTGCAAGGTTCAAACTATCGATTCAAATAAATATTTCATTAATTTTTTTCGAATTTTTTGTGTTTTTTTTTTAAAAAGTTCTTAACCTCTTAAAAATCACCCTTATTTTTCGTTTATAGATGGTTTTTGGCCATCCTTCGCCTAGGCGAATCGTTGGATAGCCCATCCCAATTAACCACTGTCAAGCTCCAAAATGTGTCAAAGATCTTGGTTGTTAAATTTCAGTTTCTATTAACTTTAATTATGTTGAGAATTTTTCAGTTAAAAATCTTCTCTCTTAAAAAAGGGGCGTGGCATTAACCTCTTTTTATGCCAGATCATATTTTTTATCAGATGTGGTATTCACGTGTTGATCGCAGTTTATATTAAAAAAATATTTTTTTTACTAAAAAACGCCCCCAAAGGTGGGCGTGGTAAAAACTAATTAATTTGAGTTGATAGCTTACGCACATATCTGAACATTTTATAGTGCAATTTTATCAAATTTAAACCGTTTATTAGAATGCATACTAAATATGACCACGCCTACAAGGGGCGGTTTTCGCTTTTTTTAAATGCAAATCACAAAACACTTAAGCGAGGATATTGCATGCCAAATTTCAGCTTCCTACGACAACTTTGCTTTTTCATGCTAATAAGTGAAGTGGGCGTGTCAGTGGGCGGATTTAAAAAAATCTTAGATTTGTACTGTTTCGGGAACAGAAGAAAGACCAGTTATCAGGTTTCAAGTTCCTAGCTCAAAACTTAACTACCGACAGACGGACGAACGGACGGACATGGCTCATTCGACTTACAATTCGGTCTCCATCATATGAACTTAAGGTCTTTGGGGTCTACGGTGATTATTTCTCTATGTTAAAAACTATGAATCAAACTTAATATACCTCCTATCCTATGGGATGGGGTATAAAAATATAAGGAACTATTTTCGCTAATATTCATTTATTATGAATATTAAAAGTAACAATAACATTAGCAATTTACGATGTGGGATAGGGTGATGTATTCCACGGCCCTTTTTACAGGCTATAGCTTTTGCTTACGCACTGTAGCACTTGCTCACTGGTTTCAGGTTAGAGCGCTCCGCACTAGTATTTGGTACAGCATTCAGCCATGTAAGTTCCATTCATAGATAGACTGAAGCCTTCTGTTAAGCTTGAATGGTAGCAGCACTGGGCTTAAGATGCATTTAATTCCACTCTTTTTAAAAATTTCCTGATTTAATATGATGGTTGTATCGGAATTTAAGAGAGTTTGACGCACGCAACTTTGCCATTTCAACATCCAAGCAGGGGCTTGGGTATCTTTATGGGAATAAGTCTATGATGAGTTAAGCGTACTGTCATCAGCAAATGAGTGTACTGTATTGGACGTGGTGGATAATAGATCGTTTGTAAAGATCAGAAAGAGTATTGGAGAAAAAATTGATCCTTGAGGTACACCAGCTAATATGATATCGGATTTGAATCGGTTTAGTACGAAACTGATCGAACGTTTCAAAATAAAGTCTCTAATCCACTCTATGAGAGTTTTGTCACAATTTTGCTAAAGCACACAATTTTAAGCAAATAATTTTGATAAAAGAGCTTGATGCCATACCCTTTCGAAAGCTTTAGAAATACCAAGTCAGCTTTGCTTTCACCAAGGAAATGCAAAGAGCATGTTTCTACTGTTATCGGTGAGAACAAGTTCTGGTGGAGACAAATCAAAATCAGGAAGAGTGGTCGTGGCAGCAAAGTGTTTTGCTAGCAGATTTGCTTTATCCAAGGAGCTAACAATTGGAGTTTTGTCGCAGACGAGTGATGGTATGACGTCTAGTTTTTTATGTTCCTTACAAACGATCAGAAATTTTTGCTGCCCTTGGGACTTTGCTGGATTTTTTGCCTCAGTTTCTGGTCATATTTAGATTTGACACGACAGACAACTGTTTTACCCTCATTTCTTGCTCAGGTAGAAAATTATGGGATGCCTTTGACGGAACTTCACCTTTAATTTATTGAATAATTTATAAAAATTTTTTTGTTATGTAACTATGCCAAACGGTTTATGGAAAAATGTTTCGCCAATTAATATTTTTGCGATTGTACTTCCTTCACTTAGGATCAGAGTTTGACTTCAAAGGGTCGGAACTTCATGAATTATTCACAATAACTTATTTCTTGTTTAGTTATAACTAACCGGCTGTACTTAACAAAATATTTAATGACTAAACCATTTTTTTTTACAACTTCTGGTTCATGCGGCATAAACATTCATATCAGAAAGCACCCCAGGCTTCGAAAACACAAGCATGCAAAATTATTCAAAAACCCAAAAATATTCAGCGGAATTGCATTCTATAAATATATTTTCGGCGCAAAATAAACAAAACATAAAAAAGTAGAAACAACATTGACCCAGAACTAACCAATTAAATGTACATACTTCCACCAACACACTTGACTGACCTGCTATGACTCTGAAGTCCTACTAAAACTCCTGCGATAGTTCAACCATATCAACCTGCATTCATTTCATGAATATACATATCTCTGAAAAACAATTTATGGCCTTCAACCAACGCGTACTCTACGAGTGCAAGTGCATACTTTTTCTTTGAATTGTGACACTTTAAGCGGATTTAGGTATTACACCGAAATATGGAAAAAAAAAATCTTGTCGAATTTATTTTATTAATCCTCGTCTGGATAAATTGCTTTTGCGCGCAGTAACTGTAAACCGAAATCGACATAGAGTTTTTTTTTATTCATTCATGAGCATTCCAAATACCAATTAGTGTGAAACAAAAATGTGAAGCCTGTCTAATTGCCACTTCTGAGGGCTCTCATTCTGCTTTTAGAAATCCTTGTGTGAACGTGTGTTGGTTTGCTTTTTGATTATACATTGTGACGATAGATGAATCCCTCCACAGCTATAAATATTTAATTAAAAAGCTAACCGAACGTATCGTTGCGTATATTGAGAAACGGCCCTTATGGTAAAGCCATTCAAAATTAAATTTAATATGAAAAGACGAAAAATTACAACAATATTTACAATTCTACAAGCATTAGGCGAACAAACTATTTGAAAAACAAATGAAAGCACACGAACAGTATCAAAGCACACAAGTCTTATACTGCTGCAGTCTTTCGGTCTTTCGTCTATTTCTCTCTCTTCGAAACTCAAGTCGGAGAATTTTTCAAATCAGTTTTCAAAGTAGGTCAAAAAGCCCACGATATTTGTCCCAAATACAGCAATAGGCATTAACCCATTTCTTATATATTTCGTTAGACGTAAGTTTGAACTTTGAACAAAATATTTATACACGTCACTCGTTTTGCGCTTTTGGAACCACGCAAATTTGTGCTTCCATTGCATAAAGCAAATGCAAATCTCGACTGTATCTATATTTTAATTGCAAATTGCAATAAGGCAAATATGCAAAAGTAAAACTGTCCAATCTCGTGCAATGTGTTATTATAAAATGTTTATAAAACGGAATACCAAATATCCCTGACCACATTCGAATGGAAACATTCCTAGTGAGTCGTATTCGTATTTCAGTGCAGTAAAGCAAATACCAATCAAGCTTAGCCAACAAGTTGACATAAAACTAATCGATGGACACGCTTCAATCAATCCTCTGCACAAGAGCCATGGCCAATCTAATCCAAATTTAATCACTCACTGGATATGGTGTGGCTGGCAAACTCAACCTTAGGCTAGGGGGCTTTATCAAATCTAAAATATATTTACACTGCAGCCTTAAATTCACTGAAAACCATTTCGGGATGATCTATGGACATAAAACAGAATGACTGACTGACAGCCAACAGACGTTGGCTATCAGTCATTTTGTTGACATTGGTACACCAATACTTAGCTTTACATGATTTTAGCGCTGGTTAAGTCAATTTGGTATATTTTAGAAATATTGTATGGGGGTGGACACTATAAAATTTAGTAGAAATACAATGAAAATTATGTTATTACCCTTAGATCAAGAATGCTTCACATAAAAATTTTAAAAACAACAGAATGTAAGTGACATAAACATTATTGATACTGCTTTGATTTTTAGAATGAAAAACCCTAAAATCGACGTATTATTACTAAGACACAATACTATAAAACTTAATCAATTATTACTCCTTGGGTTACCGACGACGCTTCCCTTAGGTTCGCCAGCTCGAATTTGCTTAAAATTCGAGTATGCTTGAAACTCGAGTAAACATGCATTTGGAAAAATTCCATTTAAATCGATGGAATCCGCCCACTTGGGGCGGTTCAGCCATTTAATTTTTCTATTGTGTATTTAACAGTCACTCATGGTGATGCTTATTGTTAAATTTCAGCCTCTAACGACGACTAACAGCTGGGAGCGTGGCGTTTTTCTGTATTCCGTAATTCTGCTTTAGCAAAATTCTGGAAGTTTCATAAAAATTCTGTATGATCAATATTCTGATTTTCCAAATTCTATTTTTCTAAAATTATGTTTTCCATAAATCTGCTTTTCCAATATTCTGTTTTCCGAAATTCTGAAAATGTTTTTTTGCAGAATTACGATTCCCTCTCAGCAACATACAAACTGAGATTTTGCAATGATTTTGCAGCTAAACAAAACATTGTTTTTATTATTTTTTTTATTTTGTATATTTTTTGATATTTTGTAGGGTGTGGAATCGTCGGAAGGTAATAACAGGCTGGAGGATCATGTTGTTCTTAGTCTGATTCTCTAATCAATTATTTTCTGTTAAGACATTGTGTTCATTCGCAGGAGACTAATGAGAAAAAGTGCGCACTTTTTTACATTTTCAAATTCTGTAAATTCTGCACAGAATTTTGCACTTACAGAATTTAAAAAAAAAAAACAGAATTTTAAAAAACAGAAGTTTGAAATACAGAATTTTGCCTACAAAATTTTGGTTCATTCAGAATTATGTTCCCAACCACTAACAGTTTTGAAAGCACTGTGGGTAGATTCGCATCAAGGGCATTTTCGAAAACTGCTGAAGGATGCTGAAGACCCGCTGATAAAAAGCAATTTTATGACCTCCTGGATAAGCCTACGGAGCCTGTCTAGTGAACGATATCAAAGTTTTATTCGGGGATAAGGTCGGAAAGGTAAACATCATCGGCGGATCAGTTCGTCAGCACAGCCTCCTAGATTTAACAGCAGTTCGTCACACTGTCATAAGCAGGACTAGGTTTCAAGGGCTCAGGATCCACAAGGCAATCTCCAGACGGTCGAACTGCCAACGAAATAGACCATGTGCTCATCGACGCAAGGCATACATCTAACGTTTTGAATTTGCACACCTTCCGAGGGGTGAACGCCGATTCGGACCACTTTTTTTTCGTAGCTAAATTCAGAGCTCGACTTTCCATCGAGGAGAAGCCTGCAAGCTGCCAACAAAAAAAACTCAATGTTGGACGCAAGGACGCCACAGCACACCTGGAGTAGCCGGAGCCTACAGAGAGCGCTTGTGCAAAGACTCTCTGCTTAACATTCACTCTCACACTCCACACACGTCAACAACCAGTGGAGCCAGTACCGCGACACCATCAAAAGCGTTGCTGAATCAACTTTTCATGATAGTGTTCAGCCATCCCTAAAAAAGAGTCCTTGGTATAATGGTGACTGCGTGAACAGGAAAAAAGTGCTGCTGACCTAGGGTAGGATGGATATAAAAAATGTTTGTTTGTCTCACGGTCGGGCTGAGCGTTACCGATGGACAATTTGAAAATTTCTCCAAAAAAAGTCGCCCGTGCCCAAAAATGCGTCCCACTGGAAAAAATACACTTATGTTTAAATTTTACAGAGAAAAAAATAAAACAAATCTTTACACGGTAGAAAAAAAAATACAAAAAGATAATAAGCAAGTTAACATTCTTAGCGATGAAACTTAAATTGTAGTCTAAGAGCTGCCGCTCACTTGATACCCCAAAATAGTAGAAAGAGCATAGAGCTAAATGTGGAATAAAAACTTACTTGTTGCAAAATCTTTTACTAATTAAAGAATTAATCTTTTACAGAGCTAGCTCCGACAATAAAGTTATCAAAATCTTCGATTCTCGAAATTATTAACTCTCGCTTCATATGGAAAAACCCAGGAAAAGAAGTTCGAGTTGTTCTCAGATGTCATTTTTCATAGAAACACACAAAGCAACTGTCATTTAACACAAAAAACATTCAAAGAAGTTCATACTGTTTTCCAGATTTGATCGGTGATATTTAGTGAGCTTAGCCGAGATAGACCCCAGATCTAAATTCACTGGAAAACTCATTTCTGGGGTAAGTCTCAGTTTAACTTGGAAACTCTAACAATCTCGAACTGAAAAACTGGCTGCCCTATGGAGGGGTTATCCCGTTTTTCGCCATCAATTATTTAAAAAGGATCTGTTCTTCCAGGTAGGAGGTCGTGCCGTTTGGGTTACTTTCCAGTTACGCAAAGAAAACTCTAGATAAATTTATTCGACTCATTTATTTTTTTAAGTAAAATCGGTTTACCAAGAGGCAGATGCAAGAACTTTTTTCAATTTATGGCTGTTCTTATCTTATCTATTCTTATCTTATTAAATCTTATAGGCCCATATCGCTTCTGCCGATAATATCGAAAGTATTTGAGAAACTTCTGCTGAAGCGATTACAACCAATAATTGCAGAAAGACGCTTGATCCCGGATCATCAATTCGGTTTCAGACCTAACCATTCCACAATAGATCAAGTCTACAGAATAACGCATGAAATTGAAAAAGCCTTAGAAGGGAAAAAATATGTTCAAGTGCTTTCCTCGACGTATCGCAAGCCTTCGACAAGGTATGGCACGAGGGCTTGAAATATAAGCTACGGCAAAACTTGCCGGAAGACATGTTTAAAATATTGGAAAATTATCTTGAAAGCAGACTCTTTCGTGTTAGGTGTAGTAGTGAATACTCGAGTTTCAAGCAAATTCGGGCTGGCGTACCCCAGGGAAGCGTCCTCTGTCCGACCCTGTTCCTGCTCTACACAAGAGACATACCTCTAGATGACGAGACAGTCGTGGTTACGTTTGCGGACGACACGGCCATCCTGGCAACAGGTGAATCAGTCGATTCATCAACGAGAAACCTCCAACGAGCATTGGACAGAATTTGTGTCTGGACGAAGACTTGGCGAATCGCTCTTAACGAGAACAAGTCTACGCATGTGAATTTCACTTACAGAAGGGTTAACAATTTGCCTCTGTTCATAAATTCTGTACAAATACCGTATGCAAATGAAGCGAAGTATCTAGGGATGACACTGGACGCTAAACTAAGGTGGAAACCACACGTAAAGAAGAAGCTGACGAGCTCGAGATTAGGCTCAGGGAAATGTATTGGCTTATCGGAAGATTTTCGAAATAAAGCACATATAACAAACTGCTCTTGTACAAGCAGGTGTTAAAGCCGTCCTGGACATACGGTATACAACTTTGGGGTTGTACCAAGCCGAGCAACATGTCCATGTTGCAGACTTTCCAAAACAAAACACTAAGAGCAATTGTGAATGCTCCATGGTATATTAGGAATAGCGATATTCACAGAGATTTAGGAATAGCTACCGTGGGCGAAGAAGTAACAAACTTCGCTCAAAAGCTAAATGCTCGCCTTCATGTTCATTGCAACAATGAAATGATCCGTACTCTAAACGAGACTCTTAACGATGTTAACAACGAGCGACGACTACAAAGAACAAGACCCTTCGATCTAGCGACGTAGGGTGAAGCCGCATGAATGAACGGCTTAGTAGGTGCATTCACTGGAAAGCAACCTATCCAATGCGATCAACACTATGGAAGCGTAAACTAACTTAGTTGTAGTCAAGAAGTATTATGAGAGAGCGAAAATTTACTACTATGAAGTGCGTTCTGGCAGTTTCATAGTGTCTCTCATAAATGGGTGGTTTTTTAGCACGTGGAAATCGGGCATAACCAATATCGGCTAATTCGGTATTATGTACCTGCTATAGTGGGCGTATTGGTATCTTTGAAAGATTTTGGAGTTTTAGTCTCCGTCCATCCTAGTATTCAAAAAAAAAAAAAAAAAAAAAAAAAATGAAGAAGTAACAAACTTCGCTCGAAAGCTAAATGCTCGCCTTCATGTTCATTGCAACAATGAAATGATCCGTACTCTAAACGAGACTCTTAACGATGTTAACAACGAGCGACGACTACAAAGAACAAGACCCTTCGATCTAGCGACGTAGGGTGAAGCCGCATGAATGAACGGCTTAGTAGGTGCATTCACTGGAAAGCAACCTATCCAATGCGATCAACACTATGGAAGCGTAAACTAACTTAGTTGTAGTCAAGAAGTATTATGAGAGAGCGAAAATTTACTACTATGAAGTGCGTTCTGGCAGTTTCATAGTGTCTCTCATAAATGGGTGGTTTTTTAGCACGTGGAAATCGGGCATAACCAATATCGGCTAATTCGGTATTATGTACCTGCTATAGTGGGCGTATTGGTATCTTTGAAAGATTTTGGAGTTTTAGTCTCCGTCCATCCTAGTATTCAAAAAAAAAAAAAAATGTATGGCTGTTGTGTGCTGATTTGATAATTAAAAATGCGTCCCAATGTCGCCTGTTTTTTTACAAAAGGGTCCAAAAACCGCTTATTTCGAAATGCGGTCGCCAAGCTTCCCGATAGTAGAAAAGTCGTAATTTATGGACTTCCCGATGGTAGAAAAGTCGTCGCCCATCGATAACCCTGGTCGGGGAGACTTCCTCTCATTATTGTTGTTGATGCAAGTGAACAAAGTGACTTGTGCAGATTTTCAGTTTTGTTTTATCTTTCCTGTAAAGCAATACCTTATTGCCGTGGTATTAAGAAAACAGTAACCAAACGCACTATAAACCAGCGCACTTGAAATCTTTAATAATATTTTCTACATACAATGTACCTAGCTGTCAGAAAAAAAGCATCTGTTTGTCAGTTATTCTCCCCCACACTTATATTACTTCTGGGCTTACACAAATACTGCAGCTGAATGACTTGACAAAACTCACGAGAGCGAGCGCCTGTTTTAAAAATAATTAGCAACGTCTTTAAGTCTATTAAAACCTCCAGAGGATATTATTTTCTAAAATAAACTAAAAACTTTTATTTTGATATGTTCTTAGTTGCCATCGATTTAAGGGCGAAAATCAAAATCCACTTGTAGCTTAATCCCTTTAAACAGCTCTACTCTACCTTGTAAGCAGACATCATGGCTGCCAACGTCCATATTCATTATTAATGCGATTGTGTGCCCATAATGGATTCAAAAATAATCGCCCTCATAAATGTAGCAATTCACTTTGGGTGTACCAGAGTAGACGCTGTGTATCAGGAGTGCTGACGCCAGTGTAATAGTGTAATAATGGTAATACAAGATCGTTAAAACTGCAGCTACCCGAGTGATGTACCAGGTGCAGTTGGGTATCATTTAAATGCCAGACAACGATAAGTATTAAAAGGTTGAAAGGCACCAAGCTCTTTGCTATGGATTGCAAAATGAATGCTTTCCGGAATTAAATTTTTGAATATGTACATTGAACTGCAACAGTTTATTCATGTAACTAATTTGTTTATGCTTATGACGTTTTTTTGAACGTGGCATAAAAAACAGATAGAAATAGAACTAGACAACACGTACAACACGTCCAATCCAAGCGCAACATACATGTATCATCCCATATCAAAAAAAATTAATAAGCCCTCCGAATGATTGCCCTCCGGTTTGGAGTAAATTTATTAAAATGATCATTATTTACTGAAAAGCTAATAAATTCAAAAAGCGAACTTCGTTCTTACAACGTTGCATTATGAAGACTAATTTTACTCTATCTATGGTCGTTGCAAACTTTAAAGACAAATGAAAATCCTTTTTTTGAACTCCAATCCAAGCAGCCCTGACTCATGCAAGTGTCAGAGTTGCAATAATGACATTCAACTGCCCAGAGCAATCAATTATATCCATCTACCCCCGCCCCCGGTGTTGAATTGCGATAGTTTCAACCAAACCGAGGATGGCTCTATGTCCCTGACACATATGTACCTACCCAGGCATGTAACCGACAACATTGTTATTGTTTTCATAACTTCATTAGTTCACTGTAATTGACGAACGAGCTAACTTGCTTGCACATATACTCAAAGGTATAGTAACTCCTCTGTTATCATTCTGTAAGAGCATGTAACACCGCCGGGCACTTAATGTGCCTGACTCTGAATCTGAATTGAAACAAATACCAGGACATAAATTAATTCCCAGCAAAAGGGCAATGGCTCGAGCACAGTAACCAGTAAGGCAGCTAGTGCACACAGTCATACAGCGAAGCGTGTGTTTCAAAAGTTAATTAAGGACTCGGTTTATCTTGTTAACAATGTCAAAGCCTTTGTTATTCTATAATCTAATTGTCAAATATATGTGTGCCAGTTCATCTCGTGTACAGGGGGACACTTCTATGCGACAGTTGCAAGTCAGTTTCGTCGTAATTGCAAACGATGATGATGGTGACTCACCAGTGATGGTAGCGTGTGGAACCGGATGGAAGTGTAATTAAATTTTGGATCTCATGCTGGAACTGTGTTGATGATGCTGATTGCAATCAGTAATTTTATTCTCAGATGTTATCTTTTTGGCGATAGAAGCTAACAAGCACTTGACCCATAGAAGTCTGATCTTCTAAGGCTGGCGGTTACAAGGGCACTAGCTTAAATTTCTCCGAAGAAGCTAACTATCTGGGTCTCATCCTCGATAGAAAGCTCAGCTGAAAATCTAATATACCGGAAAGGGTCCGGAAAGCTACGATAGCACTCTTTTCCTTTAAAAAAGCCATCGGCAATAAGTGGGGACTTCAACCCGGAACCCACTGGCTATACATCTTGGTCATCAGACCAATACTGACGTAGGGAACGGCTGTCCGGTGGACCGCTCTGAATAAAGCGGTAAACCGCGACAAGCTAAGCAATGTCCAAAGGTCAGCCTGCTTATGTATAAGCAGAGCACTTCGCACCACTGCTTCAGCAGCATTAGACACCCTGTTCCATCTGATTCCCCTTGATATTTTCTGCAGACAAACAGCTGCTATCACGGCTACTCGCCTCAAAGCAACCTCTGAGTAGACTTATAGTGAGATAGGTCACTCCGCTATTCTGAACACATTCAGATCCCGTTTTAGAAACATAGACTTCACTTGACCCCAGTTACAATTTGACAAGAACTTCCAGACAACTATCACCCCAAGGTCTTCTTGGGATGACTGTGTGCCTCTGGAATGCGAATCGATTCACTTCTACATGGATGGATCAAAGTAGGTAGGGTAGGTGTATTCTCAGAAAAATTAAATCTTAGTCTTTTTCCGTCTTCCGGATCATTGTAGTGTTTTCCAAGCTGAAATCATGGCGATTAAGGAAACCTTGTCCTGTCTTAAGAGTATTTTTTTTGACAGCCAGGTGGCCTTCAAGTTCCTGGAATCGATCTCTATAAACTCTAAAGTAGCCTTAGACTGCCGTTCGTCTCTAAATGAGATTTCAGAGCAGTTCAACATTCTCCTGTGCTGGGTGCTAGGGCATAGTGACATTCCAGGCAACTGTAACGCTGAAGAACTCGCCAAACTTGGAACTACTCTCTCAATTTCGCCTGATAAAGGCTCTGTGTATTTGTTCTTTGATATTATGTATTTAATTTTATATTGAATGTTGGGAGCGATTGAGGATACCAAAATAACCTTAATTTTCAAATTATTACAAATATTTTTGAAAACGGGTCGATTACAAAAACAATTATTTCGAACATTGGAAGCTTGTTATATTCTCGGATGAGTCTAATACTATGTTTTTTCTATGTTCTCACCGGCAATAATACGAGGATTTGCGGGAGGCGATTAGTAATAAATCCCAAAGAGGCTCCATCAAACCAATAAAGCATTAGTTTGACAAGCACTCTTTTTCTGTCATTTTGGCGTTCGAAAAAAGAGTGGCGCAGGCACTCTAACTGCCGAATGATTATACGCAAATTCAGGCGATGTTTAAGTAGAATGCCATCTGCTTGTATCGTGGTGGAACCTTTCAAGCTGGACACAATACCCGTGCCCGACCGCATACTGCCGCATCAGCTTTCCAGTACCTACGTGAGATACCAGTTATGGGAGGCCAGCAACGAGCCCTGACCGTAATGCCATTGAAAATCTATGGTATGGACTCAAATGAAAAATCAGTGGCAGGACTTAGAAAACCTCCGGGAACTTAAGGTAGCTCTCTATCAAAGTTCACAGGGTGTGGGCCGCGTTTTTTTTTACTATTTGATTGTATCCAAAGCTTAAAATCTTTTATAAAATTTGAAATATTCTTAAAATTTCGTGTTGCTTTTCCAAGTATCGACGGGATTAAAATATATAATAATGATAGAACGGTCTTATGGTCTTTTTACACAATGCTAGTGTGTATGGTAACAAAATGCTCATGCAGTGCAAACATAACAAAAAGTAACTGCCAAAGTTCTTGGCAGAATATCGTGTAACCAACTTATTGCTCTGTTTTCATTCTAAAATATGCACTTGTCAAAAATTTCGGGGGGGGGGGGGTCAAACCCCTGTTATCCCCCCTGATAACGGCCTTGTTATTGTTGATTCATAACTGGAGGCTAGTAACAGTTATTTTTCCTCAATTCGCTGGGCACAAGTTTTTTAGTTACCAGTTATAAATGCAGTATTTTTCATTTGAATCTTTCTTCATTTGAATTTCTTTTTAAATCGTTTCAGAAAATTGTTAGTTTGAAAGTTTTAGAAATGTCTTTGTACGTTTTATATATAAACCAAATTTCTGCGACTCTAGGAATTTAATATTGATAATTAAAGTTAAAAGGTAGTCAAAGGATAGACATGTGCACTCAAGAGGATACAAGCATCCACAGGTTTTCTAAGCCCACCTCTGTCTATTAACTCCTACTCTCACCTCCCCGTGGTGAACACCGGGTGCCTAGTACCTCAACTGGAGATTGGGTTCCAACCCCTTTGGAAGGTTGTTGGGGGTAGCAGACCAGAGAGGGGGGAGGAGTGTTCCCACTAAGGCACTTCTCCTTGCATCCAGACGGCAGCGGAGGAATTCCCCAGATGGAATCAACGGTGGCGTCCATAGTTCCAGTCAGGCCGAACTACTTAGTGAACACCTTATATGGGCTACTACGACGTATTCGGAGCTCAGGCCTATAAGGAGCGGGCTATCCGGCTCTCCGTCCTTAGAGCTAAGCAAAGGATCTGGTCCTCCAGGTTGGGGGTCGTGCCGTCGGGGTGACTTCCCGGCCACGTAAAGAAACACCAGTCACGAAGCGGAAACAAGCCTCGGATTCGGACGGATTTACTGTTGACGATCAATGCAAACGAGAAAAGGACAACGAGCTCCGGATCTGCGCGTGGAATGTTAGGTCCCTTAACAGACCACGTGCAGCCGAGCAACTAGCGGAGGCCCCTAAACGACTACAAGGCAGACATTACTGCCATCCAAGAAATGCGGTGGGACGGGCCGGGCAAAAGAAGGATGAAAAACTGCGACATCTACTACGGCGACTGCTATCGGCATCAAAGGCAGCGCCTATTTGGATGTGGTTTCGTTGTTGGAGGCAGACCTAGGCAAAAAGTCTTGAGCTTCAACCCTGTAAGCGAGCGCCTCGCGACGATCCGCATCAAGGCTAAATTTGCCAACATTAGCCTGATATGCGCACATGCCCCCACAGAGGAGAAAGATGACGAGACCAAAAATATGTTCTACGAGCTCCTGGACAAAACTTATGAGCAGTGCCCTAGCTACGACATTAAGATTGTCCTTGGCGATTTTAATGCCAAGCTAAGAAGGGAGGGCATCTTTGGTCGTACTGTCGGAAAGCATAGCCTGCACGACACGACCTCCGATAACGGATTCAGGCTGATCGACTTTGCTGCGGGGCGACACGTTGTGGTAGCTAGTACACAGTTCCCGCATCTCAATATCCACAAAGGGACATGGAGATCTCCCGACCAATCAACCATCAACCACATTGACCATATTGCGATCGACGAAAGGCACTCCTCCAGTATCATGGATGTCCGAACTTTCCGAGGGGCCAACATTGACTCGGATCACTACCTTGTTGTAGCCAAGGTACGGCTGCGGATATCCCGACCAGCGCCAAGTAATGGAAATACTGTGAGGAAGTTTGACGTCGGCCGACTACAATCGCAAGAGATCGCCAGGTCCTTCTCCAACCGAGTCTCTCAAAACCTTCTACGAAGTCCTATGCAACTAGTATCAAGTATTGATAGCCAGTGGCAACATTGCCAAAACCCCATCAGAGACGCCGCCTCTGAAGTGCTGGGTTTCACACGGCGACCACAACGAAACCCCTGGTTTGACAATGAATGCCGGCAAGCACATGCAGCTAAACAGGAAGCATACAAAGCGGCGCTGCTCAGAAGCCGCTCGCGAGCTCTACGAGCAGAGGAGGAGAGAGGAACACCGGCTTCTCCGAAGGAAAAAGAGAGAGCACGAGAAGCGCGCGGTTGAAGAGATAGAGAGATGTCACAACAGGAATGGGGTTAGAAAGTTTTACCAAAGGATCAAAAGGTCCTGCCAAGGGTATAAACTTCGAACTGAAGCCTGTAAGGACCATCAAGGGAACATCGGTGAAGAATCGCAGTCGGTACTGAGGATTTGGAAAGACCACTTCTGCAGACTGTATAACGGCGAGGACGAACCAAATACCGCTGTCAGGCAGAACGAACCATTAAACCCGGGCGAAGACGTTACCGACGAAGCATACGAACGATACCACCCACCCGACCTGGAGGAGGTGAAAGCAGCTGTGTCTAAGCTCAAGTGCAACAAAGCAGCCGGAGCAGACGGCCTAGCTGCCGAACTTTTTAAATCCGCTGGCGATGAGCTGGTTAGGAGCACGCACCAGCTCATCTGCAAGATATGGTCGGAAGAAAGCATGCCTGACGAATGGAACCTCAGCATTGTTTGCCCGATCCTGAAGAAAGGAGACCCTCTGAGTTGTGCCAACTACAGAGGAGGTCTTCGTAACATCGCATACAAGATCTTTTCTGCTGTACTGTGTGAACGCCTGAAGCCGTTTGTCAACAATCTGATTTAGGCAAGGAAAGTCCACCATCGATCAAATATTCACACTGCGGCAGATCTTGGAGAAAACCCAGGAATTCCAAATCGATACACACCACCTCTTCATCGATTTCAAGGCCGCGTATGACAGCATCTATAGAGACGTGCTATATAGCGCAATGTCTAGTTTTGGCATCCCTGCAAAACTCGTCAGTCTGTGCAGGATGACGATGGAAAACTCACGCTGTTCCGTCAAGGTCGGCAAAGACCTCACCGACCCCTTTGATGTCAAAAAAGGATTTAGACAAGGCGACGCGCTGTCATGTGACTTCTTTAACATCATACATGAGAGAATTGTGCAGAACTCTCGCGCCAACACCAGAGGTACAATCTTTCAAAAGTCCGTTCAACTACTCGCATACGCAGACGACATTGACATAATCGGTAGAACAAAGCGTGATGTCAGTGAGGCCTTCGTGAGTATTGGGACGGAAGCGGCGAATATGGGTTTGGCAGTCAATGAGGGCAAAACCAAGTATATGCTGTCATCAAGAAAAGACACCCAACACCGACGTCTTGGACAAAACTGCACCATCGACAGCTATAACTTTGAGGTAGTTAGGGACTTTGTCTATCTGAGTTCCGCTATCAATTCAGACAATGACACCAGCGCTGAAATCAAACGAAGGATAACTCTTGCCAATCGCTGTTTCTTTGGGCTAAGAAGGCAATTGAGTAGCAAAGCCCTCTCTCGAGCAACTAAAGTGTCCATGTATAAGACCCTCATCATCCCAGCCCTGCTTTACGGTGCAGAAGCGTGGACCCTGTCAAAGGCGGATGAAAACACTTTAGGCTGCTTCGAGAGGAAAATTCTTCGGACGATTTACGGTCCCGTCTGCATAGACGGAGAGTGGAGGAGGAGATATAACATCGAACTGTACGGGCTGTACAGCGATACAGACCTAGCCAAAAGAGTCAAAACACAACGTCTACGATGGCTGGGTCATCTAGAGCGGATGGACACCAACGCCCCGGCCCGGAAAATCTTCGAATCCACACCGCAGGGACGGCGCGGTAGAGGAGCACCGAGACTCAGGTGGCGCACTCAAGTGGAAGGGGACCTCAGCCAACTTCGCATGCGAAACTGGAGACGGCTAGCTAGAGACAGAGCTGGCTGGCGAAGCTTGTTGGCTGAGGCCCAGGTCCACACCGGACTGTAGCGCCACCTTAAGTAAGTTAGTAATTTAAGTTAAAACTTCTTATTGTACCCTTAATTCAGATCTTTTAATGTGTCGGTATTCTAGGTAGTTGAACTTTGTTGTTCATCTATCGGCATTCAGAGATAAAATTTGCTTCTTTTTTCATTAATTGTATACGTGTAAAATTTGTATCACAAGTCTTAATATGTTTTCATTTGGCACTTAATTTACAGTTATAAAAAAGGCTGCCGTCACTGTCATTTGCCCGACCTAAAATTTCAAAACTTACAGCCGAAAATATACGTATAAAATGGACCTTGTTATTTGGCATATATCACTTATCGCCAAGGGTGAAGATGTAGAACCCTTTAAAGTAGCACTACCCTCCCTTAAAACTCCCCAGTCAATTGAAGATAACAAGCAAGCGTATACCTTACACTTGGAAAAATATACGGTTACTAAAAAAAATTATATATATAATTTAATAATACCTTTAAAGCATCTGGGCATTTAAGGAACCATTCGGTCCCCCACAAGCCAATAAAAAGGCACCACCAGCATCACCAGAAAGAAATCCGTAAACTGAAAATAAGAAAATGTTAGTTTGGAAAACCTTCCGCACCATTAATTTTGCTCGGAAGCAATTCTATTGCGGTTGATGGTGGTGCCGGTGCTCCATGGTGTGATTTGAGGGCATCCGTAGAGTAGCCACAACATACCCACAGACATATAACATATTTTTTTTGTCTGCAAATTCTCCCACTGTCGGTGCTTGTTGGCCTTCTTATCGGTTTTGGGTGGGTTGTCTTTTTTTCGGACCGAACATTTCCTCTTGGCCTGGCCCTTCTACAAAGCGGTTGATAAGAGTTTTCGAAAAACCTAATGAACTGGTGATTTCTTTTGTCGATGGGATTTTTGTTAGTTAATTTGTTCGATGAAAGTTAGTTTTTTTTTGGCCTTTTTTGCGAAAAAAAAATATCTTGGCAGGATAGGTTGGGTAATAAATTGGTTTTTTAGTAAATGAGCAAAGTGAAATGTCGTTGTTTGGTATGGTGGTGGTGGAAGAATTACGAGCTAGCCAAAACCGCTCATACGGTCACGCTCAAAAGTTTAAAAAGGACATGCCTATCTTAAAGTGGAAACAATGACATTCGTAAAAATTTATAGTTTGTAGGTACCTACCAAATAAAATATGAGTTTTCATATTTAATTGACGATTTTTTTTAATCGTCTATTATGCGAACTTTTTACATGAAGAAATTGAAACTATAAACTTCTCTGAATATTTCTTCTAAGTCCAAATATTTTCGTTTGCAAATATTTGTAGATGGAAAAAATGAATATAGCTTTACAAATATTAGTTGGTGTGAGGGGTAAATATATACGGTGGTGTATTTAGAAGTTGGCTTATCCATTTGTTAATCAATATCTACCAATATTTATTAATCAATCAATCAACGGCCAAAAGAACTTCTTGGAAGCAATTCTGTAATAACATAGAAAATATAAACGGTGCAGCAAGGCTAACGAAACACGAATGGAATCTGCACAGAATACGCTGAAACTTTTCTCAACTGCTCACATTTTCTCAACTGCTCTGAAACGGTTGAAGAAAAAAAAACTATCCCAACGAACTAAGCCCCACCAGCTACAGATATTGAAACTATAGAAACTATAAAGGACATTGTCTGTGTGGAAGAGTCGAATGGGCTGTAGACTTATTTGAGCAAAGTCAGCTGGACCTGACGGAATTCTTCCCATTATGCTGCAAATAAAAAAAACATTAATCAGCTCGAGGCTAACACATATTTTCCGTGGATGTCTCATACATGGATACTTCCCCAAAGCATGGCGGGAAGTAAAAGTAATCTTCATCCCTAAAGCAGGCAAAAACAGCCACCATCAGGCAAAAGACTATAGACCTACAGTGTATCATCCTTTCTGCTGAAAACTCTCGAGAGACTAACATCCATATTCGCAGCAAACTCAATCCAATCAATATGCCCTCTAATCAACACGCTTACCTGAAATGCAAGTTGGTAGAGACAGCGCTACATGACGTAGTTCTTAGCAAAGAAGCGTCACTGCAAGTTAAAGACTGCAGCATTCCTTGTAGCATTCCTTGACATCGAGAGTGCATTAAACAAAGGTACCACCTAAGCCATTGAGAACGCGCTCAAAGGCACTGGTACCATCAAAGTGGTATGTAGCCTTATAGTCGCGATGCTAAAGCGCCGAATGATAACATCTAAACTCGGTGACTGCATAAAAAGAATGTCTACCACCAGCGGAACTCCGCAAGGTGGACTGCTTTCACCTCTCATATGGCTTCTAGTAAGGAACACATATTTAATGAAGCTCAGCAACTCACCGGTAAAACCCGTCGCTTATGCCGACGATCTTGTGTGCATGGTGCGTGGAAAATTCAGGTCATGTGGCCCTAGCGTCAACCCGTCAAAAACAGAGCTTGTCCTCATCACGAAAAGGAGATCGATACCGGTCTAAGAGCTGCCAACACTCGAAGACTCAGCTTTCAGCTATTAAAAGTGCCAAATATCTGGGTGTTATCCTAGACATTAAGCTAAGTTGGAATACTAACACAGAAGAAATAGTTTAAAAAGCTTGCACAGCCTTAAAAAAGTGCGCGCGGCTAATGAAAGGAAGGCTAAACTTTTTTGGCTACTTTAAAGATAATTACAGGGCAATGTTAAATACCAAAAATCAATGCGCTAGCGCATAGCTTAAATTTGGAAAAAGTATTTTTTTAAATTAGAGATGCTCGTATATACGGGTATGTAGTGCTCGTGGCTGTAAGCAGCTAATATTCAAACATAATCTGAAGCGGTGAATTTCCAGCCAACTCACCAACTTTCAGCTCTCTAGGTTAAAATTTAAGGTCTAAAGGTTACTTACATACGGACGGACGGACATGGCTTAGTCCATTCTCCTGTCGGTCCCATTCATATCTCTGAAAGGTTTTAGGGGTCTACGGTGATTATTTCACGGCGGGCGTTACAAACTATGTCGCATCTGACAGAATTAAGAGATTTAAGGCCTTTTTTTGAACTTCTATCGTATCGTTGGTGATAAAAAAGCTTTATTTGCAGCTTGGCCCAAAATATCTTCCCCGTTGCAGTTGCTATTTTATCCATCTGTGAAAATTCCTACTGCAGATCCACTTTACAAAACCTCACTTGGAATTTTTGTCTTAATTTTTACATGGATGGATTTCTACGGATGATAATATGCCAATTAAGGAGGCTTATTATAAGCCACCAGACTTACTCCGAACATAAAAATGGGTATAACAATTGCCGGGTAAACTCAGTATTAAAAATTAAAAATAACCCCCAAATATCTGGGGTGTTTTGGAAGTACCAGTGCAGCGTCTTTGAGTTTTGATGAATTTATTGAATGGTATGTTGTTTAGTCCTTGACGAATTCCCTTCGAGACCTATACTATCTGTCCCGTGTACTAAGAGCCTTGTGCATTATATCTTTTTTAGTGAGGAGGAACCTGCCTGATATGCAACCACAATAGGCTGCGACTTAAGAGCCGTTTACACAAGTGCCACATCAGTAGCAATACTTCTCCACCCTGTAAGGTGCCTATGCACACCTCCTGGCGAAATGTTTTATCCAATTTTTGTTGCCCATAGGTAATCTACTCCAACTTACTTACATCCCTAAACTTCCCTCATTCATAACTGTCCACGCTGACGTCTTAGGTAGATTCGGTCTAGTTTGGGTCTGGTTAAAGCGCCAAACCTACACAATTGCCACTCTTTTGAAAAACAATACATAAAAAAACTTACTTTAATGTCACTTGCTTCGAGTAAAAGCTACAGAAAACTTAAGTAGTTTCAAATCGATTAACGGAACCTCAACTCAATTAGCATAAAAAATCAAACTAATGAAAACACTGACCAACTTCCATCGTTGGGGCTGCATGCAACAATACGAAAAAGGAACTTATTAAAAAGCAAAAAGAAGGAAATGTTACGATAACCATTTAAAGCGTACCAATCATCGAATTATATAATGGGTCGTAATCTGAATTGGAAATTCCACTAATTAGATTATTTTCGAAAAGTCGAAGAGTGTTTGCAACTACAAGAGCTCTTGTCCGGGTATATACACAATCGGTTTTATTCATTTATTGTTGCGGAAACTGTTATGCTCTGCCCTGGTCCGGGAAGAAAATTCTGTGTCCCTATCGCCAGTGTATCAATTTATTCGAGAAAGGGAGAAAACTTACGAAACTTTGCTGAAAAATAGAAAAGTTGTTGAAGAAGATTATTTTTCCCTTTTTCTGAATTGGCTTACAAATAAGAACAAAATGTTTATAACTTGATTGGACGCAATCAGATTTTACTTTTTTAAATAACAAGTTCTTAAAGAAATGTTTGTAAGTAGGTTTAATTATATTTTTGTTTTTTTGGAGGGAGCCAAACGATTTAAAATTATACCTTTTAATAATTGCATGTAGCTCATGCAAGATATTACAGATTTTGGTTTATTCTTTTACGACGAAAAAGGGTTCGTTCACTTTGTGGACTCTCTTAAAAATGTAATTTACAAACACTTTCGTTTGGAGCTGAGCAAAGTGTAAAGTGTACCGTCCTTGCATTTAACCGCTTGTACGATATTTAACTTCCTTCCTATGATACGGTGAATAGTCTGCCAAAATGTCTTGTTTGCAGGCCAGTAATCATGCTCCAACCCCTTGCCGAAATTTTTCCATGCCTGTTCCTTATTTGTTCTCACTGCCTGGAAGTTCTTCGCGCCAGTTGGAATTTAAAAAAAAAGTCAGTTGGAATTTATTCCAATTTCGCCAAATCGTGCTGAGCAAATCGTTAATCAGAGTCAGCATCCGGTAATGCCTTTGCCATCGTATTCGGGCCTGAGTGGTAAAGGAATACGGTCGCTGAAATACATTTTGCACAACACTAGGTATAGTGGTCAGTTGACAGCTCTGCACCTCTCAAAACGCGAACATCCCATATCACTTTTCAAACAATTGATGGTACCTTAAACAAATCCATCAACGATCTCTGATTTAAACTGTGCCGGTACCAAGTACGTATTTGCCGTAAAAACGTTCCCGTTTTTATATATGTCACCGTGCCTCCCAATCACACTGCTCCAAGTACTGTTGTCAATACCCACATGAGCATTGAAATCACCCATTAGGAGAAAGATGTCAAATTCTGCTATACTCTATTCAGAGCAGTATCAACTTCTTAATACTCGCTGACTCTCGATTTAATGCATACACATGCTAGTGTCAAAGTCGATCGCTCAAGCCTAAGCTTTAAGCTCAAGACCCGCGCACCCAACGGAATAAACTCCAATACATTTTCCGACTGCCGGGGGTTTAAAGTATACCCGCCCCCACTTGTGTCACCAGAAATGCCTCCATCAGCGAAGTCTAAGGTTCTGGAACCTTCCCACCGTAGATAGGTAGGTAAGTGGCTTTTTTCGTGCACTGAGGCCAAAGTATGCCCATTGTACTGCCACGTGGGTATGTAATCAAGGAGAGGGTCGGCGTGAAATTTTTATGACAGACAGCCAGTCTAGCCAATGAATGCTAGTATCTTTTTGACCGGTGTCTCACTGAGGTCACTTAGACATTTGTATAAATAGGAGCCTATTATGGACTTCCTGGACGATGCGAGTTCCGGGCAGGTACAAAAAAGGTGTTGTACGCTTTCATCCTCTTCCTCATCTGGGAAGCTTCTCAGAAGTCGTTTGAGAAAACACCTTTTTGTGTGAAGACCTTTTAAGCAGTGCACGGTAATAATTCCCACTGTAGCACTAATTTCGGATTTCTTTAAGGAGATCAAGCAATCTGATCGTTTTGGATCGAGACGGTGCCAGATTTGTTTGTAGGTAAAATTGGCATGTGGAGCCTGTCCTCCATCTGGCGTTGGTTTTTATACCCGACTGAGCGTATATTAATTTTAATGCATAGTTGGTAACACAGTGAAATAATCACCGTAGTCCCTTAAGACCTTTTAGAGATATGATCGAAACCGACACGTGAATCGATTAAGCCATATCCGTCCAGACAAAATGCGAAAATTGGCTAAATCGGTCAACAGCCACGCTCACTACTATTTTCTTTAAAATGCCTTTTAGTCAAGTTAGACAAGGCGCAGGAACTTAAATTTGGGTACTGAGCAATACTAGCCTAAGACCTTTAACAAAGCAAAAATTGGAGCGCCCACAATATCGACCATGCCCACTTTTAACATGTTAGATCTTCAAAAACCTGATTTCTCGGAAAGTATACTCCAAATCGAAAAAAAAATTTATGGCAAATGTTAAAGATAATGCTATTTGCAAAGTTTGCTCCATACAAAGTTTTGAGCTCCGCCCACTTTTAGGGGGGCATTTTTAGGAAAAAGCTGTTTTTTTTCTGGAGTAATGTTCGCTTTTAACGTATTTTCTCATAATTCTAACGAAGTTACAATAAATCGATTTTTATTTTAAGCCCATGCCCACCTTTGGGGGGCGTGGCCTATACAAATAATATATGAATGAATTTGGGCCAAGAAACTTTAAGATTTGAAGTTACATGGTATATAAGGTCGGGTATATAGAAGTTTGTCACAGACAAACTCTTGCACTTACTCACTTGTTCTTTTACTGTAATTGTTGAGCTTTAATTTGAAGGTAGCTAGGTACCTAGAAGGTACCTACCTATATTACAGTTGAGTTCATCGTCTGGCAGTCTAGTAGATTTTTAAGCGAACCTTTCCACTATGTAAGGCCATACCAGTAGGATCGAGCTGATACTTTTAAGACTACTCAACCAGATCAAGTTCCTTCCCCGTTGTGATAAGGTATTCCATGTGCCAATTTTAAGTTGGTGTCGTTGTCGTTGTCGAAGTGACCCTTGAAACCCTTGTTTTGATCTAGCGCTGCCTACCTGCCAGGCTTGTATTTGACCGATAACCAGAACAGCAGACGCCGACCAAGAAGTTGCTCATCCCGAGACAGACGCTTTTGGATTTTTACCGTTGAGAGTTCCGCCAATGTTGTTTGCTTTTGTTGAAAGTGCTCATATGGAATGCATCTATATTGGTTTAAGGGAAAATATATTGTGAGCAATCCTTGTTTCCAAGGCGTGATTCAAAGCTCCAGACATTATTCGACATCGACACTTTTGTGAAACTCTTACCTCGACGCAATTTTAACATTAAATTAACCATCTGTCCCAGTTTTCATAAACTTAATAAACCTTACAAAATTTTAAAGCTTGCTGTATAGGCAAGTATTACAATGGCGGCTTACATATTGTGACAATGTGACATCCACAAAATTGTCTCTTGTATACTGACCAAAAAAGCTGATCCTTTTAAACAAACCGGGGTAATTATATTAAGTTTTTCTTATCAAAAATTCGTCACAAACGTCAGCCAATTAATTGAATGCAAACATCGAAACTTTTTTGTTCGAATTTCACATATGGCGCGTCAGCGATTCTGTTAAATTTATTTGCAAGGCATCAGACCAAGATAAATGCTTTTAAATTAAGAATAAATTTTCCGTCCAATACACAAGTTCATTTGCATTGAAATTGATGGTATTCAGACCACCCATAATGAAAATAACTGGCATAAGGATACTCATTTCAATATTGGGTATACTTATGTAGCCAGATAATGTTGACTCTTTCGCAAGGCGGAAAGCACTTCGGGCGGGCCGAGGAGAACCGTTTGCCTTTAAACTGTGTCTTAATTTTGTTGATGTAGCCAATTGAAATATTCCTTTTTTTTCTCAAAAAAGTGCATCAATTTTTAGCAACTAGTCCTAGGGTCACATTATATTTTTAATTGGTGAATCAGCAGATTCCTTTCGTTAAGGATTCTGGACAATGTTGTCAGCTCTTACAAAGGCCTATCCTATTAGGCGGCCGTAAAGCCTGAGGCATATCAATTAGTTTTATACCAGAAACATTTCGCCATCCAAAGTAATCGCATCAAGGAAATCGCATTTCATACTTAGGGCAACAATGGCCGCGACCAAGCCATTAACATATTCATCCCTTGGACGCTACAAATATTATCCCTATCACGATGTTGGCAATGCAAACATAATATAGCATGTGCATCGACTTTCGAAGAAGGGAAGCTCTTTCGGTTGAGTGTGCACGCACGTATCAGCAGCATCCCTACATCATCTGTGCTAGCAATAAATTGAATTTTTCATTCCACTGAGTCGGCAGCAACAGGACAAAAAGATGTTTTGTATTATACACTTTGGCAGTGTGGGTGTTTGCAGGATACCTTATATTTATATGCATATCTCCCTGTTATGCATCATTTTCTCCTTGCAACGGCAATTGAAGCATCTCTCGATGCGACTACCCCCCGAAACCAATGAAAGATTCAATTGAAACCACTTGCCTCATGGCTGCACAATTATGTATTGGCAGAGGATGGTATTAATGTCGTTCGATTTATGCATTTATGGCACAGTATCGATGCATAGAGACACATGCTATATGGTGATAGGCTTTCGACGCCCCTTTTCACATTCAATTAAATCCTTAATAAATCTGAAATTGAATTTGCCTGCAGTGACTGTGCTCGGATTCAGTGTGTTTGACTGTAATGAATCTGGCAATCTGTTGGCTGAGGAATGTTGTTCCTTGCGACAAAAAACCAAAAAGGACGAATCTCTGGATAATCTTCTTAATCAAATAATTTCAGGCAGTTTGCTCGTACAGCTGGCACATGACCCAAAGTTGACTGAAATGGCACTTGGAATGTGAATGATTCTCGTTATCACGCTCATCCTGGTTAATTAATTGATATATCTTATTACAGCTTGCCGGCATTACGCTGCAACAAGTTGAACAGATATATTGAAGCTCAGTAAAAAAATTCATGAATTCTCAGTGTTGAGTATCCACTTATTTTTTCGAACAACGTCGAACAAGAAAAGAAGTCAAGTTAAACCCTTGTGGTATTTCTGTAATTATATTGTCAACACCGCAGAGTCAGATAAAATAAGTAACAAATGAGATAGCCAATTTTTTTTATGCAAAACATACAAAGATAGAATAAATCAATAGACGACGAAACCTAGAAAATAAGAAGTCTCGTTTCAAACTCTTACCTAGAATTGCGAAATTTAGCTAATTTTACATGTGCCTAATGTTGCTGAGAGCGTTAATACCTCGCATGTAATACTAGCCACTCTGTTTTGTGCTAAGCTAAGCTAATATAAATGTTTTGTGTATGCGTCAATTTGACAACACGTAAAATTGATAAATGATTATATATACCTACCTTAAGCAGGTGACTTTGATATCGTGACCCCGAAAATACCTACAAGTTGAGGCCCAGCGAAGATCTTATTTTACTGCTCGAAGGCCTTCAGCATCTATTCAAGACTTCGGTGAATCTAAAAAACTACCTGCGATGAGCTAAAAGGAAGTTAATTATATCAGGCTCATTGAGTGAGTCCTCGCAAAAGCTGAACTAAGAGCGCTAAAGTAAGTATTGAAGCTGGGTTCTCCAATTCTTAGAGAACTCAAGCCCGCATTGAAGCAGGATTTTTTCAATGCGACTCAAGACATGGGATACAAAGTACTTTTTTGCAAAGTTTAAGAATGACGTTGGAGATGGGAGAATTGTTACGCGATGAGAACTTAAATAAGCCCGACCTTATTAAGTTCTGATAGCATCTTGCGGTGAACACCAAGGTTAAGGGTCTGATGCCTCTCTGGAAATGAAAAAACTAGATGTTCTTCCTGGAATCGAAAGTAAATCTGACATGGCATAAACAATATGATATGGCATAAAAAATCTATAAATAAATGACACATGGCATAAATCAGACATGGCACATAAAATCGGACATGGCATAAAAAATCTGACATGACATAAAAAACCTGACATGGTTAAAAAATCTAACATAGCATAAAAAATCTGACAGGGCAAAAAAAATTAAATGGCAAAAAAAATATGACATGGCATAAAAAGTCTGACGTGGCATAAAAACTTTGACATGGATTAAAAAATCTGACATGGCACAGAAAATCGGATATGACATAAGAAATCTGACATAGCATACAAACTCTGGCATGACATAAAAAATCTGACATGGCATGAAATATCTGACCTGGCATAAAAAATCGGATATGTCAAAAGAAATCTGATATATTATATAAAATCTCAAATGACAAAAAAATCTGACAAGGAATAAAAAATTTTACATGGCGTTAAAAAATATGACATGACATAAAAAATCTGCCATGGCATAAAAAATCAGACATTGCATGAAAAATCTGACATTGTATAATAAATCTCACATGGCATAAAAAATCTGACATGGCATAAAAATTTGACAGGACGTAAAAAATCTGGCATGCGATAAAAAATCTGACATGGCATAAAAATATGACACAGCATAAGAAATCTTACATGGCATAGAAAATCTGGCATGATATAAAAAACTTACAAGGCACAAAAAAATTTGACATGAGAAAAAATTTTAACATGGCATAAGGTACATGACATGACATTAAAAATTTGAAATAAAAAATATGAAATGGCTTAAAAAATGATATGACATAAGAAATCTGATAAAGCATAAAAAATCTGACATTTGCATAAGAAATCTGATATAGAAATCTGATATCAAAAAATCTGACATGGCATAAGAAATTTAATATGGCATAAAAAATTTGACATGGCATATAAGATCTGACATGCCACAAAAAATCTGACATGGCATAAGAAATCTGACATTGCATATAAAATCTGACATTCCATAAGAAATCGGACATGGCATAAAAATCTGACATGACATAAAAAACCTGACATGGTTAAAAAATCTAACATAAAAAATCTGACAGGGCAAAAAAAAATTAAATGGCATAAAAAATGTTACATGGCATAAAAAGTCTGACGTGGCATAAAAACTTTGACATGGCATAAAAAATCTAAGATGGCACAAAAAATCTTACATGACATAAATAATTGTCAATAATGAATAAAAAAAATGAGGCTTATGTCCCTCTGCCGGCTTGATCAATTCATCTGTCGGTCTCGATCATATCTCTTAAAGGTTTTATGGATATACAAACTGTGCATTTAAATTAATATAGGTATGTACCCTGGGCGAGGTTTAAAAACACTTCGTCCTGAACTGGGTACAAAAGTTGAGAACCGTCAAAATAACACAATTACATCATTGGAAACAAATAAGTGTAGGCGACTCGCTTGCGTATGCGATCCTGCTACAAACTGTATTCATAATCAAAGCACAGCTAATTCTTCGTCTTAAGGATGTATATCTTCCTTAATTCTTTTTTTTTTTTTTTGCTATTCATCATTTATTATGTGTTCTACGGATTTACTCTGGGTAAATAATGTGAAGCTCATTCAGGCGTTTAAAATTTTAATTACTGTCGTCATCGTCTGTCTGTTTTACTGACTGAAAACACGCATAAAGATGAGTATTTTTCGCCTTTGAGATGTTGTTTATTTTTTTTTCTGCTTTTTCTTTAAACGCGCGTCATACTATTGCTTTTGCAATCTTTGCTTTACACACAAGGACATTCAAAAATAAAGAAAGACGAGAAATACCATCGAATGGGTTAGGCGAACTTTTGAAAACTCTTGTAGACAAATAGCTTAGAGAGTTTAAAACTGCCGTCAAAAGGATTTGGATTGATGTTCTACAACGAGAAGGATTCTTCAAAGTTTTTGATTTTACTTTGAGTAATTATATGTTAAGTGAAGTCGGTACTCGGCAGGATGCTTTAGGGTGAAGTAATAAGAATATTTGAGCATAACAGAATGTTGAACTTGTTAATAGATTTCGTGATAGAAGTTGAATGAAACTTTCAGGGGAGGGGAGTAACTTGGTCTATTCTTTTAAATTTTGAACGGTAAATCAATTCTAGTAACTTGGCTAAAAACAAGTGTGAAAATACAACAGTGCGTATGTAAAAACTAAAGTCCGTCTGCGACGGATTGCAGAATACCTTACCCTATCGAAAAAGTGATGCCACGACTCCAAACAGTGGGCGGGATACAAAAATATAACTGTTGCTTTACACTAGGTGTTTGCCTACATTTCCGACTAAAACTTTGCCTTTTTAACTTAAAACCTTACCTTTTTTAAGGCCACGCCCACAAAAGTGGGCGGAAGCATATAAGTTCTTCCTATTTTCGCCAGTCTTCTTCCCAGCTTTAAGATTACTCCTGAGTGGTCTGAGCAAAACTCATGACATTCTTCGACTCGCGTGAGGTCTTTCAAGAACCTTTTAACGATGAAGAAGTCGACAAGGTCAGACTTTCTTTCCTGCCGGTTGGCCAACACGTTAGCTTTCCGGTGGAGAAAAAGTCCATACCACGTTTCATTCTGCTTTTGTACAGTAACACCCAACTTGAACCACAAAAAGTAGGCTTTGCGTTTAAGTCATTAAGGACATCCAAATCAATTGTGGGTGTGGCTGTGGGCGGATCGTATCAATTTTCAGACTTTGTCTACAGAAAATAAGAGACAAGATACACTTTAAGTTTTAGCATCCTAGCTCAATCAGGGCCCTGGTTCACCTCGAGCTGTAGCGCCACTCTCTATACTAACTCAATTTGAAATACCTAAAAACTTCATACATAGGGACTGACGGACAGACGGACAGACGGACAGACGGACAGACGGACAGACGGACAGACGGACAGACGGACAGACGGACAGACGGACAGACGGACAGACGGACAGACGGACAGACGGACAGACGGACAGACGGACAGACGGACAGACGGACAGACGGACAGACGGACAGACGGACAGACGGACAGACGGACAGACGGACAGACGGACAGACGGACAGACGGACAGACGGACAGACGGACAGACGGACAGACGGACAGACGGACAGACGGACAGACGGACAGACGGACAGACGGACAGACGGACAGACGGACAGACGGACAGACGGACAGACGAACAGACGAACAGACGGACAGATGGACATCTTTATATCGATTATATCGATTCACCTGTTGGTTTCGTTCATATCTTTTAAAGGTCGTAGGGGTCTACGATTATTTCACTGTATAACAAATTATGCATTAAAATTACTATACCCTAGCTCGGGTATAAAAAGATAGTTAATGGATTGAATATAATTAATCTAATCTAAAAAAAAAGATCTGAGAAGACTTAGGTGACTTAAACATTACGAGGTTGTCTGACTTTGAAATAATTATCACATTGTCTGCTCTCTTTGAAAGATGCTCAGTCAAGTAGCTGTTGTTAGATTCCACTCACGTGTAAGAAAACAGGTTGTAGGTAGATACACAGTTACTCTTCATAAGGGAAAAGCATTTCTTACAGCATTTTTCAAATTTAAGTATTTTGCAAAACCTTTTGGTTAGAGCTTTAAAGTAACCCATACACGAATCGCACTTAATGAAATGAAGTCCTTATTGGCAAAGTGTGTAGGCCGATTATTTTCATATTTCCAAACCTATTTCAATGAATAGAACAAAATTTGTTTTCGAACAGAAAAGTTCAGTAGGTACATCATTTTACTAGCAAAACGTCGACATCATTTACCCAGGATAACGACCTGACCCGCCAGAAGGCACGCAAGAAGCCCACAACTTCTATTTGCATCCTCATTAGTAGATAATAATTATGTGTTTCCAAGGAATGATGAGAAGGTACAATATGGAGCTATGTCCTTGAGAAGACCTCTCAAAGCAACATGCCCAATTCCCAGGTAGTTATCAAACTAACAAATTAAGCAGTTCAACGCCATGTGTGTTCGTCCACCCCAAGCCAGAAATGTGGATGCCATATGCGGCCACGTGATAGAAATCAGCAGTTATTCTGGCATGTGACGAACATAACAATGATGCGAGCTTTGCCTTCCATAGCTCCGGTGGTTCTTCGCTCTCGGAAGATGAATCTGAAAAGCAAATCATTTGTCATGGTAATAAATAATATATTGGCATGTGAACTAGTATCTCTAAATTTTGTTGCCAAGAAAAGGATAGCTTTTTCGATGTGTTGCTTCCACTCCGGCAAAGCCTTTGTGTGTGTTGTCATATTTGGGGAGAGTATATAGATAGATAGCTAGATGGCAATCGGGCACATCTGTTGTGGATCGCCGTTCTTTTTTCTTTTGGATTTTATGTGCCAAACGTGACGTAGGGCAAACTGAAAAACTAAAATCCAATACCCTGCGTTCGAGTCACATGTTTTGTGTCAGCTCATTTCAAATTTAACTTTTTTCACACCCATTGTATCCTTGGATACTTTAAAGAGCCCAATGCATCCCGCACTCGACGGAAGTAATTTCATGTATGAGTTCGATGAATAGTTTGTCATTCCATTTAAAAATTAACACATACTTCCATGGGCGCCTATATGGCTTTTTTCCTTTTGTTGTCAATAAATTTATTATTGAAAGCGAAATGGTGGATGAGGGAATATCATTTAGCAATTCGTTATATCAATTAAATGGATGAGCATTTTAAATATGCAGCAGGCAATTTAGCGGAATGAAATGTACGAGTATTCCTACAGAAACCCAGCAGCTGTTAAAATGGGCTTTCATATAATAATTTTTAACCATTTAACAAGGGCGTAACACTGTGGTTATCATGCATTCGTAGGAAATTTTGCAATATAGATTACGTATAAATTTGGGTTGCTATAAAAAGCTTCATTTTTCTTCAAGCTACATAGCTGTGAATTTTTTTTTTTAATATTAATTTAAATGAAATTTTAGCGATTCTTTTGAAATTAATATCAGCATATTTGCTCTTGGAATTTCAGTGCATGGGATTCGGATTGCCATCAGGAGAAAGTGTAATGTTGAAAACCAAAAAAAAAGCTCTAAAATAATTCATTCATATGCGCAATATAACTCGAATGTTTTTTTTAATATCTATGTAATAATAATATGTCTGTGGCAATAAGAAAAATAACATATAAATAAATTTTTTCAACTTTTCAGGAGAGCGATTTGAATGTTAAATTTGCGATTTAAAATCAAGTAAAAAAGGTATTAACGAAATTTTAACGCAATTAAATGACTTAAATTACCATTATTAAATTACTCATTTTTATTTAACTAGAGTTACTTTTTTGCGTTTTTATGTTTGATTTTGATTAAAATATGACTTATGTCGTTTTTCCTTCTTGGATTGTTTTTCTTTTTCTCGGTTAAGTCGACTTATGCCTTTTTTCCTAATCCATTCATGAAAATATTTTTTGCTTAAGTAAAGTTATGTCGTTTTTCGCAACGCAAATTACAAATTACAAATTACAAATTGTTGAAATAATCAAGAATAAAGTTTAATGGTAGAAGTTAAACACTGAGTAAGTGCTACAGTGTTTAGGCAGAAGTTACAGTCCGTAAAACGGACCGTTGAATACCCCATCCTATCCCACATTGTAAAATGCTGATGGCAAAGTTATTTTTTGACAGTTTATAAGTAATGTAAACTTTGAAAAGGGGCATGGTCCAACCACCCCTAATTACAAACTGTTAATTATAAGATATTTCCACAGATATTTCCAAGTTACACCTAATTGTACGTAAAAATGCAATTTTTTGGTTCAAATTCAATATTTTTGAAAAATCGACCCCTAAAATCGGGGGCGGGCTAAATGAACGAAATCTTTATATGCACGAAATCTGGACGGAAGTATTGTTAACCTAACCTGCTACTTTTTTTGTTTCATGCTATCCTAAATTAGGCTCAAGGGCAGTCGAAATTAAGTTTATTTCTGGAAAATTTTAGGTTTCTCTTCAATTCTGCCTCCAAATGTGGGCGTGGCCCAAAGCTAAACAAAATGTGGAACTAAACGTTTTCTACATAAAATATTAACCAAATTTTTTTCAATTTCGAGCAAAAATACTAAGTAAACTGCATTTGAAAATTTACCCTGAAAATAGATGCCACGCCCACTATAGGGGGTTTACCAATTAAATTTGTCTTTTTTGTGTCTTATATTCACTAAGAGATGCTAAATGTCAAGTTTCAGCCGTTTAGAACGTCTTACAGTTTTGAAAAATCTGTAGGTAGTTGCATATTTAGACTACCTAGATAGATTGTGGGCGTGTCTTTGGGCGAATTTCAAACATTTTTACACTTGTACTGCTTCGCGTGACGTGCACCTGACGTAATAAGTTTCAGCACCCTAGCTCAAAATTTAAGGCCTAAAAAAATGTGACATACAACGGACGGACGGACGGACATGGCTCATTCAATTCAGAATTCGGTCTTGATCATATGCCCTTAAGGACTTGGGGGTCTACCATTATTATTTCACCGTGTTACAAAGTATGTGACAAACTTAATATACCTCCTATCCTATGGGATGGGGTATAAAAATAGTGTTCTTTCGACTTTTTTCTGTTTCCTGCCATGTTATTAACCAATTTTTTTTTGCTGTTTTATTATAGGAATTCACAGATATTTTATTATAAAAATTCACGGACAATACAAATTTGATGATAAAGATATAATGAAAAATAAGAAAAATAAATAAAAATTTATAAAAAAAATATATAATTTTTAATCGATATCTTCATCGCTGTCACATACAAGGAATAAAGATGGAGGTTTTCGCAGTTAGTGATGGTATCAATAACCAAGCCCCTAAAAAAAGGTGAAATTGCGGATCCACAAAGTCCAACAAAAAAATAGTATCTTGGTCGTTTTCTTGTGAAATGGAACGGACATGTTCAATTATTTCAATGCCTAATTTGGTGATAGTATTCCCGACATATATTTTATTAAATTTATTTTCTTGAATGAGTCATCCTCGTTAAGGGTGTTTTTGTAGATCAAGAAGCCGAATTCATATTTTTTTATGTCTCAGCCGAGATTAACGGCATGAATACTTCTCTCTATCAGAATTAACCGTTTGTCACACGAATTTATCTTTGGGGGCTACAGCCAAATCAATGAAATCTAGCTTCTAAATTTCCTTAATTTTAAAATGATTTCTGTCTCTTGTGCCGGAAATTAAGTTCTGCTAGTTTTTAAGATGATGCATCTTGACTGAAGATCGTACATGAAAAGGCGGATTAGATGCGATGCGCTTCGCACATCTTAATAGCCCCCAGGTTCCAAGAATTTGTGATCAATGACTTCAGATATCTCACAATTTGCTTGTCAGTATGTAAAAGCTTCACTTACTCCGTTTGCCATGGTTTGCAAAATACGCTAAACTATCCTAAAGAAATTCTTAACTCTAATAGCTGGGACACAATGAGTATCTGTGTCTGTGTCTGCGGCTGTGTCTCGCAGTTCAGCTTACGGGAACACGTATATAGCGACACAATGCGTAACTCGCTGTGTCTCTGATTTTAGGTGAAAAATGAGGCGAGACACAGCGACATACACAGACACAGACACACATTGTGCCCGGCTTGTAAAGTTGCTACGCTCCCTTAGAGGTCAAAAGGGTTAACGGTGCTTATTTCACTACATTACAACCTACACATTACTGCACATTCAAAGATTCGTGAGTGATGGGTATACCACAAGCATTCGCATTCGGATGCATGTGTAAATGTGTGCTAGGGTAGAAATGTACACGGTTCACAGTTAAATGTTTTCTCTGAGCGTGAGACTGTGAATGGCTCATTTTAAAGCAAATGTTTCGCAACTGCACTTGAGATGATGCATGCAGTTCTCTGGATAAAACTTCTATTAAATTAGCATAGTAGATATAGGTACATTGTACAAGAAAAGACCAAAGCTAATATTTTGCTACCGCGTGACACCACCAGATCTTCACACTTTCTTTAGAGTTTCGTTAAGTCTTAACCGATCAGAACAGGACATTTATGAGAAGAATAGGGCATAAGTCCCAACTGAGTAAGGATTTGCTTTTTGAATAACGGCACATGTATACTTATTCTGAAGAATATTTAGTAACGTATTTTGGAATAATAGCACAACTTTTGTTATACCCGACCCAGGGTATATTGAGTTTGATGTATAGTTTGTAACGCAGTAAAATAATCACCGTAGACCCCTAAGACCTTTTAGAGATATGAATGGGACCGACAGGAGAATCGATTAAGCCATGTCCGTCCGTCCGTCCGTATGTAAACAACTTTTAGGCCTTAAATTTTAAGACAGAGAGCTGAAATTTTATGGGTTGATTGGAAGTCTAGTCCTTCAGATCAAGTTTGAAAATAAGCTGAATCCGCCCACAGACACGCCCACTACAGGCCTGTATGCGCGACCATCTCTAATTTAAAAAAATACATTTTTCAAATTTTAGCTATGTTACAATGGCGCTAGCGCATCCATTTTTGGTACGTAACATTGCCTTATGATTGTCTTTAAGGTAGCCAAAAAATGTTGGATTTTTTTATTGGCCACGGCCACTTTTTAAGGGATTTTAGCTTAAAATGCCTGTTTTTCAATAAATATATATGAAATTTGACAAAAAATTATATGACAAAACCTGTAGATACTAGCATTTTCCAACTTTTATGTATATATTGTATGAACCTCCGCCCACTTTTGTGGGCGTGGCGTTACAAAATTTTTTTTTAGTTAAAAAGGCGGAGTTTTAGGCCGAAATGTATGCAACCACCTAGTATACAGCATTCAACAGTTATACTTTTACATCCCGCCCACTTTTTGGAGGCGTGGCAGTTTTCTTTTTGGCTTGGTCGGGTATTTTGCAATCCGTCGTAGATGGATTGAAGCTTTTGCATACCCACTGTTGCACTTTCCCACTTGTTGGAATTTTTAGTAAAAAAGAAAAAGGAATAACAGCGCAAGCCAACTTGTGTTTGGATGTTGTACAAAAAGGAATTAGGAAAAACGACACAAGTCAACTTATCTTCGTATAAGTTACAAAATTTTATTTTGGGAATAGGGCACAAGTTAACTTAAGATCGCAAATAAAATTTACTAATTTTGGAATAAGAGCTTAAGTATAAAACAAAAGTTTTGAAATTGAACTTGTGTTGTTTTTCCTTGGGTAAGCTGCATCAACACATGTGTAGATACAAACTTATGTCATTTTTCCTTTGTCTATAATTTCTAAAGCTTAAGATATAAAAACACGAAAAAAATATGGAACATAGAATCGTTTATTGCGCATCAGATTCTATAAAAAACTCAATTTCGACATAAGTCGACTTATGCTGTTATTCCTTATTGCCACAGATGTGTACTAGTTACCAATGTACCAACTACAATTTAGTGCGTGGGAAGTTAATGGCTTTTCGTGGTCAAGGGATAGACGCTTAACAGGCCACGTGGAACCGAGCAACTAGCGGAGGCCCTAAACGACCGCAAAGCAGATCTATCTTAAAAAAACGCAGTGGGATGTCCCGGACATCCCACTGTCCGAAAGATATGTAATAAACAGCTAAACAACGCCGACTGCTTCCAAAAAAGAATGCAACGCTTATTAAGATGTGGTTTTTGGGAAGCAGACTAAGGCAAAAAGTCTTGAACTCAAAATAGGTGAGCGAGCGCCTCCCAATGATCCGCATCAAGGCTAGATTCAACAAGACGACATTAGTCTTAAATGTGCGGTGAAAAATGAGGATGCCATAGATATTTCCTGTGAATACTTGGACAAAACGTATAAGAAATTCCCTACGACATTAAGATTGCTACGACATTAAGATTGTCCTAGGCAATTTTAGTTTCAATCTAGGGAGGTTGAAGGTAAGGCATGTTTGGGTATACTGTTGATAAGCAAAGCTTAAACAGCACGACGTCCGATTAATTAATTCACGCTAATCGACTTTGCTGTGTAGCTAGTACTCAGTTCCAGTGTCCATACATCCACTAAGGGACATGGAGATTGACGTCATTCTGATGTGCTCACACGGCCACCACAGCGTAACCTCTGGTTAAATAATGAATGCCCGCAAGAACAAGCAGCTAAGCATGCAAAACGACTCTGCACAGACGTACAGATGGACTAGAGCTGCTCGCAAGTTCTACGGTAGCGAGGAGTGCACCAGCTTCTTCGAAGAAAAAATGAAGAACAAGTAAGCGCGCGGTTCAAGAGATACAGAGATGTTACAACATGAGTAAGGTTCGAAGGTTTAACCACAAATTACAAAAGTTCTGCAAAGGGTATAAAATTCGAACTGTAACCTGTAAGGACAGTCAAAAAGATATCGTAGTGGAATCACAGTTGACGCTAAGGATTTGAAAAAAAACACTTCTGCAGACTATTTACCTGTGAAGACGAATCGAATCAAGCTGTCATGGCAGCATGAAGAATGAACCATTCAACACGGGCAAAAAAGACATCCACGAAGCATAGGAACTTACCTGGATGAAGTGAAAGTACCTGTGTTCAAGCTTAAGTGCAACAAAGCAGCCAGAGCTGATGGACTAGGTATCGATTTTTTTAAGTTCGCTGGCGATGAGTGACTAAGGAGCATGCCCCTCTGAAGTATGCCAACTGCAGAGGTATCAGTCGTCTAAAAATCACATACAAGATCTCTTCTGCGGAAGTATGTGAACTAAAACCTAAAGCTGACCCTAAAGCTCTTTGTCAGCAATCAGAAACAGATTCAGCATCGAAAAAATATTCACACGGTGCAGATCGGGAAGAAAAACCAGCAATTTCAAATCGATCCCCCTCACCTTTTCATCAATCTATTCATCAAGGCCGCGTGTGATATCGTCTTGGAGACAAGCTTGTATAAGCAAGCTAAATATGGTCCAAATATGGTCCAAGCTTCAGTTTGTGCAGTTCTGTCAAGATTGGTAAGGACATTATCGACCCCTTTGATGTCAAAAAAGTATTTTGACAAGACGACGCGCTGTTATGTGATATCTCTAGTATCATACTTGAAAGAATTGTGCAGAACTCCCGCGTCGAGAATAGAAGCACAATCTAGTCGAAACACAATTTTTTTAAAATCACTCACACTCGCAGAAGATATTGACTTAACCGAATGAAGACAGCGTGATGTCAGTGAAGCGTTCATTAGTATCGGGGCGGAAGCGTCGAAAATGGGTCAACTTTCATCAAGAAAAAATTACAACGACATCTTGGAAAAATATCACTATAGAAAGCTGCAATTTTGAAGTGGTAAGGGACTTTCAAAGACGCCAATATGCCCACTATATAGCAGGTGTATAATACCGAAGTAGTCGATTTTGGTAATGCCCGATTTGCACGTGCTAAAAAACCACGCATTTATGAGAGACACTATGAAAACTGCCAGAACGGACTTCAGAGTAGTAAATTTTCGCTCTCTCATAATACTTCTTGACTACAGTTAAGTTAACTTAAGAAGTAGTTTACGCTTCCGTAGTGTTTATCACATTGGGTAGGTTGCTATCCAGTGAAAGGGGGCTTCACCCTACTTCGCTCGATCGATGGGTCTTATTCTCTGTAGTCGCCGCTCGTTGTATATATCGTTAAGAGCCTCGTTTAGAGTTCGGATCATTTCATTGTTCCAATGAGCATGAAGACGAGCACATAGCTTTCGAGCAAAGTTTTTTACTTCTTCGCTAACAGTAGCTATTCCTAAATCTCTGTTTATATCACTATTCCTAATAAACCATGGAGCATTCACAATTGCTCTAAGTGTCTTGTTTTGGAAAGTCTGCAATATGGACATGTTGCTTGGCTTGGTACAACCCCAAAGATGTATATCGTATGTCCAGGTCGGCTTCAAAAACCTGTCTGTACAAGAGTAGTTTGTTATAAATGCTTAATATCGAAAATTTTCCGATAAGCCAGTACATTTTCCTGAGCCTAGTTTCGATCTCATCATACTTCTTCTTTACGTGTGGTTTCCACCTTAGTTTTGCGTTGGGTCATCCCTAAATATTTCGATTAATTTGCATCTGCACATCATTTACATATCTGTGCAGAGTTTATGAACAGAGGTAAATTGTTAACCCTTCTGTCAGTAAAATTCACATGCGTCGACTTGTTCTCGTTAGCGAGCGATTCGCCAAGTCTTCGTCTAGACACAAATTCTGTCCGGTACTCGTTGGAGGCTTCTCGTTGATGACTCGACTGATTCATCCGTTGCCAGAATGCTCGTGTGGTTCGCAAACGTGACCATGACTGTCTCGTCATCTAGAGGTATGTCCCTTGTGTAGAGCAGGAACAGGGTTGGACCGAGGACGCTTCCCTGGGGTACGCCAGCTCGAATTTGTTTGGAACTCGAGTATTCAATACCACACCTAACACGAAAGAGTCTGTTCCCGAGGTAGTCTTTCCGGCAAGTTTTGCTGTAGCTTATATTTCAAGCCTTCGTGCCATACCTTGTTGAAGCTATGACACTTTGATTAGCATTAGTTGTCCAGGCCGCTTCCAGTTATCGTCATCAAGTGCCGTGGCATTCGCATTGACTTGGTAAACGGAGGGTTGGTTTTTCTGTTCGTCTCTTGATGCTTGGATTTCACGACCCTCTTCGGACATTTTTATTCATCTGCTCGGTGTGACCAAGTTAATAAAGTCTCAGTGTTTTAGCGTTTTGATAAGCCCCCGGAGACCATCAGAGTCGTTGGTTTTGTAAAGCTTGAACCGTTTTTTAGTTTATCTCGCTTCTTAAATAGTGGGTAGTGCGAATTGCTTAGCCAACTTCGCGTGCGAAACTGGAGACGGATAGCTAGAGACAGAGCTGGCTGGCGAAGCTTGTTGGCTGAGGCCCAGGTCCACCCCGGGCTGTAGCGCCACCTTAAGTAAGTAAGTAAGTAAGTGCGACTTGCTCTTGGTTGACTCGACTTCGATTTTCGTCCTGTTGTTTCTCCGTCATGTTCTATGTACACATTTCAATAAGTCGTTTGAAAACCTTTCTCATCTTGTTATAAACGCTATGCTCATCGATCTCCTTAACCCGGAAGGTTGCATGACTCCTCAATTCTTTCTGGGCAGTACCTTCATATCCTTCTTTCTATTTGGCTTCATATACTCTTAATTAAATGTATCTGTTACGCTGCAACGTTTTCGCAATACCAACGACTCTTTTTTCGGTGACTGGAAACCTAAAATTGGTTCAGCCACGTTTCTAATGGTAGCGCGATATCGGCACCGCTGGTTCTTTACGTCCAGGTCAAGGCAAAGCGAATGTAAAGAGCAGAGTATCTTGCTCTGGCAACTCTAAAGCTGTTTTGACGCTTTGAAAATTGAGCGTCCTATTCCGGATGGTTTAAGGCATCTACTTTGTTGGAAAGTCGAGCCGTCAATTTAGTTGATTCAATGATTATAAAAAAAAATTAAATTAAATTTTTCTCTTAGAAACATAAATTTGTCAAACTCTTTGGCAAAAGCCACATCAATAAAAACCGTTTAAAATTGCTTAGACGATAGGGCTACGGTAACTCAATTTAAATCCATAGGGTAGGTACCTTACTCTCGGCTAGTTGGACAGACTGCACATGAATGGCAATTGGAAGAATGTTCTCAGAAGAAGTCAAAAGAAGTCGCCTTCCCTTTAATGGTTTTAAGAGGTTGTACATATTCGCTTTGAAACCTGATTTTAATAATTAAAAGTACCTAATCCAGGCGATTATATCAAGTATAATCTTACCAGACAACTTAAATCCTGTAAAATCTTTCAGAAATTCGAAAACAATCCTCAAAAGGGATGTAAATTTATTCACTATTACATAGATTGGCGTTTCCATGTCTCTAGTCTTTACTATTACACATTATGTATTCTTACATAGACGACGAAAATTATTAAAAATTCAAAAACTTACATTTTTTTCATGAACGTTGAGAAAGGATATGTTTAAATATACGAAATAGCTGCGAAGATGCGTTATCATCCTTTTTACATACGTGATGTGGATAGAAATGAACTTGCTTGTCATATGTGAACATTTGCCCCATGAATCATTTCTCTCATTATTTTGCTTTTATTTTATTTCTCTTCCGTCGTCTGATCTATCGCGTTATTATTTAGTTAAGATGATGCCAATACCGGGATTCAAACACGTTAGAAAAAAACAAACAAAACTTTTCCCCTAAAGATAAACAGTGGTCGCCCATAGTGGAAACGAAAAGTATGAATTTTTTCATTCAAGTGTTTTGTGGAGTTAAAAAATAAACAAAAACAAGAAAGAACGGATACATTTCGAAAAGTTTTGCTGTTGTCACTTTTCCTGCAAAACTTTTATTAGGAAAAATTCGCTAACGCATGCATTGAATATTAGTGGGAACTACTTTGTACATTTTGTGTTACTTTTGGACGTTTAGTTGTGGCTTTTTGAAAGTGTTATTAAATTACAGTTTGTATAAGAAATGCATTTCTGAATGTTCCGAGTTTCTCATAGTGTTTACAATAGGAATAGTCTATTACTCATCGGAAATGTGAGTAAATAAGAAATGCTCTCGTATTATCCACTTCAAAAAATAAAAATCACTTTATATTCACACGCCCCCCTGAGGAAATATCCTTTAAACGGTAATTCCCTCACGTATCTAATAAGTTTGAGACATACCTACTCTTTGAAGTTCGATAATTCGATATGTATGTACCTGCTCAGGCAATTCCCTAAAGGAAATCGCAATTGCCATAGATACAAAAAAGATTTTACTAAATTCGTCTAAAGTAGCAAGTACCTCAATCTACGTACCGTATGCCTGCATTATTCTTTCTTCAGCATATACCTATGGATGTAAAAATTTATGTAAATGTATGTGAATTGCTGAACCTCTAGGTAATTCGAGCAGACGTTTATATGCTAAGTGTGGGTGTAAAAGAGACTGGAATGTCTATTTTGAAAATCTCACCGAAAGAACACTGATTGAATAAAACAAAATGGTTTGAGATTTCGTTTTTCTTTAGATGATGACAGCACGTGCCCTCTTACATATTGTGCTCACTTAGGAAGCTGTATAGCTTCTTTAAGGCAAATGATACGTCCCACACGTGAACTGAAAGCTAAATGGTTTATTAATTTTTTAAACAGGTTCGCTTATAAACAATAGCTATTCCTGCATATTTCTTGTTTATGATTACACAGGGCCAGGACACATGAGAAACTGGAAGTCCTGCAAGTAATTTGTCATCGGACACCGACCGAAGCCAGCAAGGTATGAGAAAGAGCATACGAAGTAGCTTTTGAATGACGTCACCAGTTTCCATTAACTTACCTACTTACTGTAGGTGGTGGTTCAGTCTGGGGCTCCGACCAACAATCATCTCCAGCCAGCTTTGCTCCTACTTAGCCGTCTCCAGCTTTGCATGCGAAGTCCTGAGTCTCCTGAGTCTCGGAATTAAGTTGTTTCTTAAAACACAAGTACAGGAGAGTCTCTTGCAGACAATTATAATCGCTTAAAGTAACAGTTTAATTCCTCTTGTGCACTGCCCCTGCGGTGCGGATTTGAAGATTTTCCAGGCCGGAAACTGGTGTATATGCGCTGTAGGTGACCCAGCCATCGCAGTGATTGTATTCTTACTCTTCTGGCTTTGTCGTTGCCCGTACAGTTCGGTGTTACATTTCCTCCTCCGATCTCCGTCTATGCAAACGGGTCCATAAAACACCCGAAGTATTTTCGTGTCGAAGTAACTAAAAGCGTTTCCACCCGTTTTCTGCCCCGTAAAGCAAGACTGGGATGATAAAGGTTTTATGATTGGAAACTTTAGTTGCTTGAGAGAAAGCTTTGCTACCCAATTGTTATTTTTGCCCAAAAAGATAGCGATTGGCTAGTGTTAGCCTTCGTTTGATCTCAGGGCTGGTGTCTGAAATTAAAGCGGAACCCATAAAGAAAAAGTCCCTAGCTATCTATGGTATTGGGTCTTGGGTGTCGCTCCTAATCCCATATTCGCCGCTTCGCGTCCCAATACTTGCGAAGGCTTCATAGCCATCAGGCTTTTTTCTTCGGATTATGACAATGTCATCTGCGTATGCCAGTAATTGAACGGACTTTTGAGAGATTAAGTCTCTGCTGCTTCTCATTACGCTTCTCATTATACTTTTTTGCCATCAGTTAGCTAAGTGTTTTCTAGTGCTCTTAAAATGACTCAACTTATGTCATCGTTATAATGCTGTTGGCCTTCTACAATCGAGTTTCGGGATCGAAAATATGTGCCGTTGGAAGTGTTCGTCATTCTAGTTCTAGTTTACGAAGTTAGTCTGACTCGTAGCTAAGTTAACTCAAGCTTACTTAAGTTAACTCATACGCCCTTAAAGCAGTTTTAAGGGCGTTGGGGTTAAAATTGTTTTCACGAAATTCTGTTTTCAAAATTTTGTTTCAAAATTTTGAAAAAAGGAAAAACACCAAGTTTTGTTTTGCTTTCGGAATTCTGTTTTGCAAAATTCTGCCTTTTCAGAATTCTGAATAAGTAAAATTCAGTTTATTCAGCATCTTAAGCAAACTTTTAAGCGGGGTACTTGTAGGGGGCGGGGTCGCTTACCGAGCCTTTTCCTGTTTCTTTTTTACCTTTACTTTACTTCACATAAGTGAAGAAATAACTCAAAATGGCCGAATAGAAGGAACTTTATGCGGAAACCACAAAGCAGCCTCAGGCTTCGGCTTTGCTCCGTTACGATACGTGTGCCTTGAAACAGTTTTTCAATGACATTTCGCTCATGGAGAGAGAGCCTTTGTTAGTGCAATCACAACGCTCTCTCAAGTATGCCACAAAGAATTAAAAAATACGCTTACACAGCCGAAAGCCCTGGTAGCTAGTCCTGTGTTCATAATTATGTGAAACATTCACGTCCAACTAATAACGCAATTTCGCCTGAAATGTAGACTCACTCAGAAATTCTACGTCATATCCGTCCGTACATTGCCAACAATACTATAAAAAGCCAAATGCAGACTGATTGACTTCGTATATGCGCCCAAAATCAATCCTCATTTGCTTAACACGAAGCAAAAGTTCAGCACATCTGCACTTTCGCTGGGCTGCAGAGCCTCATTACGTAGCATTACATTTTCTCTTTACGCAATCTTTTCCTTTACTAACAAAATTTTGAAGCCGAGCTTCATTGTGTTAGTATGGCTGAAATCGTATGGCTGAACTTGTAAACGTCAGGCCGAGGCCAAGCCCAGGTTGCTTTGTGGTCGCCGCTTTATTGCTTAAGTCAGAATTTGGAAAGCAGAATTATTATCTGTTCCCGGGAGGGGTACGTCACTTCATACATGGAAATGGGTCATTATTATGCTTTGCTGGTCAATGTAAAGGCTTAAGTTTTTCTTCTACTTCAAAGACAATAACAAAGCAATGTCACATACTAAAATTTAGTGCGCTAGCACCATTGTAACAAGCTAAAATTGGAAACAAGTATTTTTAAAAATTAGAGAGGTTTGCATAGATACAGGCCCGTTAGTACTCCCCTACTTTGCAAAAACGCATTATCTGAAAAATCACCATTTAGAGAAAACGCTGCTTTTGTGTAAAATGTTTCTGGTAAAGGTACGTAAGGTCAATGTAAATAGTAAAGTATGTACTGCAAGTAATGCAGTATTATAAAGCATATAATATAACGGGGATCCTGAAAAGCCATCCAAAGCAAAAACGCATTATGCGACCTTAATTTGTTTTTGCATAGTAGGGGAAAGTAGGCATGTCTGTGCGCGGATTTAACTAGTTTTCAAACTTAATCTGAAAGACTGGATTACCAGCTAACTCACCAACTTTCAGCTCAGCTCTCTAGCTTAAAATTTAACGCCTAAAAGTTGTATACATACGGACGGGCAGACAGACGGACATGGAAAATCAAAAATCAACCACCAAATGTTCGATTTAAAGTTTCCTGGTTTTGGCATTATCTTATTTCTTTCATACAAGAACTCTATGAACATTGTTGAAGTTCGTTCCTGCATCGTGCATTTCAACCACGAACAATGTCCAGAGGGATGGTTGAAAAAATTATGAATCCTTCCGAAATGTAGCATATTGTCAATGGTTTTGAAATTCTTTCCCTTACTATATGATTTTTTTTGTATACTGGGAAAAGGTCCTTAAAAGATATACTGAACGAAGAAAAGAATATTTCCTGCAATAAAGTGGCATTTGCTTCCAACTTTGATACATATCCGCTTAGTTTCAAGTCGTTTTAAAAAAAAAGAAATAAAATGTTTCAGACTGAGTTCGCTCTCCATCCCACTGTGTAGTGTGAATATTTTGGTTAACATCTTCGTAGATACAAAACTATACAAGGAGGATGATATAAAAACACATTTTACGAGTCATTGGGCGGTCATCATTTGGGTTTTATTGCACAACTTTTGTTTTGCTCGTTTTTTTTCTTTGCCCCCGCCACCTTATAAAATGTTGTTGCTCTGTTTATGTGATTGTATCCTGCACAAGGACGACATTTTTTCAACTCTTCCGTACTTGCTAAACGTATGCACATAAAAGTGTTTGTGCCATTCGGAAAAAATTCCTTTACCCCTTCGGTGGCGCAAAGGCGGGCTACACAAAACAAATACGAAACTTTACACAAAATATTGTTATACTAAATGTCCAAAGTGTATCTTAAAAAAGTGTTTCCTTTGCATTTTTTGTGTGTCCGCACGAAGTAAAGTCTCATGAAAATTTCAAATGACAAGCAAGTGAATTTGCATTCCCGGCTTTCAATGTATATATAAAATGTACAGCACCGAAAGAACGGGCTTCGCTTGGCTTGGCCCATACCCACCCGAACGTAACCCTTGTAAATTTTAAATTGCAAATGATTCGAAAGAAACAAAATAGAAACCGAATGAGTGGATGGAAACGAATGAAATGGCAGACCGCAAGTAAAATTCGTTTTGGTTTTCATGACGGCCATGGTGGGGATTGGACTTGGTGTTTTCTTATAAGAGTAGAAACGACGATTCCATTATCCCGATGATTTTTATGTGGGTTTATATGTGGTGGCTTTTTCAAGGGTCAGAATCGGGCTCGAAAGGTTAGGCGAATAACTATTTTGTCATTAAGTTGGATGTGGGTTTAGTTTTTTTTTTTTTTAACATTAAAAGGGTTGGTCAATTTCTCTCAAAAAAAAAAAAACAGATATTCAATAGACGGGTCGATTGTTATGTGGGCGAAGGATATAGTTTCGAAATTGAATATCTGATCATTTTGATTTTAGTACAAAGAACTTTGAACCCAGAGTTTTCTTTCTTTCTGTGAATAAATGATAACATTCCAATTTGTATTTATGTCTAGCCTAACTTATCTTTCGAAAGGTCCTTACCCTAACTGATCAAACATTTATGGAAAGAATGAAAGTCAAGAAACCTGATGATGCGCACAATTATTTTTTACACTCTAAATGGCGAACCAAAACTTTCCGCTAAAACCTAACACTGTTGCTTCCACCTTTTCACCCCTTACAGGAACACCGTCATATATTTTTCTTGGTTCGTGTTCATACCGCATAGGTTACCCCCGCCTTTTCCATTCTCGAAATAAATAAAAGCACGAGTAATAGAAAGGGTCCTTGCATTATTCTCCTTTTATCTTGTTTTCGTGGTTTTGTACCGAATCGTTGCTTTGTATCAATTCTTTTTTTCACAACCGGTCAGTTTTACACCGATATTGCTCATCTTTGTGAATCTCTGTAGCTCCAGTACCAAAACCAAGGACAGGAGGGCAATCCTTTCTAATTTGCGATTGGAATACTTTTTTCAGCTTCTTCTATACAAAAAATAAATCTGATAGCTTCACCTTTACTCTACGCTCTTATTTTAAGAAAATCAAGTCAGTTTTACAAAATTCATGACTTAAACTTTCTAACAAGTTACTAAATTTACGGGTTCGTATCCTGCCATCGTCACCTGAAAAAAAAAGACTTGTTCTTTTTCACGGTCCCCACCTCCGCGAGGGTTTGACAAGCCCTTCGAGAGTATTAATTGTCTTGAAAAACTTCTCAAAGTGCCGTTCGGACTCGGCAAAAAATTGTAGGTCCCCTTGTATGTAAAGAAATTAACACACCAGCATACATTGTTGAGAAGTTGGCCCTGGTTCACCTCGAGCTGTTGCGCCACTCTATTTTTTACCAAATTTACGGCCTGGGGAGGCGCCCAACACTGTGTACACTGTGAAGATTAATATGGGTAAGAATGCAATTTTTAAGGAGCCCAGAATCCAACGAAAACTGACATTTACACTCCAACGGGGTAGCTGAGAAAAGAAACAGAACCATAGTCAAGCCTGACAGGTGTATGCTAAAAGGATCAGGACTTCCACCCTTATTCCGGGCTGAAGCTAGAGCCGCTGCTGATCACATTCGCAATCGTTTTGTCACGAAAACTGTGGACGGAAAAGAAAACTGAAGAAAGCTGAAATTAAGTTTAGGTGGACATCAAGAAGAAAATTAAAGAAAGAAATTCCGATCAAGAGCATCAAAGATGGCGGTCAAGACAAGCCTGAGACGATAAAACATAAACAGAAAACGAATTTGAGATGATTCCTTGACAACAGACAGCATTTGCAGTTCTGGTCAGACAACACCCGAAGGAAGGTATGTTGAAATCTTTAGCGCTCTTAACAATCTGACCCAACTTGTAGACGAGCCCACACGGATACCTGACATTGCCGATCATACCGCCAACACACTGGACTTGTTTTTGACCTCCCATCCCGAAAAATACACCGTCGATGTTTTATCTCCTCTAGGCTCGTCAGACCATTGTGTCATTTCGGCAAAATTTTTTCGTTGGCAACCAACCTACCAAAGTTTCAATTCCAAAGATAACTGTTTGGCGATACGAGGAAGCAAATTGGGACGGCCCTAACAACTTTTTCGAAAGTTTTAACTGGTCGCTTTGCTTTCTCGACTACAATGTAAACGCCGCTGCCGATATGATCACAAATATAATTCTCCTAGGAATGAGATCTTTTATCCCCTACAGGGTTAAGAGTATCAAACCGAAGGAGAACTCGTGGTTTGACTTGAGCTGTAAAGAGGCGATAAATTTGAAGGAATCTTACTTTCGGTCTTACAAGGACAATCCCTCTCTAGTAAACCGAAATAAGTTCAAACAAGCCAGAAATGCCTGTAATGCTCATATCCGTCGTGTGAAATTTATGTACGACCAAAAGTTGAGGCAGAAAATACTACATTGTCCCAAAGGTAGTAAAAACTTTTGGTCTTTCGTAAAAAATGTGAAAAATTGTGCCTCATCCTCCATCCCAACGCTCGTCTGCAATGGCATTCCAGCTGTCAGTTCCCTAGACAAAGCCAATCTCCTCGCAGCACATTTTGCTGCCAGCTCCACGCTACCAGATTGCGTATTGTCTCCGCCTGTACTTGAGCGCGTTGAATGCACTATGGGACAAATTCACTTTCGCACTCGTACAGTCAAAAAAGTACTTAAGGATCTCAACATTCACAAATCCGCTGGTCCAGATGGTATATCCCCGATTGTTCTGAAGAGGTGTTTTTCCACGCTGGCAAAGCCATTGTGTAAGCTTTTTCATCGGTCCTACTCCTCAGGCCTCTTTCCGAGTAGATGGAAAACAGCATTTGTCCAGCCCGTCCCTAAAAAAGGCGATTCTTCTTCTCCCTCTAGCTATCGTCCAATTGCACTAACTTCCCTTCTTTCTAAGGTCATGGAAACGCTGATTAACTTCCAGCTCATGAAATATCTCGAATCACGAAAACTACTTAAAGACCGGCAATATGGTTTTCGTAGCAAAAGGTCAACTGGTGATCTGATGGCATATCTCACCGAAAAGTGGAACCATTCCTTGCATCTTCTTGGTGAAAGCAAGATTGTTGCGCTTGATATTTCAAAAGCATTTGACAGAGTTTGGCACCAAGCTCTTTTGTCGAAAATGCGTGCATTTGGAATTGACGAATCTCTTATTCAGTGGATTAGTAATTCCTTTCGAACCGTTCAATTCAAGTTGTTTTGGACGGCTTCAAGTCTGCAGTTCAAAAAATTGATGCTGGGGTTCCCCAGGGCTCTGTTTTGTCTCCGACTCTCTTCCTCGTTTTCATAAACGACCTCTTGTCTGCTACTACTAATCAAATCCACTCCTTTGCCGATGACAGTAACCTCAGTTTCTCATATTCGTTCTCGGTTCCTCGCCCCTGCTCTTCGGACGTAGAACTGGAACGGCAGCGTATGTCAAACTCATTAAACTCTGACCTGACAGCATTGTATCATGGGGATCTCGAAATAGAGTAGAGTTTAATGCTTCTAAAACTCAATGCTGTCTTCTGTCATTGAAGCAAAATCGAAACACTCAGCCATTATCCATGAATGGCACTTGCATCCACGAAACCGAAACGCTTTCCATTCTCGGTATGTGTGTTAATAAAAACTTTAGTTGGAATGACCACATATTCGACGTCGCCAAGAACGCTGCGAAATGCCTAGGTTTCCTCAAAAGATGTAAGAAATATTTCACCCCTTCTGACATCCGCCCCAAGCTGGAATATAATTCCCACGTCTGGGCTGGTGCTCCAAAAACAGCATTACACCTGCTGATAGAATACAAAAACGGGCTGATTGGAGACAGAAATGTTGTGCAGTCAATCGACTCATTAGAACATCGACGTAATGTCTCTTGCCTTTCACTGTTCTATCGCTTTTTCCACAAACAGTGTTCCATCGAAATAGCCAATTGCATTCCGCCCCTTAAGACTTTCAACCGTGATACTCGCCAAAGTTCGAATGCACATCAGTTTACCCTCGAGCCCACTTTCGGACGTACAGTCAAGTTTAGAAGTTCCTTCATAAGCCGCTCAACGCGAATGTGGAATGTTCTCCCACGTTCAGTTTTTCTGTCACGTTACAACCCGCAACTGTTCAAAACAAGAGTGCATCGGTACCTCTCCTTCTTTTCCTCTATTTCTAATCCTTTCCGCTCGTGAGATGTGTAACATTAAAAGGGTAGCCAATCCCTTAATTCGCGAGTACATTCTGCTGCCTCTTTTGATGTAGGAGACATAATCATACCAGAATCATCGTGGATAGGCTAGAAAAATGTCAGTTGCAGCCAAAACATTTGACTGTGGAATGGTATTGCAGAACAAATTGAGCGGTCATAAATCGCTTGACAGACGCATGGTGAGACCTTTAGCAAAAGGCATATCAACTTTTCTCAAGTTGCCAAACTCAGTGCTAACAGTTTTTTCCTTGGCGACATCACATTCGTTAACCTGCATTGAACAGTTGACGAGGACATTCATATGGAACCACCTGTGCTCTTGGTAAAGTTGTTGAGTTGAGATGTCGTTGAGATGTTGATGTCGAGTGTAACAAGAACCTGCATTGAAAAAGCTCGCCAAATCAATTTAAGGAACTGTTAAGCCTCAAAACTACTTATTTGGGTTCCGAAAAGTAGCTCGTCAATCATCGAAATTGATAAAAGCTGAGGAAGATCGCATTGATTCCAACGATTCCGGATACAATGCCCACCAAAAAAATTAAGTATTCGTATTAATTCAGGTGAACACTACACGATCAAGACTGTATCAATCCCATTAAGAAACAAAGAGCCAGCTTCTTCCAAGCTGTGTATTGCAGAACTCATTTCTGTTAAGTGTTTGGAGTACAGACCGTAAATGAGCCAATGAAAACATGGATCAATTGGTCGATTACAAACTAGTTGAAACTCCGATAACATTGAATTCTAAGCTCGCTACAAATATCCATGAACCCAGCTGTCAGCACTGCGACGTTTCTTGTCGGGAGCTGGCTGACACTCTATTTCCCTCTCTGGTGTAACTCGTTCCGCCATTGGGAATGCTGCAAGTGGTCTTGGCCGACCACCAAGAGCACCAGGTCGTAGATAAGCTTGTGCTGCGATACCTGAAAGGGAGATCTAATCACGGGCTTAAATCTGGCGGTGATTAGGCGGGAATGCTCACATGTTTTGTCGACGCAGATTGGGAGAATCACACCGAAGGTCTAAGGATCAATTTTTATCCGCAATATACTCAGAGTGTTTTTGTTCTGAGACCCTCGGGGAAGTGGAACCGTGAAAACTTTTTGTCTGCCCCAGCTGAGATTCAAACCCGGGGCCTCGTAGCGATTTACTAATTACACGATTCAGTCATTTAGCTACAACTGTACTCATGTTAAGTGAAGGTAACAGGATCGTGCCCTGACGTCGGTGATCCAAGAATGTTTTTTTCCGACATTTCGTCCACAAGTATTCAGTTCCTGGCCATTAAGAAGATTGTAAGCAACCTCGGTGGTAAATAAAGCAGTTCACACTTCACTTATATGAAAAACCTTAAAACGATAAAATCAGTCAAATACCCTCAGTAACGTCTAAATACTTTTCTTTATAATGTTACCATGCTATTTTTCTCGCAAATCACTAACTTAATTGGTTTCAGTTATCCCCTCTTCAACATCATCAAAGTACCTGACTGCACGACTGAATCAGGCACACATATCAGCCCCAAATGACATGATGATGGCATTTATTGGAATTGAAAAACTTAAGAGGAAGCAGAAAAAAAACAAAGAAATACAGCAAAAAAAAACTTTTAATAAGAAAACTTTTGAGTCTGATGGACTTCGACGACTTCGAGTGCCAATAATCTTTTTTGCCTCTCAAAAAGTGGCAAACTCGTTCACTACCCACACCACTTACGTGCACTTTTGCTACTAATTGCTGGGGGCAAACGTAATGATGGAAATCTCATCGAAATTATTGTCCCCAAGAAGATTGATATCCTAGAGTGGTCTTAAGGAGTCTGGGATTTTTCCAATTGGAGTAATTAGTGTGCTTTGATTTTGTGTTAAGAATGTTGAAGTAGTTTTTCTTTCTTTTGATTGTTGAAGTGCTACTGATTGTCTCACTAAAAGTTGTTTAAAATCTGTTTATAGAGTCCCATCCCATTGCAAGCTAAACTGACCAGCCGCAGCCCAAGATTTTTGTCTTACATCATGACTGTCATTAAACTGTACCTGTCCTGTGTAGATATAAAATTCTTTACCACTCCCTTCAAATAAACAAATCAACTCGTAATTATTACAACAACATCCACTTATGTTATTCAATTGACCGGAACAAAGGTTTCCGAAGTCGTCCCGACTATTTGCTTTAATAATATTGACTGCACGTGACTGGTGCTTTCGTACTCACTGAAGGCTGATCCCAACATTTCGAATACCTAAATGTGCATATGTTAACCATAAATATGTAGTTATGATCTCCCATTCTTGTCTAGGACATTCAACACAATTTATTTTGTTTCCGAGTCGTCCTTGCAAGGATTTCATAAGAATATATCGAAATAAATACTTGGTGACGTTTGCGGAAAGTTAGGCTCAAGTCTTTGCACAGGAGCAACCAAGCAAAGAGCTTTGACAAAAGTCAAATGCTGCAGGAGATAAACAAATTTATCCTGCTCGTCACGTACTGCAAATAAAACCTTTGCAAGAGTAAAAACAAAGCTAAATGTGGCTTAAGGTCACAACATTTTATGAGAGAAATACATGTGCTGTTGTCGAAGAAGCAGCAGGACACGTTGTGTCATTCAATCACAAGCGGGCTTAATTGAAAGACAATTCTTATCAAAGATTTTCGTCCCTTCGCACGAGGTGTGCCCACAAGTTGGAATGGGCTATTGATATAGAAAAGACTGGCTTATGCCTAAATTCGTTTTATGGAGTCATGAAGCTTATTTTAATGCTGGAGTTCAAAAGCCTTTCAGTCGGCTGTCCAGCTAAACTGTACCTAATGTTTGAACGGGGAGCTGCCCTTTATAATTACAATTAGAGCTCAATTACCAACTAACGTCCCAAAGAGAGACAGAAAAAAAATTTAATATCTTGTTTCAATACGGCGGTGTCTCAGTTTTATTGCTCAAGTTTTATTGCAAATGTCCTTCTAGCCCCTACAATGAAAGCAGCATGAGGCAAATTCACCTATAAGGAGAGGAAAAAAATGCTGCACAAAGCTTAGTACTTCCACAGAGGAGGGCTACTAAAGTAGAATGGTGGACAATTAAATTGCTGCAACTGTAATTTATCGGATACGATTGTCACCTTTTCACTATATGGTTTTACTCTCTACGAAAAAAAAAATCTATTAAATGCGAAAGTGCAACAGTGCGTATGTTAAAACTTCAGTCCGTTTGCGACGATTGCAAAATACCCTGTACGCCACCTAAAGAGGAAAGAACCACGCCTCCAAGGATATAATAGGTTGCATACATTTCGGACTAAAACTTCGCCTTTTTAACTAAAAAAATCATTTTTTAGCCACGCCCACAAAAGGGCGGACACATCTACAACTTTTGTGATGTCATTTTTTGTCAAATTTCATATGCATACATGTAAGTATTGAATGACTTATAGATTGCATTGCTAAGGATCTTGGCGGGAGGCTTAAGGTTATCTTCGGTGTATCTACCTACCCAGGCATGATAGTTAAGTTATCGCTCACAATCATGGGCATTCATCCAACTTACGAACGAAGCCAACTCTAACTCAGATTAATACACACCTTATGGAAGGCGGCCTATAGACGAAGAAACTGAGTTGACAGCTGTTGTGTATTTCCACAAGACGAATGCAACGTATTCATTGGAGGCTTAAGTACGACTGTTCGTTCTTTTTCGAACCGGCAGCTCGCTTGTCGTGTCAACCAACGGAATAAAGCCAAAAATCGTGCAAAAGTTTTGACACATAATGTCTTTCTGGGATATACCCCAAAGATATATAAAGATATAAGATAATAAAAGATAATAAAAGATATATAAAGTCCAAAACGCAATGTTGCGTTGCTGCGTGCGTTCGATGACAAGCAGAGTAGAAACAACGGGCACATATGGGGCAAAACGAAATGTTACTTCAAAACTTCACCCCACGTTTGACCGTAAATATCGTAGACGCATTTACAACGCAAAAGTAGATCTACTTTCTACTTATGCGTCCGTTGAACAACCTCGTGCTCATTCATTGTGTGGTGAGTGAGTATAGTTCTCTTGTCGTCAGTAGATTGTGGGGACGAAAAAGGGTTGTTTCTGTTTCTTGTCAGAATAAAAAAAAAAACAGGTTTGCGTAGAGTAGAGAGGTTTGAGAAGAGAATGTGATGTTTTTCGGTATTATTTGAGTTTGTCGCGATAACTCGCAAGTTGTTGGTTTTTAGCATGCACAAAGACACAAGTGCACCACTTTGGATATATTTGTGATGGAATAAACAGAAATAATTTTATTTTCTTTGCTAGGCAACTTGGTTCGTTTTTAAAAAGAATATTTTCTGCTCGTTCTTTTGCAAATATCTTTCAACAGAAATTGAGGTGATACTTTACCATCTCCTACCCCAAAACGCAAAGCGGCATTTCGTTTTGCAAATTTGCTGCGTGCGTAGTTTGGCGTAAAGTATCGTAAAGTTTTGGCAACGCATGGCAAAGGCCATTAACATACGCACGCAGCAACGCAACATTGCGATTCCAGCATAAGGCACTAACACTTTCTATTCTCCAGTCTCTAGCTACGTATATCGTCGAGTGTGAGGCCCGAGTGAGTAAGTAAATAAATATTCAAATCTGCCTACAGACACGCCCACAATTGGCCTATATGTGCAACTACCTCCAGTGCTTTCAAAATTGTAAGACTGTAAGACTTTTCATGACGATAAGCTGAAATTAAACATTTAGCATCTTAATCATCATGATTGTAAGACATAAAAAATAAAAATAAAGTCGCTAGACTGCCCCTTGTGGGCGTGGCGTCGATTGAAAAACTAAACCTTCAAATGCAATTTTATTGAATACTTATGTTCCAAATGAGAAAATGTTTGCTAAATATTTTATGTAGAAAATATTTTATATAGAAAATATTTAGTTCTGCATTTGGTTCATACAAAGTTTTGAGCCACGTCCACATTTAGAGGCAGAATTATAGAAAAACTTACAATTTTCCAGAAAAGCGAAATGGATTTGGACTGCTTTTTAGCCTTACTAGGAAAGAACAAGCAATAAAATTGTATACAAAAGGTACACGGACACTGTTCCAGATTTCATTCATACAAAGTTTTAGGCCACGCTCATTTTAGGGGTTTTAGGGATTTTACATAATTATTGAATTTTAACAAAAAAATTAAATTTTAGCGTACATTTTAGCCGCAAACTTGGATGTTCCTATGCTGATATTGTTTTTTGGTTAAAGGAGGACATACAACGACCCTTCAAAAAAATAAACTAAAAAACCTCAAAAGAAATAAAATGTTTTTTTTTAGTTAATTAATGAATCAGGGCTGGTAACGGGACAGCGATGGAAACCCAAAAAAATAGGCATGGGAAAGGCAATTGGAATGGAATGAAGAATAGTAGTAGGGTATACCGAAGCTATTACATTCTCACAGTTGCACTTACTCACTGGTTCGACGGCCTACTTTATTCCAGGTATAGCGTGTGCCCTTTTATGTTCACATAACAAAGATTCAAAAACAAGTGTACTATCGCAGACTGTTATCCGACATTTTGCAAATGCACAAAGTTCCCGTTTTACGTAATTTCCCACTGCTACTTTTTCGTGAGCATTAATATTCTAGACCTTTGTTTTATTTAAAGCCAAAAAAGTTTTATTCAAACTAATCGATTTAACAATTTCCCGGCTCATATTAATCTTATAAAAACGATTTCAAAAATTAAGTGTTTACATTTGTACATTTTATCCTATCAACAACGATTACCCCTCCGCCCCCACTTGTATTACCTAGAGTGTTTGTGTTGGTGTATGCTATGCAGGCGCACATCTGCTTTTAAATGATTTTTTCGTTTGTACTTTATCCGTGAAACGTGACATTTTGCAGAAAAAGGACTTAGAAAAACAGTTTTCGTACCTACAACCTGCTCTTCGTTTTTTTTTGTTATCTTTTACGTATCACCTTTATTTTTATTCGCCAGAGGTTATAAGTAAGAAAAATGGTGGAATTTTCTTTGTAATATTTTCATCTTACAGTTATCGTGACTGGAAGCGTGGAATATGGAAGAAAATAAAGAGAATATAGGTATAAGTGCCCTGAAGTTCCCAAGAGTGATGTTACACTTTGCGTGCGATTTTTCCACTTCCTTTCCTTTTGTTCTTTAGAGGGTGCCTTTCATGATTTCAGAGCCCGGGTAAAAGACAGTTTTAGCTCAGTGGAGCATAGATAAATTTGTCATTGGAACAAGCAAAAAGAAAACAGAATGAAGGACGTGTTTTTCTAAAAAATATTTAAAGGAGACTTTGAAGACGGTCTTTGAAATTCTATGAGACTTTCTGTAAATGGGATTAAACACAGACATTTTATGGTAGTGTCCTTAACCATTCTAGATCACTCTACAAGAAGTACCTATTCAAATTTAATTACGCTTTTGCTGACCGTTTAAGCCCAACCCAGGTAACCATACTTTGAAGAGTTAAAATTCCACATGTCCCATGACACGAACATTAATTAGCGACACACGAAGTACCTTTAGGTACGGAAATGGAAAGTAGATCCAATTTATGTCATGTTTTTCGGGCTTCTGACATCAGATGTGTACAACGAGTCTCTTACAGTTTCCTTCAAAGTTAAGTATGCTCTTGTGTTGACACACACACCTTCTGATGTGACATATTAAAAGTATCTGCCAGCAAAGTGCCAAACAAACGGCGTTATACGATGGAGTGAAGATTCTTTTAGGCAAAGTTAACTTGTTGTTCTTATGTCATCACGTCTCATAAAATTTATACACACGTAGGTGTTACTTTACAGTAATTTTCGAAATTGTTTATAAGCGTTATGAGCAGACATTGATATATGATTGATAGGAGACATTTTCCAGTTGACACCAAGACAAAATTACGATGCAACGGGGAACAAGAGCCCATTCTTTGAAACTTAATTTGACGAGTTAAAATTTTAAAATATGGTTATGAAGAATATCCTACCAATGGGTTTTAATTGAAAATGTGAAGACCTTTCAAAATTAAAATTTGAAAACAATCTCAGCAAGGAGCAAGGCGTTTTAAAAACAAAGAAAACATTTTGCGACAGACCTTCAAAGTTTCTTTATTTATTTTTTGAATCATACCTATTATCTTTTTATAGATAGGCTACCTAAGATATTTTGCTACCCGACGCAGATAGTCTGAAGGTTTTATATACGCGCTTTTGCCCTTTCCGACATGTTTTTCCCACTTAAATAAAAAGTGAAAATTTCAAACTTATTTGTTTGGTTGCCTAATATAAAAAAAAATGTTACACTTTTTCCCGAGTTAAATGTAAATACACGAAGTAACGCCGCCGACGATACGCTCGGGGATGTAAACAAATGACAATTTGGAGAAAACCTGCGAAAAAGTGCAACAAATCGGTGGGTCCCGATTAAAGATGGCGATTGGGGCATTGATACGCGACATAAAAGCGCTTAAATGATTTTTGGGTACGTAGATTTAAATGGGAGCCAACTGTTTTATAAGTAAAACAACAAAACTGTGGGTAGGTTGCTGAAAATTATAAGGTCCAATAAAAAAATAACACAATAGTTTTAGGTCGCTGTAAACGTTCAGGGATGAACGGAGGCGATTTATTAAAAAGAGTGAAACTAAAAGATTTGACCGATGAATCATAAGACTTACTCGAACAAACAAAAGAATCAGCGCAAACAAAAGAAATGGCCGAACGAAAGCAATGTTCAACAAGTTTAAGAATATCGCCGTAAGGGTAGAATGGCTAACTATAACAACACGTCCCGAAAAAGATAAAAGCTAGAAGGGTCACGAGTCCCATCTTTATCCAAGGACCTTTACCTCCAGCTCTCTTTTCTTCTAAGCCTCTGAACATCTTGCTAGGCAAACCAAAAGTGATTCACCCAAGCTTAGCTTGCCTTTTTCACAAGCAAGCCATGACTCATTCACACACACATTCAACCAATCCTCCCATACCGGCACAGTGGTTATCGAGCATGGCGTTTCAAGCCATGCTCAGCTCTTTACTGGGCATGCTTGCCGTTGAGACCTCGTACCAATTCGCCCCACTGCGAATTATAGGGTAGGATTCAAGCCGAAGGCCGAAGCCGAAAAGAGAGCATTCAGTCGCATTTATAATCCATCACATTTATAAACATTTAAATAAGGAGAACGAAGAAGGAACCATATTACTCAACACGCGAAATACTACATTACCGTTGTGGACTTTCAAGCCATTCTTAACATACTTATAATTTATCACGTTGGGCCCTCGGCCATTGCCCATTGATGTTCTTCCCTCTGGCTCTAGGTAAATGTATGACTTCGAACATGTGATGATGGAAGGGGTTATTCTCCCCATAACTCCTCAGCATTGTTTTATTGGTGGCAAGGTGGCTAGTGGTGTCAAGATTGGACTCTTTAGTGCTTGAGCTCATAATCGTATCACTCATATGATAACTCATTAGAGAGCAATGAGTTATCATATAAGCTAAGCTAGAGTATCCAGATCGTCCATCTGGATGTTGGTTGAATCACTCGTTGGGAGCATCCTGATCGTCCGTCTTGCTTCAGGAAACCTGTAGGGATGAAAAGAAGCAACACAAGTGGGAGAAGAAAGAGGAGGAAGCCCAAAAGTGAAGTGGAAGGATGGGACCAAAAGAAGAGACGAAAGAGTTTCTTTCTTGCGCGATTTTTGACCGCCACAAAATAGTAAAAAAGTTTTAAATGTCGGTGATTGTTTCTCAATTACAGTTACCTTTTTTTTACTTGCAGAAGTTGACGTCTTTAAAGGAGTTTGGGTCGAAATCTTGCTTTCACAATTATTCATCTTTCCAAAATTCCTATTTTACAAAGTTCTGAAAATCTAGGCATGTCTCCTCTAAACAAAAAATTTATATCAGCAGAGTTTGCGGCTAAATTGTACGCGAAAATCTAGTTTTTCGGTTCAAGTTCAATAATTATGTATAATCGACCCCTAAAAGGATGGGTATGGGGGTATGGGCAAAAACTTTGTATGAACTAAATCTAGAATAGTGTTTGGTGTACCTTAATTGCAAAATTTTATTTCTTATTCTTCACTTAGTAGGGCTTTAAGCAGTCGAAATCCATGTTTTCTGGAAAATTATAAGTTTATCCTAAATCCTGCCCCTGGACGTGGGCGTGGCCCGTATTTTTCTATGAGTCAAATGTAGAACCAACAATTTCCTACATATATATTTATTAAACTTTATTTCGATTTGGAACAAAAATATTGAATAAAATGCATGTGAGAAATGACACTTAAAATCGATGCCACGCCCACTAGGGGAGGTAAAGCGATTAAATTTTTACTTTTTGGATCTTAAATACGCCGCCCATCGATATTTCATTGTTATATTTATTGTTGATATTTGATATTTCATATTTCAGAATTTTGAAAAACAGAATTTTGTAAACAGAATTTTGGCCCAGGGAGAATTTTGATCCCAACCCAAAAAGTTAGCTTAAAAAGCAGAATTTTATTACTTCGGAGAAATTTTAAAATAGCAGAAATTCTTTAAAGCTGAATTTTGACGTGCTTTGATTGTGGGTTGCCGTATTAGAGTTTACCGATGGAGACTGTTAAATCTGATCTTGATGGGATGTCTGAAAATGGCACTTTTCTCATGGGTGGGTTCAATGATCAGATCATGCGGGTGCGCCGGTGCGGACAACACGACTTGGAAGAATTTATTATAGAGCCGTAAGCGTGCCTATGGTCAAAACCGAAAAGAAGATGCTTGTATGGAATTTTGTGCGGCTTGTCTCTCACCTTTTTCCATAAGTAGTCACTCACAAATGTGGGGTATCTACAAATTTCTTCACATACAAGGGGACCTACAAAAAGTTGTAGGTCCCCTTGTATGTGAAGAAATAAACACACACAGCATACATTGTTGAGAAGTCGGCCCTGGTTCACCTCGAGCTGTTGCGCCACTCTATTTATTTTATTTTTTAGTCACTCACAAATAAAATGCTCCAGATATTGACAGAGCTTAAATATTTTTCGAGAGGGTGTGTTCGTAAAGTGAATTAATGGTCGCATTCAGCGCTTCCTGCATTCCCACGTTACAAAATGTTTTTTAGAGACACGATCAAAACTGTTAGGAGAATCGATTAAGCTCTGTCGAAAGCTGTCGCTCCGTCTGTCCGTGTCCTTATAAGTTTTAGTCCTTTAGATGTATGATATAAGTCAAAATACAGACTGAACCTTTATGAAAAGTCTCACAAAGCTGCTCTTCGGAACAAAGCTTGATATTGTTGTTCTCCATAAACTGTCTAAAGCCATCATCGATCCAAGTGCCGCTGAAAATTTTACCGGTCAAAGGTCACAAAAAGTTCTCTTTTGGCCGTTTGGACACCGACGACGACATGGTGCTGGACGACGCGAAATGTCACATACCCTGTCCTGACCAGTAAAGGCTGTATTGAACTTTGTGTCGATGTTCCTATAAAAAAGCAGCCTGAAGATGAAGAAACATTCTAGAATTTTGAAACTCTCAGGATACCAGCAATTTCAATATCACATACCAGACATAGAGACTTTTTATAAAACACCAATTTTTTAGACTGCAAAAAAAAAAATAAAACACAACGATAAAAAAAGGGTACTTGTGCCGTAATAAACAGCCAACAGAGATTGTAACACAATCAATTATGCGAAACGCATTGTAGTACCGCACTAATTGTTTCACTGATACCTGGGGAAGTAACTACCTCTGTCATCCTATATCTTTTCACAGGTGTGCTTTGTCTTGCCTGGCCCAAGGATGTGCCCCCGCTCGAAGACATTTAACAATGTCATGTGCTGCTTCCTTGCTTTGATAAGGGATTATAACACGAAGAAGACAAAAGTGGGTGCCACATCGTGTGATGTCAAAATTATTTTATCGCTGCGCAACGACATACTGCCGCCGGATATGGCATGAATGTAAGCGCCACTTCTGAAGGGGGTCGTACATAATCAGTTCGTCTTTGGACGGCTGCTGCTGGTTCAAGTGATAAACTTTGTAATTTATGGCGTTAAAATATATTCTAGTTGTGTATGAGTATGACGGATTGTTGCACAGAGACACTGTTTACTTTTGGGCTGTAAATGCTTTTTTCGTTTTGCGTTTGGCCACGTTTTTAAGTCGAAATGGTTGTTGGTTTTGATAAGGGACATGGCTGGCGGAAATTATATTTCTTAGGATGAATTGAGCCAAATATTTTATTGTGTGTGATGGAAGGGACTTAGGTTCTGGCAGTTTTTCGTTCCTTGCGGAAACTTAAGTTCGCGACTATAATTCGATTTTATGCACAATTTTCTTCTAATGTCTATTGATTACTTCCTAAATTTTCCAAGGCGCTTTGAATTTAGTTTCGAAAATTTCAAAAGTAAAAAAACCCCAGAAAATTAGAGCAACCCTTTTGACCTCTTTCCCTTATTTTCTTACATGGTCATGGTAGGTTTTAAGATCCTACTTGCTATCTTTTCATGCAAAACTTAAATTACTTTCATCCACTGAGCCAGACCACTGCAAAAACACTTTCATCCTTCCAGGCACTTAAGAGTGTTTAGATCCGCAGCTAAACAAAGCAGTGTATCCAACGAGTAGTGTTTTGCCACGCGTAATCTCACCCACCACGTCCAGGAAACAGGCCGAAATCATTTGAATACGTTCTCCAAGGATAAAGGCTGCTCGGCTTCTGCTTCTATAGCCAGTTGGGAACTGTTTAATATCGCCTACACTATCGGTATCACTTTTCTTTGTATGCATTTGCATCCCAACAGAGGAATAAGTTTTCGCATGCAAACATTTCACCGCGCCACTTTAATCTGATTCCATGAAGCTGACGAAGTCTTGTGACTGGGTCTTTGTATATGTGTGTGTGGTTGATTGTTTTTGTGGGCCGGTGTAGAAGACTGTTGTATCAAGCGACCAAACTAGACTGGATGTTCATTGCACAGCATAGTTCAAGCAAAGTTCTATTATTTTAGATGTTCTCCACCATCTCCTTGTCAGTCGCCACACCACATCTGGTATGGTTGTGTGTGCTATCAGAAGATTTGTGATGATGCAAATGCCTTCGTTGGATGCGCTCTTATTGTGTACATTAGTGGATATCATAATAATCCTAAGTGCTGGATAAACGATGCACACTGTCGAAAATATGGTAGGGGGAGATGCTGTACTCTCGGATAAAGCATTTAAGTTATGCGTTGGGCTTACTTAGTGTACAATAACGCAAATTGGCTGGACTAAAATGCATTCGGCTTTATAGATAGAGAGCTACTTAACTACTTTGTTTTAAAAAAATATATTTGTTCGAATTTTGACACTAACACGAAGGAAGGACTGAATAATGGCATACGTCAACAGACCTACCAATAGCGTGCGAGGTAAAGCACCCAGCACAAAAGACGTTGTGAAGCGGAACGCTGCAGTACGACAAGACACGAGACAACGTGTGTATCTTTTTTATAATAATAATAAAGATAAACAATATATTTTTGCGCCACCAGACACTCAAATAGTTTTATAGGCAAGAATTTCAAAAATTAAACTAAGGTCAAGTGAAAACCTGTCATCTGGCAATACTTGGGAAAAATTCGAAATAGCCGCTTAGGTTTGAAATTAAAACAATTATGAAAGAAGTCAAAACAAGTGACCCTACCATGTAGCACAAATCTAAAGTTTTTTGGCTGGTATTCATATACGAACCCACCACGACATGACCCCAAAAAAGGATAGACCGAAGACTAAAATTATTTTATTTTGATTTCGTTAGAATGCATTAAAAGCGAATTTTATTTCTTAAAAAAAACAAATTTTTTCTAACTTTTTTCTAAAAATGCCCGCAAAAAGTGGACGGAGCTCAATTCTTTGTATATAATTTAACAAAATGGTAAAATTTTTGTCTGTAGGACAAATATTATTCATTTATCTGTCTATATGACAAATATTATGCATATATCTGCCTATATGACAAATATTATTCTATAAATCTATTTTATTTTATTTATTGACAAAGAATAAATTTCCTGAAAAATCTGGTTAAAGGCGGTCCGTCCAAAAATGGAAAAAGGACCTTTTATGATACCATTCCATTTTTCGTCCGTACCTGTTTCTTCTGAACGGCAAGTCGTAGAAAGATGAAATTTAGTACACTTATAAAGTCTGCGAAAAAAATGAGAACGCACATCGAAAAAGCCGATATTAGGCAAACCTGTATATCAACCGCAGCTTTAGAAAAGTCTTAAATCCTGTTTTGGTTTTAAGACTTAAAACCATATTTATTTTCGAAAAAAACGTGAAAAAATATTGTCCCCACCACTATGTCCGATGCTATTAAGCGAAATGGTTTGAAAAAAATTACACGCATCAGGAATTATTTGTAATTTTCCCGAAAACTATGGAAATTTTTAATAATTCTGCAGATAATATATATGAGATAATCGGTTTTACCGTTATATTGAAATAAGGTTTGTATATAATAAACGTAGATATATAATTTTTTAAAATTTTAAGATTTTTCTAAAATGACGTTTCTAACTTAAAATTTTCTGAAACGATTTAAAAACCAAATTAACTATTAAAAATCCCGCATTTATAAACCGATAGCTAAGCAAGTGGGAACGTGCAACGTAAAAGTGCGTGCGTAAAAGCTTCAGTCTGTCTGTGACGGATTGCAAAATACCCTACCCCACCAAAAAAAAACTGCCACGCCTCCAAAAAGTTGGCGGGATATAAATATATAGCTGTTGAATGCCTTAAACTAGGTAGTTGCATACTTTTCGGCCTAAAACTTTTTTTTAACGCCACGCCTACACAAGTGGGCGCAGGTATTACTATATATACTAAAAAGTTAGAAAATGCTAAAATCTACAACTTTTGTATTGTAGTTTTTAGTTAAATTTAATATATATTTGTTATTTTCAGTTAAAATCCAGTTAAATAAACTGTTATTTTCAGTTAAAATCCCATGAAAAGTAGCCGTGATCATGGTCAAACTTTTTTCGCTACCTCAAAGACAATTACAGGGCAATGTCACATACCAAAAATTAGTGCGCTAGCAGCATTATAACATAGTTAAAATTTGAAAAAAATATTTTTAATAATTAGAGATGGTCACACATACAGGCCTGCAGTGGGCGTGTTCAGATTCAAGTAATTTTTGACCTGAAGAACTGGATTTCCAGCTAACACACCACTTTCAGCTCTCTAGCTTAAAAGTTAAAGCCTTAAATCGGTTTACATACGGACGGACGAATGGACATGGCTTAATCGGTTTTCTTGTCGGCCAAATTCAAGTGTGTTAAAATACTAAAATGGTATTTGTCAATGTTACCTTAGCAAATAGGTAGGATAAAAAAGCTAGGATAAAAATCTTCTTACTTAACAACGCCTCGGAGCCTTGCAGCCGTTGTTAAATAAGAATTTTTTTAACGTCGTTTTAAGTTCCGACTTGCTCAGTCTCAGCAAAATAGGCTCAGGCTCAGAAAAATACCGTTTTAATCCGTTTTCAACCCACTGAAAACTAAAACAAATTAGAAAAACTTGCAAAGAAATTGAAAAATCTTTAGTGTTTTTATACATATTTTGCATTTTTTTCACAGCTGTTTTAGTTCATTATGACGAATCACTCAGTATCTGAAATTCCATTGTGAGTAACGGTACCATTTTGGTTACTTTCAGAAAATGGATTTACGTACACATTTGGTAAACCTTATACATATAAGCATATATCCAGGCGTTAAGCCTCCACGCCAAATTGTATAGAGTGACAATGACTGTCTTTAGACTTATTTCGGCTTTTGCACATAATACGCGAATCTATTTATTGTTCTTCCTTATCCTTACAATGAAAAATAAATTTGCTGAAATATTCAAACAATCTATTTATTCGCATAACTCGAAAAAGGCAAAGTTTTGAACTAACTAAATCTCCATACCGAACTATACCAAAGTCGCATCACCTATACCTTCAAATATTCCGACATTAAATAATTAATCAAGCATTTCTGAGCACAGAACATATACCTACACTACACATGAATTTTCAAACTCTGGAGAAACTTTTTTAAAAAAAATATATATCTATCATCTGCAGGTACATCTGCACACACTTGTTTCACAGTGGTACACCTACAAGTATGTGTATCTACATCGTACAAGTTCGTGGCACAAGTTCAGTAAAGAGATACAACATGAGACTTTGAAAAACCCATTGACCTGGAAACATTAAAAGTTAGAGCACACGATATGGCATCCTAATACAAGGTCTCATCCAAAAGACTAAAGTTCAAGAATAGTGCACCGAGGGCACGAAGCGCGGTGGCAGCGGTGTGCGCACTGATCCGCCTTCTCTGCAACTCTGGTGCATGCACAGCACGAAAGCATCGGTTGAGGGTTTCACCTGATACTCGCTGGTTATATTGCAGCCAGCAACAAATCTATACGAACTCCTCTTTCAGGATGCTTTTACCCTTCGAAAAACCAAAGATTGCATTTGCATCTCTAGTGAACGTGTATGCATAGCAGAGTAGGTATCTACCTACTCTTTACCATACCGACTATGGGTGAGGTTGTCGCCAATCCACCAGCGTACCCAAAGTGCCACAAAAAAGACAAACCCATCCGACCAGAGCTGGTGCGAAACTACAGGAGAACGTCGGACAGTCAAGTAGAGTTGAAAAATTAGAAGTGCAACCATGTATGCTTGTTAACTCTGGCAACAAAGTCCCAACTCACATCGGAATCAGCTTACTACACCCATCACTGCTTTGTGTGTTGCTCACTTCTTCCCAAAAGGATAACACTCAGTAAATGGGTTATTTTTGTAAAATTTCCGTGAGTGCTACAGCTGAGCCTGGGCAAAGCGCACAATAACAAATGATCATTGGCGGAGAGTGTGCTCTGGCGTGAAGAAGATTCTGTTTCCTCGCGCTCCCTATAACTTTTGTCAAATAGAAAGTATATCGGTATGGTGAATTAAATAACGAAATCATTCACAAAGTTTCCGGATTTGCATCCTTAGAGCACACACATGCTATTCAACCGGGACATCTCGAAAAGGATTTGCCAAAATAGAGAGACAAAGTGTTATCCTGAATTCACGTCGAGTAATTAGATTAAAAACTTGTGCCATATAAAAAGAGAGAAGTTCTTAATTTTGTAGTCTTAACCAAAAGTCAGTCAGTTGCTCTGAGTGCATTGCATCGGATTTAATAATGGATCATCCATCTAAGAGAAACTATTTAGAAACTATGGCTTGAGTTATTAGTGTGAGTTCCAAAACCACGTGAAAACTCCCAAAAAGTCCTGGTATTGTTTTGCAAGCAATTTTCTCTCTCAAATTGAGTTAGTTTTTCTCAATTAACTTAAACGGTTGAAGAAGCTTAAAACGTTTTGTTAATATTAAAACAAGTTGCTATAGGTAACAGGTTATAGGTTCAGTTAGTGCAAAATACGGGTGTAGTTACCTGTGAGTTTGTACACTGAAAAAGAACCGATTATCCTGCCAACTTTTTTACCATAAGCTACAGCCCTGATTTGCAAACTTTTATAAACAACTCTCTCAAAAATATACTACCAACACTTTAAAAGAATTTCGGATAGTTATATTACATATAAGGAGACAATAGCTCAGCACAGAAGTGCAAAAGAGGGAAAAAAGTTCAGACTAAAGTAAGTACATAGTAGAAAACCAAAAATTCTATAAAAATTATATTTTTTAAAAAAACATTATAATTGATGTTCAGCAATAGTCGGAAAGATGTGTGCTCAGGTGGTCTTTCTTGGCACAATCCACCAAAGAGTATTCAGAATGCCAAGATCGTTGAACGAAACACACATCGATAAAGAAAAATGGTGTTAAGATCAAATACAAAAATTGGTCCTAAAATATAAAAATTCTATCTTTCAACAAGGGTAGAACTATGTCCTTGCGAATGATTTCTGGACAATCATGCAAGAAATAAGCCCAGTATAACAGCTTTTTGCGAGAATGAACTGCAAAGCTATACAGCCAAGGCAGGTTATCATCATATTAGCTTCTGCTTTCGGATGCTCAAGAATAAAGTTCTGTTTAAGCGTATTAGAAGAAAAGAACTCTGTAGAAGTTTAAACGCTTACCCTTGACCAAAAACCTTCCTTTCAACGATTTATGTGGATAGATGGTTGTTTTGTCACAATCAACAACTGAAAAACCTATATATAAAATCCTCAATACACTTACAACTGAAGAACAATCAATCGCATATAACACACATCCGTAAGAACCTTAACCACACTTTGAAGCCTGAAAATGGTTCACTAAGTCAGCAAAATAAGTCTTTGGAAGTGTAGAAAAAATTTTAATAGATTAAGGAAACTTGGTCCTTCATTTAGATCAGAAGCCTAAGGCGGTGTAGTAGCTCGCATAGGTGAGTAAAAAAAACATTCAATTTAAGTCAACAAGGATTTAGCTATAAGCGTCTGTCATAGTACTGCCAGTCTAATACAGGGAGCGCAGGGGTCCGTCAGCTTTTTTGAAGTCGTAGCGCACAAGTATTGCTATATTTTCCTATAAAATGTTGTTTAGTATGTTTTATCTTTTATGTTTTTCTTTTCTTCCGACAATTTCCGACTTTGGGACGTTTTTTAAACGCACCTAACTCACTTGAATCGCTTCGATAATATTTATATAATATTTCGAATACAATTTTAAGAAGATGTGCAAAAGATCTGTGTATACGAGTTCTTAAATGCTGCCATTGCACTGTAGTAAATAAAGGGGAGATTTTTTGGATATTTTCCCGATTTTCGGGTTTAAAATTCTTAAAATATTCATTCGTTAATTTTAAGGTCGGTAAGTCCACTTATCTTATTTTAGGCGAATTAAAAACTAGTGAGTGATATGGCACTAGTCGGGTGATATGGCACCTTGGGGGATATGGCACCCTTTCAATAACTTTCACTTAACAAATTATTTTTGAAGTATATAGATCAACATATCATTCTTTCATAAGTAAAACGACCACGGATGCTGGGTAAATCGTTTTAGCTCTTGATATACTTCACTTACAATAGTACAAAAAAAATTTGAGCGCGTTTCAAACTCAAAAGTTTATTAGTGGGTTCTTGAAGTACGTGCAGTACGGGCGTAATTTGGAAGTTTAAAAAAGTTTACCGTGTGTGTTAGTGGTTGCTTGTTTTCTATAGCTGCGAGGGCACATCTCTTTTTTAATAATAAAAAAAGGAGAAACTATCAAAAGCGACATATGGCACCTAAATAAATCGGAATATTTGGCACGGGTGCCATTTCTCCCCTTCTTGTGTTTATACCCCATCCCATAGGATAGGAGGTATATTAAGTTTGATTCATAGTTTGTAACATCGAGAAATAATCACATTAGACCCCCAAGACCTTAAGGGCATATGATCGAGACCGAATTCTTAGTCGAATGAGCAATGTCCGTCCGTCCGTCCGTGTGTCGGTAGTTTTTAGGCCTTAAATTTTGAGCTAGGAACCTGAAACTTAATATCTGTTCTTTCTAGGCAGTACAGTACTTGTACCCGAAGCAGTACAAGTGTAAGAATTTTCAAAATCCACCCACTGACACGCCTACTTGACTTGATAGCATGAAAATTCAAAGTTGTCGTAGGAAGCTGAAATTTGGTACGCGTTCTCCTCGCTTAAGTATATTGTGATTGGCATTTAAGAAAAAAGCGAAAACCGCCCCCCTAGGCGTGGTCATATGCATTCTAGTAAACGGTTTTTTATACCCGACCCAGGGTATATTAAGTTTGATGTATAGTTTGTAATGCAGTGAAATAATCACCGTAGACCCTAAGTCCTTTTAGAGATATGAATGGGACAGACAGGAGAATCGATTAAGCCATGTCCGTCCGTCCGTCCGTCCGTACGTAAACAACTTTTAGGCCTTAGATTTTAAGGCAGAGAGCTGAAATTTTGTGGGTTGGTTGGAAGTCCAGTCCTTCAGACCAAGTTTGAAAATTAGCTGATTCCGCCCACAGAGACGCCCACTAGAGGCCTGCGTGTGCGACCATCTCTAATTTAAAAATATACATTTTGCAAATTTTAGCTATGTTACAATGGTGCTAGCGTATTCGTTTTTGGTACGTAACATTGCCTTATAATTGTCTTTGAGGAAGCAGAAAATTTTTAGCTTTTTCATTGACCACGCCCACTTTTCAAGGGATTTTAGCTTAAAATTACTGTTTTTCAATAAATATATATGAAATTTGACAAAAAATTATACGACAAAAGATGTAGATATTAGCATTTTCTAACTTTTATGTATATATTGTATGTGCCTCCGCCCACTTTTGTGGGCGTGGCATTAAAAAAATTGATGTTTTTAGTTAAAAAGGCGGAGTTTTAGGCCGAAATGTATGCAACCACCTAGTATAAAGCATTCAACAGTTATATTTTTATATCCCGCCCACTTTTTGGAGGCGTGGCAGTTTTCTTTTTGGCATGGTCAAGTATTTTGCAATCCGTCGTAGATGGATTGAAGGTTTTGCATACACACTGTTGCACTTTCCCACTTTTTATTTGATATATTTGCTTTAAATCCAAAAAACTTGGACCGTAAAAGCTTCAGATATGTACGTAAGCTGGAATAAATAAATTTTTGCCACGCCCACTTTTGGGGGCGTTTTTAAGTATAAACCAAATTTTTAATGTGAAAATGCAATCAAGACGTTTATATCACTTCTAATAAAAATTGAAAACAAATAAAAGATGTAATTGAAAAGGGGTGGAAGCCACGCCCCTTTTTAAGGGAGAAGATTCTTTAACTGAGAAATTCTAAATACAGTTGAAGATAATAGAAACTGAAATTTAACAATCAAGATTTATGACACAATTCGGAGCTTGAAAGTGGTTGATCTTCCTAACATAAAGACTGAAAAACTTTTTAAACAATTTTAACTTAAGAAATTAGGTACTTTTTCAAAAAACATGCCACAACCAAGAAGACGAAGACATATGGTATACATGCGAAAAAAATTCAAAGGATTATACCACAATATTTGTTAAAAAAAAATTGCATAAAAAAGTTTGAATGGCAAAAGTTTGGGCGAAATTTTCACAGTGGTATTTAAAACAATAACAAAAATATTACTTGGAACAAGTTTGGCAAACATACACATGAGACAAATTAAGGTACCATATAGCCCTCCAGTGGGTGCCATAAAACCCTCCACTTCTTTTTCATAAATTTTTGCATAATAAATGGCATGCGGTATGTTTTAGCTTTTTCTGTATTTTTTTATTCAATAATCTTAAGATCCATAAAACAACTAATTCAAAACCTTTTTATGCCCGACCGAGGGTATATTAATTTTAATGCATTGTCTGTAACACAGTGAAATAATCACCGTAGACCCTTAAGACCTTTTAGAGATATGATCGAGAATGACAGGTGAATCGATTTATCCATATCCGTCCGTCCATTCGTCCGTCTACATGTGTGAAGGTCATAGGTCTTTAAAACCAAGCTAGAAAGTTGAAACTTGGTAGACGGCTTTGTTCTTTTATTGCACAGACAAAATGTTAAAATTGGCTCAATCCGTCAACGGTCACGCCCACTACTGGCTTCGACGTGAGGCGATCTCTATTTCACATTTTTTTTTTAAGTAATGACTTTTGGTCAAGTTATACAAGGCACAGGAACTTAAATTTTGGTAGTGAGCAATATTGGCCTAGGACCTTTAACAAGGCAAAAATTGGATCGCCCCCAATATCGACCGTGACCACTTTTAACATGTTAGATCTTTAAAGACCCAATTTCTCGGAAAGTTGACTCCAAATCGAAAAAAAATCTTATGAAAAATATTAGAGATATTACTATTTGCTAAGTTTGATCCATTAAAAGCTTGTAGTATGAATCTGCCTTTAAGATACCAGAGTATTTTGAAAAACACATTTTGAAATGTTTCTGTAGTCTTTGAGATAAATCTCAGAATTTGCTAAATATTTAAATTCAAAGATTTCTAAAGTTTTCTCGAAATTTACAAATAATTTTTCATGTGTGTGATATTTCCAAATCATTTGGTCTAATAGTATCGGAAATAGCGAAGGGTTTTTTTTACGATTTTATTCGAAAATACGTCACAATGGCAACAGAGTTTTAAAACTATTTGACCAAAATTTTATTCTAGCTTTTTTTATGCTTCAGTTTATATATCTATTATATTTGCGCAATAACGGCAATAAGAATACTTTAATAGTTTTAAATAGGCAAATCTCCCCTTCCCGTTTTGTGACTGACAGAGCCACTATAGTTGCGTGGTGGTCAGTGTGTGCGCGGAAGCTCTTTTTAACGGTTTAGCGTTCGATAACGCCTGCAAAGGTTTTGGTCCTGAAAAGCTTCTCAAAGTGCCGTTCGGATTTGGCGAAACATTGTATGTCCCCTTGTATGTAAAGAATGAATCACACATGGCATATACAATCATACATGGTTGGGAAGTAGGCCCTTTCACGGTTCACCTCGAACTTTTGGGCCACTCTATTTACTTTATATACTGCAGAATGATGGTCCTATTCATGACAAACGCCGCAAGTCCATTAATTTTAAAAGTACATGACAATCTAATTCTTAGAAAAATCTTTTACAAATCACAACCAAGCGGAATTACTATATTCCATTATACGCTCGTGTAACTGTCACGTTTTCCAGCAAACGCTTTGATATTTTCCCGGTATTGCATTTCCAGCGAACAAATTGGTGTCCTTTGCATGAAGGGAAACTCTCGATAGCCAATAATTGCTATCGACATAGGCCACACTTGAGAGCACACTTCTGCTCGACAATACGTTGAAAAGGGGGGACACCTGCGTTTGATTACATAAACGAACCCCGAGCAAGGAAACAAAGGCTAGATTCATCGCAACAACGGTGACAAGCACCTGAAATTGTGTACCCACTCTTTACAGTCGTTTTCATTTTCCACCATCATCGTATCCTCGTTCCTCCGGCGAGATTGTAAAAGAGTCCTTGTGCTCTAACTCGACTTGCGACAACAAAAGTCTGTCACATGGATTAGGAACCAAACGATCCTTAAAACGATTTGACTTAGCACCGAAAGGTATTCAACTGGCGTAGGCAGCATACAATTCGCAAATGGATTTCAACCGTACTCTCATACTCATTCAATTTGCTGAACCGTATCCTTTGTTTGTTGCCAATGACATGGTCCTTGGCAGTGCGCGTTTGGTTGTATTATGCTCGTAATGGGCAATGTTTTGCTTTTCGATTTCGTCTCTGTTGTCTGGTATTATTCCGTTTGGGTATAGCTATACGAGATTTGATGAGTGCTCGTGAAGGTGAATGTAAATGGTTTAGAACTCTGTTTAGGTTTTTTCTTATGCGCGATAACCAAAAGTCCTCAATGAATTCAAAGGAAAATAAAACTTGAATTCTGTGGTAAGATCGCTTACAAGCCGATATATTAAACAAAAGACAATATCTCTTCTGATCCCAAAGCTCTCGCATTTCTACTCGCTTCTAAAAATACTCTACAACTTTTTGAAGAACAATATTTCAAACCTCTCAACTTCAATCAAGCTTTCAACCATCATCACTCCCACATAATTACAGAAATAGTATCCTGCAAGCCGTGCTCGAGCACATTCTCGTCACAATGCTCCGCTTGGGGATAAGGGGTTGGGCGTTGGAGTTTTCCGCCTGCAGTTACACGTTGTATTTCTATACGTTTTTTTTTATCTGGTTCCCTATTAACATTTCACCCGCACACTGTTGCCGAGCTACAATACCAACATCCATCTTGAATTTTTAATTAATCTAAAAGCAACAACCTGAGACCAACGAGATTACTGACAATGTCTTTTGTGGCAACGACATAGATTTTTTTCTCTCTTGTTTTTGTATATTTTGCCTGGTTCTCTTGTTCATTTAGGTTATGGATGTTTAACTTGGAAATGTACAGTGTAAGTAGGTACCTGGTATAGTTGTTTTACCTTCCTTGTGCAGAGTGTTTTGAAACTATAGACAGAACCTCTGGCGCGGGAGAAAAATACATTTAGAGCAATGAAATCGTATATATACTAAGAAGTACTTGTTTTGCGGTCTTAACTTAAGTCGATGGTGTTTTCATTCTTCTTTGTCGTTTTGTGCTGCGAAAAAACAAGGAAATTGAAGCTAAAATTCTATACATACTTTGAAACAACTAAGTATGCCAGGTCTATAATTTCGAATTTTCAAAAATGTGGTAATTGTGGTAAAGAATGTGGTAAAAAAATTTGGCAAAAATTGTAGGTCCCTTTCTACACACTTCAAAGGGGGTTGAGAAGTTGGCCCTGGTTATTTATTTCTATTTTAAGTCGATACAAGGCAGGTTTCCAGCTATAATTTCAAAAGGATGTGTTTGGAACTTTCAATGAAAGTATAGGTGGCGAATTCCAAGTCGAATGAGCCCTGTCCGTGTCGTCCGCCCATATGTATAACCAATTTTTAGGTCTTAAGTTTTGCGCTAGAGAGCAGAAATTTTGTACCCCCTTACCACCCGAAACAATACAAGCGTTGATATTTTTTTAACGCCCGCAGACATTACCCACAATCGTTCTTAATAATTCAACTTTCTCCTGTGCTTTCCAACGAAACTTAAAAGGCTAAAAAGACATAAAAAAGAAAAAACAAAGTCGATAGACCTGCACTAGTGGGCGAGGAATCGATTTAATTGGTAACTTTTTAAATGCATTTTTTTCAATATTTATGCTCCCAATCGAAAATAAAAATTATGTACCTATCATATAGAAAACCCTTAGTTCTAAATTTTTTTCATACATGCAAGGCTTTGGTCCACGCTCCACGCTCCACGCTCATAACTACAGGCATTTTTGAAGAAAACCTTAAATTTTCTAGAAAAACGTGGATTTCGACTGGCCTTAAGCCTAAATAAAACCAAACCGTATGTAAAGGTTAGAAACTAAAAACGAAAAGGCCAAAGTTATTAACTGATAAAAAAGGCCACGTCGCGAGAGAGTAAGCGCGGATAAAAATAAAGCCTTTTTATGCTCTGTGTTATGTGGTTATAAAGATTATGGAGAAACCCTGCTTTTAAGTTTTAAAACCTTTTTTTTTAGCCACGCCCCTAAAAGTGGGCGGTGACATAAAGAATGTCTGCAAAAAACAAAACTTGGCAAATGCTAAACATTTGTAATATACATTTTTTCCGTTTTCATATTAACTTATTGAGTAAACGTAATCTTATGCTTAAATTAATTAAAAAGTGGGCGTGGCTAATTTTAGGGTAACATTATTTTCTATTAGCTTGCAGCCAATTACGAAGTCTTACTTTGTACCAAAATTTTATACCCTGACAAAACAGAAACATGGGTTGTACACCATTAAATTATATTTAAGAGTTTTCAAGAAACAGAGGTGGCCGCAGATGCAGCACAAAAGGAAAACCGGACTCTATTTCCTACATTTCCCTTCTATACGAAAAGAAAGGAGATGGATTAACTTTTTTCTCTTCTCTATCTTCTCTACGAAGATTTCTTCTCCACGAAGCAAAATGGATCAAAAACCGAAAAAGTGCAGCAGTTTAGTAATTTTTCGTAAAATGCATTTTATCTGCTCGAAAGCCTGATTTGAACGGAAGTGGTGGTTATTAAGAAGCTTCCGTGATTCAAGATATTTCATAAGCTGACAATTTACCAGCGTTCACATAACCTTGAAAGGAATGGAACGTGAGTGCAGTCGATCTGGAATAAGTTAGATATGAAAAATCGGCTTTTTCGGGACGGGCTTCACAAACGACGCAACACCCTTTGAAAGCTTAAGGGGTGGATAAGTCATCTAGACCAGCGGATTTGTATATTACGAAAGTGGAGTGGTCGCACAAAACATTTTCGAAGCACAGGTGGAAACATAACACAAGGACGAGTAGAGCTGGCGGTAAAGCGAGCCTAAAGCAAATTGGCTTTGTCTAACAAGCTGTGATGTTATTGCAATAGAGCATTGTGGTGAAAGATAAGGCATAGTTTTTAATGTTTTTGACGAAAAATCAACCGTTTTTACTACTATGACGATTTTTTGGACATTGCAAAAATTTTACCAGTAGTGAAATCAATTTCTGGGCATGTGAAAAACTCGACGGATCACATTGCATAACAAGCTTAAAACGATTATAGCTTGACATAAGTTACGAGTATCGTAATATGGGTTGTCTTATGGTATGATCGAAAACTGACCCCTTCGACTTCATGGCTCCCCTGCAGCTCGAGTCGAACCATGAGTTTTCATTTGGTCTGATATTTTTGAATTGGGTAAGAATAATGCATTTGATACCAAGAAGAATTAATTCAGTGAGCTTGATGGTCATTGACAAACTGTGGAGGGAGCTTTACAAAAGGAGACCATTTTATAGAAGACCAGATTTTTGCGTGTTGACAAAAAATATAAATATATGCGTGTTGACAATTTTTTTCAGGTCATAAACTTTGGAGCAGTGTTCCTAAAAAACAAAACCGATAATGGGAGCACTATAAGGTAACTTAGGCTGAAAGAAAGGCTAATAAAAGGCTAATTAAAGTAATAAAATCAAGTTCAAACGAGATACTAAGTTTATCTGTATAACTACAGGACCCCTTTGGTTGGTCCTATTTTTGTTTCTGGAAGCTTCTACGAGATTTAAGTACAGCGACACTGCCCAAGTGAAAAAAAACTATAAGAATCGGGTATAGGTAACCAAAAGTTCACTTGAATCGAATACAATCGATTTGACAAAAAGGAATTAGAAGGCGAAGGCCTTCAGAAACACCCTGCAAGGACAAATGCCATTTGGTCTTATTTGGGGTTTAAAATAGCATACGCACTGGGTTTTAGCTAAATACTTTTAAAGCTTAGATTTTTATGCAATTAAATCAGAATTGACTGTATAAAGTTATATCTTTCGTGTTTTTTGTTGAAATAATAACTCTGTGGTAATAAGTTAGAGTAGCTTATGTCGACTTAAGCGAAAATCGAGCTTTTTAGTTCAATATGTTCTTCTTTTTATACCCCATCCCATAGGATGGGAGGTATATTAAGTTTGTCACATAGTTTGTAACATGGTGAAATAATAATGGTAGACCCCCAAGACCTTCAGGGTATATGATCAAGACCGAATTCTGAATCGAATAAGCCATGTCCGTCTGTCCGTCCATCCGTCCGCTGTATGTCACATATTTTTAGGCCTTAAATTTTGAGTTAGGAAGCAGAAATTTCGCACGTAAGGTCCACTTAATGCGAAGCAGCACAAGTGTCTAAATGTAGTTGCACCTTCAGAGATTTCAAAACTGTAAGACGTTCTAAAAGGCTGAAATTTCACATTTAGCAATTCCTCATAAATGTAAGACACGAAAAAGAAGAATTCAATTGCTAAACCTCCTCCAGTCGGCCTCTATTTTAAGGGTAAATTTTTAAATGCAGTTTACTCAATATTTTTGCCCGAAATTGAAAAAAATTTGCTGTATATTTTATGTAGAAAACGCTTAATTCTACATTTCGTTTATACAAAATTTTGGGCTACGCCCACATTCGGAGGCAGAATTGAAGAAAAACCTAAAATTTTCCAGAAAAACTTAATTTCGACTGCCCTTGAGCCTAATTTAGGAAAGAATGAAACAAAAAAAGTAGCAGGATAGGTAAACAATACTTTCGTCCAGATTTCGTTCATATAAAGTTTTTAGCCACGCCCCCTTTTAGGGGTCGATTTTTCAAAAATATTGAATTTGAACCAAAAAATTGCGCTTTTACGTACAATTAGGTGTAACTTGGAAATATCTGTGGAAATATCTTATAATTAATAGTTTGTAATTAAGGTCGGTTGGACCACGCCCCTTTTCGAAGTTTGCATAAAATGTCAAAAAATAAGAATGCCATCAGCATTTTACAATGTGGGTTAGGATAGGGTATTCAACGGTCCGTTTAACGGACTGTAACTTCATGGTTACATGTAACATTTTATCTAAAAAAAAGTTTTTTTAAAAGTTTTCAAAACTTTTAAAATTTGTAATTATTGTTATGTCCAACAGAACCTATCCCATTCTAGGGGGCTAGTTTTGATGATACCGATGTTTTTGAAAGGCTACTTTTAAACGAGACTTCTTTATCGTATAACTGTGGAGTTAACTTCGATGTTGAGATGGTTTCCCAACATTTTCCTCTTTTTGAAGTTGATGGTAATGATGACAGCGTAAAGGATCCTGATTTTCTTCCCAAAGCAGACAGTGAGAGTGAAGAAAGTGTCATCAGTGAGAGCACATGGCAGGCTGAAGTCCTTTTGGAAAGAAATTTTTGTAAACATAAGGATCATATGGTGATTAATAGTGATAGTGAAGTGATAACATCAAATGGCTGTGTTAAAGAAGCAAAAGAAAATAGAGCTATAAAGAAAGTGAAAAGAAACACTGGAAGGGCTTATATAACGCCTACTGGAAAAGTGTGAAAGACAGGGAGTTTAAGTCGCTGGGAATTTGTCGCAAAAATTGCAGGTCAAAAATTACTACTGAAGATCAAAAAAATACCTATTTGAAAATTATTGGGCATTGGGCGATTACAACCTGCGACACGCCTACGTTTGTGGTCTCATCGTTGTTGCGGAAACTAAGTTTAAGTGGACGTAAAAACATCTAACTAGACCAAGAAATAGAAATTTTTCTAAGAAGCCCATGGAAAAAGAACTTCAGTTTGCCAAAAATGTTTTCGTGCTACTTTATCCGAAACAGAGCAGTTTACCAAAACGGTCGTAAAGAAAAAGATCAATTCATCGGGGACAACAATATAACCTGACAAACGAGGGCGTATTATAACATAACGAGGGTGTCTTATAACATAACGATTCATCAAGTAAACGAGATCCAAGATCACATTAGCACTTTCCCAGCGTAGGAATCGCACTATACCCGAAGAGACAGGAGTCAAAAATACTTTTACAGTGACTTAACACTCTCTTCTATGAACAGCTTGTATTGTGAAAAATACCAGACACTGGCTTCAATTTCTACTTTCTCAAAAATATTTAAAACTATGAATATTAAATTAAAAAAAAACCAAAGCTCGATACATACCACTCATGTGAAATTTTGAAGTCGAAAGTTGAAATGGTAACGTAACTGGTTAAGTTCTGGCTCTTTTGCAAAAAAATAAGAGACTTCTTAGAAAAAAGTTGCCATATTTAAAACCACTTATTCCAAACGAGCGACGAAACCTTTCATATAGGTAATCAAAGTAACGAATAATCTAAAAATATAATTTATGCAGCCATTCCGTTTTTGGTTCTCAGTTTTATATTGCAGAACGGAATCAAAATACACCATTAGTTGGTTGTGCAAACAACTGCGTTAGCTCTTGAAATGGGTTCGAGTTTCTTTTAATTTTATCGGTTAAGATGGGACGAAAATCTGCATTTTTCATGTTTAACCCTTGAAGAAACTCGCTATTGTTTTTTCTTCTGGCTATTATTTCTCTTGCTCTTTACTTTTATTTTTTATATCCTGCAGACAGGATGACGAATGCATCCGGCGGAAGAAACATTACACAACCCATGGAAATAATATAAAACAGAATGAAAAGCAACAAGAGCAAGAAAAAAAAAAACGAATACACAGAAAGAAATTTAACTGAAATCATAACGAATGACACTGAGGACAAAATTTATTATAATTCATCTCCTGGTGCCATCAACCGATGCGGATGTATCCGTTCCGCAATCTCAACATCCGATGTTCTGTCATACAAAAAAAAACACGAGTATCTTTCTTCTTTGGTTCCTATACGTTACATTATACATACCTCTATATTTTAAAATATCTCTTTTTTCTATTTTGCTCAGAAGAAAACCGTTCTCAATCATTTCTCATTGAAGAAAAGTAAAATATTTGCATTGAGGACAATCCTTGAGACCGATTGTAATCATGCTTGGTTAAGGTAACGAGTTTTGAAATTACAAATGAGATTGCGCTATCTCATCTATTCTGCAGCCTTTTTCAAGAGATATTTTGTTGAACAAAACTTTTCAAGTTTTCCACAAGGAAATCTAGACTCATCGGATGTGGATAGGGACAATCCTCAAAACTCACCGAAACAGGAAAAAAGAAATTATTTTTTCGTCTGTTGTTTGCGGAATGTAGAAGTTAAAGATGACATAGCTTAAGCAGTAAGTGAAGGAAGAAGGTTGTTAAACAAGTAGCACAAGGTGGGTTTATATACATAAATTGTGAAAATTATGTAAGCCAACACAATTGTTGTAGAATTACCTATTAATATCTGTTCTCAGGTCGTGTGTGGGCTTACCAAGACAAAAAAGAAAGAAGGCACATGTCGCCATTATTGAAACGTTTTTGCCATAAGCGTCTTAAAACAGAAAGTTGAATATTTTAGAAATTGGAGCTCTTAAAAATATTTTAATTAGGAAACGAAGTAAGCGTATATTTTATTAGACTAATAATCTTGGAAGATGCATCATGTGGAAATATGGATATCGTTTTTGAATACGAAGGTGTAGTTTATTTCGGCGAGACTTAAGTTAAAGTTTGTTCAAGGGTCACCATTCTCCCCAAATAACTCTTTTATTCATCAACGATGTGATGGTTGAGAATTTTTACACAATAACTTTATACATTCTTTCGAATGCATAACAGTTTTTATTGCTCCGAAAAGGTCAGATTTTCTAGTTATTTGCAGGCAGCGTTACTTTTTTTTATTATTAAATTGTTTTGTAATTTGAAGTTTCAAGTTTTTCGTGTTAAGTTATTTTGGATCTGCCTAATTAATTCAAGTGCGAATGACCATGCGTCATAGTTTCACAATTCTAAAAACGCCATGATCGCAATTTCTCTTAAAGTCTTAAAAACCAGCATGAGACACACTTAAAGCTCTATTTTTCAGTTTAATCTTGAATATCGGAAAATCTAGAAATATCCAGAGTCTAGGTTTAGCAATGTGACAAATGAGATTTGTTGCAAACTAGTTTTGCGATAAGACAAATTTTGTTACGAAAAGTTGAACAACAAGATTTCTTCCTCTGCTTTCGATCAAGTAGGCAGATACTAGATCGAAAGCAGAGATAAGGCAAAACCATTGCAATCGCACCTGGTTTTGCCTTAACTTGGTTCCTAGAAGAGGGGCTTGCAAGACCGAAAATATTACTCCCTCAACCTTGCTTCTTTTTGGTTCGAGCTAGAAGTCAAAACCGAGCCTTACTTTTAATTTTCTTACATAAGCATTTTTTTTAAAGCGAACCAAATTAAATTGAATTTAAATTTAAGCAACATCTTCTTATATATAAAACAATTCGGATAGACATACCACTACAACCACATACGACACATGATTGAAGAAGAAATATCTAACAATGTCATATCAATCATTCTCTACTCATGCATCCTCTCCTTCTTCCGCCCTTTTAGGCATGACATCCAAAAACTCAAAAACTGAACAGCGTCAGCCATTAATTAACTCACATCACCAGAAGGAAATCCTACCTACAATCAGGCGAAGGGCAGCTGGGGATAAAAAAAATATGTTAGCTGGGTAAATCTTCCAGGCCATTAATTTTCGTCCAAAGCAATTGTGGTCCGGTTTCGTGGTGTGATTTGAGGGTGTCGGTGCTGGCGGACACACGTATATGAGCTTTTTTTCTATCATCTGCTGCCTGGCCCTATCCAGTGGTTGGCAGCTTTTTACAAAGTCCTTTTTTGCGGGGGTAGATTTAAGGTAACACATTCCATTCGAAGAATACCTACTCTGTAGCCATCATAGCTGCGATAAGAGTTCACCAAAAACCTAATGAACTGATGATGCCTTTTGTTGATGAGATTCTTGTTAGTTTGCTTGCGGTGCCAAGAAACAAAGTTTCTTCATCGAATCGAGGGAGTGACCATGTGGAAGATGGCTTCTCCCTGCTGCTCGCCCACCGGCAAAAAAGAAGACATATCGGAGCACAAGAGTGACTACAACAATTGCCAAGGGGCAGTGCGAACATACGATTTTCAAGACGGGACGCACTAGGTAGAGATACCCAGGATTCGGTCCGGAGGATCATAGCTCACAGATTGTGGGGAGAAACAGGAAAAAAGTGGGGTTTAATGTGGAAAAACGAGTGAAAATAATGAAAACTTGGCAGCATCCTCTACGGATTTTCCTAGTATTTTTTTTGCCGCCCTCTCTTAAGGTTGCGATAAAAACTTGAAACGATGAGCCCCAAAGCTGAGGTGGTTTGCAGATTATTTTTTCTTCGGTTTTTGCCGTTCAATATTCCCCGGTTTTTCGAACCCACTGATACCGGAGGAAAAGATGATGGCGGCTAAAGTCCCGTAGAGAGTATGATGGCGTACGAAAGTATGTTTTTTTTTTGCCTTGGCCTGCACACTGCAATTCGAGTGTAAAACGTTTGCGATTACAAATAAATTATCTCTAATGGTTTTTTTTTCAACCCCAGAATGTGTAATGTGGTTGGTGGGAATGCACAAGAGAACGCTCGAAGGACTCGGTGTGACACTGAGAAAAAGGGAAATAATGGCCGGCTAGAGAACCGAACCAGTGAGGAGAAATTAAGGAAAATTTAATGTTTATGTTCTCAAGTGGCACTTGGTGTTTTTATCTTCCCCAGAGGTTGCGGACGATGCTTTTCTTGGTAAAGAAACGATTTAATTTCGAAATTAAGATTTGAGGACATTTTAAACTTTGACATTGGAAGAGAAGTAGTGCGTTGAAGTTTCAGTGCTAGTGCAGAATAGGTGTTTTTAAAGTCAGGCCAATGCTAATATTCTCTTGTCTTTGTCTTTTACAGACCGTTTTCAGGCGAGCACATAAGGTATACTTGCATCTTTACTTTGATTTTTCAAAATTAATATAAAGGACTAATATAAATATAAAGGACGTTGAGACTAGGAAGTATTATCATCATAACATCTAAGAAATAGAGTTGTCGTGGGACCAAATGCAGCGGAGCAGATTCGATTATGAACAACAACATTTCTTTTAATTTCTCACAAAATAAAAATATTTACGAAAAACTTTGACGTAAAAAAAAACAAATAGGTGGAAGCTCGATTATGAACACAGGCAGCTTTTAACGGTTATTCTTAATTTCGCTGACATTTTTAATTTTCTAATGTCAATATTGATAATGAATGGGAACTCAACCCTTTTTTAAAACAATTACTAGAAGATTTGGTAATGAAATGGTACGGCTTTCAAGCTTTTAAAGGCTGACTGGCGACTAAGCCTCTTTCAGTTGATCCACTTGATCAAATTGTCTGTCTTGCGGGTTAACCTCGTGCTAGAATTTTTCACAAAATCTCGATGAATTATAAAGTCCTAAAACTCGAGCCAACCACTAATAACCTCCAAGTAGCTCTGCGAAAACCATTATTTTATCGACCTTGCGTTGTTAATTGGCGCAATATCCTTTTGGAATATGAAATTTTCAAAAAGAAAGTAGTCGGATATGATCACCACAATAATATCTAATACATCGATATAGAAAAAGGAGTTAAAATTAATTGGTAATCAAGCGATTTAAGGGTTGAATTTAGCTATTCAAAGAGCTTTTACGCTCAGCTTTGAAGCTGAGAAGCAATTTCAAATCTCCTTGCAGTTAAAAAATAGGGAAGGTCCCATTCTTTATAAGGGTTAAATTTTTTTCCAAAAACATTCATCGTAATTTAGTAAAAGCGTAAAAAGACGCATTAAAAAATAAAAAAATAAATGTTGCTGTTCGTAAAAGAAATTCCACCACTGTACCTGTCTGATGGGTGGAAAATCTTCTGATATGGGATTGTACAATTTAATATCAAGATCGGCACTTGCAGTTAAAAAAAACCATTGCTATTGACCTCTTACAAACGTGAATGATGTGCGCGTTGCAGGCTTGCCACCTGCGATTCTTGCCGATTCCAAGCGGCGAATTGTGAGGTCTCTCATCGTAAAATAAGGATTCATTGCTCCTCCTGTCGAGATTCGAACGCGGGACCTCGTGCACAGTAGCCGGACACACTTACCACTGCAACACGGTGTCGGATGAAGCTTTTACGTTTATTCCAATAGGAGGGACAAGCGACAGACTTTAGCGCAACATGTAGTTATCGAGTCATTGTATATGCACCTTTTCTGAGCTGCTCCTGGCAGAGTTAGCAATTTATTTTCAGCTTTAGTACCCGAATAAAGCTGCGTTGTCACAAGCAACGTAAAACAAAAACAGAAACAGAGTCCCATACATTAGCAACTGAAACCTAAAGCATCTCTGAATGCTTTTTGCGCTGCTTATGTTCTGTTTCTGTTATTGTTTCTTGTGACAACGCGGCTTTAGTATTATAAGCTGAGATTAAAACCAGAACAGACAAAATTTCCTATACAAAGACTTATGCGAAAATTCAGGTTTTATATCAGAACTGTAGGTGCTGTGTGCGTCCAATCCCGTATTTTTGATGTGTGCGTTTTGTCTTCGCCGCTCCCTTTCATAGCATGTATGGAGTGGATGGAGAAGTGCAGGACAATGACCGTATACTCGAATCAGCATAAGCCCTCTGCTTGACACAGTTGATTTATCTATCCTTGCTGGAATGAAGGTGAGCGTGAATAGATCCGAAGCGATTGTTATTATCGCAGTAACCTGTACTCTCCGAGGTGCGTTACTGCTGTTACTCGTAGGGTGAGAGATAGAGTGAGAAACGTCAGTATCATGGTAAGGAACATCCCCGAGACCCACCCAGGGATCGCTCCTCGCCAGTATCTTGGAGTTGGTTGTCTTGGAGTCTTTTTGAGATGTTTGTCGAGAAAAGCTACTTGGTGCAACAAAAAGAACTATAAATAAATAAATAGAGTGGCGCAACAGCTCGAGGTGAACCAGGGCCAATTTCTCAACAATGTATGCTGGTGTGTTAATTTTTTTTTACATACAAGGGGACCTACAATTTTTTGCCGAATCCGAATGGCACTTTGAGAAGTTTTTCAAGACAAATGATACTCTCGGAGGGCTTGTCAGACCCTCGCGGAGGTGGGGGCCGTCTTTTTTTTTTCAGGTGACTATGGCAGGATTCGAACCCAGACCTCCGGCGTAGTAAGCACACACACTAACCACTACGCCACGGCACCCCACAAAAAGAACTGCGTATTTAAAAAAAAGTCACAGTTTAAGAAGTTATCAGAGAGAATAATAATAGCCACAGTGAATAGAGAGTTAATATGCGTGGTGAACTTGCAAACTAGTTGTCAGGCCAGCAATGAAGCAGTCATTAAAAACTGCCGCCCTTAGGATTGGAGCACAATTTCAAACCGATGAATAAAAATATTTTAATAACATTATCCAAAAAGTTAAATCTAAGAATGGTTAATTCCTTCCCTATATTTGTGGAGAAAAAGCGACTTGGTATGACTGGCCTCGAAAAAGAACTGTGTGGTTCGAACACTTGCAAAACAATGTAAATGCCTTGAAAAGCGTGAATAGCTTGCAGTCTGGATGAGAAATTGAGGCAGTAGCTTAGAGCTAAACAAACAGTTTTCTGGGTTAGGTTACTTCTTAATAACAAGCATTGAGAGTAACAATCTCCCTTTCTTGAGTTAAGGGGACGTTACTACAGGGATTGAATGTGAAAAATTAAAGTTTCAACTTTTGTATTTAAAAAGGAAAGTTCTCTTTCAAAGAAAACTACTCAACAAGTTTTTGCATTAGTTTTGACGCGCCTTTGTTTGCTTTTGTTGTTCACTTATAAAAATTGTGCATAGACAGTAAATGGAGTATTCTTAAAAAAAGCTCACGCTTTAAGTTTGCTTCGCAGGTCTTTCGCTTTTTGTCTGAGTGAAGCTAATCATGGCTTTAAAAATAGCCTGCCCATAGATACATCCATTCAGAGCTCTTTCCATTACATCTGTTGTACTCACTGAATGAGGTAATATTATTTGATGAGCAAATATATGATTTCATTACGATTGCAAATGTTCCCTCCGTATTTTGGTACCATCTCCTCATTTATGCTATACTCATATCAGTATTACACTCTGATTTTTACTCGTATAGTAATAACGCACACAACAGGACATTTTTATTTAGTCGTTCGTTGGTCTTTTCAATTTTCTCCAGGGATGACCGAAAGCAACGAGCCTGGCCACTACCTATGCCATATAAGTAAGAATGTGTGCGCTGTTTGCGTGTCTGTATGACGAGCATTTTCAATGGGCACATTAAATTTAATGCTCGTACATGAGAAGTACATTAAAAGAATTTTATTTTTTGTCGGCAAGGAGTGAGCGGAAGCCGCTCGCATCCTTTTATAACTACATATTATATATCTGGCATGACTCGGTACATATTTTTGTGTTAATGTAGATGCCGAGAGCTCATATAAGGAGAAAAAAATAACATTAAGATAAATTATATCGCGACGTCCCAAGCTGGTTGTATTTTCGTTGTTTATTTACACACATACTCCTGTATACTATGTGTTTTTTCTTTTAAGCATATAAAATAAAAATTAAATAAATTATACTATGTGAGATTGCCATCGTGTCTGAGTTTACATTTACATATAGCCAAGCTACCTATATACACAGGGCTAAAGTATCCTTGGTGGTGAACATAAATTTCCATCATGTTGGGAAACGGTGCGTGTTAAAATAATTATTTATTATTTCATAATTAAGCACTTTCAATTTTGCGGCTTGATTCTTGGTCAGGAGGATTAAAGATTTAAAAGATGCACAACTGGTGGATTACCCTTGTGAGCTGTAAGGTTTAACCGTTCGATGGGCAGAAAAACGTTATGTAGTAGTTGCTTCTCTTTGGAGTAATTTTTACAGCAAAAGGTAAGGGATTATGAATAGATTGTAAATCAGCTGATGGAATAGAGGTTATTATTAATTTTACTTTACTACAAAAGAACAGCATAATTTTAAAAATAATGTGTAAGACTGTAGACTGTTTCTGTGAAGAAGAATTCCACTAACGTATCAACAACAAAACTAAAAAACTAAAATTTTTTAAAAAGAAAAAACAACTTTTTAGCAAAAATAAAGAAGTTTAAGACTGAACGTTTAATTAGAAGGGGCACAGCAGGTGAAGTAACGAACTTAACCTTCTGCTGTTAAACCCTCTCTTCCCACCCTCTCAATCCCTCCCTAAGCTCCTCTCAAAGACTCACCCTGGACCGGATCAAAGGTTCCGGCCGGTGCCGCCCGTGCCGAGGATCGACCCGGCTGGAGGCCCAGTCTAATAAAGAGTGTAGCAAACGTGAGCATCCGGATACCTAGCTAACTCCGGATTAACTAACCTTGCCGGTGCATTACAGAGCTCTATTCAGGTCGACCTCCTTATTCCGTTTCTCGTGGGGTCAAAATGTCTTTCTTAAAAAAAACCTATAAGCAAAGCACAAAAACAACAAGTGAGTGCAACAGTGCGTATGTAATGACTTCGGTCCGTCTGTAACGGACCGCAGTATACCCTATTCCCATTCCTATTCTTCTTTCCATTCATATTCTTCTTTCCATTCCTATTCTTCTTTCCATTTATATTCTTCTTTCCATTCCTATTCTTCTTTCCATTCCTATTCTCCTTCCCATTCCTATTATTGTTTTTTTTTTTTTCATCCCCTTCCCATTACCATTCACGAACCATTGATTAACAAAAAATGAGTGTTATTGAAAATGGGTTGATGCCGCGCTCTCTTTTTGAGGAAGGAAATTCTTAACTGATAAATTCTAAATACAATTAAAGTTAATAGAAACTAAAATTTAACAACCAAGATTTATTACACAAGTTGGACCTTAACAGTGCGGTGAATTGGGATGGAGTGTCCAACGATTCGCCTAAGAAAACCCGCCCATTAGTTAGGTCTTAAATTTTGTACGATTTAAAGAGGAGTTTTTTAAAAGCTTTTTATTCAAGTTCATTGTTTCAAATTGAAGATTGGAAAATTGAATCATATTCACATCATTATTACGAAAACATCTTATTTTTGGTTTTACGCGTACCCAGTTTTAGGCAACGCCCTCATTTGGGGCCTTAATCAAAAAAAATATATTGAATATTCCAATAGAGTACCCCGCTGATCGAACGTCAATTCTCTAAGTCCGAATCTGATGACATGGTTATGAACGAATTGTTCGAAAACGGTAATGCCAGTGTGACAATAAGCATCAACGAAGAAAGCTACTGATCAATGATTACCAATTTAATTAAAAAGCTTACCGAAAGTATCGTTGGAAGGGCGGACCCTATGTCAAGGCAATTCCACGATTACAATTTAATCAAGATCTATTTTTATTGCATGAATTTGGGCAACATACAGGGTGTTTCTTAATTCGGTACCAATACTTTGGGATATAATTCTTAGGTATAATTGAAGGACAAAATCGTTCCACAGCATGGGCCCATCTCTAATTTTGATATCATTTATTGGGTATTTAAGAAAACACCTAATTTGAGGTACATTGAACCATACTAAAACAAATATCTCCGCTAATACTTACAACAGGAACTCAATTTAGGATTTAAATTTTAGAAGAAATAGCACTTCTTTAGTAAAATTGATCGCTTTTTTTACTTTGATATTTGCTCTTAAGTCGGATACTTTTTTCCTGTCCATGACATTTTTTTGACTTTCAAGTCACTTTTTTGAAAAAAATACGTTATAAGCATATCGTTAAATTTTTTCTGGTGAACCTAACAATACTTAGCAAAAAACGCGCAGATTTTGCGATACTTGGGAAAAGTTGTAGCATTGAAAATTAAGAAAAAGTCTATTCATAGTTTTCAATTCCCATTATTCGAAATAAAAATGCTGTGGTTTATATATTTTTTTTTATTAAGGTGACCAAGCAATCAAATCAGGCGCTCAAAGTGTCCCCCTCTATTTTGTATGCATGCTAGAGCACGTTTTTGGATTGCGATTATTGAAGCTAACTGCTGCCTTACTTGTAACGAGGCTTGGAGAATACGCTCTTCTAAATCATTCAAAGCTGCTTCTTCGGTAGAGTAAACAACTTCTTTTATTCTCCCACATACAAAGAAATCCATAATCCGGTCCGGAGATCTTGTAGGCCAGTGAACTGGTTCTTCCTATCTTCTTTTCGTCTAGCCAATTCTTAACTATGCGACCGTTGTGGGCTTGGGTTCCATCCTGTTGAAAATATGAATCGCAAAGACAAGCGCCTGATACTGCTTGATGAATCATTTGTAACAGCTTCCAGTAATTTTTTTCATCAACCGCAACTCTTCCTGGTGAAGCTCCTGCGTTAGGTCGTCTTGATGAATTTCTAAATACACGGGGGTTAGGTATTCTTCAGATTAGAGCTCATGGTATCTTTGCCGCGGTCTACTAGTTGCACATTCCATAAACGTAGATAATATCCGCGTATTCTTCGTTTGTAAAAGATGCCATTTCAAGTAGGGTTTCTAAACAACTGTTGTGTAACCTCGGCTTCAAAAATGAAACTGATGGATTTAATTTGGTTTTCTTACCTTTTATGCAATTTTCGTTAGATAAATTTTCAAACTAGGCGCCTATCCCAAGCTTAATCCTTTTTGAGAATTAACAGAAAAACTGTAAGGGAATTACGGTTTTATCAGGTAAAAACAAAACTACGTAAATAATAAATAGGTAGTGAAAAAATTGTTCTTATTGTCAACTGAGGTTATAAAAGTAGGTAATAAATCATATTTCCAACTTGTAGCCGCGATGGCTTCGTGAGAATATTTTTTCTTAATTCTACCTGCTACGGCTTTTCCCAATAATCTTAAAATCTGTGCGTTTTTCAGGTACGTTGTTGCAGCAGTTTTTGTTAAGTATTTTTAGGTTCACCAGAAAAAAAAGTACCGATATGTTTATAACACATTTTTTTGCAAAAATGTGACTCCAAAGTCAAAAAAATGTCGTGGGCAGGAAAAAAGGATCCGACTCAAGAGCAAATATTTCGAAAGTTAAAAAAGCCATCAATTTTATTTTAGCACAGTTAAAAGAAGTACTAAAATTTAAATCCTAAATTAAGTTTCTGTTGTAAGTATTAGCGGAGATATTTGTGTTAGTATGGGTCAAGGTACCTCAAAGTAGGTGTTTTCTTAAATTCCCAATAAATGATATCAAAATTAGCGATAGGCCCCTACTGTGGAACAATTTTTTTCTTCAATAAACCCAAAAATCTTATCCCAAAGTATTAGCATCGAATTAGGAAACACCCTGTGTAGGTAGATGCAACGAACAATTTGTGGCCATGTTTATGGCGACACAATGTCATTTGGCTTTAAGGATATTCGCTAAGATTTTGCGTAAAAGATCTTAGATCCGAAACCAAATTGACACTTAACCGCAAATATTTGAGAGGCATGCTGCTTCATAGGTAAGTAAGTAGGTATACACGGTGACTATAGCCACTTTCTAGAAGAAATAACTGCTTGTTGAAGACACAGCAACGAATCCCCCTAACAACACAACCACTTTGAGATCTCTTAAGGGAAGCTGATGCCCAAAGCAGACGAAATTGAATTCGCCAAAATCGCATATCGACACGTCTCAATATCGCTTCGAAAAACTTTGTCCTCAACACAGATGATTTTAAATAACTATTAAAGCATACCACAGCCTGATTCGAATGCTCTCTAAATAGTCTCTATTTTTCTTTTCGAAAATTAATTTCAACTCTTATCGTGTGGTATGCTAATAACCAGACAGGAAGCCATTCCCAATGAGATTTTATGCAAATGGATACCATTATCTGTACCCACAGATGTGTGCAATCATAGCCCCATCACCATATAATTTTATTGTTATATGTTTCAACCACTGAACGCCGAACCACAGAAAACAATAGAACTTTAAGTGTTTTCATTGGCTTAATAGCATCACCCACGCACCCACATATTTGCACCCTAATCCTGGCTCTGGACTTGGACTGTATTATCGATTCGAAGGAAATTAACTTTTACTACACCATTCCCTCATATTCATATGCGAGACTCTTCGAATGATTAATCAAATTTCAGTTGAGCATACAAATCGTTTTATGTGTATATGCTGAATGCCGATGTCTGCTCGAATCCTGCCAAATCACTATATCGATTATTATTTGTACAAAATGCTTTTATGCTAGTCGTAGTTAGAGGGAAATCCACCCGAAATGGCCACCCATTTTGCCAATGATTTGTTTGCGCCAGCTTTGTCTAAGCAAGTCCATAAATCATTTAAGCTCGAGAAAGTCAGCGTTTTAAATTACTATTTACCCGGATATTTATGTTATCTACGTACCAGGATATATCTGGCAAATTTATGTCCTTAAGTGTTGTAAATTTGAATAAACCAAACTCGTGACAAGTAACTTGCCGATATACAAGAAGTGCGTAACTTCCGATTGATTTCCTAAAGCGATTTAAATTTAATAAACGATATAACAATATTTTGTTCGATATCTGCTGAATGTGTTTGTATTGCGCTAAGGGAATGCGAAAGGAGGAGGTCCGAGGTCGTCTATGAAGCGACATACATCAAATTAACGTGCCGGAGATAAATTTGGCGAAAAAGTGGCCGACTTACTTTCTGACAGCAACCGCCCAGCAGAGCGAACGAATGTTTCTATCTCTGGCGTTAATCTTTTGATCCCATAAAATATATTGGGGATAGCAATAAACGGTTTATACTTATATATAAATGTTGCTAGATAACTGCCTGTTTGCCTGATACTCTCCGTATTGGATTTATTTTTATCGGGCGATGGATTCTTTTTTTTTTCATTATTATTTTGTGTTTCCCTCTGGTGCGGCTATGGATTTCGTCGTTTCGATGTTAGTGGTTCAATTATAATATTTACCAGTCCCACCGGGGGTGGACTTTTCCGGATGATTATCCTTGGTTGCTGATGGTATCATTATGAGCGGAGCAAAGTCGTTAAGTACTCTTAATCGATTGTGTCATTGTGTTAAGCTATTAATTGTGATATAATTGTGCGTACATGTCAGTAAGCCAAGGCGAGTGCTATTCTTTTTTTCGGGACAAAAGAGGACATCTTGCATTCATATCAAACTTCGAACACCACTTGGGAGTTGTCTAGAGTTTATCGATTGTAACAAATGGGACAGTCGGCGCTTGAGACAGATTGAAAGTATCTCTAATGTTATTCATTACATCAAGATATTTGGGCTCTTAAAATAGTCAAATAGATCACCCGTGAGTAAAAGCAGAGAATCTCGTCAAATTTTACTTTACCGAGGCATACCGGTGTCAGGTATAGCATCAAAAAGCACGTCTACCATCTGAAATTTTCCAATTACATCAATCTTGAACAAGTTCAAAGTTCCACAAAATTATTGTGGAATCTATTTTAGACTTCTTTATTTAAAAAGTTTGATCTATGACAATTCTGAGTGGAACAAAACATCGTTTAAGTGACAACAAAAAAGTCTGTTGCAAGCCACCATCCGAAGATTTTTCAATATCGATTACCTTTTGTAAAACAGTCGCAGTTTCAATTTGTATGTTCTGTTTGAGATAACTATAATTGTAGGGTTTTTGACATAGACTTTACTGTTTAAATAATGTGTTCCAATTTGATCAAACCACCACCCAAAAAGAGAATGGGCTCACTAGCACAATGCAGATATCTAACATCTTAAATGTGCACATTCTCTGTGGCAAACGTCAACTTTAACCATTTCCATGTCATGGCTAGATTAAGAGCTCGATTTGCCAAGGAGAAGGCGCTTCGAGCCGGAGGAAAAAAAACTCAATGTTGGAAGCCCTACCACTCCTGGAATAGACAGACTCTCCGCTTTGCATTCACTCTGCCTAGACTTGTGGAATACCTTGACACCATTAAAAGCGAGACAGAATCCATCAACTTTTAGGCTTTCAGCAGCCCCTAAAAAAGACTGCTTGACGTTGTCCTTGACAATGATCTGATCATGATTGCCTGAATAGTAAAAAAGTGTCAGAAAATGCAAAGGTAGCAGAAGGTTCAGTTTCAGTGAATCCTCTTAAAACTACGGTTGTTCTCTTTACGAGAAGGAGAAATGTCACTGGTCTGACTCAACTCGTACTTAAAGGTGTCACTATCCCGATATCCGATGAAGTCAAATATTTGGGAGTACTTTTTGATAGAAAACTTCTTTGGTCCAAGCATGTTTTATCCAAAACCGAAAAAGCCACTGTCTACTTTCTGGCAGTGTAGAGGGGCTTTTGGCAAGACATGGGGCCTATCTCCGAAAAGGGTCCTCTGGATCTATACAGCCATGGTAAGACCACTCCTCTCATATGCATCGGTTGTATGGTGGAACAGGCTTCCGCGGAAACGTGTTACTGCCTCTTTTACCAAACTCCAAAGAACGGCTTGTCTTGGCTGTACAGGGGCCTTCCCTAGTACGCCGGGCTCTGCTCTAGATGCTCTAATCAACCTCCTCCGCTTGATATATATATCATGGGGTGTACGCTGAAAACCATCTTTCGCTTAAAGAGAGGTGGTTTTTGGCACCACACGGATTGGAATTTTGAAGAACTTGTTCGAGAATTGTCCTTCGACCCCTGTCTTATGGACATGCCCTCTGACGCAATGACCCCAAAAATCCATTTGCGACAAAACTACCAAGTCGACTTTCCTCAGGTAATGGAATGGCTTCGGCCAGACTCTGAGCCAGGGAAAGAATGCTATCGTATTTTCACGGATGGCTCCAAAACCGGACAGGGGTCTGGTGCTGGAGTCTTTGTGGAAAGCGAGAATATTAGACTTCACTAACCCCTTAGGTTAATATGCGTCTGTCTTCCAAGCGGAGATTTTCGCTATCCTACTGGCTATGCGCTATATTGTGACTCACAGGTGGAAGGCGAGAAGCACATGCGTTTGCTGTGACAGCCAAGCCGCTCTAAATGCCTTGCTCAACCCTCTTACCTCGTCCAAGATAGTGCTCGAACTCAAGTATTCGTTGAACTTAGTCGGCTAAATGCAGTGTTGTTTGGGTTTTGTTTGGGTTCCAGGTCACACTGGTATCCAGGGAAATGAAATCTATGATGAGCTTGCCAGACTAGGCTCAGAAGAGGTTTTCTCAGGACCCGAACATGCTTTAGGCCTGCTTGTATCTGTTATCACGTCTGCCGTTGATACTTTGGTTTCTCGTGAGCACAGGGCTCGTTGGCGTGACTGCGATGGGTGCAGACAGACTAAACGACTACGCCCGGATATCTGCGAGGGGTCAGCGTCTTTTCTTCTATCTCTCAGGAGAATCGATTGCAGACTTCTTGTAGGCGTCCTTAAGGGCCACCAAGCTTTCGCCAAGCACTTGAATGTTCTACGTTTGAGCGAAACCACCACCTGTCCTGCCTGTGGAGAGGACAACGATACAGCGGAACATTTCCTATGTAGTTGTCCTGCCTTTGCTCGCATCAGGTGGCGGATCTTTGGGGCTGACGTGGTGAGTGCCGAATACCTAAGCTCTTCATCACTGAAGCTCCTTCTCGTTTTTCTTCGAAAGACGGGTAAACTAAATACATTAAAGTAAGGTGTCCGCGTGGTAGTACAATGGACCAGTAGTTGTGTCTGAGTGCTCCATCGGATAGTAGCAGCCTCCGAAAAATGAAAAAAGAAAAGCAGAAAAAAGGTCTATAAAACGGTCAAGCAACTGGCTGCTAGTTAGAGAGAAACGCAGGCTCTTTGATATAGTGAACTAAACCTAGTCACCGAAAGCCCTGGAGAGGGAAGGCTTCATTGTGAGCGCATACGCAGACGATGTAGCAACCCTGATCCCAGGTGAATTTCCATCAATCCTCAGTGACCGACTCAGCTACGCACTCCGCATTGTTGGAAAATGGGTTGAGGGACGAGGACTGGGAATATATCCCTCTAAGACGGAAGTTGTGTTGCTTACCAGGAAAAGGGTAATATCACCCTGCAGCTACCCAAGAATGGGGAGAATGGAGTTACCGTTATCCAAATCGCTAAGATACCTGGGCGTCATATTCGACTCCAAACTCAGCTGGAGGGATAATATAGAAGATCGTGTCAAGCGGGCATACGTGGCATTATACGCTTGCCGCAGAACGTTCGGAAGCATGTGGGGACTGCAACCAAACATGGTACACTGGATGTATATAGCGGTTGTAAGACCCATCTTAGCTTACGGTGCAGTTGTTAAGGGCAGCCTGTCAAAGGGCAGCCTGCATGGGTATAACAGGGTCCCTAAGGACCGCACCCACCACAGCACTAGAAGTACTGCTCAACCTCACCCCCTTGGACATAAACTGCAGCAGCAAAGCAGCTAAGACAGTTGTTTGCCTAAAGGAATCTGAGCTTTGGTCCTCAAGAACTTATGGACACGCCTCTGTGAAAACTCAATGGTTTGCCTTCATAGATACCCCAGTCACCGATTACCTCCTTATGACATTCGCTTTCAACAGAAGATTCGCTACAAGAAAACCTGAAAGAGGTGAACGACGAAAGGTGATGACAAGATCGCCATATATACTGCCGGCTTTAAGATGGACGTCGGAACAGGCGCCAAATCTTTTCGGATCAATGACAACTGCAATATTTTTCAGACGGAGCTGGCAGCCATAGCCCAAGCTGGCTCTGAGCTGAAGAAACACATCAGCCCCGTAAACAAGACCATATACTCTGACAGCCAAGCGGCAATTAGAGCCATGGAATTAGATGTAGTGAAGTCAAGGTTTGTGAAACTGCAGGGAAATTCTGGACGAGTTATCACTTGGCAACACTGTAACTGTATGTTGGGTGCCAGGTCATACCGTAATACTGGGAATTGAAGAAGCGGACAAGCTTGCGAGATATGGGTCTGGAATGAATGCATCTCTAGCCCTCAAATCTATAAGAGTGCCGCTGAGTTCGATAGCACGTAGGATAGAAACTGAATCCTTGAATAGAACCAACCTACGTTGGACAGAGCTATGGCCAGCAGTAAGCAAAAAGAGATCACTATTTTTGATCGGACTAGCCCGCAATATCCGAGTACTCACGGGAATCCTCACAAGGCACTGCGCTGTGGGTCTACACGCTGAGCGGCTAGGCATACCGCACAACGATTACTGCAGAAGCTGCAGGGACGTTGAAGAAATTGAATCTGTTCGTCACCTGCTTTGCGAATGCCCAGCCCTAAACAGTATCAGGCGTGGTACCCTCGGCAGTTACTTCTTCCACGAGCTCGAAGTTCTAAATAATGTAGATCTAAAGAACCTCCTAAGATTAGTATACAAATCCGGATGGGTCCAAGAGTGCGGAACTCTGAGCTTCCAACAGCGGTTTAATTCTGTTTTCGTTCCAGGTGTGCAGAAGGTTCCCAATGCCCCCTCTTTAAGAAAATCGATCCTGTGTCTTCCAAGAACTATCGAGGCATAATATCAGAATTAAATGTTATATGTAAGATCCTATCAAACGTATTGCGTGAGCGTCCTTAGTTGTCCTGCGACGCACTAACTAGCACCTACCTGTCTTCGGGTCCGGCAACTAGACCAGATCTTTAGACTAGAACAAATCATGCAAAAGACATATGAATTCCAAGTTGAGACACCATCTTTCATCGATTTAAAGGTCATAAGACAAAATTCTTCGTCAGGTTCTCTACCTGGCGATGGCCGAATTTGAGATCCCGCCAAAACTGACCAAACTCTACCGTGTAATTTTAAAAAATACGCGGATATGCACCCAATTTCAGCAAGGAGTTGCATTGTCATATGAATTCTACAATCTGGTGCGGGAAATGATAGTGCGAAGATTATGCGTTAACGTGGAAGGCAGTGTCTTCATCAGATCCATATTAGGATACGCGACGATATTGACATCGCCGCCTGCTACAACAGTGTCATGATAGAGGCTTTTATGGAGATTGAAGAACAAGCGAAGTTACTTACTAAGTAGACTCAATACAAGTTAATTAAAAACAAAGAAACAGCCTTCCGGTGCTTAGAACAAAACGTCATTGTAGCTAGCACCAACTTCGGGGTAATAAATGGATTTTTCTACCTTGGAATTTACATTAAATCCACAAATGACACCTCAGTTTGGCAAAACAAATGGGTTCAAAACTCTTTTCATGAAAAAAAGTTTCATTCTGACAGTTCTGGTCTATGGCGCCGAATGATGAACGAAAAGCAGAGAAGGAAATAGTTTGCTCGGCTTTGTGCGAGCGGAGCGAGGACGAATCGCGGAGAAGATACAACCGCGAACTTTATATGCGCTGTACCAAGGTCCGAGGTGTTGATGTCTTTCAAAAAGTCAAAACACAAAGTGAACATTGGTTCGGACACATCGAGCGGATGGACACAATTCCGCAGCCAAGACTACCTTCAAATTAAAGCCCTCAGGTTCGGGGCGTCAAGAAGACTGATCCCTCTTTTCCATAGGATGGGAGGTATATTAAGTTTGACACATAAGTTCATTGGGGTGTATTTATCACCATGAAAACCAATGGTGGTTTTAAATTTTCATATCATCATTTATCCGCTTCGAAATCAGTAAATAAGACTTAGCTTATACAAGCTGTTGAAACCGGCACCCAAAAACTATATTACATGTACTCCCAGTGTCCCAGTATAAGGATACCCACCTGTGAAACTCCTCTTGGGAATATTCTTTGCAAATGCCTGCACCAAACCTGCATCACGCCTCTTAGCGACTCATGCATGCAAACAAAGCTTCAGGAAATAACTTAACATGTTTGCCAGTTGACACATGACAAAGCCACGCACGAGTTTTGTCGTGTAATCGTTAATTCCCCAACAAGTCTTGCCTTGAGTTGTTAGCAAAACATACTTTTAATTAGCACACGCATCCAGTATTCGAGTCAGAGATTTATCACATCATTTGCATACCTAGATCTAATCCCGGCCAGGTGGCGGCAGCACTGCTTGTATAATGCGGGTGGTGATGGTGAGGTGAACAGAAGACTCACTGATGGCATAACCATTCTGACCTTAATTTGTCGCTCAGCGACATACACACAGCGCAGCAGAAAATCTTACTTCAAGGCAACATCAGCGCTACAACCCGTGAAAATGGTGTATTAGGTGTATAGCAAAACGCGGGCTGTTTCCGAGATACAAACGTATCCGATGTGGGTTCAACTGCTATGCAGTTAGCCCCGGTGCGCGGTGGTGGTGCGCTGCGATAAGGATAACAATCCTCGCGCCAACCTTGATTAAATAATGTAATTTAAGATTCTCGTCTAATTATTCACTCGGGATTTGATTCAATTAGACTGAAACAAAAGGCAATTGTGTGCTCGACGGAGTAATATTTGCGCGTCGAATAGTCTTGTGCTGCCTGTAGCCATAATGATGGCAAAGTTCTCGTGGATGTGTATATGCTCTTCGTGTATCCGTGTTGGAAGCCAGTTCAGCTGGAAATGGGTTCGTTAGCGCGAGGAACTGGAGCTGGTAGCTTAGCATATGCTATGGCAGAGATAAGGCGGATGAAAAGGTGTGTATAGCATGATTGAGATGATTGTAGCTAACAATTAAGAGGAGGACGAACTGGGAGAGGGCGGAGGATAATTATGATGATGATAGTGACGGTGCTGATTTTGGTTATTGTTTTGATGGGATAGTATATTGGTGACGAGTGAATAAAAGGCTGTGTTTTAGGTATATCTATTTAGACTGAACTTGAAGAAGTCTAACATAATATTCTTAAACGCTTAACGGTTAGCTGTAAAAAGTTATATACTTTTTGAACAGTCGCGTAATCGGATAACCACTTGCCAAACGTTTTACGAGATCATTATTAAAACCTACTTTCTGCAATGCCACAATATTGGACCCATCCATTAAGGTTAGTTTTGTTTTCTCTGATGAAGTTAAATTATTTAGGTCTTATCTTAGATTAAAAGCTTATGGATTCGTAACATATGGCGAAGATTCTGGAACCGGAATTATGCAGTTGCGCATATTTCTTGCCTGAAGCCACTGGAAACAAGTGGGTAGGGGAAAGCGGTGCTAGTTGGGTGCAGAGGTAAGTCGACTAGCTGGCGTTTATTTCAAAAATGTGGCATGAAATGCATGTCCATTCCTGCGCTTATATTAAACAAGGCTACCTGCTTAGCCTTCCTTACTCTCAAATCTATGGTGCTCGTTTTGACAGAAATATTTTAAGAAAACATTTTTTTGAAACAAAACAAAACATAATTTTTTACTTTCTCTATATTTTTTTTTTATTTATTTCCTCCAGCTCAGGCTTAAAATTTTTCCACAGTTAGGTAGATACGTATATGAACTTCTTGGAATGAGTGTTTGTTTGTTAATATTTTTTGATTTTCCCTAATAAAAATCTAGTTGATCGCCGAATGGTGAGGCGGGGCTAGTTGACTAACTCCTTTTGGTGTAAGCTGACTCTTTATGTACCTCTTAAAAGACCTCCAAATATATATAGAAAATTAAAAACAGTGTGTACTATCCTAGTGCTGAACTATTAAGAAACTATGCACAAATGTCCAACTCTGAATCGGTTAGTTATTGGTTAAGTAATGAAGAAATGTGGATAAAAAGTTTAAGGACCTTTCGTACCAGTAGCTGCTGCTGCAATAAGACTAATTCACTGCCCACTTCCGCGAGGGTCTGACTAACCCGACGGGAGTATTATTTTTCATATGAAACCCCTCAACTTGGCATTCGGGATCGACAAAAAATTGTAGGGTGTGTTAGAACACATGAAACGCATACAGTTTACATGACTGTAAGAGTTCAGGCGAGGGCTCTTCTGAGCTGAGCCAGGTTTGGTGCTGCCCGACACCCGGAAATTTTGTCAATTTTGTTTTTCAAATTGTAGGAAAGCCCAGTCGGCAAAAAAAAACTGGTGTTTCGCATGGGTGTAGGCCCAAGTTCTGACGCAAAATCCGCCGAATTCAAGTATTTTGCGTTAGAAAGGTCGAGCTCTTGTCCACAGTAAGACTGCTATACTTTATAGGACCGCTGGCATGTTTCGGTCGGTCTTGCATTCCTTTTGGCGTACAAACGTTGGTCGATTAAGTTATTTAACCGATCGCATCAAATTTGGGCGCCAACTTTAAAGAGTCGACATTAAAGGGTCACCCCGTCTACTGGCCGGTACGAGTGTAAAGTATGCAATACCGAACACTCATTTTGATAATAGAACTTCATAAAATGGACGCGCCCATTTTGGAATCGTGTGTGTAGATTACAGGTGGTTCTTGCAGCAGTGACTGAATAATAAACGGTAAATTTGACAGGTGTCAAAAGTACACATTTTCGGCTTTTCTAATCTTAATTTATTTTTTTGTTTATTTTATTACCGGCGGAAATGCGAAAAATTGGCCAAGTGCCCACCTAACCTAAAAGAAAAAGAAGAAACTAGTTAAACAATACAATTCAAGGCTTTCGAATGTACGCGAAAGTGCAATTTTTGACTAAAATTTGTTTTAATAAAAATTTACCTTTAAAAATGTGTGGAGTGGCCAAAAATTTCTTGTATCAAAGAAATGTATAAACAGTCTGGTTTAGATTCATCTTATTCTTTTCTTAACAAGTCTTTAATGATCGTAATGTTTTTCTTAAAAAAAAACCAGTGAGTAAGTGCTGCAGTGTGCACGCAGAAGTTACAGTCCGTAAAACGGACCGTTGAATACCCCATCCTATCCCACATTGTAAAATGCTGATGGCATAGTTATTTCTTGACATTTTAAAAGTAATACAAGCTTCGAAAAGAGGCGTGGTCCAACCGCCCCTAATTACAGACTATTAATTATAAAATATTTCCACAGATATTTCCAAGTTACACTTAAATGTACGTAAAAATGCAATTTTTTGTTTCAAACTTTATATTTTTAAAAAATCGACCCCTAAAAGGGGGAGTGGCTAAAAACTTGATATGAACGAAATCTGGACTGAAGTCTCATTTACCTAACCTGCAACTTTTTTTGTTTCATGCTTTCCTAACTTAGGCTCAAGGCCAGTCGAAATTAAGTTTTTCTGGAAAATTTTAGGTTTTTCTTCAACTCTGCCTCCAAATGTGGGCGTGGCCCAAAGTCTTGAAAAAGCAAAATGTGGAACTAAGCGTTTTTTACATAAAATATTAAGTAAATTTTTTTTAATTTCGAGCAAAAACATTGAGTAAACTGCATTTGAAAATTTAAAACAGATGCCACACCCACTAGAGAAGGCTTTAACAACTAAATTTGTCTTTTATGTGTCTTACATTCATTAGGAGATGCTTAGTGTCAAACTTTAGCCCTTTAGAACGTTTTAAAGTTTGAAAACGTTGAAAACTCTGGAGGTAGTTGCACATTTAGACCGATTGTGGGCGAGTCTTTGGGCGGATTTCAAAAATTTACACTTGTACTGCTTCGCAAGACGTGGACCTTACGTACGAAGTTTCAGCACCCTAGCTCAAAATTTAAGGCCTAAAAACATATGACATACAGACTGACGGACATGGCTCATTTGATTCAGAATTCGATCTTGATCATATGCTCTTAAGGTCTTGGGGGTCTATACCATTATTATTTCAAACTATGTGACAAACTCAATACACCTCCTATCCTATGGGATGGGGTATAATTAAGGCTGTAAGGTCTGCCCCTCCAAATGTCCCAAAAAGCGCACCTTGGTTTTTGAATATTGAACTTATAAGATACAAATCAAAATGCTCTTCAGTAGCACTAATGGTTTTGCAAGGTTTCATTATCATACCATTAGTGCGCAGCTTATTTGCTTACAAAATTGGTGACTGAAACGTTTACAGCACCATCATTATAAAAGTAAGTTAGTAAGTGCTAGCACCACTACTTACTTACTTAAGGTGGCGCTACAGTGTTGGTGTCTTTTCTTGATGACAGCATATACTTGGTTTTGCCCTCTGCTTAACCCATATTCGCCGCTTCCGTCCCAATACTCACGAAGCCTTCACTGACATCACACTTTGTTCTACCGATTATGTCCATGTCGTCTGCGTATGCGAGTAGTTGAACGGACTTTTGTTGGCGCGAGTGTTCTGCACAATTCTCTCAAGTATGATGTTAACGAAGCTAAACACTGCTACATAAAACCCAAACTTTCTAAAATGTAACGCAGAAAACCTTAAGTCGTATAATGGTGCTATGTGGGCTCTACATAAAATCTTGCGTTCTTTGTTTCATCTTATATTTAATATTTCAATATTATTTTTTTTAATAAATCATTCGAAGAAATAATGCGCACCTTGTTTTCTGCTAATTGCACTCTTTTTACTCATTAATTTCATCACTTTATTTAATATGAACAAATTTATCTGTGCAGAAACATAAGCACTTTCAAAAAATAAGATAAGAATGTATCTTATAAGAATGTAAGAATATATATTTACCCAGGTTAGATTAGGTTAGGTTGATGTGGCTGTCGGGTTCGAAGAACCCAACTCACTTAGACCTATGTAGGTTCATTGTTGATCTGGAAAAATTGCCTACTCCTTGAACCATTTTGAGCTACTAATGAAGCGTAAGAGACGTTTTGGGTCAGTCGTGCTAAGATCACTAAGATAATTATAGAAGGAAGCTCCAAGGTGAAGATTTCGGTTCTTAGAGAGAGCGGGGCATATGTAGATAAGGTGGAGAGTGGTCTCTTTTCGCTCCTCGTCCATGCAGCTGCTGCAAAATCGGTAGAAAAGACACCATGCCTTGTCGCGTAGTATTACTAGCTACCGATTGTAGCACTCATGTGCGATCTATTACGAGCTAGATCTAGACTAGTTTTGGGATCTAGCTTAGGCCAAATCTGTTTCGTTAATAGACAGGAACTACCACTTGTCCATCTGGAATTTGTTCTTTCTATTGCATCCAGTTTTATAATGACTTTACTTGCCGAAATTGGAAAGCCTAAGGAGCCCTTTTCAGGCGAAATTAAGAGAGTAGTTCCAAGTTTGGCGAGTTCGTCAGCCTTACAGTTGCCTGGAATGTCACTATGCCCTGGCATCCAGCACAGGAGAATGTTGAACTGCTCTGACATCTCCTTTAGAGACGAACGGCAGTCTAAGGCTACTTAAGAGTTTTTATAATCCGATTCCAGGCACTTGATAGCTGCCTGGCCTTCAGAAAAAATACGTATATCCTTGGCGGATAAAGCGTTATTCTTAAGCCACGACAAGGCTTCCTTGATCGCCATGATTTCAGCTTGGAAAACACTACAATGATCCGGAAGATGGAAAAGGAGACTAATATTTAGTTTTTCTGAGAATACACCCCCGCCTACACCATCATTTGTCTTTGATCAATCCGTGTAGAAGTGAATCGATTCGCCTTCGAGAGACACACAGTCATCCCAAGAAGACCTTGGGGGGATAGTTGTCTGAAAACTCTTGTCAAATTGTAACCGGGGTATAGTGAAGTCTATGTTTCTAAAAGGGGATCTGAATGTGTTCAGAAGAGCGGAGTGACCTATCTCACTATAGGTCCACTCAGAGGTTGCTTTGAGACGAGTAGCCGTGATAGCAGCTGTTTGTCTGCTGAAAATATCAAGGGAAATAAGATGGAACAGGGTGTCTAATGCTGCTGAAGCAGTGGTGCGAAGCGATCCGCTTATACATAAGCAGGCTGATCTTTGGAACTTGCTTAGATTGTCACAGTTTACCGCTTTATTCAGAGCGGTCCACCAGACAGCCGTTGCAAACGTCAGTATCGGTCGGATGACCGAGATGTATAGTCAAAATTATCTTGGGTATACGTTTTACTATGTATACCCAAGGCAAAGAAAAACCACATGAAAGTAATATGTGAATACCATGAAAGTGTACCTACAGATTTTTGAAAATGTTATGAATGTCAAATAAGTTCTATAAGAGCCCGAAGTAGAACCCTTTATGCACCCAAAATGTTATTCTATAAAGTTTCATCGCCCTAAAACCAACTTCAAGAACCAACATCAAGAAGTTTTATTATGTGGTGCTGTTAAAGTTATGGTGGCCATAACAAGAGCTTCTGTGTAACTTGGGGTGATAAGCCCGAAAACCTTGTAGGCATAAAGAATCTATAGAACTATGTGTTTTCTACATAAAATAAATATTAAGTGATTTTATTTTCGATTTTGAACACAAACACCTACATATTAAATAAAATGCATTTGAAAAATTACCCTATGCCTACCATAAATTTTAGAGGAAAGAAAAAGGGAAGTACGACTACACAAGAAGAAAATTAATAGAAACGGGCTCTAAACTTATCTTTCTCATGAGCGGAAACCAAATCCGTATCGCGCTTCTTCCATGATAGTACTTAATAGCTCTTAACAACTTACTAAAACCAAGCTTAAATCTTAACTACATCCTAATATATGCTCTAATCTAAGCAGGTATAAGCTGCCCGTGCTCCAGTGTCACCCCAACACACTGGCTACAGTCAAGAAGGCTGAACATGCCAGAGCTGACGTTGCCCGGAGATTTTCAGATTTTCCTTCGATTGCAACCGCACTTATCATTCATACTTTGAAAAGCCTTTGGGTAGCTATTGGGGAACGGGCCACATGTTTATTCTCCGAGAAAGAGGACAGAGCTTGGGACTGTCGAAAATATTTTTATTAAATGGACGAAATGGGATTCGAACCCAGACCTCCCGCGTAACAAGATAGTTAGCACTTAGCACACTCCTCAGATTTCAGGTAAGATTAGATTTAACTCTTGGTAGATTTGTTGCAAATTCCAACCAGACTATGTAGGTACCTATAAAAACCTACCTATATACTATGCACCTATTCTTTTTGAATATGATCTTATGAACTTATGAAACTTATTAAACTTATACATATTTAAGGTATGCAACAAGTAAATTCCTTAAGGTAGTTACCGTTGTCAGTGAACCTTTCATGTATTGAATGTGAGACACTTCTGCAGCTTTGGCTGTGACTACGATTTAAAGCAACTTATTTAACACGAATGTGCTTTAAACTTCAGTTAAATGCTTCTTAACATAATCAAATGATCCAGTTTAAATATCCGCGGCACAGGTCACAAAAAAAAAATCTCCCAATTAGAGTAAGAAAATAAGTAAATACCATTTTCGTTCTATCGATTTACATACCGCAATCATACCAGCTACTCGACATCCATTTGAAAAGACCCAACGACCGAATCTCAACGCCACGACCGAAACCGTATTTTTTCATTCAGATGAACATTCAGATTATTCACCACGAAGGATAACCGATGAAGGAAAAAAAATCTTACTTCCATAAATACCCCTTTCCATTGGATTTGAATCCTTATCGTGCCAGAGATCAATGAAAACTGAAGCAAAGAAATGTAAAAAAAAAGAAGAATGAAGCAAAAGAAATCAGATTCAGTTTGATGGTGATACCGAATAAACGGATATCCTTTTCCCATGCCACCTGGCACCTTTGGTTAGCACGAACAAGAAAACCAACAGCAAAAAGAAAACCACACAAACATATCCTGCTTCGGTCTCAAGGACCAGGATCAGGGTGCCGGTCGATGGTGGTGTGGTGGTCTGGTCCTGGATAATAATTTTTCGCATCGCATTTACGAAATTTTTTTACTCATTCGCCAACAAGTTTGTCCTCATTTTTCGTATCCCTATTTCGAAGCCATTCAAAAGTTTCCTCGTAGGTGAAAGGATATTCCTTAGTAATATCTAATTCTTTCTCGTGTAAAAATGAAAACTCTCCAAGTGAGATTTTTGAGGGATCATATATTTATAGCTCCATTTTTGTATGTAGAGTCACCTAGCAGGGATTACTTTCGCCTGGGCTTAAAATTGGTAACTACGACTTTGAGTATGGGGACGGAGAGTGAAACTTTCAAACACTGTATGCAAATTTAATTTGCTGAGAAAGGATTTTTCATATTTATGGAGAAAATATGGAACTGCGACTATCACAACAAAAGTGCCCTGACTATAGCTCCTTTCAACTCAACTAGGAAATGTCCATCAATTTCGACTTTAAGGAACACTAACACGGTTTCCGTTTCTTGATTTTAACATATTTCTCTACTATGTCTCTACTATGCTCTCTACACGGAGCACGTTGACACCCTGTCAACGATATTAAGGTATCGGTTTTCCACGGATCAAGTATTGCCCCACGAAAAGTAAATTTAAGCGAGCAAAGTTAGCTCATGGAACTCTGCATACTTTGCAGAATATATGCGTCAAAGCAGCATCCTTGGCAGTCGGCGAAATCGTCAAATCCGAACATCAATCCCTCCGTTCGTTTCTACTTAAGTCATACAAACTAATCTCCCAGACTTCGGGACCGGCTATAGGGAAAAAAACCCAGTTCAAACAGCAATCAGAACGATAGATAGACGAACAAATTCAAAATTGTTTCCCATGACTGTGGCACGTCGAGCGGAATAAAACCTTTGCAAAAGGATTAGCGCCAACTGAGTCCTACGATGAACGTCGTTCGGTTCACTTTTGAGAAATTCCCTGTGTTACTGCTTGTGTCTTGTAATCAACTATTGCACAAGACACAAGCATTCCCTAAGCTGAACTTCACTCCAAAGTGTGATTTGCTGAGGTAGTGAAACTTGGAACTATATCTATATAGGCGGGCGGCAATAATGGATGGGAAACCCGCCGCGTTACTCTGCTACCTTCGAGGAACCACTCAACTTGATTGAATGAATAAGAACGTTGGATGTGCTTACGAGAAGTTCTGTCAACAACTCTTGTATTGTACATCTGCGACATTATGCGCTGAAAATTTCCATTTTGTGTATTGCGGTTGTTTAGATACTTTTCCACATCGTTTTTTTTTTTTTTGTCCTCTTTTTCCTGCTCTATGTTTCCATGGTTAAACATTATTATGAATGAGTTCACTGCCACTGCGGTAGCTACTTGTAAATGTTTCGTCATCGTCGTCGACTCTACACGAACGACACTGTGAAGGAAGTCGTGTCGTATGAGACGACTCTTGTACACATGACGAGTGGTAAGTAGAACTGTAGTAGCAGTGAATGGTAAATGTGTCTGGCACTCAAAACCTTTGCCGAATGAGACCATGAAAGGATACCACTTTAGTTCTGACATTACATTTAGTTGACGAATTGCGGTTTGGCCTACATTTGAGTGTGTTACAAGGTTTCTATGCGCTCGTGATTGCGTTGCTTGGTATACAGTGTGTGCAATTACGCCAGTTTGAGGAACCTGGATGCGGTAGGGGTGCTGCTTTGAATGCTGTTGAAGTGCTAAAATGAAGGAAAAACTAACATCCTCAATCGGGGAGTTTAAAAGAGGTACACATACTGTGGATTCCCGGAATGGAACCTGGACTGGTTTTCGGCCAGTCAAAGTTCTACTAACTTGGAGGAACATAAATAGTGCTTCTTGGACATCAAGTCTCATGACAGGATGTTCCATAAAACTGATTTTTTTTAAATGTACAGTTCTGAGAAAATCATCATTGCGTCCGTGGCAACGATGTAGACGAACCACATAGTCAATATTTATTTTTGCTATTGGACGTCGTTGGATGCGGAATACAATAACATTAATGTACGTTACTGCTTAGTAGGGACATTTGCAGTCCTTCTGCAGCATCATTGATGTTCTCATTTCTACGATGTCCATTGTAGAGCAATACTAGATCTCCGTACCATAGTTGAACTCTAGTGCTGTTGCTCTTGCACCCTAACTGGCCCTCATGCAGTCACTCGCACTTTTTATACTACTTTTTGTTTTTTGGTGAATGTCGTTAATCCTTTCTCTAAGGTCCTATACGCAGTCCTTTGGCCTTTATTGTGGAAAATCAGAATTTTGGCGCGCGTGTGGTTCGTATCTTCTGTATAGTCCGATATATACCTCCTGGAATATCTTTGACTCGAGGTTTCGACATCTACAGTGTTCCACTATTCGGTCGACAATGTTTTTTGCTTCTTGACTTGGGATTACGAGTGGCTCAGGCCACTTACTGAAAAAGTCGGCCATCGAACGGCTGATCGAACGATTACAGTTTTCAATTTCAAACGGGCTTGCGATGTCGGCAATCCTTTCAAGGATTTCCTTCAAATTTTTTGTTTATTGTGTTTTTTATTTTCTTTACTTATTATTGTAGGCTTATTCGGCATCTTGCTAGCACTCTTTGGCAGTGCACGCACACAAGAAATTGAAAACTGAAATCCCATGCACTATTTCGATTTACACTGGAAAACGAATTGCTTGGAAATAGTTCTCCGTGAATACCAGCGTATTTGCATTGCCCTTTTAATGTTTAGATTAGATATTTATTCTTGTTCTCAAAAAAAAAATCTTTGCCACAAACAATAGTTATTCAAGAAGAAAATAGTAGTGACAAAAATACTATGAGGAACCACATTGTTATTTTCCCCAAACAATATGAATGTTTTCCTGGAGAAAAGAGAATCGTTTTTTCAAAATCTGGACGTAGCTAATAGCTCCATTAAATCACTTCAATCCTTTCTAGTAAAAAATTAAATAATATCGCAAACTCTTTGGTGTTTATGAGCTGACTTCGCCTCTTTCACTCTCATTTGCTATCGTTTTCTTACTAGTAAATTATATTTATAAGCACATTGGTGTTTGTCATCTTCTTAAAAACAAGAACAATTTCTTCCAAAACTTATACTATTAACCTCTCCATACCAAATATATCAAACCATCACAATTGATTCCTCACTAAGGATGAATTTCGCGCTCGCTATCGTAAAGCGTACTGTGATTGTGAGCAAATCTCATCGCTGAAAAAAGTAATCCCCAATGGAAAAACGGAATAAAATAGTTTGAGAGAAAACAGCTATATAAAGCCGCAGCTGAAGTACTTACATTGGGTCGCGGTTCTCATCGCACATAATTCAGCGATCGCAATCAAGTCACTCATAAATAAGCTGCGAGCCTTAACTATCTTTTGGGTGCAAAAAAGCCATCGCACCGCAGCAATGGACTTGTTCTCTCCCTTGGCCGCAAAACAACTGTTAAAGGATTTAGTTTCAAGTCTCCTTACTGCACCGATTCCTGAACGGCGCGGCGCGGCGGTGTATAGAACTCGGTGGTTGTCTGGTGTAAACCCGTTGGCAGCACTGGCTGAAAAGAACATTTTTGTGCATGCAAACGAGATAAACCCCTTGCTACCCTCGAAAATAAATATTTTCCCATTATATAGAAGCGCACAGAGCACGCCGGGTGAGCTCCCCTTTTTTATTCGAAATACACAAGGAACTATACAATAAAAAGTAGTCCAGATGAATGGAATGAAATCAGTGGAGGGATGGCCAATGAATACGAGCTGGAAAAGCTGAACCACACCAGCAGCTGAAGGGTGCAATAAAAATCAACAAAAGGTATGCAAAAAGCTTGTGCAGAAACATGAACCATGAGCAGAAGCACCCCTATCATCCAGATGAGCTATCGCGCACTTCATGGAATGGGAACGAAAACACTGGCGGCATTTAGTTGAATTTTTCATAATATTTTGCTTTGATGGTGGCCTCAAATCATATCTAGTAGAATGTAGTTTTTAATTTGGAAATTTAATTTTAAAAAGAGTTGCGAAAGCCACGGGGAAATTAAGAAAATGTAGATATCTACCTGCTCAGGCAAATCAGGCGAAATTTTTAAGTTCAGTGAATTTGGGGAAATGTGTGCTCAGGAGTTGTTTGCGAAAATTGTGTTACGAAAACATTTTATTATATATTTTTAACCGAGTTTGTTAAGCAAAACAAGTCTACAGATAAATGCGTTAATTGCAGACGTTTGGAGCAGCTTAAAGAAAGGCACGACTACGTACTGCTTTTATATGGACCAATAAAAATATAACTGATCTGAAGTGACCATATCACCCTTTTAACTCCCTCTCATCTTTATACCCCATGCCATGGGATAATATAATAATATACCTCAAGTTTGTCACATAGTTTGTTACACGGTGAAATAATAATGGTAGACCCCACAAGACCTTAAGGGCATATGATTGAGACCGAATTGCTAGGGTGCTGAAACTTCGTACGTAAGGTGCACGTCATGCGAAGCAGTACAAGTGTAAAAATTTTTGAAATCTGCCCAAAGACACGCCCACAATCGGTCTAAATGTGCAACTACCTCCAGAGATTTCAAAACTGTAAGACGTTCTAAAACGCTGAAATTTGATATTTAGCATCTCCTAATGAATGTAAGACACAAAAAAGACAAATTTAATTGGTTTACCTCCTCTAGTTGGCGTGGCATCTATTTTGTGTATAAATTTTCAAATGCAGTTTACTCAATATTTTTGCTTGAAAGTGGAAAAAATTTGCTTTGTATTTGATTTAGAAAATACATAGTGTGTTACAAGACTTTGGGCCACGCCCACATTTGGAGGCAGAATTGAAGAAAAACCTAAAATTTTTTAGAAAAACTTAATTTCACTGGCTTTGAGCCTAATTTAGGAAAGCATGAAATAAAAAAAGTAAACGATACTTCAGTCCAGATTTCGTTCTTATAAAGTTTTTAGCCACGCCCCATTTAGGGGTCTATTTTTCAAAAATATTGAATTTGAACCAAAAAATTGCATTTTTACGTATTTAAGTGTAACTAGGAAAGTTCACCATTGATCAAACATTCACACTGCGGCAGATCTTGGAGAAAACCCAGGAAACCCATTCCAAATCAGTAAACACCACCTTGTCACCGATTTCAAGACCGCGTATGACAACATCTATAGAGACGAGGTATAGAGCGTAATGTCTAGTTTTGGCATCCCTGCCAAACTCGTCAGCCTGTGCAGTATGGCGATGGAAAACTTACGGTGTTCTGGATTTGACGGTCCGGCAAAGACCTCACCGACCCCTTTGATGTCAAAAAAGGATTTAGACAAGGTGACGCGCTGCCATGTGACTTCTTTAACATCATACTTGAGAGAATCGTGCAGAACTCCAGCGCCAACTCCATTGGAACAATCTTTTAAAAGTCCGTTCAATTACACGAATTCGCAGATGACATTGACATGAAAGAACAAAACGTGAGTTCAGTAATGCCTTCGTGAGTATTGGGACGGAAACGGCGAATATGGGTTGAGCAGCCAACGAGGGCAAAGCCAAGTATATGCTGTCATCAAGAAAAGACACCCAACACCGAGGTCTAGGAAAAAACATCACTATTGACGGCTTTAACTTTGAGGTAGTTAGGGACTTTGTCTACTTGGGTTCCACTATCAATTCAGACATTGACACCAGAGCTGAAATCAAACAGAGGATAACTCTTGCCAATCGCTGTTTCTTTGGGCTAAGAAGGCAATTGAGTAGCAAAGCCTTCTCTCGAGCAACTAAAGTGTCCATGTATAAGACCCTCATCATCCCAGTTCTACTTTACGGTGCAAAACCATGGACCCTGTCAAAGGCGGATGAAAACACTTTAGGCTACTTCGAGAGGAAAATTCTTTGGACGATTTACGGTCCCGTCTGCATAGACGGTGGGTGGAAGAGGAGATATAACATCGAGCTGTACGGGTTGTACAGCGACACAGGCCTAGCCAGAAGAGTCAAAACACAACGCCTACGATAGCTGGGTCATCTAGAGCGGATGGACACCAACGGCTCGGCCCGAAAAATCTTCGAATCCAGCCCACAGGGACGGCGCAGTAGAGGACCACCGAGACTCAGGTGGTGCGCGCAAGTGGAAGGGACCAATTTCGTGTGCGAAATTGGAGACGGCTAGCTACAGACAAATCCGGCTAGCGAAGCTTGTTGGCTGAGGCCCAGGCCCTCCCCGGACTGTAGCGCCACCTTAAGGAAGTAAGAATTAGCAGACAAAACGAGAAAGAGCGTTGGAGACAAAACAGAGCCCTGAGCCATCTGAAAACAGATGCCCCAGTATTTATTTAATGAGCTGCATACTTGAAGACACCTAATACAACATGAATTGTCCGGTTCGAAAGGTATTTATGACGATTTCTTTCTCTGAGAACAACCTTTTTCGAACAAAAGACCGGCTAGCAAAGACGGAAGGAGAACACGGTTGTAACTGAACGGACGGGTGAACCATGGCAGATATGCCGCCACACTTCATTATGTAGGGGGCAACCAAGATACCTTACTTCGACTGTGGAGCTGTCTAGCAAATCAAGCGAGTGGTCACCGAATGTCTGCCTCAAAGGTATCATGATAGCTAGTCGAGTTCATTAAAAACAAGTGAGTAAGTGCAAGAGTTCGTCTGTGACAAACTTCTGTATACCCGACCTTATATACCATCATGTAACACCAAATTTCAAAATTTTTTGGTCCGAATTCATATCTTATTTGTATAGGCCACGCCCTCAAAAGTGGGCATGGGCTAAAATTAAAAATTAATTCAATAATTTCAAGGGGAAAGAAAATCCAGCAGCAAAGCGTTCTGCAAGCAATTCAACTGTGTCTAAGGAGCTGACAGCTGGAATAACGTTGCAAGTTAGTATGAAGATGGAAGGAGGCATAGTTTTTTCACGTTCTTGACAAAAGATGAAAAACTTTGGCTGTCCGTAGGGCTTGTCAAATTTTTTTACCCAAAACGTCTTTTTATCAAAAACTGGATCATACAAATACTCGACAGGTCTGATTTGCAGAGCATTGCAGTCATTCCTGGCTCGCTTAATCTTTTTTCGGTTTTCCTCAGTTGGGCCTATTTTATAAAACCTAAAACTCGGCTCTTGGCAACTCAACCTGTACCATGAATTCTCCTTCCGTTTGTTCTTTTGTTCCCCACAGAATCTTTTTAAGTCTGGAACGAAAGAAATCATGCCAAGGACAATTATTTGAGAGATCATATCAGCAGCGGCATCAACCTTACGACTGAGGAAGGCAAGTGGCCAACTGAAGATTTAAAAAAAGTTGTTGAGGTCGTCCCAGTCGACTTTCTCGTACAACCAAATTGTTTTTTCGGGGCTGGTTCTTTAACGTCATGCTTACGGAAAAGATTCTAAAATAACACAATAGTCTGACGAGCCTATAGAGGAGATAGTATGTACGTTGCGCATTTTTTAGAATGGGAGGTTAGAAAAGTTTTAGGCAAACGTGTTTGGCTGAATAGCCGCTGGCTGTTTAAGGCCGACTATTTTAATATTGCAAATTGAATACTTTTTCTTTTTGCGCACTACCATCATCAGAGTATATTACAAGAAGATGTTCTATTTATTTTTTGGACTTATGTCTTAAAATATAAGCATTATTATGAAAAGCCATATATTGACACTAGTGCATCTATTTTGCAGTGTTCTAAAGAGGCATAACCTTTTTCAAGATATTAAAAATGATCTCAAGTATAACTTTATTTCATGACAAATTGAATAATAGCCCTTAATGGATCCAAACTTTTTATATATTCTGCAATCAGTCCATGTATGTATTTGAAGTTTACGAGTTGAAGCATACTTAAACGTCGTCTTTAAGTTAAAAAGTCTATTAATCATTTTGGTGTGTTCTTCATTCGTATTTTTTGTAAAACCCTTATCAACATGTCAACAGCTTTCAGTAAGCAAAAAAAAAACACACACACAAAACGACGGAAAAGTATATTTAACGACAGGCTGGCTTTAGGATGATTCATTGGAAAATGGCTGCCACAAGACGCCGGAAGTTAATCGATCTACGTGTCCGAAAAATATGCTTGTAAGCCCAGCTATTTAATAACGAGCTCGAAAGTTGCAAATCTTCACATGGAATTGTATGGCTAGTAAGTAAGTAAAGTTCGTACTTACCTTAATCCCAGGCAATGAAATTCCTTAAAAAATTCCTACTTATAGTGGAATGCTTTTTTCGATTGACGTCATTTACGATAAATAATTTTTAAATAAAAAAATGTTTAGGACAATCTTTACTCCAATATAGCTATTTATTAACGTACAAAGTATTATTTCTAGATTTGGCATATACACTAAAGGTTCTTAATATAAGGTATCGGCAATAGCCAGAAAAAGCAAGAAAGCCATTTGGCGGGGGCAAGAAACTGGAAATTAAAAAATCCACAAATAACATATTATTCTTCAATTATTCGTTATTTTTTTTCAATACTCCTAAATACATACTCCTAAAACGAAAAAAATCGTTTACCGTTTTCAATTTTATAATATAAACAATTCATACCAAACAAAATTGCAAAGAGTCCTTAGCTTTTCACTTAGTTAACAAACCTATAATTAACCACTTAAGGATCAGCGCACAAAGCCCAAATCGATTTAAATAAGTTACAAACTTTCATAGAGATTTAATCCAATTAACAATGAAAGGTAAGTATAAGCCAACTTGACAGCCGTTTGCATAGTGAAATCTTTTACCCACACATGCTGTTAGGGGTATACTTTCTCTTTGATAAATTTAATGACGAACCAGATAATGTCAAAGTTGATGAAATTATGCCTAACCACTTACAAGGGTATATCGGCAAATGTGCTAACGATTAAGCCATTTTCCCATTATCTGACACAGGGTAAAGAAATTAATTTCGCCAATATACATGTGTGTAGTATGTGTATGCATGTACGCTGTCATGCATACACTGACAGTGTTGTCTCATTATAAATTACATGTTAATTAATTTGGTTTGCTAATCTTAAAGCAAATTTACCAGGCGAGTCCTTGCCGCGAATGGAAACGGTTTGATGATTAATGTATTTGACGTGTATTTACATGTAAGTAAGTTGTATGCTCAAAGGATGTCTTCGTTTGCGAAAATTCAATTTAAACTAAATGACGCCAACGGAAATATCACATCTGTTTGGCAAAGTGCATACGAGCGCGCAATTTATTATGCATGGATTCATAAGTGGGGGACTCAAAAGTGGTGGGGATTTATAAAGGAGTGAAACAGTTATGAAGGATGTATTTCAATAACGTTAAGTATAGGATTGGCAAGTAATCTTTCTTTCATTTGACAGAGTGTGGTGGAAGTGGAGACAGTAAGTGCTGTCAAACGGGTGCAAGCTACTACCAAAGAAGCGAATCGAAATTAAAGGTTTAGTTACACGCATGTTTCGATGTTAATTAGTTGTGTGCATTAGAAGGATGCAATCATGAGGTCCTATTGAGAATTTATTAAAATTTCAATTACTTTAAGGTGCTAATATAGAAAGTCTTTAGAACCTTAGGAGCTTAAAATGCACTGGCATTCTGATGTCTTCTTCCCAATGCTTCTCAGTGGCGTCGCGTGGTTGCCATAGTGCGTATTGCTAAAAACACTCGATTTTAATAGATGATCAAACTGTTCGGTGATGTAAATCCTGTTTATGGAATGCCTATGGATACATTGAACGGTGATTTACTTTAAAACTATAATTGCAATCTAAACGTCAGATTAAATGTCACGTCACAATAAAATGTGTGTACTTGAAACTTTTTTACATGTATGCGGGTCTTCGTGGGTCGACATGACAATCGTAATCGCTCAAACGAATTGCAATTCTCCGTTAGAAAAAATCCTTGTAGGTAAGGCACAAATGGTTTATTGAGGCGTTTCAAAAACGTTACATGTCGACTCCAGACCCCAGAATCAACAAATGACGGGTGCGTCGTTTGTTAAGGTTCAAAACCGCTAAAGGCCAACTGTGCATCATGAGAATCTTCACAGTTGACATAAATTTTAAATTTTAAAAGCACCTTGCACGACAATTTTTTCAGGCAATAACTATTCCTCAGAAACAATCATTTTCTGGCTGGGAAGTGTATTAAAACGAAGTCACATTTGACTGCAAAAAATTATAAGGGTAGCTAAGTTCTAAGGAGTAGCTCATTGCGACTAAGTCAGGTATTAACCTCTTGATAAAAAAACATTGTGGTGTGATTCGTGAAATAATTAATGTACACCGAACTGTTTCATTTTTCGAAAAGCCACGGAGAGAAACCTAAAAGATTTGATTTTTTTATTTATGACGGCGGTATTTATGGGGATATGGTACTTTTTTCTGATGCAGTTTAAAACTCGTTTGAAACTGTTTAGGTTGTTGAAACGATATATAAGACCACGAACACTCGCCAAAAATATTCGAAGATAAAAGGTTACGTTAGATTAGGGAAGTTTGCTAGCAGCCAAAGCCACCAAATCGCATAGGCCAAGGAGGGCCCCTTGTGTCACCGTATAGAGATAACCTGTAAGAGTAATAAATTTAGTATAAAAAATGACAGTTAGTTGAGTTTTCCTGAGTTTAAAAAAGAAACTTCGTACAGCCGGAGTTCCTTCTGAGCTTCACAATATTTGCCACCTGTATATACTTGCAAGCTCCTTTAGGATTTACCTAAAATCGAAAATCATTCTGCTGGTGCTGGCCCCTAGACACTGACGAAGTAGGTCTTTAGCATGGTGTTAATGATTCCGAATTTCGCTGAGTATTCTCCCATCAGGTTGTGGGCTGCTATCCCTCACTGAGTGTTATCAGCTTTTTTTTATCAAATTTGCTGCTGTTTTTGGCTGGCCACAACGCCTTTGTATGACCGCAGCTCTGCAAATTTTCCCATCTGTTTTGGGCTATTTTCTGAAGGGTTATAGCAATTTTTTGTTCCAGAATAAAACGGGGGGTTAGCTCTTTTGTCAGCAATGCTCGCCTAACAATGTGGACATTATTCTGTCTTCTTACAGCACTTAAATTTTGAGTGATAGAGCCCTAAGTTTTGAGTGATAGAGCCTTTAAACGGTTGTATACGAATATTCTTCTGTGATAGTTCCAATTATCTGGTCTCTTCGGCGGCTATGAGTATGTTTATATATAGAATTTCGGCTTTGAAATTACTATAAGAGTTAAGAACCTTGATATCGTGTTTTTCACAGCATATACCATCATAAGGATTACTTCCCACGGAGTTGGCTGCAACGTTCCCCAGCCTCCAATGGTCTCTGTTTAAAGATGAGGTGCTATATGGTCTGTTTTTCTAATGTAGGATCTTTTCCTAGCTCCATGTTAGAAGTAGATCTCGGAGCACATAATGATGAGACAAACCATTCTTTGTACCTTATAAATGCTTTAAGATTATTCTGCTTAATTTTTGCTGCCCACCAGACAACATCCGCATGTGAGCATAATGATTCATAGCTGGATAAAGCCAGTTTAGACCTTAGTTCTACCTCAAATTTCAGTTGCGCTTATAAGGCTCTTGCGTTTATAAAGCTGTGTACGCTTTTTAGGCTAACTTTTCTGTATTTTGATTCAAGCTTAGCATACTGTCGAGGATGACACCCAGATAGTAAGCTTCCTTACGATTTGGCAGCTCTACATCTTGAATCGAACTCCTCTTTGTAGAGAGGACGAGCTCCATTTTTTACAGTTCTACGCTTCGGCCACTTGATCCGGTCCATAAGCTAAGTCCAAATAGTGCATCTTTATCGTACTATGAGCGTAAGGTTGGTTATTTCTGAGGTTTATCACTGGGGAAAATCGCAATCTAATATACCTACTTCGAAAACGTTGATTTTACGTTGAATGTTCGCCAGATCGCTTTTGATCTAATCGGAGATAATTGAATCGGAGATGGTATTTAAATTGCTTCGCAGGCGAAGGAGTGGTGACGCCACGCCTCCTTTTTTATTGAAGGAGTTTCTAAACTTATAAATTCTAAAATGAATTTAAGTTGATAAAACCGAAAATTTAATCACCAAGATTTATAACGCAAGTCACTTTGGATGGGGTATCAAACGATTCTTCTAAGCGGATTGTAACCCGCCACTAGCTATACCCCATACCCCATGGGATAGGAGGTATATTAAGTTTGATTCATAGTTTGTAACATAGAGAAATAATCACCGTAGACCCTCAAGACCTTAAGACCGAATTGTTAGTCGAATGAGCCATGTCCGCCCACCCGTCCGTGTGTCGGTAGTTTTGATCTAGGAACTTGAAACTTAATATCTGTTCTTTCTAGGTGCCGAAGTAGTACAAGTGTAAAAATTTTTAAAATCCGCCCACTGACACGCCCACTTTACTTATAAGCGTGAAAATTCAAAGTTGTCGTAGGAAGCTGAAATTTGGTACGAGTTATCCTCGCTAAAGTGTATTGTGGCATTTCAAAAAAAGACAAAAACCGCCCCCTTTTGGGCGTGGTCATATTTCATTTGCATTTTAACAAGCGGTTTTTATTCGATATATTTTCTTTGAATCCAAAAAAACTTGCGCTATAAAATGTTCGGATATCTGTGAAAGCTATCAACTGAAATGAATAAATTTTTTCCACGCCCACTTTTGGGGGCGTTTTTAAGCATAAACCAAATTTTAAGTATGAAAATGCAATCAACAAAAAATATAAACAAATATACGATGTTTTTGAAAAGGGGCGGATGCCACACCCTTTTTAAGGAAGAAGTATCTTGAACTGAAAAATTCTAAATACATATGAAGTTAATAAGAACTGAAATTTAACAACCAAGATTTATGACACAATTCGGAGCTTGAAAGTGGTTAATTGGGATGGGGTATCCAACGATTCGCCTGAGCGGATTGTAACCCTCCCACTAGCTCTTTATTGAGTCGGGCGAGCTGTAAAACGCCGGGATGTTTCGGATGTCCAGTTTTCTCTTCATATTATTGCTGTTGCTTAATATGCGAAGCGTCGCGAAAGTATACCGTATGTGTGCTCCTTTTCGATGGCGTGATTAGCTAACGCTGTTTTTGCTACGTTTTGTTGCTTCTATGTCGCAGAACCCAGATTCTTCTTCCACCATATCGCTGTCACTGTTCTTGTCTTTTTATCCTATCAATTTTGTGAAGATCGGAGCGAGCGAAGTTAGTGGCCTGAATGCTTTTTGCGTGTCTTCCCGATCGTCTGCTTGAAGTCCTCTGATAGTTTTCGTACGTACGCCATACTTTTGTGAATTCCTGTAGTAACTGTACTGCCTCTGGGGTGTAAGCTTCAGGCGAAAAATTAAGTTCCTTATAATTTCCTTTGGGTAGCTGTTGTATCACTCAAAGTGAACACCCTACTTATCCAATACTAAATCAGCTAATATGGGTGATAAATATGGCGTTTCCCGTCGGTATATTATTTAACAACCTAACCTAACTTATGCCATGTAGACATTTTTTTGAAGAATTACAATATTTCTATTAACTTCTTCTGGAGGAGCAACATATGCTGTTCAATTGCCACCCATCTCTTTTTGACAATATCGATGGCTGAGGAACACCACATCAAATGAAACCAGGACTTGTTGCTACTTTAGTTTAATGTTTTTTTTTCGTTTACGACGAACTCAAATGAATTTTTAATTGAATATGGTGAATTAATCGTCAAGCATTGTTGGATTTTCCCCACGTACCTTGGCAACTCGTAGCATGGAAGCCGCTGGCAGTCTTTCGTGGAAAAAGCCGAAGAGGACAACTCCCCAAACAACAAAAAGGATAACATAATAAATCGATAGAACTTCATCTAAAAGTATTACATAAAATATTCGCTTATGTTATTAATTTATTACAAATATACAATAAATAAAAATTTACTATCAACTCTTTCGGACTCCATTATATGCCTTTAGCTACATCCACTTAACAGAAGGGAAGCCAAAATAAGTCAACAGAATACAGGTAGAGGACACTGGTTATACCGATAACCAAGTAACGGGTGATTTTTTAAGAGGTTGAGAACTTTAAAAAAAAAAAAAAACACAAAAAATTCGAAAAAATGAATGAAATATTTATTTGAATCGATAGTTTGAACCTTGCGATTTAATGTTATAAGATAATTTCATGCAAATGTTGAGCGCGGCTGCGTCTCAGGTAGCCCATCCGCTGAGTCCAATTTTGGCATACTCTTTCTCACATATCGGCCGGTATCTCACGAATGAATGCATGGATGTTGGCCTCCAGTGCGTCAATCGAAGCGGGCTTGTCCCTATAGACATTAGCCTTGACATACCCCCACAAAAAATAATCTAATGGTGTCAAATCGCACGATCTAGGCGGCCAATTGACCGGTCCGAAACGTGAAATTAACTGTTCACCAAACTCGCCTCGCAATTGCGCCATTGTTTCGCGTGCTGTGTGGCATGTTTCGCGATGAACATTTCGAACCGAGCACGAATTTTGATAGTAAAATTCAATAATTTGCAAGCGTTGTTCATTTGTAAGACGATCCATGGTTAAATTGCAAACCAAACTGAAGCTGTTTGACAGTGACACAAGGTACTAAACACACGTCAGCTGTCAAAACCAGTGTTGCCAAAACCAAACCAGCAAAAATCACCCGTTACAATAAATAACTTTTAATACTTTCATTATTATTAACTTATGAAACCTTTTTTTTTACATATGTGACACGTACTGATCTCTATTTTTGACATATTGATATTGAAGGGCAATCTCGGCTTTAAAGCCATTCAAATTTCAGCCTCAAAGAGCCATTTTCAAAACTCAGCAGAGCCAAAATATTTTTCTTTTTTTAGGATGAAAGTATTTTCAATGTTGAAAAATGTCAAATCTATATAGGTAGGCATATAAATTTACTATGAAACTTTGTAAAATTAAAAGCTGTGAGCAGTAGTTTCGAAGATGAAAGAAATTGATCTGATGGTGAATAGTAGTTGAACCAAAACCAAAGTTTAAACGAAGTAGTTCTAACTTAAAAAAAACTTTGAAGTAACGTTGTTAAGCTTTTATTAATGGTTTTTGTAGTCACATACAAATTATTAAGAAAAACGTTTAATCAGCGACGTTTGATTTCTTTGGGTATGCGTTCTTTACTAGAAGCTATAAACAGTTTGAAAGCACTCCACACTGTGGGATTCCTGGTGGAGGCTGGCGACAGACATATTCACAGTGACCTGAAAATAAAATAAATGAAAATGGTGGCGCTACAGCTCGTAGCAAACTTCTCAGGCACATATATTGTGTGTGTTGCATTTTTCACATACCGGTGACGAAGCTAAGATGATATGATTCGGCACTTTAACACTGAAGCTATAAAGTCACATACCACTTTAATGGCTCCAGTATCTTTCGGCGCATTCTCAATGGATTCGGTGGCTATATTATTAGAAACACCCTTGATATTTAAGAACTCTGTAACGGTGCATTCTTCAACTTCTATATTAAGATCTTCGCCTTGTAATGCTGTATCTACCAGCCTGCGCTTTTTGAGTAAGCATTTGGTTTCTAGGACAAACTGTTTGGATTAAGTTTGCTTTGTGACTTTTTAGCAGAAAGGATGAAAGACTTATAAATAGGTCTATAGAGTCTTTTTCCCGACGTTTGCTGCTTTAGTCCGATTTGGGGATGAAGATTACTTTACCCTTGGCCAGAGACAGATTAGCCATAGGGGCCCGTGGGGCCCGGGCGCATAGCCGAAAATTTATAAGAAAAAAAATCCTATAATTGTGTGTTTTTTACATATAAAAATGTTAGTGCATTACATACTAACTCTTATCAAACAGAAGCCTTTTTATCATCCGGAAATATTTTTTCCGCTTGGTAGGTATAGGTAGCTACATTGTTAAACAACTTACAGGCAAACGTTTTACCATACATGTAATGCAAAATGCTGAAAATCTCAGATCGAGCCATCCCGGCGCAGGATGGCTTGATATGGCCCTTAATATGCCTCGATGGCCCTTAACATACCCTAGTGCATGTGTTTTAGATTATGCCCTAAAATACATGCACTAGGGCATTCAGGAAAAATTACATTACATGAAAATAACGATATCAACATTATGCTTGTGCTTGTATGAGAATAAGAAGATAACTGCTTCAAGAATAGCCGTTCACTGCGAATAAAACGTAGTTACTAAAATGGCAAGTTTTATTCGGACCAATAATTTACACACCATTTTCCCAAACGAAGAGATCGCTTTTACAATTTACCTTTGCCTTTTTGCCACAAATTGTTCAGCGGAACAGTGTTATAGGGTGGTATTTTTTTCAGCAGCCGATGAAGAGTTCAGGAGAGGGTGATGCTGGTGGTATATGGGGGTGGCAAAAAAAGTTTGGACCTTGCCTGCACTTTACCTTCATCCGCCCCTGGCCTTGGCCACGCTATTATAGGAATTATCTGTAAATGAGACATCAAGTGAAAATGTGTTTCAGCCTCGAGCTAATTAATGTCGAATGCAGCGAAACGGGAAGAATTTCGTAAGGTCAAACTGATTTTTATGGTTCAATGCCTTTTCGACTATTCCTATACACAGCTCTAAGGGGTTGCTCTTGGTTTGTTTGGTTAACTCCGATTTTCTGAAACAATACGGCGCAGTCGCAGAAATGCGTGCACAGTAATAATTTCAGTGTCTCCAATATTTCAGCATTTCCGATGCTTCGCCACCAGCTTAAGAGACACAGGCGCCATCCCCGGACGAGTCTCGGAGATGTAATTTACCTGATCCGACCACCTGCCCTACCAGCGGCGCGACGCGCTCGCTTCTTGCAGCCTATCATGACCTTTCTAGGAAGTCTGTCGGAAGGCATGCGAACAACGTGTCCAAACCATGATTTGGTCTCCTAACCAAAAATTTATCGTTCTAATCGGAGAAGTAGCTGCTCAACATTAAGATTCCCACGAATACTGACGTTTCTCACTCTATCGCTAAGAGTAACACCAGCAACGCAGTAAAACTCGGTGCGGTCAGCTTTTTGTACATAATTTTTCTCATGCGTGATTGGATCGTTTATATGTTCTATGCTATTAAACAAAAACAAAAATCAGCTTAAACATATACTATTGCTAATTTATGTGCAAGTATTTTTAGTGGAGGTTTTTGATTTTTGCCAATGATTTTCAAGGAGCGGTCTCTCCTCCAAAAGTCGCCTTCTGACGAGCTCAGCTTTGATCTCAGGAGCGAAACATGCAAATCATAGATCACAGTCCCCTTCGGACAAGCTCGCTATTATCTCAGGAGCGAAAGATGCAATTTGTTGCTTTTTGGAGGAGAGACCACTTTTTAACAAGTGCGAGAGTTCGTCTGTGACAAGCTTCTATAGATCCGACCGCCTATATACCGTGTACCACCAAATCTTAAAGTTTCTTGGCCCGAATTCACATTTTATTTGTTTAGGCAACGCTCGAAAAAGTGGCCATGGGCTTTAAATTAAAATCAATTAATTGTTATTTCGTAAGAATCATGAGAAAATAAGGTAAAAGCGAAAATATTTTCAGAAAAAAAAAACAGTTTTTTCCAAAAAACGCCATTTAAAAGTGAGTGGAGCTCAAAACATTATATGGAGAAAGCTTAGCAAATAGTAATATTTTTAATATTACTGATATAATTTTTTTTTTTTATTTTGAGTCAACTTTCCGAGAAATCGACTTTTTAAAGATCTATCATGTTAAAAGTGGGCATGGTCAATACTGTGGGTGGTCCATTTTTTGCCATGTTGAAATTCTTGAGCCAATATTGCTTAGTACGAAAATACGTCATGCCTATCCTGACCAAAAGGCATTTTTAAAGAAAATGTGATAAAGAAGTTGTCTCACATTGAGGCCAGTAGTGAGGATGGCCGTTTACGGATTGAGCCAATTTTCACACTTTGTTTGGGCAACAAAAGAACCAAGCCGTGTATCAGGTTTCAGCTCTCAAGCTTAATTTTGAAGACCTAAAACCGTCACGCATACAAAAGGACGGATGGGCGGACGGACATGGCTTAATCGATTCACCTGTCGGTCTTTATCATATCTCTAAAAGGTCTTAGGGGTCCCTACGATGATTATTTCACTGTGTTACAAACTATGCATTAAGATTAGTGTACCCTGGGTCGAGTATAAAATCATTGATGTTCTATGCTATTTCAAAATTGCTTCCAAGATGTTCTTTTGGCCATTCGTGCTTCTTCCTTTCAATTCTGTAAACTTTCTTTATGAGTTTTCCGATCGGAAATAGTAAAATTCGCCGTTATTTGAACGCAAAGTGCTGTTTAGGTGTTAACAGTCTGAACAAATAACTTTGGGTGTTGTTCAAAGTGATCTATATGTCAAATAGGCTAGAAAAAGAAACAAAAAATAAAAAAAATAGTCTTCCATGTACACAATACTCTATTAGAACAGCAAAAAGTGGGCTCTTACTTGTGCCCGAAGAATAAGACGTATGACGCACACAATATGCGAGCTGTAAGCAGACTCCACACCACAGAACACTTTTTCAATGAGGCGATACCTTTATGCACAAATATTTTGAAAAGAAAGATCCCTTTTGAAATGATTGTTCAATAATTTAATATGCAAAGATTTTAACTAAGCCTTTCTCTAATGAAAAGAAGAACAAAAATATTGGCTGCTCATCAAAGGTTTCTCATCCAAGTTTGCTCTGCGGTCGCATTCTTTTAACTGTTTAACCTCATTAGTGAATTATCCTATTTAAATCAACAGAAGCTAGAAATCCATTGCGCAATTCAGTGTTAAATATTGGTGCCTCAATTTTTTTTGTGCCTTTTTAAATAAATATTTTTTTAATTGAATTTCTGTTCCTGACCGGCACTTCATTACGACAGTCGTCGTGGTAATTCTTTTCGCCATCAATGCAATTTATTTATTGAATACTACTTTTGTTGTTCACATTTATTAATGTTGGCTTGGTTGGTAGGTATTGAGTCAGCATTGCTCTGCTTATGACATTTTAACACGAACTTTTTATGCAAACAGGAATGGAACAATCAAAATTCATTTCAACGTGCCTTTCTTGGTATATCATGATGGTTAATGGAATCTGGGGGAATTGCTCTACTGTCCTGGTTATGTAAAACTTTTCCCGAGCGGAACCATCATGAAGGGCAAAAATAGGGAAAAAAAAGTTTCCGCAAACTCTAGAGGGCGTTATAGTCAGCGGATGTAAAGTCATCGCTAATGACGGAGGCAATTCGGTATTAAAATGTCAGGTCCATAACCTTTATTAAAAGCCACAAGATAAAGGAGACCATTGACATGGGTTTGACTTCGCATCGATTATCCACGGTCATTGGTTGAGTTGTGTTTAAAAATTATGTTTAACTCGTTGCTTGATGATTTATTTACCATGGAGGGTATAAAAATAGGATGGTGCTTCAAATAATGTTTATGGAATATGAATTTTTACTTTTTTTTGTGCGAGAAAACGTACTGTTTTATCCATGCAGGATGCATTGACGGAATAATTTATACCCACAAATAATCTCCTACACATCGCAAAAGCCAATTAAGGAACTAAGCAAGGGACCGCAATTCGAAATGCACTTCGCATTTTAAGAAAACGACCCTTCCGTGGCAGCTCTTCAAGTGCGCCCTTCTGAACGATCTTACGGTAGAAGCTTAGGACCATGTCTAAGCAATATTCGGTCCATATGTATAAATGGTAAGTCTCAAATCATGTCAATTAAAAATTCCTCTTTTTATAACATTTTGACTTAACATACGACTTCTGTGCCAGGAGTAAATTGGTTCGACCAAAGCTGCCGAAATATCCTTTCAGAGATCCTTCAGTTATTACTCGATGCATTTGCATACAGCAGACACAACCCAACACTCGTTGCATCTGCAAGACCGACAAATCGTGTTAATTTTTATATGGGCCTTGCACAGGCAAACACCCGGACAGGACCCCTCAACCACATAGACAACATTGAAAATTCATTTATCGGTGCAACAACGAAGAAGATAATAAGTCGCCCAAAAATGTAATTGTTCCTGAAAATCCTATTTGACTAGTGCCTTCATCGATGCATCTGCAAAGTTGCCCTGCATAGAGATAAAAGTCACCCAACGGTCTTCGACAATTAAAATCATGCCATGGGCTAAGCAAGCTACCCGAAACGATTGTGTGAGTTTTAACGGACGAGATGTGACCAGCGAGAGCAATGAGTCCTTAGTACTCGTTGAAAGAACCGATATTTAATACGTAGGTTCGGCCAATACAGATACCTCACCATCATGATGTATACTAGTCTATGTTAAAAGTTTGCCGTCAACGCAACTCTATTCCTGTCAGTAGGAATAATGCCTGCGTTGAAAGAACATGAAGTATTGTAGAATTGTACAATGTACAGGTAGTTATAGCATCGAAGTAACTGTGTGAATGGATTCCTTTGGGCAGAAGCTGTATGTGTGGCGCAGTAATTGCATTTTGTTTTCATAGCCTAATTGGTCAAATGGCTCTAGGCGCTCTGCTTCGATCTAAGGCGTAGATAGGGTTTCTATGCGAATACAAAAATGTTGTGAATATACGATTTCTGTAGCAAAGGTTTATGATGAAAAGACCAAGGATGCATCTTTTTTAATCAAAATTATTCCAAAAAAATGTGTATCAAGTGCGCCTAAGGACATTCGTCCATCACACCGTCCGTATAATGGGCGAATGTCCATTACATTTTCTCATTTCAATGAATTGTGTGATATTTAATTAGGTTTCAAACATGCATAGAGGGTGAGACAACAGATAGTGTATGTTGTGTGTGTATCATACCGTGAAACCAATGTAGAACTTCATTAAATAATTTAGTCATGTCACCATCACCCATAGCGACACTGTCGTGGTCAAAAGTGGACCGCAAATAATAATGCTTTCTTCAAAAAGCAGCCCTCTGTTTGGCTACGGATTAGAATATTCTCGAGGTAAGGCATGCATTGCTGTCTGTCATAAGAGATAGCAAAATCGAGTCCAGGAGAAAGAGAATTAGCCTTGTACTTCAAGGCAATCAATGTAATGGTTTCTGACACACGCATACTGCTGGAAACAATCGCGAAGTGTTAAATGCGCTCGTGACTCTTGAAAGATCGTAACGTTATAGCAGCGAGCTACTGGGGTTGTAAGATCGCAAAAGGGTTGCGAAAACGGCAGGAAACCTGATTGAAGATAAGGTTCTAAGCCTAAAAAGTCTTTTAAAGCCGATAAGCCAAAATAAACCAAAACTGGCCAAGGGTACGGAATAGGTAAGGGAAAAAATTTAAATAGCGCAAAAAACGTCGCGGTGCCCGTTAAAACGCCCATCAGGAAAGGGCGCACCCGTTGACCAAGGATTGTACGCTCAAATCACGTGAGTGTTAAGTAGGCTAGCATCGTCTGCTACGGGTTCTGGACTTCTATACATTTTTCAGTAAACAAGTGAGTAAGCGCAAGAGGTCGTCTGTGACAAACTTCTATATACCCGACCCTATATACCGTGTAACACGAAATCTTAAAAATGTTTTTCCCGAATTCATATATTATTTGTATAGGCCACGCCCTAAGAGTGTGTCTGGGCTAAAAGATAAAATCAAGTTATTGTAATTTCGTTATCATGACAAAATGTGTTAAAACCGAAAATTATTTCGGAAAAAAACAGGTTTTTCCTAAAAACTCCCCCTAAAAGTGACTCTCACCCAAAGACCAAACTTAGAAAATAGTAATATCTTTAACATTTGTCACATAATTTTCTTTCGATTTGGAGTCAACTTTCCGAGATTTCGGATTTTTAAAGACTTAACATGTTAAAAGTGGACATGGTCGACATTGTGGCGGTACAATTTTAGCGTTCTTAGAGGTTTTGGGCCACTATTGCTCTATGCCAAAATTCGACCAAAATTTGAGTTAATAAGGCGTCTAACTTGACCAAAAAGAATTTCGAAAGAAAAATTGAAATAGAGGTTTTCTTACATTGAAGCCAATAACTAAAGTAAAGCATGGCCGTGGGCGGATTTAGTTAATTTTCACAGTTTGTCTTTACAAAATTGAAAAAAATACATTTCGAGTTTGAGCGTCCTATATCAATTTTAAAGACCTAACCAGTAAGTAAGTGCAACAATGCGTACATAATAGCTTCCGTCCGTCTGTAACGGACCGCGGTATACCCTATTCCTATTCCTATTCTCTTTTCATTCCTATTCTCCTTTCCATTCTTTTTCTCCTTTCCATTCCTTTTCTCCTTTCCATTCGTTTTATTTTCTTGTTTTCTATCCCCGTCCCGTTACCATTTGTGCATTATTTTAAATAAAAAAAAAACCTTCCTTTTCAGTTTTTGTTCACTTTTTTTTAAAAAGGGGCGTGGCATATCCAACCTCTTTAACCGAAAATCAATACTAACACAGAAATATCCAAGTTTGCGGCTAAATATACGAAAAACTGTAGTTTTTTGGTTCAAATTCAACAATTATTTGAAATTGACCTCTACAGATGGGCGTGGTCGAAAACTTTGTATGAACGAAATCTGAAAAAGTATCCGGTGCTCTTTGTGTGGCAAATTTTATTTCTTATTCTATACTTAGCAAAGCTAATAAGCAGTCGAAATCCATGTTTTTCTGGAAATTCATAGGTTATTATGGAGTTATGCCTCTAATTATGGGTGTGGCCCAAAACTTTGTCTGCACCAAATGTAGAACTTAATATTTTCTACATAACATATTGTGGAAAAATTTTTCGGTTTGGAACAAAAATATTGAATAAATTTCATTTGAACCATTACTCTCTAATTCGATGCCAAAAATGTAATTTTTTGGGTAAAATTCAACAATTTCGTAATATCAAGCATGGGCGTGCCCAACAACTTTGTAGGAACAAAATCTTGAATAGAACCCGGTGAAGCTAATGTGCTAAATTTTATTTCTTATCCTTACTTAAGTTAGGCTAAAAAGTAGTCGCAATCCATGTTTTCTGGAAAATTTGAGGTTTTTCTTAAATTCTGCCCCCAACAAAAAACTGTTTTCTACATAATATATTAAGCAAAATTTTTTTCATTTGGAGCGAAAAAATTGACTAAATTGCATGTGAAAGATTACACTTTCAATCAATGCCACGCCCACAAGGGGCGGTCTGCGGACTTTATTTATATTTTTTATGACTTGTAATCATTAAAATATGCTAAGTAATAAATTTCAGCATTCAGCTTTTCACGACGTCTTACAGTCTTGTGTGCGTCGAAGGTTGTTGCACATTTAGACCGATTGTGGGCGTGTCTGTGTCGGGTTTAAAAAAATTTAACACTTGCCTGTATCAATTTTAAGATACTCCATTCCTGTGGAATAGGGTATAAAAATTTCACACATATGCACAGACGGACAGACGGACAGACGGACAGACGGACAGACGGAAGAATTAGTGCATATGCATAGTTTTATACTATGTTTTGCATTGATTTGAAGATAGTTTTATACATTTTGTTTATACTAAGTTTAATACTTACTTTTGTACACGTAAAAAAGTATGTATAGTAGGCCAACTTTTATACGTCTACAACCATATACGTCTACCACCCCTACGGCCGCATATCGATAAAATGTTTCGTGGTCAACTTAAAGAAGATGCATTGCATATGCAAAAGTTCTCTGTATACTAGTTTTAAAATGCTGCCATTGCAGTATTGTAAATAAAGAGGTAAATCTTTGACTTTTTGCCCGATTTTTGAAACACGGTGGACACGCTATATTTTTTGTTTTTTCTGCATTTTTTGTCTTAAAATCCTTAAAACGCCTGTTTAGACTTTTTTCTTGAATATCTTTATATATTTTTATTGATTCACAAGTACTTTGCGCCAATAAATTAGCTTTTCTTCCCTAACACTGTGGGCACAAGCTATGTAGTTAGTAGTAATAAATGCGAGTGTTTTGATTTGCTTTTTGAACCGTTTCAGAAAATTTTAAGTTAGAAACGACATTTTCGAAAGATTTAATAAAATTTTAAATTCTCTTTACACGTTATATATATATTCTAAATTTCTTACCGTTAAAATACCAGATTATTTTGTTGAATAATTTTTGCTAAATACTCAAAAAGTTTAGTTTTTCCGAAAAGTACAAATAATTCTTGATTTGTTTTATTATTTCATAATTTTTGTTTTTGTTTTTCAAAATTGTTTAACTAAAATTTGATTTTAGCTTTTGCTTAAACTGCGACTGCTTTACATGTTTGCCGAATATCAGATTTTTGAATAAAGGAATCAAAAAGTCGACCTTAAACATGTTTATGCTTCAGTTTTCCTCTTTTTTCAAGATAAGTGCCAAAACCCTTTTTGTCTTTTTTACCATTAAACTTCAAACTGTAATTAAACCGTTATGCGTGTGTAACAAAAAATTCCCTTTTATGCGTTCTCTTTTCTATACCTCACCGTAAATATAATAACAGTGACATCAAGACTAATAAGAATGAATTCTAGTGACACAAAGACGCAAGTCGAAATTGAAAGTTTTTTTTTAAGATATTACAAATTGCTAAATTTGTTTCAAATTTGTATTGAGCTTCACGTTTTTGAAGCAATAATTTTCGCTCTTTGCTTTACGCATTCTCTCATGATTTAAACGAGATAAGAATTAATCTTTTTTAATTTTCAGCACAAACCAATTTTTGGATGCATGGTCAATACAAGTAATTGATAACTAACTAGTGATAACTAACTAGTGCTAACTTCGCAGGAATAGAACCAGTGAGTTAGTTCTACAGTGAGTACACAGAAGTTACAGTCCGTCAAATGGCCGTTGAATACTACCATCCTATCCCACATTTTAAAATGCTGATGTCATTATTATTATCATACCCAACCCAGGAATATTAAGTTTGATATATAGTTTGTAACGCAGTGAAATAATCACCGTAGACCCCTAAGACCCTTAAGAGATATGAACGGGACCGACAGGAGGATCGATTAAGCCGTGTCCGTCCGTATATAAACAACTCTTAGGCCTTAAATTTTAAGGTAGAGAGCTGAAATTTGGTGGGTTGGCTGGAAGTCCAGTCTTTCAGATCAAATTTGAAAATAAGCTAAATCTGGTAAGAAAATCAGACACGCCCACTACAACCTGTTTGTGCGACCATCTCTAATTTAAAAAAATCCTTTTTCCAAATTTTAGCTATGTTAAGATGGCGCTAGCGCATTCATTTTTGATAAGTTACAATGCCTTGTAATGGTCTTTGAAGCAGCCGAAAAATTTTAGCATTTTCATTGACCACGCCCACTTTTTAATGGATTTTAGCTTAAAATGACTGTTTTTCAATAAATTTATATGAATTTCGACAAAAAATTTTGATACAAAAGTTGTAGATATTAGCATTTTCTAACTTAACTGTATATATTGTATGTGCCTCCGAACACTTTTGTGGGCGTGGCGTTAAAAAAAGTAATTTTTTTAGTTAAGAAGGCGAAGTTTTAGGCCGAAATGTATGCAACCACCTAGCATAAAGCATTCAACAGTTATATTTTTATATCCCGCCCACTTTTTGGAGGCGTGGCAGTTTTCTTTTTGGTATGGTCCGGTATTTTTCAGTCCGTCGTAGAAAAACTGACGGTTTTGCATACGCACTGTTGCACTTTCCCACTTGTTTTTTTGTTTTATAAGTAGTGCAAGCTTTAAAAAGGGGCGTGGTCCATCCGCACTTTATTACAAGCCATCAATATTAACATAGATGTTTTCAAGTTACTTTCAAGTCAATAGTCATTTTTTTGGTTCAAATTCAATATTTTTGTAAAATCGATCCCTAAAAAGGGGCGTGGCTGAAAACTTTGTTCAAACGAAATCTTGACTGAAGTATTGTTTATTAGAACCTGCTAATTTTTATTTCTTATTCTTTCCTAAATTAGGCTTAAGGCCTGTCGAAATTATGTTTTTCTATGGAGTATGAGATTTTTCTTCAATTCTGCCTCCAAATGTAGGCGCGACCCAAAGTCTTTTATGAAACAAATCTAGAACTAAATGCTTAGGTTAGGTTGACTTCATGTTTTCTACATAATATATTAAGCAAAAGCTTTTTTTCGACTTGAAACAAAATATTGAAAAAAATGTATTTGAGAAGAAAACTTTAAAATCGATGCCACGCCCATTGGAGGGGTTCAATCGATTAAATTTTTCTTTTTTATTTCTTACAATCATAAGAAGATGACAAACACCTTTTGCGACGTCTTAAAGTTATGAAAGCCGATTGTAAGCGTGTATGTGGGCGGATTTCTAAAGTTTTAACACATGCACTGATTCGGATAAGAAGGTACCCATGCAAAATTTCAGATCTTTAACACACACAGCGGGTCAATTCACCGCTAAGGCCAACCTAGTGTAAAATCCCAAAAGTCTTTTCAGAGTGTGTCCCCAAACAGACAGTCATAAGCCTTTTCCAAATCTACAAAACACTCGTAGACTTATCTACCATATTCCCAAAACTTCTTAGATATAACTCTCAGAGTGAAAAGTTGGTCAGGTCAAAAATCTTACTGCTTCTTTCCGAAACTATTTCACCAGGTCATCTGGAACTTCTTCACGAATACTTTTACGGAAGACTTAAGAATTGCTCTCTCACTGTTGTTTAATTATGGGTGTAAAAAAAACTTTATTCCTTAGTGTACCTTCAAAACTTCTACAACTTCTTTCTACAACTCATCGTTTTTAGTTACATCAGGTGAGGACGGAGGGATACCATGGAACAAAGGACGGATACCACAGCTAACTATTTAAATTTAAATGGGTAGCTTAAATTATTGAATAAATTTAGTGGGCGTTCCCTTGGGTGAATTTAAAAATTAAAAAATTTCAGCGGTCAAGCTGAAAACTTTCAGACACAAAAGCTGTTTACACACGGACAGACGGCCAGGCGGATCGACAGACATAGTTTACCCCATCCTCCTGGTGGTTTCGACCTTAAAGGCTTATACTTTTACAGTGATTATTTACTGCGATAAAAACTGCACATTTGGTAGGTTACGAAAAATGTTCCACATACGCCAGAGTGAGTGTACGAGCAATACAGTACACTCTGGCGTATGTGTATTTTCAATAGCTTCATTTTTTTTTTTTCTAAGTACTTATTAGGTACTTTAGGTAAGGTCTACTTAAATAATGTGAAAACTTTTCTTGAAAATAAAATTTTGGGTTCTGCGATATAACTCTGAAACTAAAAATCGTTTCGTGCCAAGACAACGTTCATCGTAATCTTTTCATGCCAGACATAGGCTTGGTTTTTGGGTTTACAGGTGTTCTGAATACACGTCTAGGTGTAAGAGGCTTACTGCCATCTGCCTCTTTAGTCTCTTATAACTTTAACTCAACTATGACTAGTTTTTCAGCTTAATTTGGCAATAAAGTTTTGCCTGGTATCCCAAAAAAGACGAGTAAAAGAAGTTGTTAAATTCAAACAGTTATGAATGGACTGTAGTCGAAAATTCGAAAAAGTGGATGGCTCCTTCATACATATTAATATACTAACTGAAAATGTGGTCCTTACTTATCTTTCGTACCTTTCATGTAAGCAAAATAAATTTTTTGTTTCATATATAGCTACCCGTTTACAACAACCAAATCCAAAAAAATACAATGATGATGAAAGCATTTACCAACCTAAATTCACAGTGCAGAGCATAAACAACTTCTTAATTTCTTATCTGGGTTGAGAAAAACTTACTTACTTAAGGTGGCGCTACAGTCCGGGGTGGACCTGGGCCTCAGCCAACAAGCTTCGCCAGCCAGCTCTGTCTCTAGCTAGCCGTCTCCAGTTTCGCACGCGAAGTTGGCTGAGGTCCCCTTCCACTTGCGTGCGCCACCTGAGTCTCGGTGCTCCTTTACCGCGCCGTCCCTGCGGTGTAGATTCGAAGATTTTCCGGGCCTGGGCGTTCGTGTCCATCCACTCTAGATGACCCCATCGTAGTCGTTGTGTTTTGACTCTTTTGGCTTGGTCGGTATCGCTGCACAGCCCGTACAGTTCGATGTTATATCTCCTCCGCTCCTCTCCTCCACTCTCCGTCTATGCAGATGGGACCGTAAATCGTCCGAAGAATTTTCCTCTCGAAGCAACCTAAAGTGTTTTCATCCGCCTTTGACAGGGTCCATGTTTCTGCACCGTAAAGCAGGACCGAGATGATGAGGGTCTTATACAAGGACACTTTAGTAGCTCGAGAGAGTGCCTGGCTACTCAATTACCTTCTTAGGCCAAAGAAACAGCGATTGGCAAGAGTAATCCTTCGTTTGATTTCAGCGCTGGTGTCATAGTCTGAATTGATAGCGGTACCCAGATAGACAAAGTCCCTAACTACCTCAAAGTTATAGCTGTCGATGGTGATGTTTTGTCCAAGACGTCGGTGCTGGGTGTCTTTTCTTGATGACAGCATATACTTGGTTTTGCCCACATTGACTGCTAAACCCATATTCGCCGCTTTCGTCCCAATACTCACGAAGGCTTCACTGACATCACGCTTTGTTCTACCGATTATGTCAATGTCGTCTACGTATGCGAGTAGTTGAACGGACTTTTGAAAGATTGTCCCTCTGGTGTTGGCGCGAGAGTTCTGCACAATTCTTTCAAGTATGATGTCAAAGAAGTCGCATGACAGCGCGTCGCCTTGTCTAAATCCCTTTTTGACAGCAAAGGGGTCGCTGAGGTCTTTGCCGACCTTGACGGGACAGCGTGAGTTTTCCATCGTCATCCTGTACAGACTGACGAGTTTGGGTTGAGAAAGGGGTTTTACGGAGCGTCCTCAGAAAATTAAAATAACACAAATTATACGAAAACAATCAGATGGCTGTAGTCGGAGTTGAAGCAATGAATGTGCATTTACATGTCTTCCAGCAAACAACAGGATCAAACTTATTCTTGTGTAAATGAAGCCGGACAGTTGTTGATCATAACATGTTAAAGAAATTTTGTGCGTAAAATTTGAATATGCCTGCAAATTGACCCTGTCCGTTGGAAAATTGTCTCTCTCACGAGTTTCCGGTTCCAGTACTGTTTTGAGTAATTTGTTTTGTAAGAATCTAAGATGTGAGTTTTGAGTTATTTTAATGCCAATGCGAAAAAATTCGACAGTTAAATATTCGTCCTTTTTCGTCAAGGATAATAACTAAATATCTTACTTATGTTTACACATTCTCACAGATTACTCTACAACTGGCAACATTCCGCATTTATATGCCAAACAATAAAACTTTTATCCTCGCTGTGCGCATCGCACGTCCTTTCCACCAGATTGCGAGCCTGTCTGAGAAATTGTCTTCCAGGAAAAAAAAACGTATTCCCGCTTCGGAAGCTTCTCGCTCATTAATGACAGAGAAAGTTCAATTCACAAAGTCCACAAGCAGTGCCACTTCAAGGCGAATTCTAATTACACTTCTTAATAAATATTTGCGAGACTTTTCCAGTTGGCTGCGTTTGAAAAGTCATATTTTGCAGAAACTCTAGTTGAAACTTTTTAGTTGCTCTTTGGATGAAGTGCATCCTGCAGCTGTGTAGTAGATGCTAGATGGAAGTAATTTTTGCTTCATGCACACAATGTAATGTTAAATTTTTAAAAGATAATTGAATTTGACTTTTTGCGACAAGATGTTGGAATTATAATGCAACATTTTGAAAACACTTGCAGCAAGATTTTATATTATTTACAATGCACAGGAGCTATGGATGTGCAAAGTTTGACAAAAGAACGGGACTCAAAATGTTCATGTTTGTTCTTTTCCTTTGAAAACCCCGAGAGGCAAAAAGTTGAAAATAAAATAAATTCATTTGTAAGAGCCCTTTAAGATGCCACTCCTCGTCAAGGATATTTTTTTTTCAAATGCGATTCTTAAGCCTTTAGTTTCTTATCTTTTCTACCGACTTGCAACGCGGTTATGGGTTGATATGCACTGTGTATTTTTGGCACTGCGAAGGTGTATTTTTTTTAAGATAGTTAAATTTGCATTTCATATTTTTAACCAAAATTTTATATAAAAAAATTAGGCATTTTATGTGGAGAAATAATTGATATTATGATAGCTTCAACTTTTAAACAAAATTTGACCGGGAATTTCGGTTACCATATTCGCAGCCAGGACACTAAAAAGATAAGCAAAATTAATACAACAAATTAAACTAGGACGTAATGTTAACTTGTTCTTCAGAATTCTTGGCACATTGTTGTAAATTCCTGTAAATTGAAGCAACGTGTTTCTTCGAATAGTATAAAAATGAAAATGGGTTAACATCTTCGCGTCCAATATGTTTGGCAAAGTTAAAATTGTCTTTCAGAAAAAAAGTTCTTCGTTGAAATTAGAAGCCATCTTTTCATGCTGTTGAGAGTTATTATTGTAGAAAAATAGTAATAATAAAACAAACTGTCATAAATAATAATAAAAATAATTTGTGATGATACAAAAATCACAATGATCTAGGTTGCATAAAACTACCTAACTACGCACTTGTTGAGTAAACAATTTTCCATTGGCTTCAATGGCATCCGACTTCCATCTTAACCATAAAAAGTACTGATTAAAACATCTACCTAATTATCTATACTGGTATCCCAGAAGGTAAAATGATTTTCGTGTGAGACCTAGGGCAAAATTAAACGAATGCAAGTACAAAAACAGCAGCACCAACAACAACAATCCACTATCAACATACGAGAAGAAATTACGTGAATGTCATAAAATGCCCGACGTAAGGGTTTCAGTTTTAGCAGAACTAACAACAAAGCCTCACATTACAACGCCAAGCGAGTGCTGTGTTGAGTAGAATGATGAGATCCCTGATAAGCTATGCTAGTATAAAGGTATGGTGCCGCGATGCGATGCTTTGCAGACATCATGAACGAAATTAATGAAAGGATCTTTACGAGGAAGGGATTCAACTGTGGCCCGTTACGCTGGCTCGTAAATATTCGAAGAAAGCTAATTAAGTAGCCAACTTTTGTAGTTTTGCCAACACTTGCTTGCTTCGTCATATCAGGTGAAATGAATACAAAAACACACAAAGGATACCATACATACGCAAAGGTAAAAGAATGATTTATTACCCGGTTTGTTTTGTGTGCGCGCGTAGCCATTAACTGTGAGGGGTTGGTAGATTTTATTAATTAATTTTTTATTACTTTCATTGTTGATTTGCTTTCTTAATTCACTGGTTTATGTATGCCATAAATAGTAAGTGTAGTATGAGTGGGGGAAGAAACACGAAAGCAGAAATTAAATTGTTATTCTATGAAGAGTGGGAGATATAGGCCGTCGGGCATCGTTTGAGGTTCGCTTAATACTGTTTTTTTTTTTACATAATTGGATGTCAGTAAAAACGATTTATTATTTCGATAGGCAGCTCTATTTTCTAAAATTGTATGTGTTTTTAAATTATAACAGTTAAAAATTCATTCAGCATATAGTAGATAGCGCACAGTATGGGCTATCTTTCCTAAATGTCTGAATGTGACTGACCGGCATGTCCATGTTATACCTTTAACGGAGTCCCGAATCCACGCCACGTCTCTAAGAAGACAAAAAACCTAAGCTGGACCCCATTACCTAGCAACTTTTGAAGTATATTATGTGCTAATGATAGCTAGATATGACGAATAAATTCTAGCTCAAGTCGGGATATGCAATTTCGTCTTAATTTTCTGGTCAGTTTGTTATGATCTGAACAAAGGACCATGCCCTCCCAGTGTTACTTCATGCTAGTTTAATTTTAAGAATCACTTCGTTACGGAGACAAACTGAAAGCCCTTTTGTTCCTCTTTGCTATCTATGATCAAATGCAAAGAGTAAGCCCATTCGAAATTGCAATGGAATTTTAATTGGCAAAATTTTAAACTAGGAAACTGAAATTTGGTGCATAAGTTCACTGCTATCCAAAGCAATACAAATGTTCAGATTTTTTAAGTCCGCCCACAGATACGCCCACAATCGGTCTAAATGTGCAACTATCTCCAGAGCTTTCAAAATTCAATATTTGGCATCTTCTAATGACTGCTAACCGTAAGAAAAGTTAAATTAAATCGATAATCTTCCTCCACTGGGCGTGGCATAAATTTAAAGTGTAAATTTTCAAACCAATTTGTAATTGAATACAATTTGTTACAAATCGAAAAAATATTACACGATGTACTATGTAGAATACAATAAGTCCTACATTTCGTTCACAGAATATTTTGGGCCACGCCCACATTTGGAGGCAGAAATAATGAAAAATCATATTATTTTCATAATAATGAAAATAATGAAAAATTAAAAAAAAAAAGAACGACTAATTTCGACTGGCCTATTTCGAAAGCCTATTTAAGAAAAGAATAAGAAATATAAACTAGCACGTAAAGTAAACAAGACTATTCTAGATTTCGTTCCTAGAAACTTTTTAGTCACGTCTACTTTTAATTCGAATTAACAAAAATTTATAATTTGCACCAAAAGGAAGCATTTTTGTTTACATTTCAGTGTTACTTAGAGATATCGATGCTAGTTGGACCACGCCCCTTTTTAAGATTTTCGATGTGACGATGGCAGGATTCGAACCCAGGCCTCCGGCGTAGTAAGCACACACACTAACCACTACGCCACGGCACCCCACAAAAATCAATATTAGTAAGGAAATATCCAAGTTTGCGGCTAAAATGTACGCAAAAATGTAATTTTTTTGGTTCAAATTCAATAATTTTGTGAAACTGACCTCATGGGCGTGGCCAGAAACTTTGTATAAACGAAATCTAAAATAGAGTCCGGGGTACTTTTAGTTCTAAATTTTATTTCTTATTCTTTCCATAGTAAAGCTTAAAAGCAGTGGGAATCTATGTTTTCCTGGGAGTTATAGGTTTTTCTTGAATTCTGTCTCTAAATGTGGGCGTGGCCCAAGACTTTGTATGAATCAAATGAAGAAGCAAGTATTTGCTACAAAAAAATTCTCCGATTTGGAACAAAAATATTGAATAAATTGCATTTGAAAGTCTACTCTCTAAATCAACGATGCAACACCCACCAGGGGTGGTCCGCCGATTTTGCTTTTGCTTTATAAAGGGTCCGCCAAATAACCTTTTCTTGAAAATGCTATAAAAAAAAACTACTAAATATATGCTCAAATTCCTTTTCCAATTGGAAAGTACAATCCTTCCGGTTAATAATGGAAAATAATTTCATTCAAATGGCTGCCTTGGCTGGCCATGCAGTAGCCTTCACGATCAGTTCAATTTTCAAGCACAATATTGATTGTGTGCAACTTTATTTCACCAATGGCTTCACGAATATTGTCCTTTGAAGCGTCAATTGTCCTTGGCTTGTCGGCGTAACACTTACGTCTTGTGGCACCCCACAAATAATAGTCCAACGGTGTCAAATCGCAGCTCCGAGGCCAAACGACATCAGCTCTGCGGCTGATAATGCGATCTTCAAAAACAGGGTGCAAATCATCGAGTGTAGCTTCAGCTGTGTGGCACGCAGCGCCGTCCTGTTGAAACCAAGTGTTGCCAATATCCACTTCTTCAATTTTTGTGAACAAAAATTCGTTCAACATGGCCCATTAACGATCGCCATTGACTGTAACGGCCACTCCTTGCTCATTTTCGAAGACAAATGGCCCAATTATGCCTTTGGACCCAAATCCGCACTATACAATGACTCGTTTTGGGTGTGTCGGCATTTCAATGCATGCGTGCGGGTTTTCTATGCGCCAAATGCGACAATTTTGCTTGTTTACATACCCGCCAAGATCAAAATGAGCTTCATCTGAAAAGATGATTTTTTTTGCCAATATCGGCATCTTCTCTAAGTCGATCACAGGCCCACTTAGCGAAGCCTATTCGTTCAGCGGAAGGATAAAACTAATTATCTGTCAAATCTGACATAAGCTAAGTGTTACCATTCACGAAATAAGCACTATAGTTGAAAAAAAACGTTAGATGGCGGACCCTTATATTTTGTATTCATTAAAAGATGCTTAATGTCAAATTTTACCATGAACATTTAGACCCATTGTGGGCGTGTCTGTGAGCGTATTTAAAAAAATTTAGCACTAATATTGCATCAGATGACAGAGAGCCTACGTATAAAATTTCAGCTTTCTAGCTCAAAACTTAAGGCCTAAAAATTGGTGACATACGGTCGGACGGACATGACTCATTCAACTCAGAATTCGGTCTCGATCATAATATGCCCTTACAAGGTCTTGGGGGCCTATCATTTTTATTTCTTTTTGTTACATTTTCGCCTGTACCAAATTTAAGATACCCCATTCCTGTGGAATAGGGTATAATAAGGGTTTTACTTACTTACTTACTTAAGGTTGCGCTACAGTCCGGGGTGGACATGGGCCTCAGCCAACAAGCTTCGCCAGCCAGCTCTGTTTCGCACGCGAAGTTGGCTGAGGTCCCCTTCCACTTGCGTGCGCCACCTGAGTCTCGGTGCTCCTCTACCGCGCCGTCCCTGCGGTGTGGATTCGAAGATTTTCCGGGCCGGGGCGTTGGTGTCCATCCGCTCTAGATGGACACTTTAGTTGCTCGAGATAGGGCTTTGCTACTCAATTGCCTCCTTAGCCCAAAGAAACAGCGATTGGCAAGAGTTATCCTTCGTTTGATTTCAGTGCTGGTGTCATTGTCTGAATTGATAGCGGAACCCAGGTAGAAAAAGTCCCTAACTACCTCAATATGGGGTAGATAGCTCAACATACCAGCTGTCGATGGTGATGTTTTGTCCAAGACGTCGGTGTTGGGTGTCTTTTCTTGATGACAGCATATACTTGGTTTTGCCCTCATTGACTGCTAAGCCCATATTCGCCGCTTCCATCCCAATACTCACGAAGGCTTCACTGACATCACGCTTTGTTCTACCGATTATGTCAATGTCGTCTGCGTATGCGAGTAGTTCGACGGACTTTTGAAAGATTGTACCTCTGGTGTTGGCGCGAGAGTTCTGCACAATTCTCTCAAGTATGATGTTAAAGAAGTCGCATGACAGCGCGTCGCCTTGTCTAAATCCTTTTCTGACATCAAAGGGGTCGGTGAGGTCTTTGCCGACCTTGACGGAACAACGTGAGTTTTCCATCGTCATCCTTCACAGACTGACGAGTTTGGTAGGGATGCCAAAACTAGACATTGCGCTATATAGCTCGTCTCTACAGATGCTGTCATACGCGGTCTTGAAATCGATGAAGAGGTGGTGTGTATCGATTTGGAATTTCGGGGGTTTCTCCAAGATCTGCCGCAGTGTGAATATTTGATCGATGGTGGACTTTCCTGGCCTAAAGCCACACTGGTATGTGCCTATCAGATTGTTGACAAACGGCTTCAGGCGTTCACACAGTACAGCAGAAAAGATCTTGTAATAAGGGTTTTATCAGAGTCTAATTAGTCTAATAGAGTTTATAGTCTAATTTTTCGCTGTGACATTTTTCAAGCAGACATAATTGATATAAACAAAGTCTTGTCCTGGTTTAGGAATATATTGAAGGATATACGAAGCATACCCAATCATATGTGTATATTTTCGGAAATCGTGCCACCAAGTATCTCGAATCGATTTCTATTAATTTGAGAGTAGCCCTTAAATTTTGATCTTCTCTTAAGGATATAGAACAGGACGCTAAGACGGTGTCACGAACCCTTTCCTAACAGAATAGATAGTTCAATCTGCTGGGACATAATTTTAGAGTAAAAGTACACCTACTGAAGATTAAACATAATGACGCGTGTTTTGTAATATCTAAAACCATAATTCAAAAATTCAGTGAAATTCACAAAAGATGTGCAAGCTATAGCAGAAGCTTTTATAAAATGCACTGTTGCACTTTTCCACTAGTTTTATTTAGCCCCACAAAACCTTTCTCATAAATATCCGCGCAGTCAAGGCTCTCTCTTCTACAAGAACTCAAAAAAATTTCCGTGTCTTGTACAAACCCCTTTCTAGAAGGTGTATACGCCTATTATGACAGCGAATTCGCCTTCAGCCTTCATTGTATGCATTCCCTGATTGTTGTGGTTGACTTCAAGTTGACTGCAACAACTGTTGCTGCTGCGGTTGGGTTTGTGTGAAAATAGGACATTCAATTTGTGTTTGTGGCTGTGTTGCCTCGACACATAAACCGAAACGTTTGTTGTGCCATTGTTTGTGTTTATGGTCTGTATTTCCTTCCGACAGTAGCCCAAGGTAAGGTCTTAATTGGATAGAAACCCAGCTAGGGTAAACTCAGCGTTTTGTGCAAGATTTCTGTGTCATCTGGTATTGTTGTGTTGGCCGACATTCCTAACAATTGTCTGGAGTGAATAGAAGGAATTTCAAAGAAGGCTTGTAGTGTAAATATCATACTAGAATGAAATTCCTGGCGAAAAATGTAGGTGTGCTTACATATCTTTGTCTATGGAATGAGAATCACTACAGCATTTTTGGGAACTTCTCATAAGCTGCAACTCGAGTGAATAACCTATCAGGGTTATTGAACTTATTTACTGGCTTACAGACAAATTTAAATAATTTTTAAATCTAACTCACAGGGAGATATTTTGAAGGAATTCTCAAGAAAATTAAATGATGTGAACTGACCGTAATTCCCCTGCTCCTAAGTTACATTTTTCAAATATAAATAATTTATTGAGGAAAATAATTTCATCCGAAACAATTAAAAGGCCTGAGGCTTAAGTAATTGCATGAATAAATTTGAAAATTCGTACAAAAGCAATCACATGAATAAGGTGGAATAAAAAAAATACTAACAAAATTTTTCCAGCCACCATCGGTTCAATAAATTCACAATAACTGAAAGCTATTGCTCGCGTATCAGGCGTCCTTTTCCCCCCAAAAGTTACGGCAACAGGTTAGCTGTGAAGTTAAGCTATTGTACTTGGTGTTTCGTAATCCTTTGAAATTTATTGGCGTCGATATTACCGAGTTCATTGAATACTCGCTGAACAAAGGAAAAGGGGAAACGTGTTAGCCTAAGCACCAGACAATATGTTTCATTTCCATATTAATTTGTTTTTTATTTCACTTATTGTTCGTAGAAAGGAATATTTTGAGCGAGTTTTTGGGTAAAAAACACCGTCAAGCATGAAGACATACGCCGAGCTGTCCGTCGGCTTTTATTGAAGGCTTACCCCATCTAAATTCTTATTTCGTTCTTTACCTTTCTTATTTCGTTTTTTAATATGCTTCGAAGAACTTGTGTAAGAAACGGCAATTTAAAAATATTTGAACGCAGCTTGCTTTCTACGCGTTTTTACTTTATTTTAACCAAATCTGAGCAAGATTGCTTTTGCCGTTAAGATAGTAGAAGATTTAAAAAAAATGTTTTTGAAAATGCTTTTAAGTTGTTAAGCTAAGTCTCAGAAGGTTTTGAAACTTTGAGATTCGCTGTAATTTTCCTTAAAATTTTGGACAATTTCTGATACGAGTCCTTTTTTTATGAGATTTCTCTTAGTAACACCGGTAATAAGGTGAGGGGCACGTTCTTTCAGGCATTTGTGCGATTTTTTTTTTCGAAAATGCTTCAACATGGCAGTATTAGGTTAGGCTAGGTTGTTGGGCTGATGGAGCGAGATAACCTGCGCCTCATCGCGTAGGGGGATAATCCTTGTTATATGGATGTTCCGCTTCCTTCTTACTCCGTGTTGAGTTCCTGGAGCCACCTTATTGATTTAACATACCTGGAAAGAGATGTTAGTGTTGCGTTTGAAAGTTCTAAGATGTCATGGAAGAAGTAGCTTCCTTAAGTTCTTTTCCTCAACTGACTTAGACTGGGACAGTGGCACAGAAAGTACGAGGTGTGTCCTCGCAGCAATCCGTAACGCCACATCCTCTGCAGATGTCGTCAATGTCGGGATTAGTTTCATAGCATGGAGTCTCCAAAGATTGTGGCCAGTATGTATACCTACTAGTAACGACAGAGTCTTCCGGTTGCTCTGATGAACGCCTTAGTTCGGGACTTATCATATCAAGGCCACATTTGTCTTGAGATTTCACAGGCGGACAAGGATGTCCATTTTGTATTTGCATTCATCCGAATCTTGTTTTCCACCCGCCTTCTATGGTCACAGAGTGGAGGTTTGATCCATTAAAGGGCTTGTTGAGGATCCAATGTTGACCCATGTCGTGCAAGCTCATCGTATTTTTCGTTGCCACGAAAGTTCCTGTGACCAGCAGAGTGCTGTCTTACATTGAGCTGTGAGCCAAGAACCTTTAGGTCCTTGCGACAACCCGACAGTATTAAAACTTTTTTTGAAAAAGATGACTCGTTTAATTTAAGTTGCTTTAACACGTGTTATCCATAAACTGCTTTTCGCACTAAGCGGTTCAAAAGTTATGGCCTCAAACACTTTGAAAAACTCATCAATTTTCAACTCTTCATATCTCAAAAACTTTTCAATATTTAAAAAAAAGCAGACTTCTTAGATAAAGTTCAGTGTTTACTTAACTACATTTTCGTTTTTCTAGATCTTGCTTGCTAAATTTTATTGAAAACTTTTAATCCATTTTCCCATGAAACTTCAAACTGTAAACCCTTATTTGTGTTAAAGACAGTTTAAGAGCACACAAAATTTTGTCTTTCTACGCCTTACCGTTCAGAAGTTATGACGCGATTGGACGGACGGACGGACAATGTAGTGTTGCCATATGAGGTCCTTTTTTTATTTTTAGACGGACCGCTGCAAAAATGCATTAAAACGAATTGGAACGCTTAAAAAATGTGGTTGATGCACAAGGCCGTTTGATCACAAAAAATCTTTTTCCGGATGCATGTTTGGGTTTTTTATGTGGCGTTTGAGTTTTTCAGGACAAGCCATTGTGATTCAAATATTTTCCCAAAATATATTCGCAGAAACACACAGCTTTGTAACACTGGGATATTTATTTTTTTACTTGAGTACGGAAATCTATGGCACAGTGTATTCGCACACTGTGCTTTGGGTAAAAAAGCAGATCACGCCTTTTGAAGCGTTTTCATAGGCTTGTTGCCATGCTTCTTTGATAAAAATGCATCATCATTCGAAAATTTTCAAAACAGAAAGGTGTCTCCTATATCTCGAAGAAGTCTTTTTTGGAGCACTTAATATTGCCTTAAAAAATTTGGCAGATTTTTTTACAGCTTAAGATGGAGTCCTTTTATCGACTTTCCATCCTACTAATAAAGTTCATTGGGGTCGTCCTGGTCTTTTATTATGCTCGTGTGCGAAATTATTTGAATGTAATGCACAAAGTAAATAATAGAATAAGATCAATGAAGCGGATTTTCTTGTTGGAAGGAACTAAAATGATTAAGTTAAATGAGTAAATTGAATAACATAAACGACATGATTAAAATGAAGAAATTGAGTAAGCTTCAAATAAGCTAAACAAATTGGTCCTAAAATTGATGAATGACTGCAAATTATCACTTAACATCTCAAATAAGGTTCATTTCTTCTATTATCCATTTGTATTTCTGTTTTTGCTTAGATACTCACTCATGGGTCCCATTGATATTTGAAGGTCCTTTTGCTCAGTGTAGGGAATAAATCGCTAACAAGGTTATTCTATCCGTATGCTGTGAATAAATTTGCATGTCAATTTGTTAAAATCATCCTTCTGAGTGAAGTACTTTTTTGTCCTTTTCAACAAAGCTCTTCTCATTTCACTCATTTATAAAACTGACACTCCTACCACCGCATTGTCGTTCGTTAAAGCATTTGTATTCATTCTTAGATGTAAACGAGATTAATTACATTTCCCCATGTGTACAATCCAAGGCGAAAGCCGTACATCGAAACACACACTCCCAAGCGCTACCGGAGAAGATAGTTCAATTCCGAGCACATAGAATTGTCGTTTAACCTCCTTTACCACCTACAACTTGGGTCTCGTTCGAATAAAATCCATCTCTTCTTCTTGTTTACCAACTTATAATCAGCAATGTAACCATGTATCCAGTCGTCCTCTGCATTTGTACATTGTATTCATGGTAGCTAAACCGGGACCGACTGCATTCCTAATACCTCATACTATTCGAATCTTAATTGGATGGCATTCCATTCTGATCCGGGATCTACCAGAATGGAGATGTAAATGCAAGTGTTCCACTACTGGGAAGGACTAGACGCTGGAGACGGATAGCTCCAGTGCAGTGTGAGAAAAAAACTTTTATCTGCACTGCTTCGTCGGTAGTGCCATGCCATACAATTAGCATATTTAACATTCCTTGAAATTTGTTTAAATTAGCTTCATATGTAACCTACGTCGTGTTGTCGAAGGGTTGTCCATTTTTTGTACTAGTAACTAATGGAAAAGTATATTCCCGGAGGAGTGACAGGCAGAATTAAAAATGAGTTGTTTGAATTTTGAAAATGTTTGCTTTGCTAATTATTTACGTCGAATAGGTGAACTTTTTGTTCTGGTGACGGTGATCACTAGGGAACTGTTCTTTCATTTGTTTTAAGGTAAAACTTTTTCTACTGGTTGGTGATTGTATGCATTCACATTGGAGCCATCTGGAACTTCAGCTGTTGGTAATGCGGATGCAGGCACATACGATGACATGAGTGCTGTACAATGGAAAAGAGGCTTATTTTAAGGTTGTTCATAATTTATAATTTTATACAAATGGATTTATAAAAAATTGAGTTTGACATAAAGTTTGCCAACAAAAAAAAAATGAAATATGTTAAACTGGAGTTTTTCAAACTTTTAATAAATCAGTGCTTTTAAAATTTACCACAGTTTATTTATTGTTAATTTATTACAACGAGAAGTCTTTAATGACAAATGTTACCCTCGAAGGGTCTTGTCAAACATTCGCTTGGACATATCCGTTGAAATTATTTTTAAGACTGCACCGGCTGGAGTTCAAAAACATGAGTTCCTAAGGGTGTGCGAGCAATGTCACAGATAAACAGCTGGTAGGTATAATCAGAGACAATTTGAAATTTTACGTTAAAACTGTTATATTTACGATAAGGTTTCTCTTGATGTAAGATTGACGATTGACGATGTAAGATTGATGTCAGTGACCCATATACCAAAAAAAAAAAAATTAACATTATAAGGGAAGAATGACGGAGTTTTAGCAGAACTTTATTAATGACTCATATTTATTCGGCCTCTCGCTTTCGCTACAAGTTTCGCAAAAAATAAAAGACCTTCAAGTCTGAAGACATGTATATGGAGCAGCCCGTCGGCTATTGTAATTTAATTTAACGCCCCCATAGGGGCATTTCTTTGGCTTAATACAAGCAGTTACTAAAACTAAATCTTAAACAATCTAAACATAAAACTAAACTTAAGAGAAACTAAAGAACCTGGTAAGGGTGAGGTGGAGGTTAATTATGATTTAAGCGCACGCTTAACAGAGGATTTACTGTTGATTACTTCAAAGAAATCGCCAGAGGCAATCGCTTTGCGAAGCATCCTGTTGACGGGCTCATTCTTTCCGTAGTCAGTACGATGAAAGGGAAGATGGAAGAGAGGGACATGTCTCAGACGGCGGGGGTCGGTGTTAAAATTATTCTGTTGGAGGAGGTATGGACTATCGATCTTAACAGTTAGGAGCTGGTGTACAAAAAGTATGTCAGCAACATCGCGACGTAAACTTTAGGTTAGGAGGTTGAGTAATTTTAGGCGGCATTCATAGGGGGGAAGGTTGCAAGGATCATCCCAATTAAGACCGCGCAGGGCGAAACGAATAAATCTGCGCTATACGGTTTCAATTCTTTGGATATGGATCTGACAGTAGATCAAACAAAGACAGTGACAAAACTTGACTGGCGTATTCCCGAAGAGATCTTTAAAAGGTTGTGTAGAGGACTTTAGTAACATATGGAAATTAACAAAATTAGAAGGTGGGATCAGAGGTTATGGAAGATCAGGCGTTAAATTGAATGACACTCTGTTTTTTTTAGGGAGGCAGAGGAAGTGTTAAGACTATCCGAAAGAGAACGAGCAAAATCAGGGAGGGAGTTGGAAAAGTCAGGATATCTACCTTATTTAAGATACCAGTTCCGGGAAAACGAAGGTTGTTTAGAGGCAGTGCAAGAGGGTTTCGCAGAAGGATTAGGTTTTGTAGGGGTGGGAACTAATTTACATTTTATTAGGACAATACCGTTAGTAAAAAATTTATTGTCAAAAACGTTGGAGAAGAGCCACGAATACCTTTTTGGCAGGCAAAATTGAAAGTTCTTCTGCTTAGAACGCGACGGAGACAGTTCTATGTATTCCGAGATCACAATAAAAAAATTACGTTGGAAGAAGTTGCGCAGCCAGGAGACGTCTGCAAACTGCGGAGCATTTTTGAGTAGGTTTTGAAACTTTAAAATTCGCTATGGACAATTTCTGGTATGTGTGATTTTTTTCATATAATTTGTCCAAACAACGCCGGATATAAGGGCGGACACACACGTTTGTCTAGCATTTTTGTGGTTTCTTTTTGTTTAATTTTTGTTTTATTTTGTGCTGCTTAAAACGTGTGTTCAATATTGGCTTTGCGCACTAAGCGGTTCAAAAGTTATGGCCTCAAACACTTTGAACAACGTCACCCATTTTCAGCTTTTCAGTTCTCAAAGACACAACAATATTTTCCAAAAATTGCATTTTTTCGTTAAAGCTCAGTATCTATTTAACCCAAGATTCACTTTTCTTGGTCTTGCCTAACCTCTAATCCATTTTCTTATGAAATTTCAAACTTTAATTTTACCATTATTACTGCTTTAAACAAAATTGCCCTCGTTGTATTTTCTGACTTTTTCCGCAGTTTAAGAGCAGACAAAATTTTGTTTTTCTACGGCTTACCATTCAGAACTTGTAACGCAATTGGACGAACGGACAACGTAGCGATATCATAAAAGGTTCTTTTTCCATTTTTGGACGAAACGCTAAAAACAAACAATTAAGTACGAAACCATCCATACACAAAGAAGTCTATCGGCTTTTGTTGCAAGGTTGGCGCAGGTAAAAAAAATATTGCCTATTTTATGTATAGTGCTGTTCAGTGTGTTTAGGCCTCTATTTATTTTTTCTATAGACAATTTTTAAGTTTCATAGCACATTGACATATCATACGCATCTTGAAAGCTTAGGTTAGGCTAATGGATGACCCTATGGCAACAATCAGGGCTTACTTAGACCCACAGTTTAGTCGATTGTGTCCATTTGAGAACCTTGTTAAAACCTAAATTAAACCGCTGTTAAAAGCTCAAAGTGCCGCTGTTATACAAATCTTGTTATAGCTCAAATTTTTTACCACCGTCCATAGCTATTTTATGCGTCTGCACGTATCGAGCTCAAGTTTTACTAAAACTTTTAAACATTTCCAATATAATGTTGTTAAGATGTTTGTTAAATAAAGATCTTCGCGTCTTTCATACTGAATTGTTTTCTGAAGTATTTAAGTTCCGCTTAGTATTATTTGTATTATTTAAAAAAGTATTAGTATTATTTAAAAAATCATGATTATGGGAAAGTCAATCAAAATAATTACATGGAATGCAAACGGCCTTTTGCAAAAAATTGACGAACTAGAAGTATTCCTACGGAAGAATAATGTAGACATATGCCTGATTTCGGAAACCCACTTTAAAAAGGGTTCAGCACGCAAAGTAAAAGGTTACATTGACTATCACGCGCATCATCCTTCAGAAAATTCGAGAGGTGGATCCTCTCTCTACATTAAAGACTGCATTAAGCACTCCAAAAACAAAGAAATAGAACTTGACTCTATGCAAATAACCTCAGTCTCAGTAAAATTAAGTCACATAAATTACAACATCGCGACGAGCTATTTTCCTCCGCAGTATCGGCTGGCAGATGAAGATCTTGCTCTGCTCTTTGATTCACTTGGGTCAAACTTTATCATCGGCGGGGACTTTAACGCGAAAAATACTTTTTGGGGCTCACGGTGCAATTCAACAAGAGGCAGAGCCCTCTTTAAAGCAAGTACAAAACGCAAGTACAAACTTCTTATCGACGGGAAAGCCAACATATTGGCCAACCGACAGAAATAAAATACCTGATCTCGTCGACTTCTTTATCGCCAAGGGGGTACCTCGTTACCTTACGAACGTAGAAGAACGCTTTGATCTCTGTTCAGATCACTCGGCAGTTCTTTTGAAAATCGGCGGAAGCCTAGCGAAAAAGAATAGAGCGCCTAGATAAACTAACAACAACACCGACTGGGACGGCTTTAGAATGCAAAGAAAACATAGCTTTAAATGTACCGCTCAAAACGCCACTTGATATAGAAGACGAATAAGATAAACTCGATAACCTGCGTGGAATAACACTTCTTTTCGGAGGTCCGAATTATCGAACAGCGGAACAATATATCCGCGAGAAATAGAAGAGCTAATATGCGAAAAGAGGAGAGCGCGCAAGAGATGGCAACGTTCGCGAGCACCCCCGGATAAGATCATCTTGAACCATCTTTCTGACAAACTGAAGCACGAACTTCAAGATTTTAAAAGTCACGAGACTACTGCTTACCTCGAAAGGTTGACTGCCGATAAAGTTTCGAACTACTCTCTTTGGAAAGCAGTCAAGTCAGTTAAGAAGCCTATAGCACACTCTGCGCCATTAAGAAAAGACAACGGCTAATGGGCAAGAGAAGACAAAGAAAAAGCGGATTTATTTGCAGATTACCTAGAAGAAACATTCAAACCGTTTGACGGAGAACCGTTGGTCGAGGAGCTCAGTCCTTATGCGGTACAAGATAATTATAGAATAAAAACCGTGTCATTGTCTGAACTTCGGCAAACGATAAATAGTCTGAAAAACAACAAATCCCCTGGCTACGACTTAATTACTAGCGAAATTCTAAAGGAGCTACCGAAAAAAGCTTTGGTCAAGCTACTCTACATCGTTAACGCCTCTATGAGAATTTTATACTTTCCAAGGCAAAAGAAAGTGGCCGAGGTCATAATGGTTCTGAAACCAGGAAAATGTCCGAACGACAAAAAGTCATACAGACCTATTTCGCTACTGCCGATTATATCTAAGGTGTTCGAGAAACTGTTGCTTAAAAGGTTGCAACCAATTATTGAAGAAAGACGTTTGATTCCGGATCACCAATTCGGATTTAGAAAAAAACATTCAACAATCGACCAGGTCTATCGAATAACAAACGAAGTCGAAAAAGCTCTGGAAGCGAAAAAGATATGTACTAGCGCTTTTCTCGACGTATCGCAAGCCTTCGACAAGGTGTGGCACGAAGGCCTGAAGTACAAGTTAAGGCTTAGCTTACCAGAACAACTCTATAGAATCTTAGAGTCTTACCTTAAAGACAGAATCTTTCGCGTAAGGTACGAAAATGAGTACTCGGAATTCAAAGAGATAAATGCCGGTGTCCCGCAAGGAAGCGTTCTCGGCCCAATATTATTTTTGCTTTATACAAGAGACATACCCCACGATGAGGGAACAATTTTAGCTACGTTCGCAGACGACACTGTTATTCTCGCTGTTGATACGACAGTTGAATTATCAACAGGGAAACTTCAGCGCGCTTTAGACAAAATATGCGACTGGACGAAGAGCTTGCGAGTCTTCCTTAACGAGACTATAAAAAGATAAACAACAAACCTTTATTCATTAACTCGGTACCAATCCCGTACTCAAGTGAAGCGAAATATCTAGGAATGACTCTAGACGCAAAACCTAAATGGAAGCCGCACGTTAAAAAGAAACGCGACGAGCTCGAAATTAGGTTTAGAGAAATGAATTGGCTTATCGGAAGATTTTCGAAACTAAGCATACATAACAAACTGCTTTTGTATAAGCAGGTGCTAAAACCATCTTGGACGTACGGTATACAACTCTGGGGTTGCACTAAACCAAGCAATATATCTATTTTAGAAACTTTTCAAAATAAGACACTCAGAGCAATAATTAATGCTCCATGGTACATAGGAAATAGCGATCTACACCGAGATCTAGGAATCGCAACCGTGTCTGACGAGGTAACAAACTTTGCGCGTCTTCGCAGATATTGCAACAGTGAAATTATCCGAACTTTGGATCAGACAAATCTTACGCGCCGACTACAACGAATGAGACCGTTAGATCTAGCAGCATAAGATTAAACCGCATAAATGGACGGTATTGTAGGTGCCTTCATAAGAAGGCAGCCTACCACACGCGATTACTACAAAAGCTTGAACTACTTGTTAAAGAAACTTAGTCGTAGTCTGACGGAAAATGGGAGGTTTTTTAGTGAGTAAGAATCTCACACTACTACGAGCACGCGCGGCCGGTCCTCGTAGTGCCTATGAAGGTTTTTCCTACCCACGGAACAAAAAAGTATTATTTGTGATGGAAATTCACAGCAGATGATTTAATGTCAAAAATCATCTGCTCCAAGACAAATACGGCATTTTGGAGACCCTTTTCTTGTTTGACTTTGAAGAGGTGACATCTTAATCGGCGGCGGTGGTGCCCTAAATAATATCATTGCCTATTTCGACCAGTGCATTTTTTGCTTTTTCGGTAAAGGGCTTAATGGCCTCAGCCTGTGACTCCACCCAAAAAGATATGCATCTTATATATTCACCACGTTGTTAATAACTTTATTTACCGCGCTGATTTGAGGGTGGGGCCCAAGGATTGAGGTCTCTTGAAAGGAATTTCTGAGCCTTCACAAGCTAGTTTGTCGGCTTTCTATTTACCGTCAATTTCGTGACCGGGAACCTACCACGGTTAGGTTTTGTTTCTTGATCTAAGCGTCTGTAGGATATGGAAGTAGTGTATAACTGAATTGGAATCAATAACGTGAAAGCTAAGACGTTTTTAGCTGCTAACTGATATATACATAAATATGGATGCACCTTTGATACCAGAGATTCAGATATGGTTGGCGCAGTCTTGAATGGTCAAATTCAGCCCCTGTACGCCTACGCTTACTCCCGACTTTATTTTTTCTAGAGATTTCCTTGGCGAATATTTGACTAAAGCGCAGTGCACTGTTATTGACTTTCCATACTGCATATTGGCATTTTTTAAAAATATTTCCAGGGGTGTTAGCAAATATTTAGTGTGTTAGCAAAAACGTTATTGCTTTAGGCAGCTTTGAGGTCCGGATAGCTCCTGATATACCCAGGTCCGCAGGATGCTGCACCTTCATGCGTTTTGGGTATGTATATTGGGTGATGTTTGAGGGCGCTGCCTGTGGTGCAGGGGTAACTGCGTGCGACTACTGTGCACTTAATAATAATTTTTTTTCACTTCCACAAGAGTCTTACAAAATAAAGAAGTTAATAGCTCATCTAACCTTGTCAAGGCTTAGCCAGAGTTTTCCCAAAAAAATATTACTTTTACTAAGGTTTCTCGAAGGCGTGCAACCTTTTTGATCTGCTCACCTATGTGTAGTAGAGAACCCTAGGAAATAAATCTGAAGAAGTTCAAAATTTCTTCCGGAACCCATGTAAATGTTCTTGTTTCATTGCCAACCCCATTCAATTCGAAAGATCGTGTGAGGAAGATCTCTGAAATTGTGCTACAGCATATATTTTTCAATCTTCTTGCAGTTTGCACACAAAAAGACACTCTTCGTTATCTTCGAAGCACTCTGGGTTATGTGTAGTTTGCGTGGATCTGTTATATTCTCATTTTCTTGTTCCCTTTATTTCGAACCAGAAAATTACTACTATACAATCTATAAGTAACTCACCTCATTTGTTGGTATCTCGGCTACCCAAAACTGTGTTGTTTGCATTGGCGCAGTACTGGAAGAGTTTTCCCTCCTGCGAATAAAAACTTGTGTAGCCCCCGGTCTTTGTCACGTTCTATTTGAGCCGCCACCAGTCTCTGCTTAAGAAACCTGGAATCGGACAGAAATTAAAATCTTTCGAAATTGTAGGAACAGCCCTCGATCTGAATTCACCTTTGACATAATCCATCGCGGACCATTACAGGACAGCACAGAGATACCATAAGAGTTATTTTTTTATTTTTTGAACGGACTGTTAAGATTGTGAAGATTACTTGCCGATTTTTGTTTTTTAAGTAGCGGTAAAGATACTTTCTTACCGTTTTTTTGGTTGAAATATAATCACATAAGCCACAGAGCACCAGAGCAAGAACTAGAAGCGTAAGACAACTTAGTTTGATTATTAAAATATTTTATCAGCTCATTGCTTAAGTTTTAGTTCAAATTATGACACAAAAAAAATTCTATTAAAAAAAGCGAGAACAGTTAAAACATGAGGTTTAAAAGTACAGATAATTACAGTACGATCTTCAGGAATATCTTATGATCGAATACCTTTATTTGTATGTAAAAAAAAAATAGAGTTGCGCAACAGCTCGAGGTGAACCAGGGCCAACTTCTCAACAATGTATACTGGTGTGTTGATTTCTTTACATACAAGGGGACCTACAATTTTTTGCCGAATCCGAACGGCACTTTGAGAAGTTTTTCAAAACAATTAATACTCTCGGAGGGCTTGTCAAACCCTCGCGGAGGTGGGGACCGTGAAAAAGAACAAGTCTTTTTTTTTCAGGTGACGATGGCAGGATTCGAACCCAGACCTCCGGCGTAGTAAGCACACACACTAACCACTACGCCACGGCGCCCCACATTATTATTTGTATGAGCTGTAGTAATTACAGCTTTATTACTTTTATTATCTTTACCAGTGCTTTAAACATGCGTAATCTGCATAGCACAAGCAAGAGATAACCTTTTAGCTAACACTTTGTTTAGATAAGCATTCGGCCATTATTCATCCCAAGTAGCTGAGATTTGTCCTTGGTATCTCGTTTTGTGTGGGAAATATAAAAGCGAAATTCCTCAGTGGGTGCAATTACCAAGAAAACATATGGAAGAAGGCTATAAATCAGCCACACGTAAATAGCCGTCGTATATACACCTTAGACGGAGAATCTTCTTTCAAAATCAAGTTTCGCCATAAATAAGCTGCTAGCTGTGTTTTTATTGCACTCTATTTTCCAATAAAATACGCGCCAAACAGGACTAGCAACAGCAGCAGCATAAAGGTAAAAATCAAATCTCGCACAGGATTTACGTTTCGAAAACGAAAAACTTCGCAAAGCAGTTGTGCTGCTGAAACACAAATCCTCTGGCGAAATTGGCCGAAAACGAGAAACATTCCGCATGCAAACAAGATAAACCTTTTGTTGGTTGTAAAAATAAATATTTTCCCATGGCACGTGTAAACAACGGCATTCATACGTGGAATATACATATGTAGCTATAAAATCGGACAGAGAGTGTGCAGTGGTATAAGGTAGGTACACCTATACAGCTCAGGGCTACAATTTGTCCGAATGTAGACACAAGAATGCATTAAATCCAGCGATCCAGAGCGGTGGGATGCTATATGTCGCCCGCAAGGCTATCGTGGTTTTAAGCCGCACAAAATTGCAAATAGTTTACGGCGCACTCGAAGATTGGCACTGAAAAATCACATAAAACACACGCGATTTCCATTCAAGTTGAAATCGTATTTGCAATGGAGGTAGGTAGTATAGAAAGGGTGGGTAGTTGTTGGCAAGGCGTAGAAATTATTATGGTTATATTCGTATTTTTGTAGCAGATGGATTTGGGGCGAAATTCATTGGCATCTTCTATCTAATACCAGAGCAAAAACAAGGGGAACAATTTTTTGAAGTGTTTCACTGCAGCGGGAGGTACGTACATTAAGAAATATTTTTAAATTACGCATACCTTTCGCCTATTCGAATTCAAGGTGTGTTTTGTTTAGAGAAACTTTCATAAAATGTTCCTTATTATGGGCTGAAAATTTTTAAATCCTTACCAACATTCTCTAAATTCAGTAAAACCAAAGCAAATAATCAGCGGAAAAAATGATGAATTTTGTTTACTCCCATAAGAAAGGAACTTGTTCCGATAGATAATTATTAAAAACGAACCAAGAAGCGTTGATTGGTTGGGGTTATTACTTGAATTATAATGGAGGCTATATGAGAACACCATAGTTTCAGGAATGCCAGATGCACCTCCTCCTCAAATCTCTTTACCATGCAGTCTTTCCTGCTTTGATTCACGAAAAAAAACCAGTATGGACATCACATCCAATTCTGAAATCGAAGTTTAATTTAGTGCTATCAACCGGAACTCCATGAAATTGCATCTGACGTTGTCGTCTTTGCATAGTATCTACAAGCATGTAGATTGTAGATCCTTGCATACAATAATCCCATTCTTAAGTAGTTTTCCCTTAACTTGCACATTTCCCATTTGAGGGAGTCTTTCTGTAAGTTATGCATTTTCAACATATTGAACATATGCCAAGGAGCTTGTTTGAAAAAGGAAATTTCCTCCTAAGTTTTTTTTGTCGTGTTCCTGCTCCAAGCTATTATTGCGAAGAAAATCCAAAAAGGATGATATGAAAGGAAACAATGGTAATCGGTTTTTGGGAAAGAATTACAGGAAATAGATAAAAATGTCACTTAAATGGTGTGGAACGATGTTTCTTTTAGTTTCCCATTGGTTGTTTAATTTGCAGTGGGAAAGAAAGAAAAGAGTAAGAATCCCTGGTTTAATGACGGTTCTTTAAAAATATGAAATTCCTTTAGAAATATTGGTTTAATATGAAAAGAAAACAATAAAAATGGATGATATGCTGCATAGGTGAAGGCATTTACACGTTATCAACATTGGCTGATCGCCATTTTCAGCCTAGGATCTAAAAACTTGAAACGGTACCGTACTTTGACATAGGTCCTGCCAAATCAAAAAGTACATTCTTTGTTCAGAAGAAATTTCGTGTATCTTTACTGATAATCTCATATTTTGGAAGACAGCTTTAAATTATTCCTGAAACATTGCTTAAAGTCACGTATATGTCGAAGAATCGCCAGAAACAGAGTCCGCCAGTGGAACTGGTCTTACTACAAAGTCTTTCATTTGAGATTAAAGTGCAATATTGGGCTGATTCTTAATAAGGGGGCGCTTAGAGTTGAGCGCAATGAGACACTTATCATTTTCATGTTCTGCTCCTCAGACATAATACCTACAACCTACAATTTACTCCCATTGACTGTTCCACTGAAAACCTGATACGTGTTAGTCAAATTGAAATAAAGTTCCAGCAGACATCGAAATCTCGCGAAATTGTTTTTTCGTAAAGGAATTGTAGCAGTTGAAACAAACATCCAAGTTGAAAGGAAAATAATACAAACCATCTCGCCCACCATTACTGTCATTTCCTTGTCAAACTCAGTCACTTCAGGGAAAACCTAAGACTTCAAAATATATTGAAACCATAATCTTACCTAAAAGCCTGTGCGCGCTTAACGTTCAGGTTTCAGGAATTGGAATACATAAAGAGAATGTATGTCTCCAAATTTATATACCTACACACATCTTCCTTGTAGCAAATCATTTGTATTCGTACGCTTGACGCGCAAGGAAATGCAAGCAGACGCGAACCAAACAATGCCTTTACATAAGAAACTGTGTTTGCAAAGCAATCCAAATAAAATCCTTTTAGTAAGAAGATTTGGAATGCCGAACTCCTGTCAGAGCAGCTTTTTGAAGTTGTTCAGCTTTGTTGCATTTAATTCCAATCAGGGTTACTGGTATCGTTTGGAGATGGAAAGTGGAAGGATTTGTAGCAAAAATTCAAATATGTAGGCATTTTTTGGATAGGGGAGCTTGGAGTAAGACTGTTATTTCAAAGCGAGACATATCGATTGGGGCATTGGGACAATGTGGCCAAAAAAGGTATCCAATACAACCCCCACTATTGCAGGTGCGGAAATTTAAATTTGAGCGAAACTCCCCATACTTCTTTTGCAGTATTCGCCACTAGCAAGTAAATCAAAGTGTTCTTTGGATTCCTGTGCAAATCGAGTAAGACTTATGACTTTGTAATTCTGGTTTACGACCATGGTATCACTACATATGCCCGTACGTCCATCCGTAGCTGTTGTAACTTTTGAACGCTAAGTCGTTAAAAGACCAAATTTGATACTTGTCGCATCCGCGCAAAAAAGTGAGAATTTTTTTAATACAATGGAAGCCTTGTAGTGAGAGAGAAAAATATGCAAACGAGTTTACTCGTGCACTAAATAAATTTTTATTTAAAATAAACTAATGAAAACTAATCTGAAAACGTTAAGAAGGAACATAAGAAAACGAATTGAAAACGCTATGAAGGGCATAAAGGACGACAAAAATACTTAAAAAAAAACATCTCAAAGAAAACGATTCAACCAAAAAAGCAAAGTCCTTCAAGATAAGGAAAAAAGAGCAATAAAAGATAGGAGTGAAATTAACAATTCTTTCTCAAGGATCTTTATAAAACCAAGATCACTTACGAACAATAAGTTGGCTTGATGGCAAATCTAGACTGCAAGGAAGGTTTTTTTTTTTCCTAGAATCTGAAATTAAAGCATCTATAGATGAACTTAAATGGGGTTAAAGTTTTGATAGCGATGAAATCAAAGCGGAAATGTTAAAAGTTGCAAAAGGTTTGATCATAGAAACTCTGACACCCATATTTATCCAAATGTGTTGTGGCGACAAAATGGAAAAACACATGCAGAAGTCGCTGAATTCGCCCATCGATTCACTTTACGAACGTACCCGCTCGATTCAACAAACGAACATACCTAACTGTCATTCCAGTCAGCTGAGAGCAAAATTTCTTTAGAAGCTCGAATTTCGATATCGAATTCCCCTCCAATGGAAATGTATACCATTGAAATAATACGAATGGCAATTTACCAAAGGGGAAATGCTGAGAGTGCTAGAAGATACTGAATTTGTATGAAGACACGAATGACAGGCTCGTACGAGACAGTTATTTTTTAAACATTGACTTGTAAAAATCGAAACTAAAGTAAAATCTATCGAATTGAAATAGGTTGTTGAAATTTAAGTAATTTTGGAATAAAGTGAGATTTGAATTTAATTAATTTTGAAACTTGTTCGACAAATAAAGTGTTTCTATGTTAATTGTGTAATTACAAAAGTGAGACTGAGTTTTATTCGACGAACCCCAGACAAAAACATTACACAAACTTTATAGTTCAAGAAGAGCTACCATGTCAATGGACAGAATTAATCATAGGTAGCCCTCTTTCACAAAAAAAGGCGATAAAAACAACTTTAATGAACTAGAAGAGTTGTTAATCACAAGACTATCGGAAGGTTGGAAATGAAAAAGTCGGTCTGGAAATGAAAAAGCTAAAAACAAAAGTCGTGACCAACCAATGACACTGAAATAAAATTAGGAAATGACAGCCTCAAATACGTCCCGGAGTATATTTATTTAATACAAATCATATCTTTTCAAAATTGCATGGATAAAGAAATCCAAAGAAAAATAACAAATAGCTGGAAACAGGTCTGGAAGCTCAAAACAGATCCAATTCAAAAACTGGTATCAAATCGACAATTGGGCACATGGCCGCCCTTCCTATCCTAACGTATGTATCTCAAGCTTGGAGTTGAAGCGTACAAACTTGGAAAGACTGCAAACCACTCAAAAAGCTATGAGAGGGGTTACTTTTGCACACCACCAAAGGCGCCAAAGCATTAGAAACAGCATCCGATAGAACAGAATCCGATAAATCACGAAATTTTAAGTTTGCATATACATTTTTGTGGGGTGCCATGGCGTAGTGGTTAGTGTGTGTGCTTACTACGCCGGAGGTCTGTCAAGCCCTCCGAGAGTATTAATTGTCTTGAAAAAATTCTCAAAGTGCCGTGCGGATGCGGCATAAAATTGTAGGTCCCCTTGTATGTAAAGAAATTAACACACCAGCATACATTGTTGAGAAGTTGGCCCTGGTTCACCTCGAGGTGTTGCGCCACTTTATTTTTATATTTTTATTTATATAAAATTTTGCTTAGTTTGCATATAAAATGTTGTTTAGTATATTTCCTACTTTGTTTTTCTTTTCTTTTAATGACGATTTCCGACTTTATGGCATTTTCCCAAGCGCGCCTCGATAGCTCATTTGTTCCGCTTAAATTATTTATAGAATATTTTAAGTTCAATTTTAAGAAGATATATGCATAAGATTAGTTATTAAATGCTGCCATTGCAGTGTCGTAAATAAAGAGGAGATTTTCGACTGTTTGCCCGGTATTCGGGTTAAAGTTCTTAAAATAGATATTTTTTTTATTAATTTTACTCAAGGTACTTCAAGGTACTTCAGCACTTAGTTTAGCCAAATCTTAAGTTAAGGTACTCAAATTTTTATTGAAACGCAAGGTAACAAATATTTTTTTTTGATTTTTTTTTGGAAAAAAAATTAAAAAAAAAAATGACAAACGAATTTTTTGTTTTCAATTTTTTATCAATATTTTACTTTCTATTCCAGTCGTTTGTAATTGTGTAAAATTTAGTTGATTAGATGGAAACATCTTAGAAGTTATAGGCACTTTTAGCACTACCATTTAAATAAATCAAATTGTAGTTTGATTTATCAAAATTTAAAAGAATTTAAGCATATTTCGAAAGCCACAAAATATCAGCCCCTGTATATTTTTTCCGAGCTTCGAAAAATTGTCTTTGTCTGATATTTTTTTTGTGTGTGATTTTTTTCAAATTATTTGGCCTATGCTTTATCGGATACAGTGGTGGGACAATTTTTTTTTCAAAAAACTATAGTTCTAAAACCAAAATTTAATTTTTTTCCTTGCCTGCGTCTGCTTTATATGTTAGCTTAATATGAGCTTTTTAAATGAAGTGATGTTAATGGTATGTAGGGATAATATGTATCTATTTTCCATTCCTTATTTGTCAAAAACTTTTTAATATTGAAAGTTTGATTTTATTATGAAAAACCAATATTTTTTTAGTGCATGTTTTAACTTTCTTTTTTCTGGCTATAAAACTTTTTAAGATAAGGCCAAGACACTTTTTGTCTTTTTTACCATCAATATTCAAACTGTAATTGAAATGTTATATATGTATATAAAAAATTGCCCTTGTATGTGCTCTCATTTTTGTACGGACTTTATAAGTGTACCAAATTCCAACTCTCTACGACTTACCGTTCAAATTGTTTCCAGCAAATGTTTCAATTAAACCATTCATGCACTTCTGCTGATGCCCTATCAATGAAACTTTATCAATTCGCTTCTAGTAAATTCGTTCTGATTTTCCATGATTTTGAATTTTATTAATTTTTGCATATAATACGTGATTGCGATTTCCGATTCAGGAATTTCAAACAGAAAATGCACGCCCTTATAATTTATTCATCAGCATGACATGTAAAAGTGGTTTTGCATTGATGCGAGAGGAACAAATTTATCTCTGCGCGCTCCTCCGACGGTTTTCCATTTATTTTAATATATTCGTTCAATTGGGGTTCGTTAGTGCCGCTCTTGATCATTGCCAGTTTAGTGGATAAAATTCCAAGTGGCCATTATCGCTTGTGAAAACATGTAGTAGGTACACCGTTGATGGTTGCAACTGCAAGTGTCAATTATCAAGAACGTGAATTGAATCACACCGAATAAAAAAAAGGCGACGGGAAAGGAATTCGTCTTTATTTTGGAATTCTCCAACACCACTGTATAATATGTGTGCCTGTGCATATGTTCAGAGATATCCGCTGGAGGATTCAGTTATAGTTTTAAAAGTGAATTGATTTTTCATCACCCATGTAAAATGTGTCCTTTTCATAGAGGTGAGAGCAAGGGTATTTTTACGTACTCTATAGTCAGTGGCGTCTGTGTTGTTGAATCTGCACCACTCGCTGGCTGTTATCTAATTGACATAAGTTGTCAGCTGGAAGGAAATAAATTCGCCAAAGCATAAGTATCACAGACAAAAGCAAATAGCATCTAACAAATGACAAGCATCACTTCGAATTAGTTTCTCGCAATTTTCCGTGTCGCATAAAGCTTTCCTTCATCGTTGGTTTTCAGAGACTTTCCGTAGGTATTGTAAAATTGCAATTTTTCTTCGCTCACCGGAGAGACATTCTCATCTATCATTTGAATGTGAGGAAGAGGACTGTGTGGAAGTGGAAGGCTTCCCTTAAAACCGCGAAGCTCTTCTTTAATGGGTGTGGGTTGCTCAAGGGTGTGTTCTTTTTTCTGCGTTGCTGTTCGTCTGTGGTTTTTCCATTTAGACTTTTTTTCTAAATTAAACTTCCTGATGTATATTAATAATAGCGCTGTCAGATACAAATCTCTACAGGAGAGCACCCATTTTACATTCAAGTCCGAGGAGAGCGTGCGAAACGGCATCATGAGTCTTATCAGAGCTTTGGGAAAAAAACGTTATATTTTTTATGCGTGTTATGTGCTCAAGGGAGTCATGTGATCCGTCACTTTTAATCCTTTGTTTCATGGAAAACAGAGATAAGGACATGAAGGTATAGGTGTATTTTTACATCATGCAGTAATGGCTGGGAATGATTATAGATATAAGAAAAGTTGTGTACGGGGAATAGCTATGAAAATTTTCCGCTCTAAATGTTCCCCTAAAAGAGCATTTATAAATAGTCGATTCCTATAGTGCTCATCGAAGTGAAGTATGTCAATCTCAGGAACCTCGTTCTTTTGATTTACGACTAAGCCATAATCGGCACAATTGGAAAATAGGCATGAAAGGTCTGATGTTTCTGACATTATCGATGTTTGATTATTATTGAGGCATGTATTACTGGTTTTGTCGGTGTCGGAACAAGTTTGTCACATTGGATATTGGAGTTTCTATAATTTTTATGCTTACATAACTGTATGAACTTGAGTGTCCTGATCCGGATATGTTAGTTAAGTTTAAAATGACCCTATTTCAAAAAACGCGATTATAAACAATTAAAGTTCTTAGGTTTAGTTGGATTGGCCTAAGGCCGTCTACCAGATTGGCATTTTTTAGCATATCTTTAAATAATAATGTTTACAATTATTATAAAATAAGTGTTTAATAGGTATATAGGTATATAATAGGTATGTAATATAATTTTCTCATATTTTTCCCTTCGCCATACCGAAGGGCGTTAACAGTGTAGTTATAAAGTAAGTCTCAAACTCTTCTATGTGGCCAGCAACTTTTAATTAGACAAAAAACGAATTGTCCACACCGTTTGAAAAACAAATAAAAGTAACAAACAGTTTCAAAACACACAAGTATGGCTACGAATACTGCAAGCTACCGAGTTCAAATTTAAGAAACAAAAAACTATACATCAAACTTAATATACCCTGGGTCGGGTATAAAATAAATATAATAAGCATTGAGACCTCTTTAAAGTAGCGGTTTTGAATAAAAACTGTTTTTCTAAGCATTAATTTCCGCTTTTAAGTGACGCGATCACAACACAATACCGTATGCTGCTTACCTTTAATTTTTATTTATTTACGTCGGGAGTTTGTCAAGGTTTCTTCTCCGACTGCTGAGAAGCAACAGGTTACACGGGACCTTCGACAAAGCACCTTGAATAAGGGAACCACAATCTTAAACAATGCCCAGGAAACTCGTTCACCAAAGTTCATAACAATGCTCAGGGCGAGCTTCTTGTAGATGGCGTCAAAATTCTTCACAGGTGGCGGCAGAATTCCAGAAGAAACCACTCCCAACTGGAAACAAGTACCAGCCATCGAAGTGGTACCAGTCGAAGAGGTTGGTTAGGCGGTTAAGTGATCCAAAAAGCGTTAGGGCCGGATCAGCTATCCTCAGAGTTTTGGAAAAAAAATTGCAGACAGCGGGTCCAGTAGGCTCACGACCTTTTAATCAAAACTAATGAGAGGGGATCCAATCCCTTATCAGTGGGGGGAAAGTTATCCACTTCGCGCTTAGAAAACGAGAGTAAGATGGCTCGCTGGAGTCACTGATCAGTTCCTTATTAAAGTCAAGTCGGTGTACACCAGGGAAGCATCTTGTAGTCCTTGATTGTCTGTTTGAAGGAAAACTTACGGACCTTTTGGTACATCAGTTGTTCTTCGCTGATGATGGGGCCATCATCACTTGATATATGGGTGGATATTTAAGAAGGGAATGGCTTAGAATTAGCCAAAAGAATTGGGCTATTAACCAAAAGAAGACAGAGTACCTGTGATGGCCGTTCGCAGATCCACCCCAGCCAATTCCAGATATAAAATTGAATGGAAATGTGAATTCCAATTATAAAAAGTTTGAATAATCTCTAATCTATGATCAATAGCGAAGAAAACTGTGATGACAACGTCAATCATCGCGTACCAAGCTTACGCGATGATTGGATGAAGTGGCGAGAAAACTCTGATATCTTTTGTGACCAAAAAATGTCCCCTTACAGAAAGGAAGTAGAAAAATATGTCCCTACACCGCAGTTAGGCATCTGACACTTCAGGGCAAATTAAGGGCTGCTGAGATGAAGATGCTTCGCATGACAGCAGGAGTTACAAGGCGAGATATATAAGAAGTACAAAAATCCGAGGAAGCTTCCATGTAGAAGAACCTATCTTTCAGCTAAATGGAGCACGACCGGTTCAGTTGGTATTACCATATTCAAAGGAGAGGTCCAATGAAACCTGTTAAAAAGGCAATGTCAATTAACATTCTAACACAGTCCCGAAAGAGAGGAAGGCCTAAAGGGCATTTGTGCATGGATCGCACAAATACAAACACAGCGACAAAATAATCCTTAACCAGGTGGCCTGACGGTGTATTCTGAAGTCCAATCGGCGTGCCCCACAAGTGGACAATAAGGAATGCAGTAGGAGTGGGAGGGTTATGATCCCTGAATCATGAATGAAAAAAAAAAGAATTTTCTTTTTTAACGTGTTTTCTTATGATTCTAGCGGAATGAAAATTAATTAATTGGACACACTCCAAATATAAGTGACTAACAGCATATGAATTCAGGCCAAAAAATATTTAGATTTAGTAGTCAGGGTAAATAGGGTTGGGCATATAGAAGCTCGTTACAGAAAAACCCTTGCACTTACTCACTTGTTTCCCATTGCTCCTGAATGCTTCAATTCCACTAGACCGAAAACTTTCTGCTTTAAAGTAAAAGTCTTTAAGTCTTATGCAAAAATAGGTAACTACAGACTCTTGATACAAAATGAAGCGAAGAACTCAGAAAAGGTTCCAATAATTATTTCATTGTTAAAAATAAAAACGGCTCTGTTTTATTAAATAAAAATAAATACATAGATAAACAGGGTTTTCAGCGTATCTAATCAAAGTGGAAGATGAGTAGCCACTGTTGTACAGTTGTTGAAAGGACTTAGCGAATCAGTTCTTATTTGTTTTAAGTCTGAATATTTTTGATTCCTTTATCTGGAGAATGTCTTATTATTTTTGGAAACGAAAATAAACATTTTTTTACTCAAGCATCCAATTATTAAAAGAGCACCATTTCTATTTTATTCATATACAATATTCATATACAAAATACAAAATGGAGCTTAGTTCGTAAGAAAAACGAAAATTGTATCAAGTAGCTCCTCTTGCATCTGCACTCGTGCAGAAATCCTTAAACCGTCCTTTATTTCCAGTATCCTTCGTCTTGTTTTAGCTTTTCTCCGCACTCTACAAGCATAAAAAAGTCAACATAGCGTTCTAAAGTGTCACAACAAAATCACTCCATTCCAACTCCTTGGGGTTAAGAATAAGATATTGCAAAAGGGACGAAAATCGTTTCGTTTCCCTTTTGAAATAGAATCCAATGGAAATTGGATGAAATTTATTCTTGAGCCCCAACCAGAAGATATCCTTACCCGATCCCATTTAATCCATTAAAGCATTCAACTTTTGCGGAAAATACGGATGGCTTATTGTTGAGTGTAATTTGAGGTCACAAAAGGATTGACTCTTGCTAACGAAAAAATATGTGCAAGGGCGTAATACATTTCGTCTCTCGTTTTCTTTTTTAACATGTAAAAAAATCTATTAAATCTACTGCCCAAATATTTGAATAAATAAATAAAATTATTTTGAAGACTGACGACCTGATCCTCGTACGTAAATGGCTAGTGTTGGCAACTTAATGGCTCTACTTGGTACCCCAGGGAGGGTTTTTAAATTTTAAATGAAACTCAAGCCGGAAGCGAGCGTTAAATAATTTATTAATTTTTACTATAAGCCTTCCTTAATGTTGCTAAACTCAGAATGTATACCTACATTCTAAACTCTCTCGTGAATTTAACCACATTCACATATGAGTGATACAGTCTCTCACTCCCAAAACCACATCCATCACGAGCGTTTATTCAACTGATTGGCAAGCACGACGAAGACAACGTCCTCAGCGACAGAAACGAAAAGTGGTTGAATGATGTCAACCATGTCTTCGCGGTGACACAGCCTCAAAAGGAATCATTCAATTTGATATGTGGTATCGGTGTATATTTATGTACTTCCGATGTTGCAAAACATTTGTGCGATAATAGAAAAGATTTATGTGTTTACATTAGGGATTTGCGCCACAGTCCCTCAGTTAGGATGTTTGCGCTCTTTGATGTTTAACGCAAGAGGGTTGGGGTCGCTTAATCCTCTGCAAAGCAAAATGCCGTCGGAAAGAAAGTTAATGAGCGAACAGATTAGATTAAATATTTACATTAAATCGTGTTTCGTTTACCTATTTCCATGAGTGAAGGATTCACGCGCAATGTTTTCAATACTGAACTGTTGAAAGCCTCGTAAGATTATGACTTTTGTGCAAAAGTGTGTCAGGTGCGTATTTCACCTATTCATCGTATGACACTTATAAAATCATTTTTTTAAATAAAATTATTTAGTTCGCTCGAATTTTTCACTAGTGTCGATTTTGACGGTAGGATAAAAACCACTAGTGATACCAGTAGAACCATTACAGATCACCACTTGCTAGAAAATGATGTCCTTCATTTTTTCAGTTAGATCAAGCCTTTATACTTAGTGCGCTTCTTGCTCTCTTGTTGTAGAAGAGAGATACAAGGTATCTACTAGTGCACAGGAGGACTAAACTGAGGAGGGAAGATTACATTTGGCAGACTGTTGGACATTCGTGAGAATTTAAAAGGGGTGGGGTGTTTCTCTTGGGAGGGCTCAAAAGCTTTTACGAAATCCTTTGCATCGAGTGTTAGAAGCCATTCGCAACATTGCCAAAACCCTATCCGAAATGTTGCCTCCGATGTGCTAGGTTCTCCACGGCCACAACAACGAAACCCTGGTTTCACGTGGAATAAGAAAGCATAAAGCGGCTCTGCACAGAAGGACTAGAGCACTCGCAAACTCTACGAGCAGAGGAGGAGCAAAGAACACCGTCTTCTCAAAAGGTAAAAAGGACCTGTCAAGGGTAAAAAGTTCGAACTGAAGTCAATAAATACATGAATGGAATATCGTAGCGAATCGATGTCAGAGCTTAGGATTTGAAAAAAACATTTTAGCAGACGGTTTTTTACAATGGCAAAAACGAACAGATTCCTTTAATAAAAAGTTAACCGGGCGTATCGTAGCTTATTTTGGGGAGCAACCCCTATGGCCAAGATAAACAAAATTAAATTTAGCTTTGAAAAGTGAAAAATTGTGAAAAGCATTTTGTAATACCTCTTGACAGCTTTGTAATATTGGGGATCATTTTCAAACTTTGCCAGGCGAACATCGTCAGGAACCTTTGTATTATAGTGATGCCAACATAAAGTGACAACTCATCCTTAAGTTTCCGAGCCAAATTCAACTGCAACTATAAAGTTCAAACTGAAGTTACTAAACTCGATCAAGGGAGCATCAAAGTGGAATCACAGGTGCTAGGCATCTGGAAAATCCGTTTCTGCTGACTGGCAGATATAAACTTCTGCCCATTTAACCTGGGAAAAGAAGTCACCTACGAAGGATGAGCGATACCGCCTACCCGATCTAAATATAAGGAAAAAAACTATGTCAATCAGCTGTCGAAATTTTCTGCGCTGGCGATGATCTGTTTAGAGCATGCACTACCCCATTTGAAAGATATGGCTAGAGGAAAGCATGCCGATGAATGGATACTCTCAGCATTCCTTGCCCGTTTCCCAATAAAAGGAAATCCTTTGAATTGCGCCAACTACAGAAGCATAATTTGCATTAGCATCGCTTTATAGATGTTGTCTGCTGTGTGAACGCCTTAGGCAATTTTTCAACAAATCTAGCTTAAGCAGTTTTTCAACAATCTGATGTGTCTAAATCAATGTGGCTTTAGGCCAGTAAAGTTCACAATTCGATTCAAACCTTGCCAGATCTTGGGGAAAATCCACTAATTCCAAATCGATACCCTTCACCTTTTCATCGAATTTTAGACCGCGTATATGACAGCATCTATAGATAGGAGTTACAGCGCAATGTCTGATTTTGGAATCCATGCCAACCTGTCAGTTTGTGAAGAGCAACTGTTGACCCACTGTTCCGTCAAGATCGGTAAAGACCCGCCACTGACCCGTTTGGCTTCAAAAAAAGAGGGAATTGTGCAGAAATCACCCGCCAATAACAGATTACAATAATTAAGTACGGGCTAGAAAGAGAGCTGGTTTGGAAACTGGTAAAGAATCTTTGTTTAAGTTAACAGAAGGCACGTATCGCTCGACGCTCTACACGTCATAGCGATTGACGTATTGACATCTCTTCTATGATATCAAAAAATTCAGGAAACAAACACCAACAACGAAGTGGCCCTAGTTCTGCAACCCTACTATCTGAAATCTTGTTGGACAAACCCCTCTAGATATTCTAAGGTAAATATGTGTATCAAACGTCTCTTGATTGGTCACTGATTTGGCTTATTTACTTAACGGACCCAAGCACATTCAACAAATCCATTCAAAACTAACCATATTCCTCTTAAGGTCGTTTCACATAATTCAAATAGGTTCAAATTTACTGTTTTTTAAATAAACATGTTAGTTTTTAAAATAAACATGTTTCAATTTTACTGAATTTATTTATTTTATGCCATATTATCTTTTTTTACGTTGTCAAGTTACTTGTGCCTTATGCGCCTTATTACGTTTCAATTGAAACGTTTCGTGCCCCAAGGACATAGAAGAGAGAAAAAAAAATACCACACGCTCGAATAAATTCCTAAGCGGCCTCGTAAAACAAAAGAAACCCTATCATATACACACCATCTCCACTTACCCCGAGTTACATTTTAATCTAACCGCAATCAAAGGGTTTTTTATATGTAAAATAAGGATATCAAAAGGACTCGGCCCATGCACAATAGCGCGCCACCAAAGTCTGTCAAACCATTTTTTTCTTGCTTGGCATTTTCCACGACGAAATCCATCTATTTGGATCTTGAACACGATACAATTCTATATCCTGGAATTTCATTTGCTGTGGAGGAGTCCTTTTACAATTTCCCACCAAGAAAAAAGATGCGAGGAAACAAAACGACAACAAACTCCCCGGCCGCCACCGCTGACGACGCGGTTGAAAGAACTTTAAATTTCAAGGAAATTTTTGCAAGGAATTCGTAAGCATATGCTCAATGCAGAGGATACGTGAATAAATTATATGGGCTACCCATTTGGTGGAAGCCAATTTCAGCGATGGTTACGCCACTGCAGAGCGATGCCAGTGAAAATATGAAAAATTGCAAATAAAATAAATATTCAAATGAACCAGAAGGGGAAATGTGTATTCACCGCTGAAAGGACTCGGGTAGTTGTTGTGGGGGCTTTTGCGTAATGAAAAATTTCCTTTCATCATATTATTCGATATTAGACCTTTCGAGGATGTGCAGATAAAGTATACGCGATGGTCGCGCTATCTTGGTTGTGCGGAAATGTTAGATGTAGTTACAAGGCTATGGTTAATGTAGCAAAAGAATATTTTCCTTTTTTCGATTCACGGTTGATCAACATCTTATTCGACTGAATTTACTTTGATGTTTGGATAAAATGTGATGACTGTTTTGGGAAATTGCAAGGATTTCCTTTTTTTTCGTGCTACGTGTGTATTGTGAATGTTTGGGTGAAGATTCAGAGGCTAATAACGTGCTTTTTAATGTTGCCGGTTCATTAGTTTATTGAAATTTGGTGGAAGTTTCTTGATGGAATAATCTGTACGAACTGTAGCTTATCAAACCATCGATATCATCAAAAGTATTGCAAGGACCTCCGAAGCATAGCCCCGAAGGACACCATATACATTTCCTTTGGGCCACATATAAACCTAAGTCACTTTTGCAAGGCTCTTCCGTATATTGTGTTTACACGCAATTCAGGTTCTTTTTGTGACATATTGTGCCTCTGGTGTTGGCTCGTCACGATTTCCGTGTTTTATTTAAGTCACTTGGAATATTTTTCCAGACATGAAAAAAAAGTCAAGGGACATGTTTCCAGGGCAGAAAGATAAGGCGTTAGATCATCGCACAGCTTTGGCTGCCAAACAAAGCTCTCACTGAAAGACAACACACTCCAAAGCCATCGTCTCAACAGCTGTGTGGAACGTGATGCTATTAAGTACAAAGTTGGTAATAATAACAAGTAACTAAGTGCAAGAGATCGTCTGTAGCAAATTTTGAAATATCCGACCCTGTGTCACCGAATTTAAAAGCTTTTGGGCTTGATTCCATATACTGCATGTCAATTGTTTGTATTGGCCACATCCCCAATAATGGGCTCGGACTGAAAATTGAAATCAATCAATCAATCTAATTTCGTTTGAATCAAGAGAAAATGCGTTAAAAGCAAATACAACTTGATGCTGAAAAAACAGTTTTTACCTTAACCAGCCCCTAAAAGTGGGCGGAACTAAATGCTTCTTTTATCTTTTATATTTGTCATACAGTTTTTTCCGATTAAAAGTGAGCTTTCTGAGAAATCCGGGTTTTAAAAATCCCTTACAAGTGGACATAAATTCACCGGTCGGTTTGGATCATCTTCTCTAAAAGGGTCTTCAGTGGTTAATTTACTGTTTTACATACCCTAGGTCGGGTATAAGAATCATTAAATGATGATTGAAATACTCAAATTCATAAGATAGATATTTTGAAATATCTATGTATAGCGGCTTTCTGGTTTCCGTAAGCTTTCTAGGCTTGGATTGGCCCAATGTAAAACTGGTAGCTAGGTATGACTTGCAACCCACCCATCACGGACAACACCATCGGATAGTTCCTGACGGTAACCTGTGCACCCCTTGGAACTTAGCCACAACTGTGTTCAAATGCGGTCGCATCGTCCCACTCTGCACCCGACCGAGTTTATTCCGAAGAAATTACGAGCAGCGCTGCAATGGTGACACTATCTCATGTCGGTCGGACGCGACAACGCTCAGGCATCACTCATAAAAAAGGAAGTTGAACTGCTCGAAGATAAAAGCGCTTCTGGCAATAGAAACTTGGTTGGATTGGTGGAAGCTCCTCAGGTATGGTAAACCAATTTTTTATGACTCTCCAGGCGGAAGTGAAAATACTTAGTCAGGCAACACATTTGAGTTTGTTTCACTAAGGGGAGGGTTGCGATCCTTACCCTGAATCTTGAACGTTCAACTCTGTCCCTGGTTGAGGTGCATCCACCAAATCGCGGCTAAGAGTACTCCATAATCTTATATAAAGCTTATACGCCTTGCATTGAGTATAGCAGACACATGGACCTCTTTCTATTGGTTTGTCTATTGTGAACCACTTTTTTCCTCATAAACATAGCCACAAATGAACGTTGCGTCTGCATAATTTAAATCAAGGATCCCCGATAGCTTCTTTGGTACTGTTGTATCGTCTGTCCAAAAAACGGTTCCTGGAAATAACCCGCAACGAAATAAGCCCCCAAATGGCAAATGAAATAAGTCCCCAAAATTTGCATTTAGGTGGAGATTTATTTACATGAAATAGACCCCCAAAATTGGGGACTTTAAATTGGGAGGTTTTTACACAATCAGAAAGTTCCCCGACTCCCGCTATGAAAGAAGCCTTCAAAATTTTTCTTTTCAGGAATCAAGCGACACAGTGAGATATGTATGGGGAGCATGCCAACCCACTGCAACCCCCTGCCTGTTTCTTTTTTAACCTTTTCTTTTTTATGTATTTTTGAACTTATATCGTACCTATTTGGGGGGTTATTTCGTACCTTTTTGGGGAGTTCTTTCATCTTCGATTGGGGGGTAATATCAGAGTGAAATGATCCCCTATTTTGGGGGAAATTTCCCGGAGCCTTAAAAAAACGTCTCAAGGAAATTTTAAAAAATGTCAACTGATCTTTTTAATGTGAAGGACATATGGCATTTTTGTGGAGTAAAGCGGCTTGGTGTCGCGGCTGGCGGTAAAAAAGAATGGAGTGGCTTAAAACACCTAGAGTTCAAGAAGCCATCAGGAAGAAGAAGAGAGCCTACATTTGTATGCGTTCAATGAGAAGGCTATCCTTTCCTAAGCCAGCATACTGAGACGCAAAGAACTTAACAACTACTAGTCAGAAGAACCAGGGAGCCGTCATGTAAAGAGTTCAGCGGGCTAATAGATGTTTGTGAAACAGTAGCGCAAAATTTCGAGCTTTTGATGAGTGCGCCTTTACTTCCCCAGCGTCGGGTTCTTTTCGAAGTGTGAACTAGATGTCTTGGCGAAAAATGTTTCCATTTGGCTAATCTAAGGGTAAGCTTTTAACGACCTAAGTGGAGCTTTAGCAAATATTGTCTATGATGATGGCAATTGGCAATTACTAAAATCCAACCCCCCTAGTCTCTATGACTACGGTCGGGGCCCCAACATTTGTTGTGGAAAACAAGAAACAAGCTGCTGCTGCGCATTTTTTTTACTCTATCGGGAAACTGAGCAGTCTTAGCTCTGCTGCTGACGGTAAGACTCGGAATATTTTTTTGGTTGAACGGGCTCCGCAGCGGGCTCTGCGTTGCGCCTGACTATGTGACGCGAATGAGGAAAAGGAAGCAGCTGACCGATTGATGGCGCAAAGACGCTTTAATGGCTGAAGGCGCAAGCACTCCGGTCGACGCTTCGGCGGTGACTATGAAATAGGACAGGTCGGTGGACATCCCAAAACAAACCAGTTTCTTACATTGGGCAAAGCCTCCTCTTTTTCTTAACAAACATGCAAGAAGATGGGACTGACTTGGTGAGTGCCGAATATCTTAGCCCTTCACCTTCTGTCTGCGTTGTAGTACAATTAACTTGCGTTCGAATGCTCCAGCGGATAGTAGCAATCTTTGAACAAAAAAAATGCCAAAATGGGATTTCTAAGCTTAGTTATTGGTTGCATGCATTCTAGGCCTAGATGCAAAAATTTGCACAAAATCGAGAACTGGACCCACCTGAAGCTCTCGATTTAGTGGCGGATGTCTGGGATAAATGATTGGATTACTAAAGGACACCCTCCATCTGCGATCCTTATAATTTGACAAGATGTTTTGAAGATTATTGATTAACTTAATGGGTTTATTATTTTTACTATTATGTAGAACAAACTAGTAAATTTAAGATTGGCCTTGACAGCTATTTGATGCTTATGTAGCCCGCACACTAAGCCCGACTGCATTACGCTATCCACGAAATTGAAATTGTTTCTTTGTCATGTACAAATCATAGGAATCATAGGAAATACATCGCCGTAGGAATTTCTTAGTATTATAAGAGACGATGTCTTAATGTACATTTCTTTTTTTTTGTTAATAAATTGAAATTGAATTGAAATAAATCTAATATTTCTTTTTTGTGGAATCTAGGGCGTTGTTAATTGTTGAAGAATAGTTTGTACCTGAAAGCTCCTGATCCGTTCTTATAAGTCTCTTATGACATCGGCAATGATTTTGCTAAAAATTTACCAAATTTAACAAATAAAGAAAGGTCGGACGCATATACTTACACATGGCTACCGCTCTATCTTTTAACGAGTGGTAAGTGTCCACATGCTATACGAAATAAGAATAAAACAAAAGGCCTTCGAGTGTTATTCTGGTAAAGCATGCACCTTAAGCAAACTAATATCTTAACGGCGATTTGATAGCTTAGCTCACTAAAAAGTGAACAGCTCGTTGCATAATCTTGGCGAAGGTAAAGCATCAATATAGAACCTTCTTTTTATACAAAAATACGTGGACCCTTTTTCTACTACGTCCACACATCACTCACATCTACTTACATTCCTTCGCTTACAGGCCTACTCAAGAAAAACACTAAGTGACCTAAGCCAGGCACCCAGACCTAAGCCAGTCAGTGTGGTGCCTAAGACAAAAGATTACTTTAATGTGAATTCCATGAATTTGAAACGTCATCCCATAATCCTGACTAAAGCTCTCCTGGAAAACTCTTCTAATGCCAGTCGCCATCGCCGTAGGAACCTACCCACATAAGCGTTGGCATTAATAAAACCACTTCAAAAGCCACTAAAACCACCAAAGCATGAGCTAATCATTTTACTTTTCCAATAATGCATAGAAGGTTTTGGATAGCAGTTTAAATGAGAATACTAATACCATCGGGAAAGAAGGCATCTAAATGAAGATTCCCGCTCTCAGTAGTTGAGTGCTTCCAAGACTAGTTGGGTGCTTTCCAATTAACTATAGCCGCTCTCAAACGTTCACGTGATTCCACTTTGCCATATGAAATTGTACAATTTTACAACTTTGTACTATGATTCATTTTCCCTTAACAGTCAAGAGGATAATTTAACCAGATTTTCATGTTCGTCATTAGATCTCAATTCACGTTTAAGCTGTTTAAAATTTCTCTTTTGAATGGATGTGTTTTTTGAAAACAAAATCTTTTGTCTTGATGATCAGAGAGAATGTCAAAAAACCTTTGCTTTCAAAGCTAGCATTCTTAGGAATATAAAGGAGAGCCCTTATTTTTAAATTATTTTTAAGGACCCGCCATCGACTTAAAACTAAAACGTTTTCCGTTCTTCTCAATACTACTCATATAATGGGTATCCTCATCGAAAAAGCAAACATTTTGCTTTCGATAATAATGATCAGCTTTTCTTGTCGTTTATGGTGTTTGTCAAGCACATCTGCTTTAAATGATTTGTACCCGTTTTCAAAAAATATCCCTGCTACGTGACATTGTGAAGAAGGACTTAAAAAGTATTTTGTTCCTTATGCTTTTCTAAGAACTTCGAAAGTAAGAAAAATGAGCGAGATTTCTTTGGCAATATTTTCATCTTATAGTTGTCATTATATAGATGAGGTGGGATGTTGCAAAAAAAAAAGAAGGAGGGTTCGTCCTTCCGGTGAAACAGAGCTCACTGGGTTTTTTTCGGGACTAAATGATTGTGTACAATGTTCGGGGTTTGGGCTATTGAAGAAGTTTTATCCTTTCTACACGTAGTCAAGAAATTCAATAAAATATTGTCTTTTATTAAAACACGCTAACAAAGATATCAAGAGAAAAGTACCCCCTGCCCCATTACCACGCAATGCCACGTGTCGAAACAGACAAAATGATCCCCAGAGTCTGTATAAATGGAATGAAGACATCCGGAATTAACATACCGCACAACAAGGGTGTTCGCCTGTTAATATCCGAAAGTCGATACCCCAGCAACTGCCATTAAAATACAAAGTAAAGGATGCGCACGTAAATAACGCTTTAGCCTCTATGGTTCAGCACGGCGCGCGGGGGTGAAAGGAAAGCGTGCAGCTATTCCAGGTAGGTAAGTCAATTTTGGCAACACCAACCACCACCACAAGAGCCCTGCCTCTCGTCCATTAGGCAAACATTATTTTGAATGAAACGTGATTTGTATTTTTGATTCGTGTGTCGGAATAGTTTTAGATCAGCTAAATAGGTTTTGCAAGTTAGCAGTTACGGTACTCTTTGTGCATACAAAACGTACAAATCATTATGGTTTCTGGGAGGGTTTTCGTTTTCTTTTTTTTAAGTCTTCCTTTGCATGGGTCCTTTTTTCGGAACGTAGGATTTTGCTAGAGTGTATACCAGCTATACTCGCCTATGAAAAAGGATGGGAATGAGCAAATCCGGACGATGTAATGTGATGCATAGGAAAAGTGAGTGCGTGCGTGTGTATGGATAAGTGAAAGGAGATTTTCCTTTACTCGTAGAAAATGAAATTCACCAAGACGTTACCACGAATTGACATGCTTTTAGGCAAATCTAATAACTAGTAAAGTCGCAAGTTTTGGTTCGGTAAGTTGCGAAAGCAGTGTGCGATTTGGTTCGCTGGTTTGGTATTGGAAATTATTTCAATTGGTTTGGTAATGCTTGAGTTTTGTTTTGAATCTAGCAGGAGTGAGTTGACAAGAAATTTTGATGCTGCCAAGGACCAAAGGGATTCCAGAACTTATCTAATATATTTTCTATGCCCTGTAGGAGCCGTTTGGCGGGACTTTCAATATATTGACATTTTGTTTTCTATTTCCAATATTTTTGTTGGAGCTTGATAGAATAGTAGAATTTAGCGAAATAGCTTATTAGTCAGCGCTTGCAATTTATGGAATAAGTTTATTTAAAGAAAATAACAGAATCCCACATTTCCTGTTTTTTTTTTTAAATAATCAAAATCATAACGTTTCATAGGTCTTATATTAATTGGTCGTTTAATTCCAATTCCTCATAGTCACTCATCAGCTTTGTTATATGAATAGGCAGAAATAAGAAGTACCTTATTACAATCTAAGAATTGCAAACTTACGTAAAACAAGTAAGTAAGCGCAAGAGTTCGTCTGTAACGAACTTCGAAATACCCGACCCTCTTTACACATTAACACCAAATTTAAAACTTTTTGGTCTGTTTCATGGACTGAATGTCAATTATTTATATTGGCCACGTCCCTAAAAAAGATCGTAAAATTTAGATCAACTAACTCGTATTTCGTTGAAATCACGAGAAAATGCATTAAAAGCGAATATTTATGCTTAAAAAACAGTTTTTTTTCCCAAAAACGCCCCCTAAAAGTGGGCGGAGCTCAATCTTTTGTATGCAACAAACTAAGCAAATGGTAATATCTTTAATATTTGTCATATAATTTTTTTTCAATTAAGAATGAATTTCCCGAGAAATCAGGTTTTCAAAGATTTCAGATCTTAACAGTAGGCATGGTCAATAGAGTGGGCGGTTCAATTTTTGTCTAGTTAAAGGCTTCTGGTCGATATTGCTTTCTACCAAAATTTGAGATCATATGTTTTGTCTATCTTTACCAAAAGGCATTTTGAAATAAAATGTAAATTTGAGGTTTTCTGACATTCACGCCAATTGTGGGCGTATCTGTAGGCGGATCTTCTCAATTTTCATATTTTGTCTGTACAAAATGAAAACCAAGCAACACTGCAAGTTTCAGCTTCCTAGCTCAATTTTAAAGACCTCAAAACTGCACACATACGAACATACGGACAGGCTTTATCGACTTACCTGTCGGTCTTGATCACATCTCTAAAAGGTCTTAGGGGTCTACGGTGATTATTTCATTGTGTTAAAAACTATGCATTAAAATTAATATACCCTCGGTCGGGTACAAAAAGCTAAATGAAATTTATAAATATTTAACACTAGCCCCACGTGGCCAAAATTCATGAATATTAATTCGATAGAACCATGAGGTATGTGTTTAAAGCGGGATGCCGTAAAAACACCTTGTTTTCTTAAAAAGTCCTAAAAGTGGGTAGAGCTCAAAGCTTTGTATGGAACAACCTAGGCAAATGGTTCTATCATTAATGACTCCCACATTTTTTTTTTTTTTTGAATTATGACCGATTTTTCAGAGAGTTCAAGTTTTTAAATATCTAACTAATCTAATCGGTAGCAGTTGGCTTGTCCGATACATATACTAGTGTGGGCGGACCGTTTATTCTCCCTCAAGTTAAATACTTCTGCCCCTAATATCTCATCTTCCTTTGTTGTGCCGCTCATCCTTTAAAAGTGTCATGGAGCGAGGGGGTCTAAATGGTGCTCAATCATCATCGATCCTCCGCCATCAACTCAAGAGAGACAGGCGCGATCCACAGGCGTGTTTCAGTGACTTTTCTTTACTTGATCCCACCACCCGTTTTTTGGTCTACCAGGGGGTGACGTGCTCGTATCTCAGCTAGCATGACATATCTAGGAATTTTGTCTGTTCTGGAGGAAAAACGTGGCCTAAGCCATCGAAAAATTGACAGTATCACTGGGATAAGTTTACTTCTATTCCTCTGAGCTATAGCTGCTCAGCATGAAAATTGCTACGAGTTCTGACGTTTCTCCCTCTATACCTATGAGAAACATCCACAGCGCACCTCAGAAATCTTATTTCGACAGCTTGCTTCCACGATGTAATTCTTTCGGTCATTACTCAAATCCGTAAGATGAGGGAAAGAACGAACACTGAAGGTAAAAGTGAGATATTTTTGCTTTCACTCCAAGCTTTCCTAATGACCGGTCGGCGCATTTCCTTTACTAACCCGCTTTTGATTTTTTATCTTACCACTATTAGAACCCGAGATATTAAAAAAAATAGTGTTTCAAGGCTCCGGAAAATCGGTGAAAAGTCACATTTTCCCGCTTTTCCCGAGCAGCACAGGATTTTTTTACCGAATTTTCTTATTTTAGCAACGTCTCATCATACCAAACCCAAAAAAAAAGTAAATTTCACACTCTGAGTTACATACATATTCACCTTTTTTTGTTTATTTTCACTCCACTATACCACACCATACTCCAGTTAAGTAAAAAGATGAAATAGATAATTATAAAGAGTGGCGCAACAACTTCCCGTTTCGATGGGACTCCATTTATGTACAGGGACAACGCACATGATTTCAGGATGCATTATATTTACTGACTTATTGCTCATGTTAACCTTCATCCCAGCCTCACCACAGATGGCCGCAGACCCATCCAGTGATCCAGTTCTCGCTCAAGTTAATCCTTGGACGATGGAAGGCAGATGGCTTATCCTGACGCCAGCTATTTAGAAACATTCCTCGCCAAATTTGCGCTTCAACTAGTTTTTATACGCTATGAAACAGGAGAGGCGATAGTACATGGTCCTGGCCAAGTCCAACGCATACACCAAAGGATGAGATTTGACACCAATTATGTGCACACAGCTTTTGCCGTCCCCATACAAAGACTTAATGGCTCTCAGAAGAGGCCCACTCAGACAATAGTCCTACAAAACACTTTAGAGTTTATCCCAAGAAAGCCGGTCATAAACCTTTACCCAATCTATAAAGCAGTCCTTCTCAAGAATAACTATAAGAGTAAGAACAAGTGAGTAAGTGCAAGAGTTTGTGACAAACTTCTATATACCCGACCCCTAATACCATGTTACACCAAGTGTTATTTCCCATACCAGTCATGACGTAGCATGGTAGCCTCAAGATCCCACAATTGTTCCCATGAATTTCAGATATCCAAACGAATTTTTCCATTTGGTTTTAACAGTCAGTACCGTTGGAGCAAGGGTTTAAAGAGCTGGCAGTAATTTCTAAAACCATTTACCACAAACGACTTTATCTCTAGCAGCCATAGCAAAGCACGGTTAATGGAAAATCTTAGTTTGCTTACCTTAAGTATGGTGCGCTCCGTACTAAACCTACGGAAGCTCTGAACACTCTGCTGTCCCTAACACCGCTTGATTTATACAGATAAAAAAACTCGCTGGCAATAGTGCGTTACGGCTCACTAATTCAAATTACTTTAAAAGCAGTAGCTACGGGCACGGCACGATCCTGACGGAGCTACTGCCAGGCAATCCAACACTAACAGATGAAATTCTCTCCCTGGTGGAATTCGACACATCGTATGATGTTATCTATCCAGTGAGGGAAGACTGGGAAAATAATGCAATTCAGGCCTAATGAAATTGCATTATTCACAGATGGTTCGAAAACAGGGGAAGGAACAGGTTCCGGCATCTTATCAAAAGACCCGGAACTAAAAGTATCCTTAAAACTACCGAATAGAAGCAGCGTCTTTTAATCTTTGTTGTTATTTCTGCTGGCTCTCATTGCCTCCCATCTTTGTACCAAACCGAATCTCCTACTCGAAATTCACGCTGTTTATTTCTCGCTGTTTTATCATACCATTTCTTTTTACTTTCCGATACTTTTTCTAATGACTCTTTGACGTATTTATATTCATCTTTTTGAAATAAGCTTAGTTTCCCTGGCATAAATGTTCTAGTCTTTCTTCCAAATAGTATCTCTACTGGGGATACATCTAAGCCTTTGATTGCTGTATTTCGATACTCTAAGAGCATTTTCCATAACTCTTCACCACTTGTCCTAGCTTTTGAGAGTAAAGATTTAGCCATTTTCACAAAGCTCTGAGCAAGTGGCTTAGGATAGTGTGGACTTAGGATAGTGTGGACTTGTCGTTACTATTTTTATGTCTAATGACTTTGCAAACTCCTTAAAAAAAAAACGAGCCAAATGGCATGTTATCTGCAATAATTATTCGAGGCATCCCATGTCTAGCGAATATGCTTTTCAGTTTAACTGCTACTTCCTCTGCGGTTTTCCCACTAAGCCTTTCAATTTCAACATATTTTGAGAAGTAATCTGAAGCTATTAAGTACGTTTTTCCAGCCCATTCTATTATATCCTTTCCAATTTTGTCAAACGGTATTTCTGGAACCTCGTGAGGTATCATTGGATCTTTTGTATTAGCCACTCTATGAGTTTGACATGTAATACAATTGCCCACCAATTCTTCTATGTATTTGTTAAGCCCTGGCCAAAATACTAAACTCCTTGCTCTTGCTTTTGTTTTTTCAATGCCTAAATAAGACCTGTGTAGCCCTATCAAAATATCTCTTCTTCAGACTTGTTGCGCTATTATTCGGTTCAAGTAAAATAAGAGATCATCTTCTAAAAACAATGTCATTTTTGAGCTTCCAAAAAATCTTGATTATTTCTGGAACCTTATTCCTATTCACCGGCCATCCCTCTTTAACAACCTTCATCAGATAACTTAAACAACTGTCATTCCTAGTCTCTACTTTAAAAAGTTCTTTTTTCAGCTCACTTACATTAATGCTATGTTTTTTTTTTTTTTTTTTCCGTGGGTAGGAAAAACCTTCATAGGCACTACGAGGACCGGCCGCGCGTGCTCATAGTAGTGTGAGATTCTTACTCACTAAAAAACCTCCCATTTTCCGTCAGACTACGACTAAGTTTCCTTAACAAGTAGTTCAAGCTTCTGTAGTAATCGCGTGTGGCAGGCTGCCTTCCAACGAAGGCACCTACAATACCGTCAATTTATGCGGTTTCATCTTATGCTGCTAGATCTAACGGTCTCATTCGTTGCAGTCGGCGCGTAAGATTTGTCTGATCCAAAGTTCGGATAATTTCATTGTTGCAGTGTCCGCGAAGACGAGTACTAAGTTTGCGAGCAAAGTTTGTTACCTCGTCAGACACGGTTGCGATTCCTAGATCTCGGTGTAGATCGCTATTTCTTATATACTATGGAGCATTAACGATTGCTCTGAGTGTCTTATTTTGAAAAGTTTCTAAAATAGATATATTGCTTGGTTTAGTACAACCCCAGAGTTGTATACCGTACGTCCAAGATGGTTTTAGCACTTGCTTATACAAAAGCAGTTTGTTATATATGCTTAGTTTCGAAAATCTTCCGATAAGCCAATTCATTTCTCTTAACTTGATTTCGAGCTCGTCGCGTTTCTTTTTAACGTGCGGCTTCCATTTAAGTTTTGCGTCTAGAGTCATTCCTAGATATTTCGCTTCATTTGAGTACGGGATTTGTACCGAGTTAATGAATAAAGGTTTGTTGTTTATCTTTTTATAAGTAAAGTTAACATGCGTTGACTTAGTCTCGTTAAGGACAACTCGCCAGCTCTTCGTCCAGTCGCATATTTTGTCTAAAGCGCGCTGGAGTTTCCCTGTTGATAATTCAACTGTCGTATCAATAGCGAGAATAGCAGTGTCGTCTGCGAACTTAGCTAAAATTGTTCCCTCATCGTGGGGTATGTCTCTTGTATAGAGCAAAAATAATATTGGGCCGAGAACGCTTCCTTGCGGGACACCGGCATTTATCTCTTTGAATTCCGAGTACTCATTTTCGTACCTTACGCGAAAGATTCTGTCTTTAAGGTAAGACTCTAAGATTCTATAGAGTTTCAAAGCAAATCCAACGGGTCTAGCTTCTTGCAGTAACGTACAACCTAAGCCAAACTTTGATGCATCAGCTTGTATTGTAGCGCTTGTTTTGGCATCAAATGGCTTAAGGGCTGGTGCTTTCGTAATGAGAGATTTGATGTTTTCTAGGCACTTTTCATGGACTGGTAGCCATCGAAAAACTTTATTTTTTATAAGCAAATCTCTTAGTGGATAGCTCTGACAAATCGACAAACTTTCATTTAAATACTTCGGATCCAAGCATAACCTTAAGTTTTTATTTTATTTTTCTCTACAATCGCTATGTTCGATACCCACTCCGAAGGCTTATCTACTTTTTCAATAATACCACGCATGCATAAGTGATGTAGCTCCTTTCGCAGCAATGGTTTTACGGCAAATGGCACCCTTCGCGCTGCTCTCACTACAGGAATCGCACCAGTTTTTAGTTTTAGCTCATATGATTGATGAAATGTTCCTAGTCCCTCGAAATTTTCCTTAAACCTTTCTATCAACTGTTCTTTTGTTACTACGTTTCTAACGCTATCTATTCTTTTGATTAACTTTAAATTCATGCTTGCTTCTAAGCCGAGAATTGGTACAGATTCGTTTTCTACTATGACGAACGTGAGATCTTCCCGTTTTCCTTTAATTACACATGTCAGTTTTGCACACCCGTTAACTCTTATTTCTGTCCCATTATAAGCTCTTAAATTTCTCCTCAGCCCATCAAATTTCGCACATCTGATCGATAAGAACTGTTTTAAAGGTATCACATTCACATCAGCCCCTGTATCTAGCTTAAAACGCATTTTCTGATTCATTATTTCTACTACTTTACACCAAGAATTGCTTATTTCATTTATCGTCACCAACGAGTCAATAAATAAATCGTCACCATCATCCGCTATTTCATGCACCCGTTTTTCTTGACATACCACTTCAAAATGTTTCATTTTACCACACTTCCTTCGTTGTCTACCATATGCTGGACAATTCCTTTTTTCATGCCGTCTTCAACACAAAATCTACATTCTACTAATAATGCACTACTGTATCTAAGTTAAATATTATTATTGTTACTTGCACTTTTGTTTGCATAACTCTTAGTATAATCCGCTGTCTGCTTCCTGTGAAAAGTCCCACTGGATGTTGATCTTGGTCTCACTTGCTATCTACAGGCTAACTGATTTTATATCACCTCTACTTCGCCACTGCTGTTGTTTTCCACCTGATTCTGTGAATTGTTCATTCTTCTGCCACTCTTGCACTCTCTATAATTTTGTTGACTTCTAGCTTCTTCATTTCGAGCCACCGCTTCTGAAGTGTCTTGTCCGCTATTCCAACGACTAACTGATTTCGCAGCATTCTTTCCTCCTGATCCCCAAATTCGCATTGCTTTATGAGTTTTTTCAGGTCCATTAAATAATTATCAAGCGGTTCCGAAACCGACTGTACGCGGTTGTGAAACTTGAAACTAGCGTACACTTGATTCGTTTGTGGCTTACAGAACCGCTCGAATGCTGCTACCACATCCTTGCATTTGTCTTTGCTTTCCTCTGCTTCGAACGTAAACGTATTGAAGAGTTCTACAGCTTCTGGTTCCACGATGTTCAGGAGCACTGCTGCTTGCACTTTTTCTGATTTTTTATGCAACTCCGCTGCCGTATAAAAATAGTCGAAATTTTGTTTAAAAACTCTCTCTGCCGCATTGCCATCGAGGCGCAGTGGATCGACTTTTTTTTAAGAACTCCATGCGTATATTTTTGCACTTTTTCGCAAATTTGGTGGTCTCCCACGTGGTCTTTTTTCCACGAATTTATAGTGTCCACTTTTGGCTATCACCATTAACAACTGCAATTTCTCTGGCTTTTATTTTCCTCGTCGCCATGTGGTATCGTCTACAGTCAGACTCCAACTGTCTCTTTATTTCAATATCATTAGTACATCATCTGACTTAAGATTAACCTATACTATACAACCTTATACAATCTTTATGTGTAGACCCACTACTAGTAACACTAACACAGTAGAAATTCCGACATGTCACTGTCTCTTCCGGAAACACGCGACGAGACTCAGGCTTTCTGACACGGATATTTGTCGCTTCTGCTGCGATATGCAAGCGGTTGAGGATATGGCACACACTGTGTGAGTGCGAGGCAATTTCACGTATACGTATAGAAAATTCCAATGGGAATATTTTTTTGAAATTTTGGACTGGAGGAAGAAGATGGATATTGGATGATTCATCAGGGAAAATGTTTAGGTTGTTTTGCCTTTTGAATTGATGGGCCCTTTTTGGTGCCTGGTATTTTGTGGGGCCTTTTTCACAACACCCCTGTGTAACCTAACCTAACCTACCGTAAGTATGAGACATCTAACCATACATTATGTAATATAATAGTCATTCAGATACAAAAATTACATAAAGCATTTTGTTGCAATAACAAAGTGTAAATCATAAAAACCAAATCACCGATGTACTATTTTTTTGGGGTAAATACAAGTACGTGTGACCATTTCAATACATTCAAAATTTCCATTGTTACATGAAGAGCGATGTGGAACTTACATACTTCCAAGTTGCGTTTTTATAGGAAAAAATTTAAATTTTCCCTTAAATATGCAGTTGTCTATGACCCCAAGTCGCATAATATTACGAATCCGACATCTCGAGGCTAGAATTTCGATTGTCTATTGCTACGACTGGGCTTATCCATTACACAAACAAAAAAGATCGTTTCTGGCAAACGGTTTTTGAGTTACCCTGAACACGTGTAAACTCTCGTTATTATTAACATTCTTTCTTTTTAACAAAGGTTATCCTGGTTGCATCTACATGGAATGCATATATTCGTAAGCTATTTTTCTTAAACTCGCATTTAAGGGCAAAAATCGCTTGATGAAAACGTTAACCGGTTCGTGTAAGTGCGGTAACAGTTTGTCACAAACGGATTGTGTTAAGGACAAGCGGGATTAAAAACATACTGCTTGCTGTATGAATATATTTCTAAGGGTGTAGAGGTTGTCCCACATGGAAGCCAGAAGTGGGCGTGGCCGTTAATGGATTGAACCAATTTTCACACTTTGTCTGGGCAACAGAAGAACCGAGCCGTGTACCAAGTTTCAGCTCTCTAGCTTTATTTTGAAGACCTAAAACCTTCACACATCTAAACGGACGGACGGACGGACATAGCTTAATCGACGCACCTGTCGGTCTCGATCATATCTCTAAAAGGTCTTAAGGGTATACGATGATTATGCATTAAAAAAAACGGGGGTGTCAAAGACCCCTTTTCTTCTCTATAGCATTGTAGCCTTTGTTTTAATATATTATCTAAAACTGTGATTTGCATTTGTTAAATGCATTTTTATGTCAAAAATTAGGTTTTTATTTAACCACGCCAAGTGTGCGTGGTGAAAGTTTTTCCAATAAGTTGAAGGTATACAGAAATATGTGAGCATATAATGCAAGATTTTCTTGATTGCAGGCAAACGCATTGCATATAAATATCGTTTGTTTAACTGAAAATGAAATGCGACCACGCTCACATGGGGGCGATTTTTTTGCAGTGTCAATCTCAATACACTTATTACACTTATAATCTCATTATAAAGCAAGAACACTGCATACTAAATTTTACCGTCCTACGACATTTTAAATTTTTCATTCTTATTTGTAAAGTAGGCGTGTCAGAGGGCGGATTTTGAAAATTTTTACACTTGTATTGCTTTTGGGACCTAGACAGCCCAGATATTAATTTACAAAATCCTATCTCAAAATGTAAGCCCTAAAGACTACCGACAGACAGACGGACGGACGGAAATGTGTCCCATTCGACTTACAATTCGGACTCGATCATATGCCCTGATCGTCTTGAGGGTCTACGGTGATTATTTCTCTTTCTTACAAACCACAAATCACACTTAATATACCTTATATCCTATGTGATGGACAGACAAGTGAAAGGAACCAAAATTTTAAGTTCCTACGCCTTATTTAAGTATCTTTATTTATTTTGGACCAAAGCTCATGTGAGATAAAATGACAATTTAATACGGAGTCTTACATTCAAGTCCATTGGGTCGTGGCTATGGGTTGATCTTAACTAATCTTATACTTAGTCTAAACAAAATATAAATCAAGCTAGATTAATTTAAGCTTGAGCTATTAAGATTAATTTAAGCTTGCTATAAAGCTTGTTTCAGCTCGGTATAGTTAAATTTTGAACGCCTACTGGCATTACATAATACATAACGTGCTACTAAGGTGATATCGTGATACCATGACCGCAATTTCAATTAGAAATAAAAAATGATTTTACCCTAATGTCTTCCCCTTTGCCTACTCATTAAAACAATAGCTACACACAAACCCTTGAAATGTTGGTCAAACATATAAAGGCATAATTAATAACAAGCAATAATAATCATAATAATTTAATTAAAAACTTTCAATAGCCTCGAAAAGCCTGTTTCGGTAAAAAAATCCTATGGAGAATTGAAGAAATAACTTCGCTGTATTTTTCAATGGCACACAATTTAAGAGTTAAACACGCTAGTTGACCCATAAAAAAGCACTTACTCCATTTACAACCGAGTCAAAACATTGAGAGCTAAAAAGGCCCATTTTTTCGCACTACCGGCTTTTAGCCTCTAAATATAATGCACAATCATTTTATTGCTTTTTTAATTAGCAAAAGTGGAAATGTTTTCAACCAGCCACCAAACCAGCCGCACGTACGCTGCTGCCGCCGCCGCACGACCGCAATGAGTCTTTCCCCTTCTTCAGTGTATTCTGGTACCTCGTCCAACAAAACTATTCTGAACTGTTTCTGGGTTGTTAAAATCCTAATTGTGCATATCCTATGAAGTATCCTCCTCCGAGCTGAGCATTTTCACACGATTTCCTCTATTAGCGAAGCCCAAATTATGCCTTACCCCAATGGTGGCAGGCGGATAACGATGGATAAGGGTATTGTGTATACATTCTCTTAACCGCATAGCTCGACGCTTTCATACACATACAGGCATAGATTTACAACCGTCAACCAACCCTTGTCGTCGAGGTACCGGCGAGAAGGACTCTTTCCGCAAGGATTCGTTCCCATTATCGCATGGTTGTACCTGTTAAGGTGGTCTAGGCACCCTTGGTTGGCTTATAATAAGATTACTTGTAGTCCTGAATGTGATGATGGTGGCACTAGAAGCTGCGATGCAAAAAATTGTGAGGATAAAGTTGGTCGGAACAATGCTTGGAAAACGCTTCCGTGATTATCTCGCAGTTTGCATAGCTTATGACAGTTGTATTGTTTTCTATTTGCGGTTACAATAATTTTGGTTGCAGTACTTCGGCTATGAAGTCTGGTGGGTACTAGCAAGATGGTGCAGCAATTAGAAAGATATGGATCTATGGCGTGGTGCTTAACAAACGCAGGCAATCAGGTGTAATTGAGGACATCGCCGCTGAGATAAAAAAAGAATGGTTGCCTCAGAGAGTGCTGCAGTAGATCTAGTAAAATTGAATAGATTTCCAACGCCATTTTAAGGTACTTTAAGCGTTCTTCGAATGGTTTCTTTTCCCTCTTTTTCAAGAGTTCTTCATCACATAGCAGCTAGCAAATTAAATGTGGAAAAAAGACATTTGCCAGAGGTAGCGTATGTAGATCCGTCTACCGACTATGAACCTTTGACGCAAAGCCCATACGATTGAAAAAAGTTCGCAAGAGATCCTGCAACCAGATGTCCCTGTAAGTTAAGGAGTCTATTAATCATTATTTCAACATTCTATTCTCATTATTTCATCCCCTTATCAAGCTGTCAACCCAGCTCGTAGAGGAAACACGAAAAAAGCGACCATCATGATGGGATACGCTGCACTGGAGGTAGGTCCGTATATAAGTAAGAATGAGGGCAATGGATGAAAATGCTAAAATAGTCCTTAGCATAATAGTTTCCTTTTTTTGCTTCCTTCATCGTCCGGGCTTATTTCTGCATGAGAAAAATTGGAATGAATTCAGTCGCTTCGGTGGTCCTATATTGCTCTCGCTTGCTGTTACTGATGTTCATGATGATACCCACGACGTTGATGGAAACTAAGCTCAATGTGCATCTCCGACCGTTCTGATTGTTGGATACAATCATGTGAAACATCGAGGGCAACGATGGCACTACAGCGCAGGGCGTTGATAAAACTTTTCCTGTGGCCCTGTTCATCGTTGTTGCAATTTCATAATAAGTCCGGACAAAAGTGCAATTTATCATAAGAGAAAACAGGGAAAATAACAGAGAAAAATATCCTAGAATTTGCAAGTAATTCAGGGCGATAGGGCTCCTCTGAAAGGAAGTTTTTTTAAAATTCAACTCGGTTTGTGCCCAGCTTATTCTTATCACAATGACAAGGAGGTTTTGTGTGATTTCGGGGAATCGCCTTATCATTCTTTTGAAAAAAAGTGTACAGTGATTCCTGCAAAATGTTTAGGGTTCGAATAAATTTTTTGTTCTGCAAAGTGCAAGGCATCGGAGGGATTCAAAAAAGTCAATGACGATACTATATGGATTGCAATTAAAACTTTTTTGAAGTCACTGTTTCTTGGCAAACTTTGGGAATATTTTAAAGTTTTTTTAGTCTGAAAAAATAGCATTCTGCATGTGGTAACCGAAAAACTTCTAGAGATGCCATTGGCACTAGCCGAAAATTTTGGGTCGTGTGAAGACATGTGAAGAATGCAACGCGCAATGTTTCAGGGACACCTCAACTTTGACTGGTGATTACGGGCATAAAGTAACATACAAAGCTAAAGGTTGGTTAAATTTTAAGGGCCGATGTTGATTTTGAATAAAACACAATTTTTTTAGGAAATTATTGTCATCTCTTTTTATTATGATAATATTGGTATGGTTCTATTATGTATGGAACAAATTATCGGCCAAATAGCCACCGCGACCTCGGCGGCACACCTCCATCCGATGGTCCAAATTTTCGATGCCGCTGAAGCACAATTGAGGTTCTATGCCGTAAATAACGAATTATCTCATCCTTTAGCTCTTGATTTGTTGCTGGCTTGTCGACGTACACTATTTCTTTCAAATAACCACAGAAAAAAAAGTCCAACGGTGTCCAATCACATGATCTTGGTGGCCAATTGACACCTCCACCACGTGAGATAACACAGTTGCCATTCTTGCCACCATTCTGACAATTAACGACGCTTGAAATCGTCAAGAGGCTTTAGTTCCTGAGTCAATTGCACCTTGTAAGCATGTAAATGCATCTCCTTACGCATAATGTTCATCAACGACGAGCGTGAGAAGTGCAATTGGGCACGACGACGAGTTGAGTTGGACGGCTTTTCAGCCACGCTATCGCGAACAGCAGCAATGTTTTCTGCTGTACGAGCATGCACTGGTGTTTTCACGTCTCCTACAGACCCGGTTTGCTCAAATTTGCTCGATGGTGTATCTTTCCAGGACTCAAATTGACTTAGTTTGAAATTGAGAAATGTCAAATGAAATGCAGAAAAAAGCTTGACGTTTAGGTGTGGTTCACATTCAACATTGGCCCCTAAAATTTAACCACCCAATTTTACATCTGCCGACTAGGATGTTAAATATATGTAGCTATAATTCCAAATCAACATACAGAGTTATAAGTTTCAATAACATGTTCAAATGATCAAATCATTTCATAAAACTGGGGTGGAATCGGCTATGGTGATCTGTGATTTTCACATTTTCTGACAGTCAATGTGATCAAACTAAATAATGCGTCGGCGTAAGGTGATCACAAAAATATTATTCCGAATCGTTGCTTTATGCTTTAGGCTTGTGATGTAAGAACACAGATTCTTATTCGTACATGCAGAGAGTCAGCCTAAGTGTAGGCAAAATCACCACCTTAGCAGAAAGTTTGGAAATTGGTGACCAGCTGATTTTGACGGTGATTGATCGGGAGCTGTCACAAGAAAATTGTGATGATCACAGTATGCGCAAACGAATTTTTGTGATTTGTGACATCACTTATCACAGATCACCTTATTCCACCCCAGGATTTTGTGTACGGTACGTGCATCATTCCGCGCATTTCTTCAACTTTATGCCGTGGACATAATCTGCCTTTCGAAAGGATTATCTGCATAACGTGGCACAAAGAAAACATGAGGTATACCAGTTTAATGAGGAATCTGCAAACACCCTTACGTCAAGGGCACAATATTTTTGAACAAAATATCGCAGTTGCATATAAGAGTATGCTATGCCTATGCATCAGCAGAATCCGGGGCAGTCAATACTGTGTCGCTGATAAGAGTTTGGCCTTCGCAGATCACAACTATTGAAGAGCGTTGCAATATGACTTGGGCTTACAACCACACGAACTTCAACCATATTTAGGGAGCAGTACCATGAGTTAATTGGTTCTTCACCAAAGCACAAAATCGTTCATATGACCAGCACCACTGGCGTTGCAGGCGATCATCCGAAGATCAAAAAAATCGATGACTTTTGAAGAATAATCGGGTCGATAAATTAGATTTAAGGTGTCAAGTCGCATGACCTTGATGGACCAGTTAAATTCTTCTAAAACCAAATAAAACCTTCTTCAAACTTTAAGTTAATTGAATGGTTAATGGTTAATTTGACGGTAATACAATCCTGTTGAAACCAGAGATCATTCCGACCCATTTCATCAATGCAATTGGCGTAGGCCTAAAAAATTGCAGACTTCTTGTGGGCTGTGGTGCTACCATCTGCACCACAGCCCACTTCCGTCTCGGGTGTCCAAATAGCCTACATGTTCTCTCTGCATAAATAAGGCAAATCAAAACTAACTAACATGTAATTACATTGAAATGATCACGTGGTTAAACGTAGTCAAGGTCAAGCAGCAATGCGCGAAATTCACTAACACAAGTCTTCTATGCGCCATTCGTAATCAGCTACAAAGTGAGGTAGTCGGATCTGGACAAAGAGCATTGCTCGCGACAAGTAAGGGTTGCAGGATCGTAACCCTGCCAGTGAAGCGCACAGGGTTTTTTCTTTCGACATTTCCGTTCGCTAAAATTATTAATCCGCTAAAATTACTAACACCAATCTACGACAAAACGTAAGAATAGAGGGGCCTGTACGGTTTAGTTGTCATTATAAAATTTATAATTTGCTTAACAAAGACATGTTGGCAAAAATAAAAAATGGTGGTTAATTTGACCTGAAATCGAACCCAAGACCTTCAAGTCGTCTACCATCTGCACCACAGTCCACTTCCATCTCGGGCGTGAAAATAGCTTACATGTTCTCTCTGCATAAATAATGCACATAAAAACCAACAACACCTTTTGTCATCTGTTGGTCACTCTTTATAACACATCCTAAGTCAAAGCACAAAAAAAGCATTCATTGGAAGTAGCTTTATTAGTAGCAAGGATCATTCTCTCTTATCCTCTTCTTTGAATAGTTTTTTTTTTTAAACTAGGTTAGGATGTTTCATGTTGCTTTGAGAGGATAATCTTCTTTGGGTGTTGTTTTTGCTCCTACCTACAGTAACTGAAGAAGAAGGTTTAAAAACGAACCAAATACGGGCTGAGCGAACAAAAATAGCGACCAATAGCCATAAGAGTTCAAATCCAAAGATTGCAATAGCTTGAGCATCTAGATGGGTTTTCAACCAATGCTCCGGCGCGACTGATCATTCCCCCAGTTGTTGTAGAGGAAGTCCGTCTAAGTAGAGGAAGTCCTAGTTCAAATGCAGTTTCGGTTTAAGTCATGCCCATCCATGAAAATTGGGCACACATCTGCCCACGGCCACCACCAGTATTGGCTTGAATATAAGATAGGTTAGGTTAAACAGGGGTACGGTGAAAAGGACCACACAGACACTAGGCACCAAAACGAGCCCATCCGATCCCTGGGGAATATAAGTAAACCTCAAAATGCGTTTTATTTTTTTAACTTACTGGCTTTTGCAGATAAGAAAAGATATATTGCCTGATATATTTCCCTCGCAAGTTGCAACCATGCATTGTGTGTGCGTTATAGGTGTTTCTACACAGAAAGAAATAATCTACAAGTTTGTGCCGATTCCGTACAGAGAATTGAGAAATCTCTCGTGACAAATGGTACTCTCGGGTATGTCAGACCCTTGCAGAGGTAAAAAAGACTAGTAATGCCTCTATCGGTATTCGAACCCGAGACCTCGTGCACAGCAGTTCTATACACGAACCAATGCACCACGGCCGGGGTCCCCGATATTGGGTGCGTTTCTTAATTCCTTCCAACTATTCTGGCCGAAATATCCGCGGTTTTTTATTTATTCGGAATATTCTGATCATTCCGTTTTGCGTTTCTTTATTCGTTTAGAATTTTCGGAGTGCATTCTTTCCATACAACCTCCCGAGTTAGTACGAATAAGAACGATCGGAATATTCCAATCTTGTATTCCATATTTTCCATTCCTTCGTCAGAATGAATAAAGAAACGCACCCATTACCTTTTCATCAAGTAAGAATTTAGGTGTAAGAATTTAGGTGTAAGGCAATTGTGTACAGAAGCTTTTGACTGGTCGAAATTTGAACCACAAACCCTTATGAAATGTTTGTCCAATGGTTGAGCACTTGGAGTCTTATTGTTATGAGCGGCTTCTTATTGAAGCTATTTAGGCCACATTAAAAATCGAGCTTAAACTCTTGTTGTAAGAACTGAAACTTCATGCTGCAATTTTCGTATAATTTTCAATATAACATAAAGACGATTGTTGCGGTTAAAAACATTGTTGCGGTCTTCTGGGGTTGCTGGTCCACAAATGCGCGTCTCCCCAGGTGGCGGATAAAAGAACGTTCACCAGCAAGATGTAGTGAGTACCGATATGCGAAATATCCGGAGCGTACCAAACCCAGCAACAAACAAAAAATCTAGCAGCGTCTGTCTCAAAATGAGTGGCTGGCTTTCTGACCGACGTCTCTTATCCCAGGTTGGTGTCGGCCGAATGTTAAACACCCTAAATAAATTACATTCGGCATTTTGACTTCAAACATATAATTTAGGGCTGACCAAAATTGAACTTTAAATCTTTCGATCAAACGAAAATAATTATTTTGAGGTAGGTATGTTCAACTTAAATCTTATAATGTTTGCCATTATAATTCTTTTATGTCACCTAGGTGCCATACAAAAATACTTTAGCAATACCATGATTTGCACCAAAAGAGCGTCATTCTACAGACTAAAGCTATCTTTCTAATTAAAGAACGAAGCCACATTCCTATTACAACGTCCTGGTACCTAAACGAATTGATAAATTCAATTAAGTATAGGACCCACCACAATCTCTATTCTCTACTATTTATTGTTGGCAACGTTGGGAACTCCGTTTAACGAGATCTGACATAAATCCCTGCCTAATGAAGCCACCTGCTAAAACACGCTGCCACACGTACCAGACACAGTCGACCAAATGTCATCCGAAATGGTGACGCTTTACCATTTTAATTCTACGTGAGTTCAGGCCCCCATGTGGGAGCGGATTTTGATGAGAGAACTGATAATTAACTTACTGAATAAATCACAGCCCTTTATAGGTAGTGCTTACACACTACGGATTTAGGAGGTGTAAATGCTATCAGGCTAGGCCACAAAAACTGGCGACGTACGTAGCATGACTTTTAATTATCACCGCAACGTCTGACGCGTATTGGTACTGATTTCACCCGGGAAACACGCCATTTAGGCGTATCAAAGTCATTTAGCTTATTAGAGGCGCGCAGTAAATGGATGCTTTTGGGTTCGAATGAGATAGTGGCAGGTAAGTTCATAGAAATCGAGTCGACTCAGCCAAAATGCTTTCGGCAAGCTTAGCTGATTGGATTCGTTAGGATACGTTTTCCGGGAGTTTGCATTTAATTAGCAGACGGGGTGTGTATTTCTTGTAATTCTGCCATGTATGATACCTTTAATGAAGGATTTCATTGCCAAGTAGGCAACGTCTCAGGAAGTAGCTACGTGGTATCTGCTAATTAGCCACTCTGTCAAGCATTCACGCTGTTTTCTATCATTGAGGTCCTTGATGAAATAAATACTTTTTCTTTGAATTATTGAAGGTATAAAGAGGGATTTTTGAGTAAGATTTATGACCTGGATAAAAGGATATTACGTTCTTCAAAAACTCCAAAGAGAGAAATACAAACACCTTAAAGAAGATTGAATGCATAGCGAGAAGTATCTACGAAGCAACACTTCACTAGTTTAAGGCTAATTAGAAAAGTGAAAACTCTTGAAAAAATCCCCTAGGAATAGTACAAAGGACTCCAGCAAACATCTTGACTTATATTAAAGACAAACGACAAAGCAACAGTTGCACCATGGGATAGCAACTCGCATAAACATACTCCCCAGCCATACACTCTGACAAGCTTTGTACACACCAGAATCAGGTTAACCGTTGCAAAGCATCAACCGTCAATGTCATTCTGTTGTTCTTGTGTTGTTATGCGTGGTCTGAAATTGTGCGGCTTCTTAGGATAATGGTAAAAGAACCAACATAGAGAACAACATCCCAAACAAAAAGGAGGGGGCAAAAGCGAATAAGAAGCTCAAAGGAAAAAGCATACTGTTGCACATACGCCTGACTGCCCTGTTTTGTGCACACAACACAATATAAGAAGCGCATAATGGCAATGGGGGACTGAATGAGATTCTTAGTTGTCCCTACAGGACTAGCTATATGTTTGTGTGTGGCTAGTGCATAGCACGACACTGAAGAGTATACCAACGAGTATGAGAATGCATGCAACTGGAATGTAAAATTTAAGGATGAAAGCCTTCAATCGCAGAATAGAGGCTTTAGGGTAATGCCAGTAAAATTGTTGCTTATTTTGCATTGGTATTATGAATTCTGTCTTTGGTTAAAAGATGAAATGCTGAAATTTAAGTGAATACAAGCCTTAACCGTCAGTTCTATGGCCACCTTGAAAAACCCCGTGCTACAGATTTTCGAAATTAAATTTCTACAAAATACAAGCATACTCTGGAATTCACTACCATATGAAATATATTTCCTCATAAGCAAATTTCGTTTATCATCGGAGCACTGTTTCAGTTTTAAAGGTCCTTCTTTCGTTAGAAAAGAAGCTGAAAAACAAAAACAGTCGCAAGCAGTCACATGTTTACACTAAAAGCTCGAGCAAGTCAGGTTAAAACAGGACCTCATCGGACAAAGTAACAGAGTCTACGTCCAACATTAAAATAATTTAAGCTCGGAACAAGAATCCCGAGAAACTGATGGCACCACTACGGTTGTTTTGCTAAAAAAGCCTCCTGCCACCTAAGGGGTATTTAACTAGGGTTAACGTCCTGCTCCTTAGCTGTATTAGCAGATAATAATTTGATTTTGATTGTACTCACACAGTTTACTGTACACCTTTCTCCACCAGGACCTGAGAGCACAAGATTCTCATAATTGACACACCTAGTGTTGGATAATCCATTTCACACCATGGCCCTGTTAAAGATGAGTTAACCACTACTTTAATAAATTTTTCCCTTAGCCTTAGAATTTCTGTGCTTCAAGATTGACACCCTCTGAATATCGAATCAATCTTCACACACCAGCAGGCGTCCTCACAAAATTATATTATGCAAAGCACAACCAGCAGGTCCTTCAATTTCTTTCGTTTCACCGAACCAAGGTCATTTCGATTGATTGCCTCCAGCAAGGATTGATGGTCAAATTCGTGACGTTTGCCACATAGTGAGAAAAATCAAAAAAAAACCATCCACAACTGAAAATTTCTTTGGTATATTTCTGGCTTGGCTCTTTTTAGTTTGTTTCCTGTTTTTTTTTTTTTTTTTTTTTTGAAGAACTACAAAGTGCCAGTGAAAAATTTGTCGGAAGGACAGAGAGATAAGCCCCTGAGGTGATCATCCTTGTACTTTGGTTGCTCTCTTTACCATCTTCACAAGTTTCATCTCCTGTGTGGTGGGATGTCCTATGGAAAAACATTTATGTTTCCTCTGGGATCCTCCGGAGACAACCTTTGTGATGTGTTTTCTTTTACTTACAATTTTTTTTTTCGTTTTTTTGATTTGGGCCAAAACTGAACGCCTTTTCTGACCGACCGAGTGACGGTCCTATCCGTTGGACAGTAAAAAATTGTTTGTCCTTTGGCAGTTCAAAAATAAGAAGAAGAAATAAAAATAAAAAAATATATTGTATACACAAGAAGTATAGCTATGCCAGAGTCTCTATATGGAATGTCCTTTTTGTTGGATTTAATAGAAAAGCAATTTTTCTTCGTGAACAGAAAACGGAAATCACTTTTTGATTGATTTTTTTAGCCTTGGGGTTAATTAGGATGATGGTAACCATTTTTTGTGCTTTATTCTCCCCCTATTGTGAAATTTACTTCGGTATTTTTTTTTTTTAAGAAGAACACTTGAACAGTTCACAAATGGCTCAATGACCCTCTTGAATTGAGAGGTTTTCTTCTGTTTGACTTATTCTCTTCAATCCTGGGAATTGGCAACATAATTTCAATGAATGTCTGGCTCGACCCATTTTTGTTTTAGAGACGAACCTTTGACGGCTTGGGAGTAGGGGTATATTCACGGCATGCCATATACCTATTGTTCAGTTGTTCATTGTGCCACAGAGATTATTAATGCTCTGAAAAGTTTTTGTTCGACGGTGAACTGTTTTACCTTTTCCGGTGTAGGGTATATAAAAGTTTTTCCATTTTTTTTTTTAATTCTGAGTGATTGAAATATAAGTGGGTTTTATGTTTATGTTGGAGAGATTGAAAAACTTGAGTGGGGAAAATATGCTAAACAGTAATTAAGAGCATACGGCATGGGATTGAAAGTAAAAGTTAACATTGTGTCGAACAATGTCCTAGTTATGGGGAGCGAGAAGCCAATTAGGGATTCTGTTCGAAAAGGAAAAGTTTTGTTATTCGCCCTTTTTAGGGTAGGTAATAAAGGAAGATATTCATTTGGAATCTATGGGTAGTTTCAAAGCTTGTTTTGTGAATCTTTGTGCTGGTGATTGGTCGAATTTATTGTTTTGGATAGGGACACTTTGTATGTTACAGGTTATTGCTTTCTGGCTACAGTTCTCCATAAGTTTTCCTAGATCAATGCCTTATACTTTTTGATATACAGTTAGGCTCTCAGGCTGGGAAAGTTTTCGCAAACCGAAGAAGGGCAACCTGGGAGAAGTTCAATAAGGAACAACAGAGGACTTCCACCTCCTGCTCGCGGTATCACATTGCTATGGCTGAGCATTACAGAGCATTACTAGCTCTCGACAGCATCTTCAAACAGCAACTGGAGAAAAGAAAAGCCCTTAGAATGCGAAGTTCTCCGTCTCCAAGAGATTATGATCTAGATGGAACCTTGCGAAAGAAGGGCTCATCGTATCGACGACCAACCTAAAAAGAGAACTTAAATACTGAAAAAGTGATCAGATTTGCCAGTAGGAATTTATGAAAGAGCTTCTGCGAATCAATCGAAATCACAACTATGAAGCGCAAGCGCCACGTCTGAGAAATGTCCTCTAGAAAGCGCCAATACCGATGTTCTCACTCAGATGCGACGGTTGGACCACAACAAACGAGACCTTTCCGTAAGTAAACTCACCTCTGAGTTTGCACCAACTTCCACGGGGACTACGATATAGTAACACAGAGCTGTCTGAGTAGGATGGAGGAGGAAACGATCAGCATAATCTGTTACCGATGGAAAAATTTGCCTGGCCGTTCGGCTCCTACGCTCCCCTGAAAGCCCCAAGGACCTTTAATATTCGACCAATAATGCTCCAAAAAGGAGGGCAATTGAAAGGTCCAGCCGTCCGGCTTAAGTCTACTCAAATCGATTTCGAGAACAGCGGGCAAATTAAATTTCCACACCTTATAAGGCCTGATCCATTAGCGTGACAATTTATTGGCTATGATTTTGAAGAACTATCAATTTAAGCGGGCCGCCCAAAAATGGAAAAAGGACCTCTTATGGTATCATTTCGTTGTCTGTCCTTCCATCCGATCCTGTAACTTCTAAAAGGTGAGTGGTATAAAGACGAAAATTAGTGTACTTTCGAATTTTTTAAAAATACTGAAAAGTTTTTAAGAATTAAGGAACTGAAAATATGTGCCCGTATTCAACGAGTTTCAGATCATTACTTTTCAAATATAATACCCACAAAGTCGAAATTGCACAAACATATAAGGCCACCGTAGCTTAAGTAATGACTAATATCAAATTTTTTTTTAACCATTTTAAAATTGTAGTTTTGACGTATTTTCGAAAAAAAAATCGTGGAAAAAATCGTGTCCACGACTATCTCCGATGCTATATAGCCAAATGATTTGAAAAAATTACACACATCAAGAATTATTTATAATTTTCGAGAAAACTTTAGAATTTTTTAAAGATTTTGCGGATTCTGAGATTTAGCTCGAAAACATCAAAAACATTTCAAAAATTATTTCTTAAAATATTCTGGTTTCTTAACGGTTGTGCCGATTATAATGAAATTTGGTTTGTGTATAATAGTATGGTTTCTAAGATTTTTAACATATTTCAGAAACGGCGTTTTTAACTTTAAATTTTCCGAAACGGTTTAGAAAACAAATTAAAAAACTCGCTTATATAACGAGCGAAAAGTACATAAGAATCAAAAAAAAATAGACCGGATAGACCTTTCATGGATTTTAATTCAAAAAAATGTAGAAAAAAGCTAAAAAACTGCGTGTCTCCCCGCAATTTATCGATAACGGTAACACATACCGCTTTGAAAAAAAAAAAAATTATCAGACAGGTAGGGCTGAAAAATGCTTTTAAGTTCTGAGTTGTTTCTATTGAAAGGGTTAAATGTTATACAAACGTAAACCACTTAAGTAGTAGTCCACGATATTCAAAACAAAAAACCCTTTGTCATTTTTTTTTTTCAATTTTTTTAACGAAAAAAAAAAATATTTACCACTCTGCGTTTCGATAAAAAATTAAGGTCCTTTACTTAAAATTCGCCTAGGGAAAGTAGACTTATAAAAAAAATTATAACATTAGAAACCTACCCTAAAATTAACGAATCTCTTATTCGATTATTCTTTTAGTATTTTAAACCCGAAAATCGGAAAAATAGTCAATACACTACAACGGCAGCATTTTTCAAAAACTCGTTTCACATCTTGTGCATATTATCTTCTTGAAATTCCACTCGAAATATTATATAACCAAAACAAATGAGTTATCGAGTTGAGTTTGAAAAAATGTCATAAAGTCCGAAATTGTCATTAACAAAAAAAAAACATGCAGTCGAAAATATACTTATCCACATTTTATATGCAAATTACGCAATAATTGTACGCTAAGACTTCAAAGCAAAGCCGACGGACCGCTCCGTATATGACTTCGTACTTGACGGTCTTTTTTGAAAAAGTGAACACAATATCGAATAGTTTTTAAATAACCGTAGAACCACAGTGATGTAGCTGAGGCGACAGTAGTAGCGGTAGTAAGAGCTGTCAAAAGTTAAAACACATGTATTCAGTGTATTGCGCACACAATTTGTGTCTGTGGCGGCAGCGCGTAGCTGTGGCGGTAGTAAGAGTTGGCAAACTTTTAACTTTCGTAGCGCTACACGGTTGACAGCGCTACACGGTAGACAGTTCAATACAAGTTAAGGTAGCAATGGAGGAAAAAGACGTAGAAAAGTTTATTGAGATGGTTAAATATAAAGAAATTTAATGGAATTTGTGTCATCCGTTGTACAAAAATATTAAATCTAGCTCAAATTAACTCAGAGTATCGGCCATTGTGTTTATAAACGAGGTTTTTGTTCGACATAGCCGCGCTACACCATTGTGTTCAATTTTTGTCTGTAATACGCCACATGGCTCCGCGGCTGTACTACGTACTACTGCTACATACCACCGCTACGGGCATTGTGGTCCTACGGTAAAACTATGTGACGGCATCACCAGTTTAATTTTTACAAAACCTTTACCGTTCAATTATAATTCCTTGTAAAAAAACGTTTACATGTCCTGCTTAAATCAGCGCTTTAGTTGAAGAGAATACCGAGTAATTTTCATCCCAAAAGCAAGGAAGTCGCACCACAGGAAAGGACTATGGACCCATAAGCCTTTCCTCGGCCATGCTCAAGACGATGGAGGGGCTTATCCGCGTGTACTTCTTAAGAGATGATGGCCGATACCTACCTTTCAAATTCAAAGCATCAGAAATGAGATGCAGATCACTGCACTGCATAGCGTGGTAACGAAATAATACTTGGAATACAAGCAGTATTCTTTGGATGCGTTTTTGGGCATGGTGACAATGTTCGATACCATCGAAGCAGACGCGATACTGCTCAACTTGAGAAATCCTCATCTGCATAGCAGTCTATGCGGCTGGATTGGGCTTAGAATAGCGGATAGAAGGATATATAGCTATCTAGGATAAGTATGCACTAGACGAAAATAGTCAGCAGAGGAACAGCACAAGGACACTGGTGAGCACTCCGCTCATATGGACACTGGTAATGGATGAACTGCTGAAGGGTCTAGAGAAGGAAGGCGTCATTGTGATGCAGAGTGGAATGCATCTCCACCCGTAAAATAGTAAAATAATGAACTTAAGATAGAAACTGGTTTCTTGAGTAGAACAAATCTGCGCTAGACAAAACTTGAAACGTGCAGACACACAATTACAAGGGAGCTATGGCCGCCGGTAGGCAAAAAGAGATCACTATTAATAATAGGATCAAACGGCAAAGATATCCGAGTACTCACAGACGGGAGGTCTTGCGGGCTTCAGTGCTATGGATCTACACGCAGAGCACGGCTATGTAAAGAATGCATACATACATACATAGAGTGGCGCAACAGTTCGAGGTGAACCAGGGCCAACTTCTCAACAATGTATGCTGTGTGCGTTAATATCTTCACACACAAGGGGAGCTACAATATTTTGACGAATCCAAACGGCACTTTGAGAAGTTTTTCAAAACAAATGATACTCTTGGAGGGCTTGTCAAACATTCGCGGAGGTGGGAACCATGAGAAGGAGTCTTTTTTTTCAGGTGACGGTGCTAGGATGCTAGTTAAATGTACAACGACGCCGATTACTGCAGAAGCTGCAGTTGAAGCCCAGGAACGTTGAAGAAATTGAATCTGTTCGTCAGCGAATTTGGGATTTCAACAGCGGTATGCTTTTGTTTGGTTTTAGGTGTTCAGAAGATTCCCAACGAAAATTGAACTGCTTCGATCATGCCTACTTCTAAAATGGTTTATCTTTAAAAACTTTATTTCTCTGAAAATTTACTCAAAATCGAAAGAATATTATATGACAAATATTAAAGATGTTAACATTTTCTAGGTTTGTTCTATACATGGTTTTGAGCTCCGCCCACTTCTAGAAGGCGTTTTTAGGAAAAAACTGTTTATATTTTTTTTTGATTAAGTTTTCATTTTTAAGGCATTTCTTGACAATTCTTATAAAATAATTTTTAAGGAACAAGTTTACCGTAGGTCCAAGTGGAATTTAGTTGTTATTTTTTGCTTATATATGTATTTCTGTGTCCTGATTACGAATATGTTATTAAAAATTGTCGGTCTCATTTACTTAAAAAGATATAGCTATTCAAAGTTTCAATTTTTCCATACAAAGTACCTCATCTTAGACTTTCAATTTGTGCCTAAGAGTATGCTATAGAAATATGACAAGATTCCCTGTAAAATAAATTTGCTTTTGGAGACAACAGTGTTTGGGTGGCCGCTTCGTGGGTTTAAAGGATTTTAACTCCCTTTTTCGCAGGGCTTAGTTGCTCACGCGACTTCGTCACTCCGCTAAGGGTAGGTGCCAGTTGTCTGGCAGGCGCCTATCGCCATTTACGGGTATGTTAAAGTTGCACTCTTTTTGAACTCCTTTGGCTTATAACTTCTAAACTAATCGAGCCCGACAATTTTTAATAGCATATTCGAAATCAGGACACCCAAATCCATGTATTAGGATAAAAAATCCAATACATTCCACTTGGACCTACGGTAAACTTATGCCATTTTAAACCATTTTCTTATTAATACACAATCATCCACTTGACTTCCAGTTAATGAATTCAGACCAAAAAAAAAAATCTAAAAATTTTGTTTTGCTATATAAAGAGGGTCGGGTATTTAGAAGTTACAGGTGAACTCTGGCATCTGCTCAGTGTACCTTATCGTTATCTTTTTTCTACGACTCACCCGTCAAAAATAACCTTCAACAAGACAGGACAACGGAGGGAAACAATTTCCATTATTGGAAAAAATTTAAAAAGGCATTACTAATATTTTTCTATAGCTTCGAGCGTACAAAAGCATTAGCAGGTTCGAAGAGTACTAAAATTATTAGTAGGGGTAACATAAGTCCGCAACACGCCTAAGACTTTGCCTGCTAAAATCTGTTAGCGTCTCTAAACCTGAAGCCAGCACGAGAATGATTGTGCTACCTGAACTTACATGGAATGAGGTTAGTAAGTCACCGGTTTAATTGGAGACATAGGCTTTGAAGGAACTGGTTAAAACACAACAACGATGTGCTTGAACCACTCAGAACCTCCTAAGTTTCGTTATTGACATTGAAAACGTTATAACAGAGCCAGTTTGTCCAGTTGCCTTAGCCCCATTTCACACATACCCGGCAGCCGGCTTACCGGCACCGGCTAACCGGTCGTTGGGAATACATTCTTATGGACGCGTTCACACCTGCAAACCCGGTTGCCCATACAGACAACCGGGTAGCCGGTGCCGGATATGTGTGAAATGGGCCTTACAATAAGCCTAAAACGTCCCATACCCCACTCAACTTTCCACTAACCACTTTGGCATGCGGTGAAAAGTGCAAAATCTTTCCTAAGCGACATATTCGTAAATATAGACAATTGACTTATAGATTATGAAACGAGAATAAGCTCCTCTATAATAAAACTTCTACAATAAAAGCATAAATAATGCACCCTAAAATTAACAGAACCAAGACGAGGTCCACTTTGGATTTTTATCAAGAATTTCTCTCAAAATAATTTCAGACTATCAATTACGCGGTATACGTTTGAAATCTTCTGTCTCTGATTCGTGCGAAAGATAAGGCATACGCCGACTTGTCTCCCGAATTCAAATTGCGTGACAACATAATCTATTTGTCAAGAGCACTTGTTGACATTTGGCTAGCGAAAAAAACACTTAATCATACGTCCGCTGACATTGCAATGACTGTTTTTACTTCACCGCACAAGTCAAGCTAGATTCACACGCCCACATATACTCCCAGACCGCAGCTCCAATTATGGAATATTGACTTGCAAAGTTATTTGCATTCAACGATAGTTACTCAAATGCAACTAGAACACATTTGAAGTTTAAGGCTTATCTTATCACCGATCAACAAGTTGCGTTTGTGCCATCGTACATTATAATTCAACTGTCAAGTGACACAAAATAATGCAGTCTGTTACAGTGGGCGTAAGTTTTATAAAGCTTTATAAGCTGCTACTTAAAGTACCTTTGTGAACCATTCAACTGTGAGAGTCATAACGCTGCCTTAGAATGAGAAACAGCATTTGGTGTATTGTGCTGTTTATAGCGATACTGTTAATTGTTAAAGTAAAAGGACAAACGCCAAGGCGGGATGATACAGTAAGTTTTGTCAATGTCTTTTCTTGTTGAGTGTTTTTTTTTCCAATTTTTTCTTTCAGTACCCTCCACGGGAATTTCTTCAGAGATTTGTTATAATTCGAGAAGTTTGTAAGGAGAGAAGTGGAGTTACTGAAGGTACGAGGACAACATAATTTAGACAATCTTAATTTTGTTTTAAAATTTTGTTTATACTGAATACACCATCTGTAATCAACAATTCCTTTCACAGAGGCGATCCTAGAATTCAGCGATGGAAATATCCACGAGGATGAGGCGTTGAAATGTTATATGAACTGTCTATTTCACGAAGTCAATGTTGTCGATGATAATGGAGAGCTGCACATGGGGCACGTTAGGCGTTTTGTACCTCCGGAATTAGATAAACCAACAGAGAAAATGTTTAAAGAGTGTATAGAGGACGATACGGTTGGTGAGTCACAGTGTGACAGAGCTTGGTGGTGGCATCAGTGCTGGAAAAAAGCCGACCCTGTGGTAAGAAACTTTTTTTTAGATCAAAAAAAAAAAAACAGATGTTCGTTATGTTTATTCAATATTGCAGCACTATTTCCTACCATAATTCTGTACAAAAGTTGGTGTAATGTAGGGTTATGGTACGCACAAAAAAAGGAGTTAATTTGCATTGATAATTGCTAAAAAACAAACGAGCCAATATGGGTAGGAGCCTAAGTACTTTTATAACCTATTTTTAAATTACTAAAACCCAATTTTATTTATCATTTCGAACTGAAGGACTTAAATTCGAAGAGCCTTGTAATAGCAGCATACGCTCGATGTGATCGTAGGATCGTAACTATGATTGCAGTATAATCTTTTGTTTAAAAATGTTGGCGGACGGATGGATTTAAGAGAATCAAAAATGCACACTTTTAAAATTGTTATTTTTTGATTTGTTTATGATTTCTTTAATATAAATTTACTTTATGAAAAATTCTAGTTTAAGCAGTTTTAAATAATGCATCGGTTGAACGACAACCCTTATTCTCAGCAACAGTGTCTAAGTCTTTTTGTACAGTTTCTATTCACTCATTCTTCCACGCATTGCTACAGGAATTTAGTGAGAATTCCGGTACTTCTGGGGTAATTTCATTCTCAGGTCCTGGAAAGATCTACTAGATGACATAGATCCAAAGCTATGGAATTCTGGGAATCAAGAAGATTTTAGAAGAAAACTTCAGTAAAATATCGCCCAAATCAGAAAACCGCTTTGGTAAGCTAAATCACGCCTTCGAAATATGGGGCGCCCAGAAAATATAACCCTCAAATATCAATGCAAACCTTGATAGGCTTTTGTTCCGTCATGCTTAAACTACTTAGCCCCGAGCACCATCTGTTCCATTCTAAAGGCAACCGGAAACTTTTCGAACATACCAGAAACGACTGCTCAGAAATGTGAGAAAAATTGCCTCGTGCCAAATTCAAGCAATAGTTCGTGATTGTTGCGGCACTAGAGCTGTCAATTCCCTAGACAAAGCCACAATCTCTTCGCAGCGTATTTTGCTGTCAGTTCGACGCTTCCAGATTGTGCCATATGTCCAACTGTGTACATAAGTGCGCTTAACTCATCATGGAACACATCCATTTTTGCACTCGAAGCTACAGTTACGAAAGTACTGAGGATCTCAACATTCAGACATCTGCTGGCCGAAATGGATTATTTTAATTTTAATTTAATTTTAATTTAATTTGCCTTGCAGCCTTCTGTACAAGAAATTTTAGAGGTTGGATTTAATATTTGCAGTACAGGTAGACCTCACTTAACACGGGGGTTGGGTTCCTGAAAAATGTCGTGTTAAACAGGTGGCACATTTTTTATGAGAGTTTTTTTCCCAGATTTCTTTTCATTTGAGCATCAGTGCAACAAGGCCATATCCAAATATGAAAGCCAGAAGTGTCTATATAGAATGCAGAATTTATAATTTATAATTACATAACTCTATTATGACACAAAGCTTTTGTCTCAATTGGTGAGTATTTTTAGTATCTTTAGTATAAAATCTTTAGAATCTTTAGTATTTTTATAATCAATGGAAACGAAAACCCTATTGCCAACTCTTATGTCCAAGTAAAAGCATGCAAAATTGAAGTTCTTTGGGAAGTTTTTTTTTAACATTATTAATGCTAGATCTGGCATTATCAACTGGCAAAAGAATTGCATTCCAAAATCTGAAAGCAATGCCAAATGCTTATTTAGCATTATTGTTTATTTTTAGCATTTGAACAAATCCTTGAGCAACTCTTCCTTTGAACAAATTCATTATTTAAACCTTTTCGAAAAGGAAAAAAAAATTTTAATTTTTCGCTAAGTCCAAGTCAACTTTGTCTGACGAGCTAAGGAACAGCAGATGTAGTGAAGATGCGCCCATAATTACGCCATGCCATGAACCGGCACATTTTGTGACGTGGAATTGGAATACCTTGCTATGAAACGAACTAAAATGTGAAATGACATTAATTCGTGCAAAGGTGTCGTCTTCTTGTGTCGTCTTGAACCCTCCAACGGCCACGCCCACTATTGGCTTCAATAGAAGACAACCCCTATTTTACATTTGCTTTCAAAATCATTTTTGGTCAACTTAGACAAGGCGTAAGAACTCAAATTTTTGTACAGAGCAAAACTAGCCCAAAACCTTTAAGGAGGCGAAAATTGGACCGCCCAAAATATCGACCGTGTCCACTTTTAACATGTTAGATCCTTAAAAAACCCGATTTCTGGGAAAGTTCACTTCGAATCGAAAATACTACTATTATTTGTTAAAAATGCTCCATACAAAATGTTGAGTTCCGCCCTCTTTTAGGGCATTTGTAGGAAAAAACTGTTTATTTTTTCGAAACAATTCGGGACAAAAAATTTTGAGATTTGGTGTTACACGGTCGGGTATATAGTATAAGTTTGTCACAGACTAAAGTTACAGGTGTGGACGGACGGTTAGACAGCGAAGTGATAATAAAAGGAGTCCTCTTTCTATTTTTAGACGGATCGCTAAAAATAACATGCAAGCAATCGACTTTGTTTGACTTTGGTCTAATGTCGATGTGAATGTTTTGCTATCTTGGTAATATTTTTTATATTCTGTCTGCCTTATCCAATCATCAATTTTTAATTTCTTTCCTTTAAAAGAATCCATTTGTTAACCTTAAAAAAACTCATAGATGCTCACCAATGTGGCATCAGTAAATTCAGTATATCTCTAACTCATTATATTACAACGGTATAAGACTGTAATGGCCTTACAGTCAAAATGGTTATCTTTGACAACAAACCCAATGAAATCACCATTTACCGACATGAATTACCGAGCGGTCATTAGCTACCCACAGGACATATGGGTGGCTCAAAGTACTGGTTTTACAGGAACTTTATTGCCATTACATTGTAATGTACTCGGTTTCACCACAAGGAGCAAACAGAAGCAGCCACAGTAATGAACGGTAAGCGCTGAATGACAAAAAGGAGATTTCATGGTTTTATTAGCATTTCGTTTATTTCCCTGAGGGCAGATAAAAGTATCCTTATCATTTCAGCAGCAACATTGGCCGTTAGACGGCCGGAGATGTAGTAGCCACTCGTGTGCGACAGCTGTATACTGTGTTGAAATTCCCTCCCTGAGGGGCATTTTCTTTAGGTGACTGAAATTGTGATAGACTGGAATTTTCGGTTTAAGGAATTTGTAAGCGATACGTACCGCGTTGGTCGGTGTGTGGTCGATAGGAGGTTCATAAGTCCCTTGGTCTACGAAAGTCGTAACGCTGGTGATGCTTGGCATTGGATTTAGATTTTCAGAGAAAGCGTTTGAGAGGTCAAAGCAAAATGTTCATGGTGTGAGCTGAGCATACTCCGAATCATCATTCTCCGAATAGTGTAAAAGCTGTTTCAGCATGTGGCTGTATGGAACCTAGACTAAACTTGTACATCATATAAGCTTTAACCACAAATTAGTGTTTCACCTTACACTTTGAGATATCTTTGCATTCACTTCATCCAGCTTGAGGTCAACCTATGTAGACACAATTTGCTGAGAAGATATTCACATTGAAGTTTCGCTTCGCACAAACATGCATTTGCATCGTGTTCTTGGAGCACCAAAACACATGTTAACCACAACATTTTGATTCTGAGAAATAACTCCTTCTGCAAATAATCCTGCCTAGAGTAGGTACAATGTGGCAAAAACTTGAGGGAAATCCTTTAAATGAGCAATACCAATGTATTGATTTTAACTTTCGAAAGTTTTAGATAAATACATTTATGTACTCACAAAGGCCAGTGTAAACAAAGCCATAAATAGATATTAAGTCACACTATAAAGCTACTTAGAATCGATAGAAGTGTTAACACATTTCTTACAAATCAGAGAGAGCTCTTGTCTTTTTATTACCCTTAAGCTATTGGTATTTCTTAGAAACTATCGGCAAAACTGCAAGCTTTGCTGTGAAGAAAATGAAATTGGAACTGGGATTCAATTTGATATGGTAATGATGGTCTTGAAGGCTGCCAGAAGTTACCTTTTACAGAAATTTAAGGTTTTCATGATAATGCTTCGGAATATAACCATATGTTTTGTTGGAAGTAAATCAGAATTTTTTATTAAATCCCGAAATTTGCGAATTTACTTTTACCCTTACTTTGTTTTTAGTTCCAAGCCAATAAAATATATTTTGTTTCAACAAAAGAGTTTTTCTCAGTATGACAAAATGGTTATCACATAATTTTTATCAAATAGGTAACAAATTTGATAAAATGGTTTTCTTGGGCGCATTTTAATAAAAAAAAACTAGTGAGTAAGTGCAACAGTGCGTATGTAATAGCTTCGGTCCGTCTGTCACGGACCGCGGTATACCCTATTATTATTCCTATTCTTATTAGGAATATTAGAAATTCTTCTTAGATATTTCTATTCTATTAGAAATATCCAAGTTTGCGCATAAAATGTATGCAAAAATGTAATTTTTTTGTTCAAATTCAATAATTTTGAGAAATCGACTTCTAATAATGGGCGTGGCCAAAAACTTTGTATGAACGAAATCTGAAATAGTATCAAGTGTACTTTATGTGCTTAATTTTATTTCTTAAATTCTGCATCCAAATGTGGGCGTGGCCTAAAACTTTGTATGACAGAAATTAAAAAAAAAAGTGTTTTCTACTTAATATATTAAGTAAAAATTTTTCGATTTGGAACAAAAATATTGAATAAATTGCATTTGAAAGATAACACTTTCGATGCCGCGCCCACAAGGAGCGGTCTGCGGACTTCATTTTTATTTTTTTATTACTTGTAATCATTAGAAGATGCTTAATAAAAAATTTAAGCTTTTCACGACGTCTTACAGTCTTGAAAGCACAGGAGGTTGTCGCACATTTAGACCGATTGTGGGCGTGTCTGTGTGCGGATTTGAAAAATTTTAAAACTTGTATTGCTTCAGAGCAATACAAGTTTTGCTGACAGAGAGCTTACGTACAAAATTTCAGCTTCTTAGCTCAAATTTTAAGGCTTAAAAATTGGTGACATACGGACAGACGGACGGACGGACGGACGGACATGGCTCACTCGACTCAGAAGTCGGTCTCGATCATATGCCGGTCTTGGAGGTCAATCGTCATTATTTCTCCATGTTACATTTTCGCCTGTATCAAACTTAATATACTCCATTCCTGTGGAATAGGGTATAAAAAAGGTTAAATCAACCTGCATTTTTGCAAATTATACCAATGTTTTATTTTCAGTGTAGTAAAAGGCCTCTTCCTTTAAAAAGCCTTCTTTAAAATTCAGTAGTAGTAGTATGTGTCTTTTATTTAACAAAATTTCAGATTGCTACAAAAATAAGAGACACAATATACGACGTTGGCTAAAGCCGTCAGCCGGTAATAAAGAAAGTTTGCTTAAATTTCTAAAGAAAAAACATAATACTGTAAATATACAAATACGTTTGCTGCATAACTTGTAACTATAACTTGAAATTATTGTTCTTCCTTTTAATTAAAACAAAATGCTTAGAATGTTTCATAGGCTATTTGCTGCCGATATTTCAAAGCCTATTTTAAATAATACGCTAAAACGTTCCACTCCCGTCCATTTGAATAATCAATGACTTCCTTAATGGAGAGTAAATCTTTCCCCAAGAAAGCTCTTCTTGTTGTTCTTAGTATTAAGCATGTCCCAACGAATTGAATTATGTCTTCTTTTGCCCGTAGATTGCATAGCGTTAACTCTTTGAACCTGACACTGACATAAGGTGTGAAGTTTAGCCGGAGTTACTCTCCCCTGGCGTTGATAAAAATTCTGTGCCATGATTTTGTAGCTCTCACGGAGGGAGTCCTTGATTTTCATTTATAATGTCTGCTGGGTGCGTTTCCTTTTATGTGCATCCTTTTCGGGGAATAAGATACTATGTCCGTGTTTTCACACTCGTTGAACAGTATGTTACGATCCATTATGGTCAACAAGAATCCCTCCGGGAGAGAACGACAAAAGGTCATCCAGGAAAATTGAAAATAATGGAGGGCTTAGAAGACAGCCCTGCTTTACTCCCATCTGCTATTTAAACCAATGCGATAAACTGTTTTCATTCCAAAACGCCGACTTGCTTCTACTATAAAGAACCTGAATAAGACGAAGGACTTTAGTTGATATTCCTTAATTGCTGAGCTTATAAAAAGCGCGTTCCGGGCAATGGTGTCGAAGACCGCCTTAAAGTCTACAAAAAAAGCATATATGTAGTTTTCTGCCCTTGTCAAGATAAGCCCGCGAGATGCTTCCCTGAATCCAGCTTGGAACTCGCTCAATAGGTCATTCTCACGTATCCACACTGTAAGACGTTCCAGAAAAACTACGGATAATATCTTCATTATGAAATTTACATAAGAAATTCCCCTATTCTTTCATCATCATCATCATTTTCTGTGACCGCTTGTCCTTATAAAGGTCGCAGGCGAGGGCAGCGAAATGGTCCGTCCATCGTTCCCGATCCTCCGCCACCAATTCAAGAGACACAGGCGAGTCCCCAGACGGGTCACAAAGATGTTCTTAACCTGATCCTACAACCTGTTTCTTGGCCTACCGGCCGGGCGACGCGCGGGCATCGACCATAAGCCCGTGAACGCAAGTGATATAAAAAAATAAAAAAAGAGGAATGTCCAGACCAGCGGGCTAGAGTCGTGCTAAAAGGTACTCCACCATCTGGCACCACTCCTTAATAGAAAACTTCTAGATCCCAAGGATCTTGAGTATTAATCCGAAATATGACTTTTGCCAACCCTCTGGCAGTGTGTAGAGGCATCCCACAGCAGGCTGAAAAATAGTAGCCTCTGATATGGCTTCTCATAGTAAAGGAATTATTCCTGATTTTGAAAAAGAATGGCTTTAAAGTCATGGCCAACGCTGACGGTACTGCGATAGCAGTATCAGACCTGTCAACTAAGCTTTTTCAACCAAAAAAAAAAAAACACTTTTCTTAACGCCACGCCTACAAAAGTGGGCGGGTCGCGTAACCTATACATACCAAAAAGTTAGAAAATGCTAATATCTACAACTTTTGCAATGTCTTTTTTTGTCAAGTTTTATATATTTACTAAAAAACAGCCATTTTAAGCTAAAATCCCTTAAAGAAGTGGGCGTAGCGGGTTACTGAATAGGCCGAACTTTTTCTGCTACCTCAAAGACAATTACAAGGCAATGTCTTATACCAAAAATTAGTGCGCTAGCACTACAATGGTACATAGCAAAAATTTAAAAAAGTATTATTTTAAATTGAGTAGGTTACTCGCACCGGCCTGTAGTGGGCGTGTCTATGGGCGGATTCTCCTAATTTTGAACTAAGGAACTATGAACTCTCTAGCTTAAAATTTAAGGACTAAAAGTTGTTTACATACTGACGGACATGGCTTAATCGATTCCCCTGTCGGTCCCATTCATATATCTAAAAGGTCTTTGGGGACTACGGTGATTATTTCACTGCGTTACAAACTATACATTAAACTTGATAAACCCTAGGTTGGGTATAAAAACTAGTGGGTGGGTAACAATTTGTTTGTGTAAATTGTTGGATACCCCATCCCAATTGAACCCTGTCAAGTTTCGAATAGCATTTATCAGCTGAAAATCTTTTTTCATCAAAAGGGGCGTGGCATCGACCCCTTATCCACGTGGTAAAATTTTTTCCAATAAATTGACAGTATAAGAAATATGTAAACATATAGTGCAAGATTTTCTTGATTGCAAGCAAACGCATTGCATATAAAAGTGTCTTTATTTAACTGAAAATAAAATGTTTCGATTTTTCGCAATGTCAGTCTCAATATACCAAATTTAAGCTTCCTACAACAATTTTCATTTTTCGTGCTTATAAGTAAAGTGGGCTTGTCAGTAAGCGGATTTTGATTTTTTTAGAAATAGAGGAAAAGGAGGAGAGGTACCGATGCACTCTTGTTTTGAACAGTTGCGGGTTGTAATGTGACGGAAAGACTGAACGTGGGAGAACATTCCACATTCGCGTTGAGCGGCTTATGAAGGAACTTCTAAACTTGACTGTACGTCCGAAAGTGGGCTCGAGGGTAAACTGATGTGCATTCGATCTTTGGGAGTATCACGGTTGAAAGTCTTAAGGGGCGGAATGCAATTGGCTATTTCGATGGAACACTGTTTGTGGAAAAAGCGATAGAACAGTGAAAGGCAAGAGACATTGCGTCGATGTTCTAATGAGTCAATTGACTGCGCAATATTTCTGTCTCCAAATAGTTTTATCGTATTTGGAGACAGAAATATTGCGCAGATTTTTTGTATCCTGTCTAGCAGGTGCAATGCTGTTTTTGGAGCACCAGCCCAGACGTGGGAATTATATTCCAGCTTGGGGCGGATGTAGGCCTTATATAAAATAGCCAAATCAGAAGGGGTGAAATATTTCTTACATCTTTTGAGAAAACCTAGGCATTTCGCAGCGTTCTTGGCGACGTCGAATATGTGGTCATTCCAACTAAGGTTTTTATTGACAGACATACCTAGAATGGAAAGCGTTTCGGTTTAGTGGATGCAAGTGCCATTTATGGATATGACAGAAGACAGCATTGAGTTTTAGAAGCATTAAACTCTACTCTGTTAAGAGATCCCCATGATACAATGCTGTTAAGGTCAGAGTTTAATGAGTTTGACACACGCTGCCGTTCCAGTTCTACGTCCGAAGAGCAGGGGCGAGGAACCGAGAACAAATATGAAAAACTGAGGTTACTGTCATTGGCAAAGGAGTGAATTGGATTAGTAGTAGCAGACAAGAGATCGTTTATGAAAACGAGGAAGAGAGTCGGAGACAAAACAGAGCCCTGGGGAACGCCAGCATTTATTTTTTGAACTGCAGACTTGAAGCCGTCCAAAACAACTTGAATTGAACGGTTCGGAAGGTAATTACTAATCCACTGAATAAGAGATTCGTCGATTCCAAATGCACGCATTTTCGACAAAAGAGCTTGGTGCCAAACTCTGTCAAATGCTTTTGAAATATCAAGCGCAACAATCTTGCTTTCACCAAGAAGATGCAAGGAATGGTTCCACTTTTCGGTGAGATATGCCATCAGATCACCAGTGGACCTTTTGCTACGAAAACCATATTGCCGGTCATTAAGTAGTTTTCGTGATTCGAGATATTTCATGAGCTGGAAGTTAATCAGCGTTTCCATGACCTTAGAAAGAAGGGAAGTTAGTGCAATTGGACGATAGCTAGAGGGAGAAGAAGAATCGCCTTTTTAAGGGACGGGCTAGACAAATGCTGTTTTCCATCTACTCGGAAAGAGGCCAGAGGAGTAGGACCGATGAAAAAGCTTACACAATGGTTTTGCCAGCGTGGAAGAACACCTCTCCAGAACAATCGGGGGTATACCATCTGGACCAGCGGATTTGTGAATGTTGAGATCCTTAAGTACTTTTTTGACTGTACGAGTGCGAAAGTGAATTTGTCCCATAGTGCATTCAACGCGCTCAGGTACAGGCGGAGACAATACGCAATCTGGTAGCGTGGAGCTGGCAGCAAAATGTGCTGCGAGGAAATTGGCTTTGTCTAGGGAACTGACAGCTGGAATTCCATTGCAGACGAGCGTTGGGATGGAGGATGAGGCACAATTTTTCACATTTTTGACGAAAGACCAAAAGTTTTTACTACCTTTGGGACAATGTAGTATTTTCTGCCTCAACTTTTGGTCGTACATGAATTTCACACGACGGATATGAGCATTGCAGGCATTTCTGGCTTGTTTGAACTTATTTCGGTTTACTAGAGAGGGATTGTCCTTGTAAGACCGAAAGTAAGATTCCTTCAAATTTATTGCCTCTTTACAGCTCAAGTCAAACCACGAGTTCTCCTTCGGTTTGATACTCTTAACCCTGTGGGGGATATAAGATCTCATTCCTAGAAGAATTATATTTGTGATCATATCGGCAGCGGCGTTTACATTGTTGTCGAGAAAGCAAAGCGACCAGTTAAAACTTTCGAAAAAGTTGTTAAGGCCGTCCCAATTTGCATCCTCGTATCGCCAAACAGTTCTCTTGGGAATTGGAACTTTGGTAGGTTGGTTGCCAACGAAAAAATTTGCCGAAATGACACAGTGGTCTGACGAGCCTAGAGGAGATAGAACATCGACGGTGTATTTGTCGGGATGGGAGGTCAAAAACAAGTCCAGTGTGTTGGCGGTATGATCGGCAATGTCAGGTATCCATCAGGTACATCGAACTCATTACAAGTTAATGCACTGCCCAACTTTGGACTTCTGTAAAGAAAACAGTAATGAATTGTTTGTCTACGGACGGTGAAATCGATCCACTTGAAATTAAATTCCGGATTGGTACAGGTGTTTATTTGTGGAGGAATACGGTAGACTATATCATTACGTATATAAATGGCGAGGCCACGATGTGGGAAGAATAATGGTTCTAAGCGATAGCCAGGGAGTTCGAAACTCAGGTCAGGGTGAACAGTGGCAGGATCTATGCCTAATACCTGGGTCTCGCTGAGAGCCAAAACAGCTGGGCTGTAAGTACAGAGGTGGACATACACCGCAGTAAAGTTCGTTCTCAGCCCACGAACATTACAAATGTTCACACGAAAGTCCTTCATCACGAACACAAACAACAACTATTCAAAACAATTTTTAAGCGATAAACACTAAGCAGAATTGTTGCGTGAAAATTCCCACAAAGAAACACCACAGCAATAATTTGTAAGTTCTATGCCTTTACAAAGCATTGCGTGGTGAATCAAGCGAAAAAAAATTCACCAACAACCCGCTATCCACTCAATGCCACTGCTAGTACAGGCACTCCATACGTGTGTATGGAGACACTCGATAGTGGAGCGCCGATACCTGCAGTGACAGGCAAAGGGCAAAAGAAAGGGAAAAAAAAGAAAATAGAAATGGTGTGGGCTATGGTTTAATACGGTAGATGGGAGGGGGAGAGGGAGGGTCACGTGAGAACATTGCTTCGGAACCTAGAAAGCCCAGATATGGATTTTCAAAATCCTAGCTCAAAATGTAAGGCCTAAAAACTACCGACAGACAGACGGACATGTCTCATTCGACTAACAATTCGGTCTCGATCATAATATACGGTGATTATTTCTCTATATTACAAACAATGAATCAAACTTAATATACCTCCTTTCCTATAAGATGGGGTATAAAACAAGAAGCTCTTAGCTATAACAAAGGTCTTGAGCACAGCTAGACGAAACTTATAGCCAAGCACAAAAAGAGGATGTGTTATTGTCCTTGCTGACGCTACGCGGCCTCTTTTCTTTTCTTTTTTTTCTTTTCTTCCTACAACGCCCTTATAATAATTATTGTTATCGGTTGCATGGTGTTGCTCTCTTACTTCGGCATAATGGCTTATTGTTATTATTGTTGTTGGTGTTGTTATAATGGCCATGATCCTCGTTTTGTCGTCGACATTAATATGAGATAAAATTTATTTATTTTCGTTGCAAAATGGTTTATTATTTTCTCTTGGTTGTAAAGTGAAGAAAAAGAATTGATGGCCAAAGAAATTATAATAAAGATAGTGACAAAAAAAGGGAATGCATACTTATTCTGAGCCGTATATCCCGTCTTTTTAAAGACTCTGTGACATAAAGGCTTAAGGGATAAAAATTTATGAATGATTATTGATGATTTAACTTGGCTGTCATTTACGCTTTCGTTTGTACATTGTGAACAACGCTCGGGTAATTCAAAATAAAAGCTCCGCTCTTTCGAATTTATTCCAAGAAATGCTTCACATGATTTAATATGTGCCGCACATTAGCTACTTAACTTTTATTTGCCAATTAAATGCAAAAAATAAAAACTTAAAAATATACACCGGATTTCTCACTTCATTATGCATACTCATCGTCACAATAAAGGACAATTAAAAAAAAATTTCGTAATCCTTTCGACAATTACCTCTCCATCATAGCCGGTTTTGCCCAGCACAAAAAAGGCATTTTCAGATAACAAATAAGAAACAAAGAAAAGAATGTATAATGAGACTAACAGCCGCATCAACAATAATAATAAGCCAGTAATGAAATAATAACAAAAGGATCCAACAAAAGAGTAGAAACTCTGAATTCAGTTGTGGACCAGTACTGAGATGAATAAAACCAACCCTTCACCCTTTATATCGTGCAGAAGTTTTTTTTTTTTTGCCTTTCAACCCATTTACAAAAGCCTCAATCTGCAACAGTATAATATCTCCGTAAGCTGTCATAATAATGTTTCAGATTTGAATTTACAAAAGAAGGCATTGAGATAAGCAGAAAAAAGACAAAAAAAAAATTAAAATCACCACAATATAAATGTCCCTTTGTGAGTCCACTTTATCAGGATGAGCAAATCCCACACAGAAAAATCTCAGACGATTATGACAGTTAAAGTGAAAGCAATGAAAGTCAAAAGCAAATTCCTACTAAAGGCGATGGCAACGCTTAGCGCTTGGTTTTGTGTTTTCAGAACGTATTTCAAAAATGCATAATGGGGAAGTGTTGCAAACAGACGTGGCCCTAAGGTGTGGCATTTTACATTCCACCAAAGCCAAAGGTGTATTATGTTTTACTACAAACCTAGGCTTCAACTTGGTGCTCTGTTCAGGTTACAGAGTACGATACATAAGGTTATATGCTCTAAATAAGGTTTCAAATCCATATTCCAGTGAATGGTGTCAAAGTGCGAAGAACGCAGCATCTATTAAGGCACTAGTCGCAATTGCAACGAATTAAAAAGCTTGCTACCCCACCCGCCAAATAAAAAACTAGTGGGAGGGTTACAATCCGCTTAGACGAATCGTTGGATACACCATCCCAATTGACCACTTGCAAGCTCCGAATTGTGTCATAAATCTTGGTTGTTAAATTTTACTTTCTATTAACTTCAACTGTATTTAGAATTTCTCAGTAAAAGAATCTTCTCCCTTATAATCCCTTAAAAAAAAGGGGCGTGGCATCCACCCCTTTTCAATTACATCGTTTTTTTGTTTATATTTTTTATCAGAAGTGGTATACAGATGTTGATTGCATTTTCATATTAAAAATTTGGTCTATACTTAAAAACGCCCCCAAAAGTGGGCGTGGCAAAAATTCATTCATTTCAGTTGATAGTTTTCATACATATCTGAACATTTAGTAGCGCAAGTTTTTGGATTCAAAGAAAATATATCGAATAAAAAATGCTTAATAAAAAGCAAATGAAATGTGACCACGCCCAAAAGGGGACGGTTTTCGCCTTTTTTTGAAACGTCAATCACAATACACTTAAGCGACGATAACGTGTTCCGAATTCCAGCTTCCTACGACAATTTTGAATTTTTATTCTACTAAGTAAAGTGAGCGTGTCAGTGGGCGGATTTTAAAAATTTTTACACTTGTACTTGTACTGCTTTGGGACCTAGAAAGAACAGATATTAAGTTTCAAGTTCCTAGCTCAAAATTTAAGGCTTAAAGACTACCGACAGACGGACGGACGGACATGGCTCATTCGACTAACAATTCGGTCTCGATCATATGTTATTATTATGTTACAAACTATGAATCAAACTTAATATACCTCCTATCCTATGGGATGGGGTATAACAAGTGAGTAAGCGCCAGAGTTCGTCCGTGACAAACTTCTATACACCCGACCCTATATACCGTGTACCACCAAGTCTTAAAATTTTTTGTCCCGAATTGTATAGAGCACGACCCCAAAAATTGAGCCTGTGCTAAATATTAAAATCAATCAATTGTAATTTCGTAAGAATCGAGACAAAATGCGTTAAAACCGAAAAATATTTCGGAAAAAAAACCGTTTTTTTCTAATTTATGATTTTGATTATTTTCTTTTGTAAATTATGATTTTTCCAATTTTCACATTTTGTCTGTACAAAATAAGAACCGAGAACCATTAACTTAATACATTAACAAAATTAATTGTAAAAAATTAAAAAAAAAAATCCAGTTAAAATTAATACAATTCAAAACTCTGATAATATGAAATATTAGCTAGCTGATAACACTGGATTATTAGCTAAGTTTTTGCGTAAACTCGCATAACCTTCATCAAAAACTTGAGATTTCCCATAAATTTTAATAAATTTTCTGTTTTTGTAACCCTCTAGTTTGGTAGCTTTTGCTCAAAACCACTATGAACGTCACGTTGTCGTTGAGAAATAAAAATTAAAATTGCAAAGATTGCCTCAACTTTGGATGCAAATTATCTAAAAAAAAAATCTAAACTTTATACTTTTTGGGAGCTAGAGGGGGAGTTATACCTCCTTTTGACCTTTTCTTATACCTTTTTTAACCCGACCGATGGTATACTAATTTAAATGCATAGTTTGTAACACAGTAAAATAATCACCGTAGACCCTTAAGACCTTTAAGAGATATGATCGAGACCGACATGTGAATCGATTAAGCCATGTCTGTCCGTCCGTTCCTTAACTGCACAGACAAAGTGTGAAAATTGGATTAATCCGTCAACGCCCACGCACACTACTCGCTTCAATGTGAGACATCACCTATTTCACATATTTTTTCAAAATGCCTTTTGGTCAAGTTAGACAAGGCATAAGAACCTAAAATTTGGTACTGATCAATATTGGCCCAAGACCTTTATCAAGGCAAAAATTGGACCGTACACAATATCGACCACTTAATCACTTGTTATACCCGACAGAGGGTACATTAATTTTAATGCATATACTTTGTCACACAGTGAATTAATCACCGTAGACCCCTAAGACCTTTTAGTGATATGATTGAGACTGACAGTTGAGTCGGTTAAGCCATGTCCGTCCGTGCGTCCTTCCGTCTGTCCGTATGTATGCAGTTTTGAGGTCTTTAAAATTGAGCTAGGAAACTGGAACTTACAGCGTTGATTGGTTTAAATTTCACACTGTCTGTGACAAAGTATGAAAATTGAGAAGATCCGCCCACAGCCACGCCCACAATTGATTTGAATGTCAGACAACCTCATATTTACATTTTATTTCAAAATGCCTTTTGGTCAAGATAGACAAAACATATGAACTCAAATTTTGGTGGAGAATAATATCGGCCAGAAGCCTTTTATTAAACAAAAATTGGACCGCCTGCTCTACTGACCATGCCCACTTTTAACATCTTAATACTTTGAAGGCCTGATTTCTCGGGAAATTCATTCTAAATCGAAAAAAAAAAATTTATGACAAATATTAAAGACATTACCATTTGCTAAGTTTGTTGCATACAAAGCATTGAGCTCCGCCCACTTTTAAGGGGCGTTTTTGAGGAAAAAAACTGTTTTTTAAGTATAAATATTTGCTTTTAAAGCATTTTCTCAGCCTACGCTCTTTTTGGGGGCGTTGAAAATACAAATAATTGACATTCAGTATATGAATCAGACCAAAAATATTTAAATTTGTTGTTAACGAGTAAGGAGGGTCGGGTATTTAGAAGTTCCTAACTAGACGAACTCTTGCACTTACTCTATATTACTCTCGCAATGATTTGTGTACAGTTCTAGGGAATTCAATTAAACAGCTTAGTGCAATTGAGGGGTCAGGTGAAAGAAGGTTGTTGGAAATTGGATTGGATCGTCGTGAAAGGAAGCTGGCCCACACCTAATAAGGTGCTAGCAGAATTGGTGAGTTGAGTGGGTGAGTTGGGTTTTGACTGCTTTAACGCCGATTGTTCCTAATTTTCTAAAAGGACGTCTTCACACATTATTGCTACCAATTTGTTTAATTAATTTATTTGTTAATTATGTCATCGCAAATAATTAAATTTTTTTATAAAAATTATAAAATTTTCAGCGAAAATGGGAGCCGTCAATGTTGAAATTTTACGTATATACAACTCCTAAGCATAACTCCTTTCCCCACGAGTAATATTAACATACACATAAAAAGACTCTTTTGACAAACGACACTTAGTTTACCAAACAAACCTTTTCTAACTTATATTTCAAGGCCACCCCACCACCAATACTCAAAATCGTCTGTAACCCTGAACAATATAAACATAAATTTTCACATTTACATCAAACCAAGTTTCCAAAAGACAGATTGCATCCACATTTGAATCAACAAAAACGTCCCTAAACTTATCAAGTTTTGGGCTTAGCCTTTGTGCATTTATATCCGTGGCAAACTTTAAAATCTTCCCTGCGTTTACATAAAACCCTACACACGGAGCTTACGCACAAAATTTCAACGCTTTAGCTTAAAACGGAAGATCCAAAAAAATGTGACACACAAACGGACGGAAGGACGGACGGGCATGCCTTATTTGACTCACAATTCGGTCTTTATCATATACCCTTAAGGTCTTGGTTTGGGGGTCTTCCACTGTTATTTCACAGTGTTACAAACTGATAAAATTAATACCCCCATTGTATGTGGTATAAAAATTTTGAGGTATAATAATAAACATTTCATCGTAATTTTTATGTACATATTTGAGAGCTTTACCATGCAATGCTATCCTTTAAATTAAGCTCTTAGTAATGCTTGTAAGCCCCAAAACTTATCGAAGAACACAAATAAACTTAATTTTTCAATTTCACATTCCTAGTCAAAGATTTGCCACATCGAAACCCATTATTTAGTTCACTTTGCAACTGTAGCCCACATCGAGTGATTGAAAATTAGGACACTTCTTGTGCACTTTTTTTCCTATCACCAGTTCCCTTCTTGGAAAATATCTCTTGCTCATAAAATACACACAGACAATAAGAGGTGCTCTGCGCATTTCGAGATTTCAATTCAATCAAATTGACACTTCACACAATTGTTCCTCTTGGGGGCCCTTCAAGAGTGCACAAGGAAATCCATCCAATCTTCGGTACCCGTTTATTTACAAAAGGTTTGAACTATCTATCTTCACGAGTTCACATACAGAATGCGTCAACGAAGCATAGTGTACATGCATTAATCCTTGCAATCACTCTACACACGCCCGAATGGTACTAGAGAGCAGCTATACATGTGTATATGCAACGACATGACACAAACTGTCGTCGGAGAAGTGGTCAAACATTTTCAATGGCCCATTGTTCGAACTAGGGTATGTGTACCTATACACAATTTATACTTGAGCAATATTCAAGAACTTATAATGGCAAATAGTAACACTAAATCGAAGGAATTTACTGGACACTGAAATGAAATGTTTGCGGACTCTCAGCAATTCTTTATGTTTGTTTATCACTTCGAATAATTTCAGTGGGAATGCATTGAATCCAATCTTTGATGCATGATTGAGCGAATGAATTAAAGTTGATCCTTTTGGAGACTTTGAAGTTATTTATGCATGCTTAGATTGTAAAGTGAAGATTTACTTAGATGCATTAAAATCGAATACAAGACAAAAGTCTTCAGTTCCTAGTCTTAGTACCATTATAATAACCACAAATGGAATTAAGGACCTTAGGAAGGACCTTAGTATATTAATGCTAAGGGGAATGGGGAAATATTATTGTTTTCATTAAGTATAGCTATTAATCTGATTATAGTTACTACGTAGACTGTTCGATAAGGCAGTGACTTGGACATGATGTGCATGTTTTTTTGCTGAAAACTTTGCAAGCCTAATCTAAATAGTTTTGGATTTCTGTTGCAAGCATTTAGCAGTCTTCCTATTGCTTTTGCAAGCGACGAACCGCTCCGTGTATGACTGCATATTTGATAGTATTTTTCTTTAAGTTTGTGTTTACTTCAAATTTAAACTATATCAAGCATTATGTTGTATTTACGTCACAAAGAGTAAAACTGACAAATAAGATCTAGATAAATTTCAAGGATAAAGACCAACGTAATGAATCTTGCAATTATGTGCTATAACGAGTACTAAGTGACAGATTATCCACCTCTAATTCCCAAATCATTCGGTAGTTGTCAGAGTAACCCTAATGGTATTTTGTCTTCAATTGTAAACTGACAACGACGCTAGCTTTCATTCAATTCCTTCGTAGAGATGGCGTTAATTACAATAATTCCTCCATTGATAGGTCCCCATTCAGTGAACTAATAATTCTCTTGTTGATAATGGCAACCTGCCATACACATCGAATAGAGCCAGGTGATAATTTAATGCGATTACCATCACATGATGGGAATAATTTTAAAATCACTTAATTCTGGCCCATGTTAGGCCAGTGGAAATTCCCTAATTAAGGCGCATTTGCAAAATTATCAAACTTTGATAGATTCGACATGCAGGGTGCTCGCAAATAAAGTCATTTAACCCAGCAATAAATGTCATCAAATTAAAAGCCTAACGATGACACCCAAAAGCTGAAAGGTAAAACCCCTAACAAGTAATAAAATTCAATTATAATCACGGTAAGTACTGTTTCTCCAATAGAATCATAATGGATTTGCCTCCATCATCATCAAGAGTCAAGGTAATGTACCACAACCAACAAAACGTCGGTCAAAATCACACCGACGAACATTACGGCCGGTGTATCCTTGTCGGAGAACCTGCCTCTCACCACCGGGCTCCGTGGACAGACAACAAAGCAATTTGTTCCTCGGTACTTGTGGCCCGGCATTGGTTCCTGTCCCTACGGGTATACACACCCCATGTCGTATGGCGAACACAGAAGCAATTTAACTAATTTATCAAGTTAATGAGGAAAGTTTTGTGTAAGTGTAATTCATTGGCAAGACGGACGAAAACAAAACTTACGGTGTTGGCAAGAAAGAGATCACAACAGAAAAACGAGGAGATTTCATGTGTTCTGGCCAAGGGACCGCAAACCATATTTAATGAATCCCGAAAAGAGATGGATTACTCGCAGCATTAACACTTTAATTACACTAATCTGGACATTTATAGTGGTCTCAGCAACACTGACCAGAGGCGATTTTGAGGTTTAGTTGAAGCTTTTTCATGTTTCTTTCCTGGTGTAGAGTAGGCCACGTTCTAGCCTTCGGCTGTTGTGTGGTATGTGAGTGTAATAATGAATGAAGATCACTCAAATTATGTCGGCTTTCAAGGGTAACACTTATATGAAATCGAGGAACTATTCAAGTAGAGAGTCGTATTGTTGGTGTGGATACTTTTGATAGAACAAATATAGGAATAGGAGCAAAGCAAATTCTTATGACTAGCTGCATACAAGTGACAGCAAGCAACACTTTCACATTAATTTTTGGCATTGTCTGTGGTGCATACAATTACGCTTCTGTCGTATCGTAGGAATCCTGAGAATATAGCTTCTCACAAATCCTTTGACATATGAAAAAGATAAATTGCAAAAATTTTAAAAGTGGCAACCTAAACAAAATGAAATTAGAGTAGAAATGAAATGTTAGTGGACGGAAATCTCGAAAAAAAAACCGTGTGTGGTTCAAGTTTTTCATAGCGCACACGTATTGTAGTAGTAGTAGTTTACGCTTCCGTATTGATAAACAATACGGAAGCGTAAACTACTTGTTAAGCCATTGTAGTGGAAGTCAAGAGGAATTATGAGAGAGTGAAAACTTACTGCTATGACATGCGTTCTGGCAGTTTTCATAGTGTCTCTCATAAATGGGTGGTTTTTTAGCACATGGAAATCGGACATAACCAATATCGGCTGCCTCGGTATTAAATACCTGCTATAGTGTGAATATTGGTATCTTTGAACGATTTTGGAGTTTAAGCCTCTGTCCACCCTAGTATTCACGTACAAAAAAAATTTATGTTTATGCTGGATTGAACTAAGTCCTGCAACGAAATGATTCTTCACATAATGGATTAATCTCTTTACCACCAATGAATTTCCTCATTTTATTCAATTAATCGACCAACTTAATTGCGTTCGCACAAGTTGAGTACATTTCCCATAAGCCTTAACGTGTTCACCACAGCAGTCGCACTTTGGCCCGTTGCGCCGGCCGTCCATTGAGTGCAAACAAGTTGCGCATCGGGTGCATTGAGTGCTTATGGAGGACCGCGTGGTAGCCCGTCACCGTATGCAGTAGTAGGTATATAGGAAAACTATTTTTAGTATACCCTACCCAGGGTATATTAAATTTGATTTATATTTTTTAAAGCAGTGAAACAATCACCGTAGACCCCCAAGACCTTTTAAAGAAATTAATGGAACTGACAGGAGAATCGACTAGGTGTTGTCTGTTCGTCCGTGCGTACGTATGTAAACAACTTTTAGGCTAGAAAGATAAAAGTTTGTTTGAGTGAGCTGAAAGTCCAGTCCTTCAGACCAAATATTTGAAGATTAGTTGAATTCACCCCAGACACGCCCACTACAGGTCTGTATCCATCTGTGACCATCTCTAATTTTTAAAAATACTTTTTTCAAATTTAAGCTATGTTACAATGGCGCACTGGTTTTTGGTATGTGACGTTGCCTGGTAATTGTCTTTGAGGAAACAGAAAAAGTTTGACCTTAACACTGACCACGGCCACTGATAAATTCTAAATGCAATTGTAAATTCACTAAAAATAAAAATTAAGCGACCCTGATTTATAACGTAATTCGAAACTTGAAGGGGGTCGGATGGGAAAGGGTATCCGTCCGTCTGTATGTCACACGTTTTTAGGCCTTAAGTTTCAAGTTAGGGAGCTGAAATTTGGAACATAAGTTCATTGTTATCCGAAGCAGTAAAAGTGTAAAAAAAATTCAAATGCGCCCAAAGACACGCCCACAATCGGTCTAAATGTGCAACTACCTCCAGAGATTTCAAAACTGTAAGACGTTCTAAGAGGCTGGAATTTGACATTTAGCACCTCCTAGTGAGTGTAAGGCACAAAAAATAAAAATTTAATTTTTAAACATCCTCCAGGGAGTGTGGCATCTAAAGGGTCCGTCAAATAAATTTTTTTTTTTGAAAATGCTATAAAAAAACTACTAAATATTTTCTCAAATTTCTTTTTTTATTTTAAAGTACAATCTTTCCGATTAATAATGAAAAATGATTTCATTCAAATGGCTGCCTCGGCTGGCTATGCACTAGCCTACACGATAGGTCCAATTTTTAAGCACATTATCGATTGTGTGCAGCTGTATTTCACCAATGGCTTCACGAATATTGTCCTTTAAAGTGTCAAATGTCTCTGCCTTGTCGGCGTAACACTTATCTCTTACGGCACCCCACAAATAATAGTCCAACGGTGTCAAATCGCATCTCCGAGGTGGCCAAACGACATCAGCTCTGCGGCTGATAAAGCGATCTTCAAAAACAGGCCGCAAAACATCGAGTGTAGCGTCAGCTGTGTGGCACGCAGCGCCGTCCTGTTGACACCAAGTGTTGCCAATATCCACTTCTTCAATTTTTGTGAACAAAAATTCGTTCAACATGGCCCGATAACGATCGCAATCGACTGTACCTGTAAGAAAAATGGCCCAATTATGCCCCTGGACCAAAATCCGCACCTAACAGTGACTCGTTTTGGGTGTATCGGCTTTTCAATGTATGCGTGCGGTTTTTCTATGCCCCGAATGCGACAACTTTGCTTGTTTACATGCCCGCCAAGATCAAAATGAGCATCATGTGAAAAGATGTTTTTTTTTTTTGGCAAAATTGGCATCTTCTCTAAGTCAATCGCAGGCCCACTTAGCGAAGCGAAAAAAAAAGTTGTTCAAGCGGATACACAACCATATTCGTTAAGCGAAAGAATAAAACTAATTATCTGTCAAATCAGACATAAGCTAAGTGTTACCATTCACGAAATAAGCACTAGATGAAAACAAAAAAACGTTAGATGGCGGAGCCTTTATTTTAAAGGTAAACTTTCAAATGCAGTTTACTCAATATTTTTGTTCGAAATTAAAAAATCTTGCTGAATATTTTATGTAGAAAATGCTAAGTTCTACATTTAATTTATACAAGACTTTGGGCCACGCCTACATTTGGAGGCAAAATTGAAGAAACACCTTAAATTTTTCAGAAAAACGTAATTTCGACTGGCCTTCAGCCTAATTTAGGAAAGCATGAAACAAAAGGGTAGCAGATTAGGTAAACAAGACTTTAGTCCAGATTTCGTTCATAAAAAGTTTTTAGCCGCGCCCCCTTTTAGGGGTCCATTTTTCAAAAATATTGAGTTTGAACCAAAAAATTGCATTTTTACGTACATTTAAGCGTAACTTGGAAATATCTTATAATTGATAGTTTGTAATTAGGGGCGATTGGACCACGCCCCTTTTTGAAGTTTGCATTACTTATAAAATGTCAAAAAATAGCAATGCCATCAGCATCTTACAATGTGGGATAGGATGGGGTATTCAACGGTCCGTTTAACGGACTGTAACTTCAGCGTACGCACTGTAGCACTTATACTCAGGGGTTTTAACTTTCTGTGATGCTTCTATATAAAGAACTACGTTGGTTAACGTTTTTCTCTGCCGAATAACCATGGCAGGCAGCCCTCTAGAAGGCCTAAAAAAATAAGACTGGGAAAAGTCGGGATCTTTCCTGATCACGCCTGGAGAGCGCGTCTCAAATTCCCGAGTTTGTGGCGGAGGATCGGGAAAAATGATTTGGACAAGCGGTCTTAGAAAATATGATTGATTGATTAATTGACTCCAGGAAGATTCTTTAGGAAAATATTTCATACCCAAATTCTTTTGGCTGGTCTTCTTAAAACACAACTCGAAATGTGCCGACCCTTAATTCTTCATTCCTGACTTAAAGAATTTTTTTTCTGTATCGTCCTTTGCTCCTTTGTCGAATACCCCTTTCGGTTGCAGTCATATTTCAAGCCACAATCGGTTACAACAGTCATATGACGAAGGGTAATTTACATTTTATGATGTAACCCAATGGTGCTTGTCATATAGAGCTCACGCAATTTGTTATGCACCATTTCGATTCAAATCGATCAGACTTAGAACAATAAATCGTCGAATAAATCCTTCTCCATGTCGATGTTGTAGGTATATATGCTTCCCTATACCCAGCCATCATCGAATACCAATGACATTTAAAATCGTTTAGTTTCCCATGCCCTAACTCCTACCCTTCACATGGCTGTTATAGGTATAAGTGGAAATATGAATTTCGTCCCCATCCAACACAGCACACACCCATGATATGTAGATAAACTTCAAAAGACTGGAAGAAATGAATGATTTTGGAAAATTGAAAAGTTATGAGGAAATGTTGAATCCATTTTCGAAAAAGTTCCCAACCATGGACACAACTAATTGAATTTTGAAAGTTCTTCTCATGCGAGGAAAATTGAAGTGAATTTCAAAATCCCCTTAATGAATCCACTGTGTGTGTATATAATATGTGAGTGTGTGTGTGAGTGAATGGGCGGATGTGCATATGGAATTGCATTGCATTGTTGGTCCTATTTTATGATGTCGGCAAGAGTTCTTTAAAAGTTTACTGCTTCAATCATGTGCAAATGGACATGTAGATACGAAACTTTTAGTGATGTGAAAGTTCTACCAGCTATACTCAGTGGATAGAAAGTTGTTTGGAACTAGGTATGGGTTCCAATATGCGTGCAGTGCATGTTTTTGTGTTTATTTGAAAATTCTTCTAGTTGGCCGAATGTATTTGAACTGTTAATTGTAATCAAAAATTCAATCATAAGCATAACCAACTGAATAACCAAATAGGCTTGTTGTTTGAACTTGTTCTCGGCATTGCAGTAATTTACTGGCTGATGGGTCAGTCGTATGGCAGTTTCAAAGGTTATCAACAACGAAAATTGTTAGCTTGCACTTTTCGGAAAGACATCACCATTCGGTTCGAATCGATTTAAACAAGATAATCAGATTTTGTTCAATTTTGAAAAGCCACATTCAGTGCGACCGCTGATGTGCTGTGCATTTTGTATACACTCGGGACGAAAGTGGTTTTTCTACATCTGTATCGGGTTAGTTTGGTACACGCCTCTAGTCAATTCTGGTGTGGAAGTAATTTGCTGTTACAGCTAAATAAGTTTTTAGATTGTGCTAGATCAATCCCTCTTTCTGCGGTCCAACAGTGAAAACGGGCAATATCCACACTTTTGGGTACGCTGCAGTTTTCAATGGATGGGCTATATAAAGCTATACTAATGCAGTGACAACTTCATAACAACTGTTTGATAAAAGCACAACGACTGTCAAGCTATACAACTGTTTTGTCAGCATTATTTCTCATCATCCTTATCACTATCACATTTTGCAGTTTTTAAACGTGTGTCACCATTAAGCTGCATCAACTGTTGGTCAATCACGCTCGGCAGTTGTTGAGTCTGCGTTTGGACTGAAAGCTCAACATAAAATATTTATCACAGCTCTAACGAAAGGCGAGACGACTGATGACAAAATTCATTGATATAGGCCTATGGTTGGTCCTGCTGTTTCACGAAGCCCGGGTATATGCACGTCCGCAGTATAGTTCCGGTGCTGTAGCTCAGCAGCCTTCCAGTGTTTGTTTAACGAGAGTTGCGTGGAGAGAAAATTCAGTGAGCGCAAAATAAAGTGAATTAATTTGTTTTTGAGGAAAATCAATTACCTGCTGTCAGGTTGCAGAGACCCGTGCCGCAATCACTGGTCAGGCTATCAGGGCATCAGTTCCAAAGGGTCAAGTAGTACGTATAGGAGGTATACGATAGACGCCATCACACAAGGTGGCACAGTTGTTTTTCGGAGAGGGGAATGAAAATGTTTAAAGGGAGAAAAATAAGGGTGACTTTCACCATTAGTGAGTGGCATTGTATTAAAGCTCGTGTGTATGAAATTTAAATTTATTAAAGTTTTTGTGACACGAGAATTGAATGTGCTTCTTGGCACGCTTCTAAACCATCTGTGGGAATTTGTAGAGCGAAAGTTCAGTAACTTCTTAAAGACGGCCGATACAGGCCTTTTAAACCAAAAAAAGCCAAACAATAACCCTTTCCAAGGGAAAAACAAGTGCGTAAAAAAAAGAAGGACTATTCGATTTCCCACCTCATTTGAATCGAAGATTCTAACGAAACAATATTCTATCGAAACAAGATAAAATAGTTCTATAAAACTGCCAAGCAACTGTCAGATGGCTCTAGAACCGGAACGCAGGCTCTTCGAAAAATTGAAAGAAACCTACGTCCCGAAGCACGGGGAACAACTTGAACTCACCCTTAAGGGATAGGGGAACGCTCAGCAGACATGGTGGCTATAACTGCATGAAAACATCCGGGTGGACCAAAACCAGTAACAAGCTAAATTCCAGGAGCGTCTGTCTCAAAATGGGTAACTTCTTGGTTGGCGTCTGTAATCGAGGTGAAGGTCGGCAGGATCATCAACGCCTTTTTCAATTATTCCAACATGCAAATATAATGTAACAATTAGATCTATGCCAGTTGTTTTTATTGAATACTTTGCTGATGGTTTTTATATTATTGTTTTTTTTTCGCAAAAGCACAACACTTGCGGAGGTAAGCTTTGGTGCAGGATTATATTGTTCCGTTGTCTCAGCAACGTTTGTATAGGATCGAGAACTTCTTTTCTCTTCTGTCCTCAAATTCTTTCCGATCGTGATGTGTAACATCTACGCATTTTTAAGGAAGCCTTAAGCCTTCAGCCCAATGAATCCGTTGCGTCCGTCATGGAGAAGTACGCAACTGACAACTGAGTTAAATATACACGTTCTTATGTGAAGGGGTCCATAGAAGAACTTCGTGACGTCGTACGTCGCTTCCCATAAGAACGTGTGTATTTCAATAAGTTGTCAGTTGTGTACTTCGACGTAACGGATTCAACGGATTCATTGGGCTGAAGGTTTTAGCCCAAGATTACAAGATAATTATAAAAAAAAAACAAGTGAGTAAGTGCAAGAGTGTGTCTGTGACAAACTTCTATATACTTGACCCCATATACCATGTAACACCAAATCTTAAAGTTTCTTGGCCCGAATTCTTATATTATTTATAAAGGCCACGCCCCCAAAAGTGGGCACGGGTTTAAAATTAAAATCAATCAACTGTAATTTCGTTAGAATCATGAAAAACTACGGTAAAAGCCAAAATTATTTCAGAAAAAAACGTTTTTTTCTCTGAGAAAGAAAGGTTTTTTTCTGAAATAAGTTTTTTCCTTAAAACGCCCATTAAAAACGGGCGGAGCTCAAAACTTTGTATGGAGCAAACTTAGCAAATAGTAATGTCTTTGTTATTTGACATCGAATTTTTTTGCGATTTGGAGTAAGCTTTCCGAAAAATCGGGTTTTTAAAGATCTAACATGTTAAAAGTGGGCATGGTGGATATTGTGGGCGGTCCAATTTTTGAGTTCCTACCGTTCCGTTGACCGTAAAAGGTACAAGAGAGAAAAGAGAAACTTTACCGGAAGTATTGAAGAAGTTAGATCAGCTATAAAAATGCTTAAGAACAACAATGCCGCCTACGGCGTTGGAAATGCGAAGCTTTTTAAATGCTGATGTTTTGTGGTGCACGCGGAAAATACTGGGGTACGCGGACGATTTCCTCATCATCGCCGGCTCCAGTCGTGCCGTGATACAGTGATTGAAGAACAGACGAAGTTGGCTGGTCTTGTGAACGAGAATAAGGCTGTGTTATAAACAAATAGAGAAGCATCGATCCGACGCTTAGTCTGAAACGTCACTGTTCGCACTTGCAGCAGCTTCGAGATAGCCTAGTAGTTTCTAGTAGTTTTTTTTACCTTGGAGTTAGGATAAACTTTTACATTTATCCCTACGAAGCGGATGCTATTTGGCAAAACCCATGGACTCAAAACATGAAGGATATACTGTAAAATAACAAAATTCTTACTCCACCAATTCTACTTTATTGCACCAAGTGCTGGACGATTAGCAGAGAAGTAGAAACCACTTGGCTTTTACGAGAACTTAGGGTATTGTGTGCGAGGAGACCAAATGGAGGAGAAGATAAAAACGCGAACTCTATGTGCTGTACCAAGAATTTGATACAGTTCAAAAAGCCAAAACACAAAGTCTACATTAGCTCGGTTACATCGAGTAGATATGGATACTAACGCTCCAGTCAATGTCTCCGTTGAATCCAAGCCTCAGGCTCGAGACGACCAAGAAGGCCGAACTTCCGTTTTAACGACTAAATCATCGCGGATGCCAGAGTGATATATATCGACAATAATTGCAAGCAGCAAGACCATTATTTCAGAGGATAGAAGGATTCTATGGACCAGAAACTCCATGGGTCGGGAGGCCTATAAGTAAGAAAGGTAAGCGTCCATGTAGTTTTGCACAGAAACTTGAAAGACTTGTGGAGGTTTCGCTTGTTGGATGTTTTTCACGAAACTTAAAATAGATCATTGAAACTTTTCAAACTTTTTCTTGTTCAGGAGTCTTAAATTGCAATTCGAACAAAATTCACGCAACCAATTGAAATATTCGTCCCCTAACTTCAGTCTATAAAAGAGGCACTCTTTATTTTCAGACTAATCTTATTTTTCTTTCTTAAAGTACTGCCCAATACAACTTCTCCTCAAGAAGAAGTCTTCTACCTTCTCACAATTTATACTCTCTAAAGGTAATTAATTTCTTGGCGTTTTCATTACTCTGAATAGTCGCCATCCTCGTGTTACCTTTCATTGTTCATATGCGAACTCCATATTACCGATGACTGTATACAAACTGCGTGTCACTTGACAAGGAGATCCTTGGTCTTCTTAAATCAGATTACTATTAACCACATGCTATCAGAATGTTTTATTCTCAACTTTCGTCTTGGTCGTGTGCCTTAGCTTTTCAAGTGGCGTCATCTTGAAGGTTGTGAAAGTTTAATGGCTTTTCGGTTCGTTGGCATTATGTCTCTGGTGGTTCCGCTTTGTTGTTAATAGTTTCTGAAGCGCTGTGGTCTACATTACACGAGGCACATCACTGATGGCATATCACTTTCATCCTGTTGCAGTGTGACAGGAGAACAAATTAATTTACTGTAAATGAAGATGTACTTATGCATACATGTATGAGTGTATCTCCATGGGTATAGGTACTGGGGGGACAAAGATATTTGGTCAATTATATGATTGTGAGCGGGGAAACTTTTATCCTTGCTGTCGGATTAGGTTACACTAGCATCCTGTAATGTTGATATAGGATAGGCCGGGCCGGTGTGTGGGCGGATTACATGTTGATCCGCATTGAATTTATCACTTTTGCGGAAACGTGATATTGGGTTAAGTGCGTTCTATAGTAATGGCAAAGGCAAGTTGGAATGTCAGTTGTTGTACTAATTTTTGGCCAGGCGCCTTAGTTAAAGATACATGATAGGTGAAAGGTATTGAAAGTCTATTATTATTATGACTGTTGAATTAATTGACATTTGGGGATTTCAATAAGGGACAAATATGCGGTATTTCTGGTTTTGTAATTCACCTTTGTGATGCCGAGGTTTAATTAATGCATACATATTTGAATTCGTATGTGGTGCGAGTTGGATTGAAGGCAGTAAGTTTCCTGTCACCGCAAAACGTTGTCGTATACTTCAACCTCTAAAAACCTTCATAAATCATGACATGTATCGAATGAGCTTTGATTACATAGTTTTCTGATTGTGGGCGGGTCTGTGTGCATATTCAAAAAATTTCAGTACATGTAATGCTTCGGATCTCAAAGACCTTATGTTCAAAGTTTTATCTTTCTAGCTCAAAATTTAAGGCCTGACAATTAGTGAATTACGGGCGGACGGACAGACATGACTCATTTAACTCAGAGTTAGATCTCGATCATAATATGCCCTTAAGGTCTTGGGGGTATATCGTTTTTATTTATCTATATTACATTTTCGCCTGTATCAAACTTAATATACTCCATTCCTGTGGAAAAGGCGAATAAAAATTCAGCTTTTCAAAAAATTCTGCTTTTAAAAATTCTGTTTTACAAAATTCTGGAAATGCCACTTCAGAAACGACATAGTGAAATGTGTATCCAGTCAACCTCTTCCCAGTTTTAGTAGAGCTCTTCCGTTTATTATGCAAATGACACTCTATTCTGATATTTAGTCAAAGAGTGTATATGTAGAGTCAAAATGTCTAATCATATTTCCTCCTTATTAGAACAGGAAATGTCAAAAGAAACCAAAGCTTTTGGCTAGTTCTCAGCCGCAGGGCAAGATCCTGCAAGCTTCACCTGTCGTGCCATTGGTGATCATAGTATCTGTCCAAATTTTACCAGGAATACCAAACGAATATAATGTCCAGTGCTTACGTTCCTTATAGAAACTATTTAGTCATGGAGTCATTTACAACGCATGCTTAGTAAATCGAAAACTGTGAACGAAAGTCTTGCAACCAACATGGTAATTCAGTTCGACGACAAAGTTAAAAATTGTGTTACTAAGGGCATGTTTTTCGGTGCCGAGTTAAGCCCAGCTTAAACTAAGATCTGTTTATCCCGTAACTAAATGATTCTGGAGTTAACCCAACGAGCAGTTTTTCAGTGCAGAGGTAACTCCGTAAACTAAGTTGTCCAAATCTTCGCCTCTCGAAATTATTGCCTCTCCCAACCCTCACTTCACATAGAAAAACACAGGAAAACAAAGTTCGACTCTGATATATAGGCTTTTACAGTGATTGAAGGACAGACGAAGTAGGCTGTCCCAGAAGTAGACTTATTCCCAGATGTAATTTTTCACAGAAACGCCCAAATCTATTGTCATTCCACACAGAAAAAAAAACATTCAAAGAAGTTCAAGGCAATGGAAAGTGGCCGAGGTCATAATGGTTCCGAAACCAGGAAAATGTCCAAACGACAAAAAGTCATACAGACCTATTTCGCTACTGCCGATAATAGCTAAGGTGTTCGAGAAACTGTTGCTTAAAAGGTTGCAACCAATCATTGAAGAAAGACGATTGATTCCGGATCACCAATTCGGATTTAGAAAAAAACATTCAACAATCGACCAGGTCTATCGTATAACAAACGAAATCGAAAAAGCTCTGGAAGCGAAAAAGATATGTACTAGCGCTTTTCTCGACGTATCGCAAGCCTTCGATAAGGTGGGGCACGAAGGCCTGAAGTACAAATTAAGGCTTTGCTTACCAGAAAAACTCTATAGAATCTTAGAGTCTTACCTTAAAGACAGAATATTTCGCGTAAGGTACGAAAATGAGTACTCGGAATTCAAAGAGATAAATGCCGGTGTCCCGCAAGGAAGCGTTCTCGGCCCAATATTATTTTCGCTCTATACAAGAGACATACCCCACGATGAGGGAACAATTTTAGCTACGTTCGCAGATGACACTGCTATTCTCGCTATTGATACGACAGTTGAATTATCAACAGGGAAACTCCAGCGCGCTTTAGACAAAATATGCGACTGGACGAAGAGCTGGCGAGTTATGAAGCGAAATATCTAGGAATGACTCTAGACGCAAAACTTAAATGGAAGCCGCACGTTAAAAAGAAACGCGACGAGCTCGAAATCAAGTTAAGAGAAATGAATTGGCTTATCGGAAGATTTTCGAAACTAAGCATATATAACAAACTGCTTTTGTATAAGCAAGTGCTAAAACCATCTTGGACGTACGGTATACAACTTTGGGGTTGTACTAAACCAAGCAATATATCTATTTTAGAAACTTTTCAAAATAAGACACTCAGAGCAATCGTTAATGCTCCATGGTATATAAGAAATAGCGATCTACACCGAGATCTAGGAATCGCAACCGTGTCTGACGAGGTAACAAACTTTGCTCGCAAACTTAGTACTCGTCTTCGCGGACACTGCAACAATGAAATTATCCGAACTTTGGATCAGACAAATCTTACGCGCCGACTACAACGAATGAGACCGTTAGATCTAGCAGCATAAGATGAAACCGCATAAATTGACGGTATTGTAGGTGCCTTCGTTGGAAGGCAGCCTGCCACACGCGATTATTACAGAAGCTTGAACTACTTGTTAAGGAAACTTAGTCGTAGTCTGACGGAAAATGGGAGGTTTTTTAGTGAGTAAGAATCTCACACTACTATGAGCACGCGCGGCCGGTCCTCGTAGTGCCTATGAAGGTTTTTCCTACCCACGGGGAAAAAAAAAAAAGTTCATACTGTTCTCCAGAATTGATCCGACATTAATTCACCAAATTTGGCGAGTTAGGCCGAGATTAGCCCTCGATACAAGCTCACTGAAAAACTCATTTCTGGGGTTAATCTCAGTTAAACTCTGAAACTCGGATGATCATCTCGCAATGAAAAATCAAACGCAAAAAATATTGATTTGTGACTTTTGTGTGATTTTTAAAAATTATGGCCTAGTCCCATGTAAATTTTATTGCAACAAAATCTGTGTTTGTGTTCTACAGCTGCAGAATTTCCATAGGTCGAAAACAAGAAATCAATAAGTAAGCTTCAATATTCGTTTTGCAATGAATGCGTGCTATAAATCAGAAACAGTTTTGAATCGAAAGAAACTTTAAGCGGAGTTTTAAGAGAGAACTGCGACTTAAACAGGAGCTGATTCAGCTAATTTGCACTGAAGTTTTAGAGTCTAGGCCTAATATATAATCATAGGACTACTGAACCTTTCTTCCTTTCAAACTTTTGTGAGAATTTACAATTTGAGAAATTACAATTAATTGATTTCAATTTTTAGCTCAGACCCACTTTTGGGGGCGTAGCCTATAAAAATAATATATGAATTCGGGACAAAAAAATTTAAGATTTGGTGTTACACCATATATAGTGTCGGGTATATAGAAGTTTGTCACAGACGAACTCTTGCACTTACTCACTTGTTTTTACAATGGTCTTACGAACAATCTGCAGATTTAAGAAAGCGAAAAAAATCTCTAACCCTTATACCTCATGGTAAAGGAAACGCCAGGTATTCGATCACGTTTAACAGAAGAAAATTGGGGAACTTTCTTAAAGAGCTAAATGATTTTTTCAACTTCGACTTTGTATCAAGGTCTACCCCGGACTGTAGCAACGCCTTAAGTAAAAGACTAGGCCTCTAGGTAAAACTGAATTAATACCTTACCGCGGGATTCGTGTTTTCGGACAACCACCCCACAAAAATTGTCAAGCCCAATAAAACCCCATTAAGTATGTGTACCTGCTGCCCGTATGTGTACTCTGCTTGTGTGAGTTTTTTCATTTTAAGAATCTTTTATAAGATTGAGATTCCCTATGATGGAGCGAAAATTCTGTAAAAATCAAAACAAAAACTTAAAAGAACGAAGGGTTGACGCACGTACGTTCATTCTGCCTCCGGCTTGGGTAACAATTGAAATTTGTTTGTTGTGTTTTTTTTTTCTGTCGAAGGTTGCTACTATCCGCTGGAGTACGTAAATGCCAGTACTGGTCCATTGTGCTACCATACAGACACCTTATATTCATTTGGATAGGGCTTCAGTGATGAAGGGCTTAGTTGTTTGCACTCACCACGTCAGCACAAGAAGCTCGCTTCTTCTTGTGTCTTGTGTTAGCAGAGGAGGCGGTGCCTTATGTAAGAGACTGGTTTGTTTCGGTTGGTGAGACTTCCACCGACCTGTCTTATCTCATGAACGCAGGCCGCTGCTGATACGTCAACCGGAGTGCTTGCACCTTCAGCCAGTAAAGCTACTTTGCGCCGTCAATCGGTCAGCTGCTTGCTTTTCCTCTTCCGCTGTCCCATAATCAGGTGCAACGCAGGGTCCGCCTCTTTTGGAGCCCCGCAGCAACATGAGTTGAAGAAAGATTCGGAAGAGCAGCTTTTTCTTGTTTTCAATGTTGGGACCTCCAGATGCCATGCTCCGACTGTAGTCATAGAAACTACGGGTGGATTTTGGCATTTGCCAGTACCACTTAGATTAGAAAAGTTTCAGATTCTCCAGTCATTTATGTTTTTGGCTGGGATGAGGAATGGTTTCGAGGATGAGGAATGGTTTTGAGGAATGGATTCCGCCGTTTGGGGTTTAACCCCGAAAACAAACAAGGGGTCATCAGTCTCGTCACCTTACCTTAGTGAAGCGCCCTTGCGTAGGACTGCAACTCGTAATATTTTTTTTCCCCTTTTGGTAACTTTTGGCAACAACCAGAGCATTTAGACTGGTTAGAGCCACCACCGTCCAGCAATAAGATCTTCCATCAGGACTAGGTATAATGCGCCAATTTTTCCACTCCAATTCAACTCCCACTCCTTATCTCTCTGGATCCACTTCATTCAACTTAAAATTATTCTTACAAAATACAAAAATCTTACAAGATACAAAAAAACTGCCTAAAACCTCAATTTCATCAACAATTTTATGCCCTTCCTAGCCTAGAATTCAAAACTATATCTAACCACCACTAAAGCCTTTAAAAAAAAAATCATTCATTCGTGTACCGCCTATTTATAAAACCTTTTAGACAGACATTAAGAAGACTCTTTGCCAACCCATTTCCTGGTCATATTTTTCTACTTGCTTCCGCATGAGCAATTGAAAATAAATGTTAGCAGGATATCATGAATCTTGAGGTTACATTTTACATTTTAACGTTTATTTTCTCGTCCTTTTTTTCCGGGAAGGCTTTTCGAACAAGAATACATCCGCAAAAAAATAAATTAAGAAAAAAAAAGCAAACCAAAAGCATTTTGGTAATTAAAAGAAACCGGGATGGGGTCGTATAGTTATTTTGTTTCGTCTTCTTTTAGTCTCTCTTTTGCTCCTGCAAATTCCATTACAATCCTCTTTTTTGCGGGTTTTTCGCTGGTCGCCGTTTTGCAAAACTTTCAATGAAAAGTAACGACGAGCCTTGATAATGACTTTCATTCCGCCAAAAGGCTTGTAATCGGACTTGAATTCCTGCTGCGGTTTACGGGTGAAACAATTTTTTTCTAGTTTTTTTTTTTTTATTCGGAAATGTATTTGTTTTAAATGCCAATGCGCTGGAACCGTTTTTTCTCTTTTTTTAAGGAACTCTCCCAAAGGGTTTATTAGTCGTATTGAAATGAAACAGAGGTTGTTAGGCCATTGAAAGAATAGAAAAACTCGAAATAAAAGCGGAATGTTGCTGCAGTATATTGTGGCGAAATACAAATTGAAAACAAAGGATTGGCAAAAAAAAGTTTTAGATCCTTTCATAGGCATAGAACACTTGGTCTGGATGTTGGCAGCGCTGAGGGATTATTTTTAACTTAACAGGGTTGGAGTGAGTTTTTTTTTTCTGTAATAGAGAGAGAGAGAAGTTTGAAACTCTGACAGGGCAGTTGAATTTATAGGGTTTTAGAGAATTCGTTGCCGAACAACATGTTTTGATAATATGTAGTTTTCTGGTTTGGGTTTTTTAAAACAAAAGACGTCCAAATCCAATTTAAAACTTCCAACTGACACCTAAATCAATGGACATCACTTGCAGGAGAGGTGAAAACAAAACTCCTGGCCGCTGTGTTCAACAAACTTAATAAGTGTAAATAGGAGCTATTTGAAGGCATCTAGTTAAGGAGAAACTTTCGTAATTTAAAACATTTTCAAGCTCCAAAGGAACTTCCTATCTTCACACTTTAAACCGACTGCACTCTTCAACTGGAAAAGTTCACATCATTCCTTAGCTTATTTGCTCCAGTTGCAGTCGAACTTGTTTCCTTAATCCAATTTCTTTGTCCTTCCTGTTTTTGTTCAAACGGACACCTAAATGAAATACAGAAATAAAAACTAAGTACAAAATAGAGCCTGTCTGTTCCTCGTTGGATTGCTTGTTTGCCACCAAGTGAGCCACCCAACAGGGAGTTGTAACTCAACACTGATGAGATGGCCAAGCGAAATGTTTCCTGCTGTCCGTCCGGGCGTCTCGTCCGCTCCGCATATACACACGCCGGAACTTCGAGGGGTGCAAGTTTCCATGGGTCGATGGCGTTCGCAGTCACACTCAGACACTTTAGAAGTTCTTCCTTAATTTTTGCACACCGAGCTGATGCAAGCAAATTGCACACCATAATAATAACGAAGACAACAATGCGGATATATAGAACTGTATACTTGTGCATTGCAGCAGTAATCCTATGCAAATTGCAGTAGAAATGATTTCCCCGAGTTTTGTAGGTACTCTATGATTTTTGTTTTCTTTTTACTTTTTTTCCTGTGCAGGGTTCCTTTAGCCACTCTCAAAAAGTGTAACTTAAGCTTAAGGATTTTATTTAAAGTTTAATTGCGTTTGTATTGAGCAATTATGGTGCAGCATACTTCGAAAACGTTCTTGTGTTGCGGGCGGTGCTTTGCCATTTAGTGGGAAAATACTATAATACTGTTTTAAGCACGGAATAAGGAATCAGGATAACAAACGTAAAGTATTTTATTTTACATTGGGGGATTTGAGTGGTTTTAAGCAAGTAAATTGCTCGAATGATGGGGAAAAAAGTTAATCTAGCTTTAAGATTGCTTTTGCATGAAGGCATTTCGTACACTGAGACTTTCGAGTAAAGAGACTCATAAAATATTTAAGCTTTAATTGGTTTGTTGGGAAGTGGATTATCTTTCAATTGCATTAAATGGAAAATGTAGTTTCTTTTCTGAACAAAAGGTCAGTCGGGGGGGGGGGGGGGAATCATCACTTAAGTTCTATTACGAGAAGGCACCTGCAGTTTGATGGTGATCAAAGGATAGACATGTGCACTTAAGAGGATACAGCATCCACAGGTTTTCTAAACCAAACTCTGTCTATCAACTCCTACTCTCACCTCGCCGTGGTGAACAACGGGTGCCTAGTACCTCAACTGGAGATTGGGTTCCAACCCCTTTGGAAGGTTGTTGGGGGTAGCAGACGAGAGAGGGTGGGAGGAGTGTTCCCACTGGTACTAAGGCACTACTCCTTGCATCCGGACGGCAGCGGAGGAACTCCCCAGAAGGAATCAACAACGGTGGCGTCCACAGATCCAGTCAGGCCGAACTTCTTAGTGAGCACCTTATATGGGCTATACTACGACTTATTCGGAGCTCAGGCTTACAAGGAGCGGGCTATCCGGCTCTCCGTCCTTAGAGCTAACCAAAGGATCTGGTCCTCCAGGTTGGGGGTCGTGTCGTTGGGGTGACTTCCCGGCCACGTAAAGAAACACCAGTTACGAAGAAGAAACAAGCCTCGGATTCGGACGGATCTACTTATGCTGTCATCAAGAGAAGACACCCAACACCGACGTCTTGGACAAAACATCATCATCGACAGCTATAACTTTAAGGTAGTTAGGGACTATGTCTATGAGTTCCGCTATCAATTCAAGACAATGACATCAGCGCTGTAAACAGCCGAAGGATAACTCTTGCCAATCGCTGTTTCTTTGAGCTAAGAAGGCAATTGAGTAACAAAGCCCTCTCTCGAGAAACTAAAGTATCCACGTATAAGACCCTCATCATCCCAGTCCTGCTTTACGGTGCAGAAGCATGGACCCTGTCAAATGCGGATAAAAAAAAACACTTTAGGCTGCTGAGGAAAATTCTTCGGACGATTTACGGTACCGTCTGCATAGACGGAGAGTGGAGGAGGAGATATAACATCGAACTGTACGGACTGTACAGCGATACCGACCGAGCCAAAAGAGGCAAAACACAACGTCTACGATGGCTGGATCATTTAGAGCGGATGGACATCAACGCCCCGGCCCGGAAAATCTTCGAATCCAGACCGCAGGGACGGCGCGGTAGAACAGCACCGAGACTCAGGTGGCGCACGCAATTGGATGGGGACCTTAGCCAACTTCGCGTGCGAAACTGGAGACGGCTAGCTAGAGGCAGAGCTGACTGCCTCTGCTAGCCCCTAGCCGCTGCCTCTGCACTGTAGCGCCACCTTAAGTAAGTATCTGCAGTTTGATTGTAAGCTGGAATTACAATCTGAAATTAAACATAATCAAGAAGCATCTGTCACATATTGTGCGGCTCACTGCTCGGCTTCTGTCTTCACAGGGGCGGCTAAATTTAGAAATGTAAATAGAAGGGACTTACCTATTTCTCATAAAAACGACAAGTTAAAAAAAGGCAATGAGCAAAATTTGTTGTTGCCCAGGTCCACCCCGGACTGTAGAGCCACCTTAACTAAAAAAGTAAGTAAAACAAGCAGGCTCTACGGATTCCTATTCCGGATAGCCTTTTATTGCTTATAATTTCGTTTTGAGAAAAGAACCAAATTTAAACGATCACCGCCGGGTAGAACGTATCCGCGAAAACCACTCCACCGGTCAACCAGGAATCAGTGAAAATTAAAATCTTAGAAAAGGAAAACAATAAACCCCGAGCTAAGCTTACTGAAATGGAGCGACTCTTTCACGATCTTAAAATGGAAGATGACTCTCTGCGAAAACAAAAGGAGGATATTAAAAATCCTCGTGTAACGAAAGACTGTGAGGTAACGAAAGCGTGTGTAACACCGAACCAAACAGTAAGCGAATATTTTACGGATGAGGACGAACTTGCACGTGATACCAATTCCGCTTTAAAGAAAAGGTCTAGCAAAAAGCGTAAGGTGGATTCCTCCCCCAAAGTAATACAAAAAGAAGATAAGCCCTCTGGCTCAAACAAGGCTAAATCGCAAGAAAATGATTATGTTTATTGCGCCCTCCGCCCGCAATAAACATAATCGGAATAGCAGACAACGGAAAGCTGCGCAATCTTCTTGACAGCACGGTGGGAACCAAAAATTATAAGGTTACTTCGCAACGGAATAACGTGTGGAAAGTAAATGTAGACGACGCCGATTTATATCGTGCGCTTAATATAAGTTAAGTTCAGAGAATATCGAGTGGAATACTTACCAAAATAAGTATGAAAAATCGCTTCGAGTCATTGCTTGGGGGCTCCACCCCTCATGTACGAAGGAAGACGTTGTTAGGGATGTAAATTATCCAAATCGGTAAGATACCTGGGATACCTTGGCGTCATATTAAACTCCAAACTAAGCTGGAGAGCTATATTAATAGAAAATCAAATCAAGCGGGCATACATGGCATTATACGCCTGCCGAAGAACGTTCGGAAGCATGTGGGGATTGCAACCAAACATGGTACAAGGCTGAAAGAAAGTGTCATCTCTCTAACCTCACCAAAGTTCAAAGAACAGCCTTCATGGGTATCACAGGGTCCGTAAGGACCACACCCACTGCGGCCCTCTAGGTACTCCTCAACCTCAGCCCCTTGGACATATACTGCAGCAGCAAGGCAGCTAAAACAGCTATTCGCCTAAGGGAATCCGGACTGTGGATCTCGAGATCTTATGGACAAGCCCCTGTGGAAACTCAATGGGCTGCCTCCACAGATACCCCAGTCACGGATTACCGCCCTATGAAATTCGCTTTCAACAGGAGATTCGCTACCAGAATACCTGAAAGAGGTGGATAGGAAGAAAAGACCATTACAGGAGATGACGAGATCGTCGTATATACTGACGTCCTAAAACGGACGTCGGAACCGGCGCGGGCATCTTCCGTGGAGCTCTGGGACTAAGTAAATCTTTTCGGATCAATGACGACCGCAGCATTTTTCAGGTGGAGCTGGCAGCCATTATCCAAGCTGCCTCCGAGCTGAAGAAACACAGCCCCGTTAACAAGACCGTCACCATAATACTCTAATAGCCAAGCGGCAATTAAAGCTTTGGAATCAGACGTAGTGAAGTAAAGGGCTGTGAAACTATGCAGGGAAATTCCGGACGAGTTATCACTTGCCAACACTGTACTGTGTGTCCGGTGCTAGGTCACACCGATATGCCGAGAAACGAAGAAGCGGACAAGTTTGCGAGATTGGTCTGGGATGAATGCATGTCTAGCCCTCAAATCTATGAGAATCCCGGTGAGTTCGATAGCACGTAGGATAGAAACTGAATCCTTGAGTAGAACCAACCTAGGTTGGACAGAACTTGATACGTGTAGACACACAAGGGAGCTATGGCCAGCGGTAAGCAAAAAGAGATCACTATTTTTGATCGGACTAGCCTGCAGAAATATCCGAGTACGCACGGGAATCCTCACGGGGCACTGCGCTGTGGGTCTACACGCTGAGCGGCTAGGCATACCGCATAACGATTACTGCAAAAGCTGCAGGTAGGTTGAAGAAATTGAATCTGTTCGTCACCTGTTTTGCGAACACGCCCAGCCCTAAACAGCATCAGGCTTAGTAGATCTAGACCCTCGGCATAATGTAGATCTAAAGGACCTCCTAAGATTTGTATACAAATCCGGATGCGTCGAAGAGGGCGGAACTCTGAGCGGTTCAGGTTTTAAGGAGGTTCCCTATATGGACACAATGGACCCAACTGCTGGTCTAAGTGAGCCGTGACTATTGTCAAAAAGGCATTCATCAACCTAGCCCAACCTAGGAATGTAAAAGCCAAAGGACTTAAAATTTTTGATGCAGTTACTATCATTAAGTCTATCATTAATTCATGCATAGTTTTAAACAGAAAAAAAATGGTTTCCTTATAAATTGTTGGTGAATTTATTTCTTAAAAGGGGCGTGGCATGTCTAACTCTTAACCAAAAATTAATAGAAATATCCAAGTTTGCGGCTAAAATGTACGTAAAAATGTAAATTTTTGGTTCAAATTCAATAATTTTGTGTAATTGAGCTCTAAAGATGGGCGTGGCCAAAAATTTGTTTGAATGAAATCTCAAATATTGTGCGGTGTACTCTATGTGCTATATTTTATTTCAAGCTTAAGTTTGGTGGGTTGGTTGGAAGTCCAGTCCTTCAGATCAAGTTTGAAAATTAGCTGAATTCGCCCACACACACGCCCACTGCAGGCCTGTATGTGCGACCATCTCTAATTTAAAAAAATACTTTTTCCAAATTTTAGCTTCGTTACAATGGTGCTAGCGCATTCATTTTCCGTATTTGAAGTAGCCTAAGAAGTTTGGCTTTTTCATTGCCCGCGCCCATTTTTTTAAGGGATTTTATCTTAAAATGACTGTTTTCAATAAATATATATGAAAATTGACTAAAAATTCTATAATAAAACTTGTAGATATTACCATTTTCTAACTTTTATGCAGTTGTATGTGCCTCCGCCCACTTTTGCGGGCGTGGCGTTAAAAAAGGTGATTTTTTTAGTTAAAAAGGCGGAGTTTAGGCCGAAACAAACACCTGTAAATATAAAGCATTTAACAGTTATATTTTTATATCCCGCCCAATTTTAAAAGGCGTGGCAGTTTTTTTTTTTGGTATGCTCGGGTATTTTGCAATCCGTCGTAGATGGACTGAAGCTTTTGCCTACGCACTGTTGCATTTTCCCACTTGTGTTTGCTCTAGTTTTTGGAAAATTATAAGTAATTGTTTTAATTCTACCTCTTAATGTGGGCGTGGCCCAAAACTTTGTGTGAAATAAGTGTGGAAGTATTTTCTACATAATATGTAAAAGGCCCAAATATTTGTGACACGGATGGACGAGCGGACATGTCATGATTCTAACAAAATTACAACATATTGATTTTAATTTTTGGCCAATGCCCACTTTTATAGGCGTGGCCTCACAAATAATTTATGAATTCGGGCCAAAAAACTGTAAGATTTGGTGTTACACGGTATACAGGGTCGGGTATATAGAAATAGACGAACTCTTGCACTTACTAGTTCACTTGTAATGGGCTAGCATTATTATTTCACCGTGTTACACGAACTATGTGACAAACTTTAATAGACCCTCAATCCAATAGGGTCCAAGCTCCAAGCTCAGCTTTCCTAATGACCGGCCGGCGCAGTTCCTTTACTATTGCTCACGCTTGGCCTTTCTTACAGGATAACTCAGTATCTCTCTTTCCATCTTTCGTGAAGAAGACCCCGAGATAGTTAAACTTCTCTACCTTTTTGAGTGGGACTCCATTTATGTGCAGGGTACATTGCACATAAGTTCGGGAAACAACCATAACTTCAGATTTGATCACGTTCACCTTGCTTCACCTTTATCCCAGCTTCACCACAGATGGCCGAAAACCCATCCAGTGCTCGCTGAAGATCGTCCTCAGTCCATGCCAGGATCGCACAAAACTGCATTACCGACAGGTACGTTTGTCTGTTTGACGTTTTGAATTTGGAAGTGCAGCGCTACTTTACCTCCTTTGATCATATTTTGAACAATCTTTCATTGCAAGACACGCAGAATAGAAAGGCTTTCAAATTCGTGAATTTAAGCTAAGCATACTTGATCGAAGGATCAAAGTTTACTATAGCTGTAGATGTAAGCAGGAGGAGGTTGTACAGCCGTCGAGCCGGCATAAGAAAAACTCGAAGATAATAAGAATAACCCACTTAACTCGATTTTCAAAATCTATTTTCTTTCACATTTTCGACCGAGGGATGCCAAACAAATCGTTTTTTTTTTTAATGAAAAAAATTATTAGTGTGGATGGAATGGCAAAGAGTAAACTAGTCCTTACCTGTTTCTGTAGGTTGTATAAGGATTGCGTCTTATACAACCTACCTAAAATATATTAACAAGACAGGTATTTTCTTGTCTAAGGCCTTCATCGTCAAAACCCTGTCCATTTTTTGAAGTTCATAACAAATGACACACTTATACTTTAACCAACCTAAGAAAAAAGACACCAACATTTGTCAAACAGCACTCTAATTTATTATACTTAAAACGTGCTTTTAAGGTAACTGCTGTATAACATCCCCATTCCTTTTACCTATAAGCTTGCAAAAGTATTGTGTTCTCCTTTATCAAGAGTCCTTGATACTATTTATCAAACAACAAAGCACAAAGTGCTCGCCCAATTTATGGTCAGAGAAAGATGTGATCAAAACCAATAACAAATTTTGCAACGCGATTCTACAATATTGTATATCCTTAAGCAAAACTAAGCTCATCCCTTTTTCTTCAAATTCAGAGCAAATTGGATAAATCACTACACAGATAAGCACAATCGGGCCATCATGCTCGTTTTTCTTCCTCACAAAGCATTTCGAAAGCAACAACATTGATAAAACGAAACCGAACCCAGCTGTATCTATTGGTATCCAGAAAGAACGAAGCAAAAGGACGAACGACGAAACGAGTCGTCTTCTTTGTATCAGTCTCGTTCCTGAGTGTTAGCTGTTTTGTTTACCTCAAATCAATTTCAACGTTTTGATTATTAATGGAAATATTATTCAAATTTCAAATTCAATTTCAAAATTCAACATTTTCTTGTTCGACACTCGACAGTGTGTGTCAGGATGTGTCGCACATCGCACTGTGTGGAGCGTTCGAGCATTTTGCTTATGGGGTGTAATACAAATGTCAGACATTAGTGTGACGTGCTATCTCATACTTTATGATTTGATATCAGTGCTACAAGATGGGTTATGCTCTGGGGGATATAATTCACTGGAAGTAGATGATTATTTTTATTATTATTGAATGCTAATACATTCGGAATGCGATTTTGAATTTGGTTGGCTGTACCTATTCAGAGACAAGTGTGCTGCTGGCTTGACAATGCGGTTGATTTTGTATTCTAATTGGGTTGCGAAAAAAAAACATCAGAGTTTGTGGAAAGCTAGGCTAATTGCCGCAGGCTGTATGGCTTTGAGCCAATTAATTTTGAGACTTTTTCGATTGCATGCTTGAGAGTTAGTCTATTCTCAATGTACCGTATTTAGTGTAGTGGTTTGTATGTCATTCAATATCTTTCAATGCATTTAGTTAAATTTTAGCTAATCATTTATTGTAGACACTTTGCCCTCAGATTGTTACAACTGAAAGAGCCTCCAGAGTTAATTAAAAGTTGGGCAGGGTAAACGCGTATAGGTTAGGTATGTAACTTCAGAGCAAACTGTTGCTTTTGTGAAGAAAGGATGGTGAAAGAACCAGATAAAATACTGCCTCTGACTCACACAAATCGTAGAATCGCAGAATTGTAATCGATAATATTATACAAGCCTGAAAGCGCCTAAACGCTGTCCGAAAAGAATTGCTACAAAAACGAATTTTCGCACTGCATTCCTCTTTTCCCTAACTCTCTTTCAATACCTTAATTGTCCTGTCTACGAGGACGAGAAACTTTTCTAATTCCATTTAAATCCATTTAAACTGTGAGAAAATGTTTGCAACAAATAAATTAAGTTTGGCTTTTCGGTAAGAATAACAGAAAAGTTTTCGTCACTCTTGCAAACAATCGCATGGCTTGGCTCGTTTGCTAATTCTCTTGCCACAATGAACTCCGGTGTTTGGGGCAGACCCTACAAGAGTAAATAAAAAGATTGATTTTTTCTGAAGCTATTCAATACTAAGAAGGATGGAGTGGAGGTATTTTTGATTACAACATTACGAAATTGATAATATTATTGTAAGCCTGAATTTTTATTTGAAATAAATACCTCGTCATCAGCCCGTGAAGACATCTCCTAATACAGATTTTAATCTTCATGATACTTGTATGGGAATCGTGTACCTATCTACCATTCGCATTTTTTGCCTTACCAATGACATTAAAATATTTTTATAGCATCTGTAATGAAATTCATGTAAAAAATTACTTGCATGTGTTGTGAAGGCATATTACTTCAATCCCTGGCGAGTTATTGACAAACATTACAATGAAAATTGTATGGTGTATACGAGTTTTACTGGCGTGTCCTTGGCACATTCATGCAATTGGCATTTTTATGATGGAATGGTGAAAATATGTTTTTAAAATTAAAAATTTTTTACGATTTTTAATGAAGAAATTGTTGATGGAGTTGTAATGGAAAAGAAAACGCCATTTATTGTTTTAATATTTTTTTGTATTAATAACTTTTGGTGTCGCTTAGGCTGATGCAAATTATGAAACTGATTGTCATTAAAATACTTATATTAAAGAATGCTTTAAGGACATCCTACTTAAAAGATATTCAAGTGACCCACCGTTTAGCAGAATTTTATTATTTGTTGCTTCCTGGTTCAACTTTGATCTGTTCATCAAATCTGAACCCCGGTGGTGCGTAGAGGGTCGGCAAATGATTTTTTACATGTAAAAAGTTGACCAAATAAGTTTAAAAAGAAAATCATACACTAGAGCTGAAATGCTCGCGCATGAAATGCAGAAAGAAAAACCCGTTTTGAAACTCTGGCATGATCCTACACCTTCACCTTTCGCGGGTACTGCAATGACCGCTACTTATATCGCACTCAGCTACGGATGACTGATTCCATTTCTATCTAAAACAAGTGGGAAAGTGCAACTGTGCGAATGTAGAAATTGCAAAATACCCTACTACCCTGTCCCACCTAAATAGCAAACTGCCACGCCTCCAAAAACTGAGTGCGATATAAAAATACATACAACTGTTGAGTGCGTTATGCTTAGTGGTTGTATACATTTCAGACAAAACCCGGCCTTTTTAACTAAAAGGTCAGGTTGAGTCTTTTTTAAAGCCGCGCCCAAAAAAGTGGGCGGAGACATATACTACATTATTTTCAAAAAAGTTAGAAATTTCTAATATCTACAACATATGTTACAAAGTTTTTTGTCAAACTTCAAATATTTATTGGAAAACAGTCATTTTAAGTTAAAATTCTTTAAAAAGTGGGCGTGGTAAACGTTAACGTCAAACTTTTTCTGCTACCTCAAAGACTTGTATCGTTTCTAAAAGCGATGTTCCAAAGCAATGTCACATGCCAAAAATCAGTACGCTAGCACCATTGTAACATTGCTAAAAGTATTGAAAAAAAGAATTTTTAAAAATTGGAGATGGCAGCACATACAGACCTACAGTGGGCGTATCTGTGGGCGGATTCAACTAATTTTCAAACTTGATCTGAAACTTAGATTTAATATATCCTAGGTAGGATATGATTAATTCGTTCATCCGTAGCTTAATCGGTTAACTGCTTATAAGTACAAAAAATGTAGAAAAATTTCAATGACTTAATCCTGTAATCCCAGGAAAAATCGTCTGTAATGCCTATCAAACCTGTGAGAAATAGATTCCGAAATTGAAATATGTCTTATAATTAGGTACCTGCTGATTTAGAAGAAAAGTTTGCTGATCTACTTTTTATTAGGTTTTTTTTAATTTATGAAGTGCAATATAATATGGATGAGCCATTGCCGATTTCTAGAATTACCACCTTCGACATCATTGTGACTTAGCGCTGTTCAATTCACCCTCACCCCCCGTAATGGATAGCGTCACCAATGCGATTGCGTATGTCGAGCAAGACATTCCGACCCCTAAGCGCTCACCTTCCGACGGCGCCACAGGCCTAGCCCTAAAAGTGCTCCGGATTACCAGGATCAGTACATATCCGGGACCAATTCATTTTTCTCTTCATTGTGGGAAGAGGTGGATTTTATGCCTGGCTGCCAGGTTTTTATTATTTTACACAACAGACGCTGATCAAAAATCCGCACATCCTGAGAGAGACGCTCCTGAAGTTCTGCCGTTTAAAGTTCATTGTGATGGCCAGTAAGCCGCACAGTATATATCAGACGTTACTAGGTTTTATTTTGATTTCAGACCTTCAGTTTTATCTTTCAATTATAGCTTAACTACCAAACGTGACCCTATCATGAGTATATACACTCCTGATAGCATAACTTTATGACATGTTGAAGAACACTTCTTCCAGTGGATTTTAGTCGGCACTTATATGACGCCGCCGGCCGCCGGGGACATACCTTACTTCAAGGCTATTCTAACCTCGATCGTTCAGGGGCAAGACCAAGATGTGAATGCGCCACGCCATAGTAAGCCCAGAAAAAGGTGATTGGATCAGTGTTCAATCAATCCAAGTTGGTGGCAGTTGATCGGAAACATTGAAAGGACCACTAAGCCACCCTCTCTTCGTGAACCTTTTAAGCGGCACAAGAAAATGATGATGATACAATATGGATCGTTCAAGTGGCGATCACGGCTTCTGTAATTTGCACACGAAGTTGGCTGAGGTCTCCTTCTTCTTGCGCACGCCAAGAAGGAGACTTCAGTCGCGATGATGTCGTAGCTGCCCAACACGTTTTCATCCGCTTTTGACAGGGACCATGCTTCTGCACTGTCAGGCAGAACTACGGGATGATAAGAGTCCTATAAATGGAAGATTAGTTGCTAAGGAAAGGGCTTTGCTACTCGCTTGCCTTCTTAGCCCTCAGAACTTTTGATTGGCAGAATTTAGTCTTTATCTCATTTCAGCTCTTATATAATTGTAGGTAGAGAGGTAAACAAATTTTCTAAATAGCCAAACAAATATCTAAGCTCCTATTAGACTCTACAAGGACCTTTTAAAAGTTATGTCCAGGAGTAAAGCTATTAGAATTCCACTCTTGTTCAGTGTTATAAGAGGCTTACAAGCGTTAAATCCCCTACTTATAAGAGTTAATTAACACTGACAAGGAAATTATAACTCTTGTTTTAGGAGCTGTATTCTCATTGCTACCTAATTTTCATAAGAACATAAAGACGAAAAGAGAACAAAGTCCTTAAAAAAAGGCGGCGTTTTCTATCTCATTACATCAATATATTATTAACTTTTAAAAAAGGTTTTTTCTTACAACTATAGTGAACTAAAACTTGGGGCGATTACAAATATATCAGCTAAGGTAAGTGACATCAAAAATAATGAAAGACTAACGCATTCTATAAACTGTCATATATCGTTTGCCTCTCACTCTCTTTATATTGTCTAACTCTCAAGAGTAAGTTAGTTGGGAGGTCAAGGTTGCAATTGTCTATGGTGGTGTCTCGTCTAAGACGCCGATGTTCGCTGGCTCTTCCTAATGAAGCCATATATGGTATATATACTATAGTTTTGCCCTCATTGACTGCCAAGCCCATTATTCACCGCTTCTGTTTCAATATTCACATGACAAAGTCTTCATTGCCATCCTACCATCTCACGTGAATAAATATACCGACTTTCGAAATATTATGCCACTGGTGTTTGGTCAAGCAGAATTGTGCCCGACCAAAAACGAAGCAGAATCGTGCCTGACTCAAACGAAAAATGCTCCTAAAATTTTCTGGTGAAAATTCATTCGGTTTTGCGATTTTGCATGCGACATAGTACAAAACAGCTCAATCTAGTTTGAGCAAATTGAAATTATTGATTACTCGATTGCCCACCTCAGTGCATTTCGTTGAAATTGTAATTTCACCCTTCGTTGAACACATTTTATGGTTGATTGACGTTTTAAAAGAATTTCATTAAGTATATTGCAATTTTCTGCATCACAGGTAAGCTTATTTTCTAAGACTAGTGAATTTGTATCTCATGAGAGACGTTTGCATTTATCCGCGATGTTATAGCATATATACGAATATAGGTATTCAAAATGAAAACTTTCTAGGCGGTCTTACCTATACATATTTTTGCATTCACTTTTCTTATTTGACTTGACATTTAGAAGTTGAAATTTAAATTTTAATTAATTACGTTTGTATTTGTTACACTATTGACACATACATTTTTTAATCATAGGTGAAGGTCAACTTCATGGACTTATCTTACTCTTACTCTTACTCTTACTCTTCAGGTAATTATTGAATTCATCTCGTTAGCGAAATTATGCGATATATAAATTTTGTATGCAATAAATTGAACCATCCAGGTATCATCTGGATAAATTTCATTCAATTTTGAAAAAAAAAACGGTCAAGTTGTTGTAGAAAAGTCCTCCATTCACTGTAACTATATATCTACCTCTCTCACCTTCTGCCAATGCAGAGGCGCTCTTGGCAAGACATGGTCTTATCCCCGAAAAGGGTCCTCTGGATCTATACGACCATGGTTAGACCACTCCTTTCATACGCATCGGTTGTTTGGTGGAGTAGGCTTTCGCGGAAACGTGTTACTGCCTCTTTTGCCAAACTCCAAAGAACGGCATGTCTTGCCTGCACGGGGGCCTTCCCTAGCACGCCGAGCTCTGCTCTAGATGCTTTGATGAACCTCCCCCCCTTGATATATTTATCATGGGGTGTGCGCTGAAAACCATCTTTCGCTTAAAGAGCTCCTGTTATGGACATGCCCTCTGACACAATGACCCCAAAAATCCTTTTGCGACAAACCTACCAAGTCGACTTTTTTCAGGTAATGGAATGGCTTCGGCCAGACTCTGAGCCAGAGAAAGAATGCTATCGTATTTTCACGGATGGTTCCAAAACCAGACCGGGGTCTGGTGCTGGAGCCTTTGTGGAAAGCGAGAATATTAGACTTCACTACCCCTTAGGTAAATATGCGTCTGTCTTCCAAGCGGAGATTTTCGCTATCCTAATGGCTATGCGCTATATTGTGGCTAACAAATGGAAGGCGAGAAGCATATGCGTTTGCAGTGACAGCCAAGCCACTCTAAATGCCTTGCTCAACCCTCTTACCTCGTCCAAGATAGTGCTCGAACTCAAGTATTCGTTGAACTTAGTCGGAAGGCTAAATGCAGTGAATCTTGTTTGGGTTCCAGGTCACACTGGTATCCAGGGAAATGAGATCTCTGATGAGCTTGCCAGACTAGGTTCAGAAGAGGTTTTCTCAGGACCCGAACCTGCTTTATGGCTGCCTGTATCTGTTGTCACGTCTGCCATTGATACTTGGGTTTCTCGTGAGCACAGAATTCGTTGGCGTGACTGCAATGGGTGCAGACAGACTAAACGACTACGCCCGGATATCTGCGAAGGGTCAGCGTCTTTTCTTCTATCTCTCAGGAGAATCAATTGCAGACTTCTTGTCGGCGTCCTTACGGGCCACCAAGCTTTCGCCAAGAACTTGAATGTGCTAGGCTTAAGCGAAACCACCACCTGTCCTGCCTGGGGAGAGGATGACGATACAGCGGAACATTTCCCATGTAGTTGTCCTGCCTTTGCTCGCGTCAGGTGGCGGATCTTTGGGGCTGACGTGGTGAGTGCCGAACACCTAAGCTCTTCATCACTGAAGCTCCTTCTCGTTTTTTTTCGAAAGACGGGTAAACTAAATACATAAAATTAAGGTGTCCGCGTAGTAGTACAATGCACCACTAGTTGTGTCTGAGTGCTCCATCGGATAGTAGCAACTTTCGACAAATGAACTATCTCTCTAGCCTTATCTTTGAAAAAGTACGGAAATAAGTACTTCGCCTAAAGTAAGTAAGTTAGTATAGGTAAGTACCTAAGTAGTAAATTGTTGTAACTTTTCATTGTAAAGTTCAGTTAAAACATCTAATTTTTGTACCTTCATTTTTGGTCAAAAAAAAGTCACACAGGTGGAGTCGTTTCAAGGACTCTGAGTGACAGAAGAGTCCTTGAAACGACTATATGATCGGTCGACTATATGATTTCCTATATATGATCGGTAAATTGCACAAATGAGATAAGTAAAAAATTGTAAGCCCCGAATAAAAGAATTAAGTTGTGTGTAGAAAACAAAGCCTTAACACTTAAGTTCTTGCAAAATAAGTCTCAATACTACATTCGATTCAGTTCTATTTGAGTTACAGTCCCTGTAACATATCAATGCAACCGAACCTTTACAACTGTCAAAAACAGTTACTTTAAGAATGTTATGTCCAATGAAGTATATTAGTCGAATGAACACTAATAGATGAGATTATGTCTATACAGCTCTCCATGTGTTGTGTATACAAACTGCCATTTGAACCAAGGATCTCACAGTAATCCCCCTACAAATTCCAAAATGATTTGCATACGGGCAACATGTAAATATAAATAATATTTGAGGTAGGGGCTAGGAGAAGCTTTTAAAGGCCAATCTTGCTATAAGTTAGGTCGTTTCGACTTAACAAGTCTATTCATGTGTGTCACGTTCACATGCCAACTGAAGAGTGAGTCTCTAAGTACTGTTTCAATGATTCTTAATTGGGCGATGTTCTCTTCCAATACACATTCCACTATAGCATACACCACCCCAACGCAATGGCCCAACAATAGCTCAGTAGATATATTGTACAAGGAAATACTGGATATTAATGTAAATGGTTCTGTTGAATTTGTATTCTCGGTGTAGACACTAAATTAGCATATTTTAATTTTTACAAGAGGACTTTGTTGAATTGAGTTCCAGCTTTGCTGGTAAACTGTTTCAAGGACTATGACGAGCTGTATCAGGCAACAGTAGGCAAAAGAAACTGTTTTATTTTGCGCATTATTTGTTAGGTTAATTTTTTATCGCTATCGTTGGCAATTTATTCGAATGACACAACGTCTGATTATTTATTCAGTAAATAGAAGAAATTTCAACATTATGCTAATTGTGAAATTTAAAGTCAGTAAGGCGACATCTTCTAATGTTTATAGATGCGAATGAATGACTTGGTTTGGTTGACCTTTTATTTAAAACACAAATTGGGTGCCGTCAAATAAAAAGGTATAAGGTAGATAGATAAATAAACATAGATATTTTTCGTAGAAAAGGTATTCGTATTCTACTTTCGGTTCTATTCTCCTTTCCATTCCTATTCTCCTTCGCAATGTTATCTTTTTCTTTTCGCAGTATTATCTTTTTCGTTTAGGTGCACGTCACGATATCTCGAAAGCCAATAATCTCGAAAATGAAAATCTCGAGAACGAAAATCTCTAATACCAAAAATCTCGAAAAATAAAATCTCGAATAATAAAATCTACATTTTCAAAAATCTCGAACGACAAAAATCTGGAATTAGTGAAGCACATGTTTGAGAAGATGCTTCGAATTCGAGACGAACTTCAAAGTCTCTCTCTTTAATATGATAGTTGTGTATAGAGCAATGACATAAACAAGTGAGAGCTTTTTCATCCCATACGCCTTTTGACCAACAGTGAAATAATGTATGGGCAACCCTTCTGCCTGATTTTTTTACCGCCCCATAAATTTTACTAAACCCATAATTTTCAAAAATATCGAAAAACATTTTTTCATTCGAGATTTTTGTTTATTCGAGATTTTGTACCATTCGAGATTTTTATACTCCATCCCATAGGATAGGAGGTAATTTAGTTTGTCACATAGAAACACGGCGAAATAATAATGGTAGACCCCCAAGACCTTAAGGGCCATAGGATCGCGACCGAATTTTGAATCGAATATGCCATGTCCGTTCGTCTGTTCGTCCGTCCGTCTGTCTGTATGTCACACGTTTTTAGGCCTTAAATTTTAAGCTGGGAAGCTGAAAATTGATACATAGGTTCATTGTTATCCGAAGCACTACAAGTGCAAACATTTTTTAAATCCGCCCACAGACACACCCACAATCGGTGCAATTGTGCAGCTACCTCAACAGCTTTCAAGGCTGTAAGACGTCTCAAAAGCCAGAAATTTGGTATTTATTATCTCCTATTTGTTGTAACATACCTACACAAAATAACAATGTAATCGCTTTGCCTCTAGTGGGCGTGGCAATCACAAATCGTGGGAATCGTGGCGTGGAAATCTTCGAATCGACACCGCAGGGACGGCGCAGTTGTGGATTACCGAGACTCAGGTGGCGCACGCAAGTAGAAGGGGGCCTCAGCCAACTTCGCGTGCGTAACTGGAGACGGCTAGCTAGAGACAGAGCTGGCTGGCGAAGCTTGTTGGCTGAGGCCCAGGTCCATCCCGGACTGTTGCGCCACCCTAAGTAAGTAAGTGGGCGTGGCATCGTTTTAAAGGGTAATTTTTCGAATGCATTTTATTCAATATTTTGGTTTCAAATCGAAAAAATTTGGTGTCAGAATCCTTCCACCTTCCAGATCCTTAAAAGGTGTATGACCGAGTCCTTTGGGATATACTGTGGAGAGTTTTGCAGGACTTTTGCATTAGAATGAGCCATCTGCTTTTCGCAGATGATTTGGCCATCCTTGCATCATCCAAAAAGGAACTTCAACGAGCACTGGATAGGTTTACAGCCGTCTGTGGTGATGCTGGAATGAAAATAAACGTGAACAAATCGGAAGTGATGGTTGTTTCCCGAACTCCTGTGCAGTGTACCCTGCACATAAATGGAGTTCCATTAAAGCAGGTGGAGAAGTTTAAGTATCTCGGGGTCTTTTTCACGAAAGATGGGAGGAGTGATACTGAGTTGTCCTGTAGAATTGGCCAAGCTGGAGCAATAGTAAAGGAACTGCGCCGGCCCGTCATCAGGAAAGCTGAGCTTGGGGTGAAAGCAAAGATCTCAGTTTTTAATTCAGTGTTCGTTGCGACCCTCATCTATGGTCATGAAATTTGGGTAATGACCGAAAGAATTAGATCGCGGGTACAAGCTGCAGAAATAAGATTCCTGAGATGCGTTGCTGGTGTTACTCTAAGGGATAGAGTAAGAAACGTCAGTATTCGTGGCAATCTTAATGTTGAGAAGCTACTTCTCTGACAAACTTTCTAGACAGGTCATGCTAGCCGAGATGCGAGCGCGTCGCCCCCCTGGTAGGCCGAGAAACAGGTGGTGGGATCAGTTAAAGAATCTCTCTAAGTTCCGCCTGGGGATTGCGCCGGAGTCTCTTGAGTTGGTGGCGGAGGATTGAGAACGATAGAAAAACCATTTAGCCACCATCGCTCCACGACCCTATTAAGGGATAAGCGGCATTCGAAAATTATGATGATGATGATCGAAAAAAAGAATTTACTATAATTTCGACTGGCCTTAAGCCTAATTTAGGAAAGAATAAGAAGAAAAAATTAGTAGGTTAGATAAAAGAGACTTTATTCCAGATTTCGTTCATACAAATTTCTTAGCCTCGCCAAAGTTTTTAGGAGTCGATTTTTCAAAAATATTGAATTTAAACCAAAGTACCTTTTCACGTACATTTAAGCGCAACTTGGAAATATCTGTGTTATAATTGATAGTTTGTAATAAACGGCGGATAGGCCACGCCCCTTTTCGAAGTTTGCACTTCTTTAAAATGTCAAAAAATAATAATAACATCAGCATTTTACAATGTGGTATATAATGGGGTATTCAACGGTCCGTATCTTCTGCGTACACACTGTAGCACTTACGCACTGGTTAAAAAACGTTTTCGAGATTTTAGTAATTCGAAATTTTTCTGTTCGAGATAACATCGTGATCCCTTTTGTTATCCTTAAATTTTCCCGCTGCCATTCGTGAATCGGTCTTTTGTTTTTTTTTTATAAGTTTTTTTTTTATTAAGGTTATTTGGTTAAAGAGTTGTGGCATGCCCAGAAACCAAAAATGTATCAATATTAGCTTAACCTATATTCAAGTTTGCGGCTTAATCCTTAAATCCTTTTTTCCTCACGAAAAAATGTAAATAAGGCTGTGATCATACATATTGGAAGTTCAGAAGTTTCAGTAACAGTAAAATGAGTGGTGAATGTGTTAATCATGTTAACATGAAAATCATGTTTTTAGCAGAACCTTATGAGGACAAGAAGGTCAGGCTAAGCTTTGTAAGGGATCAAAGATCGAAACCACTTTGTCGCTGTGCCGCTGTAACGTTTTGTCGCATTGTTGCATTGCTGTTTTTTTATCAACCGCTTTGTAACTTCAATTTGCCGACATGTCGCTTTGTTGCTTCGTCGCCTTGTGGCATTGTTGTAACACGAAACTAAACAAGTGGGAAAGTGCAACAGTGGGTATGCAAAAGCTTCAATTCATCTACGACGGATTGCAAAATACCCGACCATACCAAAAAGAAAACTGCCACGCCTCCAAAAAGTGGGCGGGATATAAAAATATAACTGTTGAAAGCTTTATACTAGGTGGTTGCATACATTTTGGCCTAAAACTCCGCCTTTTTAACTAAACAAATCACTTTTTTTAACGCCACGCCCACAAAAGTGGGCGGAGGCACATACAATATATACGTTAAAGTTAGAAAATGCTAATATCTATAGCTTTTGTCATATAATTTTTTGTCAAATTTCATATATATTTATTGAAAAACAGTCATTTTAAGCTAAAATCCCTTAAAAAGTGGGCGTGGTCAATGAAAAAGCAAAAATTTTTTGGCTATCTTAAAGACAATTATAAGGCAATGTTACGTACCAAAAATGAATGCGCTAGCGCCATTGTAAAATAGCTAAAATTTGCAAAAGGTATTTTTTTAAATTAGAGATGGTCGCACATACAGGCCTGTAGCGGGCGTGTCTGTGGGCGGATTCAGCTTATTTTCAAACTTGATCTGAAGGACTGGACTTACATACAGACGGATGGACGGACGAACGGACGAACGGACGGACGGACGAACGGACGAACGGACGAACGGACGGACGGACGAACGGACGAACGGACGAACGGACGGACGGACGGACGGACATGGCTTAATCGATTCCCCTGTCGGTCCCATTCATGTCACTAAAAGGTCTTAGGGGTCTACGGTGGTTACTTCACTGCGTTACAAACTATACATCAAACTAAATATACCCTGGATCGGGTATAAAAAGTTATCCTGGAACATCGAAAGCTTAGTAATTTTTGGTGTATTTTTTTGGGTTAGAATACAAGCCAATTGAAGTCATGTGAAACGTATTTGCTTACTCAAGGTGGACAGTCCGGGGTAGACCACGGCCTCAACTCTGTCTCTAGCTAGCCGTATCCAGTTTAGCACGGGAAGTTGGCATAGGTACCCTTCCATACGCCACCTGAGTCTCGGTGCACCTATACTGCGCCTTGCCTGCGGGGTGGATTCGAAAATTTTCCGGGACTGGGCGTTGGTGTCCACCCGCTCTAGATGTCCCAGACATCGTAGCCGTTGTATTATGACTCTTCAGGCTAGGTCGGTGTCGCTGTAAAGGCGGTACAGTTCAATGTCCTATCTCCTCCTCCACTCTCCGTCTATGTAGTGGAGACCATAAATCGCTCGAAGAATTTTCCTCTCGAAGCCTTAAGTATTTTTATCCGTCTTTGGCGAGGTGTATGCTTCTGTACCGTAAAGCAGGACTGGGATAAGGAGGGTCATTTAAGTTGCTCGAGAGAGCGCTTTGCTACTCAATTGCTTTCTCAGCCCACAGAAACAGCGATTGGCAAGAGTTATCCTTCGTTTGATTTCAGCGCTGGTGTCATTGTCTGAATTGATAGCGAAACCCAGGTAGACAAGGTCCCTAACTACCTCAAAGTTATAGCTGTCGATGGTGATGTTTTGTCCAAGACGTTGGTGTTGGGTGTCTTTTCATGATGACAGCACAATATGTACTTGGTTGTAGAATCGTATTTAGTACCTCAAATAATGGAGTTGGAGTCGAATGATTTTCATATCAGCCGTTCCTTCAAACGTCGAACCATGTCTGCCCAATTTTGTGTTCGCACTTTTTTAGCACTTTCTGCTATGGCCACCGAATAGCTGGGATACAACAATGAGTATCTGTGTCTGTGTCTCGCAGTTCACCTCACGGGAACACAGCGACACAATGCGTGTCTCGTTGTGTCTCTGATTTTAGGTGAAAAATGTGGCGAGACACAGCGTCAGGCACAGACACACATTGTGCCCGGCTTTTAAGTCGTCTATTTTTCGACCAAGAAATTTTTTTTCGTAAAATTTCTCTTTTCCCTATTATAAACCTCTTTTAACTTAAAAAAATCTTCTCAGAAATTTTTATTTTTTTATTTTCAATCGAGCCAACAGTGATGAGTGAGTGTTCGACATGTGTGAGGATCGATACAATAGAAAAGGCACTTATGCTTTTCATTTAGAACCTACAGGTCTTTTTAATTGGCCAACCGACATAATTAAAATTTCTGCAATTTCAGTTGTACAAACCCTATGCAAGCAATCAGAAAAATCCACACAGTGCAGCATTGAGGAAATAAGGTCAATTCAATTGAGTGCAAGAAATGTAAAACCTTCACTTGAAATCTCCACACAAATGATGCCATTGCAACCACAACTAGCAAGCCCATCAAAGAATTCATTTTAAAGCCAACGCATCCTTAACACGTATTCATCCGCATGGACAATATTAAATTGAGTTTTTTTTTTATCAGTGAATCTGAATGAATCTGACCATAAGGCACCGTGTGTAATCGAGGTTTTTATTTCGAAACACTTTTGCAACTAGATATACAGATGAGTGCCATGGTGAATGCGCCCGAGCCCTGCACATAAGTGCAAGTGCATCCATTTTGTTCGCAATTCAGTTGCCTTTTTCTGAAGGATATAAGTATGCTTGATCATGACGTTCAATAAAATAAATTCAATAAATCCTTTGTGCAGCCACGAGTTCTTGTTTTTACGAAGAGAGTCTTACTGCAAAAGTTATACAATTTCTGCTATTTGAAATTGTATATTTCATGAACAAATACGAGTATGTGTAGGGTACCTACTTTGTTCTATGTATCAAGGACCTTAAGCACGTAACTTCGCTTTTACGTATATTTCATCGAAATTTTTTTGCCTTTATTATTTTTTCTAGGTCATCAAAAACGAACGTGGAATGGACTACTTTAAAACTTCGCATCTCTTGGCATCCTTTTTGTAGTTTAAGGCTTATAAACGAATTTAACAGAATTCAAGCTGAACCTAGAGAAATCTAGTTTTATAGTTGGGAGGCTCATTATAAATTTTGGAAATCCTTCAAAATTTTGGAGTAGATAGTGTGTGGGTGGGTGTAACGGAAATTACGCTAGTTCGTTTGGGTTATGATACGTACCGCGGCGGTACACGCCCCTCTTGACTTGTCCGTAGGATTACTGAAAAAAACAATAACAATAATTTTTTAATTTTTTGGAAATCAGGTAAAAAACGATGCAAAAAATATTTATTTCCTTGCACAATGCGGCACATTATAGGACTGGCCCTGGCTTATCCAAAAGCGTTAAACAGGTAGGTAGCCGAAAGGACTACAGGAAACAAATGTATAATGGAAACGCCACAGCATCCCTCGCGGAAACCAATACTAGTACAGAGATTCAATTAGGGCACCCCTGAGCTCATTAGAACCATTATTTATTCCTAAGGGCAATATGTAGTTTAAACTGAAGCAGTGAGGTCAAATTCACATTAAAAATCAATTAACAATCAAATTTTGAAAATAGCATACGCTGTCGATTTGCGGCCTCTAGGCACATTATAAAGTCTACCCCAACGCACACCCCGAATGAGCACTCAGCGACATTAACAATAGATGTTAATGTAATTTGAAAAACAGGCAACTCAAGAGAGAATGAAAAGTCCTTCTTAAATCCCCCCGTGAATGACAATACCCTGTACTTTTTTTCCTACTATAGAAAAGAAATCGACCTTCGTAAAGTTACTTTCATTTTAATATAGGTCAATTACAAACGTTACCTTGATCGTAATGCCTAAGCCCTCGTATACCATCCCCGATCTCCTATACTTGTTCGAAATGCCTCCTTGCGACCACAATGACTAACAATTTATTGTCACCGGGATAGAAACTCGTAGGTTGCCGTTGCTGGGAGCAACGGTTTGTGCATGTCTGCGGACAGATTACAATGAGGAAAATTGTTTCCTGTATCCATTTAACACATAAAGGAAACTCTTCAGTTTTATCGTTTCCTTTCGAATACGTTTCGATTTCGTGGTGAAAGGAGTTTTATTACCCGAGCTGCGAATGTAAATTTAGATCCTTCCGGTAATGGATTTTAGGAAATAGGGCTTTCTTTCGCAGCTGCATGGAAATGGTAGATAGAGTGTTTTTTTTAAGGAAATCCCTTAACTTAAATGTTTTTTTATATTAAGGGGATGCTATGGAAAAAAATGTGTTTTGAGTGCGGTTAGCTCGCAGGAAGCCAAAAGTATTTACTAAGGTATAGTGGAACTGAATATGTTTGAAAGACAGAGAGTAGGTTTCGTGAGTTCTTGATACGTGATCAAAATGTAAGGCTCATTATACCTATGAGTAAAAGATGCAGACCTGTTGGGTGCACAGTCTAAGACAAAGACAGATTTTGGAATAGCCGAGTATGGGAGTATGGTAGTAGCCTTCAAATAGCCTGTTGCTAAATGATATTGGTATCCTCTGGATTCCTTTTACCGGCCAAGCTTACTTCCAAAAAAGCCGCCGGTCCTATATTTTTATTATTTAAACAAACATTTTATCTTCCCAATTATGCAAAGCGTTTCTATTTGCCGGATTAGATGGGTTTTATATCGTAACCAAAGAAAAACATTCAGTTTCGTGAGACGGAATAATGCATAGGGCAATTGAATCTCGAAAACTGGGGATCAGCGAAAGCAAATTGAAATTTTTAAAATAATCCCATGTCACGCGCTATTAACACATTCGAAGGATTTGTGAATAGATTTGCTTTAATTGAAAGGAGATTACCATGAGCCCAACATTACGATTTTCTCATTCCTAATGGTCTGGGTTATGCCGCTTTTTCCCAAGAGAAATATAATTCTACGGCCCGTGGGCTTACTTACAATTTGAATAACAATTAGCGATAGCGAGTGCTTTGATTGCATTTCAAATGGGCCAGTGTAGATGTGCTTAATGGTGGTAGCGAACTCCATTAAGAAAGGACGAATCAAGGAAAAAATATATGGACCAAGTATACTATACCCGACAGTGATGGGGGCGTATTCCTTGAGTTGTACCTGATTTTAGTTGTACCTGATCTTCAAAACTTTCGCATGTTTTTGGACGGAGTTTCCTACACAAAGATATACATTATACATACACCAGTTTTTTAGAAGTTCAATTAAGTCAGCATATTTCTCATTCCAAGGGGACAATGCGAAGCATTTTCTAATTTAAAAAATAAATTTATATTCCTGCCACCAAATTTAGTTGAATTTCCCTCATCTCCAATCTGTGTTTTCTCAAGCATAAATAAATGGAAATTTAATTGAAAGGCACTTGCGCTGCTGAAATATAAACCAACTCACATCCTCACCTCAGTGAAATAGCTAAGTGGCAAGGAGACTAATAATAATAGCAGTAGGCGACACTTTGAAGGGGAAGTTTATCGATTTATATTCATATTTTTATGATACCTCCGTTTTAGGATCGTAAAAACTCCCCAAAGTAATATATATGCCAGTGGCGAAAAAAGGTGCCACAAGCCTCCGATGAAATGCTCCCTTTTTGACTTAGTAATGAGGTGGTGGTCCTCACGCATTTTCTTCATTATTACATTTTTTTTCTGCTTAAAGTGATAATGTTAACGGTCTCCCTTTGGCCACATTTGATAAATAATCAAAGACTGCCTTCGAATGAGAAGGAAAAGATGCAAATTTTTCTTTGAGTTGAATAGGACTTCTTTGGCAAAGTAGCCGCAAATGCCTTGACACTGAAATTGTAAGAGGTGAATAACTGAATTAAAGAACAAATAAAGTTTTATGATTTTGAAAGGGCAACGAATATATTAGGTATACTTGTCAATAGTTCAACTTGATAAGTGTAACTTCAACGAGCAAGTAACATTGGTTACCTACTTCATGGCTACAATGTTTGATCGTAGGTATCAAACTTAACTTGTTCAACTAACAAGTTAAGTTTGATACCTACCTAGTTATTAATGTGAGAAATTTTCAGACCCTTTTTAGTAGGCAGAGCTTTCAATTTCGCTACACTTGATGTGGATCGTAGTTGCAAATGGAAAGGTACTCACTTGTCACATAAAGAGAGTGCAAAAATATCGACATGTTACAAGTTACAACCCAAGTCATTGGAAAAGCACTTATAGAAACTGTCTTTATCAAGGAGACCTACAACAGAATAACTGCAGTCCAAGTTTAGGTGGTAGCCAGTGGAATCATATGCAGATAAAGAGACCAAGGATTTAAGTCGCACAGAGTACTCTTTAACATATTAAAATTTGGCAAAAATTCTTAGATCGCTTGCATTTCCCCTACCAATTTTTTGGTGGTGCTAATTCTGCCCGCCCATGGTATCCCTGGACAGTTCGTTAAATCCCTTCTCCCGAAAAATTTTACTTTCAACGTGACCAAGAATATATTTTTCCGGGAGGCTTACAGAATTCCAAAAATCAAAATCCTGGAAGCCGAATGTCCCGTATAAACTATATCCCGAAAACCTACAATCCCGAAAAACCTGAAATCCGGATATGTAAAGTGAGTAAGTGCACAGTATGTATGTTATAACGGTAAACCCTATTCCTATTTTCCTTACTATTGCTGAATCTTTTTTTTATCATCTTACCGTTGCCATAAGTGTATCAAAACTTAATTAAAAAAAAGAAGTTAGTAAGTGCAAGAGATCGTCTGTGACAAACTTCTATATACCCGACCCTACCCGAACCGTCTAACACCAAATCTTAAAATTTCTTGGCCCGAACTCATTATTTTATTTATAAAGACTACGCCCACAAAAGTAGGCATGGGCTAAAAACTAAAATCAATTAATTGAATTTCGTTAGAATCATGAGAAAATACGGTAAAACCGAAAATTATTTCGGAAGAAAACAGTTTTTTCCTAAAAATTTTGAAAATTTTCCTAAAAATTTTCCGCCTTTTGAAAGGCGGAGTTCAAAACTTTGTATGGTTCGAACTTAGAAAATAGCGATATCTTTAATATTTGTCGCATAATTTTTCTTCGATTTGGGGTGAACTTTCTGAGAAATGGGGTTTTAAAAGATCTAATGTGTTAAAAGTGGGCATGGTCGATTTAAGGACGGACCAATTTTTGCCTTCTCAGAGATTTTGGACCATTATTGCTCTATACCAAAATTTGAGGTCCTACGCCTTGTCTTATTTGACCAAAAGACATTTTGAAAGAAAATTTAAGATAGAGGTTGTCTTACATTAAAGCCAGTAGTGGGCGTGGGCGTTGGCTGATTTAACCAGTCTTTACACTTTATCTGTACAAAATAAGAACCAAGATACACTCCAAGTTTGAGCATCCTATAGCTCAATTTTAAAGACCTAAAAACTTCACACAAACGAAACGACGGACAGACGGACAGGCGGACGAACGGACGGACGGACAAACGGACATAGCTTAATCGATTGATCGGTCGATCTCGATCAAAGGATTCATTGATTACCACGGTGTCGAAAAAGAGGTTGCAAGACCTAAAGACATACGAAAGACAGATGACATTGATCGAATCAAAAATGCCGAACATGTTTTCCGTAGGTCCAAGTGGATCTTCTTTGTGATCTAACATAATGTATTTGAGTGTCCGGGGAGGAATCGGTTGTGCTGTGGTGATCTGTGATTTTCACATTTTGTGACAGTCAATGTGATCAAACAAAATAATCCGTCTGCGTTAGGTGATCACAAAAATATTGTTCCGAATCGTTGCTTTATTTAGGCTTGTGATGTAAGAGCACCTTGTGTTATTTGAGGCAAAAAAAAAACAACTAACTAGAAAGTTTGAAAACTGGGGATCAGCTCATTTTGATGGTGATTGATAAAGAGCAGTCACAAGAAAATTGTGATGATCTCAGTTTACACTGAAGAATTTTTGTTATTTGTGACATCACTTATTACAGATTACCTTAGCCAATTCCACCCCAGATGATTTTGAAGGTGATTGATCGAGAGCTGTCACCAGAAAATTGTGATGATCACAGTTTACGCAGACGATTTTGTGACATCACTTATAACAAATCACCTTAGCTGATTCCACCCCTGATTACTAATATGTTATTAAAAAGGCAAAAATTGGACCGCCCAATTTAGCAATTGGTAATATCTTTAATATTTTTCATATATTTTTTTTCGATTAAGAATTAATTTTCCGAGAAATCATGTTTTTAGAGATCTTAGATGTTAAAAGTGGGCATGGTCGACGGCCCAATTTTAATTTGATTAAAGGCTTCGATCCGCTATTGCTTTGCGCCAAAATTTGAAATCCTACGCCTTTCTGGCCAAAAGGCATTTTAAAATAAAATGGGAATTAGAGGTAGTCTCACATTGAACTCAAGGCATAAGTTTACCGTAGGTCCAAGTGGAATGTATTGGATTTTTTTGTCTTAATATATGGATTTGGGTGTCCTGATTCCGAATATGCTATTAAAAATTGTCGGTCTCGATTAGTTTAGAAGTTATTAGCCAAAGAAGTTCAAAAAGAGTGCAACTTTAACATACCCGTAAATGGCCACAGGCGCCTGCCAGACAACTGGCACCTACCCTTAGCGGAGCGACGAAGTCGCGTGAGCGGCTAAACTCTGCGAAAAAGGGAGTTGCAATCCTTTAAACCCGCGAAGCGGGCCACCCAAACACTGTTGTCTCCAAAAGAAAATTTATTTTACAGCGAATCTTGTCAGATTTCTATAGCGTGCTCTTAGTTATGACATTAAAAGTCTAAGATGAGGTACTTTGTATGGGAGAATTGAAAATTTAAATAGCTATAACTTCTAAGCTAAATGAGACCGGCAATTTTTTATAACATATTCGTAATCAGGACACTGAAATACATATATAAGCATAAAAATAACAACTAAATTCCTCTTGGACCTACGGTAAACTTGTTCCGAAATCAATTGTGGGCGTGGCTGTGGGCCGAATGTATTAATTTTCACACTTTGTATGAACAAAAACACACGCCAAGTTTCAGGTTCCTAGCTCAATTTTAAAGACCTAAAAGCTTCACACATACGGACAGCCGGACGGACGGACATGGCTTAATCAAATCACTTGTCGGTCTCGATAATAGCTCAAAAAGGTCTAAGGGGTAATTATTTCTAAGGTGATTAGGTGATAATTTTACTGAGTTACAAACTATGCATTAAAATTAATATACCCTGGGTCGGGTATAAAAATGGTCGGTCTCATGTAGTTTATAAGTTATAGCTATGCAAAATTTCAATTTTTTTATACAAAATGCCTCATCTTAGACTTCAATTTTCTGCCTAAGATAATGCAACGCACAAAATACCTCATCTTAGACTTTAAACTTATGCCTAAGAATATGCAACAAAATTTGACAAGTTCCTCTGTAAAAAAAATTGCTTTTGGAGACAAATGGTTCTTAGGTTGGATTTCAACTCCCATTTTCGCAGGGTTTAGCCGATTAAACCTTCCTTTTTCTAAGGGTAGGTGCCGGTTGTCTGCCAGAAGCCCGTCGTATGCACTCTTTTTTTTTTTTTTTTTTGAATACGAGGATGGACGGAGACTAAAACTCCAAAATCTTTCAAAGATACCAATACGCCCACTATAGCAGGTACATAATACCGAAGTAGCCGATATTGGTTATGCCCGATTTCCACGTGCTAAAAAACCACCCATTTATGAGAGACACTATGAAACTGCCAGAACGCACTTCATAGTAGTAAATTTTCGCTCTCTCATAATACTTCTTGACTACAACTATGTTAACTTAACAAGTAGTTTACGCTTCCATAGTGTTGATCGCATTGGATAGGTTGCTTTCCAGTGAATGCACCTACTAAGCCGTTCATTCATGCGGCTTCACCCTACGTCGCTAGATCGAAGGGTCTTGTTCTTTGTAGTCGTCGCTCGTTGTTAACATCGTTAAGAGTCTCGTTTAGAGTACGGATCATTTCATTGTTGCAATGAACATGAAGGCGAGCATTTAGCTTTCGAGCGAAGTTTGTTACTTCTTCGCCCACGGTAGCTATTCCTAAATTTCTGTGAATATCGCTATTCCTAATATACCATGGAGCATTCACAATTGCTCTTAGTGTTTTGTTTTGGAAAGTCTGCAACATGGACATGTTGCTCGGCTTGGTACAACCCCAAAGTTGTATACCGTATGTCCAGGACGGCTTTAACACCTGCCTGTACAAGAGCAGTTTGTTATATGTGCTTAATTTCGAAAATCTTCCGATAAGCCAATACATTTCCCTGAGCCTAATCTCGAGCTCGTCACGCTTCTTCTTTACGTGTGGTTTCCACCTTAGTTTAGCGTCCAGTGTCATCCCTAGATACTTCGCTTCATTTACATAAGGTATTTGTACAGAATTTATGAACAGAGGCAAATTGTTAACCCTTCTGTAAGTGAAATTCACATGCGTAGACTTGTTCTCGTTAAGAGCGATTCGCCAAGTCTTCGTCCAGACACAAATTCTGTCCAATGCTCGTTGGAGGTTTCTCGTTGATGACTCGACTGATTCACCTGTTGCCAGGATGGCCGTATCGTCCGCAAACGTGGCCACGACTGTCTCGTCATCTAGAGGTATGTCTCTTGTGTAGAGCAGGAACAGGGTCGGACCGAGGACGCTTCCCTGGGGTACGCCAGCCCGAATTTGCTTGAAACTCGAGTATTCACTACTACACCTAACACGAAAGAGTCTGCTTTCAAGATAATTTTCCAATATTTTAAACATGTCTTCCGGCAAGTTTTGCCGTAGCTTATTTTTCAAGCCCTCGTGCCATACCTTGTCGAAGGCTTGCGATACGTCGAGGAAAGCACTTGAACATATTTTTTTCCCTTCTAAGGCTTTTTCAATTTCATGCGTTATTCTGTAGACTTGATCTATTGTGGAATGGTTAGGTCTGAAACCGAATTGATAATCCGGGATCAAGCGTCTTTCTGCAATTATTGGTTGTAATCGCTTCAGCAGAAGTTTCTCAAATACTTTCGATATTATCGGCAGAAGCGATATGGGCCTATAAGATTTTTTATCATTTGCGCATTTCCCCGGTTTAGGAACCATAATGACTTCAGCAACTTTCCATTGTCTTGGAACGTATAGAAGTCTAAGAGAAGCGTTTGTCATATAAAGTAGCTTGACTAATGCCTTTTTTGGTAGCTCTTTTAATATTTCGCCAGTGATCAGGTCGTAACCCGGGGCCTTATTATTTTTAAGTTTGCTAATTGTCTGTCGGAGTTCAACTAACGAAACTTTTTTCATTCTAAAGCTACCAGGTTCCCCGTTGTTGTTTAGAACGTCAGCCAACGGCGGACCGTCGAAAGGCTTGAATGTTTCTTCTAAATGTTCAGCAAACAAATTCGCTTTCTCTTTGTCTTCTCTTGCCCATTCGCCGTTAGCTTTTTTTATTGGTGCCGAGTGGATTATAGGTTTCTTGATATACTTAACTGCTTTCCACAGCGAGTAGTTTGAGGTCCTATCCGCCGACAAGCCTTCAAGGTATTCAGTGGTCTCACGATTTTTAAGATCTAGCAACATTCCTTTCAGTTTGTTAGAGAGGTGGTTCAATAGGGTTTTGTCTGGGGGGGCCCTCGTGCCTTGCCATCTCCTACGCGCTCTTCTCTTTTCACGAATCAATTCTTCGATTTCGAGCGGATATGTTTTACGTACATGCCCGTCGGTGCTAACTGCGTTCTTTTGGGACGAATTGTTGTTCCAAGCAGCGCTCTGAATTGCTTCAATGAATTTGTCAACTGCGGTTTCTAACTCGAAAGGAGTTTTCAATGGCACATTCAAGCCAACACCCTCCTTACAGTCCTTTCTGAAAGCGTCCCAGTTCATGTTTTTGCTAGCTAATCTAGGAGTTCTTTCTATTTTCGCCAGTCTTCCACCCATCTTCAAGATAACTCCTGAGTGGTCTGAGCAAAGATCATAACACTCTTCAATTCGCGTAAGGTATATGGGGTACCCTTTAGCGATGAAAAAATCGACAAGGTCAGTCTTTTTATTCCTATCGGTTGGCCAATATGTTGGCTTACCCGTGGAGAAAAAGTCCACCCCACGCTTCATACTATTTTTGTACAGTAATCTGCCTCTTGTTGAATTGCATCGTGAGCCCCAAAAAGTATGCTTCGCGTTAAAGTCACCCCCAATAATAAAATTGGACCCAATGAAGTCATACATACGATCAAGATCGTCTTCCACCAGTCTATATCCTGGCGGGAAATAACAAGATGCAATGTTATAATCTAAGCAGTCAATTTTTACAGAAACTGAACTGATCTGCATAGAGTCTAGCTCAACTTCTGTGTTCTTGAAGTGCTTTATGCAGTTCTTAATGTAGAGGGAGGATCCTCCTCTCGAATTTTGCGATGGGTGATGTGCGTGATAGTCATTGTAACCTTTAAGTTTGGGTGTAGACCCGTTTTTAAGGTGAGTTTCCGTAATCATGCAAATATCAATATTGTTTTTCCGTAGAAATACTTCTAGTTCGTCTATTTTATTCAGAAGGCCGTTTGCATTCCATGTTAGTATTTTAAATAACTGTTTCATATTCATGTTCTCTTGTAATTTTTTCGAGGCTTAAACTCGAGCTTGCTTAGTTTGTCAAATATAACTTTGTTGATTTTAGTCTGATCCTCAAGTTTCTCCAAGATTACAGCGAGGATCTGAGACACTGCATCTGTTGTGGGCGATCTTGCCTTGCTTTCGTTTGCCGCAACCTGTGCGTATGATTTCGGTGCTACCAGTGGTGGTTTCTCCGCTGCACTTGAACTGGCGCCGCTCTTTTGTGGAGCTTTTACGCCTTTTGTCGACGCCTCCTTTGCCAATCTTCCACTTTTGATCGGCTTTGGCGTCTTTGGAGTCTTTGGCTTAGGAGTTTCAGCAGGTTTTGGGCGTCCTAGGCTTTGATTCTGACCTCTAGTATTTTCCTTAAGAGGTTCTCGTCCCTTTTGCAGCTCTATGGCTACTTCGCATCCTCGATAGTTCGCGGGGTGGTTTCCGTGGCAATTGGCGCAAACTGCTGGAGCCTTTATGTCAACCTTGCACTCTGTTGACAGGTGTTTTCCGGCACATTTCACGCAACGTGGTTCTTTTTGGCAGTAGGCACTTGTGTGCCTGAATTCTTGGCATCGCTTACACTGTGGTATCAGTCTATTGCGCTTCCGCATGGGTTCGATTTTAACCCTGATGTTAAGTATCATTTTTATTTTATAAATATCGTCTATGCTCTCAGTTCTTTCAAAGGAGAGCATAAAAATTGGAAGGCCGCGTCTGATCACAGTGTCTCTTTCTCCTTCCGTGCGTTGCTTTTCCTTTTTAATGATATTGACGGCATCAATAATTTTAAGGCCTTTATTTTTTACGTCTTTTACAACGTCTTCTTTTGTGCATGATGGGTGGAGCCCCCTTACAATGACTCGCAGTGGTTTCTCGTACTTATTTTGATAAGTATACCACTCGATTCTTTCTGCATTCAGTCTAAGAGACAGTGCGCGATAGGAATCGGCGTTGTCAACATTTACTTTCCACACGTTATTTCGGTGCGAGGTAAGCTTATAGTTTTCTGTTCTCACCGTGTTTGCAAGAAGGTTGCGCAATCTCCCAAAGTCTGCTATCCCGACGATGTTTATTGCGGGAGGTGGACGAATTTTCGCTTCTGGATGCACTCTTTTTGAAATTTTGTTTCCTATAAATTGCATATTAGGGGGCCAAGTAGAATTTGTTCATCTTAATATATGGATTTGGGTGTCCTGCAGTGACGTCCGGCACTCATTTTGATTTATTTGTCTTGCATTTTTATTTTACCATAATGTGAATTGTAGATATGAACGTATGGTTTAAAGCCCGGTTTAGCTCTCTTACTACGTGAAGGTAGCAAGAATAAGAGGGCACTTAAGAAAGTACCACTCAAGAAACTTTGATACTTTTTTATCGTTATTTATTACTTTTCGTTTTGCTTCCAAAATATCAACAATTCCTGCAACATTTATTTAGATCCCTCTCTATGTTTTTTAGGTTGGTACCTACTAACTTTGAAAAAGGCATAACGTTCTCTGACAGCTTCGTCTTAAGATTACTAAAACAACAAGAACTAAAAAAGCTACGCACAGCATTCGCAACCATTAGGATAGATATAAAATAACTTTCTTATTCCAAGCAAAATAATTTTATATTCTTTCCTTTACCATCTTCCCCTTCATTCTTGTCCTCTTTCTTATCAAACGTAAATAAACGAACGATTAAACATTTTCAATTCTGTCTACCTTTTCCATGCACGAATCCAAAAAATCCAAAAAAAAGTGAAGTCGCATATCGCTGTTCCTGCTGTATCTACCTAAAGTTGGACAAAAACGAAGACAGTGGCTTCGGAGATATTCGTTTTCCGATCGCTGTCCGCAGTGACGACACAACACTGCCGACATTTACTGCCTTGCGCATGCGCTTGTGACTTTCGTGCGTGGTAAAAATGTATCATGCAAGAATCAAATGGCATAAATGTGGTGTGTTTGAGTATGGCTGCCTTGTATATTTCTTTCATGTTACAAATTTATCGGTGCATTTAGTTCAATTCAATTTCAATTAATGGAATGGATTAATGGAATGAAAGTGCAAAGGGTAAGGCATAAGTCTTTTGAGCTTTGTCTGTTTAAATTCGTTACCCAAGACAAAACCCAAAAGAAATTAGTTCTTGGTTTTGGTTTTGGTTTGGGAAGACACTGTCTTAAATGTCTATATGGAGCATCTTGACTGGTGTCCTGACTCCGAGTATGCTATCAAAAATTGTCGGTCTCGATTAGTTTAGAAGTTATGGGTTCTAACCATAACAGAAAAAGTTCAAAAAGAGTGCAACTTTAACATAACCGTAAATGGCAACAGGCGCCTGCCAGACAACTGGCACATAACCTTAGCGGAGCGACGAAGTCGCGTGAACGGCTAAACACTGCGAAAAAGAGAGTTGAAATCCTTTTAACCCGCAAAGCGGTCCTCCCAAACACTGTTGTAACCAAAAGCAATATTTTGTCCAGAGAATCTTGTCAAATTTCTTATTGCATATTCTTAGGCAGAAATTTTAAGTCTAAGATAAGCTACTTTGTATGGAAAAATTGAAACTAATATAAATAAATTAAAATGAATATACCCTCGGTCGGGTAAAAAAATGAGCAGAGTCAAGCTAAGGGCTTTAGTGGGAATTCTGACAGGTCACTGTCTCCTGCGGAATCACGCGAAGAGACTCTGGCTTTCTGACACGGATATTTGTCTGTATGTGTGTCATATCCCCCTTGCAGTTGAGGATATGACACACATATCGTGTGAATGTGAGGCAATTTCGCGTATACGTAGAAAATTTCTAGTAGACGGCACAAACATTAGAGCGGGGTTTTCTGGGCTATAACAGGGAAATTGGATGTTTCATCAAGGAGAATGTTTAGGTAGTTTTGCCTTTTGAATTGATTAAATTCAAGTGGTTAAATTCAAGTGGTTCCCCAGGGATCGCGATGGGCCCTTTTTGGTGTCTAGTGTCCTGGTCGGCGTCTGTTATCGAGGTTAGGTTCGGCCGAATGTTAAACACCTCTTTCTCTTCCAATATGCAAAATGGACAACAGTTAGATGCAAGCCAGATGCCAGATGAAATGCTCTGATAGTTATAATTATTGTTTTTCTGCGTAGTGGCATAACACTTGCGGGGGTAGGATTTCGTGTTTCTGTGCAGAGTTTTCATGTACCGTACTGGCTCATCAGCACTACTTTTCTCTTCTATCTTTCTATCTTTTCAATCCTCAAAATCTATTAGCTCGAGAGGTGCTAGACATCTTAAGGGTATTGCGATCATAATTCCTCGATCGCGGGTCAATCATATTTTTGGTATTTTTTTCACACAAGGCCTTCCACCAAACGGGAAAAAATGGACCCCGAGCAATACGAACAGAGGTAAACGGCTATGTTCTGAAAAAATCCAAAAACTGACGCAAACTGCTTGTCAGAGCAAAATGCTCACAAACTTAACTTACAGATTACTTAGCAGTCCTAGTAAAGTTTATGTTATAATACTTAAGACGAAACTTCTTAAATTTATTTCGGACCATAACATTTATCGAAATGAACAATTCGGAAGGCTGGCAGGTTTCATTATACGTCACACCAAGTTGCTTATATGTGCTAATTAATTTGATTATCTTTATTATGAATTCAGCATACCTATTAAAAATTGTCGCTCCAACCGTCGGCAAATCTCCTGTGTTGTTTTTGATCTCAGCCCCGGATCTATGGGGGGGGGGCAAACTGGAGCCCCGGGCGGCAGCTTACAGGGGCGTCAAATGCATGTGCCTTAGACAAAATGCGTTAGCACAAAATAAAAAAAAAAATTAATATGAAATTTAGGAAAAGCTTGCATGACATGTAGTAGAGTGTGACGTGTCTAGTGCAAGTGTGCTATACTAAAACAGTAGCATAACAAATAATCACGATAGACCCTCAAGACCGTAAAGTATAAGTATATTTGCTTAAAAGCCAAGATCCATTTCCGATTGAGACAGAGCGTAAAAACATTGGACAAAATCAGATGGATAAGGTCTCGAAATTTCCTTAAGCTTCTTTGTACCTACGTACTCCTTGACAATATGTTTCAAGGAGGAAAGTAAAAATCACAATAGAAAACGCATTTGTGACAGATCTGTCATACAAAAACAGTTTCTTGTCTTGGCCGGGCGTTTTCTATACAGGTTGTGTATTCTTATCTTTATTCTGTTTTTATTTTGCACGTACAAAGTTGCTAAAGAAGTAGGTGGTGGATGGGTTTAAATGTCTTTGTACTCTCGGTTGCAAAATATTACAAAATTGTAAAAGCACAAGGCCAAATAACATGCTACCATCCAACAATTGTTTTTTTTTTTTATTACTATTTTACTTAAGTGCCTGTGAAGAGGGGCGCCAAAATCAAGTCTTTGCTCCTGTTCGGAAAAATCGTAGATCCGGGGCTGGTTGATCTTCGATTTGATGCTCCCTTGCTAGGTTATGTGACGCTCAAAATTGGTGTCGACGATCCACCCATGGTCTAATGCTAACCCATAGTACATTTTTTTTGACATTTTAACTCTAAAAATGGGCAGAATTTTATTAACAAAATTTAGCATAGAGTCTGGTGTGCCTTATGTGTTAAATTTTCATGTTTTATCCTTTCCTAAGGGTAGTCGAAATCCATGTTTTAGCAAATTCATGGCAAATTTGAAGTTTTTCTTAATTTCAGCCTCCACATGTGGCCTGGCCCAAGACCTCGTACGAGAAGTTGAATAAAAAGCATTTAAAAATTTTTTATTTAAATAGATGCCACACCCAATAGGGACGATCTACCGACATTATTTTTCTTCGTATGTCTGACAATCATAAGGAGATGGTAAATGTCAAACTCTGCTCCTTAACGTCGCACGTCTTACAGTGCTGAAAGCACTGGGAGTAGTTGCACATATTTTTACTTGCATTGCTTCGAATGTCAAAGAGCTAACATACAAAATGTCAGCTTTCTGCCTTAAATTTTAAAGCCAAAATTGGTGACATATAGGCGGACGCACGACCATCGCTCCTTCAACTCAGGATTCTCGATCCTATGCAATTAATGTTTTCGGGGGGCTATCCTTATTGCTTCTGTATGTTACATTTTGGAATATTTTCCGTGACGTTGGTGTCCGTTACCGTTTGGTCTAGAGATGACCGCATCATCGCAGCCGTCGTACTTATTCCGACTTTTCGGGTACGTCGGAGTTAACAGGGAAATTGCTTTTGATATATTAAATGCAACCTGATTCACTCCCAACTTTTTAAAGATATCCCACTGCCAAGCCCTTTCTTAATATTAAATGCAATAAACTACCTTAAACCTGGGATATAAATAGGGAGATTAAATTTTTTTTGGGGATAGTTAGATTATACAATTATACAACCTTCTACTGCGAAAGACAAGTCATGTTGCTTGATGAATCAAACTCTTTAAGTATCTATACACATAATTTATTTTTTCATTGTATTTAAAAGGCATGTAGGTACCTTTTAAGACACAACTACAATTTCAAAAGCTCGGACCTACAAAATATAATCCTGTGCAGGGTAAGTTTTAACATCCCACAAACCTTTAAGTGCAACACTACATTTCTATATATATAAGAGAGGCACACTACTCGCTGACTACAACGAATTGCCATTGACCAGAAACAAAAAGAATAACGACCAAATTTCGAGTTCGAGGATAATAATTCTTTCCTTTTTCGCCATACATACACATTTGGTCTGCGTCTGACTGCAGTAAATGTCACATAACATCTCCACTCATGACTTTGATTAGAAAAGTTTTCGCCCGAAAGAGGAAAATCTGATAAGTCCAACTTTTACTTTAATTGTAGGTCATGACATTAATAAGGCGTTGGTTGTTATCACTTGAGAAAAGTAAAACTTTTGACAGGATTTCCTTTTTACTTTTCTCCTAGTTCATCAGCTTAAAAGTCACAATGGTCCACTTCACACGTGTTCAACTTTGAGCTTGCCCTTTCAAGGATAGAGAGCATCGCACCTATATATATATAGGTACTCCTTCTGGACTATAGTATAGGAAATGGGCTGTTAATTCAATATTTACTCATGGGTGTTGGCTCGTGGTTTTGAAAAAGTGATTCCTTAATGTTTGTCAGATGTCATTAGTTTGTATTTAGTTGTTTCCCCAAACTGAAATTTATAAAAAGTGGTGATCTCAAGTTTATGTGTTGTATGTATAGTAATTCCCATGCACTTTTTACCAATTGGATTAAGTCGGTATGGAGATAAGGTGGTAAAGTGAAACTCCTTTATAACTTTATAGTGCGTTTCGGCCTTTCATCATGTGTGGTTGGGAAAATTTTGAAGATTCACGAAGGCGACAGTTGCAGTCAGAGGAAACCTTAAGGAAAACTTTTTACATTCATCCAAGGTGGTAGAGAAAAATACCGTTTGTGTCGCTAAGCAACGGCAAGGACTTGAGACATAATCTTGTCTCAGTATTATGAATGTTTATACTAACGAAGGATACGACTTTTTTGAAAAGTTTTAATATATTCTCTATCCGCTCTTATTCCACATTCGGAGAGGATATAGTGTTTAAAGGAAAGTTATTATGGAGTCAGTGTGTATTGAGTCTTGATTAAAAAATGATATCTATAGCCTACAGCTCTTACATTAGATAACAAAATGCCTCAGGCTAGATGACTTAATGTTTGGGGTCTCAGATTACCTATTCGTTTTAACCTTCGAATCGGAATAATGTTTCTTACAAGCCTCGTTCACTGTTTTTCATTGTTGTTCACTTTAATGAAACTAAAAACTCGATCTTCCTTTTGTTCCCTTAAGTTTTATACAAGGAGAAACTTCATCAGCTATTGAAGAGTAATTAAGTAGATATTTGTTTCTGACACGTATCCAAACAAAACGTGTCCACCGCCTCGTTTCAATACAAAACGAAGAGGGCAAACGCAGGTTAGACGTCCCGCTGAATAAATAATCAAAGAAGTTATCACGAAATGAGAAAAAAAAACTTTTTTTTGCCCAGCCTGATTTCTACCGGATATCTATCTCAAGAAGTTTTGATGCACAAAAACTCATTATACCCGGATCAGACAGAGACTGAAAGTTTATTTTACTGTTTTCACCTTGCTTTGCTGGTTCCTCTAGCGTGTTTTGGACTGCCTTCCCACTTCGGTTCAATCCTTTTCAAAATGTTTCACGTGTGTTCGGTTTTGCACGTTCCCTTATAAGGACGTGATTTAGCTACGTAGCTTACCAATTTCGTTTTTGCTGTAGTTTCGAAAAGCTTTGGTGTGAACAATTATAATATATGAAGTGGGGGTAGCTATATATACTAGTAAAGAAGCCTGTCGTACGACAGGAACAACGCAGCACACATCGACTAAAATAAAAAATTGCCCTGGGCCCAACCCAACCCCAAGCAAGCCGACCACTCTCGCGGTGAGCTACCTAGTCACATGATTTGGACCTGCAAATAGCGATTTAAATACCTATTTAAATAGCACTTTATTGTACATCGTGTGTCTAGTACCTCAACTGGAGTTTGGGTTCCATGTCCTTTGAAAGGTTGTGGGTGGTAGCAGACGAGAGAGGAGGAAGGGGTGTTCTCACTAAGGCACTCCTTGCATCCGGATGGATGGAATCAGTTCCAGTCAGCAGGCCGAACTATGCTTAGTGAACACGTATTCGGAGCTCAGGCCTATAAGGAGCGAGTAATCCAGCTCTCCGTCCTCGGCATAATCAAAATGATCTTGTCCTCCAGGTTCCCGGCCGCGTAAAGAAAACTTTTAGTTACAAACCAGCGATAAGCCTCGGAATCGGACTCACTATTGCTGACTCGGATTTACTATTGATGACCAATGTAAACGAAACAAACACAACGAGCTTCGGATCTGCACGTGGAATGTTAGGTTCCTTAACAGACCGCGTGTAGCTGAGCAATTAGCGGAGGCCACAACACCTAAAAGGCAGATATCACTGCCATTAAAGAAATGCGGTGAGATGGGCCGGGCATAGAGAAAAACTGCGACTCATACTTCGGCGACTGCTACCGACATTGAAATCAGCGCTTTTTTGGACGTGGTTTCGTTGTTAGAGGCAGACTTAGGCAAAAAGTTTTGAGCTTCAATTATGTGAGCGCGTGCCTTTCGACGATCCGCATCAAGGCTAAATTCGTCAACATTCCCGTCATAGGTATGTGCGCATGCCCCCATATGTAGGAGAAAGATGACGATGCCAAAGATATCTTATATTATGTCCGAGCTCCTGGATAAAACGTGTGCTCAATACCCTAGCTACGCACAGTAGGATATATATAGCCTGCACGACACGACCTCTGAGAACGGATTCAGATTGATCGACTTTGCTGCGAGGTGTCACGTGCGTCACTACCTGTCAGGTGGCACTACCTCGTCTTAGCCAGGGTCAACTTGACGATATCCCGACCAACGCCAAGAAATGGAAATACTGGGAGGAAGTTCTTACGTCGGCAGAGATCGTAAGAGATCGGCAGGTCCTTCCACAACTGAGTCCTTCAAAATCTTCTATGAAGTTCGATGCAGCCAGCATCAAGTGTTGATAGCCAGTGGCAACATAGCCAAATGCCATCAGAGATGCCGCCTTTGAAGTGCTGAGTTTCACACGGCCACCACACTTTGACCCCTGGTTTGGCGATGAGTGCAAGCACATGCAGCTAAACAGGAAACATACAAAGCGGCTCTGCACAGAAGGACTTGAGCTGCTCAAGGGCTCTACGACCAGAGGAGGAGAGAGAAATACCGGCTTTTCCAAAGGAACAAGAATGAGGGTCGAACGTTTTACCAGAGGATTAAAAGGTCCTGCCAAGGGTATAAAGTTCGAGCTGAAGCCTGTAAGGACCATCAAGGGATCATCGTAGTGCAAGAAGGAAATCCCGCGAACACGTTACCGACGTTTCCTTCGTATGAAGCCGCCCACCCGACCTGGATGAAGTAAAAGTAGCTGTGTCTAAGCTTGAGTGCAACAAAAAGCAGCCGGGACAGACGGCCTAGCTACCGAACTTTTTAAATCCGCTAAAGATGACCTGGTTACGAGCATGCACAAGCTTATCTGCAAGATATGGTCAGAGGAAATCATGCCCGACGAATGGAACCTCAGCATTGTTTGCCGGATCCTAAAGAAAGGAGACCCTCTGAACTGTGGCAACTACAGAGGCAACAGTCTTCTTAACATCGCATACAAGATCTTTCCTTCTGTAGTGCGTAAATGCCTGAAGCCATTTGTCAACTATTAGGCAAATATTAGTGTAGCTTTAGGCCAAGAAAGTCCACCATCGATCAAATATTCACATTGCGGCAGATCTTGGAGAAAACCCAGGAATTCCAGATAAAAAAAAACACCACTTTTTCATCGATTTCAAGGCCGCATATAAAAGCGTCTATAGAGGCGATGCAATGTCTAGTTTTGGCATTCCTGCCAAACTCGTCACTCTGGTGCAGGGACGTTGAAAAACTCACGCTGTTCCGTCAAGGTCGGTTAAGACCTCGCCGACCCCTTTGTTGTCAAAAAAGGATTTAGACAAGGCGACGCACTGTCATTTGACTTGTTTAACATCATACTTGAGAGAATTGTGCAGAACTCCCGGGTCAACACCAGAGGCACAATCTTTAAAAAGTCCATTCAATTACACGGCTTCGCGACATTGACATGAAAGAACAAAGCGTGAGTTCAGTAAAGCCTTCGTGGGACGAAGTGGCGAATATAGCTTTAGCAGATTCTATACGGCTCTATAAGAGGAAACCAAGTATAGCTTTTATGCTGTTATCAACACTGACGTCTCGGGCGTAGTTAGCAATTTTGTCTACATGGGTTCCGCTTTAAAATCAAACAATGACACCAGAAATGAAATAAAACCAAGGATATCTTACTTTCATCTTCTCATAAACTCATAAAAACTTCTACTCGTCTCTTAACTACCTTCTCTTTACACCCTTTGTATCATGAAGGCTAGAGCTAGAGCATAAAACAGTAAGATTTTTAAAGCTTTTTTTTGATAGCTAGGCTATATGAGTGATAGTCAGCGGCAACTTGGCCAAAGATCATATCTAGCACAGTGAAGGTTTAAGATGAAAATTAAGAAAAATGTGTGCCATTTATATGACCACCACGGTATGTAGATATTTAACTATGTTGTCAGTTGTGTACTTCGACATGACGAACGGATTCTTTAGCCTGATGGCAGCTTGGATAGTAGCGCCACATCATAAATTACTGAATAACTAGATATTCAACTTTGGACATGAAAAAGCTTTGTCCACAAGCTGAAATTTACGAATTTACCCATACTCTAACATTCGCTTACAAATGTGAGTGAATTCATCAAATATTTTTTGTAAGGTAAATTGTTCTTGCACCTTTTTACACGTATTCAAAGACACGGGAATTTAAGGCTTTATAAACACTTTGAAGGCTTTATAAAAAACGAAAACTAATGGGTGTTGAATGAAGGGCAAGAGGGACGCAAGTTGAATATCTAGTTAATACGTAATTTAAGCCCACATGAATGAAAGGAATATAAAGATTACCTTATACGCATGTTGTGAAATTTGTTGGTCAATTTGTACACGTGTAAAAAAAATGGGTTTGCTTACACAACAATCTGCGCTGGCCAAGTGAGCAAGTGCAAGAGTTTGTCTGTGACAAACTTCTATGTACCCGACAGCCAATCTTAAAGTTTATTGGCCCAAATTCATATATCATTTGTATAGGTCCCAAAGTGGGGCCCCCAGAAGTGGGCATGGGCTTAAAATCAATTAATTGTAATTTCGTTTCATTATTTCAGAAAAAAACAGTTTTTTTCCTAAAAACGCCCCTTAAAAGTAGGCGGAGCTCAAAACTTTGTATGAAGCAAACTTAGCAAATAGCGATATCTTCAATATTTGTCATATAATTTTTTTTTCAATTTGGAGTCAACTTTCCAAGAAATCGGGTTTTCAAAGATATAACATGTTAAAAGTGGGCATGGTCGATATTTATAACATGTTAAAAGTGGGCGGTCCAATTTTTGCTTTGTTAAGGATCTTAGGCTAATATTGCTCAGTACCAAAACTTAAGTTCCTGTGCTTTGTCTAACTTGACCAAAAGGCATTTTGAAAAAAATAGTGAAATAGAGGTTGTCCGTAGGCTTCTCCGTACTAGTGCCTCGCCTTTTAAAGAATGGAACCAGATTGCAGCATCCCACGACACAGTGCTTTCTTTGTTAGAGTCTAATGTTGATCAATGGCAAGACAAGTTTTCTGATCTGATTTCAATGGTAGACGAAAAGCTATATATTCAAAACCTCTCCAAAGCAACTTCTTCCACATCTCGGAATGTCTACAAAAACTTAAACCACCAGCTTTCTGTTGCTAACTATTTTCGCAGAGAATTTTCATCCCAAGTAATAAGTACTGTCTTTAAAACCAGAGTTGAAATTCTGAACCTTAACTTTATACCTCATCGAAACGATTTGCCGATATTGTGTAGTTTATGCAACAGAAACAGAAGGGAAAACGAAGATGTCTACCACTTCATTGCTATCTGTCCTATTTTACAGGAATTTCGAAGGTTATATTTTCAACAAAGTCAGATTTCTTTGCCACGCTTTTACGATATTATGAATGGAACCGAGGGATGACTAAGCCTGTATAACTATTGCAAGCAAGCTCTTACCTACCGTAATAGCTTTATGTCATAACATCAGTTGTTCACTCAGTTACTGTAGTATAACTTCTTTAATTTTATGTTTCAAATCATTAAATTTCCACACTATGCCACTTTTTAGGTTAGTTCTCCATTTGCGTCTAAGCTAATAATTTTTTTTAAATTGTATATTATGTATTATATTATTAAATAAGAAAAAATACATTTGCGTTTGTATTGTTTTTATTAATGAAATGTCTCTTTAGGCAGACGGCAGGTTTTTGCCATGCTATTATTCTTGTAAATTGCTCTGTAAACTCTAAAACGAAATAAAGAATTTATAAAAATATAATATAATAATAATAATAGAGGTTGTCTCAAATTGAAGCCAGTAGCGGGTCGATTCACATGTCGGTCTCGATCATATCTCTAAAAGGTCTTAAGGGTCTACGGTGATTATTTCACTGTATTACAAACTATATGCATCAAAATTAATAACGGGTGATTTTTTAGCTGGTTTGGTTTTGGCAACACTGGTTTTGACAGCTGACGTGTGTTTAGTACCTTGTGTCACTGTCAAACAGCTTCAGTTTGGTTTGCAATTTAACCATGGATCGTCTTACGAATGAACAACGCGTGCAAATTATTGAATTTTACTATCAAAATTCGTGCTCGGTTCGAAATGTTCATCGCGCGCTGCTTCCATTTTATGGTCGGCATTCTCGACCTTCTGAGCAGTCTATTCGGAAGATTGTGACCAAATTTCGCACCAAATTTACTTTGTTGGACATTAAACCACCAACACGTTTACGTACTGTGCGTAGTGAAGAAAATATTGCGGCCGTATCAGCTAGTGCGACAGAAGACGCACTGGAAGCCAACATCCATGCATTCATTCGTGAGATACCGTCCGATATGTGTGAAAGAGTATGCCAAAATTGAACTCAGCGGATGGGCTACCTGAGACGCAGCCGCGGTCAACATTTGCATGAAATTATCTTTAAACATTAAATTGCAAGGTTCAAACTATCGATTCAAATAAATATTTCATTAATTTTTTCGAATTTTTGTGTTTTTTTTTTTTAAAAAAAGTTCTCAACCTCTTAAAAAATCACCCTTTATATAGGTACCCTCGGTCGGGTATAAAAATTTAGCATCAAAATATGTATATCTACCAAAACACTTGTTGATTCGTTTTAAAAGATCTGGCTTAATCACTTCACCTGGATTTGTGTCTATGATCCTTGTCGTAAAAACACCCTTTTTGCATATTCACTTTCTTTTCGCTGACACTGTGGCACCCATAAACACCGCCTACCGTTGGCATTCACGTCCTTTCAATAAGTTAAAGTGTGTGCAACACACCGGCATCAGCTGTGTGGTCTGGAAACTTCGAGGCTGTAAAAAATGTCAATGACCTACAGTTGTGTTCGTCCCTGTTCACAATTGCTAACGGTACAGTACTAACGAAAATCTTTCTAGTTTTTTGGTTTGTTTTGGTTAGTTTATTGCTGTGGTGACATCATTTCTGTTCCTGCTTCGTTAATTTGCACGCACTTTGAAAGTAATCTTTCTATAAGGGTGTAGGTAAGCATTTGTTTTATTTGTTCGTGTAGGTTCCTAATTCCTATTGAAATAAATAAGAGAGATATGTATCTTGAAAAGCAGATTTAAAACTTGCGAACGGGGGTTGAAATGACTAAGCCGTTGGAAAACACACCACCTGCCACGTGTCCTTAATTCGCTTTGTCATGAGTTTCGAAAAGGCATTTTCCTTTCCTGTCCGAGTGCACAACTGAAGTTTTAATTTATACAGAGAGTGGAAATTTTTAAATACCAAAACAATAACGAGTCCAAGGCAAATACCGGATTCCAAGGTCAATAAAATTCGGAAATTCGGTTTACAAACCGATAAAGTCACCAGTCACCACTTCTGACAGAGAGTAAGATAGGATACGTTAACCCATCTACATAAATAAACTGGTTTAATGCGCATTCTGGTTCAATCAAGAAGAGCGCAATAACTATCTGAGTAATTACACAACTGCAACGGTTCACTGGGCTTTAGATCACATTAATCTTGTTGTGGATGACTTTTTATTGAGGTGTGTGTTCCGTCGCGATTCAAGAATCTTCAACTGTGGGCATTGCCTTATACGATTGCGCAAAACGTTCATGAAGTAACAAAACAGATGGTTGCCTTTCTTGCTATATGAGAAAAATATTTTTCAAACTTTTTGTAGCGTCTACAAAAAGAAGGCAATTGCCGGCCGTTACTTTACGAATGCAAACCCATGTTTGGGCAATGAAAAGTACTTGAGGCGTTCCGCGACTTGTGTGCAATACTTTACTGCGCACAGGAAAACGATTTTTTTTTTCGTTTTTGCACTGCCACAACTGTCATTCGAAGTTCAACCAACAGACGTCAGTTTCCTTGTGCTCGTTCTGGAGAAAAGAAGTTTTTGGTTCGTTGAGTGGTAAAAAGTATTTATTCCCAGTGAAAGACTTAATTTTGTTAAAAGCTATTAATAGTATTCTACGTGCAGATTCATAACACTCCATCAAATGTAAGTTTTCTTATAATGTTTGTGTGTTTTAAATGGAGTTTAAAATAGTCATTGTCGGCGTTGGAGAAAATTTTCCAGTGCAAAAATGCTTGGAGCTTGTGTGTGTTGTTGCTGTATGCCGAAATCGATTTTTCGCATGCATGCTGCTGATAAGATGCAGTGAATTTTGTATCTCATGGAGAATAAACCATTTAAACTTTAATAGTGTTCCCTATGAATTAATTTAAAAAAAAGAACGGAATGTTTGTGCAAAAAAATCGCGTCCCTTCATTTCTGTGTGGGACTCCATATCCATTTGCGCTAGTGTGAGTTGGAGTGGAAATTTTTTTCCAGGGATGTTGCTGTAATTGCACTTTTATAAATTTTGGTTTTAAGGTAGGTGGTAGGTATAAGACGAATATAAAATTGAAGTTTCAAGGGTTTAAGTTTTTGTAAAACACAGTCTGGTTTGTGGGTTTTTCAGCTTTCATAAGTCAACTTCAATAAAAATGTTCAAATCCACAGAATCCGATGGGTGTGTGCCGCACCCGCACTGCATGTGCACATGTTTATTGAAAACCGGTGTTCATAGTGCGCAATTTCTTAACCTTTGCCAATTTAAGTGTACAGATACAGACGACAGGAAAATGTCCTTGCATAAAAAAAATCGATGGCACGTTGGCCGGCTCATGATAAAAATAATTTTCGTTTTCTCCTTTTATGTAGGTAGACATTGTTTTTCAAAAAATCTTTAAATATTTTTGTTTGACTGATTTTATATTTAAGTTGAACGCGCAGGTAAGTAAAAACAAGTTACCATGGCCACGAAAATAGTCTTACGATTTCTTTTTGCTTGTATTGGTTAGTTATAACTAAACTGTTACTTTTAAGCGATTATAATTGCCTGCAAGAGACTCTCCTGTACTTGTGTTTTAAGAAACAACTTGACCACGGAATTGTTAAAAACATTTCTAAATAACCGGCGAAAAAAACTATACTCTGTCCAACATAAATTTGCAGTACAGCGAAGGATAGGGATGTTTGCCTCTCTTTCCCACTCTTTTGTTTTTCGTAAGGCGCTACTCTAACAAAAGCTCTTACATGGTTTCCGTAGTAAGCATTTTTGAATTAGCAAACACCTGAAAGAATAGTATTTAGGGTTACCGCGCCTTTTTTAGATTAAAATGTTAATTTTATTTGTTTTATTTATAAAGTGTAAAACATATTTATCTCTGTCCACGCCACCAAAAAGTAAGATATAAGGCTGGTTTTTGAAGGATATCCCAAAAAAATCAACTTTTAAAAACACAATTAGCATAAAAACACTTAACTTCAAGTTAATATCAGAATCCAAACTTAGAAAATTACATGTTACATCCAAAAACTGATCGCGCGGTATAAAAACCTACGCAAGTGAGCCTTTTCCGTGAAAAAAGCAGCTTACAATTTCGTAACTTATTTTAACGCATTTTCCGCACATTAAAAGAAATGCAAAAAACAAAAGCAAGATCTCCAAGACAACACTCATGATTAAGAACTTTTTTCAAAGCTCTAATATCAAAAGCTCTCCAACAGAAACCCATGGAAAAAAAACTGAACGAAATACCAAACGGGCACCGGTAACTCTGAATACACATCAATTTAATGGGAGTTGATTCGCAGCCACAGCCAATCAGTGCACAACAAGATGTGCTCTGAATTAGACCAATGGTTTACGTCAGATGAAACTACAAATTCACAACACTTCTGATAGGGAGTTCCTTTCAAATTAGCATGGTTCAAAAATATGACACGCTACTGATTTTTAAAAGCTCCTCCATAAGGCCTGTACTGCCAATTTATGTTGGACAGAGTATAGGAAACTATCATAGACAAAGACAGTAATAGCTTCGTTTATGAGTTCAAGCCAGGTTAAACCTCATATAAACGCGGATCGAGTTGGAGTTGAGTCGAGTCAGCTCCATCGCACTCGCTCTATGGAATTTTCGAAACGTTGCTGATGTACCTAACTAGTTAGCTTGAAATTACAACCTGAACATTAAGCTTTAAATACATATGCATAATTTGCAATTTCTTTGGTACTTGTATGCTTTTTCGTGTTGACTTGGCACAGTCGCAGCTTCAATATGCAAAAAAAAGGAACTATTGCTTCAGTTTCCATTTTTCATTTTTGTTAATTCAACTACTCGACTCAACTCAACCCTCTTCGCCATGTGTTGAAAAACCTAGGTCGAAATTGCAACTCAACTCAACTTTTGCATATAAACCATAAATTACTGAATAACTAGATATTCAACTTCGCACATGTAAAAGCTTTATCCACAAGCTGAAATTGAGGAATTTACCCATCCGCCGACATTTGTTTCCAAATGTGAGTAAATTCCTCAATCCCCCATTTCCATGCAATTTCGTTTTGGAGCTTTTACATCAGCTGATCACGTAAGGTAAATTGTTGTTGTACATGTCTTCCCCGACACGCAAATTTAAAGCTTTAAAGTCTTTATGTTAACAAATGGGTGTTGGAGGGTAAAAGGGACGCAATTTGAATATCTAGTTATTCAGTAAATTATGGTATAAACGTAGCTAATGAGAACTTATGTTGACCCCTCGACTAAAAGCCTCAGGTTTTCATATAATGTCCTTCTTGAATATTATTTGCATAATGTTTGAAGGTCCTGGAGATAAAGAAGCAGCAACGGTGGTCTCCGCCTTCTTGACCTATAAATATGGCCATCCATACCCTATAAAGCACTTATCGTCTAGCCCGGGAACACCAATACTGTTAGAGCCCATCTGGATAAGCTGCGATTTTAACAGTTTTAAACCCCGATAAAAAAAATTTACGGATCTTTATCATGATTATGTGCAAAACTCTCTTGTTTATAGTGAATTTTTTCCAAAGTCGAACACTGACTCGGTGTTACACCGATCTTTTGAATTAAGATCAAACAAACAAACAAAAGTTTTCAGTTAAACATTAATTTTATGTTAGCGTACATCAGTTTGGCTGTCTGGAGGTGAAAGCTAAAAGCGTTGAGTAATAGCGGGTCATATGTCATTGGGTAGATATTTTTCTGTAAAGCAATAGCTTTTATGGCATGGAGGCTTAATCAAAATCGCTGTGTGAAAAAAGTTATTCGCTAAAAGCGTAGATCTTTTGAAGTCATTATGGAAATAGGTAGGTACCTACGGCGAAACCCAATATAGGTAAATATTCTTTACGAATAACTTGAACTTTTTTGTCTAATGGCCATTTTTAATTGAAATTGATAAATTGTTTTTCAATAATAAAATAATTTATCATTCAACATGAACGAACAAACAATTTTTATCGCATAGTGGTGTTTGAAAAACATGTTAATCTTTGCGAAACCAGGGGTGGAATCCTCTAAAGTGATGGCTGATGGTAACCATGTTGATTATCTAAATTGACCATCACCTTCTTGCTCTCTGTTAAGTGATCACCAAAAAAATTTTAAAACTTGGCAGCACATATATTTTCATCTGTCAGATGATGACTTATCAATACAGCGCTTCACAAATAAATCTAATTTACTTTTGTTTACATTTTTCGGCAAGTGCAATTACATTTATTTTATTACTGCGATATAAAAATGTACGTACATATTTTAAGTTATTATTTTTGTTTGAATTCTTCAATTCATGAACTCAAGGTTTCAAGCAAATAAACATCAAATCGAAAGGATGGCCGATTTCATGGCAGCCCACCCCTAATTACCGAAAAGCTACGATTCACGACTTACGAGCTACGACTTTCATGTGTTGGAAAAACCGCTCAATAATAAAACGGGAACATTTTTGCTGGTTGTAAGTCAAAATAGTCCTCCAAAAAAATCAATCCCATAACGAAAAATAAAAACTTAGAATATTGCGTGAAGCAGTCCTTAGACTTCGAGTTATCCACTATCGTCCTTATTTGTTTTTTGACTGAAAAGCAAACTCAATCACTAGAACTGAGGGAGCTCAGAAAAAAACACAAAAAGAACCCAATTATTGCAAAAACACGACTAGCTTTAATGGAAAGTGACACTAAAATAGCTGTCAGCTGAAATTCATCACAAAATGGTGATGATCACTGTGATCATCACCTTACGGGATCCCAAATTTAAAAATGTGATGATCAACTATCAGTTTTCACTTAGAGGATTCCACCCCAGGTCACCGATCTAAACAGTAACAATTAACGGGTATGTAGCTTGATGATCTGATTATATTTACAGGCTTTATGCACAGCCTTATACCTCATCCTATTGGATAGGAGTATTTATAATAAAATAGATTAATAGCTAGTTTGTAAATATAACAAAGAAGGAACCCCCCCCCCCCCCCCCAATTCGCCTAGTACTTTTTTGGGCCTTAAATTTTGAGCAAGGAACTTGGAACCTAATATTTGTGCTTCCTAGGCCCTGAAGCAGCACAAATATAAACATTTTTAAGATCCGTCCATTACAACAATCAAAGTTGTCATAGGACGTCAATATTTTGAACTACTTCACTTTCTGCACAGACTGTGTGTTTGGCTGTGTGCCCTTCTAGATCTTTTTGTTTTCAGAATCAGATGTTTAACCAAGGGGATATGCAATGCATATGCATAGCTTCAGCCAGCAGCCCACCACACCACACACAACAAACAAGAAGCCACTATATGTAGGTCTTCTTTTTCGCACTCACAGTCACGATTACGATAATCCAAATTCGCAAAAATTATGACGAACGGCGGGAAGCAAAATGAGAATAAAAGCTATTGCTAGCCGATTCAAGCGAGCAAAACAAATAAAAAAAATATAATTCATATACCTACCTACCTACACCTTTGATATTACCTTTGCCTATATCTCTTGTAGGTAGTGCGGGAACATCTATAGTTATTTATTTATTTCGTGGTAAAACGATTGTGACAGTGACTCACTGGTTTATCGCATTTTATTGGCTCGTTTTAAACAACAACTAGAGGCTATAATCTATAAAGATGTTCATTCATTGGGGTAGGTCGAAATATAGAGTTTGCTCTCTTCAGTCCTTGCATGCATGAACTGATTAATGAAATGAGTCTGCGCGAAGAGGTTCTTAACATTGTCAATTTTGAAGTAATTTAAATTTACAATTGTAGGTAGTCTGGTTATGGGGCTTAATTTTAATACATAATTGAGTTAGTATATAGTATAATTGAACCCTAGGTGAAGAATGTTACATAAAAGGTCTGCCACGAGCGAAAAAACTGTCACCGTCTGCAGCAAGGGCTCTGTAAAGACAGGTCTTACTTCTGTTATCCCGGACCCGTTTGGGTACCAGGTACCTGCATACCTACCAGGTACCTGCAAGCACCTTAAAGGCATCACTTCGTTATCCATTCATCCATACCTGTGTAACTTTTGAACGGTAAGTCGTAGAAAGATGAATTTTGGTGCTTATTATTCACTTATAAACTCAGTGAATAAAATGTGAACGCATATCTATAGAGGCTATTTTTATACCCGACCGACCCATATTAATTTTAATGCTTTGTTACACATTGAAATAATCACCGTAGACCCCTAAGATCTTTTAGCGATATGAACGAGACCATGTCCGCCCGTCCGTCCGTCTGTATGTGTGTAGAGCTGAAACTTGGTGCACGGCTTGGTTCTTCTGTTGCACAGACAAAGTCTACTACTGGCTTCATTGCGAGACAACCTCGAAGAAACTTGTATGGCAAATCTGCCAGAACGCTTAGTGCGACATAGCGTATCATAGTAGTAAATTTTCGTTCTCTCATAATTCTTCGTGACTACAACTAAGCTACCTTAACAAGTAGTTTACGCTTCCATAGTGTTTATCGCGTTGAGTAAGTTGTTATCCAGTAAATGCTTTGTTTTAATAATTCGAATATTATTTTAGATTTAAGGAAAAAATTATTTTCAGCGTGTTGTAGTGCCTTTAAAAAACCGATTGTAATAAATTTTGTTTTAAGTATACAACGCGTACACCTTCTAATGTTCATTAAACTAATTTTATGCAAACACAATTACTTGGGCATTAAGGCAAAATGTGTTGAAAATTCAAAAACAAAAAACGAGTTTAGTATTTTTCAAGCTTTAAAAAACATCCAGAAAAATTTTTTTGCCACCCTGTACTTCGAGTACTTTGAGTTCGGAAACTTAAAATTTTGAGTGTAAATTTGAGCAAAACTTTTTAAGAAGTTGTATAGATGGAGCGAATTTGTGAATTTTATTTGCTCGGAGTGGATTTTGGATTCGAGACCGAATTTTAAGTCGAATGAGCCATGTCCGTCCGTCCGTCTGTCGGTAGTTTTTAGGCCTTAAATTTCAATCTAGGAACTTGAAACTTGTTATCTGTTCTTCCTATGTCCCGAAGCAGTACAAGTGTAAATTTTTTTGAAATCCGCCCACTGACACGCCCACTTTAGGTACTTAGTAGCATGAAAAATCAAACTTGTCGCAGGAAGCTGAAATTTGGTATGCGATATCCTCGCTTAAGTGTATTGTGATTGGCGTTTTAAAAAAAGAAAACCGCCCCCTTGTAAGCGTGGTCTTATTTAAAAAGGATTCTTATAAACGGCTTTTATTTGATATACAATTTGCTTTAAACCCAGAAAACTTGCACTATATAATGTTTAGATATGTGTTTTTAATTAAAAAAATCATTTTTTTAATATAAAACGGCGATCAACACGTGTATACTACATCTGATAAAAAATATGATAAAAAAATGTGTTTTTTAAAAGGGGTTGATGCCGCGCCCCTTTTTAAAGAAAGAAGATTCTTAACTGGCAAATTCTTAACACAATTAAAGTTAATACAAACTGAAATTTAACAACCAAGATTTTTGACGCATTTTGGAGCTTGACAGCGGTCAATTGGGATGGGGTATCCAACGATTCGCCCAGGCGGGTTTTAACCCTACACTAGTTTTTAAATTCTATCGCGCCGTTAGAAAAGCATACCTATGGCTTTGTTTTAACAAAAATATAATATAACTTTTGAGGGTTTCGCGGTGGGTAATCGACATTTTAAATGTCTCTGATATTACTGCGTTCAATTAAATTAAAATGAGTTCTTACGTACTCACACAGAACGTTTCGCTCAAGTTTCATTGAGCGTGATCACCGGGAAAAGTGGTAATATCCGAAAAACATTTAAAATAAAATGTTCTTAAGTGAACGTCACGCTGTTTACTGATGCGCCACTGTATATATGAGTGGCATTGAGTTATGCTGTGGCTTTGGTCAAGTTGGATCAAGTAAATATGACTACGTTACGATCCTTCATCCCTAACTCTCACCTGGATTTTTCCTGCAAAAGCACAGTATTGTGGCGGCAGTCATATGTCAACCGTAAATTTATCAAATACCCGGCATTTTTTACCAGAATGCCAAGTCAATTTTTCCTCGAAAAGCATTCAGGCCTTACGTCAAAAATGCTGTGGTTCGCTCAGATGCTCCTATTATACAGGGTGTTTCCAAATTCGATGCAAATTTTTTGACTCAAGCTTCTTGGGTATATTTGAAGAAAAAAATTGTTTTACAGTATGGGCCTATCTCAAATTTTGATACCACTTATTGGGAATTTAAGAAAACACCTTATTTGAGGTACCTTGACCCATACTAACACAAATATCTCCGCTAACACTTACAACAGGTACTTCATTTAGGACTTAAATTTTAGAAGAAATAGTACTCCTTTTAAGTGCATTAAAATAAAATTGATGACCTTTTTAACTTTCGAGATATTTGCTTTTAAGTCGGATCCTTTTTCCCTGCCCATGACATTTTTTTTACTTTCAAGACACATTTCTGCGAAAAATGCGTAATAAACATATCGGCAATTTTTTTTTTCTAGTGCACCTAACAATACTTAATAAAAATTGCTAAGACTACTTACCCGAAAAACCCACAGATTTTATGATACTTGGGAAATTCCATAGCAGGTAAAATTATGAAAAACTCTTTTCACGAAGCCGCGACAGGTATAAGGTGGAAATATGATTTGTTACCTACTTTTATAACCGCGATTGACAACAAGAACGGTTTTTTGACTATGTATTAATAATTTACGTAGGTTTTAGAGCATGCATTTTTATTAGACTACCTGATAAAAAGGTAATTTCCCTATCATTTTTCTGTTAAATCCCAAAAAGGATTAAGTTTGAGGTTGGTCGCCTAGTTGGAAAATTTACCTAATGTAAATTGTATAAAAGGTTAGAAAACAAAATTAAATCCATCAAAGTCATTTTTGAAGCCGAGGTGACACAACAGTTGTTAAGAAACCCTACTTAAAATGCCATCTTTTACTAACGAAGAAAACGCCGATATTATCTACGTTTATGGGATGTGCAACGGAAGTTCTATTAGAGCACAACAAAGATACCATCAGCTTTATCCTAACCGAAGAGTACATAATCCCCGCGTATTTACAAATTCGTTTCGAAGACTTCGGGAAACGGGATCTGTTTCAACAAGACGACCTAACGCAGGAGCTTCACCAGGAAGAATTGCAGTTGATGAAAGAATACTGGAAGCGGTTGCAAATGATCCATCAATCAGCATCAGGCGCTTCTCCTTGCGATTTAATGTTTCAACTCATAAAATTGTTCGTCTCCTGCATACGGAAAACTTGTATCCATACCACCATACACCTGTGCAGGAACTGCTTCAGAGTGATTTGGAGCCGAGACTTGAGTTTTGCAACTGGTTGTTAGAGCGGAACTTGGATGACAACGGTTTTATAAGCAGAATCCTATGGACGGACGAATCTCAATTTACTAGAGATGGGATTACAAATTTTCACAATCTACACACATGGGCGGCGGAAAACCCACATACAAGGAGAGAGTCATCATTTCAATACAGATTTAGCGTCAATTTGTGGGCAGGTGTTATTGGAAACAACTTAATCGGTCCCTTCAATTTGCCTCTAACACTGATTGTAAACTAACATTTGATTGTAAAGTTAACTTAATGAAATAAATAAAAAAACATAAACCAAACACAAGCATTTTTATTCAGAATAATAGGAATTGAACACTATGAATCGAGTTTTTCATAATTTTACCTGCTATGGAATTTCCCAAGTATCATAAAATCTGTGGGTTTTTCGGGTAAGTTGTCTTAGCAATTTTTATTAAGTATTGTTAGGTGCACTAGAAAAAAAAAATTACCGATATGTTTATTACGCATTTTTCGCAGAAATGTGTCTTGAAAGTCAAAAAAATGTCATGGGCAGGGAAAAAGGATCCGACTTAAAAGCAAATATCTCGAAAGTTAAAAAAGTCATCAATTTTATTTTAATGCAGTTAAAAGGAGTACTATTTAATTTAAGTCCTAAAAGTACTATTCTAAAATTTAAGTCCTAAATGAAGTACCTGTTGTAAGTGTTAGCGGAGATATTTGTGTTAGTATGGGTCAAGGTACCTCAAAGTAGGTGTTTTCTTAAATTCCCAATAAGTGGTATCAAAATTTGAGATAGGCCCATACTGTAGAACAATTTTTTTCTTCAAATATACCCAAGAATCTTGTGTCAAAAAATTTGCATCGAATTTGGAAACACCCTGTATTAAATGCCTTAGAAGGCATTTATATCTGTTAAGAATGTAAGCAGTTTTTAAGTTTTTAGCAGTATAAACTTAATTATTTAAGGTGGCTTGCCTCAGTTCAAAGTACTTTCTAAGATTTTATTCCATTTTCAGTAGATGAGCAAAGATACACTTAAGCAGAAATTGGCGAGGCCAAATAGCAGCGCATTTTTGCATGGAGCTTAATTCCTCTTCAGAATAGACTTTCGATTTAAGCTGTCCCTTGTGGCTTCAAAGCCTATAAAACAAATTGTCTCGTTTTAATATGCATGTGACCTCTTTAAAAAAAAAAACATAAAAAATGCCAATGGGCATACAAAAGCCGTTTCGTACAGACTGTTTCGGTATCATTTTCATCAAAGATCATTATGCTAAGCACCAAGCATTAAATATCCAATCTTATAGGCCTTAGTCTCAAGGAATTTTTTTACCCAAACAATGTTTTTCTTTAACTCCATTTTAGATGTCGCACTACGATTTTTTCTCAAAGGAAAATACTCTCGTCCATGAGTCGCAGCGAGCCCTTGCGGATGGTCTACATAAGGATCCTGTCGAAAAATTGAGACTGCTTTGTTTTAGCCGAGGATCCACTGGACTAATGGAGTTGTCAAGGTATGTTCCATTTGCTTTGCCATTGATCCCTTACCATCTCTTACAATATTTTACTTAACTTCCCGTAGGGTTTTCCGAAAATTGGATGATGGCGGAAACAAGGCTTTGAATTTGGAGGAATTCACAGAGGGTATTCACAAGACTGGCTTGCATGTCTCGAACGATGAGGCGAGGGAAATGTTTGATAGGTATGTTACGAATATCAATTTCTTTTTCTCCTCGACACCATCACGTGTTTTCTGATACACTGCTTTACGGTTCCACGATTTACGGGTTTAATTTCACAATCTTCACCTGGGGTAAGTCGTCTCTGTTTTCAGCAATGTTTCCATACTTCCACTGGGTAAGGTACTTTCTGGCCGCTGAAATTGCAGTTTTAATTCACTATGTTGCGGCACTGTTGTAAAACCATCACCTCAAAGTTGTTCTCTTGAGAGTTTTTCCACAAAGGCCTTATTCCGCCGACCACCACCAAAGAGAAATACTTTTGTTCCCTGATTCGCATTCAACTTTGAAAATTTGATTTTTCTTTCTAGCTTTGATGTTAACGGAAGCGGTTACGTTTATGTGGCTGAAATTTTAGAAAAACTTCGAGTTTGTTTAAAAAAAATTGTTTATTCTTTTATTTGTTCTTACAAGCCTTCTCTGTGTATTCTTAGCCACCAGTTCACAGAAGCCGCTTAGACATCATTGACAAGGCTTTCAATAAGATCGATACAGCCGACAAGGGAATCATAACGATTGCTGAACTAAAGAGTCACTACTCGGTGAAGGTTCATCCAAAGTACAAGAGCGGTGAAATGACTGAGAGCGAAATCTGGAAAGAGTTTCTCGAAAACTTTCAAGGGCCCGATGGCGATAACAATGATTCCGTAAGAATAAGCGAAAGTGCAACTAGAAACAAATTTTAGCATTGTTTTTCAAACATTATTTTTCCAGATCACAAGAGAGGAGTTTATCAACTTTTATACCAGCATGAGTGCGTCGATCGATAATGATACTTACTTCGACTTGCTATTGCGTCAGGCATATCGTTTGTAAACGAGTCAACCTTTTTGTAAACATGGCCAAGAAGATCTGTTTTCTCGTCGACAACAGTAGCATTTATTTAGTTTGCAATTCAATGTTTTAATGCTATTTCTCCATACATACTGGTATAATCTACTTACATAATTATTATAACGCATAACTTAAAATATACGGAGCTTGATAGAAATTTTGTGTGATTTTTATGACTTTGTTGAGTGAGAATAAGGCACAATGTTTATTGGGTAACTCTTTGCACGTTGCAGCTGGGATGAATTTGTTTCCTTAAAGCGACTTACACGGTAAAACGATGGAATTTGACCTCTTTCCTTGCCCGTGTTGAGGTAAGTAAGCCCGAATTTGTGGCAATTATCACTGATGTTGTTTTTTTTTCACAATTAGTATTTGTATTGTTTCTGCAAATGATAAAATATAACACCTGTATGCAATCATCAGCAGAGCAAGATTGAAGAACATACATTAATGTTCATACATTATCTAATGTATCAACAAAACAAATGGTCATACATTAATGAAAACCGACTGAAATTCATTTAGGTCTTTTATGGTTGAGCCTTTAAGACCCGATATCAATAGCATTCGACCTCTGAATCTTCGGCGGCCGTGTAAAATGCCTAAAAATTGATTTTTTTTTTTATTTTTATACCAGATATAGGTTTAATGGATAGTTCGCAGAGAAATGATCACGGCTGAGAAATGATCACCGTATATTCCTTAGACCTTTTAGATATTTGATCGAGACGCTGACATCAAGATCAAGATGCTGACATGCCGACATGCTGATTAAGCCAAGTCAGTTCGTTCATATGTAAACAGCTTTTAAGCTATAAAACCTTGAGATAGAGAGCTGAAATTCGATAGCTGAGCTGAAAGTTTGGCTCAAGATCAAGTTTGAAAATCAGTCGGAAATATAGGTATACGCCTACTTTATAGGTATACGCAGAAAACACGGTGTGCATCTCGTTTCTTCGAATGATTTATTAAAATAGAACGAAAAGAAACATTGCTCTTCTCGAAATATTAAATATAACATAAAATAAAGAGTGCAAGGTTTTATGTATAGCCCACATAGCACCATTGTAACACTTAAGGTGTTCTGCGTTGCCTTTTAGAAACTTTGGGTTCCTAGTAGCACTGTCTAGCTTAATGTAGAACTATTATAAGGTTTTGTGTTTTCTGTCAAACATGGCGCTAATTTATTTAGGGTTGCCACCACTCTCTTTTCTCTTAGGATATACGTTGGTTTGACTACTTGAAATTATTGACATGACAGACGCTAATTGAAATATATATTTTACAGGCTGTTTTTATCTTATCCATGAGTGCAGTTTATATCTTAACAGTTTTAAGCCCCAAGGAGGATACCTGTTAAACTTCTAGCTTTAAAGTTAGCATGTCAGTGAGCTGAAAAAATACTTGAAGTGCTGGACCAAGAATGCCTAAACCTAACTTATTTGACCAGCTAGAACATAGAAAAGTGAAAAATTTCAACAATTTACAATTCTACAAGCATTATAATCATGACTGGTCCCAATATAAGCAACGATACGCTGTGTCAGCTTTTTGATGAATGTTCATAGAAAAAACAGCATAAAAGCATGAATTATCTCTTGAAATCAAATTTTTGTGTATGATAGATTTCTCCAGCCTAATATGTAATCTAGTTAAAATTCATATCATCCTATAAGAAATGTAAATTTCTTATACATATTTAGATGTTTGCTTGAAATGTTCTCACAACATTTTCTGTCAATTACATTGTTTTTTATTGTATGACTTATGGCAACCCCCAAGTGCCATATGAGAGTGCAAAGTAGTACTTCGGATGTGTCAAACCTATAGTGTTAGAAAACAGGTGCAAGAAAGGTCTACAGAACGTTTATAGCACCACGTTTACGGAACCTTTGGTGCTAGCACTTTCAGTTTTATAATTTTGGTGCTGTATACGATTCTATGACCATTTTATAAGTAAATAAGCTGCGCACCAATGGTACGATAACGAAACCTTGCAAAACCATTAGTGCTACTGAAGAGCATTTTGAGTGTCTTATAAGTCCAAAACAGCCTTAGAACCAAAAAGCTTAATATGGGAAACTATTGGTTTTTATTAAAAGTAAAATTGGAGTTAAATTTCCAGCTATCTTTCTGGAGCTCGATTTCGTAAACATTCCACAGTTTTTATAGCCTCCGCCTCCGCACATAAATGCTCTGTAAGTCCTGATCCCACCAGCATGAACCTTGCCATTTCCACCAATGTCCGATTTGCCCACTCGGCAACTCCATTTTGTTGGGGTCTGTACTCAACCGTGCGTCATCTGTCTCTTGTCCCATGTTGTTGCAAATACTCATTTGCTAACTTGCTTAAGTATTCCCCACCATTGTCTCTTCGAAGGACCTTGATTTTTCTACCAGTCTCTAGTTCTGCCATTGCTCTAAACCGCTTAAAATACTCAAACGCTTTATCCTTTTGTAGGCGCATCTTCATCCTATGAATAAAACGTAATATACATATGTACCTCCTACAAGTTTCTATTTGCAAAAAAAATCTCCGGCTAGCTTTTAATTTTTCGATAATGTTCATCTTCGCGTTTCCCTTAACGATTAAAGTATTCGCGATTGGCAAACAGGAGTTATAGTGCCCATTTTCAAAACAAGAGGGCAAGAGGGATTGCTCTAACTATAGGGGTATATCTCTCTAAATTCTTTCGGGAAAAGTATATTCGCGAAGGTGTTGGAAGCGCGTTCCAGAGCTGAAATCGAGCCTTTGTTGCGGGAAGCGCAATAAGTATCTCGGGGTCTTTTTCACGAAAGATGGAAGGAGTGATACTGAGTTATCCTGTAGGATTGGCCAACCTGGAGTAATAGTAAAGAAACTGCGCGAGACGGTCATCAGGAAAGCTGAGCTTAGAGTGAAAGCAAAGATCTCAGCTTTTAATGCATTGTCCGTTCCAACCCTCATCTTTGGTCATGAAATTTGGGTAATGACCGAAAGAATTAGATCACGGGTACAAGCTGCCGAAACGAGATTTCTGAGGTGCGTTGCTGGTGTTACTCTAAATCTAAAGGATAGAGTGAGAAATGTTAGTATTCGTGGGAATATTAATGTTGAACAGCTATTTCTCCGAGTGGAACGATCAATTCTTCTATGGTTTGGACACGTTGTTCGCATGCTCCCGACAGACTTCCTAGACAGGTTATGTTAGCCCAGATGCTGGTGGTGGAAACGGGTGGTGGGATCAGGTAAAGAACATCTTCCAGAGCCGGCTGGGGATCGCGCCTGTGTCTCTTGAGCTGGTGGAGGAGGATTGGGAAGGGTGAAAGGACCATTTAGACACCCTTGCTCTGCGATTCTTCTAAGGATAAGCATTCACCGAAATTTATGATAGTGGGTCTGTGAAAACGTACTCTCTTCTACACTCAAAATATTCCCCTGGTGCTATTTATCAGAAATACTGATAGAATGTATCAGTTTTTCGGATAACTAGAATCTCCCAAGATTACTGATACATTGAATCAGGTATACCTGATAAATGTTACCAGTCAATTTTATCTTCTGGTATGGTTCACTGTATCAGGAACCTGATAGTATTAACCAGAAGTTTTATGATCCTGTTTTGGTTCATTGTATCAGAAGCCTGATAGTAGTTACCAGTAGATTTGTATTCTGGTATGGTGAACCGCATAAGTACTCCGAAAGAAATTACCAGTTATTCGCATGGCAACGAAAAATTATATTAATGTCACTTAAAAGCATCTATCGACCTGTTAATCGGTCTACAAGCCTGCTTAACTCATGTGCTATCACTATCAGTCAGCTTTGCCTGAAATATATATTAGAAGAAAAAAATGGCGATTTTATCATATTTCTTTCATTTTAAAAAAGAGAAATAAATCGATCAATGAAAGGAGAATAGGGCTAATTATTTAAAGACTCACCAACTCCGTTAATCTGAGTTTATGGACACTTCGATCTAGTGTGCGAATCTGTTTAACCTATCGTGAACTTGAGAAAAAACATTTATGAAAAAAAGGTTTTTGTATACACAAGCTATACCTACACTTACCAGTTTATTCTAAATATTGGGGTAAAAACGAATGCCTTATTTTTACTTAAACACTACTAAACGAAACACTCACCTCAAAAAACGCCCAAGCTCGTCGACAGAATCTAAGAAAATGCCTTGCACGGAATGGGCTAAGCAAAAATGCTTCTTTTTTATCTGAAATTCCTGGTAAAATGTATCTTACCAGTTTCTGATTCTATATATCAGTAGAGATGGTAAACTTTCGTTTAACACGAAATCTGATTCTATGTATCAGAAATCTGATAGTATTTATCAGAAAATCTCTTGGTAGAATGTATCAGAATATCAGAACCAGGGAATATTTTTGAGTGTACTCTATCAATAACGCGGGTGAGGATCAATGACAGTAATGTGCGGTTCATAGCCGCAGTAGGTAGCCGTTTTGGTCCGAAATTTGTACTCAGTTTAGTTCATAAAATAGTGGCATATTGATTATTTTTTTGTTTTGTGTGTGGAAAAGGGGGTGACACCTTTATTGCCGCACCGGCGCACCGGGTGCCTCCCATACCAGCTACGCCACTGATGCAGACACAGACCTTACACAGACTCCACTCCTTAACCTAGGTCTTAGATGGTACAAAAAGTAATTTAAAACTGCAAAACTTATTTTGATACAAAATTCTATATCTACAATATAACCATTGCTACCTAAACACAAACTTTGTTTCACAAAAGTTTTTCAACACACATTTTCATAAGAATTATGAAATTCAATTCACATCTCGATCAATCTCATTCTGTATTCAGTCTGCAATTAGTCTAACAACAACAACAACAACAACAACAAGAACAACAGAACGGAAACACGGAACCAGAAAAAATAAAATAAAACGATTCTATTGTTAATGAACAATGAAATAGACTCCCGAAAATCTTACCTAAGACCATTTTATCCCCATCTGCCAGCTTCACTCACAGTCCTCAACCTATCGCCTCACGCCATAATTTAAGCTCCCCCGCCTCCAAAAAAGTATTCACAATGCATAACAATGTGTATGTAAAGCATGTTTGTGTTATCCTTGTGTTTTGTGTAACAAACATTTACATAAGTAAATAAATTGAAATTTGTTTTGTAAATTTCCCATTTCGGGACATGATAGCTGCAAGCTTAGTACTATGACGTGGTGTCCGTCGGTCGTAGCGACTGTCAGTGGTGGGCGGCACCCGGTTGAAGGCGAAATTAAACAAACCGACGACCGTCGAAATTTGTAGAATTGCTAAATATTCTGTTTTTGTATTTGGCGTGTCGTGGGTCGGTGTGTGTGAAATGGGAGAAAAGACGAAGGTCCTGCGTGCCGTATAAATTAACAAACATTTTTGATAAATATGCAAACATTCAAGGATTTTCGCCAAACGTACTCAGGGTGAATTTTAATTTTTATTGAACAACGCCGTCGTCATTCGTCCTCATACTCTGTCCCCCTGGAGTGGTGGCATTATCTTAATTTGCAAGAGTCTTCATCTACACCTTTATATACTAAACGAGATGGTGCTCCCCTCTACATATTGTAATTCCGGCGCACGTTACACAGGACACGAAGCAGCCAACAACAATATTACCATTTAAGCTACCTGCCTATTTAGTTTAATGGCCGCAATTTAAGTTAATTACACTTAAGTTACGTGTTTTTGTTGTGTCCTCATTTGGATGGAATCGATGAGGGTAGTGTCTTATACTCTTATTGGACTAAGGTTTGACGGATAACATTTACCCCAGCACAATTGTGAGTTTCTAATTAGAAATGTCCTTTATATGCAGTTCACCCAATTAAGCAAATAATTGCGATTAGACTTTGCCGTCCGATTAGCTGAGGCTAAGAAAAGCAAATCAGTTAGCTTGGTTTACTTATCTACCAGTATGAACTATACTTGAATTTAACGAAGCACGGTTATGTCTCATCGGATTCAGGAAGATCGCAATTGCAATGGGTCTTATTGGGAGCAAGATATGATGGGAAGTTTTTCCTCGCACAACTGCTCTGATAAGTCAATCAAATTTGTTCGTTAACTGGTCCTGGCGGAATGTGGACCTTTGTCGCGAATGAGACATCTGAAATCTGCTTTGCCAGCTGATCTGCACGTTCGTTTTCATTGAATAAGACATTCCTGGAAGTCAGAAAAATTTGACTTCCAGAAACCTGAAATGTTCGCCAAGACGGGAAAGCTCGTTCCTGCCCCAGTTTGCCAAGCCAATGTTCCCGAGTTTATTAGCTTTGGTGGCGGCTTGGTAGTATAAAAAGACAGCAATGTTTTATATGTGCGTTGTTTCACGCATACCTTAGCTGCGTTCAGACCTCTTGGAAAGTCAGAATTATGGCAGGAAAACGCTGGCAAGAAGATTTATATTTGCGGTTATTCCGAACATCGTGCCCTTTAGAACGTGTTAAAGACACGCTCTAAGGCTTTAAGAATAAAGGAGATTAGACTTATCAGCCTGAAGTCGTGATCATGTTTGGTATAAGCATGATTTATACCAACGGAACGTCCTTTATATAGCTTGTCTCCAACAATAGGTTAAGTTTAGTATTATAGACAACTTCGAAAAATGTATGTACCTAAGTCAAGGAGCGTTGAAGTCCTGAGTTCTGTGCAGTATGACGGGCAACACTCCATATTCGTTAGGAGGCTAATAGCTGTTAATAAAGCAGGAATCGTTTTCCTCCGAAATTGTTGAAATAATATTGTTGCGTGATGCAGGTTGTATACTTATCCTGAGCTTCGTACTTACATCACCGCAACCGAGAAAGTGTGTGATTAATAGAAGTTTCTGCCCATCATTCATCCGACGCTCTTAGAGAGGAAGATTTGGAGTATAATCTACCTTGAACAGGATTTTGCTGAGCCTTTGACAGTAATTCATCTGAGCCTCCATCTTTATTAGAGGCCCTTATGGCTTCTTTTACAGACTTAGAAAGTACCTAAAAGGATGCCAGAAATGTGGTACATACGAAAAATCGCTGTATAGTCATCTTTCTTTCACCACAGTGTTTTTATTTTTTTTGTATTTAACTGGGCACGAGACTTTGTTTGCAGCGTACATTGCCTTTTCGAAACTCTACGTTTTCCTCCGGATAGTTCTTCTATTGCTACGGAGTTTGTTTCTGGCCATTGGTCCAATTTACCCTCTTGTGAAACAGATCATATTGTTTGCCTTGGTTATGGATGAAATGAGCCTCTATCCCAGGGCTCTTAGGGATAATGCCGACAAAAAGTCCACATTTTTCTCCCTTAGAAAAACCAGCAAATTATTGTCGAGCACATTTTGAGTGTATCTTATTAATCTGTATAACTTTCAGCATTATCCGTTAGTGAGTTCTTGTCGGCAATCATCGGGTCCTCCAACAGCTTGTCGGTTTCGAATATGTCCACATCGTCGTCGGACATAAGAGGGCTGCCTTGTTTGTCATGCCTTATGCGAAACAAAAGCTTGTGATCTGCCTTTTTAACATATATAGGAACGAAGCACTCGTTACTGATCAACAAAAGGAAAAGTATTGTGTTTCTGTATAGACCATAGACCATATAGTAAATTGTGTTTCTGTACAGACCTGTTATAATATTGGAACCATCAGGCTGTGGTGCTTGAAATATTAGGGTAGCCTTCCGCTTTCTTTTTTCATATTGGGCATGGGTTGGGTCAAAACTTTGCTTTAAAAATGCTGCAAGGGTATATTAAGTGTGATGTATAATTTGTAACGCAGTGAAATAATCACTGTAGACCCCTAAGACCTTTTAGAGATATGAATGGCCGTCTGTCCGTCCGTCCGTATGTAACCAACTTTTAGGCCTTAAATTTTAAGGTACAGAGCTGAAATTTTGTGGCTTGGCTGGAAGTCCATTGGACCAGATCAAGTTTGAAAATTAGCCGAATCCGCCCTCAGACACGCCTACTACAAGCCTGTATGTGCGACCATCTCTAATTTGAAAAAATACTTTTTCTGAATTTCAGCTATGTTAGGATAGTGCTAGCGTATTCATTTTTGGTATGTAACATTGCCTTGTAATTGTCTTTGAAGTGGCTAAAAAAATTTTAGCCTTTTCATTGACCACGCCCACTTTTTTAAGGTATTTTAGTTTAAATTGGCTGTTTTTCAAAAAATATATATGCAATTTGACTAAAAATTATATGACAAAAGTTGTAGATATTAGCATTTTTTAGCTTTGATGTAAAAGTTCTATGTGCTTCCGCCCACTTCTGTGGGCGTGGTGCTTAAAAAAGTGATTTTTTTAAGTTAAAAGAGCGGAGTTTTAGACCGAAATGTATGCAACCAACTAATATAAAGCATTCAACAATTATATATTTGTTTCCCGCCCACTTTTTGGAGGCGTGGCTGTTTTTTTTTTTGGTATGGTCGGGTATTTTGCAATCCGTCGTAGATGGACTGAAGCTTTTGCTTACGCACTGTTGCACTTTCCCACTTGTTTACCTTTGATTTACTTCAAAAAAGAATAAGAATAAGAATAAGAACTTCAAGCAGAATAAGCACAATTTTGAAATCAGAATTTTTTTTCGAAAAAGCTGAATTTTGTTAAGCAAAGATCACCCGCCATATCGCCTCACCTCCTCGGCGGAAATAAAGTCTTGAAGAGGTGCCTTTTGGTTTGTCATGATGTGCTCTCTCACCGTTTCCTAAATTTTGGCCTTGATCTTAACGCACGCCTTGGCTATGAATTTCCCATTAGCGGAAAGCTCAATCACTAAAGCAGGTATCTGAAGGTGATCTCTGCTTACCTCGGTACCCTAATGTTCACTTTTGGGCCCCACTGATCGCCGACGTTAACTTTCTGGCTGGCTAGCTACGGCAAGCTTAGTTTTCAAGCTTTGCAAGGTCAAGTTTCTCTTTCTGGTATTGGTTTGGTCTGGGTTTATTTAAGTTTGATCATATGAAATTTTATGTAGATTCTGAAGAATGAAAGAGATTGTTTGATCTTAACATTGAACACCGCAACGAGTATCTATCGTCCATCGATAACGTGCTTCAGAAATTAAAAAAAAGACTAGCCAGCCCGGCTACAATCTGCTAAGGCAATTCGTTCGATACCCCATCCCAATTGAACCCCATCCCTAACAAGCTCCAAAGCGCAAATCCGCCATATATCGAAAATGACAATCTCCTTCAGTAAAGGGGCACAGCAATCCCTTCTTAACAGCATTGTTGAAATTATATTGTCCAGATGAGTTTGCATGTGCTAAGTATACATTTTTATATCAAAAACAAGTGGAAAAGTGCAACAGTGCGTAAAAGCTTCAGTCCGTCTGCGACGGATTGCAAAATACCCAACCCTACCGAAAAGAAACCTGCCACGCCTCCAAAAAGTGGGCAGGATGTAAAAATATAACTGAAGAATGCTTAACGCTATTTGGTTGCATACATTTTGGACTAAAACCCCGTCATTTTAACAAAAAAAATCACTTTTTTCTAAACCACACCCACAAAAGTGGGCGGAGACATATAAAACGTAGGCAAAAAATATAGAAAATGCTAATATGTAGAACTTTTGTTACATAATTTTTTATCAAATTTCATGTATTTTATATTTGTCATTATAATACCAGTCATTTTAAATTGAAATTCCTTAAAAAGTGGGCGCGGTCAATGTAAACGCAAAACTTTTTTTGCTGCATCAAAGACAATTACAAAGCAGTTTCACATACTAAAAATCAGTGTGCTAGCACAATTTAAACATAGCTTAAGTGTAAAATAATTATTTTTTTTAAATTGGAGATGGTAACACATACAGGCCTGTAGTGGACGCGTCTGTGGGCGGATTCAACTAATTTTCAAACTTAATCTGGTCCGATGGACTTCCAAAGTGTGAAATTGGTTAAATTCGCCAACGGCCAAGCCCACTAATGGTTTCAATGTAAGACAACCTCTATTTAAAATTTTCTTTCAAAATGTCTTTTGCTGAAGTTAGACAAGAAACTCAAAGTAAGGTAGAAACTCAAATTTTGTTATAGAGCAATAATTGCCCGAAACCTTAAAGAAGCCGAAAATTGGACCGCCCACAGTAACGACAATGCCCACTTTTAACATGTAAGATCTTTAAAAACCCGATTTATCGGAAAGTTCACTCCAAATCGAAAAAAGTTCTTTGCCAAATAATAAAGATATTACTTTTTGATAAGTTTGCTCCATATAAAGTTTTATGCTCCGCCTACTTTTAGGGGGCGTTTTTACGAAAAAAAAAACGGTTTTTCCCGAAATGATTTTCGGTTTTAACGCATTGTGTCACGATTCTAGGGAAATTACAATTAATTGATTTTAATTTTTAGCCCAGGCACACTTTTAAGTGCGTGGCCTATACAATAAATATATGAATTCGGGACAAAAAACTTTAAGATTTGGTGTTGCACGGTAAGGGTCGGGTATATAGAAGTTTGTCACAGACGATCCTGACAGTTTTGATTCTTCATGCTATCCAGTAAAGTGGGCATGTCAGTGGGCGGATTTAAAAAATGTTTACTCCTGTACTGTTTCAGGGTCCAGAAAGAACAGTTATCAAATTTCAAGATCCTAGCTCAAAAATTAAGGCCTAAAAGCTACCGACACACAGATGGACGGAAAGACGGAGATGGCTTATTCGACTTACATGCTTTATGTTTCAAACTATGAATGGAACTGAATATAGCTTCTATCCTATGGCATGAGGTGTAAACACGACATCCAAAATGGTGGCAAAATCGCTGTTTTTTACTTTACAACTACTAGGAAAATAGGGACGTTTGTGCCTGCCCACCAGTCTCAAATAGGATTGGCGAGAACCTTAGATTGGTAGAAATGCACTGAAATAACAATTTAAAAGGTCTTTCCTTAGCCGGAAAAGGCATGAAGGCAAATGTTATGGAGATATTAGACAACATGTCCTGGCATGGATTTAATACTGCAATCCGATTGAATCTAGCAGACTAGCAGACAGTTAGTCAAAGTAATGTGTTGACCGAATGAAAAAGAAGCTACACGTATAAATGTGTTTGTATAATTGTTATGTTGGTGCGTTTAAACATTCCGCTGGACCTATATCAGAATCAACACAATGCATGTTAATTCATCCATGTGACTTCACTTTTGAATGATACAAACAGTGGCACTTGTACAACCGACCACAAAACCATTATCCCATCTTGCTGGAATCCAAACACGGACAATATTGACAGCAGCGTTATCCCTGGAAGCATGGCAGACACTCGATAACAAGTGACTGACCATGTTTAACAAGACACCGGAAATTCTTGCATCTCCACTACTTATCCATCGACTATACATGCCCCAGTGGTGTTCGCGCTCCACAATACCCTGCCCATGTTTAAACATCCTAAGCAAACAGCTCGCGTGTGCAAACAGCAAAGTTCGACGGCACAAAACCCAATTGTGTATAGGGTGACGTTGAATATACAATTTGGAGCAATCTTTGAAACTTTAATGACCGTATATATGGAGGAAATCAACACGCTTCGATTCGAAGCACCCTGTACTTCAAACAAACGACGAAAACTCCAATATTGGACACCGGTGGCTGGGTATTGTTTATTAATACCACCCACCGCGTGCCCCCGGCAATCGCTTTTAATGGATTTTAATTTCCAATAGCTCAAATAAATAAAACATTTTGCAAGACATAAGGTAACTATACCTACCTACCGTTGCCAGAGCCTACGTACCTATATTATGTATGTATGCCAGATTTGAGTAATGAACAAACGCCTTAGGTCACTCTTGCTTGATTCATAATTTCTGAACGTGAATGCCAAACGAGGCCCACGGACAAGGATGTTGTTTTTTATTTAAAGCAATAGGAAACGAATTTCAAATATACACATACATTAATCGAATTCCGTCCGGTCCGTTTCCCATGATTTGCATAATCCCTCGTTCTATTGTTATCATAATTCAACTGAGTTAATATTTAGATTAATTCCCAAGAAATAACACAATTATGTCATAAATAACTCGGCAACAGCAACGGCAAAGGCGAGGGCGAAAGCCCTTTCGGCCAACAGGACCCGAGCACACGGTCCTTCTCATTCATATTTTAAGAAAATTCTTGTCGAAAAATTCGTGCCGCTTATCTCGTGCAATTTATTACGCGGATCCTGCGGACGGGGTTGGGCTAAGTAATGTGAACTCGTTTAAGTGTATAAAAGTTTAATTACCACCATCAGCGGCCAAATGGAGGGTTTTGCGTTTCGCATTGTTGACGTCGTAGTCGTCGACGGCCTCAACGTAGCTTTTCATTCGTCCGTCATCGTTTTGAAAATGAAAAGCTAGGTAAATACAAATAAAATGTTTTATCCCGAAGTGCGTATATATCTGGAGAGGACCGTTAAGCCGTTGTAAATGGCCGAGATAAGAGTGGTATTCAAAAATTTAAGGACTAAATAAGTAAGTCTCAGCCGCACGTTTAATAAACATGCGCCTTGGAGTGAGGGACTAGAGATATTTGAAAGGCTTTTAATGGGTATCTTGTCACTGGGGCGGGGGTATTTTATAAACCGAAGCTTTATAGAGGAGGTCCTGTATGTATTATAGTGGAGTGTGATCTCAAGTAAAGATGTTTTTTTTTAATAGCGTTCACGAGGTAGCTAATTGCTTGCGGTGGTTATTATTCGCAAGTCCGCCAACCATTGGACATTATACTGTTTTCAAAAACCCCTTTGAGGGCTCGTTTTTGGGAAGAATCAATTTAGAATAAGACCAATTTGGTGAAAAAAAAAAAACAAATTCTGAAGCTATTTTATAATTGTGTACTACTTAGACAATTCCTTTACTATTGCTAATTCAAAAAGGGAGAAAGATGTCCTAGACGTCTACTCATTAGCTATCTCCTGCCTTGCATTATGTATGATTTCTTTTTTACACCGTACCTATACTGAATTTTGTAGATTGTAGACTGTTGAGAGCAGGTGGTATACTAAATCCTAGATCGCTGCGGCCACAAGTCGGCCTATTGTGATGTCCTCCATTTATAGCTCATCCATGATGCCACAGTTTGTTATGAAGGCTGCTAGCTCTTTGGGTGAGCTGGCAACTATGTCCGCTGCTTCGAGATAAAATTTACCTAGATAACGTTGACGTGTTTTGACAATACAGTTGAAACAGCAGTCACATAATATTTGTTCTGCTGTTTCTGCGTCTTCGTTGCGTGGTCTGCAGATGTTGTTCTGTATTATGCGAATCTGTCGAATCTGACTTCTACTTAGTTGTAGTAGTTGTTTCGTTCTTTTTTGGAAGCAGTTTGGCATGAAACTTTTAGCTTGCCTGTTTCCTTCGGTAGCCCTCCAGAAATGGAGATTTTTTCCTCCATCAGCCAGGTTTTTATACTACTTTTTATAGTATTAATTGGTAGCCCGCAGAATGGCCTTGGCATCATGAATTGAGATGCGGGTCCTTTCCTGGTTGGACACATAGCCACTGTGTCCTGGTACCCAAATCAGGTGAACCTTGTTTGTGGTAGCCAGTATTTGCAAGATTTGAAAGCAATCCCAGACTAGTTTTGATGTAATTTCAAAGGCGTCAATCAAAAGCAGAGCTGCCCTGCTATCAGAGAGTATGTAAATATTCTTATATGTTATCGCTTTATTTAGATTCTCTCGGATGCAGAGTTCTATTGCGTATTTTTCGGCCTGAAATACGGACCAGCTTATATCCATACTAGCGAATAGTGATGTTTTAGTGCCTGGACCGTATACTCCGGCTCCAACTCCTTCATTCGTTTTAGACCCGTCTGTGTACCATACAAGTGAGTCGTTGGCAAATATTGGTTTATTCTGTTCCCAATTTAGACGGTCTGGGAATGTAACCCTGAAGTTGCGCTGGAAGTTGTAATGTGGTACACAATTGTCTGTTAAATGTATTCCAAGTCATTCATTTAGTCTGAATTCTTGTAGGATGCCAGTGTGAACTATTGTGGAATTTGATTCATCTTCTGTGATGAGCAAATAGGCGTTAACCAAGCTTCTTTCATGAGTTCAAGATGAAGTGGTGGGATGTTAAGGGCGACTTCAAGTTCAGCTGTTGGTGCAGTTTTCATTGCCCAAGTTGCACAGACACAAGCTAGTCTCTGTAGTTTGTTGAGTTTGACTTGCGGCTGCATACGTGATGATAGGTCTTGTTATTGCCGTGTACATCCACAATGTCATTTTAAGGTTTAAGTCTCCAGTTTTTACCAAGTAGACTTTTGCTGGTCCATAGGGATAACCTGGCCTTGTCAATAGTTTTGGTAAGATGAGAGTTCCATGTAAGTTTTTCAACTAGTGTGATTCCTAGATATTTGACTTCTGATGAGAACTCTATTATTTCGCCGAAGAGTGCAGCATTTCTGAGTCTTTCTCGCTTTCTTCTCTTGGTGAAAGCCACTATGGTGCTTTTTTTGAGGTTGACTTTGAGGCCAACTTTTGTGCACCATTCAGCAATTAGGTTTAGAGCCCTCTGAAGGCGATTCCAGATTGTGTCCTTGAATTTGCCTCTGATTAGGCTAGCTATGTCATCTGAATATCCTTGGACATAGAAACCGTCATTATTGAGAATTGTCAGCAGTTCGTTTACCACGATGGACCATAGTAGGGGTGAGAGTACTCCTCCCTGGGGGCATCCTTTGGTAGCTATCATGCTGTGTTTGGCGCTGCCCATTAAGGTTTTTACTGTTTTGGCCTCCAGCATGCATTTTATCCACTTACATGTAGTGCGTCAATTACCATTTTTTGGATGCCTCTATATATCTGCGAGGATTCTGTATTCTTCCTCGATATAGAAGGAGCATTTGATATCAACCAACCGCCACTTCTTTGTTTCTGAGAGTTTTTTCAATTCTGTATACTGAATACAGAAACTCTCATAAAAACATTTCTGAGGTATGTTTACGACTGGCCAGTGGCCATCACTGCTTCTGGTGCGTGACGTCTGAATAAATTGTGTGTGAAGACATATCTGTCGAATCATATAGTTGTACCTATTGGTTTGAGTTTGAGTAACCTGCGTTTTCGTTCATTAAGCTCTTATCATCCCAGTCCATCTTAACGGTACAAAAACATGGACGTTGTTCAAAGCATATGAGGACGTTCAGGCTACTTCTGGAAGGAAATACTTTCGGAGATTTTCGATGCAGTCTGCATAGACGGAGTTGAGGAGGAGGAGAAGAAACATTGAATTGTAAAGACTGTAAGGCCAGGGCCGTGTCCGAATATTCGCCCAAACTATTCAACTGGATTTCAGTTTATAAAGTTCTGAAAAGTACGAACACAGTTGGCGCGAACATGGTTGACTGAACCATTAGATCATTCCATAAAAATTCCACAGTTTTTTTTTTGTCGCCTCATATAGTTTGACAAAGTTTGTCTTTCACGAAAATATCCTCAACGCCATCGATGTTTGAGAAAAATCTTTCTTTTTTTGCGTGCAAACCTCGTCCCCTTAAATCGCGTTTGTATTTAAATATTAGGGATAAGGGAAAGTAAAAGGGTCAATTGGCGAGCTGCCTACCGCCGCCGCATGCGTCGGTCGCTCGGTCGTCTACAGTTGAAATGCAAGGACCGCTCACTCAGCGGGGTTGGGGTCATAATTCTGAATGGACCAAAATTCTGTATGCAAAATTCTGTATTTCAAAATTCTGTTTTTTTAAATTCTGTTTTTCCAAAATTCTGTTTTTTAATATTCTGTTTTTCCAAAATTCTGGATTTTAAAATTCTGTTTTTTCAAAATTCTGTTTTGTAAAATTCTGTGCATAATTTACAGAATTTGATAATGTAAGAAAGTGCGCACTTTTTTACATTATCAAATTCTTTTTGACAGAATTTTTTTTACAGAAAGTAGCATTTCCAGAATTTCGGGAAACAGAATTTTGGAAAAACAGAATTTTAGAAAACAGAATATTGGAAAAACAGAATTTTAGATAAACAGAATTTCGGAAAAGAGAATATTGACAATACAGAATTTTTAAGATATCTCCAGAATTTTGTTATACAGAATTTTGGAAAACAGAATAACGCCCCGCTACCCACTCAGCGTACCTATGTGTGTGTCGGTACTACCGACTCGGTAGTGAGTAGAAATTTTTTTTTGTGAAGCAGGCCTTGTTTACCCAGGGTTGCATCACAACATACCTTTTATAAACTACACATACAACTAATTATTTTGCTCTAAAAAAATAAACAAATTATAATTTTAAGGTAACTTTAAGGTATAACCCTAAGGTAAATCATATCAATGAAGAAAGATAGATTTTGTTTTTATTCATTTTTAAAAGCTTTAAAGAAGAAAAGCCCTGTTTGTTTTTTTAATTCTTGAAATAAAGAAATTAATTGAAATGATTATGTTATTTTGCTTTTTAATTCTTTTTACCAACTATTCGGTATTCGGCCGAATAGTAACTCAATATTCGGTATTCGGCCGAATAGCAAAATATAGGCCGAATACCGAATAGTAACCGAATATTCGCTTCAACACTAATCAGAATGTAACATGGACGCTGGCCGCAACGCTCCGAACTTGAAGGCCGTTTCACATTCAGTGCGAGAGCGTCAAACCAGAGCGGCAGCGACACTGAGAGACCAAGAGAAATTGTTTGTTAACACACAATGAAAGCGAGACACCGCGATGGCTGTGACAAAACTAAACAAATTTCTTAAATTTGTCGACTTTTTGCAATGCATGGTTTATATTTATTTCACAACAAGTAAAAGTTTCGAGAAAAAACACGTCCATTCAACAGCGCGTCATAAGTCACAAAAGCGATTGACAGAATAATCGTCGACCTCGGCGGGGGTTTTTCAATTTTTCGAAAAGGTCGGCGTGCGACACAGCGGTGTGCGACACCCCATACATTGTTATGGATTGAAATTCCTTTTACAGCTCGCCCGAGACCCTCGCTTGCTCTCTCGCTCTTGATGTGAAACAGGCATGAGAGATGAGACTCTTAAAATCCAGCTCGCTGGGCTTGGGACGTCACTGTAGAGTAGCACTGAGACTCGGGTAAACCTTAGGGAACCGTGTGACGAAAGTCGTCACACGGTCTTGCGCATGACCGTAGCCACTGTCACGTTAGACAAGAGTTTTTTTTTTAATTCCGGAGAGTTGTGTTAAATAGGTTCAATAAGATGTTTGTAATACGGTAACAATAATGGCATACACGCAAGACCGGAACATGATCGAGACGGATTTGTGAGTCAAACAAGCCCACACATTTGTCCCACATATTTTGAAGGGCTTTAAATTACAAGGTAGGAATTCCCGAAGTAGTATGTAGGGTAAGATTTATTCGCAGGAAAAATTGATGGAAATTAGTTGCAAGAAGTTGAAACTATGAATGTCAATTTGCATGCTAAAGCCAAAAATATTACATCGGAAAATATTTTACATCCAAAATATAATATGTCCGAACTGCGCACCAGTGCCTGCCTTGGAAAGTGCAACAATTAAGTCATTAGTTTTCACACAAAATTTTAGTCACGGTTTTTAGGTGTATTTTTTAGGCAGCAAAAATGTGTGGCCCGGGACGGCACTTAACCTTAATCGCGCCCCTGGATCTTCCGATCCCAAGGTAGGTCCCCAAGATATTCTTTATCTGATCCCACCACCTCTTTCTTGGTCTACCAGGGGTCATTACTCAAATTTTATGACCATAGATGAGGGTTGGAACGAACACTAAATTAAGAACTGAGATTTTTGCTTTCACTCCAAGGCCAAGCATATAGTTTACATGATTAGTAGCCGGGACAGTTCTTCTCTCTGATGGCTTTTGAACTTCTCTCTAAAGACTAATTGATGTTTTAAGCCACGCAGATCTTTTCTGATTGCCATCCGCCACATTGAGCCGCTTCACTCCACAAACATTTCTTGCATTTCTCTTCATCTTTTAAGGTATTTTTTATAAAAGTGCCATTACTTTACTTTAAAATGTAGAGTATAAGTATCTTTTCTTAGAATGAGAATTTTTATTTGATCCCGGAACATTTTTTAGATCCCGTATGTTTGCTTTAATACGATCAGTCCCTTGACGCATTAAAACAATATGACAACCCTAGATCATACCCACATTGCTCTGACATCAGAGCTTCTGCAAGTTTAAATTGAGGAACAGAAATTTGCCGAATTTTAGTAGAACGCGAGGACGAAAAATAAAAGCAAATAAACAAATTAACCACAACCACCTTATTAACGGATACCATGCTGTCGATTCTTTTAGATGGCATAATACGAAATATCAATATGCTTACATGATATTTAAACCTTATGTTCTTTTAAACATTGTATCTCCATAAACTTGGCATCGAATTCCTGAATTGCCATATCCAATCCTGCACTGCGGTGCACGAATAAGTAGAATTCGATCGTTGGTTTATCCCCCCATAGGCAGAATTTCATTTCCCTTTGCCAACATTAAGTAGGCACCACTTACAGATTTCCTTTTTTGACAAGAAACAAAAAGAACAAAAAAAGACCCGCAAAACCATTGAAAAGAAGACATTTTTCACCAATGATATGAACATCAGGAAACAACCTGACTATAACCCAGCAATTCACATTTCGTCCGAAAATCTTATCACAAAAGCTTTCATTACATCAAAGACGTCGTCGGTAGTCTCTCCTCAAAGGACATCTCCGACATCATGCTCACATAACTAGGCTATAAAAAGTAGAAAATCATAAATATATCTGAGGAAAAGTATATTTTTCGCCACCCAAAAACAAAACAAAAACGGGAATAACAAGTCAGTCAGTCGGTCCATTAAACGAAGTCGTTCATTTTCGAGCAAATAAGCAGAAAACTCGCTGCCAAAAATTACTTTTGTGATTCGCAGCAGAAGGAAGGGGCTACCCAGAAAGTCATAGCAAAGACCAAGAAGCGCACAATGTCTATATCTTTCTGTGTCATCAAAAAATAGTTGGTTGCTGGCCAAATGGAGGCTTGATTCTACCCAAACTTCTATTTGTGTAGAAATGTGCTCATTATTCTGCAATTTCAAAAGTTATTGTGAATGAAGATTGGAGCGCTTTAAGAAGTCGTCTGATATGATTGTGCCTCGGTGAAGGGTGTATTTAGTGCGGATGATGCCACACCGCCAGCCTGCGGTCATACGTACTTATTAAAACTTCGAGAGAGTATATTGTCGGTTGCCAAAAATCTTCAAGTGGGCTGAGAAACGGACTCGAAGGAGGCTGGTATTAGAGTTGTATATATTTTTATTAAGTTTTTTACTCGGAAAATTTATAAGTTGCGTTCTTTTGTCACTCTTACGTTTGAATACAGGATGGTTCAGTGTATTCCTATAAGATATTCAAAATTCACCCTTGTTAGTGGGATCTTTCGTTACTGAACTCAAAGCCACTTGTATTATTTGTTATGTCATGTCAGACGTGGTCCTCTTTAGAGCTCCCGGAGGGTTACTATACACTGACTGATTACTCAAGCCTTAATTTCCCATTCTATTAGTTAAAAATCACAGCCAAAGCCACACTATTTTTTCCGCTTGAAAATGGCTATCCTGTTGCCTGTATTAAATGTGAGTTTTTTCGGTACACACACCGAGGGTTGATTTCACCAAGGACGTTGAAAGTACAACTTTAAAGTCAGTGGTTTTGTTTCTATTTATGTTGTTTATGTCGCGTCTGCATGGGCCCGTGCAGGGGCACTCATCTATGGAGTCAGGAAGAGTAGAGTGCCCGTGAGTCCAAGGCTTTGAAGTGTGGCAGAACATTATGCGCATGTCACTTGGGATACCGAACTGCCGCGCCGAGGCAATCTCTTCTTTTAAACTGTTGAAGCTTTTCTGTCGATGTAGATTTGTGGATGTCAATTAATGTGCAACCCCCGCACAATTATTGGACATAGTAAAATATTGGACGTAAGTAAAAGCACCTTAAGGCCCACATGAGCTTGTGGACCGATGCCAGACCTCTTAATCGAGTTCTCTAATCTGTATGTCTTGTTAAAAATTACCTAACTGAAATAAGTTAAAATTATGTCCTGTTCCATTTTAGATCCTATGTTAAGAAACATCTTTCTGCTGAAACTGAGGCGATAAAGCCTAGCCAAAACTTTATTGATCATCTCTAAGACAATCAGTGTATCCTTTGGCGACATAGGGGGAGAAATGACCACTTCTTGAAACGTTTGGCAGCGTTCTAGCCAAATGTTGAGCACTTATATAGCGCTGGCTGGTGCAAGTTATTCAACTACGGGAAACAATTCTGTCTTCTAGTTTTTCCTTCTGCCTAACGTTTTTCGTTTCGTCCTTTTCTTGGTGGAGTTTCGATCAATTATTATAAAAAGTTGAATAAAAGGAAAACTGTAATGAAAATTTTGAAAACATATTTAAGTGTAATTCATGTCCCAGACAGTAAAGCAACTTAATTTTCATGTCGGAACAAACATTTATTGAATGTGACTCAAACATCTGTTAGCAAAAGTCTAGTCTATTACTTTTCTCAAGATACCAACTCTAATTGACGCGATTTCCATGCAGAAAACAACAAACGAAGCTAACAACATTAAGCCACAAAAATAATATACAGCCTTGAGCTCATGTTGACCAATTGTTACCTGCAATTCTCGTTTTGCCTTGAGGTATGAAAAGTCCAATAAGCCATTGATCCATGCGTCGACTAGTCCCACACTTTTTATCCTTTTAATGAGAATATTCACCCGGTCAACGAAGAACGAATGCTTTGCAAAAAAAATGCAGGAATTCTGGTTCAAGAACGATTCCTTCAACATCGATAGCAGACCAAATTTTCGGCGCTTGTCTAGAAAATATAATATGCCTTCGATTGGAGCAACCGTAACGAGTCTCTTGTGGTGATTAGCCTCAACATATTGATAAAGGTCTAAGCTGTTGTCCACAATGATTGTCTTAAGTCCAGTATCCATGAACAGTGAAGTCTCGGCAAGTGCCTTGTATGGAGTGACTCCCAGAACACACGTATAATCGAGCTGTACAATCTCACGCAGAGTCGTCGGAGTTGTTCGGAACAGATTGTTTCGCATAAAATGATAGATAATAGCGGCGTACACTGTTCGTATGACTAGGGTAAAAAGCGTCCAAGTAACAACGAAAATCCTCCATGAACTGCGAGTTGCTTCGAACGAGGGCAAGCCTAGCGTGCATGCAACAAAGTTGAGGCAAACTGTTTCACACTGTTCCATTGGCAGACGATATTTCCCCATCAGCTTAGGAATGCAAAAAATCATGGTCAAGGTTCCGAAAAATGCTACGAGTAAGGCCATCGATGCTTCTATTTGAAAGGGAAACCAAAGAGCTTGAATCGGTGAGTAGTACGAAGAACTTGTGATGAAAAATGCACCATTCGCAACCTGGTAGTGAAACAACGATGGAGTCAGTACTTCAGCTCGAGCCGGACTATACCAAAAATTGCCTATGCTTAGGTCAGCCTCCTTTGTATTGAGCTAAAGAAAATAACTGAAAAAAATGCTTATTGAAAAAAAATAAAGATTTCTCTACCATTCGAATAGCTCCTGTGGTCTTGTTGCCAGAAATGATGCCTCTATGTTCCTTGTTTGGTGGTTCAACTATTTCTATGCGAAAGTTCATAAGCTCACTCAGCTGTGTGACAAGTTTGCCCTCAAAACCACCAATATAATTGCTTCCAGTCTTAGAAAGGTCAAACATGATATATGGTGCGGTATTCCAAGTTGCAACACGTACGGGACAATTAAACATATTGAGAAGTTTTGGTGGAAAAAAGTTTTCGCTTTCCATAATGCCGTCTTGAAAGCGGTTTATCTCAATGGGGACAACCTTTCTACAGTGTAGCTTGGTAAAAGGAAAGTACGTGTAAATAATTATTAGGCCGGAGGAAATCTCTGCCTGAATGTTGACATTAACTATGTAGTTGTCCCAAAAATATTCAAACATTTTCTGGATCTCTTCATCAAGTTGTTTATCCTGACTGTATAGAAAAACGTGATAGTACTCATTAACGTCATAGTTTCGCACCTTTGAAGCAAGATCGATTTTCCTAAGGACAAAAGATAGTCAGAATTTGAATAATTGTCTCGGCAGAAATGTACTTACAAAAAAGATTCCAAAGAGTCGACCAAAATAAGATTATACAATCTGTCACCAGGTAGCGCTGGACCTTCCTCAACACTATTAATGAAAATCTGTGTCTTAATGTCATTTAAATGGGAAAAGAAATCCAGAAGAAGATCACTAAAGAAATGCATTGTGGCACTACGTTCTTCACAGGACAAAATGAGTACGAAGAATGAGCTTTGCTTTCTGTAGAAGTTTTCAACAATGTGAACTAATGAACCCGCGACTTGGTGCTGAGCGTCGTCATAAAGTTTGAACTTTGTGAGTTGGGCTTGCGAATGCATGCAATGCAGCGCGATCAAAAGTAGAAGTTTCATTTATGTCCTGAAAATGAACAATGCGGACGTACTTCCTTGTAAAATGTATTTATGGATTTAAGGTTCGGCGGGTAAAGCTTATAATCATACCGGTTTTTTTTAACAAAAAACGCTAAACCCAATTATCGGTACTTGTCAATAATTGCCCTTTTCAACAATTGTTGAATATGGTTAGTTAAGAAGTTGGCCAATTAACTTCTTAGTGTCCCAATTGTTTTTTTATAATGAGAGAACGGAAACAAAAATATCTTACTCCCGCTAATGACAACATGATTTATAGTAGGTACTCAAGCCTAGAAAATTGTGTTACAATAATTGTGTGTGCTCTTCGAAAATGATAATTATGGACGTCACAAGCCAAATAGTCCTAATACACGAATCCCCCCTTACATAAGAAAGCGCTATTTATACAAGTATGTCACACCTATAGTCACACCTATAACGACACAACTTGATTATTTCATTTTACTAAAAAAACTGATTTCGTTTATTTTTTTCGTAAGGCAAAACGCTGTATTGCACGTATAGAACAACCATGTCTAAAGCGAAAACTAAAAACTAATTTCGAATAAATAGTTTGAAAAGTGCTGTTTTGACGTATTTTAGCAAATCTTCGCAAAGAATCATAAAAAAAAATGTTGTCTCCAGCACGACTATAGCCGATACTAGGCCAAATGATTTGAAAAAAAAAAATCACAAGTATAAAGAATTACATAAAATTTTCGGGAATAAGCCGATTCGACAGCTATATGAAATCAGGCCCCAATAAAAAATGGCCCAAACTGAAAATGGGAAATTAGCCCCAAAAATTTACGTGATCGGCAACAACAGCGAAAAATTGTCAAATTGGGGCCATATTTCATTTTTTGGACGATTTTACATTTTCAAAATTGGGGCAATTTTTCATAATGAAACACTGTTCGATTTCCGGTATTTTAAGTTCGGAAACCATACATTTGTTGGGTGGTAAGATGGCTATAAGGTGGCTATAGATAAGAGACTCCGGGTATCTCTTCGACTCATACGACCATTCAAAAAACCGGAGATCAAACAGTGTTTGGGTGATTCTTAAAAAATAAGACAACGGAAGTCTTTTCGACTCATACGCCCTGGTCGGCCTTCGGCCTTGAATTTGCTTTTAAGACGGCATTTTTATCACCGAGGCGTAAGATCGATCGCCACGCAAGAGAGCTCCAGCAAGAGAGTTCTATAAGAACATGCCGGATGCTACCCGGACTCTGAAAGCCTTTGGAGTTATTCTGGAGGCGCATATCGCTAAACGTAAATGGGCATCAGAGAAAATATTGTCGCAAGGTCGCGCTCATAAGCGACAGAGATCGGAGGAAGATACCCATTCGGTATCTAAGCGTCTTAAGGTGAAGAAGACGCCCCACCATCACCGCCCTAAGACGTCCTCCGTCACACCTCACAAGCCTTTCAGCGATTGTAGTTGCTGTGATTGATCATTGCGACCTGAACGGGTCAATCACTCCCAAAAGGTTAGGTGGAAGGTGGAACATGGTCAAATTGAAGCTTTCCAGCTACTTTTTGACGTTCATGCGGGAACACCCCGGACCATGATGGTCCGACCATCGATGGCGGTTGGCATCAAGGCCATCTAAAGCTTATGGCGTGCGAGGATTTGAGATATTGTGATCTCTACAAGCTTGCGATAAACAAGCTTGGCAAGTTGCCTCCTCACCCCCTGGAAACGGACGAGTTAGAGACTGGCAACTTGCCTCCTCACCCCCTAGTATCGTTGTCTGTATTATCGCAACCCGGAACTGCAGTCACCTTTGGTAATTTAGACGACGACGTCGCCGCACTGCGGCTTCTACCCAGTCCGAAGCCTCTGTTTCTGACATTTCGTCAGAAAGTATGTTCTCTTCATCAGGAAATACAATATCCTACATATCGACCCGCCCTCATTCAAAGGGCACCAGCATGAATTTCTCCGAAGAAGCTTAATATCTGAGTCTCATCCTCGATAGAAAGTTCAGCTGGAAATCGAATGTACATGAAAGTGCCCGGAAAGCTACGATCACACTCTTTGCAAAAAAAAACCACCGGCAACAAGTGGGGACTTCAACCCCGAGCCACCCACTGGCTATATATCTCGGTCGCCAGACTGACACTGACGTACGGAATGGCTGTCTGGTGGACCGCTTTGAATAAATCGGTAAACCGCGACAAGCTAAGCAAGGTTCAAAGCTCAGCTTTGTTGTATAAGCGAAGCGCTTAGCACCACTGCCTCAGCAGCACTAAACACCCTGTTGCGTCTGATTCCCCTTGATATTTTCAACAGACAAACAGCTGCTATCACGGTTACTCGCCACCTCTGAGTGGACCGATAGTGAGATAGGTCACTCCGCTGTTCTAAACACATTCCGATCCCCTTTTAGAAACATAGACTTCAATATCTCAGTTACAATTTAACAAGAACTTCCAGACAACTATCCCCCCAAGGTCTTCTTGGGATGACTGTGTGCCTCTGGAATGCGAATCGGTTCACTTCTACACGGATGGATCAAAGACAAATGATGGGGCGGGTGGGGGTGTAATCTCAGAAAAACTAAATCTTATGGCGTATTCTTTTCAACACCGATTCGTGAGACTGGTGTGGAATACAGCAAAAAAAAATTCTTTTCTCGTACACCTGAAAAGAATCGTGCTCATGTAAATGTTCTTTTGAACTCCGAATTAGTTCGGTGTCGACACCGAATTCAAAATTACGTCACCGTCGTATTTGACGGTGGAGGCTGGGTGTAGCTTTGATTGTGCATGTGTGACGTTTCGACTAAATTTCATTCGTGATTATTTACAACACGACGAAATTGTATGAAATCGTTAAAAACTCAAATTCAGAGCTTTAAAAATTCATTTTAAGTAAAAAGTGCCAAAAACTGACGCCAACAAAATCACGCTACGAAATGAAAAAAAGTAAACAAATTGAAGTCACACCGAGTATTATTTGACAGCTCGGTGTTCAAAAGAATACACCATTAGTTTTTTTTTTTTTTCGGGGGTAGGTAAAAACCTTCATAGGCACTATGAGAATCGAACGCGCGTGCTCATAGTAGTGTGAGATTCTTACTCACTAAAAAACCTCCCAATCTTTGTAAGACTACGACTAAGTTTCCTTAACAAGTAGTTCATGCTTCTGTATAGTAATCGCGTTTGGCAGGCTACCTTCCAACGAAAGCACCTGCAATACCGTCATTATGTGCGGTTTCCTCTTACGACGCTAGATCCAACGGTCTTGTTCGTTGTAGTCGGCGTGCAAGATTTGTCTGATCCAGAGTTCGGGTTATTTCGTCGTTGCAATGGCCGTGAAGGCGAGTGTGAAGTTTGCGAGCAAAGTTTCTTACTTCGTCGGTCACGGTTGCGATGCCTAGATCTCGATGTAAATCGCTATTTCTTATATACCATGGAGCATTTACGATTGCTCTTAGTGTCTTATTCTGAAAAGTTTCTAAAATAGATATGTTGCTTGGTTTGGTACAACCCCAAAGTTGTATACCGTACGTCCAAGATGGTTTTAGCACTTGCTTATACAATAGCAGTTTGTTATATACGCTTAGTTTCGAATAACGTCCGATAAGCCAATTCAGTTCTCGTAGCTTGATTTCAAGTTCATCGCGTTTCTTTTTAACGTGTGGCTTCCACTTAAGTTTTGCGTCTAGGGTCATGCCTAAATGTTTCGCCTCGTTTGCGTACGGAATTTGTACCGAGTTTATAAATAGAGGTAAGTTGATTACCCTCTTGTAAGTAAAATTTACATGCGTTGATTTTGTCTCATTTAGGAGGATTCGCCAGGCCTTTGTCCATTCGCATATTTTATTCAAAGCGCGTTGGAGTTTTCCCGTTGATAGTTCGACTGTATTATCCGTAGCGAGGATAGCCGTGTCGTCAGCGAACGTGGCTACAGTCGTTGTCTCTACTTGAGGTACATCTCTTGTAAAAAGTAAAAACAGTGTTGGACCGAGGACGCTACCTTGTGGAACGCCGGCTTGAATTTCTTTGTATTCGCTCCCGTATCTCACTCGAAATAGTCTGTTGTCAAGATAAGACTCTAAGAGTTCATACATTTTTTCCGGCAAAACTTTCCGTAGCTTATATTTAAGGCCATCGTGCCAAACTTTATCAAAGGCTTGGGATACGTCAAGAAAAGCGGTAGAACATATCATTTTCGCTTCTAAGGCTTTCTCAATTTCATTAGTTATTTGATAGACTTGGTCAATTGTTGAATGTTTGACCCTAAAGCCGAATTGGTGATCCGGAATCAATCGTCTTTCTTCTTGGTTGCAGTCGTTTGAGCATAAGTTTCTCGAAGACTTTAGATATAATCGGCAGAAGTAAAATCGGCCTATATGATTTTTTGTCGTTCGGGCATTTCCCTGGTTTCGGAACCATTATTACCTCTGCGACTTTCCATTGCCGTGGAAGGTATGAAATTCTCATTGATGCGTTTATGATGTAGAGAAGCTTGACTAACGCTCTTTTCGGTAGCTCCTTCGAAATTTCCCCAGTAATTAGGTCGTAGCCTGGAGCTTTGTTATTCTTCAAATTTCGGATTGTTTGACGAAGTTCAGACTGTGTCACGGTTTTCATTCGATAACTGTCTAGTTCCGCATTACGATACACATCGTCAACCAATGGCTCCCCGTCAAACAGTTTGAATGTTTCTTCTAGATGTTCTGCAAATACATCTGCTTTCTCTTTGTCGCCCTTTACCCATTCACCGTTATCTTTTCCTATTGGCGCCGAGTGTACTACGGGCTTTTTAATGGACTTCACGGCTTTCCAAAGTGAATAGTTTGACCCTCTATCGGCAGTCAAGTTTTCGAGGTAGTTGGTAGTCTCGCGACTTTTAAAATCTTGAAGTAAGTGCTTTAATTTGTTAGATAGCCCATTCAGAATGGTTTTATCAGGAGGAGCTCGAGACAAATCAATCAATCAATTCAATTTATTTTATTTAATTCCAAGCAATTTAAAAACTAATTAACAATTGTCTTATATTAAAAATAGAGCGGAAGCAAATAATAATGTTAATTCCGTAACTCTGGGAGTTAGTGTGGAATGACATCTGAATTCTAGATTTCAATTCAAATAAAAATTTTAACATCTGATGTGGGGTGACATACGATGCTAATGTTAATAAAATCAAAAATTAATTTGTGTACATAATATCTTCAAAAAAGTATTTAGGAGAGAGAACAAAAAAGTAATTCAAAAGGCTAAGATAATATTAAAAATTAATTAGAAGTATAAAAAAAAACTGACAAAACAATAAAATAACAGACTTAGCTTGTGCTGGTGATCAAGTCATACACCTCAACATTGATTCTATTGTATTATATTCGAATTCGAATGAAAATAACCAGTGCTTGACTCTATTAAGAAAAGATGGAGAGTTATCAATTGTCCTGATGAAAGATGGAAGCTTGTTAAACATTTTAGGGGCTGTAATGGTGTAGAAGTTTGAAAAGTGAGTTGTGTTGGCAAAAGGAACGATGGCAAGATGCATGTTGTTTACACGTAGATTGTAGAGTTGAGAATTTCTGCAAGGCATGTTGCCACTACGCTTGAAAAATTCCCTTAGCACTTTGAAAATGTAAAGGTGTCTTATGGGTAAGATGCGCAATTCTCTAAAAAGTGGCCAGCTAGGGGTAAGACGACTACGATTAGTAATAATCCTTATTAAGTGCTTTTGAGCAATTAATAATGATTCAACTGACGTAAAATACGAACCGCCCCAACTGGTTATGCCATATTGCAATTTAGAGTGGGAAAGACCATAGTATACTGACTTTAGAACTTGTTTGGAGCAGAATGGTTTAATAAGATACATTTTTCGTGTCGTCAGGAGCAAATGAGATTTAATTGTGCGAATCTGTTCTTTCCAATTTAGATTATTATCGATTGTCACACCGAGGTATTTAAAATTCTGTACCGACTCAATTTTAAAGCAATTTGCTGAGCACTGGTTGTTACAAACAAAATTACATTTTCCACAACTATGTATAGGCAAGCAAAACTTTTCGCAATCATGGGCATGAAAATAGATATTGAAATCCTGCAAAATATTTGCCGATATTTTGAAAGACATGATCTTTGTTTTTTCGCTAACAATTAGCTTATGTTCAGCAAACCAAAACCTTAGTGTTTCCAGATCTTCCAAAATCTTCAGAACACATTCAAAAATTGTCTTGCATTGATAAGTGAGGGCTACGTCGTCCGCAAAGGCCGTGGAGGATCCATTCAGGTTTAGTTCGAATAAAGAGTTGATATAAACTAAAAACAGTAGAGGGCCAAGAACTGAACCTTGTGGTACTCCATTTTTTAAGAAACTGAATTCACTAAAAATTCCATTTACGGAGACTCTTTGCTTCCGACACTTTAAGTATGAAGTGAGCCACTTGTAAAATATTCCCCGGAAGCCAGCTCGATATAACTTCTTAAGGAGTAAGTCATGATCGACCATATCAAATGCTTTGGTCATGTCCAGAAAGAGCGCCATTGTGGAATTGTTACAGTTCATGCTCTCATATAACTGAGAACAAACACAAAGAATAGCGTCCTCCGTTGACATACCCCTTCTGAATCCGTACTGATTTCCGTTAAAAAAGTTGTTTTTATCTAAGAAACCAACGATGCGTGTTTTAATCAGTTTCTCGAAGATTTTAGAGAATGTAGGTAGCAAAGAAATAGGTCTGTAGTTTCCAATATCCTTTTTATTGCCCTTTTTAAAAAGTGGAATAATTTCAGCAGATTTGAGATGAGTGGGAAAGCAACCGCACTGAACACTTAAGTTAAATAGGTAGCATAAAACGTCAACAATATTCAAACCAATTCTTTTTGATAACGAGCTCGATATACCATCACTAGTGCAAGATTTTTTGTTTTCTAAAGTCATTATTTCCTTATAGATTTCGAAAGAAGTAAAAGGTTGAAAAACAAAGCTATTACATTGCATTCTGCCATGAGATCTATCCGAAAATTCGGAGCAACTGCAACTTGAATGATGACCAAAAGATGGATTTAATTTTTCCGAAATTTCAGAGAAGTAAGAATTAAATCTAGTTGAGATACTTTTCGGATCTGTTAATAAAACACCACCAGTTTCCAGACTGTCAATATTATTTTTTTGTTTATTTTTGCCAAGAATCTCGTTCACTATGTTCCATTCCTTTTTAATATTACCCTTGGCACGTTGGAATGAATCAAGGTAAAACTTATTGCGCGTTTCCTCAGTATTTTTTCGGACCAGTTTACAGAGCTTATTATAATAATTCTTAAGTTTAGGGTTTAGTGGGTGTTTTCTGCACTTAGCTGCAATTTTATTTTTCCTTTTCACCAAATTCAAAAGACTATGGGTCATCCAAGGCTTCAAAAAGTTATTTTTGCAACTAACGGGTAGGACAGATGCACAGTCTTGAACATGTTTTTGTAATATTTGAAGAAAAATATCAAAAGCAGATGACGGATTACTTTCTAAAAAGATTGGTGTCCAGAATTCATACTTTAAACGTTCGTTTAACAAATTGTAGCTGTATTTGCCACCTCTTTCGAGCCTTTCTCTTTTCGCGTATGAGCTCTTCAATTTCGCGCGGGTAAATTGATCCGCTTTTCCTTACTCAAGTTCAAGAAATGTATCTCTACATGTTACTCCAGGTACATGTAGAGATACATTTTCTTTACAGTATTTCCTAAAGCCATCCCAGTCGGTGTTGTTATTCGTTAGCCTAGGCGCTCTCTCATTTTTTGCTAGACTTCCGCCGATTTTCAAAACGACTGCCGAGTGATCCGAACAGAGATCATAGCCTTCTTCTACATTTGTGAGGTGGCGGGGAACCCCTTTTGCGATAAAGAAGTCGAGAAGGTCAGGTACTTTGTTTCTGTCGGTTGGCCAATACGTTGGCTTTCCCGCCGAAAGGAAAACCACGCCACGTTTCATGCTAGCTTTGAAGAGTACTCTACCTCTTGTTGAATTGCACCGTGATCCCCAAAAGGTGTTTTTCGCATTAAAGTCCCCGCCGATGATAAAATTCGACCCAAGTAAGTCAAAGAGGGGAGTAAGATCGTCGTCCGCTAGCCTATACTGTGGAGGAAAATAACTCGAGGCAATATTATAATCTAGGTGACCTATTTTTACCGATACTGAAGTTATTTGCATAGAGTCAAGCTCAATTTCTTCGTTTTTGTAATGCTTAATGCAGTCTTTGATGTAGAGAGAGGATCCGCCTCTCGAATTTTCTGATGGATGATGCGCGTGGTAGTCGATGTAACCTCTAATTTTGGGTCCGGATCCCTTCTTAAAGTGTGTTTCCGAAATCAGGCATAGGTCAATATTTTTTTCCCGTAGAAATACTTCTAGTTCGTCGATTTTCTTTAAAAGACCATTTGCATTCCATGTAATATGTTAATGAGCTTCATATTCATGATTTGTTATTCGTTTTGCGAGGTTTACACTCTAGCTCGCTCAGTTTGTCAAATATTACTTGATTAACTTTAGTTTGTTGCTCAAGCTTTTCCAATATCATAAATAATATTTGAGATACCGAATATGTTGTGGTAGGTTCTGGAGGTTTGCTTTTGTGTGACGCGACCTCAGCGTACGATCTTGGGCCGATGAGTGATGATTTTCCCTTTGTACTTGGACCGGCGACGTTTTCTTGCGGAGTCGTCAATCTCGTATTTCGGACCGATTTTGGAGTTTTCGGGTTGTCAGCTCTAGAACGTTTTGGGGTTGTGGCCCTATCTACAATATGTTGCTTAACAGTTTCGTGACGTTTTTGTAGCTCTATTGCGATTTCGCAACCTCTGTAGCTCGCCGGGTGACTTCCATTACAATTGGCGCAAGTCGTCACTATTAGTCTCATACACCATTAGTCTCTCTTTCCGTTTTCCGGATCATTGTAGTGTTTTCCAAGCTGAAATCATGGCGATTAAGGAAGCCTTGTCCTGGCTTAAGATTAACGTTATATCCGCCAGGGATATACTTATTTTTTCTGACAGCCAGGCGGCCGTCAAGTGCCTGGAACCGGTTTCTATAAACTCTAAAGTAGCCTTTGACTGCCGTTCGTCTCTAAAGGAGATGTCAGAGCAGTTTAACATTCTCCTGTGCTGGTTCCTGACGAACTCGCCAAACTTTAAACCACTCTCTCAATTTTGCCTGATAAAGGCTCCTTGGGCATTCGATGCAATAGGAAGACCAAATCTCAGATGGACAAGTGGTATAGTACGCGGTATGGTAGGGGTATAGTTACTATGTCTAGTAACAAGTTTGGCCTAACCTAGATTTTAAACACGTCTAGGATTTTTGTTGGCTCTTAATAGATCGCGCATGAGTGCTACAATCGGTGTTATTACAGGACACTGTCTGGTAGGCAAGCACGCGACAAGGCTTTGTGTCTTTTCTAACAATTTTTGAAGGAACTGCATGGATGAGGAGGAAGAAGAGACCACTCTCAACCTTCTCTGCGCATGTCCCGCTCTCCCAAAGAACCGAAATCTTCACCTTGGAGCTTTCTTCGGTAATGATCTTAGTGATCTTAGTACGATAGAACCAATACGTCTCTTACGCTTCATTAGTAGCTGGAAATGGTTCACAAGTAGGCAATTTCATATACTCTTTGGGGAATTTGCGGTACATTTTTTTCAATCTACTTAAAGTGTCCATAGGAGGGGAATAATAAAAAAAAAAATTACATTTTTACGTTTTTGCCATAATTTCAGTTTAACCTTCGTCTCCGGATAATTAAGTTCTTTCTATGATGTGATTTGCTGATTTTTTTTTAATGAATAAGAAACTGTGAACTTTGGATACATATTTAGGTTTTAAGGGTTAATATCCTTAAGCTGTCTCTAATACATGAAACAATGCAAAATATACAAACATCTATTTCCATTGGGACAAAAAATTTATTACATAAGCCCACTGAGAAACATTTTGTAACTTGAAAGTATTTACAAAGTTTAACCCTAGTGCAATGCTGTTTCCAACACCCCAACTCTGAGTGACAATATTTCCAAACAGAAAACAACAAATGAAGCTAGCAACATTAAGCCACAAAAATAATATACAGCCTTGAGCTCGTGTTGTCCAATTGTCACCTGCAACTGTCTCTTCGCGTTGAGGTAAGAAAAGTCCAATAGCCGATTAGTCCAAGCATCCACTAGTCCAACACTTTTTATCCTCTGAATGAGAATATTCACCCGATCAATGAAGAACGAATGCTTTGTGAAAAAAATGCAGGAATGTTGATTCAAGAACGACTCCTTCAACATCGATATGACACCAAATTTTCTGCTTTTGTCTAGAAAATATAATATGCCTTCAATTGGAGCCACAGTTACCAGTCTCTTGTGTGGGTTATCCTGGACGTATTGATAAATGTCTAAGCTGTTGTCAACAGTGATTATCTCAAGGCCAGTATCTTTAAACAGTGAAGTCTCGGCAAGAGCCTTGTACGGAGTGACACCCAAGGCGAACGTATAATCCAGTTGAACGATTTCACGCAGAGTCGTGGGAGTTGTTCGGAACAGATTGTTTCGCATAAAATGATAGATAATAGCAGCATACACGGCTCGCATGATCAGGGTAAATAGCGTCCAAGTAACGACAAAAACCCTCGACGAGTTGCGAGTCTCTTTAAACGAGGGCAGGCCCAGCGTGCACGCAACAAAGTTGAGGCAAACGTTTTTATGCCGCCCCATTGGTAGAAGGTATTTTTCCATCAGATTAAGGATGCAAAATAGTATGGTCAAGGCTCCAAAGAATGCTGCCAGTAACGCCAATGAAGCTTCAATTTTAAAGGGGAACCATAAAGCTTGAATCGGTGAATAGTACGAAGAACTCGTCAAGAAAAATGCGCCATTTGCAACCTGGTAGTAAAAATATGATGGAGTCAGGACACGGCCTCGAGCCTGACTATACCAAAAACAACCCAGGCTTAGGTCTGCCTCCTTTTTGCTGAGCTAAAGAAGATGCATTAATAAGGAACTGAAATTTAAAATAAAGTTTCAATTTTATCTACCATTCGGATAGCTCCTGTGCTCGTGTTGCCAGAAATTATGCCTCTTTGCTCATTGTTTGCTGGCTCAATTACCTCTATACGAAAATTCAGAAGCTTACTTAACTGTGCCACCAGTTTACCCTCAAAACCATCAAGCGCGTCGCTTCCAGTCCTACTAGAGTCCACCATAACATAAGGCGCGCTATTCCAGGTTGCAATACGCACCGGACAGTTGAACATATTGAGAAGCTTTGGTGGAAAGAACTCATAGCTTTGCATAACGCCGTCTCGAAAGCGATTTATCTCGATTGGGACAACCTTTCTGCAGTGCGACTCAGTAAACGGAAAGTACGTAAAAATAACTATTTCGCCGAAAGGCATCTGCACTTGAATGTTGACATTAATAATGTAATTGTCCCAACAGTACTCAAACATTTTTTGAATCTCTTCCGCGCGCTCATCCCCCTGACTGTATACAAATATGTGATAGAACTCATTAACATCATAATATCGAACTTTTGAAGCCAGGTCTATTTTTCTAAAAACCAAAAATTATCAAAATTTGATTTGTCTCAGCACAAATTCACTTACAAAAAAGATTCCAAAGAGTCGACTAAAATAAGATTGTACAATCTGTCACCAGGCCGGGCAGGACCGCTGTCAAGACCATTAATGAAAATCTGGGTCGTAATTTCACTTAAATGTGAAAACAAATCCAAAAGAAGATCACTGAAGAAATGCGTTGTGATGTTTTGTTCACAGGACACAAGGAGCACGAAAGAAGAGCTGTAGTTTCTGAAGAAATTTTGAACAATGTGAACTAATGAATCCGCGACTTGGTGCCGAGTGTTATTGCTAAGTTTGAACTCGGTAAATTGTGCTTGTGACTGCATGCAATGCAGCGCGAGTAGAAGTAGAAGGTTCATTTATATCTGTAAAATTAACAATGCCATCCAAATCTATGAAGAGAAACGTATTTATGTATACATAATTATTTTCTTTTGGGCAGCTACTATCCAGCTTTTGTCTAAGCCACTATTCTATAATCACATCGGTTTTATAAACAAAATGCCAATTATACTCCCATGTCAATTACACTTTCCAACAAAATGAATTATTGAATGGTTAGTTCAGAAGTTGCCAAACTAATTTATCAGTGCTCATAAAGGTAGTTTACATTACACATAATCGAAAACAATGTATAACTTACTCGCCACTAATGACAATATAATATTGTTTATGAACGCCTTGAATTATACCTTGAAGATATACCAAAAACACTAGAAGTCAAACCGTCTTAGTAGGTAGGTACACGTCTAATTTAAAAAGCGCCTCACAGAATGGACGGACTAAGTCATTAGCCAACTGTTTGCTTTGTTTAGTGCTCATCAAAAAATCAAAATCTGGAGCCGAATACAACTCTAAAAGAAGTTTTTTTTTTGCGTACAGATGTATTGCAGCAAAGCCCCATACGAATCACAAAAAAAGGTTTGAAACATTCTTATACTTATGTACACTAATATTAATTTGTGTTGTTGTATTGAATACTATGAAACTATGTATATTATGATGAAAATAAAAAATCAAAAATTGCCCTGGGCCCGTCCAAACCCCGACCACTCTCGCGGTGAACTACCCAGTCACATAATTTGGACCTGCAAATAGCGCTCTGAATACCTATGCACATAGCACTTTATTGTAGGGGAACCTGATGTTTTTTACTTTTAACTTTTTACTTTTCATTTTTACCTTTTTGCTTTTTATTTTTAACATAAAATTATATGCTTGACTTTTATGAAAGAAGCTCTTTTATCGGTATTATAAAGTAGAAGAATATAACTTTTCGGTTATATTTTAACTACATACCAGAGTTCCTAACCTGGTGAACCCAAGGAATTCTGGAGGAAGTGGGCAGGATCTTCAGGGATCCTTTATTCAGGGAATCATATCATTTTTCGGAACTACCAAGCCTGGAACTCCAATGAACGCAATTAATACTAATGTATATAATACTAAAGTAATGAGCGCAAAGAATGCTGGAAGAAGTGGGCAGGAGCTGGAGAGATCCTTTATAAACGGGAAGCACATCATTTTTCGGTTCTACCAGGCCAGGAACTCCAATGAACCCAAGAAATTCTGGAGGAAGAGGGCAGGATCTCCAGGGATCCTCTAAAAAGGAGAAGTATATCATTTTTCGGTTCTACCAGGCCAGGAACTCCAATTAACCCAAATTATACTGTAATGAGCCCAAATAATCCTGGAGGAAGTGGGCAGGAGTTGGAGAGATCCTTTATAAATGGGAAGCATATCATTTTTTGGTTCTACCAGGCCAGGAACTCCAATGAATCCAAGTTATACTGTAAGATACTCCCAGAGAATTCTGGAAGAAGTGGGCAGGATCTGGTGGAATCCTTTTTAAATGGGAAGCACATAATTTTTTGGTTCTACCAGGCCAGGAACTCTAATGAACCCAAGGAACTCTGGAGGAAGTGGGGAGGATCTTCAGGGATCCTTTATGCAGGGAATCATATCATTTTTCGGTACTACCAAGCCAGGAACTCCAATGAATCCAAGTTATACTGTAATGAGCCCAGAGAATTCTGGAAGAAGTGGGCAGGATCTGGTGAAATCCTTTTTAAATAAGAAGCACATAATTTTTTGGTACTACCAGGCCAGGAACTCTAATGAACCCAAGGAATTCTGGAGGAAGTGGGCAGGATCTTCAGGGATCCTTTATGCAGGGAATCATATCATTTTTCGTTACTTCCAGGCCAGGAACTCCGATAAACCCAAGTAATACTATAATGAGTCCAAAGAATCCTGGAGGAAGTGAGCAGGAGCTAGAGAGGTCCTTTATAAACGGGATTCATATGATGACTTGGACTTGTCATTTGTCACGTGACATACTTACGCACATAGCGCTTTATTATGTAGGGGATTATATTGAATTGTACTTGACCAAAATCGTTATAAACGAAAGCAAGAAGTCTCGAAAAATGACTGAGTGTGTCGATGCAACCGTTGTCATTAAAGTGTCAATGTCTTAATATAGCCATCAGCACGACAAATAAATTAAAAAAAATTAAAAACTAATGGGGGGTTACAATCCGCTTAGGCGAATCGTTGGATGCCCCATCCCAATTGACCACTGTCAAGCTCCGAATTTCGTCATGAATCTTGATCGTTAAATTTCAGTTTCTCTTAACTTTAATTGTATTTAGAATTTGTCGGTTAAGAATCTTCTTCCTCAAAAAAGGGACGTGGTATCAACCAATTTTCAATAACATAGTTTTTTTTATACCCGACCGAGGGTATATTAATTTTAATGCATAGTTTGTAACACAGTGAAATAATCATGGTAGACCCTTGAGACCTTTAAGTGATATGATCGAGACCGACAGGTGAATCGATTAAGCCATCTGTAGGTGTGAAGTTTTAGGTCTTCCAAATCAAGCTAGAGAGCTGAAACTTGGTACGATTTTGTTTTTCTGTTGCACAGACGGAGGATAAAATTGGTTTAATCTGCCAATGGCCACGCCCACTACTGGCATCAATGTGAGACAACCTCTATTTCACATTTTTTTCGAAATGCCTTTTGGTTAAGTTAGACAAGGCATAGGAACTGGTTCTGAACCAAATTGGCCCAAGACTTTTAATAAGGCAAAAAATGAACCGAAGCTAAGTTTGCTCCAAAGTTTTATGCTCCGTTATGCTCTTTTTTTTCGTTATAATTTTCGGTTTCAACGCATTTTGTTATGATTCTAACGAAATTTCAATTAATTGATTTTAATTTTCAGCCCAGGCCCACTTTTTGGGACGTGGCCTAAACAAATTATATATGTATACGGGACAAAAACTTTAAGACTTTGTGTTACACGGTATAAAGGGTCGGGTATTCATATTTTATATTTTTTATCAGAAGTGGTATACACGTGTTGATTGCATTTTCATATTAAAAATATGGTTTATACTTAAAAACGCCCCCAAAAGTGGGCGTGGCAAAAATAAGCGTGGCCCGTTTATTAGAATGCAAATTAAATATGACCACGCCCACATGGGGGCGATTTTTTTTTATCGGACGGAGGTGGCTGATTTGACTAACAATTCGGTCTCGATCATATGCCCTTAAGGTCTTGGCGGTCTACTATGATTACTTCCCTATATTGCAAACTATGAATCAAACTTAATATACCTCCCATCCTATGGGATGGGGTTTAAAAAAATGGGTGCCGACTTCGCAGTGCCAACTAATGATTTAGATTTTTATCCCTCGACCGACACGTGGGATAGAATTTCGTTGATGGCATACTAAGAACCTATAGTGTCTATGTGTATATTTATGAAGCTAGATCCCTCCCTACAAATTTTTCAACATGCTTAAGGCTTCAATATTCTTCTAATATTCGTCGGATCAGACAATACATTTATATAGTATATATTTAGATAGTATGAAAATAATGAAGACAAAATGTTCGAGCTTTTTCAAATTGTCTCATGAGCCCGATACTAGGCCCACCTACTTAGACTTGTTGTCATATGATAGTTGAGTGCACAGTGCAGAATTTTTCTAACAAGTACTCTTTGGAAACTTTTTTACGCCCGAGGTAGTAATCTTGACTATATGACGATCTATATGAATCAAAGAAAAACCCACCCAAATTGCAACCCGTACCGGGCAACTAAACATTTTTCGTAATTTTAATGGCAACAAGCTATAGATGAATCATCATTGTGCGTTTTTGAAATCGATTTATCGCGACAGGAACAACCTTTCCGTTGTGTGACTTTGCAAAAGGAATGTGCGCATAGAGACGATAATATACCCAGATGACGTCTACACTTGGATGTTGACATTGATTTCTTTAGGCCGAAGGTAGGTACAGGCTTAACTACTCAAATATTTACTGAATCTCGTCAGCAAAGAATTCATTGCTATTGTGGAGAAAGATGTGATAGTATTCATTTGTGTCGTAATCCTTCGCTTTTGACGCAACATCTATTTTTCTAAAGTTCAAGGATATCGGTATTTCAAAAGGAACACTGAAATCTGCTTGAAAATACATAAGTATCCAATGAATCTACCAGAAGAGGATTGTTTGTTGCAATGATACGAACAGGGCCGACGTTATTAATGAAGAGCTTTTGTTGCAGAGTCGTTATACATCGAAGAGAAGACCCTTGAAATTCATTTGTACTCCTTCGCTTGCATGATATTATAAATAACCAGTGACTAAGTGCAACAGTGCGTATGAAATAAATTCGATGCGATATACCCTATTCCTATTCCTATTCTCCTTTCCATTCTTATCACCTTTCCATTTTTATATATTCTTGTTTTCCATCCCCGTCCCGTTACCATTTATGCATAATTTAAAAAAAATCCTTATAAGGTTTTGTTTCATTTATTTTGTAAAAAGGGGCGTGGCATGTCCAACTCTTTAACCAGAAATCAATATTAGCATAGAAAAAACGTAATTTTTTGGTTCAAATTCAATAACTTTATGGAATCGACCCCTAAAGATGGGCGTGGCCAAAAACTTTGTATGAACGAAATTTAGAACAGTGTCCGGTGCTAAATTTTATTCCTTATTCCTTCCTTAGTTAAGCCAAAAAGCAGTCGAAGCCCATGTTTTTCTGGAAAATTATAGGTTTTTCTTGAATTCTGCCTCTAAATGTGAGCGTGTTCCAAAACTTTGTACGAGCTAAATGTAGAACCAAGTATTTTCTACTTAATATAATAAGTAAAAATTTTCCCATTTCGAAAAAAAATATTGAATAGATTGCATTTGAAAGTTTACTCTTGAAATCGATGCCACGCCCACTACGAGTGGTCTGCCGAATTCGTTTCTACTTCTTACATCTTATAATCATTATAAGATGCTAAATGACAAATTTCAGTTTTTCACGACGTCTTACAGTTTCGAAAGCACTGGAGGTAGTTGCACATTAAGATCGATTGTGAGCGAGTCGGTAGGTGGATTTCAAAAGTTTTAACAATTGTATTTTTTCGGATGACCGAAAGCCTACGTACAAAATTTCTGCTTTTTAGTTCAAATTTCAAGGCCTTAAAATTTGTGACATACGGACGGACATAGCTCATTCAACTCACTATTCGGTCTCGATCATATGCCGTGACGGTCTTGTGGGTCTATCGTTATTATTTCTCTATGTTACATATTTGCATGTATCAAACTTTATATACTCCATTCCTGTGGAAAAGGGTATAAAAAGTATGTGTACGACCAGCTAATGGGCGGTATACTTATGAATTTTGTCGTCAGCGTGAACCAAACGGTTCACGCAAAGGTAAAACGTCCATTTCAAAATCCTGTGAAACAATATAGGCCATACGCACGCGCCCTCTAAATCACAAAATTTACCATACAAATATTAATCTCTTAATGACGAGATTAAAAATTAGTCGTGTAATTAATCGCCTCCACGCAAGAATTCTAAAGTCAAACCGATTAGAATTCTACGTGTTCTATGCCTTTTCTGACGAAACAAAGCAAACACGCCTTTTATTGGCAGCTGTTGATGTGGGTGTGGTTCTGTCAAAAAAGTCAAGTGCAATAAGGGTAGCACGTGCACACTGCAAAATTAAGATGGATGCTTATACTGATACTGCTGGTTGATGTTGATCAAGTTGGTCTTTTATCGACTTTGTGGACCATAATCCCAATCAACAGATTTGACGATTTTTAGATTTTCTTTTTTGAGTTATTTCGTTGCGTAGATTTAAAAAATGGGTGACAATTAAAACTGAATTGTTTTTTTTTATGAACCTGAGCTGCCTAAAAAAAAATTAAGTTTACAAGGAGATGCACAGATGACGTGATGTCATTTGGAAATGTGAAAAACATCAAGTAAATCTCCTCAATTCTCGTGGAAACGCTTTGGGATTAACTCTTAATCTTCCTACTTCAATCTCTGTAACATATGCGATGGAAACACTCTATTAAAATCATTCAAAGAGGCTAATTTGACAGTAATTGTTTTATATTTTTAATCAGTGTAAGGTACCTTAAGGTCGGGGCGTCGGAAATGTGTAAAAAGTTCTTAAAACTTTTAAGTTTTTAAAACTTTTTACACTCTTTTGATTTTAATTCCTAGTTTGTAACATAATGTAATAGCTAAAAGATCCCTTAGACCCCTTAGACTTTTGCGGGACATGATCGGGACCGAACGGTGAAAGGATAAAGCCATGTCTGTCCGCTAGTCTGTCCGTACGTGCGTTGTTATTAAGTCTCCAAAATTGATCTAGGGAACTGCAATTTGAAGTGTAAATTAGTCATCATTTTGCACAGACAAAGTATGAGATTTGCTACGATCCGGTCACAGCCCCGCCCACAATTGACTTGCATGCTGCAATTCTGCAATAATCTAGCAAATATAAACGGTGCAGCAAAACTGAGGAAAATCATGTCTAAAGATCCAACCGCACCGTATTTCGTCAAAAACACGAATGGAATCTGGAATGGAATCTACGTCGCATTCACTAAAACTATTACTTAAGATACATTTTCGCCACTGCTCTGTTGAGGAAAAAGAAACTATCCAAACAAACACTAAGACCCACCGCAGCTACAGGTATTGAAACTATGAAAGCCGTTAACTCACTTGCAACATATGTATAAGTCAGGTCCCCCTTCGCATCAAACTCAATCCAATCTACATGTCCTCTAATCAGCACGCTTACCTGAAAGGCAGATCTGTAGACACAGCTTAATATAGAAGAGTCACTATAAGAGTTAAAGAACACACCCTTGCAGCGTTCCTTGAAATCGAGGGTGCATTTAACAATGTAACCACCGAAGCCATTATGAATGCGAATAAAAATACTGGAGTCATCAAAGTGGTATGTGACATTATAGCAACGATACTAAAGTGCTGAATAATATCATCTAAACTTGGTGACTGCATAAAAAGAATGTCTACCCACCCAGAGGAACTCCGCAAGGTGGAGGCTATCATGCTTAAGATAAGGTACAAAGATTGGCTTGGATCGTTTCTACAGGTGCTCTGAGATCTACTCTTACCATGGGGCAAGAGACAATCCTAAGCACAACGCCTATAGATAGCTTCATAAAACACACACTAGAATGCTGTGTAGGAATAACAGACCTTATAACACCCTATCTTGACTTCAATCAACACTACTCCATTCACATTCCCAGCAGAAAATACTGGAGGCTGAAAATTGTTATAATCAACTACGAGGTAGTGATCTATGCAGATGGTTCCAAATCAAGTGAGGGTATACTGGAGCAGGTGTAAGCTCTGAAAACTCGGAATCCTTACAAGCAAAAGACTACTGAACTCGTGCAGTATTTCCACTCGTGCAGTGATTTTTTTAGTTAAAAAGGCGAAGTTTTAGGCCGAAATGTATGCAACCACCTAGTATAAAGCATTCAACAGTTATATTTTTATATACCGCCCACTTTTTGGAGGCGTGGCAGTTTTCTTTTTGGTATGGTCGGGCATTTTGCAATCCGTCGTGGATGGATTTGCATACAGGTTGTCTCCACAGGTTGAAGCTAAGGGCCTTTGTAGGCCTATGCGAGCTGGTGGCTTTTACTGCCTGCAACGCTACCTAACTTAACCTAGCCTAAATCTACCTCAAATTCACTTTTTATTTCAAAAGGCTTTTTGGCCATGTAAAACAAGCCGTATAGGGGGAGCTTAAATTTTGGTGTACAGAAATCGGAACTAAAAGCCTTTCACAAGAAGAAAATTGGGCGCGCCCACACCGTTGACCATGCCCTTTTTTCCCATGTATCCAACACTTTAAACCAGTCTAAAATCTAGATTTCTCTGAAAATTCATTATAAATCGAAAAAATGATTGTAGAGGAAAGCGGGGCAAGTTGGATGCAGGGGTAAGTCGGCTCCATGGCGTTTATTTCTAAAGTAAGACATGAAATGCATGTTAGTTCCTGCGTTTGCATTCTACACGGTACCTGCTTAGCCTTGCTTAATTTCTAGTCTGTAGTTGGCAGTATTTCTGTATTGGCAGAAATATTAAAAAAAAAAATGCAATCATTAGTAACTTTTTTGTTTTCTCCCCATTTTTTTTTGCTATTTTTTTTTTTGCAGCGTCTGATTTGATTTTTTTTTTTTTAAGTTAGGTAGATAGGTGAACATCATGAACTTTTTGGAATGAGTGCTTATTTGTTAATATTTTTTGTTTTTCCTTAATAAAAAAATCTTGTTCATCGCCAAATGTTCAGGCGGGGTTAGTCGACTTTCTTAAAGGCTTTCAAATGTACACACTTAGAAACTTAAAAAAAATACTCATACACATTTTTTGAGTCTCCTAGCCCCGCTCTCCCCTAATGATAAATATTCAAGATATTAATATCAAAAATATTCAAGATATATAATTGCTATTCCTCCCGCAGTGCCTACTCAAATATTTCTGATGCAATTCTTCTTACGAGAATGAATTCAATAAGTCTATACTAGACGAAAATTGTTTGTCTCCTGAACGGATTTTATTCCAACTCTGGGTAACGAGTTTCATCTTTGTAAGTTTACTGTGATGAAGTTTATCGAAAAGAAGATCCTTGAAGAAGTTCCTGGTATTGCTTCATTCACATAATATAATGAATTAAACGGATGTTTCTATCTAGGACACAAGTGAATGTGCCATTTCATTGTGAATATGTCACACAAAATTCACTCCAATAGCCCGTGAATTAATGATACAGTAAGCAAGCTTCAGTTTCTAGTGAATCTATAAATACTGCAGTCTATGAAGCTGGTACCTATTTTCTGGGGTATTTCTTGGGAATTGATGAACTTTTATGATGTACCTAATTTGACAATAATAACGCCAGGTTGTCAATTTGTATCCCAACTTAGAGCTATTGCGAGTGCAAACATTTAAACGACTCACCACATTCGGTACTGCCTTATTCATATTCAAACTTAACAGACATTCAAAACTCGTTAACAGTCCCTGAATGAATTCCGTCCCTCGTTAACAGTCCCTGAATGAATGACGTGTTACACGGTCAATAGGGTCGGGTATATAAAAGTTCGTCCAGACGAACTCTTGTACTTACTCACATGTTTCTTAAAATTTTCCCTTAAAGAATACAAAGTGGAGGCGTAAGATAGGGCGTTTAAGGATTAAGTGGTTTTTTCGTTTGTAAGTGCTCTATTAGTAAAATTTTTTTTAGAGCCCCAAAGCACTACTAGTCTTAAGCTTCACGGCAGACGGAGTGTCTTGATCTTCTTCGTATTTGTTTTTTGGGTCATAACGAAGAACTCACGTTTCGTGCTCACTAACTCTTCTAATTAGAGTTCTTACCGGGTCTTTACCACATAGCTCCGGAAATTTTGTACAACACTCTATTCGCACTTGTTTGTGGGATACTGTAAGCATTCGAGGCTTTAATTCTTAACTGTCTTTTGAAAGGCTTTAACAATGATAATAACAATGATGAAGTATCGTTTGTATGGGACCGATCGAAAGGTTATTGTTTCAGCTTTCATTTACTTGGCTATATTGAAGTACTCAATCGCCATAGGCAAATGAAATTTTGCAGTAATGCACTTGAAGAACTGATTTACTAAAATTAGAAAAAACAAGTGGGAAAGTGCAAAAGTGCGTATGCAAAAGCTTCAGTTTTTGTCAAAATACCTGCACTTCCAAAGAGAAAACTGCCACGCCTCCAAAAAGTGGGAGGGATATAAAAACAAGTGTTGAATGCTTAACGCAATGTGGATGCTTACATTTTGTACTAAAGCCACGTCATTTTAACGAAAAAAATCACTTTTTTAAGGGCATGCCCACAAAAGTGGGCGAAGATATATATAATTATATACAAAAAAGTTAGAAAATGCTAATATGTACAACTTGTAATATATTTTTTTATTAAATTTCATATATGTTTATAAATTCATATATATTATAGAATTCCTTAAAAAGAGGGCGTGAACGCCAAACTTTTTCTACTGCCTCAAAGACAGTTACAAAGTGTCACATCCTAAAAATCAATGTGCTAGCTCCATTTTAACATAGCTAAAGTGTGAAAAAAGTATATTTTAAAATTTGAGATGACATACACGCCCACTACGTGTCTGTGGGCGGATTCAACTTTTCAATTATGATCTGGCCCAATGGACCGTCCACTTACAAATATTCAGCTCTCTAGCTTGAAACTTAAGGCCTAAAAGTTGTTTACATAAGGACGGACTGACGGACGGCCATGTCTTAATCAACTCTACTGTCGGACTCGGTTATGTTCTCTAAAAGTTCTTTGAGGTCTGCAGCTGCACTCTAAAGTGATTATTTCCCTGCGTTACAAACTACACTTTAAATTTCATTTACCATGAGTAGGGTAGGGTATAAACAGAAATATCAAAAGAAGCGGTTAATCCTGAACGCGAAGGTACATTGCTTTGCTTTAATTGGATCGTTTAGCAAAATGTATATCGAACCAACCCATCAGAAGACCAGCGTTTACTCTGACACAGTAGATGTACTGTAGATTCAGCTTTGTAGATTCTTTGTGACGACACCAAATATTCTGTAGGTACAGAGCAAATCAGTTGTGAAGTGTATCTATGGTTTTTTTTTTTGTTTCTTTAGTCGAAAATATTTTTCGACTAAAAAACCCATCGCATATACTTTGGATTGTTGAGCAAAATGCAAACACCAATCAAAACAGAAAGTCAGAGTTTGCTTTGGAATAGTAGGTATTCTGCTCCGCATTTACTTGGGCACACTGCAGTCTGTTACAGAGCGAACCCGCTTTGTGCTGATATACAGTTTGACAATACGCTACCCGGACAAACAACGGTTACTAGGAGACAGTGACAGTGTTACAAAATTGCAATGCCGCAATTTTTCGCAATCGATTCTCTTATGAGAAGACTATCCAATGCACCCAAAGTACATATTTTGTTAAGAATAGTTCCGGCTATTTTTCGAACTGTTAAAAAAGTATGTACGTACTACTATGAAAAAAAGTTTATTTGCAAAAATTAACCTTTACATCAGAAATACTAAGGTTAATATATCTTCCATCGCTAATTTGATCGCCGAAAAAGTTTTACTTTTGACAACACCTCGATAAAAAAGGCGAAAAGTGCAAGCATCAACATAACGCCACAATAAAAGTAAACCCACTTTAGATCGTCCTGGCCAATTATCATTCCCATCGGTGGTCTATTAGCCTTTATATACGGTATATCCATTTCACTTCTCACCCACGCATCCAGCAAACCAACACTGCGAATGCGAAGGATAAGTGTATTTATCCTATCAACCAAAAATGAGTGCTTCGTAAAAAAAATACAAGAGTTTTGAATTAGAAATGTCTCTTTCAAAAATGCCATTTTATCCATGCTTCGATCCTTGGAAAAGTGAAGCAACATCGTTTCAACTGGATTGATTGTAATTAATTTCAAATGTGCATGTTCCAGTATGTACTTGTGCGCTCCACCATGATTGTCGTTGACCATGATATGGCTCAGTTTTGTGTCCTTAAAAATCGATGTCCGAGCGAGGGCATTATAAGCGGTGGTACCCAATACGAACTTATACTTCAGTTTGGCAACTTCATCTAATGTTTCGGGTGCTTTTCTGAACAGGTTGTTGCGCATGTAATGGTAGATAATTGCTCCGTAGACTGTCCGTATGATAAAAGTAAAGAGCATCCATGACATAAGATAGATCCTTAAAGAATTGCGCTTCACCATAAACGAAGGTAGCCCCAAAGTCAGAGCAATGTAACCGAGACTAATTTCTCGGTAACGAAAAATGAAAGAGGGACGTTTCTCCGTCAGTCTTGCAATGTGGCAAAATGCAACCATTGTGAAGAGAAATGCAATCAATAACGTCAGGGACGCCTCTTCGCTAAATGGTAACCACAATGAGTTAATCGATGACGAATATGATGGGCCTGCTAGAAATGCTGCTCCATTTGAAACCTGGTAGTAGAAGTACGATGGAGTTAGAATCTTACTTCGGCTTTCGGAGTACCAATAGTTTCCAAGGCTGAGATCCACAGTTCTGCTCTTCAGCTAAAAAAAGTAAAAAGCAAGGAATAGTCTTTTTTAGGTACAGTGAAGGCTTGATTTGCATACCATCAAAACTGCACCTGTCGTTTTGTTTGCACTTATTACACCTCTCCTTTCATTATTCGGTGGCTCCTTGATTACTATGTCAAAGTTCATATGATTGCCAAGTTCAATAAGAAGCTTGCCCTCAAAGCCACCGATAGCCTGCTTGCCACTTTTATTAGGGTTGAGTGATAAATAAGGTGGACTATTCCAGATGGCAACTCGTACAGGACAGCTGTGCATTTTCAGTAATTTTGACGGAAATATGTCAGCACTCAGCATAGTGCCGTTTTGAAAGCGATTTATTTCGATCGGCACAACCTTTCTGCAGTGTGACTCTCCAAAGGGAAAGTACGTGTAGACTATTATATGGCCAGAGGACATTTGAACTTGGATGTTGACATTGATGATATAATTTCTCCAGCAGTACTCAAATATTTTTTGAATCTCCTCAGCGAGGAACTCATCGCGATTGTATAGAACGATATAATAGAACTCGTTTTGGTCACTATCCTTCACTTTTGACGCAACATCTATCCTTCTGGAATTCAAGCATATCAACTCGTGTTGAAAGGTGCGTTTATGGATTTACTTACAGAAATGATTGCAATGAGTCTACGAGGAGAAGATTGTTTGCCATATCCTCGGTACGGAAATGACTTCCACTGTTCATGACGAGCTGAGTCTTTATATTGGTGCAGTGACGAAAAACATCAAAAAGTAGATCCTTGAAGAAATTCATTGCATTTCTTCGTTCACTTGATATGATGAATAAAATGGATAGACTTTGCAATGCAAAGAATTCCTCAATGACAGTGACTAGTGACTGTGCGATTTCATGGTGAATATCAAAATGAGCCAAAACAATCCGAAAGTTAATGAAGCAATATGCAAGTACTGGTAAAAGGTTCATTGCAAGTTGCCGTAAAACAATATGGACAATACGCTTGCGGAGTTAGTAACTTTATAAGACATTTTCTGAGAATGCTTAAACTCTATGATGTGATTAACGTCGCAGTAAATGTGACAATTTGTTAATTACTGCTGTTGGGGGAGGGGTTGTTTATTTTTTTGATAATAAACAAGCAGAATCAGGCTCTTACTTCTCTGTATTATATTCCTGTTTAAGTGGCTATATTTTTAGGAATAACAAAAGCTAATAAGGCATTATTTTCTGTTGCACGCGCCGCTCGAATGTATCTATTAATGTTCACAGGCATTGTTTTTATAACGTGGTAATTTCTTTAGAAGTGGGGTGCCGTGGCGTAGTGGTTAGTGTGTGTGCTTACTACGTCTGAGGAGGTCTGGGTTCGAGTCCTGCCATCGTCACCACAAAAAAAAAAAGACTTGTTCTTTTTCACGGCCCCCACCTCCGCGAGGGTCTGACAAGCCCTCCGAGAGTATCAATTGTCTTGAAAAACTTCTCAAAGTGCCGTTCGGGTTCGGCAAAAAATTGTAGGTCCCCTTGTATGTAAAGAAATTAATACACCAGCATACATTGTTGAAAAGTTGGCCCTGGTTCACCTCGAGCTGTTGCGCCACTCTATTTATATATTAATAATTTCTTTAGAAATTAATAGAAGATGTCTCCTTAGAACATTGAAATGTTCAGGTTGTTAATATCTCCCACCCACAAATTGCGTGTCGGCATTGCTTCTATATTTTTTGTGCCGTTTCCTTAAGGTGTCTTTAGATTAGATGTTGGTAGCATGTGTTGTGTATACGATCTTACTCCATTGAGAACCTAGTACTACATTTTTTAAAATTTATTCCACAGGAATCCTTTGAAGGCTACATAAAGCTTAATCAACTAGTGGGAGGGTTACAATCCGCTTAGATGATCGTTGGATCCCATCCTAATTGACCACTGTCAAGCGCCAAATTTTTTTTTTAGGTCTTCAAAATCAAGCTAGAGAGCTGAAACCTGGTACACGGCTTGGATCTTCTGCTGCACAGACAAAGTGTGAAATTTGGCCTAATTCGTCAACGGGCACGCCCACTACTAGCTTCGATGTGAGACAACCTCTATTTCACATTTTCTTTCAAAATGCCTTTTGGTCAAGTTAGACATGGCACAGGAACTTTAACCTAAGAACTTTAACAAGGCTAAGATTGGACGGCCCACAATATCGACCATGCCTACTTTTAACATGTTAGATTCTCAAAAACCCGATTTCTCTGAAAGTTGACTCCAAATCGAAAAAAAATTATATGACAAATATTAAAGATATTTCTATTTGCTAAGTTTGCTTCACACAAATCTTTGAGCTTAGCCCATTTTAAGGGGCGTTTTTAGGAAAAAACTGTTTTTTTCCGATATAATTTTTGGTTTAAACGCATTTTGGAATGAATATTACGAAATAATTGATTGAAATTAGTTTTTACCCCAGACCCACTTTTGGGGGCGTGGCTTATACAAATTATATATTAATTCGGGACAAAAAATTTTAAGATTTGGTGTATGGGTCGGGTATATAGAAGTTTGTAACAGACGAACTCTTGCACTTACTCACTTGTTTTTTGTTCTTTTTATCAAAAATTTGGTTTGTACTTAAAAACGCCCCCAAAAGTGGGCGTGGCAAAATCCTATCTGAACGTCTTATAGCGGAGGTTTTGATGAATTCTAAGCAAATATATCAAATAAGAACCGTTCATTAGAATTCAAATTAAATATGACCACGCCCACATGGGGGCGATCTTCGCTTTTTATATTTTGATATGCCAATCACAATATACTTAAGAGAGGATATCACATACCAAATTTCAGCTTCCTACGATAGCTTTGATTTTTCACGCTAATAAGTAAAGTGGGCATGTCAGTAGCCGGATTTGAGAAATGTTTACACTCGTACTGCTTTGCGACTTAGAAAGCACAGATATCAAGTTCCTAGCTCAAATGGGGTATAAAAAAAGAATAAAGTCAACAGACTACTCATAGTAGACGGTTAAGACTAATCATTCAAATGAAATTTATTCAATATTTTTGTTCCAATATTATTATGTAGAAGATACAAGGCTCTGCTTTTTTTTTAAACAAAATTTTGGGCCATACTCACATTTAAAGGCAGAATGTAAGAAAACCCTCTAGTTCTTCAGGAAAACATGAACTTCGACTGCTTTTAAGCCTTGCTAAAGAATGAATAAGAAGCAAAATTTAGAACATAACATACACCGGATCCTCTTCTAGATTTTTAACACACAAAGTTTTTGGCCACGCCCATCTTTAGGGATCGTTTTTACAAAATTATTAAATTAAACATTAAAGTTTTGCGTACCTTGGATATTTATACCCTTATTCCACAGGAATGGTGTATATTAAGCTTAATACAGGTGAAAATCTGACATAAAGAAATAATAACGATAGACCTCCAAGGCATGTTAAGGGCATATGATCGAGACCGAATTCTGAGTCGAATGAGCGATGTCCATCCGTCCGTCCGTCCATATATCACTCATTTTCAGGCTGAAATTCGGAAGCTGATATTTTGTACTACGTAAGCTCTTTACCATCCGCAGCAGTACAAGTGATAAAATTTTTCAAAGCCACCCACAAACACGCCCACAATTAGTCTTAATGTGCAACTGCCTCCATTGCTTTTAAAACTGTAAGACGTCGTGAAAAGCTGAAATTAAACATTTAACATCCAGCAGACCGGCCCTTGTGGGCGTGGCAAAGATTGAAAAGTAATCTTTCAAATGCAATTTATTCAGAATTTTTGTTTCAAATCGAATAATTTACTTACTATATTATGCAGAAAATACTTAGTTCTACATTGGGTTCATATAAAGTTTTGGGTCACTCGCACATTTAGAGGCAGAATTTAAGAAACTTAAAATTTTCCAGAAAAACATAGAATTCGAATACGTTTTAGCCTCACTAGGGGAAAAATAAACTAGTGGGAGGGTTACAATCCGTTTAGGCGAATCATTGGCTACGCCATCCCAATTGACCACTTTCAAGCTCCGAATTGTGTCATAAATCTTCATTATCATCATCATCATTTTCGAAATGCCGCCTATCCTTTAAAAGGGTCGCGGAGCGAGGGTGGCTAAATGGTCCTTCCATCTTTCTCGATCCTCCGCCACCAACTCAAGAGACTCCGGCGCAATCCCCAGGCGGGACTCAGAGAGGTTCTTTACCTGATCCCACCACCTGTTTCTTGGCCTACCAGGGGGGCGACGCGCTCGCATCTCGGCTAGCATGACCTGCCTAGGAAGTCTGTCAGAGGGCAAGCGAACAACGTGTCCAAACCATCGAAGAATCGATCGCTCCACTCGGAGAAGTAGCTGCTCCACATTGAGATTCCTACGAATACTGACGTTTCTCACACCAGCAACGCACCTCAGGAATCTCATTTCGGCAGCTTGTACCCGCGATCTAATTCTTTCGGTCATACCCAAATTTCATGGCCATAGATGAGGGTCGGAACGAACACTGAATTAAAAACTGAGATCTTTGCTTTAACTCCAAGCTCAGCTTTCCTGGTGACCAGCGGGCGCAGTTCCTTTACTATTGCTCCAGCTTGGCCAATTCTCCATTTATGTGCAGGGTACACTGCACAGGAGTTCGGGAAACAACCATCACTTCCGATTTGTTCACTTTTACTTTCATCCCAGCATCACCACGGATGGCTGCAAACCTATCCAGTGCTCGTTGAAGTTCCTCTTTGGATGATGCAAGGATGGCCAAATCATCTGCGAAAAGCAGATGGCTCATCCTGAGGCCAGCCAATTCGAAACATTGCTCGCCAAGACTGCGCCTCACCATCCAGTCCATATATGCTATGAAAAGGAGCGGCGACAGAACACAGCCCTGGCGAAGTCCAACGCGCACATCAAAAGGACGGGATTTGACGCCATTTATCCGTACACAGCTTCTGCAGTTTCCATACAAAGACTGAATGGCTCTCTCCACAGTGTATCCCGAGGGACTCGGTCATACGTCTGTTCCAGATCTACAAAACACGTATAGACCGGTTTGGCATATTCCCAGGCCAATTTTCCCAGGACTTGTCATAAATCTTGGTTGTTAAATTTCAGTTTCTATTAACGTGAACTGTATTTAGAATTTCTCAGTTAAAGAATCTTCTCTTTTAAAAAGGGGCGTGGCATCCACCTCTTTTCAATAACATCGTTTTTTTGTTTATATTTTTTATCAGAAGTAGTATACACGTGTTGATTGCATTTTCACATTGAAAATTTGGTTTATACTTAAAAACGCCCCGAAAAGTGGGCGTGTCAAAAATTTATTCATTTCAGTTGATAGCTTTCACACACATCTGAACGTTTTATAGCGCAAGTTTTTTGTATTCAAAGAAAATATATCGAATAAAAACCGTTTATTAAAATGCAAATAAAATATGACCACGCCCAAAAGGGGCGGTTTTTGCTTTGTTTTGAAATGTCAATCACAAAACACTTAAGCGAGGATAAAGCGTACCAAATTTCAGCTTCCTACGACAACTTTGAATTTTCATGCTAATAAGTAAAGTGGGCGTGTCAGTGGGCGGATTTTAGAAAATTTTACAATTGTACTGCTTCGGGACCTAGAAAGAACAGATATGAAGTTTCAAGCTCCTAGCTCAAAACTTAAGGCTTAAAAACTACCGACACACGGACGGACGGACGGACATGGCTCATTCGACTAACAATTGTTAGGTCTCGATCATATGCCCTTAAGGTTTTAGGGGTCTACGGTGATTATTTCTCTATGTTACAAACTATGAATCAAACTTAATATACCTCCTTTCCTATGGGATGGGGTATAAAAATAAAGTTGAGCACAGAAGGTACACCAGACACTATTCTAGATTTCGTTGTAACAAAGTTTTTGCCACGCCCATTTTTAGGGGTCGGTTTTAAATAATTAATGAATTGGACCAAAAGATTAAACTTTTGCGTATATTTTGGTCGCAAACTTGGATACTTCTATGCCAATATTAATTTTTGGTTATAGGAGCTGGACATGTCACGACCCTTTAAGAAACTTGATTAAAAATCCTTATACCTAAAGAATAAGATATTTTTGTAAATAGTTAATTAATGATTTCTGAATGCTTACGGTCCGCTTGTATACCGCGGTCCGTTGTATTATAATATTGACTTTGAGCTATAGGGACTGGACATGCCACGCTTTAAAAAAAAAATCAAAAAACGTTATAAGTATAAAAATGTTTAGTTGAAAAGGCAGAGTTTTAGTCCGAAATCTTTGCAACCTCCCAGCATCCAGCAACCCCTAGCATTGAAGAGTAATGCTGGAATCGCAATGTTGCGTTGCTGCGTCCGTACGTTAATGGCCTTTGCCATGCGTTGCCAAAACTTTACGATATACTTTACGTCAAACTACGCACGCAGCAAATTTCCAAAACGAAATGCCACTTTGCGTTTTGGGGTAGGTAAATTGTAAAGTATCACCTCAAACACATTAAATTTCTGTTGAAAGATATTTGCAAAAGAACGAGCAGAAAAGACGCTTTTTAAAAACGAACCAAGTTGCCCAGCAATGAAAATAAAATTACTTACTTACTTACTTACTTAAGGTGGCGCTACAGTCCGGGGTGGACCTGGGCCTCAGCCAACAAGCTTCGCCAGCCAGCTCTGTCTCGAGCTAGCCGTCTCCAGTTTCGCACGCGAAGTTGGCTGAAGTCCCCTTCCACTTGCGTGCGCCACCTGAGTCTCGGTGCTCCTCTACCGCGCCGTCCCTGCGGTGTGGATTCGAAGATTTTCCGGGCCGGGGAGTTGGTGTCCATCCGCTCTAGGTGACCCAGCCATCGTAGACGTTGTGTTTTGACTCTTTTGGCTAGGTCGGTATCGCTGTACAGCCCGTACAGTTCGATGTTATATCTCCTCCTCCACTCTCCGTCTATGCAGACGGGACCGTAAATCGTCCGAAGAATTTTTCTCTCGAAGCAGCCTAAAGTGTTTTCATCCGCCTTTGACAGGGTCCATGCTTCTGCACCGTAAAGCAGGACTGGGATGATGAGGGTCTTATACATGGACACTTTAGTTCCTCGAGAGAGGGCTTTGCTACTCAATTGGCTCCTTAGCCCAAAGAAACAGCGATTGGCAAGAGTTATCCTTCGTTTGATTTCAGCGCTGTTGTCATTGTCTGAATTTATAGCGGAACCCAGGTAGGCAAAGTCCCTAACTACCTCAAAATTATAGCTGTCGATGGTAATGTTTTGTCCAAGACGTCGATGTTGGGTGTCTTTTCTTGATGACAGCATATACTTGGTTTTGCCCTCATTGACTGCTAAACCCATAATCGCCGCTTCCGTCCCAATACTCACGAAGGCTTCACTGACATCACGCTTTGTCAATGTCGTCTGCGTATGCGAGTAGTTGAACGGACTTTTGAAAGATTGTACCTCTGGTGTTGGCGCGAGAGTTCTGCACAATTCTCTCAAGTATGATGTTAAAGAAGTCGCATGACAGCGCGTCGCCTTGTCTAAATCCTTTTTTGACATCAAAGGGGCGGTGAAGCCTTTGCCGACCTTGACGGAACAGCGTGAGTTTTCCATCGTCATCCTGCACAGACTGACGAGTTTGGCAGGGTTGCCAAAACTAGACATTGCGCTATATAGCTCGTCTCTATAGATGCTGTCATACGCGGCCTTGAAATCGATGAAGAGGTGGTGTGTATCGATTTGGAATTCCTGGGTTTTCTCCAAGATCTGCCGCAGTGTGAATATTTGATCGATGGTGGACTTTCCTGGCCTAAAGCCACACTGGTATGTGCCTATCAGATTGTTGACAAACGGCTTCAGGCGTTCACACAGTACAGCAGAAAAGATCTTGTATGCGATGTTAAGAAGACTTATGCCTCTATAGTTGGCACAACTCAGAGTTTTCGATCAATAAAAATGATTTTGAGTCCTAACACACTAGTATCCTTAATTGACTTGCATTGACTCTTACTTGCTTTCAGGGACATCTAAAGGGTCACCTCAGTAAAACTTCTGTTGAAAATTCTTACAGGGTCTTTACTACAAGGCTCCGAAAATTTCCTACAACACTCTTTTGGCACTTCTTTGAGGTGTACTATAGGATTTCGAGGCATTCATCCTTCACTGTCTTTTGAAAGCCTTAAATAGCAATGAAGTATCGCTGGAAAGGTTATTGTTTCAGCTTTCGTTTTAAACGTTATTTGGCTGCCCTGAAGCACAAGTTTCTAAGCTTTTATAACTATTTTCTTCGATGCAGGCAGATATCGCGCACTTTTAGCGAGGTTCATTTCTTGTCAATGCTCCCTCTACGCCTTTAAAATTCACTTGACCACTTTAGAGCAGTTGTCAACAAAATAAGTAGATAAGTTTTTGGATTTGTCCTTGGTTCGTGAGAAATTTAATGACAAGATGATGATCAATTTTCTTCATCATCATAACGTCAGCCCTTGTGCTCAAGTTTAACTCAAGATAGAAACCAAATGAATCACTACAGGCGGAAATTTTGCAGTAATGCATTTGAAAAACAGACTAACTAAAATAAGAAAAAAAATTATTCATCTTTCCTATACTCAATCCCTCGCAGGGCGGACCAAAACGATTAATGTGCCTACCAGGACAAACATCGTCTGCTGGGAGACAGTGACAGTGTACAGAATTGCCATGCGTGAGCCTTAACCTCCTATGGAGTAACATTTGTCACTTAATCCGCATTTCCTCGGATTTATTTTCCTTAAGTGATAAATCTCTAATGCTTTAAATGCGTTAAATGCGTTTTTTAATGCGTTAAAAATAAGTCCAGCTTTTTTCGACACGTTACAAAAAAATACGAATTACTAAAAGAAAACTTTATATTTGAAACATTCACTTTTACAATCAGGAATATTTAGGTGCGCAGTCTCTCTTCCATCGCTAATTTGATCGTCGAAAAAGTTTGACTTTCATTGACAACACCTCGACGAAAAAGGCGAAAAGTGCAAGCATCAACATAACGCCACAATAAAAGTAAACCCACTTTAGATCGTCCTGGCCAATTATCATTCCCATCGGTGGCCTATTGGCCTTTATATACGGTATATCCATTTCACTTCTCACCCACGCATCCAGCAAACCAACACTTCGAATGCGAAGGATAAGTGTATTTATCCTATCAACCAAAAATGAGTGCTTCGTAAAAAAAATACAAGAGTTTTGAATTAGAAAAGTCTCTTTCAAAAATGCCATTTTATCCATGCTTCGATCCTTGGCTAAGTAAAGCAACATCGTTTCAACTGGATTGATTGTAATTAATTTTAAATGTGCGTGTTCCTGTATGTACTTGTGCTCTCCACCTTGAGTTTCGTTGACCAGGATATGGCTCAGTTCGGTATCCCTAAAAATCGAAGTCTGAGCGAGGGCATTATAAGCAGTGGTACCCAATACGAACTTATACTTCAGTTTGGCAACTTCATCTAAAGTTTCGGGTGCTTTTCTGAACAGGTTGTTGCGCATGTAATGGTAGATAATTGCTCCGTAGACTGTCCGTATGATAAAAGTAAAGAGCATCCATGACATAAGGTAGATCCTTAAAGAATTGCGCTTCACCATAAACGAAGGTAGCCCCAAAGTCAGAGCAATGTAACCGAGACTAATTTCTCGGTAACGAAAAATGAAAGAGGGACGTTTTTCTGTCAGTCTTGCAATGTGGCAAAATGCAACCATTGTGAAGAGAAACGCAATCAATAACGCCAGGGACGCCTCTTCGCTAAATGGTAACCACAATGAGTTAATCGATGACGAATATGATGGGCCTGCTAGAAATGCTGCTCCATTTGAAACCTGGTAGTAGAAGTAAGATGGAGTTAGAATCTTACTTCGGCTTTCCGAGTACCAATAGTTTCCAAGGCTGAGATCCACAGTTCTGCTCTTCAGCTAAATAAAGTAAAAAGCAAAGAATAGTCTTTTTTAGGTACAGTGAAGGCTTGATTTGCATACCATCAAAACTGCACCTGTCGTTTTGTTGGCACTTATTACACCTCTCCTTTCATTATTCGGTGGCTCCTTGATTACTATGTCAAAGTTCATATGATTGCCAAGTTCAATAAGAAGCTTGCCCTCAAAGCCACCGATAGCCTGCTTGCCACTTTTATTAGGGTTGAGTGATAAATAAGGTGGACTATTCCAGATGGCAACTCGTACAGGACAGCTGTGCATTTTCAGTAATTTTGGCGGAAATATGTCAGCACTCAGCATAGTGCCATTTTGAAAGCGATTTATTTCGATCGGCACAACCTTTCTGCAGTGTGACTCTCCAAAGGGAAAGTACGTGTAGACTATTATATGGCCAGAGGACATTTGAACTTGGATGTTGACGTTGATGATATAATTTCTCCAGCAGTACTCAAATATTTTTTGAATCTCCTCAGCGAGGAACTCATCGCGATTGTATAGAACGATATAATAGAACTCGTTTTGGTCACTATCCTTCACTTTTGACGCAACATCTATCCTTCTGGAATTCATGCATATCAACTCGTGTTAAAAGGTGCGTTTACGAATTTACTTACAGAAATGATTGCAATGAGTCTACGAGGAGAAGATTGTTTGCCATATCCTCGGTACGGAAATGACTTCCACTGTTCATGACGAGCTGAGTCTTTATATTGGTGCAGTGTCGAAAAACATCAAAAAGTAGATCCATGAAGAAATTCATTGCATTTCTTCGTTCACTTGATATGATGAATAAAATGGATAGACTTTGCAATGCAAAGAATTCCTCAATGACAGTGACTAGTGACTGTGCGATTTCATGGTGAATATCAAAATGAGCCAAAACAATCCGAAAGTTAATGAAGCAATATGCAAGTACTGGTAAAAGGTTCATTGCAAGTTGCCGTAAAACAATATGGACAATACGCTTGCGGAGTAAGTAAGTTTATAAGACATTTTCTGGGAATGTTCAAACTCTATGATGCGCTTAACGTCGCAGTAAATGTGAAAGTTTGTTAATTACTGCCATTGGGGGTGCGAGTTGTTTATTTTCTTGGGAATAAACAAGCAGAGTGAGGCCCAAACTTCACTATTATATTCCTGTTTAAGTGGCTATAGGTAGTTCTAGGAATAACAAAAGAAAATAAATATAGTATTTTCTGTTGGCACTTCAAGCTTATTAAAGCATATTTGATGTTCACAAGCTTTGTTTCTTAACGGAGTAATTTCTTAAGAGAATAAAAGGAGCTGTCTACTTCCATACCTTTTACCGTCTGCGGGAACATTTAACATTGAAATCTTTGGGTTTATATCTTCTAGCTAGACAAATTGCGTGTCGGGGTTGCTTTTTTTTGCGTCGTTTTTTTAGGACTTAGATGTTGTTAAGATTAGATGTTGTTGACATATGATGTACAAGTGAGATACTATCTCACCCTTGGGAACTTAGTACAACATTTTTACAAATTCCACAGGAGTTCCACAGAAATCCTTTGTCGGTTACATAAGACCTTATTAACGATTAAAAAAAAAAACGTTGTAACAATTTCTAGAAGCATCCAGTTTTCAGAGGACCTGAATAGCTCTCTTTATGCCTGATTAACTTAAGTCTGCAGATGAGAGCTGGATGTTTCTCTGCTGTACAAATAAGCCCTCCCAAGGAATTGTAAATAGGTTGAGGTAATCCAGTTTTGTATCCAATTGATCGATTTTCAATTCACCTTTGATGCGATTCCATTCACCTGAAGTCATGTCTGCATTCTACCGGGACGCAGATGATGCACCTACCATTATACTTGTCTCAGTTCAATAAAATAATTCACAAGTTCCTGTTGACCTGGTTTTTATTCGGCAAGTAGGTTCCACATCATGATTCGACCCCATTTTCGAAATGATACAAACTACACACATGCATAATGTGAGTTCGGCTGCCAGAGGATTCTTTACATGTTAAAACACCTGTGATAGAATAATTGATGTGTTTTAGAGTTCGGATATTGAGTGCACTTCGCTTTATTTTAAAAGTCCTTTGCTTGGTTGGCTCCGCATGTGTGAGCTCGAAAAGGATTTATTGATTTCATTTATACATATTTCAATTGCCGCATTGAAGCAGCAAGGACAAAATTGAAATTTGTTTGAATCGAACCTGAATTATTTTTTTTTTGGCGGATTGGTTGTTGTTGTAAAATTTCAGAACATTAGTTCGGGGGCATTGTATACGCACCATCAGAGGAAAACATTGTTTGCATTTATTCGGTTCTAGTAAGAGCACTTTGATAGACCTGATTGCACAACTGGCTTGCACAATTAAAACATGATTTTAGTATTACTCTGTGGACATTCAATTGAATCATAATGACGGTATCGATATATTACATACGCATTACTCCAGGTATTGCCTGGAAGATAAAAAAAACCATCAGTTTGAAGTCGTCCACGGAGCGGTCTGTCGGTCCTTGTTGAGTGTAAGGCTCATCCTTAATATGCAGTTTGTGTGAAATACATACTATTATATTAAAAAAATTTTCGTTATATTTTATTTATCACGCTTTTGATTTCAAATCTCCAGTTTGGTGGAATTTAAGTTTCGTTTTTCAAACAAAAAAAAATTATCCTCACTTATAGCTTCGAAGCCGAATTATTTAGAAAACCAGTGAGTAAGTGCTACAGTGTGTACACAGAAGTTACGGTCCGTAAAACGGATCGTTGAATCCTATCCTACATTGTAAAATGCTGATGTTATTGTTACTTTTTGAGATTTTATAAGAATTATATTTATAATTTTATAAGAAAAATTATATTTTATAATTTTGTAAGAAGTTTGCACTTCGAAAACGGGCGTGGTTCAACCGCCCCTAATTAAAAATTATCAATTATAACACAGATATTTGCAAGTACGTAAAAATGCATTTTTTTGATTAAAACTCAATACTTTTGAAAAAGCGGCCCCTAAAAGGGGGCGTGGCTATAAACTTTGTATGAACGAAATCTGAAATAAAGTCTTGTTTACCTTACTTGCTGGTAAAGGTTTTTTTTTTATTCGTTCCTATATAAGGCTTTAGGACAGTCGAAATTACGTTTTTCTGGAAACCTTTTTTTTTTAATTCTGCCTCCAAATCTGTGCCTGGCCCAAAGTCTTTTAATCACAAAATGTAGAACTAAGTAGAAACTACTCTATGAATAGAGGGGCCTGTACGGCTTAGTTGTCATCATAATTGTTATAATTTACTTAACAAGACATGTTGGCAAAAATATAAAAAAAGATCGTTGGTTGGACCTGCCTACTTCCATCTCGGGTGTCCAAATTTAATACAAGTTCTCTCTGCATAAACGAATGGAACCTCAGCATTGTTTGCCCGATCCTGAAGAAAGGAGACCCTCTGAGTTGTGCCAACTACAGAGGCATAAGTCTTCTTAACATCGCATACAAGATCTTTTCTGCTGTACTGTGTGAACGCCTGAAGCCGTTTGTCAACAATCTGATAGGCACATATCAGTGTGGCTTTAGGCCAGGAAAGTCCACCATCGATCAAATATTCACACTGCGGCAGATCTTGGAGAAAACCCAGGAATTCCAAATCGATACACACCACCTCTTCATCGATTTCAAGGCCGCGTATGACAGCATCTATAGAGATGAGCTATATAGCGCAATGTCTAGTTTTGGCATCCCTGCCAAACTCGTCAGTCTGTGCAGGATGACGATGGAAAACTCACGCTGTTCCGTCAAGGTCGGCAAAGACCTCACCGACCCCTTTGATGTCAAAAAAGGATTTAGACAAGGCGACGCGCTGTCATGCGACTTCTTTAACATCATACTTGAGAGAATTGTGCAGAACTCTCGCGCCAACACCAGAGGTACAATCTTTCAAAAGTCCGTTCAACTACTTGCATACGCAGACGACATTGACATAATCGGTAGAACAAAGCGTGATGTCAGTGAAGCCTTCGTGAGTATTGGGACGGAAGTGGCGAATATGGGTTTAGCAGTCAATGAGGGCAAAACCAAGTATATGCTGTCATCAAGAAAAGACACCCAACACCGACGTCTTGGACAAAACATCACCATCGACAGCTATAACTTTGAGGTAGTTAGGGACTTTGTCTACCTGGGTTCCGCTATCAATTCAGACAATGACACCAGCGCTGAAATCAAACGAAGGATAACTCTTGCAAATCGCTGTTTCTTTGGGCTAAGAAGGCAATTGAGTAGCAAAGCCCTCTCTCGAGCAACTAAAGTGTCCATGTATAAGACCCTCATCATCCCAGTCCTGCTTTACGGTGCAGAAGCATGGACCCTGTCAAAGGCGGATGAAAACACTTTAGGCTGCTTCGAGAGGAAAATTCTTCGGACGATTTACGGTCCCGTCTGCATAGACGGAGAGTGGAGGAGGAGATATAACATCGAACTGTACGGGCTGTACAGCGATACCGACCTAGCCAAAAGAGTCAAAACACATCGCCTACGATGGCTGGGTCATCTAGAGCGGATGGACACCAACGCCCCGGCCCGGAAAATCTTCGAATCCACACCGCAGGGACGACGCGGTAGAGGAGCACCGAGACTCAGGTGGCGCACGCAAGTGGAAGGGGACATCAGTCAACTTCGCGTGCGAAACTGGAGACGGCTAGCTAGAGACAGAGCTGGCTGGCGAAGCTTGTTGGCTGAGGCCCAGGTCCACCCCGGACTGTAGCGCCACCTTAAGTAAGTCTCTCTGCATAAATAATGCGCTTAAGCCAACAACATATAATTTTTTTTTAGTATCTGACAATCTGACAGGAGATAATAAATACCTAATTTCAGTCCTTTCAGACGTCTTACAGCTTTGAAAGATCTGGAGGTAGTTGCATAATTGCACCGATTGTGGGCGTGTCTGTGAGCAGATTTCAAAACTTTTTACACTTGTATTGCTTCGAATGACAGTGACTTATGACAGTGTACTTATGCACCAAATTTCTGCTTAAAATTTAAGGCCTAAAAACGTGTGACTAAGTCAGACCGACGGACGAAGGACATGGCTTATTCGATTCAGAATTCGGTCGCGATCATATGCCCTTAAGGTCTTGGGGGTCTATCATTATTATTTCACCGTATTACAAACTATGCGACAAACTTAATTAACCTCCTATCCTACGAGATGGGGTATAATAAATAAGAGTGGGCCTAGATGACTTCCTTGGAGAACACCGGAAATTGCAGAAAAAGAATCTGAAAAAAGCCCGCTGAACTTAACTTAGTATGATCTAAAATGAAGATAAGACATGATCCAACAGATGAAATTTGGTGGAAACCCAAGAGAAGTTAGCTTAAAACCGAAAATTTCATGCGAAATCAAATCGAAAGCTTTGGAAAAGTCGGTGTAAACGCAATCCACCTCGAAGCCATGCTCTTCAGCATTAGAGCATCCCCTATAATAAAGCGCTATGTGCGTAAGTATGTCACGTACAGCCGCCAAATGACAAGTCCAAGTCGTGTGACTCGATAGCTTACTGGGAGAGTGTTCAGCTCGCGTTTCGTTGGTTCGGAGTTCAAATCGCGTCGAGGGGCAGAGTCAATTTTTTTTTAAATAAATTCCACAATGTTTTTATTTCTTTGGGTTTATTGGAGTTTCTAAGATGTTAGTATCAAAAAACGGAATGCTTCACCTTTGAAGGATTGGTCCAACTCCTGCCCACTTCCTCTAGAATTAAAGATTCCTACAGCTCCTGCCCACTTCTTCCAGAATACCTTGGGCTCATTGGAATATTCCTTGGGTTCATTGGAGTTCCTGGCCTGGTAGTATCGAAAAATGATGTGCTTCCCGTATATAAAGGTTTTTTTCCAGCTCCTGCCCACTTCCTCCAGAATTCCTTGGGCTCATTACAGTAATACTTGGGTTCATTGGAGTTCCTGGTCTGGTAGTACCGAAAATGATATACTTCCCCTTTATAAAGGATCCCTCCAGATCTTGCCCATTTCTTGGGTTCATTGGAGTTCCTGGCCTGGTAGAACCGAAAAATTATATGCTTCTCGTTTATTAAGGATCTCTCCAGCTCTTGCCCACTTCCTCCAGAATTCGTTGGGCTCATTACAGTATTACTTGCGTTCGTTGGGGATCCTGGCCTGTTAGAACCGAAAAATTATATGCTTCCCGTTTAATAAGGATCTCTCCAGCTCCTGCCCACTTCCTCCAGAATTCTTTGGGCTCATTAAAGTATTACTTAGGTTCATTGAAGATCCTGGCCTGGTTGAACCGAAAAATTATATGCTTCCCCTTTATAAAGGATCTCTCTAGCTCCTGCCCACCAAAAAACGAAACATATGCAGAATCTGGAATAAACTTCGAATCAGTTTTAAATAACATTCCATCTTTCCATGTTGCACAAAATTATTATTCGCATTAAGCCATGTTTTAGTGAAAAGGATGACATCATGCGGAAAAACCATCGAATTTTTAAATATATCATCTGTTTTATGTTTGCAACACGGATAAAAAAACATAGTCTACTATAAAGTTTTTTGTAAAAGAATGCTATCATTTTTAAATATATAATTCTTTTGAGTGCTCTGAAAAATATTTGATTTCAATGACTTAAATAATGACTTCAGCCTTAAAAAAAAATCAGCATTCAATTTGAAGTCATGATTGAAGTAATGATTTTCAGTCATCAAAGAGTTGAAGTCAAATGAAGGAAATCTTTTTGATTGCTCTGCATTCAATTCATTGAAGTCTTTTGAAGTCACTGAATGCATTCAATTTTTTGAAGTCACTTGAAGTCTTTGTAGTCACGGCCGGTGCCGTGAAATAAGACCGAGTGAAATAACGCCGATTCGGCCTTATTTCGCTTTGAATTAATAAATACCTTCAGATAAAATCTTTCAGATTCGCACCCAGAAAATTTGCCACACGAATGTATAACACGTACTTCAAACGCATTCATAACATTTTCATTCGGTTTATTTAATAAAATAAAGTTTTAATTTTAGATAAGTAAGAAATTTTTTATTAATTATAACAAAAATATGTGCGTAGATATTTTATTGTGAAAGTGTATGTTAACGAAATCCAAAACTACTTATTTCAATTTATACCATAAGTATACCTATCAATCAATCACTTAAATAAAACGAAAAAGGAATGAATATTTATGTACAAAGTTTGAGAAAAACTTAAGAGATCTAAGAAAATTATCAGAAACTTATAAAAAAAAAACTTTTTTTTTAAGTTTAGAAAGTAGAAATTCACAATTTCGGAGTTTAGCAATATATTTTTGTGCTACTTTGAACAATTTACCTGCAAATTGGACAGAGAATCGAATTATTTACCTTAACATATCTCTCCGACAATCCTGTATAACAATTCAAACACAGTTTGAAGTGATTACAAGGCTGTAGAAGAACAGTTCGAACATTTTCACAACATATAACACACAGAAGAGAGCCATCGTCAACATTAAAATTATCCGCTTCTCCTTCACATGGACCTAAATCGTCTTCATCTTCGTCGCTTACGCTATCAATAAGCACATCTTCAGACAGTTAATTGTTACTTTCATTTGTCATTTGGTTTAAAAAATATTGGATCGAAATGATTTTTTTGTCGACTTTATTTAAGGCCGCTTAAATTTGTTGTCCCCTATCTTTTTTGGCGGCTCAAAGATTTGGAACTTGCCGTCTATCTATATATTATAAACTCCTTTGACTTTATTTTCATCTTTTCATCTTCATCAAGCAGGCAGTCTACGAACTTAAGAAAATTTTCAAATTTCACCAACTTACGGCTTAGTCGACTGTTATATCCCTCAACAGCGCTAGTTGTTCTCATAGGAGCCCTGAACAGGGATAGAGCTGAAGGAGTTTCCTAACATAAACAAATTCAAAATTTTTTAACTAATATTTGTTCTTATAATTCTTAATTCTTAAAAAATAAGTAAAAAAAAAATTCGCCCGAATTTTTGAACTATTGTTAATCCATTTACTTATCGATAGAAGATAGTTAATAAACAATTTTTCAAGCAAACGAGAAAGTAATATAGTTCGAGAATTCGCGCGAATTTTTGCTTAAAAATTATTCATAAACTATCTTCTATCGATAAGAAAATGGAAAAATAATAGTTCAAGAATTCGCGCAAATTTTTCGAACAGTCGGCTTTGGAACTATTTAGCCATAGCCTTATCTATGATTCGGCTTTATTTCGCTTTCTCAAAGTGAAATAAAGCCGAATTCTGTACACATTTCATTTGGCTTTATTTCGCAAGCACCATTCGGCGATATTTCGCTTTGTCAAAGTGAAATAACGCCGAATTCCAAAATTCGGCCTTATTTCACTTTGCCAAAGCGAAATAACGCCGAATTTTGGAATTCGGCGGTATTTCGCTCGGCCTTATTTCACGGCACCGTCACGGGTGGCCATTCTGGTAAATCAGTCCAATCATTACTGAGAAGCCTCCAACATGCTTGGACAAAATTTGCGTCTGGACGAAGACATTGACGAATCGTTCGCAAGCACGTGCTTCTTTTAGAAAGGTGAATAAATTATCTCTGTTCATAAGCTGAAGGTTTGTACATAGCTTATGCAAACTAAGCGAAATATAAGAATGACTCTAGATCTAGACGCCAAACTTAGATTTACAGTGTGACCAGCTAGAAATCAAGCTGCAAAAAATGTATTGGCTGATCAGAAAATTTTCAGAACAAATGTAACAAACTGCTTTTGGTGTTAAAGACGTCCTGCACATACGGTATTTAGATGTACCTTTGATGTTGTACCATGCCGAGATTCTGCAAAGCAAGGCACTAAGAGCAATATTCTGAGTACCCAATTTTTAGTGACCTTAAAATTACAACTGTGAGCGAGGAAGTAACAATATTTGATAGAAGGCTTAGTTCGTCTTGTTCGCCATGGTCAATGCGTATTGCAACAGTGAAATGATGTCGATTAAAAAAGACAAGGCTCACGAATGGTTTTTCTTAAAAGGGGCGTTTTTTCGGATGCCAATTAAAAGCTATTTTAGGTTTGATAATTGGTGTGAAACTGAAACCAATGAATCTGTGACTGTTTTTTGGCAATATGATTCGGACGCTTTTCCCAGAACTCAAATTTGCTGCATGCCGTGCTGAGCCCGTACCCAATATTTGCAATATTTCCGATGGCATATCCTATCCCGATGTCTAATCTGAATTGTATTTATTTCTGTTAGCCCACTTAAAACTTGATTCGTTTTCTACGAACCAAAGCACACAACAAAATAAAGGAAGCAGAATTTAGAGCACTCAACTGGATCCAGGTAATTTCGTTGGTTTCCATGAAACGCATTCGGCTATTCATTGTTTAAACAATTAAGCTTCCTCTTGATTCGGGTCGGGATAATTATTCATATTATGGATTTCGATGAGCTTTAATTCGCCACAAATTAAATTGTTTTCCTACAATGCAATAACATGCTTAGATATTGGACTTCAGTTCTATTGTTATTTGCACAATATCGTCGAGCATTGTTCTTGGGCTAACTGTCTGTCAAAGCACATATACTTACATGTAAGTCATAAAGTTGTTCCGGAACTATAAATATATAATATCGCTATCCAGTGAATGATTATTAAATTATGCAAATTATATGCATCGAACAAGGCTCACGCTTAATTGCCGATAAATTGAATAATTTTGAAAAGCGTCTGCTCGAGACAGAATTTATGTAATTTACTTATTTGCAGTTCTGGTTATCAAAGGACTTGCGATTGTAGAGTCCGGTTACAGGATACGCGAAAACATAATGTGCCGTGTTGAGTATTAATTGAAAACAAATTATTTAGCGCCACTCGAACTGCGGGCTGTGTTTTCCGGCAGTAATCCTTTGAGGATGATGCTCGGTTTTATGTTCCTTTTAATTAAATTGTGTGGTGATCCTTTAAATATGTATGTATTTTTTTTTACGTGCTATCGGGTGGCGATAAAATATGTTTTCAAAATTCTTTGCTGTTGATTGAAACTACACTTGTAGGAAATCCCAGCTCGGCTAGCCAATCTTGGTGGATGACGTTTTGTTAACAAATGGTCACGGAAATCTTTCATTGACTCCCTTTCTTTCAACGAGCTAGTTTTCTTAAATTCAATCTGCTAAGAAGGTTCCTAATGAACACAACTCAACCTAACCTAGCAATATTTTGAATCCAAACAAAAAGTACACAGTCGTTTTTTTCTCCGTGATTTACTATTGGCAACATTTAAATTCACAAGCCATCTAAACTGCCAACAAACTGTTTGCATCCAACGCATTTAGTTGTAACTATGCACTCGAGAGTGACACAAATACTCTAATTGCATATCGATCAGTTTTAAGGCTTGCCATATTGCCGATGACAATTTTTTAAAACACCCTTTATAATACCCTAACACAAAACATGCAAGTGATGATTGGGAAATTCATCAAGTGCGATGCAAACCCACATTCGCAATCAACACGGTAGCTCGCTGAAAGAGGTGACAGATCCGATTGCTACTACTACGATTGAAACTACCGAATTTTGCACACAACACTGCATGGTGTGCAATATGAATACTTTTTTCCGATACAAAAAAATATCACCCAGTCTCAAACGCCAGATAAAGCCCCAGTGTTTCGCGGTAGCGGTAGCCATACGACTCAGTTCTTAACTAAAGAGACTATATGGATATCCTGGATTTTCGTTTGACGGATATTTTATTAAAATTCTATTGACATCGTAGGGGTTCGCTGGAAAAACACCGCGCTAATACACGTTTCAGCTGAGATTTGCTATCGAAATCCACCGACATGTAGGAGTACTCTGAATCCTTGATGCTTGTGCGTATACATGTACAAGTACATGCCTTTGTCTATGCATGAAATTGTTTTCCCATGGATACCTACCAGGACGAGAAAAAAAAGAATGTCGTCTACAAATGCTCCCGACCAGATTATCCTTGTACAATGAAAATGCAGGGTTTATTATGAGAAAAGGAATAAATTGAGTGGTTACCTTAGAAGTGATACAAAGCAAGCTGTCTGTGGCAAGATGATTGAGTGGATCAATTCCCTATTTTAGCCCATTTCACCAAAAAGCTCTCGCTCTAGCTGAGGACATAGGGGTTTTGGTACCGTTTTCAATTAAGTGCTGAAATGGAAAAAGTACGTCTCCAAAGTAAATTAAATTTCTGATGAGCAAGCGGATCAGACATGCTAACACCGCAAGTATTGAAATGTGTTTTATTCCACTCATAGAGCAATGAAATTATGAGCCTACACAGACTAGAAGCAAACACTAGACAAATAGTCCAGATTAAAGCGTGTAAAAAAAATAACCTCAATTTAACTGAACCAAAGTACCAACACCTATAAGTATGGTTGCTCATAAGAAACTAAAAGAAAAAGCATACTGCACCTCCACATAATTGAGCAATATGTGAAAAGGCGAAAATTTCGACTCCACCTGCCGTGTCGCCGAGCAATGTTAACCGTCAGACAGCCTTTTCCTATACACCCCGGTTCTATATATAGGTGGTCTTAATCCTTGCCAGTCAAGGAAACCTTCATTCATGAAATTAAAATTTCAAATTCCCCAGAAAAAGAGGGAAATTTCCCCAAAACATCAAAGAGACAAAAACTCAGATTCATAGGGTGAAGCGCAGCAGATACGGAGAGGGAACTTCCTGAACTAATTTGCATAGTAATTAAAGGATACTGCAAGGGTGCTGTACGAAAAAGAAGCAAAAAGTATGCGAAGAATCCTTGCCTCTTCTTTGCGCCCGGCACAGAGTCATGCATATCAAATAGTTTACTCAGATGTCTGCGCTAAAGAAGGGAAGAATTTCTCTATGAATTTTTGGCTGGCTTTTCTATTCCGTCTAGAGGTGAAGTATAATCTCTTTTGGGAGAGAAAGTAATACGTAATATTGCTTATACGAGGGTTGTGACATTTGACAATTCAATCGTTGATACTCAATGTCAAGCAACGTAGGATTCGAAATGTTCTACAAGACAAGTGGAATCAAATTAATTAACATATGATTGGTCGGGTCGATGGGGTCGGCCGTTGACGGGTTGCCTCTCCATATACATATAGAACGCATCCCCTTTTACATATAAATGTAGGTATCCAAGCCTACAGATATTCGCAACCACACGCGTATATCATGGCGGAGAAGCGATAAACGAAATTAATTCCAAAGACCATGACGGCAAAGTGCTTTAATCTACCATGTTACAATCGATACACGATGCTGGAGCACGTTAGGCACGGTGTAATTTCATCAACTTTACCATTATCTTCTTCATTAAATATGGATGGGATAAATCTCACGGGACGTGACACTTTCGTGGGATAAGCGTAATGGTTTATTTGCATCATTAATTGATTCTGATCTGTGTGTGTCTGTGTAATTGGTTTAGTAGTTGACATCATATCAAGTTGTATGTTAAGCCTTTGCACATAATCTAAAAATGTGCGCTCCCAGTTACCTTGTACAATTTTTTTAAGTAGCATTATTCATGCGGAAAAGCACAAAGCAGGTGTAGGTTTTAGGACTTTAACCGCAAACGCTTGACTTATAGGTTTATGTAATAATCGATGCTTTGAATTTTTCATCAGTGAGCAGTTAAATGGTGAGCAGTTCTCTTGATGAAAATGAAAATCACTTAATGAAAAATTCAGTTAATACGAAGCAGAGGTTTCAGACGCTAAGCTAAGTAAATAATAAAAAATAATTAACCCTGGCAATTAAAACTCCGGAGAGTCATCGCGCGGCCTCTTACAACCACGTATGTTTTGTGCGTTAAAGGTGTTCTTATACATCATGGAGTGGACTCACAATTCATGATTTCAATTTCAAATGACGTATTGAAAGGTATTTTATGATAAATGATACTCTGCTCTTGGGAGGTTTATAAGACCCTCATAGCCCCGACAGGCTTTAAGATATTTGCATGTAGGTAGGTAGGTAGGTAGAAAAGTGGCTTTTTACATGCACTTAGGCCAAAAAGTAGGCCCATTGTACCGCCACCTGGGTATATTACCAAGGGAGTAGGTTGGCGTGAATTCTATAACAGCCAGCCAGTCTTTTCGATAAATTTTTGTAGCTTTTTGACCGGTGTTTTACTGAGGTCGCTTAAGTAGTCGTAGAAGTAGTCGTAGCCTAGTATGGATTTCCTGGACGACGCGAGTGCCGGACAGCAACAGAGAAGGTGTTATACACTTTCTTAATCTTCCTCATCTAGGCAGCTTCTACAGAAGTCATTTGAGAATGGACCTAGTCTTTTTACGTGAAGACCTAATAGGCAGTGTCCGGTGCTAATCCCCACTGCAGTGCTAATTTTGGATCTCTTTAAGGAGATCAAGCTGTCTGATCTTTTTGAATCGAGGCAAGGCCAGATTTGCTTGGAGGTTAAAAAAGTGGTGCCTATCCTCCATCTAGCATTAGTTTCTTGTATGCTGTGATTTTTGAGCTGTAATTTGAAGGTAGCTAGGGAATACCTTATATTACAGGAGATTTCATCTTCTGGCAGTCTAGTGGCATACTTAGCGAGTTTATCAGCCTCACAGTTTCCCATGATGTCTCTATGACCTGGCACACAGCACAGGCAGATGTGAACAGTTATTTGCATGTAAAGAATTCACGATCATTTTCCAAAAGGATTCAGCCCCTATGCGCTGTGCTCTTTTCACAAATTATCTTTTCGATTTCGAGTGGTAATGATGTGTCGTAATAGTCTTAATTTACTTCAATACTTACTTTATATTCATTCCAAAAGAAACCTTGCGGGTCTCTCAGCCCTATGAAAGGCTTTCACAAGTTTATCAAATGCTTCTTCTATTTGAGTTTTCCCATCCCTTTTCTGTGGTATATTTGAGCCAATAATTTCGTTTTGAGTAATTTTTGAAGAAATATTTCTATTTTTGCTAGACTTCTGCCATTTTTAAAATTACTCAAATTTTTTAAAAATTATATTTGGGCGAAGTTAAAAATATTGGGCTTTAAACTTTTGTTTTAAACTTTGAAAAGTTTGCCAGAAATATATGCCTTTTTGTAAAGTGTTTGGGGCCATAACTTTTATGTACAAAGCTTACATTTGGTACACGGATAAAGCGCCAATTGCTTAAACAAAATATAAACTAATTTTTACCCAAAAAAATTCTTAAACTGCCTTTTTTATCCGACACCCAGCATCCGACATCCAGTATCCGACATCTAGCATCTGACATCCAGCATCCGACATCCGGCTTTCGGCAAAAAGCATGCGGTGTCCGTCATTAGACATATAACATCCAATAGCAGAGATCCGACATTCAACAGCAGTCTTTTGTCATCTAACATCCGTCATCCAAGATCCGACATACGGCATCCAACATCGCGCATCTGCCATCCAACATCAGACATCCAGTATAAAGCATCCGGAAGGATGAGAGCTGACGTATGAAGGATTAAAAATTAATAAACAACAATTACGGCTGAAAAATTACAGATAAAAAGATCCAACATCCAAAATTTACATCCTAGTTCCAAGATCCGAGATCCAACATCCAACATCCGACATCCGTGATCCAACATTCAATATCAGATACCCAACATCCATCCAGCATTAGGCATCCAGTGTAAGGCATCCAACATCCGGGAGGATGAAAGATGACGGATAAAAATGGACGGATTGAAGATGATGGATGATAGTGCTTCCTACAGTGCATAAGAATTGTAAGGAAACCCTTTTACTTCCTCTTCAATACACAGTTATTTATTAGTTCGGTATTTTTTTGATAGTTTAACAGCTTTCCTATATTGCCGCAATTTTCAAAGAGGTGTTCTATGTTACGTCTCTAATTATTATAAACTATTTGAGCAAATTGCATGGCTCCGTCAGAAACAGTTCTACTGTCACTTATGTAGCAACACTTATGTACCCGAACGTCGCTTTGAGGTGGACTGCATTGATACAGTCTTTTCAAGGGTGTTCGATCTGATATCTTATCAAATTATTGCTACACGTAACGTATCGCTTGGCTTTCCATCTTATTTTGTTTCTTATATTTCTTCTTACGAGCACACCAAGTAAATGAAGGTAAGTTGAGGGCTACTTTCAACAAAACTTTCGGCCCTCTCAAGTATTCCTGAGGGTAGTCCGAAAAGTCTTCGAATCCACCCCAACATGGACAGCGCAGAAGAGGAGCACCGATACTCATGTGGCTCGCGCAAGCGAAAGCGAACCTCGCCTGCAAAACTGGAGGAGGCTAGCGGAGAGAGGGGCTGGCTGGCAAAGCTTGTTGGCTGAGGCACAGGTCTACCCCGGACTGTAACGCCACCTTAAAAAGGTAAGTAAGTAAGTAAAGACCTAATCACAATAGACTTAGATGAGCTTAAGTCGGCTTTCCGAAATATCCCATTGCACGCAATTCGTGTGCCACGACCATAATTGCGGTCTTCGTTAACTTTTGCTCTCTTAAGTTTAGTCCCACTCAAGTGAGAGGTTCAGCACGGAAATTTGACAGCTGGTTTGATACACAAAAATTTCATACGATTTCCGAAACGTTTGCTGTAGTCTATAGAAGTCTATTATGGGCACCGTAAGCATTTGGCAGAACTTGAGTGGTATTTTCGATGTATTTTGACATTAGGCTAATCTCACTTAAGTCTTCTATGGTAGCGGCTTAAGTAAGTTAATGACCTGATATATGAATGGCACTTACATCGTTGAGTCCGAAAAGCTTTCTATTCTCGGTGTGTGTGTGACTGACAACCTGCGTTGGAATGACCACATATTTGATGACGCAAACAAAGCTGCGAAATGCATATGATTCCTAAAACCGTGTAAGAAGGACCTTACGTCATTGGATCTGGCAAACATCTACAAAGCGCTTATTCGTCCTAAACTTGAGTACAACTCTCATGTTTCGGCAGGTGCATCAAAAACATAGCTGCATCTACTTGATAGGATCCTAAAACGACCCATAAAACCCATAGGGGACCGTAATATAGCAAAGTTACTATGACTCGTTAGAACAACGTCACAAATATCTTCTGTCTTCCTTTATTCTATCACTTCTTCTACTTAGACTTTCCTAACGAAACAGCTGGCTGCATAACAACTCTTAAAAAAGTCAGGCACAATACGCATTCAAGAACAAATGCTCACTAATTCACACTTGAGATCGGTTTTGGACGTACGGCATTGTACTGTATTTTTTTTAGCCGAACATCGCAGATGTGGAACAGGCTTCCACTCGCAGGTTTCCTCGTAATTGTAGTCCGCAACAGTTGAAAATCAAAGTGCACCATACATATGCATTCAATTGCATAAATATACAAATAAGAAATCGTATATTTATGCACAAGCTCATAACGACCAGAAAACCAAATTATCTACATTCCAAGCTCGATTTTTCTCATTCTCGTCGAACATTTAACATGAACTTGCCAAGGTTTAATTATTCATCACGGTAGGTTGTGGAACTCACTACCCTTACACATTAAGGGGATAAATAGTGCTACAAACTTTAAAGCCGCGTTAAACAATCACTTTTCTCTCCAACCGCAATAATTTTTACCTTACGTCTTTCAACTGTTTTTCTATATTTCTTGCCCATGTCTTAATTTCTTCTTAGTTACTTATAGGACTTATAGGACTTATTATGCAGATGACGTTGCCATTGCTGTATCGGGGAAGCACCTTAACACCCTCAAAGAACTCCTACAGAATGCTCTAAACAAGCTAACAAGATGGGCTGACAGCTGTGGTTTGGGGGTCAATCCTCACAAAACTGAACTAGTCCTATTCACCAGGAAATACAAAATCCCACATATCGACCCCCCCTCAATCAAGGGCACTAGCTTAATCTTCTCTGAGGAAGCTAAATATCTGGGTCTCATCTTAGACAGAAAGCTTAGCTGGAAGTCTAATATACAGGAAAGAGTCCGGAAAGCTACGGTAGCACTCTTTTCTTGCAAAAAAGCCATCGGCAACAAGTGGGGACTTCAACCCCGTATCACCCACTGGCTATATATCTCGGTCGTAAGGCCGATACTGACGTATGGAACAGCTGTCTGGTGGACCGCTTTGGATAAAGCGGTAAATCGTGATAAGCTAAGCAAGGTCCAAAGGTCAGCTTGCTTATCTATGAGTGGAGTACTTCGCACCACTGCCTCAGCAGCACTAGACATTCTGCTCCATCTAATTCCTCTTGACATCTTCAGCAGACGAACTGCTGCCATCACGGCTACTCGCCTCAAAGCAACCTCTCAGTGGACCAATAGTGAGATAGGCCACTCTGCTACGTATTCTGAACACATTCAGATTCCCTTCTAGAAACATGGACCTCACCTTACCCCAATTACATTTTGAAAAGAACTTCCAGGCAACGATCCCCCCCAGGTCTTCCTGGGAGGACTGTGCGCCTCTGGAATGTGAATCGATCCACTTCTACACTGATGGATCGAAGACAAATGATGGGGTAGGCGGGGGTGTATTCTCAGACCGACTAAATCTAAGTCTCTCTTTCCGTCTCCCGGATCATTGCAGTGTTTTTCAAGCTGAAATTATGGCGATAAAGGAAGTCTTGTCCTGGCTTAAGAAAAATGTTATATCGGCCAAGGACATACGCATATTTTCTGACAGCCAAGCGGCCATCAAGTGCCTGGAATCGATCTCTATAAACTCTAATGTAGCCTTAGACTGCCATTCATCTCTAAAGGAGATGTCGGAGCAGTTCAACATTCTCCTGTGCTGGTTGCCAGGACATAGAGACATTCCAGGTAACTGCAAGGCTGACGAACTCGCCAAACTTGGAACTACCCTCCCAATTTTGCCTGATAAAGGCTCCGTAGGCATTCCAATTTCGACATGTAAACTCATGATTAAACTGGATGCGATAGAAAGAACAAATATCAGATGGACTAGTGGCAGTACCTGCCTAGCGACGAAACAGATCTGGCCAAAGCTTGATCTTAAACGCTCTAGGAGTTTGATCGCTCTTAATAGATCGCACATTAGTGCTACAATCGGTGTCATTACAGGACACTGTCTGATAGGCAAACACGCGACAAGGCTTGGTGCCTATTCCAACGACTTTTGCAGGAGCTGCATGGATGAGGAGGAGGAAGAGACCACTCTCCACCTTCTCTGTACATGCCCCGCTCTTTCCAAGAACCGAAATCTTCACATTGGAGCTTTCTTCTAAAATGATCTCAGCACGACTGACCCGAAACGTCTCTTACGCTTCATTAATAGCTCGAAATGGTTCAACGAGTAGGCAATAGAGTCAGATCCGCGTGGTATCACAATGGACCTACATAGGTCTAAGTGTGTTGGTTTCTTTGGATCCGACAGCCACTTCAACCTAACCTAACCTAACCTACTTATAGGACTCCTGACCCATAGAGGGTCTCTACCTGATAGCCTTCCATCCTCTGCGATCCTGGAGACGCTGCTCCCAATCGTCCAGACCAAGCGCTCTGGCATCCGCGATGGCTTGGTCCTTAAAACGGAGGTTCGGTCTTCCTGGTCGTCTCGAGCCTGGGGGCTTGGATTCGAAGATCCTTCGGCTGGAGCATTCTTGTCCATTCGTTCTTGTCTTTTGCGAGAGGAGCTTTGAACCCATGTCTTACTTTCCTACCTCCTTTTATTTTTATTTAAAGTAAATATTTACATTATATTTTTAAATTTTAGTTTTTAATATTTAATTATTTTTTAATGTTAATAATTATTTTGTTTATTGGTTACCAATTACTATGTTGTTCACTTAGTACTATAAGAGCCTCAAGTCTTTTATAGACATGATATACCAATTTTGTATTAATAAACTGAAACTCAAGCTGAAACTGAAACTGAAACAGAGAAAAAATTTTGTGAAAGGGTCACTCAAACATCGAAGATATCCATTTTTCCACCAAATCCTTGGAGACAATCCTGTAAGCTGTAAAACCGAAAAGATACTGTATTGTTTCATCAATTTTATTCACCTGGTGGAGCCATCAAACTAATTTCTAATCCATCAAACGACAGAAACAAGACATCACACATCCCAAGCACATTCCCTTTAGGGGCATTTAAGTGGACTCATAGCCATGATTTATTGTCGTTTTAGCAAATAAAAATGTCAGATTGTTAACTTGTTTCCCATACATACGTTCCTACGTTCCTATCCTAGGATGTGTGCTCTTCCGCTCGCCTTCGCTTTGTGTGGGTATACTTATTTGCCGTTGGCAAAAACTTGTGCACATATAACTTTCTGGACATCATCCAGCTAGCTACGCCACACCTACATAATATTTCATAGACACTAAATTTATAGTTTTATCCCTCGTCTTTATTTTGGTTCCTCTCGGTAAAGGTACTTGCGAGTTTTTGTTTTTATTTTACTGTAGATTGTTTTTTGCTCGTACATATATATGTGTGTGTTTGTAGTCCTTTTTTGATTCATGCCTGTGTTGTCTCGCGCTATAGTTCCATACTTTATCTCACCCTTGAGAAAATAATTTCCCACTCCCCAAACATCGCATCGGCATCCCGATCGAGCTCTAACAAATAGACGAGTTAAGTCCTTCGCCTATTGCCGGTTCATTCGCAAATATAAAACGCTTGTGTGTGTCCAAGGAAAAAAGGATATGTGCAAAATTAATATACTTACACAATGTGTTATACAGTGAAAATAGTCTCTTTCTTTTATTTTTCTGCTCGCTTCGCCAGTATTATCCTGATATTTGGAGTGTATACGATAAATTTTGTTTTATGATATAAGATAGGCGGGTAATTTCGTCCTGACATTCTGTAATTACATATACAAAAACGAAAATGTATGTTTGATTATTCTGTTTTGTATTCCGGCTCGTTACTCGCCAGGCAGCGTTCACACAGTGAAGCTCTGTAAGAGGATGACAAGAGAAACAAAAGGATGTGGCATGGGGGTCGAGTAGGGAGTTGGGACAGCAACAAAAATGACAAGACAATGTCGACAGTGTGACAAGGACGTGACTGTAATGAAATTAGAATTTATGTCGTTTTAACTATTTTCTATTTGTTTTCTGCTTTTTCTCAGTTTTATTTTTGTCTTTTTTTTTCCTCTCCGTTTTAGTTGAGCAAATTGGATTTTCCATCTCCTTTGGCTGCCACTTGTTCTTTTTTCGTTTTTTTTTTTTAAGATTATAATTAATTTATTTTGTTTCTCTTTTATTCCGGTTGCATTCGTCTTTCTACTTTTCAAGATTTTAATTAACAAATAGAGGACACTAGGGATTATCGAGCATAAAAATAGAATCTATAAAAGGTAAAAAGCGTCAAGGATTGAAGTGGCTTTGTCTTTAACCTGTTTCTTGTTATCACCTGGGGTCAAAGTAATAAACACAGGGTCAGAGAGAATTAATTATATGTATGTAATACATTAAATTGCTAAAACTATAGAATCTCTTCTCAGCGACAGGTGGTTAATAAGGGATTACCCCGTTTGCTATAGAACGTCAAAAATCTAAGATGCACCATTAGGCAAATCGGTCTCAAAAATCACGAATGCACAAAATCTAGAAACACCAAAATCTCGAAGGACGAAATCTCGAATAAAATCCGGTGCCCAACATTCTTTGCGATATTCTAAAACGTAAGAAAATAACCTATAAATTGGTTTATACACCCAAACTCGAAACTTACCCCAAAACCTTTCTTTTCCTTGTGACCAAGGGGGGTTGCCACGGGGAGCATGTCCCCCCTTAAAATTCAACAAAACGAAACAGGGTTTTTTCACCCAATCTCGATGAAAAGCCACTAGAATCTAATGTAAATTTTTGGTGTGCGAAATTTTGGTTCAGAAATTTTTTGCGCTTAGATTTTTTTTTCCAAGTTTTTTCTTTTCGAGTTTTTGGTTTTCTAGACATCGGAGCAGACTCAATAAGTAGACACCAGGAGCAAAACTCTGTCAGTGACAAACGGCAAAACAAGTTTCATTACAGACGGGCGATGGGACTTGAACACTTGTAGCTACTGCCGCTTTTTTTTTTAAGCCCATTTATAGGCCTACCTACTCCTAGAATACGCAACCAACGAATGTTAGCCTTATTGGCTACTTATTTTAGTCGGAGAGCTAATGAACATTTTTTTATATTCGACCCAGGGTATATTAAGTTTGATGTATAGTTTGTAATGCAGTGAAATAATCACCGTAGACCCCTAAGACCTTTTAGAGATATAAATGGGACCGACAGGAGAATCGATTTAGCCATGTCCGTCCGTCCGTCCGTCCGTATGTAAACAACTTTCAGGCCTTAAATTTCAAGGCAGAGAGCTGAAATTTTGTGGGTTGGTTGGAAGTCCAGTCCTTCAGATCAAGTGTGAAAATAAGCTGAATCCGCCCAAAGACATGCCCACTACAGGCCTGTATGTGCGACCATCTCTAATTTCAAAAAATACATTTTGCAAATTTAAGCTATGTTACAATGGCGCTAGCGCATTCATTTTTGGTACGTAACATAACCTTATAATTGTCTTTAAGGTAGCCAAAAAATGTTAGCTTTTTCATAGTGGGATTTCAGCTTAAAATGACTGTTTTTCAATAAATATATATGAAATTTGACAAAAAATTATATGACAAAAGCTGTAGATATTAGCATTTTCTAACTTTTATGTATATATTGTATGTGCCTCCGCCCACTTTTGTGGGCGTGACGTTAAAAAAAGTATTTTTTTAGTTAAAAAGGCAGAGTTTTAGGCCGAAATGTATGCAACCACCTAGTATAAAGCATTCAACAGCTATATTTTTATATCCCGCCTACTTTTTGGAGGCGTGGCAGTTTTCTTTTTGGTATGGTCGGGTCTTTTGCAATCCGTCGTAGATGGATTGAAGCTTTTGCACTTTCCCACTTGTTTTTTACTGATTTCAACAACTTTCTAACCTTCAAAAGTTAGTTGTCCATGGTAACCGGCACCTCTGGGAGATGTGCAACGACCTAAAGTTGCACACAAATAAGCTGAGATTTCGTATTTAGCATCTCATAGCAATCGCAAGGCATACAAAAAAATCAAATTGGTAGACGCCCTCTCGAAGTGGGCGTGGCATAGATTTATTAAATAATTTTTCAAATGCATTTAATTCAATATTTTTTTAAAATGAAAATTTACTTAATATATTATGTAGAAAACACCCAGTTTTACAGTTTCTTATACAAGGTTTTGACCATGCCCACATTTAGAGGCAGAATTTTAAGAAAACCTTAAATTTTTTAGAAAAACTATAAATTAAGGCTTTTTTTAGAAAGGATAAGAAATAACATTTACCACGTAAGTTGAAGCTGGCTCCAATCTACATTTAGTTTAGGGGTCGATTTTGCATATAATTTAATCTGGATCAAAAATTGCATTTTTGCGTGCATTTGCAGGCATCTCAGGACAACAAACTTATGAAAGTTAGAAAACTGTTGAAATCAGTAAAAAATATGTTTATCAGCTCATAGATTATTCCTTTTTGAATTTTCAAAAATAAAATTCTGAAACGAAGCAACCCACTTTTGATACTTAACTATAAAGTTTGCTTTTTTTGTTTTAGTAACTACGCTTTCTTCACTAAACAATAATGTTAAACTCTATATAATTATTCTTTCATATAAGACACAAGCCAGTGCGTATTCTGTCATTCACATGGAATCCTTTTCAATTTACTTCTTTAGATTAACGAAAGCCATAAAGGACCCTTATATCCTGCACTAAACCAGTTCAGTGCATTGCACTTATTTGTTTATACTTTCAAGCGTATAGCTGTATTTTATGACGAACGAGCAAATGATGCTGCTGCTCGAATACGATGAGTGCTTTTTACGATTATTCTTTGCCGGTTTTTATTTTTTTGTTGGTGCTCTTCTGAGTTTTGTAAACGTGTATCTTATTCCTTTATTGGCTTAAGATGCAATTTTCTTTTTATAGCTTAAAGTTTGCAGGGTATTAGCACGTTTTCTTGGATAGGTATCTACATAGTGGCTGAATGATACTATGTTAGTTTTATTATTAGCTTTACTTTAAACTTTATTACAACTGGAATAAGCTCGTTTTTACCTTACGCTACAGAGTGAAATTGATAGTTAGGCATTTTGCATTGAATGGTTCGTCAAATCACTCAATCAATCGTTGCACCAGGCGGCAATTCGTATTTCCTAGTTTATATTTCGGTACTGCAATCGTGCAGACCATCACATGATCGATTTTTGATCAGGTGTGCGAGGATGATAGCTGCAAGGAGAATATACAAACTCGTAGTATAAGAAATGCACGATATGAAGTATAGGGGGGCTTAGGGCCCCACAGCATGGTTTGAATCATTGGAATTTTTGTATACCCTATTCCACAGGATTGGTGTATATTAATATTGATACAGGCGAAAATGTAGCATAGAGAAAAATTAACGAAAGACCCCCGAGACCTTAAGGGCATATGATCGAAACCGAATTTTGAGTTGAATGAGCCATTTCCGTCCATCCGTCCGTCCGTATGACACCAATTCTTAAGCCTTTGATTTCGAGTTATAGAAAGCTGAAATACGTAGCTAAAATACTTTTTACGTAGGCTCTCTGTCATTCGCAGCAACACAAGTGTTAAAATTTTTGAATTTGAATCCGTCCACAGACACACCCATAATCGGTCTAAACGTGCAACTACCTCCTGTGCTTTCAAATCTGTAAGATATCGTGAAAAGCTGAAATTTGACATTTAGCATCTCTTAACGATTAAAAGATATAAAAAGTGAAAAAAAAGTAAAAGCATAAAAGCCCAACCCCGAGTTCAACTGCTTCAACCCATTCCCCATTCCAAAGTTATAAATGAAGGAAGAATTTTAATTTGTATGTCAATTGTGGAAATCCACTCTCAGTCTCTATGATTATACGGTCGGGGCATGGCGTCTAGAGACTCCAACATTGATTTATGAATAAAAAAAAAGCAAAATAGCTACCCTTGTACATCTTTGTTCGACTCTGTCGGCAAACTGAGCATGAGTGAGCATAAGTGAGGCTGCTACTCAATGCACTGCTCGTGACGATATGACTCGGGATACTTTTATAGTTGAACAGGCTCCTCTTAGGTGGGCCCTCATTACGCCTGCCAGCGGAAGAGGAAAGGGAAGCAGCTTTCCTTTGAAGGCGCAAAGAAGCTTTACTGACTAAAGGGCTAGCAATCCGGTTTACTTTTCGGTGGTGTCTATCAAAAAAGACAGGCTGATGAAAGTCTTAGCAATTTAAACAAACCAATCCCTTATAGTTCCGCCTCCTCTTCTGCTTTACGAGCTGACGTGGTGAGTGCCGAGCATCTAAGCTCTTCATAACTTAAGCTCTAGCCAAATTATAGTTAGTTGTGTGCATGATAGTACAATGGACAAGTTTACTTGCGTCTGGGTGCTCCACCGGATAGTAGCAACCTTCGACAGAAAAAAAACCAGTGAGTAAGTGCTACAGTGTGCACGCAGAAGTTACAGTCCGTAAAACGGACCGTTGAATACCCCCTCCTATCCCACATTGTAAAATGCTGATGACATAGTTATTTTTTGACATTTTATAAGTAATACAAACTTCGAAAAGGGGCGCGGTCCAACCGCCCCTAATTACAAACTATTAATTATAAGATATTTCCACAGATATTTCCAAGTTACACTTAAATGTACGTAAAAATGCAATTTTTTGGTTCAAATTCAATGTTTTTGACAAATCGACCTCTAGAAGAGGGCGTGGCTAAAAACTTCATATGAACGAAATCTGGAGTTTAGTCTCGTTTACCTAACCTGCTACTGTTTTTGTTTCATGCTTTCCTAAATTAGGCTCAAGGCCAGTCGAAATTAAGTTTTTTTGGAAAATTTTAGGTTTTTATTCAATTCTGCCCCAAATGTGCGCGTGGCCCAAAGTCGTGTACAAACAAAATGTGGAACTAAGCGTTTTCTTCATAAAATATTAAGCAAATTTTTTTCAATTTTTCGCTACGCCCACTAGGGAGGTTTACCAATTAAATTTGCCCTTGTTGTGTCTTACATTCATTAGGAGATGCTAAATGTCAAATTTCAGCCTTTTAGAACGTCTTACAGTTTAGAAAACTCTGGAGGTAGCTGCACATTTAGACCGATTGTGGGCGTGTATTTGGGCGGATTTCAAAAATGTTTACACTTGTACTGCTTCGCATGACGTGGACCTTACGTACGAAGTTTCAGCACCCTAGCTCAAAATGTAAGGCCTAAAAAAATGTGACATACAGACGGACGGACATGGCTATATATTATTGAATATTATATGACAAACTTAATATACATACCTCCTATCCTATGGGATGGGGTATAGTTATTAAACGTAGTACTGTGTACTGTAACACCTATGATCGATGATGGGTGCTTTCTGCGTAGGTCATTGAACAAGTCTCGAGCAGCTCACCAGAGCACTGAGCGTTCGCTTAACGTATTGTGTTCCAGATAACAATCAGTGTGCTTCTGTTTAGCACGCATCTGAGCACATAATTATGTTGTTGTCTGCCACCTTTCTTTCGTTTGGGAAATTTAAACATGATAAGAAATTCATCAAATAGTTTTGATAACGGCAGCGAAAGAAAAAACTTATCGCTCACCATCGCTATTGTGAAGGTTTTTTCGTCACCACTCATCTGTGAGTGCGATCAGCAGTTTGCTCAGGATGTTGAGTAAAATAAGTCTAGTAAGAGGGGATCGCTTCGCCTGAAAGCCCAAGAACATGTGTTGGGACTAGGAAGACAACCACTGCTGAAGCCATCTTGGGATCGCGCCTGAAGTTTTTGAGTTGGTAACTCCGCGAGCCTTTTAATCTATCAGCACCAAAGAAAGTATGTTTTTATGTTTGAATTGAAATAGACTGTGCTCTGTTCATGCTCCGAGCAAAACAAAGGTACATCAAGTTGTAAAGGGTCCGCCAAATAATTTTTTTATACCCGACCGAAGGTATATTAATTTTAATGCATAGTTTGTAACACAGTGAAACAATCAGCGTAGATCCTAACGACATTTTAGAGATATGATCGCAACCTACAGGTGAATCGATTTTGCCATGTCCGTCCGTCCGTCCGTCTGTATGTGTGAGGTTTTAGGTCTACAAAATCAAGCTAGAGAGCTGAAACTTGGTACACGGCTTCAATCTTCTGCTGCACAAAGTGTGAAATTTGGCTTAATTCGTCAATGGCCACGCCACTACTGGCTTCAATGACAATGAGACAACCTCTTTTTCACTTTTTCTTTCAAAAAGCCTTTTGGTCAAGTTAGAAAAGTCGTAGGAACTTAAATTTTCGTACTGAGCAATATTGGCCCAAAAACCTTTAACAAGCCAAAAATTGGACCGCCCACAATATCGACCATGTCCACTTTTAACATGTTAGATCCTTAAAAACCCGATTTCTCGGAGAGTTGACTCCAAATCGAAAAAAAATATGATAAATATTAAAGATATTACTACTTGCAAAGTTTAGTTCTTACAAATTTTTGAGTTTCCTCAATTTTAGGGGGCGTTTTTAGCAAAAAACTGTTTTTTTCCGAAATAATTTTCGGTTTTAACGCATCATGAGTCTATCGAAATAACAATTAATTGATTTTAATTTTTAGGCCAGACCCACTTTTGGGGCGTAGCTTGTAGGAATTATATATGAATTCGGGACAAAAAAAATTAAGGTTTGGTGTAGTATAAAGAATCGGGTATATCGAAGTTTGTCACAGACGAACTCTTCCACTAACTCACTTGTTTTTTTTTTTGAAAATGCTATAAAAAAACTATAAAATATTTTCTCACATTTCTTTTTTTATTTGAAAGTACAATATTTCCGGTTATTAATAGAAAATAATTTCAGTAACTTACACGATCGGTCCAATTTTTAAGCACATTATCGATTGTGTGCAGCTGTATTTCACCAATGACTTCACGAATATTGTCCTTTCAAGCGTCAATTGTCTCTAGCTTGTCGGCGTTACACTTATTTCTTACAGCACCCCACAAATAATAGTCCAACAGTGTCAATTCGCAGCTCCGAGGTGGCCAAACGACATCAGCTCTGCGGCTGATAATGCGATCTTCAAAAACAAGGCGCAAAACATCGAGTGTAACTTCGGCTGTGTGGCACATAGCGCCATCCTGTTGCCAATATTCTCCTCATCAATTTTTGTGAACCAAAGTTCGTTCAACATGGCCCGATAGCGATCGCCATTGACTGTAACGGCCACTCCTTGCTCATTTTCGAAGCAAAATGGCCCAATTATGCCTCTGGACCAAAATCCGCACCAAACAGTGACTCGTTTGGGTGTATCGGCTTTTCAATGTATGCGTGCGGGTTTTGTATGCCCCAAATGCGACAATTTTGCTTGTTTACATACGTGCCAAAATCAAAATAAGCTTCAACTGAAAAGATGATTTTTTTTTGGCAAAATCGGCAACTTCTCTCAGTCGATCGCAGGCTCACTTAGAGAAGCGAAAACGCATATTTCCCTGCGTTGATAAAGCATATACACAGCTATATTCGTTCAGCGGAAGGATAAAACTAATTACGTGTCAAATCAGACATGAGCTAAGTGTTACCATTCATGAAATACCACTAGTTGAAAAAAAAAGTTAGATGGCGGACCCTTTAGAAAGTCATCCTTGCAACAGTTTAGATTTTATAGTGATGAACATCTTAGATATTCGCCACTCGCAATATCAGTCCCCAAAACTGCCATATACCTTACGCGAGCAAAGGCATTAAAATTACAGACGATTTTCTCACTGTATCGTCGTCCTCTGGTGGTTTTACATTTAATTAGCAAAAGCTTGGTAGCTCGAAAAGACTCCCACAAGCCGCATAACACCGATTCTCCTGAGAGGTTGAAGGAGAGTCGCAAACTTTTCACATGTACACGGAAGCAGTAGTTAAGTCTTTTCGTACCCATTGCAGTTACGCCAAGAAGACATAGAGTCATCAAAAAGGCAAAATGTCAGTCTTTGTACTCCCCAAAGTAAGCAACGATACTTTCGGTTAGCTTTTTAATTAATGTTCTTGAAATACCATCATGGGCTATTTGATATACTTGAGTATTCTCCTTTTTCTCACTGATTGGAAAAATACTTCGGCTTGAGTTTCGAAGAGAAAGAAATGGATCAAAGACCGAAAAACTGCAGCAGTTAAATAATTTTTCATAAAATGCTTTAGTCATTGTCTTACTTGCTTCTTAAGTTTGCAGTCGGCAGCTCGCAATAATGGTAGCCACACTTGTGTGTTTTGATACTTTTTGTTGCTTTTATTTGTTTTTCAAATACTTTTTCTCTTATGGGAAACCGTAGGAAGGGTTGTCACTTAATGCCAGCACTTTTATAACATAAAGATTCCTGACAATGATCGCCTGGCAGCGTTTGAAATGATCATAGGACTAGCCATTTTTATAATGTTTGTAGAATTGTAAATTGTTGTAATTTTTACTTTTCAATATTAAATTTAATTTTTTATGGCTTTGCCATACAGGCCGCCCCCCAATTTAAGCAACGTTCGGCTAGCTTTTAAATTAATTGTAATTTCATTAGAATCATGACGAAATTAAAAGCGGAAATTATATCGGAAAAAAAATTGTTTTCGTAAAAACGCCCCCAAGTATAGGTGGAGCTCAGAACTTTGTATCAATCAAACATAGAAAATAGTTATATCTTTAATATTAGTTGTATATTTTTTCAATTCGATTCGGAGTGAACTTTTCGAGAAATCGGGTTCTTAAAGTTCTAGCATATTAAAATTGGGCATGGTCGATATTGTGGGCGGTCCAATTTTTGCCTCTTTAAAGGTTTTGGGCCATTATTGCAACTTGACCAAAAAGCATTTTAAAAGAAAAAATTTGAAATAGAAGTTGTCTTATATTGAAGCCAGTTGTGGGCGTGGCAGGTGGCGGATTTAACCAACACTTTGTCTGTACAAAATAAGAACCAAGATACACTAAGAGTTTGAGCATCCTAGCTCAATTTTAAAGGCCTAAAAACTTCACACATACGGACGGACGGATATAACTTAATCGATTCACCTGTCGGTCTCGATAATGTATCTAAAATGTTTTAGGGGTCTACAATGATTATTTTACTGTGTTACAAACTGTGCATTAAAATGTATGTACCCTGGGTCGGGTATAAAAATCAAAATGAGTTTTTGCTTCAAGAAACAATTGTTGACTAAGGATTTTTAAATCACAATCTTACAAGAATCTACAATTTTTGCAGATAACACTGTTTTCTTGGGTTCCAATCCAACTCTGATCCAACTAGATCATAGTTGGATTGGAAAGATAGATTTTAAAAGCCCATTTGCAAAAGATTGCAGTTTTAGATGGCCCCTTTTTGAAAGTGTCTACATAGCTAAAGGCAGTGTTTTCAGACACCTTTTCTTGAAATTCTTGAAAAACGAGATTTTTAAATCCTGGATTTCGATTTACTCTCAGTGAACTCAGTTTCTAAAAGAGCCTTACCTTACTGTCAAACCGTACAGCCAACTGTTGAAAACAAATCCTCCTCTTAAGAACTAAAGCAATTAAACCTTAAGCTTTAAGGGTAAGAGTATAAGTAACATCGAGCCTGCAATCCTTTATTCTTATCGAAAACGAGCATCGTAACCTGTTTCTGAGACTAATGGACTTAATTTGCTTTTTATCATACTCGTATGATGACAAAAAGTTTATCCAATACTGCAAAGGAAACAATGCGAAATCTATCAAATCGCTCCATACCTATCCAGAAACATTTAACACATCAATTACATTTCAGCAACATTACATAAACAGGATGAACTGGATGGCTATAAGGACACTACCAATGAACTAGTACACACAGGGCGCGCCCTAACCCTGAATTCCCAAAAAAAATATTTAAATCGTGAAAACTTTACGGGACATCTATTCGAAGGCAACACTCTCTCTCCCTCTTTAAAATGTAAGTTGGTCCTCTCGTCTCTAAAAGCTCTGCTCTCTCCCTATTCAGCATTTGTCGTAGCCTGCGTGCACACGGTTACAAAATCTACTCCGAAATTGAGAGAAAACTTTCATACACTTACGGGTCTCAGTCTCAGTGTTGTGGAATCTCATGGTCCATCCTAGATAGCATCCACAATGTCATACTGTATACGCATCCCGACCCGATGTCCTCAGATGAGAGATATTTTTGTTCGTCTGGAACTCTACTGCACATGGTCCTTAACCGTGCTGTGATACACAACAGCATGACCAGGACCAACCACAGCATTGGCGAAAGTTAAAGAATTAAGGACTCTGAGATGATACTTACGTTCCATGGTACTTCAGTCCGATTGGAAGGTTCAATCAGTACAGCTGGCGAAAGGCCTTTCTTGTCAGTCCCGTGTCGGGTCGCATCTGTAATTGATTGGAGGTGTGAGTTAATTCACGGTGCCATAATAAATTGGTCTATACCCGCACCGAATAGACCGAAAGCGAAAATAACACAAAAACAAGGACATCAAGGGATGAAGGATAAAGTTGCAATTTATTAAGAGCTGTTTATTACCGTGACAAATGTGACTTTGTATATGTGCGCGTGTTGGGGACCCTGCTAAACGATGAATCGTGAATTTACTCCTATGAATACTTAAAGGACTGTAATCCAGCTTAATAGTTTCCTAATTGTCCCTGGAACGAGCAAGACTCGTTGAAGAAAGTATAGAGGATTACTTCAACGTGCCGCAACCCATGTAATACATAGAGCTTACGAGATGCTTGGGTGGTCTTATTCGCCTTGGAAATAAATACGCTCCCAACAACGTGTGGGCGTAAAAGAAATCGAGCTCCAGGATCCAGATTTTTTCCAATTAACTTGTCGGGTCATATCATTAAATTTCGAATTTTGACAGTGGCTAGTAAATTGTGCTTGTCACATAGGGATACGGCACTAGGGCAGGACCAATGCGTACCACCGGGGTTCTTTATGGCAGCACAATCGAAGTAGACGTGCGGCGCCAACTTTTCGCGCGCGCGGGAAAGGGCCACAAAACCATAAGTGAATTGCTAGCAATTAATGAATGAATTTATAATGTTGCGTGATTAAGTTTTATGTGCGTTTCAATTAAAGTTTAATAACTTTCTTAATATTTTTTTTTTCGGGCGTAAAAGTTTCACAATGGATTACTGGGTGGCTATGTCTGCGTTGTTGGTGATGCTGCTGGCGCTACTTCAGGGTAAGATGTCTGGCTGAAGAATTATTTTTAATTACTTAACTTTTTGACTTTGTAGAATGCCATTCTTGTACGAAGTATAATTTTGGAGCGAAGTGCTTCTTGATGGGTTTTGGCGAGAGCCCTTGAGCCGATGGAAGTGGATGTGTTCCGCTCGACTGGCTTACGGCTAAGTTTGAAGATTTCGTACTATTTAAGATTACTTTTATCGTGTACCTACTCTGTAAAACAAACTGAGGGCAGGAAAGGAGGGTTTCGTGGGGACTACATTATATTCAACCGTGGGCTTCGGATTAAGTTCTTATAGGCTGCCTGGTATATAGATGGGGGAGTTTGGCTAGACAAGGAAGTTTGTATAGATTCTTCAAAATTTGAAACGAATACTTTGAAGCAACCAGTATATATGCAGAGGCAATAGCCATCATCAATTTGTTAATGTTGGCATATCGAAACGTAGCTACAGTTACGCTTGCCATTATTTGGATTTGGGCTTCCTCAAAAAGAAATCCGTTGCCTTCATTTTACTTTATAGAGACCACAGCTTCGGACGCAGAAACAAGTGGACGGAAACATGCTTGTCCTAATAATAATTTTTCTTAAAAGGGCCTTGAGAGATTTAAATGACTCAATGCAAGAAAAAATTCTCTGACTTGATGAGTTTTAAAATAATATGCACTCGCATTTCATGTAAAGATGGAAAGAGAGCATTTTTTTTATAGGTATGCACTTCAAAATTTGGTTGACAAACTTAGGTTTTGACGCTAAATTTCATAGCACCACGTGGACCTACTTTAACATACCCATCCTTTGGCGTATGGTAAAAGTCGTGATCATAATAAAACCTATTAAGTCTGACTAGAGCCTATGTAAAAGTTTCAGACCCATAAGTTTTTTCTCCTTTCTGCTAAAGAGCTTAAGAAAATTGATTAAGCTGCGCATTATAGGGTTGTTTTAACCAGGGTTAAGGTACACCCTTATTAGCGCGGGAAATCCTGCGAAACTGCACTTCAACCTTGCTGGAAGAACTGAATGTGCTCTTTACCAGAAGGAGTGCGTGCTGGGCGTTTTCATCTATATTGACGGTGCTTTTGATAGCTCGACCTTTGATAGAATGTTCTACTCAGCCAGACAACACGGTGTAAATGAATACTTAGATCAATGGATTAGGGCAGTGCCAATGCACAGGCTTTTGTTACGACGCGCAATAAAATATTGAAGAACTTTTGCGAGAATTGTCAATGCCCTGGACCCCAGGCTTTTTGGATCATACGATACCAGAAAACCTTTTGCGACAAAACTGTCAAGTCGACTTTCGTCAGGCAATAAAACAGCTTCGGTGAGACTCTGAGTCAGTGAAAAAATGCCGTCGTACTTTCACAGATGGCTCAAAAACCGGACAGAGGTCTGGCGGTGGAGTCCTTGTTAAATGCGAGAACATCATAGACTCATCTACCCCTTATGTAAATATGCGTCTGTCTTGGAAGCGAACATTTTCGCTTTCCTAATTTCTATGCGCTAGGTATAAACTAACAGGTGAAGGGCAAGAAGCAAATACGTTTGCAGTGACAGCCCAGCTGCACTAAAAGCGCTGCTCAACTCCCTTATCTCGTCCAATATAGTGTTCGAACTTTAGCATTCGTTCTAAACTTAGACGGAAGGCTAAATACAGAGAATCTTAATTATTAATTATTAAAAGAATAAGCATACAAGACCACTGTAAGTATTGCTTGTTGCTTATTTAATTTGACAGAGAATCTTGTTTGATCACACGAGTATCCAGGGAAATTAGATCTGTGATAAGCTTGCCAGACAAGGTTGAAAAAAATAGAGTGGCGCAACAGCTCGAAGTGAACCAGGGCCAACTTCTCAACAATATATGCTGTGTGTGTTGATTAATTTCTTCACATACAAAGGTAACTTCAATTTTTTGCCGAATCCGAACGGCACTTTGAGAAGTTTTTCAAGACAATTGTTACTCTCGGAGGGTTTGTCAGGCCCACGCGGAGGTGGGCGCCGTGAAAAAGAACTAGTCTTTTTTTAGGTGACGATGGTAGGATTCGAACCCAGACCTCCGGCGTAGTAGGCACACACACAAACCACTACGCCACGGCACCCCACGGCCAGACAAGGTTTAGAAGAGGTTTTTTTGAGAACGTGAACCTGCGCTAAGTTGGCCTGTATCTGTTGTCACGTCTGCCATTGATGCTTGGGTTTCTCGCGAACACAAGAATCGTTAGCAAGACTTCGATGGGTGTAAACAACTTTTCCCGAGCATCTCAAAAAAGTCAACATCCTTTCTTCTATCTTTCAGGAGAATCGACTGCAGGTTTTGGTAGGCGTCCTTACCGGCCACCAAGCTTTAGCTAAGTACTTGAATGTGTTAGGCTTGAGCGAAACCACCGCCTCTCCTACCTGTGGAAAGGACGGCGATACAGCGGAGCACTTCCTTTGTAGTTATCCTGCCTTTGCTCGCATCAGGTGGCGGTTTTTTTGGGGCTGACATGGTGAGTGCCGAACACCTAATCTCTTTATCACTAAAGGGTTTTCTCTTTTTTCTTCGAAAGTCGAGTAAACTTAAATCGTTAATGTAAGATGTCTTCATAGTAGTATGTTGATAGCCATGATCAACAAAGAAAGGATTGACTCATTGTTAACTTTATTCAAAAACGTCTAAATAACTAAATCGGTAAGCTTAGAAATAATGCCATGACTCATGAGCCTAACAAAAATAAAAAAAAGTTGGATGCGCTAACCTAATGACCAAATTTAAATTGTTATTTTTCGTGATATTTTTCAAAAAAAAATCTAAAAAACACTAAAAAGTGCTAAAACAATGGTTTTTATTATACCCTATCCCATAGGATAGGAGGTATATTAAGTTTGATTCATAGTTTGCAACATAGAGAAATAATCACCGTAGAACCCCAAGACCTTAAGGGCATGTGATCGAGACCGAATTGTAAGTCGAATGAGCCATGTCCGTCCGTCCGTCTGTCGGTAGTTTTTAGGCCTTAAATTTTGAGCTAGGAACTTGATATCTGTTTTTTCTAGGTCCCGAAGCAGTACAAGTGTAAAAATTTTTGAAATCTGCCCACTTTACTTAATAGCATGAAAAATCAAGGCTGTCGCCTAAGTGTTTTGTGATTGGCATTTAAAAAAAAGCGAATACCGCCCCCTTGTAGGCATGATCATACTTAATATGCATTCCAATAAACGGTTTTTATTTGATATATTTGCTTTAAATCGAAGAAACTTGCACTATAAAGTGTTCAGATATGTGCGTAAACTATCAAGTCAAGTGAATAAATTTTTGCTACGCCCACTTTTGGGGGCGTCTTTAAGTATAAACCAAATTTTTAATAAGAAAATGCAGTCAACACGTGAATACCACTTCTGATAAAAAATATAAACAAAAATACGATGTTGTTGAGAAGCGGTGGATGCCACGCCCCTTTCTTAGGGAGAAGATTCTTAACTGAAATTTAACAACCAAGATTTGTGCCATAATTCGGAGCTTGACAGTGGTCAATTGGGATGGGGTATCCAACGATTCGCCTAAGCGGATTGTAACCCTCCCACTAGTTTTATTTGATTAAGAATTTTCCATAAGCAATAAAAGTTTGAAAAATTTTGATATTTTGGTTCGGCTAGAATTGACGCAAAACCTTTTACGCGAGGAGGGGCACTAACCTAATGGCGCACAGTGTAGTAGCAACTTCCAACAAAAAAAGATAAGGCAGCCGTACTTATGAAAACAGTATGAGACTTAATGATCGTAGTAGAAAAAAGCTTAGTGGTGAAGATATCGTTCTTAGAGAGATCGGGACATTGTGCAGAGTGGTCTCTTCTTCTTACCCATTTATGGAGCCCCAGCAAATGTCATTAGAATAAACAACAAGCCTTCTTGAATGCTTGCCTATCAGACAGTGTCCTGATGTACTGTAATATCGGTTACTCAAATCCTTTCACTCTCGGTATTTTGAAGATTGGAATTGTTTTTTTTTCTGGTGAACGACAAGACTTGTCTTTGTAGCCTACGGATTTTTAGAAAATATTTTTTTTCTTTTTTACGAGCACTTTAACTAGCGCTACAGCTCCAAAATGATACTGACCTCACCAATTCATAAAAAAACACACTTTTTCAAACCTTAACCATATTTAACGTTAACGCACGGAATCAGCGAACATGGAAAATGAAAATACGCTTGTCGTTTTGGGGTAGGAAATGGGAAAATATCTCTTCGTTTGTTTTAACTTTCAAAATTGTTTACATTTAACTATGCCAATTGGTACCAATTTCGTTCGTGTACATTCTGGGCCAGAAAGAAGCATTCCCCTCTTGGCCAGTACCGATACCCAAGCAGTCTTGGATAAGAGTCCAAAGAAATACAAAAAATTGTAAGATTTTTAAAATTTTCCAAAGAATGAATGAAATCTCCATTAATTTGTTCCTACCTGCACTGAACATTAATTTTTCGACAGTTTGACCTTTGGCACCATTAAGCCATTCACATAGACGCTTTGACTACGCCGGTCTAAAGTTTACGAGTTCAGTCTTACGATTTCAGTGTTTCCTAACCGATGTAGCTTCGACTTCGACGTTTAGTTTACTTACTTACTTAAGGTGGCGCTACAGTCCGGGGTGGACCTGGGCCTCAGCCAACAAGCTTCGCCAGCCAGCTCTGTCTCTAGCTAGCCGTCTCCAGTTTCGCACGCGAAGTTGGCTGAGGTCCCCTTCCACTTGCGTGCGCCACCTGAGTCTCGGTGCTCCTCTACCGCGTCGTCCCTGCGGTGTGGATTCGAAGATTTTCCGGGCCGGGGCGTTGGTGTCCATCCGCTCTAGATGACCCAGCCATCGTAGACGTTGTGTTTTGACTCTTTTGGCTAGGTCGGTATCGCTGTACAGCCCGTACAGCTCGATGTTATATCTCCTCCTCCACTCTCCGTCAATGCAGACGGGACCGTAAATCGTCCGAAGAATTTTCCTCTCGAAGCAGCCTAAAGTGTTTTCATCCGCCTTTGACAGGGTCCATGCTTCTGCACCGTAAAGCAGGACTGGGATGATGAGGGTCTTATACATGGACACTTTAGTTGCTCGAGAGAGGGCTTTGCTACTCAATTGCCTTCTTAGCCCAAAGAAACAGCGATTGGCAAGAGTTATCCTTCGTTTGATTTCAGCGCTGGTGTCATTGTCTGAATTGATAGCGGAACCCAGGTAGACAAAGTCCCTAACTACCTCAAAGTTATAGCTGTCGATGGTGATGTTTTGTCCAAGACATCACCTTGGACAAAAGATGTGTTGGGTGTCTTTTCTTGATGACAGCATATACTTGGTTTTGCCCCCATTGACTGCTAAACCCATATTCGCCGCTTCCGTCCCAATACTCACGAAGGCTTCACTGACATCACGCTTTGTTCTACCGATTATGTCAATGTCGTCTGCGTATGCAAGTAGTTGAACGGACTTTTGAAAGATTGTACCTCTGGTGTTGGCGCGAGAGTTCTGCACAATTCTCTCAAGTATTATGTTAAAGAAGTCACATGACAGCGCGTCGCCTTGTCTAAATCCTTTTTTGACATCAAAGGGGTCGGTGAGGTCTTTGCCGACCTTGACGGAACAGCGTGAGTTTTCCATCGTCATCCTGCACAGACTGACGAGTTTGGCAGGGATGCCAAAACTAGACATTGCGCTATATAGCTCGTCTCTATAGATGCTGTCATACGCGGCCTTGAAATCGATGAAGAGGTGGTGTGTATCGATTTGGAATTCCTGGGTTTTCTCCAAGATCTGCCGCAGTGTGAATATTTGATCGATGGTGAACTTTCCTGGCCTAAAGCCACACTGACAAACTTGTTGACAAACGGCTTCAGGCGTTCACACAGTACAGCAGAAAAGATCTTGTATGCGATGTTAAGAAGACTTAAGCCTCTGTAGTTGGCACAACTCAGAGGGTCTCCTTTCTTCAGGATCGGGCAAACAATGCTGAGGTTCCATTCGTCGGGCATGCTTTCTTCCGACCATATCTTGCAGATGAGCTGGTGCATGCTCCTAACCAGCTCATCGCCAGCGGATTTAAGAAGTTCGGCAGCTAGGCCGTCTGCTCCGGCTGCTTTGTTGCACTTGAGCTTAGACACAGCTACTTTCACCTCCTCCAGGTCGGGTGGGCGGTATCGTTCGTATGCTTCGTCGGTAACGTCTTCGCCCGGGTTGAATGGTTCGTTCTGCCTGACAGCGGTATTTGGTTCTTCCTCGCCGTTATACAGTCTGCAGAAGTGGTCTTTCCAAATCCTCAGCACCGACTGCGATTCTACAACGATGTTCCCTTGATGGTCCTTACAGGCTTCAGTTCGAAGTTTATACCCTTGGCAGGACCTTTTGATCCTTTGGTAAAACTTTCTAACCTCATTCCTGTTGTAACATCTCTCTATCTCTTCAACCGCGCGCTTCTCGTGCTCTCTCTTTTTCCTTCGGAGAAGCCGGTGCTCCTCTCTCCTCCTCTGCTCGTAGAGCTCGCGAGCAGCTCTAGTCCTTCTGTGCAGCGCCGCTTTGTATGCTTCCTGTTTAGCTGCATGTGCTTGCCGGCATTCATCGTCAAACCAGGGGTTTCGTTGTGGTCGCCGTGTGAAACCCAGCACTTCAGAGGCGGCGTCTCTGATGGCATTTTGGCAGTGTTGCCACTGGCTATCAATACTTGATGCTGGTTGCATAGGACTTCGTAGAAGGTTTTGAGAGACTCGGTTGGAGAAGGACCTGGCGATCTCTTGCGATTGTAGTCGGCCGACGTCAAACTTCCTCACAGTATTTCCATTACTTGGTGCTGGTCGGGATATCCGCAGCCGTACCTTGGCTACAACAAGGTAGTGATCCGAGTCAATGTTGGCCCCTCGGAAAGTTCGGACATCCATGATACTGGAGGAGTGCCTTGCGTCGATCGCAATGTGGTCAATCTGGTTGACGGTTGATTGATCGGGAGATCTCCATGTCCCTTTGTGGATATTGAGATGCGGGAACTGTGCACTAGCTACCACAACGTGTCGACCCGCAGCAAAGTCGATCAGCCTGAATCCGTTATCGGAGGTCGTGTCGTGCAGGCTATGCTTTCCGACAGTACGACCAAAGATGCCCTCCCTTCCTAGCTTGGCATTAAAATCGCCTAGGACAATCTTAATGTCGTAGCTAGGGCACTGCTCATAAGTTTTGTCCAGGAGCTCGTAGAACATATCTTTGGTCTCGTCATCTTTCTCCTCTGTGGGGGCATGTGCGCATATCAGGCTAATGTTGGCGAATTTAGCCTTGATGCGGATCGTCGCGAGGCGCTCGCTTACAGGGTTGAAGCTCAAGACCTTTTGCCTAAGTCTGCCTCCAACAACGAAACCACATCCAAATAGGCGCTGTCTTTGATGCCGATAGCAGTCGCCGTAGTAGATGTCGCAGTTTTTCATATTTCTTTTGCCCGGCCCGTCCCACCGCATTTCTTGGATGACAGTAATGTCTGCCTTGCAGTCGTTAAGGGCCTCCGCTAGTTGCTCGGCTGCACGTGGTCTGTTAAGGGACCTAACATTCCACGTGCAGATCCGGAGCTCGTTGTCCTTTTCTCGTTTGCATTGGTCGTCAACAGTAAATATGTCCGAATCCGAGGCTTGTTTCTGCTTCGTGACTGATGTTTCTTTACGTGGCCGGGAAGTCACCCCGACGGCATGACCCCCAACCTGGAGGACCAGATCCTTTGCTTAGCTCTAAGGACGGAGAGCCGGATAGCCCGCTCCTTATAGGCCTGAGCTCCGAATACGTCGTAGTAGCCCATATAAGGTGTTCACTAAGTAGTTCGGCCTGACTGGAACTATGGACGCCACCGTTGATTCCATCTGGGGAATTCCTCCGCTGCCGTCCGGATGCAAGGAGAAGTGCCTTAGTGGGAACACTCCTCCCCCCCCTCTCTCGTCTGCTACCCCCAACAACCTTCCAAAGGGGTTGGAACCCAATCTCCAGTTGAGGTACTAGGCACTCGGTGTTCACCACGGGGAGGTGAGAGTAGGAGTTGATAGACAGAGGTGGGTTTAGAAAACCTGTGGATGCTTGTATCCTCTTGAGTGCACTTGTCTATCCTTTGACCACCTTTGACCACCACCACCGACGTTTAGTTTGACAATTGTAAATAGAAAACGTTATGTTCCGTAATGTGACTCTAAGGTACAGCTCTAGTATGAATCTACCGAATTTACTTTGTCAAATTCGACAGCCCAACAGCTAAAAAAGAAAAAGAAATTTTTTTAATATATGCGCACTGATGACAATAAATTGAAGTAGTGGTGCATATAAAGCCAAGATAAGCACTGAGAAACATAAATTTTCCCGAAAAAAAATATATTTTTTAGGAATTGTCACTTCAAAGCCGACCGAAGTATCGAAACGGCCTATCATTTGTCTTGAAAAAACTTCTCAAAGTGCCGTTCGCATTCGGCAAAAAATTCTAGGTCCCCTTGTATGTAAAGAAATTAACACACCAGCATACATTGTTGAGAAGTTGGCCCTGGTTCACCTCGAGCTGTTGCGCCACTCTATTTATTTATTTAAAGTCGGAACATTCGTTATAAATAATGTGATTTACATATTTTTCACTAGGAAGAAGTCCATCAATTTTATAAAACTTAAATCATCTCTTATGCAACATTTAAAACAATTTTGATCAACTTGAACAAGTCGATTGATTTCTGATCGCTTTTTGTAATTTACACAACATTAATTTTTCAAGAAAAAGCAGACTAAAAAATGTGTCGTACAATAACAATTTCTCATACGAATTAGATCTTTTTATCCCGAGATTAAATAAAAATCAGGAAATAATTATTTTTACCAGTCAAAAGCTTTGAGCTACTTTTGCGTTGCGGATGCGTTTACGATATTTACGATAAAAAGCGAAGCAATGCTGTAATGTAAAGCTAGAATCGCAATGCTGCGTTGCTGCGTGCGTACGTTAATGTGCGTTGTCATCCTTTATCAAAACTTTACGATACTTTACGTCAAACAACGCACCGAACAAATTTGCAAAGCGAAATGCCACTTTGCGTTTTGGGGTAGGAAATTGTAAAGTATCACCTCAAACACATTAAATTTCTGTTGAAAGATATTTGCAAAAGAACGAGCAGAAAAGATGCTTTTTAAAAACGAACCAAGTTGCCCAGCAATGAAAATAAAATTATTTCTGTTTATTCCATCACAAATATATCCAAGGTGGTGCACTCGTGTCTTTATGCATGCTTAAAACCAACAACTTGCGAGTCATCGCGACAAACTGAAATAATACCGAAAACCATCACATTCTCTACTCAAACCTCTCTACTCTATGCAAACCAGTTTTTTTTATTCTGACAAGAAACAGAAACAACCCTTTTTCGTCCCCACAACCTACTGACGACAAGAGAACTATACTCACTCACCACACAATGAATGAGCATGAGGTTGTTCAACGGATGCAAAAGTAGAAACTAGATCTACTTTTGCGTTGTAGATGCGTCAACGATATTTACGGTCAAACGCGGATTTAAGTCTTGAAGTAACATTTAGTTTTGCCCCATATGCGCCCGTTGTTTCTACTCTGCTTGTCATCGAACGCACGCAGCAACGCAAGATTGCGTTTTGGACTTTGAGTTGTTTCCCCATGTGCTCTCGTTTTTTCTACTCTGTGTGTCCTAGCGCGCACACTAAACTGTATCATTGCGATTCGATCCTTGTTGGTCACGTCTTTGAAGGGAGTGAAGAAGTTGCCGTACAGGCAAACTTTTTTCATCGGCTATGGGAGAGCCCTGATCTTTTTCTCCTCCATCTTCGCCGTCCATACAATTTGGTAATAGAGTTTCCACAGTAAGCACATCTATAGGGTGTCTTTGTGTAATGTCGAGTGTGGTCCAGCTGGCATCGGTCTTCCTGAGTTAAGACATCGGTATTTCCGCTTTGAAGAAGATGCTCCTCAGTAGAATTTTTTTCATGAATTCCTTTTGGTGAATCTGATCTCTTTTTTCAGGACTTTTACGAGCTCCTTTGAAGGTCGTCTATTCGATGAGTCCTTTTTTGTAAGGTTCCATCTAGATATTTTGTTATTCATGAGCTCCTCATGAGCGAGCTTGGAGTTCCACCTGGAAGGTTGTTTCGTTCCTGCTGTTGGGCAGGATTTTTCGAAGAACCGTGTTTTGTTGATCTCTTGTTCGACGATGAAATCTCTCGCAAGGGATATCAGCCCTATGTAATTCCTTATTGAACTTCTCCCAATTTGCTGTTCTTGGATTTTTTAAAAACGGTCTTTACCTGCATCTGAAACAGTATTCAGCAGTGGCACTGATCAGACTATAAAGAGACAGCCAACTGGGCACAAGAATTCTCTTTTTGCCCCAAGCTTCCACTGACTTGGGACTGCATATGTGTTCTGTGCTTTGCCTGGCACTCTACTACACTCTCAGCTGGCGAGTGTTTTACACAGACATTGAATCAAAAGCAAATCGTTCCGTTTCGTTCCCTGTAGGTATTTTTGCGGGTTTTAGCGGACATGGGGTTGCAGAGTTGGCTTTCTCCTTATAGTTTGATCAGTGGCAAGGGTCTGATAGCATTGCCTGATATCCTCCAATTCATTACTCGAACGTTGCTGTTCGGAGACGCGAAAGATACGTCCAATCAAACTTAAGGTGGCGCAATAGTCTGAAGTGGACCTGCGGCGCAACCAGCTTGGTTCGCCAGACAGCTTGCTCTCCAGCTAGCCGTCTCTAATTTTGTTCACGAAGTGGTCTGAGATCCCATGACGCAAGTGGAAGACATGCTGAGTCTCGGTGCTCCTCTACTTCGCCTTCGCGGATTCGAAGAACTTCCGGGCCGGGAGCTCTAGATGACTCAGCTGTTGCAGCCGTTGTATCCTGACTCTTTTGGCAGAGAGTCGGTGTCCTAATCACATATTAAAGAAGTTAAGTTAAGAAAAAGAAACAAAAGAGCTACCCCAGATAGCATGATGGGCATTGGAATCACAGCCTTATACTTGTTTTTTCTTACTTTTTTCGGGCGCTCATACTAGTGCACTCAATTATTTCGGATGGATCCTAAGGGGCTTCTAATTCAGACCGACACTACCGCAGAGCTCTCATCGCTATGGCACAAAACGAAAGATGAAACGATCTATCACAAGGTCCTGCTTCCCGTGCCTTGATCCTTAGTTTCTATCCCAATGCTCAAACTTAGATTTATCCTGCAAATGCAATCACCTAATAAAATGTTGGTGCAAAGTTTGTGTGTTCGAAAAATGTCCAAATGCCTATCCACCTTAAACATAAACCCTCATGCTCCCTAAAACTATTCCACATGCAAACGAGAACTTTTTTAATCGCTGTTTCTAGTTCACTGAATATGGGTATCCCTAAAATTGTCCAAATCGCTAAACTTAATCGTGTCAGTTTTATAGCTGGGCTCTTTCTAACTTTTTATACGACTCTCGCCTTATTTACTTTCATTTCAAACCCACTCCACATTGCTTAATGTTTTTTTTTTTAATTTAATCTAAACATACACATGCCGGATGTCTTTGTTTCCTTGTTATTCCATTCGATGGTTTTTTCACTCACCAGGACGTTGACGTTATAAAACTGGAACGCACACTCACATAAAAACTAAAAAAGCAAAAAACGCATAACCTTTAAAAAAATAAATAAAAAATAAATCGAAACAGGGACAAGGACACGTGATGTTGGAGAAAGCAAAATAAAAAAAAATCTTAAACAAAAAAAAAACAGCAACGAGTGGTATACAAAAAAGTGTATAGTATATTAAACCGAATCCGGGAAGGCTATCCCGCAACAGGAAGGAGTAGAAGCAGGAGCCGGAGCAGTGCAAGGAGCAGAGCAATTTAAATAAATAGAAACTGGGGTGGTTAACATTACTATCATGTGCGATAAACTTGTTATTTCGTTTCGAGATTTGTTATGCCCAGGTTCTTATGCATGCGCGTTGGTCGTATAGTGAGAAGCTTCTATACTTCGTTTTAGCTAAGTTCGTCCTGCTGCTTGACATTCGGGTCCTCATTTCGTTCTTGCTTCGAAAGCAACGCCCGCTCTCGGCAATAAATGTGCTCCTAAACGATCCCTTTGTGATTTTCTCATATGTCCTTGTCAGTTTTATTCATTCACGTTTGTTATCCTTTCCCTTTTTTTCTGGCCTTTAAGTTGCTGGCTGGAGATGGTTGGTGTGAAATTTAGGACGAGCTTCTTTTATACATTTTTCTTGGCATCAAAGTGTCATTTATATAAGTGTTGTGTTTTGATGGATATGGAGATGGGCTCGGTCTTGTGAATCCTCTTCGCCGAGGGTCGTCCTTGTCGTGGTAAAGTGCGGGGGTAAAGTGATGCTTTTACAGCACTATCTTCATATATTTTATTTTGGGTCATATAATTCATAGACGTATTTGAGTAGGATGACGTATATGGTGTAGACTTTTGCAAAATGTTTTATTGACGCAGGAGCAATTTTCATTTTTATGCTTCGGGGCAATTTGAAAGAAAGGATTGTTGGCTTTTTGGCCAGGATTATGGTCAGATTGAGTGAGTGAGCTGCGTATATATATGGAGTATATTTTGGAATAAATGCTCGATTTGTGGGATAAGGCGGAAACTCTATTGGAGGCCAATCACTTTATTTTGTTTTTATATTGGTTGACTTGGCACACTAAACAAAAAGCTGTCTTGGCGTGACCTCAAGCCACATAAGATGATAAATTATGGGTGCGATTTTCGCGAGCCATTTGATCTAGAAATGAAGCAGCTTTTGGTTTTTATAGTTTTGCACTTTCGGTTGACAAATTGCCATGATTCTCGAATTTATTTTTGGAGCGAGGAATTAAGTTTTATCTCTTCGATTTACGAGCCGGAATTTGGATACGATTTTCTACCTATGAGTGGCTATGTGAGTGTGTTAGGGCATTGTATATGCCTTCATAGAATATGCAGATTTTCATCCACAAAATTAGAAATTTATATAAGACGGCCAAGCAACTGGGCATCGGCCTTAAAACCGGAACGCAGGCTCTTCGAATTAGCGAAAGGAATCTAATCACCGAAGCGCAGTGAATAGTCGAAGTATAAAATCAACATTTTTAGCAGGTGCTTAATGGACATCATGTAGAAAGAGTGAAAGAGGTACAAGAAAGAGAAGAAATTGTACCAGAAGAGCATGAAAGTCCCAGTGGGCCAAGAGGAAGTACCACCTCCTAGTGTTGAAGAAGTAAGCTTATAGGTAAGCTTATATAAAAAGGTTTAACAACAACAAGGCCACTGGCTCTGATGGTTTACCTGATGCAGAGCTTTTTAAATACGGATGTGATTTTTGGTGGGGTACATGCACTGAATACTTAACTTAAGTGTAAGTGATAGAAAGCAGGCCTTATAGCCGGACAATCAGTTCCATATGCCCCATCTTAAGGAAAAGCTCTCCTAGGTCTTGCATGAACTGTGGAGGCATATTCGTATCGCAGATAAAATCCTATCAACCGTACTGTGTGAGCGTCTTCGAGAGCCGTTCTGCAACAAACCAATCAGCACGTACCAGTGTGGCTTCCGGCTTGGCAGATCGACGATAGACCAGATCTTCACACATAGGTAAATCCTGAAAATTCAAGGCGCTACACACTATACTTTCATCGACTTCAAAGCCGCATATGATATTCATTGTCAGGAGCTCTACGTTTTCGGTATCAAAGAAAAATATTAAAGTTATTTAAGTTCATGTATAGTCCTTCTTTCAGTAAGGCTATTCATTACCTTTGATTTGCGTGATTTTAAAGCTTTCGTAAATGATCTCCAGGCTTGTTTTTAACGTTAGCATTAATCAAAGCTGAAGTTATCAGTCGTCAGTATTTTTTCAAATTTCCATCTCCCTCAATTTCAATTTCTCAAACCGAAAGTTGGTTTTTATTCGGGGTCATCATTAAAAAATAAATAGAGTGGCGCAACAGCTCGAGGTGAACCAGGGCCAACGTTTCAACAAGATATGCTGTGTGTGTTCATCTTTTTACATACAAAGGGACCTACAGTTTTTTGCCGGATCCGAACGGCACCTTGAGAATTTTTTCAAGACAAATGATACTCTCGGAGGGCTTGTCAAACCCTCGCACAGGTGGGGACCGGGAAAAAGAACGAGTCTTTTTTTTCAGGTGACCATGGTAGGATTCGAACCCAGACCTCCGGCGTAGTAAGCACACACACTAACCACTACGCCACGGCACCCCACGGGGTTATCATCATGAATACCTAAATTCGAAAATTTTAAAATGTATTTGAAAAGCTGAAGCTCAAGTCTTCTCATTGGGCGCCACTTTTTTATGTACGCCCGGGGGTGTTAAAAAATGTGTAAAAAATTACATCAAAAGCTCCTAGAACTCGTAGAAGCTCAATTTATTAATTATTGTACTCAAGTCTGCGGACTTACGTGTAAGTACGCGTTAATTAAAAATCCGAACCATAAGTTGCCTAAAATAACGGCCGCAATTCAACTTGTCAAAGCAGCATATAAGCACCTATACCGCCTGATGAGCCTATACACAAGTGGTTTCCAAGCAAATAATACACTGAATACCGCCTTTGTACATTATAAGTACCGGTACTACGCACACAATTGCGCTGTGTATGCCTTTACATTCTTTATCCACTCAATGTCAAAGAAAGCGTTGTGCTCTTAAAGCCGCTTTAAGCCCCCGCAGGGCTGGCAACTGGCAAAACAAATGAAGTGATGGTACTCGTGCTCGTGCCTACATGCATACATTCCTCTCTCTTTCGATGTGACAAAATGCTGTCAGTGTAACATGTCATTGTAACATGTCAGTTAGATTTATGCAAATACCGTTACTCGATCTCTGGCTGATGCCGCCATACTCCTGCCTGCTTCTTATTCATGATATGCAGAGCATTCACATAATTTTTTGTTTTCGCTTTTCCTCACATTTTTTTCTTTCTCTCTCTCATCTGCTTACAGATTGCCGCCATGGTGGTGGCGTGCACGGCCTATATGTGACTGACATCAATGTTCCAGAAATTGTTGACTTTCGGGATAATGTGACGTTGTCGTGCAGCTACGATATGAGTGGCCACACATTAAACTCCGTGAAATGGTACAAAGATGAAATGGAATTTTTCAGGTGAGTGAATGAAATGAAAATACTTTTCTGACAAATTACGACAAGATGTGCGTATCCTTCCTGGTTTGCGGCAGGCAGGGTCCTTGTCGTCGTTTAGTCTTGTTTTTCTAGGTCGGTAATGTTCTTTTTTGTTTGAATCTGCTTTCCTTTGGCCGTATAACCAACGTTATAATGCTGTGCGATTTAACTGGTGAATGAGAATAATTCCAGTTGTCCTTGGATACACCGCTCTGATACACTGGCTCAGTCTTTCATTTAGAGAAAAGCGTCGGTGATGTAACAACATGGCAATAGGAAGAGCATAGAATACAGAAAAACACGCCATTTATTTACCCGTTCGTTTATGAGGGCAGCCGACATATCTGAGGATGCCCAAAGGGATACACGATACACAAACGCAAAAGGCTGTGTGTACACATTACATTAATGCCCCAACATGAGAACCACATTAGAATTACTTCTTTTTTTTTGTCATTTTGTCATAACACATTGGACTTGGGTTAAAAAAAAACGCACATACCTACACACCAGGACAAATGCTAACTGGGAGATACATCTTTTTTTTCGCATTTACGGATACACTACAGTCTATACACACTGTCAGGATATACACAGGATACCCAGCGAGAACACAAAATTATTTAGTCCTCTTTTATGGAGAGGAACTTTTTGCGTGTCCACTGAGACAGATAAATTATTTCGCCTACATCTACATTTCCTAGTTTAGCATTTAGGTATGCCCACCGTATACATTTACGTGATGTTTTATGTTGACAAATGCCGGCTTATATGGGGACGACTTAATCATGGTTAAGTCAATAAATTATTTGGGAGAGAATTTTCGGTTTAGAGAAGTTTAAAGGTGCTAAATAATTTATACTTCATGCGTTGTTAGTGCTTAAAATTGGGTTGTATTAGTATTGGCCTTACCTTAGAACTTCAATATGAATTTCATGCTCATGTCATTTGAGTATTTAGATATTCGTTTTCGTTGGCCTGGAAGGTTGGAAATATACCTATACTTACAAAAAGAAAGTTTTCGTTTCGCTGAAGATGTCGCCACGTATTCACGATTGCGGATGATGCACACTTAAGTTAAAGTCGTGAATTTCTCATAAAGCTTTTTATCCTAAAGGACGTATTTTTTAAGCTCTCAACGTAATGGATAATTTGTAGTCGAAGGTCATAAAGAGCGATGAAAATTTGCTTTGCACTGAGATTTCATGTAATATCCATGAAGAGCCATATTGTATCTACTCTAGCTTGTTACCTACTGCAGCAATATCCCTGATGCTCTTATTTTTAATCCAGGAAAGTGAGTTTCTACCATTGCTCCCAGCACCTCTTGGCTTCTCATCCAGGTTCAATCATTTTGCCTAACGTCCTAGGAACCCAATCCTTGTTTGAAAGCAATTTGCATATAGCCTCTAGCCCTTGTCTGTTACTGCGATTCACCATAGTCAGGGGCGAGCGCAGAAAAATATTTCGGATTGGGGTTTCAAAAAATATGAATGAAATACGTTTTTTGGGTACTGCCCTCCAGCAACCCTCATGTTTTGATCAGGTAGTTCCAGGGGTGTTGGGGGACATGTTAAAGATAGTTTTTGTTTATCCGAGAATTCGAATTTCATTTTTTCCAGTTCTTTTTTTTTTCATTCCACATATTTCGGGGGGGTTTGGCTATACTTGGCCATTGTACTACCGTGCAAGTACCCTCACATTAATGGTTTGAGCCTACCGGTCTTTCGATAAAATATAAGAAGCAGCTACAGTGATGAAGATCTTAGATGTTCAATACTCACCATGTTAGCGCCAAAGATCCGCCACCAGTGACCAGAGGCTGACCATAGGCAGCACAACTACAGAAAGGCGCTCCATTCCCCAACAAATTCAAGTGTTAAGCTATGCTTTGTGGCCCGTAAGGACGCCTACAAGAAGTCTGCTGTCGATTCTTCTTAGAGATAGAAGGAAATAAGATGACCCCTTGCAGATGTCTAGACGTTGTCGTCTGTTTAGATGTAGCATACCAGTTTAGCTGGGTTGTGTTCATTGGCTGAGGGCCACCGTTGCCGGTACCATTAAAAAGCACGCGTGGTGGTCTGACTTCCCCGGAAAATGAGTCTCTGGGGGAGTGGGCACCGTGATGCGGTTGTTAGTACGTAGGACAATTGTGCACGAGGTCCCGGGTTCGATTCCCGACCGGGGCAATAACATTTTTCACGGTGTCCCACCACCGCAAGGATCTCACACTCTCCAGAAGTGTCATATTTATAGTCATTTGTCATAAGTGACCTCTCAATTCGCGTTTCGGAACCGGCAACAAAATGTAGGTCTCTTTCATCTGCGCAAAAAAACACCTGTCACGCATACAGCATGTATGATTGTAAAAGAGGTCAGGCGATTGCTTCTCTAAGCTGCAAGTACCCAGTTAGTTAGTTTAAAGTCTCCATTAGGTTATCTTATTAACCCTTTGTACAAAGTAAGCTCAATTATACCATCAAATGTGGACCCACAGCATCAAATTCGAACTGATGACCCTCAGTGTTAATTGGATGTCAAACGATATTATGAATTCCCAAAGATGATCTCCTCGTGCGTTTAATTTGCTGCTGTCCCAATCCCAAACAGTCTTTTGAGCATCGCAGCATAAGATGTGGCCCAATCCGTTGGATTCGCAGTGGTTCACAAGCTCAAAAACAACTGCCTTTGGTAAGGAGGTTCTGTAGAGTTACAAGGAAAGTAAGTCGATGCAACAACAAAGGTTTCCCATTCGCCATTTAAATAGCAAGCATAATTTAGTCCACCAAGACCACAGATGTCACCTTACTTCACCACCCATGGCTCTTGGAAGCTATTCGGTTTTCAATTCTGTGCAAGCCACAAGCCTTCCGCTCAAAAGAGCAGCTTTACAGTGCTGTAGATTGACTTGAGTGAACGAAAAAGCTGCACATGGACCATCAGAGCCAACCGCGTCAATAAAGTTGTGCCCCAAAGGTGCGGCACTGTTTTATTGTGAAATACAGCCACAATATATAAAAATTAAACAGGAAAGCTATAAGACAAACAGGCGGAAGGTTACAGGGGCGGCCTGTAACCATACATATTCAAAATTTGATACACCCAATATCGCATCCATCTAAATTCGAAAAGTGGATCCAAGCTAAGGGTTGCAGGGGAGGTCCCTCATTCAAGTAAACAGTGCAGAGCAATGAAGAATTCTTTTCAATAAAAATAAACGGCACAACAATAAAATTTGGCACACTTTAAAAATTGTAAGTCCTGTTGCATTTCGTGCTTTTTTGCCTTACTTCATTTTTTAGTGTGGGGCGTTTTTTCCTGGGGAGTTATTTCGTAGAGCCTTATCCATCAGCACAACTATCCTCGATAAGAGCAGAACCGACTTCACTTGTTGGCCGTGCGCAGGCAGACCCATTCGCCTAAGAAGGAGTAAATCTTATAACGAGCTTGGGTTGAATCTTATTGCTTTCGCTTCAGCAGAACAAAAGGCGATAATGGAAACCATCAAGGAGTCGGCTGGAGAGACTGTGCCTTCTACCCGTGAAACTAATGTTCGCATATTCGATCAGCTGCTTTGTTTTTCCCTTCCAAAGCCCTTTAGTGAGGCCCGGGCATGGCATTTTTCCAGTGGCCGATTGTTAGACGACCACAAGGTACCAACTCGGTAACTCGCTTATAGCGAGGAAAATCTCGTCCATTGAGTCACTTAGCTTACGACACATTACGAATGAAGTAGCCTTAATCTCTTACACTTGCCTCTCCGGCTTCTGAGACATGTCTTTCCTTGTGAGGGATCCTTCTTTTAGTTTTCTACAATCTTCTTTCCACTCCTGCCCTTGCAGCTGCATTACCCTTGATTTCCATCTGTTGAGTAAGGAGTTAATTGGCCAAGACGCTTTGCTCATTCAAAAGGATCTTTTTTCTACCGATTTCCTGGGATGGCAAGATCCTGGGACTCCTGAGATCGCGATTCGCCACCCTCGTACCACAGGCCTTACGCCTAACGTTACTTAGCAGTTCCCTTTTCTTTCGGCTAGCGTTCTTCAAGCTCGAAGCAGTCACAAAGGCATGGTCGATGGCCGCTTATGCAAAACATCCTAAAATATTTTTTTTTTTTTGGGTGTGGTAATGGATGGAGTACCGTAGCTTCCGAAAGACTCGTAAAACTTCGAAGGCTACCGTAAATAACTATGAATTGGTACCTTAAAGACGGGTAGAAATATCCCAGTTGTTAGAATGTGCTCTGATAGATCAAAGACCGGATGGAGCTTTCCAAACGAAAACCAAATACGTATACAAATCTAAGGATGTGTTTCAGATTGACTTTGCTAAGATGCTCCAGTTCGAAGAAAAAGTAGCAGAAGAAACCAAGGGCCATTCGCGTATGCTATTACCGGCGGGGAATCCACATAGCATGTGACAAAGAGCTTCGATTTGTCAACATCTATGCATCTTCTGCAATAGTGGCTATGTATGCCCTCACCCATATGAGCACATGCATATTGTACAGTCGCGAACTTCATTAAATTTTCATCGTCAAATTATTTTCTATGATACTAACATTGATATTGGCAATGATATTACGATTAAGTGAAAAATCTTCTGAGGCATATGGTTTGCCATAAGAGATTTGCCTTCTCCTCTTTCGCAGGATAAAATAAACGAAAATTTTCTTTCCTGGCCGGGCGAGGAAAGTATTTAAATCCACCCCGCAGTGGCGGCGAAGAAGAGGAGCACCAGAGACTTCGTCGGCGCATGCAACTGGTAGGGGACCTCAACCAGCTTCGCGTGCAAAACTGGAGACAGAGTTGGCTGCGAAGCTTGTGGGCTGAGGTCGTGCAATCGTGACTCAGTTTTAGAAGCCTGTGGCTTACTAAATTAACTCACTTAAGCCGTAAAAATCACATAACCTATATAAAATGAATATTATACTTTGAATACTCTGATATCTATCCATACTCAAGTGAAATTCATATCCTTTCCACAAGGAAAGAGCGTTTCCAAATGAAAACCACCAAAAATAATATTCGCAGCTTAATCAATTCCACGAAAACAAGTAAAGGTAAAGGTATAGATTAGGTACACAGCGCATATCCTTTACTTATCTTTCAAGGAAACAATCCAATTAAGTTTTTAATTAGCCACGCCACGTGTGTAAATTCTATAATTTTCCTTACCCAAAATACACTCACATATTAGCCAATGCCATGTGTAAGTGCCACTGAACCAAGTCAAGTGCTTGCCATTTTCTGTGCCTCATATTCAAGGCATGCACTAAGTGTATACCTGGGACCGTCATCATCCCCATTACCTTTTGAAAATCTTGATCCGTTGACACACCTTTTAAAGACGAGGTCATGTGTATAAAGGAGGAATGACATAATTGAGAAAAAGGACACAAAAACGAAAATAAATAAATTAAAAAAGGGTGCGGTAAGGGTAAACCGTTAAACAGACTCAGACGCGAAAACCTTGGGAGCTCTAAGTACCCCAGCACTAGGGCTGTTTTACAACCGCCCCGTCCGTGGTCTACCAGCAAAACACTTGGGTGGAGAATTTGCAATTACCATTCAAGGGATAAATGTATACGAGGGGCCTTCCGAAAATGTATCTCTAATTTTGGCCCACGCTCACACACATACACACATGTGGCGAATCCTTAATCCGATCCGACTTGTCGAGGACGCGCAGTGCATATGCCTTCTCATTTCCATAGAAACACTTTAAAATTTTTAATTAAGACAAGAGTCCTTCATCTAAACGAAGCGAGTGCGGAGCGGGATTGTGGCGTGTTGAGGTAATTCAAATTATCATCCTTCCATCATAGTCTCCAGCCGGGGGCTGGGTTATAGAAGCACTCTTGTATCGTGCATACTCGCTCGTATCTTGTCGACATGGGCACAAATATGTTTTTCTTTTTCCTGTTTTACTTGTAATCCGCCGAGGATGGGGACGACCGAACTGGCTTGCCGCGCTGTGAAGGTGGAGAGCGGTTTCTTCTATTAGCAAAGACACCCATTTGCCGGGACGGAATCCCTTGTGGGAACAAGGATGCGTAATTAAAATGATGTGAGGAGTTGTTCTTCTGCTTGTTATTAACGTGGTAATTATGGCTGTTTGATGGCTAAGATACATGATGCGATACAGAGCATATGATGAAATCATAACAATGTGTGCGTGTTTTTATGTGCGGGGGCGAGCACATCCTTAACATGCTTAGGAGCTTGTTAATGTCGCCGCCGAGATGGTGGGTATAAATGTAGCTGGGGGGCAACATTCGGCTTCGTATGTGTCTTGGGGTTCTAGGAACTAATTGTACGTTTTCAATTCGTTCAATGTCAGCTTTTGACTCATAACCCCGGGCTGTCATTAGGAAATCATGTTCCTGCTAGGATAAAAGGGGTTGGATGTGAGCTAAAAGCACGCTTCTGAAAGCTTTATGCCTGAGAATATTATTAACGTTTGTAGGCGGTTGAGACATATACCGAGCTTGAGATGGGAGCTAACGGATTTAGAGGTATTCCAGAACATTACAGACTCTGGCAAAATTATTTTTTCATCGCATTATAAAATTTTTTGCCGAATTAATTTATTTATTTCATTATTCATCCTTTTGCAGATACTCTCCTATGATGCATCCTGTTTATATGAAATTTCCAGTCGATGGGGTGCAAGTCAGTGATGACAAGAATTTGTGCAATGCATTGACGTGCCGCATCGAACTCAGTCTTCAAGGAAAAAAATCATCAGGCGTGTACAGATGCGAAGTGTCTGGAGATGCGCCGCACTTTAAGTTAACGACAAAAGCTGCCAATATGACAGTTGCTGGTAAGTTCAAAACAAATATACCTACAGGATGTTGTGCTTATCTGTTAGGCAGGGAGAAGTTCCTAAAAAAATTTATTATGTCTCTGGTATCTAGTATTGCAGCCCTTTCAAGGCTCCGGTAATATTTTATATATCTTAACGAAGTCCATTTCTTTAGGCTCGCGAAATAGTACCTGAAGTTTATTGAACGTTTATGCTTACCCCTATCATTATTAACATCATCATCTTCTCAAATCAGTTGTCGAATTAAAAGGGAGTTCAAGAACCACGTGCACGATCACGATGGTGGGACCAGGCTAAGCATCTCTCTGAGACCTAACCTGGTCCCACCTCCCTTCCTGATTATCTGCCACCAGCTCAAGAGGCTCATGCACGATCACGATAATGGACCAGGTTAAGTCTCGGAGGGATTCTTACCCTGGTTGCCCCACCTATTTCAAGGCATTTCACTAAGGCGACCCACGCGAATCTCGGCTAGCATATGTGATCTTTCAAAATTATCAAAAAATTGATCGTTTCACAACTCGGTGAAGTATGGTTACCCAACATCATATAGTTAGGAACTAGTAACATCAGAAAAGTACTTCCGAAATCTCATTTCAGCAGCTTGTAGCCGAGGGTGCCCGGCTCAATTCTTTTAACATTGTCCAATCTTGACTAAGCCGGTTCAGCATCACTTCTCTCATCTTTCAGGGAAAAACTACAATATACTTGAACCTCTCCACCTGTTTCAATAGGACTCTATATTTATATGCTGAGTACGCTGCATAGGAGCTCGGGAATCAACCACAAATTCGTATTTCCTCAGCCTCACTTTCATTCCAGCATTATCACATGGCCACAAACCCATGTGTTCGCCGAAGTTCGTCTTCGGACGTTGCAAGTTCCTAACTCGACCGAGAAAAGCAGGTAAATGACAGGTTACAGAACACAGCTGTGGCAAAATCTAACGCACACGCCAAAGGATGGGATTTGATATCATTCTGCAGCACAGATTTTGCAGCTCCTACATAAAGATTAAGTAGTTCTGAGAAGGCACTCAGTCTAGTGCTAAAAAACCCTGCAGATTTTACCCCAATGGACCTGGTCAAATGTAGTTTTCATATCTACAAATCATGTAAAGATTATTTTACTTACTTTACTTTAGGTGGCGGGAGGTACAGTCCGGAGCGGGTCTGGGTCTTAACCAAAAACTTCGCCAGCCCGCTTTATTTCTAGCAGGCAACGAAGAAGGCTGAAGTCCACTTCCACTTGCGTTTTCGCAGCGTTTCGCTCTAAATGGCCCAGCTATCGCAGTCGTTGTATTCTGGCAAAGTATAGATCAGTGTCGCTGTGCAGCCCGTACTGTTTGAAGTTATAACCGCTCCTCCACTCTCCGTTTACGCGGGCGAGACTATAAATTGGATGATGGATTTTCCTCTTAAAGAGCATCCTAAAGCGCTTTCATTCATTCATAAAGGCCTTATTATTGGACATTTACGTTGCTTGAGAATGAGCCTTGCTTCTTAATTTTAAGCCTTCTTAGCTCCAAGAAGCAGCGATTGGCAAGAGTAAGCCTTTGTATCATCATAGCGCAAGCCATCAGGTAAAGTGGTGTTTTGTCCAAGACTTCGGTGTTGGGTGTCTCTTCTTGATAACAGCATATGATGTACAACTTGGTTGTGCCTTGATTGACTTTCTGCTAAGCCTCAATTTGCCGCTTCCGTCCCATTACTGACAGGAAGCTTCACTGACACTCCGATAGCATCAATGTCGTCTGCCTATATGCGCGTTATTTTACGAACTTTGGAAAATTTATGACTCTGGTATTTAAACGGGAGTATGATGTTAAAAAAGCCACATGACAGCACGTCGTCTTCCAGATACTTTTTCGACAATCTCAACCTATCTCAACCTAATCTCAACCTTCCTCTCGTCATCCTGCGAAGACTGGCGGTTTTGACGGGGATGACAATACTAGACATTGCAGTACCTATATATGCAGCTAGTCTCTATATATATGCTGTTAAACGCGATCTTGAAATCGATGAAATAGTAGTGGGTACCGATTAAAAATACATGGATTTCCTCAAAGATTTGCCGCAGTGTGAATATTTAATTGGTTGTAGGCTTTCCCGGCCTAAGCCGCACTGATATGGACATATCCACTTTTTGACAAATTGCTTTTGGGCGTTCACAGAGTACAGCAGAAAAGATTTTGTATGGGATGTTCAAGAGACTGATGCCTCTATACTTGGCGCAATTCAAAGTGTTTCTTTTCTTGATGATCTGGCAAATAATGCTGAGGGGCTTGCGGCATGTTTTTCCGACCATTTCTTGCATATATCGTATAACACTGGTGCATGCTCCAAGTCAGAATATCGCCAACGGTTTTAAAAGCTTCGGCAGTAATGGGTCGTCAAGCATTCTTTGGCTGCTTTGTTGCACTTAAGATAAGGCACTGCTTCTTTCACTTCATACAGGTCGGGTAGGGGGCATTGCTCGAAAGCTTTGCCAGTGACTTCTTCATTCTGATTCATTCTGCCGCCAGCAAGATTCGTCTCATCTTCGCCTTTATATACACTCTGCAGAAATGGTTTTTACGAATTCTCAGCATCGACCCTATTTCCACTACGATGTTCCTTTGATCCTCCTTACAGGCTTCAGCTCGAACTTTATATGCTTGGCAAGACCTTTGATCCTTTAGTAAACCTTCAAATCTCATGCTACAACAGCGATGCATCTCTCCATCTACCTTCGGAAAAGCCGGTGTTCCCCTCTCCTTCATAGTAATCGCGAGCAGCTCCTTAAGCAGTCCTTCTGTACAGAGCCGCGTTTTATTCTTCCTGATGTTAAGATTTCTGTTTGCCAGCATTCACCTCAAGGCCAGGGGTTTTGTTCTAGTGGCCATGTGAAACCCAGGAAATCAAAGGCGGCATCGGTGATTATCAGAGATTCCGCAAAGCTACCAAAACTTGATGCTTGCTGCATGGGATATCGTATAAGGTTTTGAGAAATTCGATTAGAGGACTCTGGAATTTTAGCCCAGTATCAAAGATTCGATTAACCTTCAACCAAAGCCGACAGTATACTTCTTCTTAGTCAAACGTTTTTTTTTTTTTTTTTGATTGGCATTATATCCTTTTGATGAGTTTCAACCGATGATTTCCTGCTAGCCGTTTTCATGACACTTGTTCGCCAATAAATACCATATATGTGATTTTCGCATGCCTACTACTATGTTTAGGCATAAACTATACTGAATAGTAACTTGATATTCAACGTGTGTCCCTCTTGCCCTCCAACACCCATTTGCTTACGTTTTTTCTAAAGCCTTCAAAGTTTTTAAAGCTTTAAATTTCTGTGTCGTTGAATACGTGTGAGAAGATGCAACAACAATTTACGCTACGCGATCAGCTGATGTTAAGCCGCCAAAACGGAATTAAAAACGAAACAAATGTCAGGGTTTTTGGATGAATTCGTCAATTTTACCTTGCGGGCAAGGCTTTTGCATGGCTTAAGGTCTGGCCATGGCTTAGGTCTGGGCTTAGAAGCTTTCTCAAGCGCTTTCCGCGACCGCCATTATATGTGAATAAAAACAACATTTCAGTCTAAAACACACATTTCATTTATTCACCAATACTTTTAAAATTTAAAAACTCAAATTGATAAACTTATTGAAAAAAAATGAAACTACGAAAAATAGGTTTCAGCTTGTTGCTGTGACCGCATTAGTCCAAAAACATGTTAACCCAAACTGAAGAGTTATAATGCATCAACTATTAAATCATCACTTAAAGCTGCCATAGCGCTGAAAGCATAATCCATACAGCAGAGATTAACAAGGGCACATAAATCAAGGATTCCCATGCTTTATGACCTCTACGTGTCTGCAGCAGCACAACTGCAACGGCATGCAGGCATAGAGTGAATCCACTCAATCTTCTCCACATTCGGTCTCATGCGGATCTCGGGAACGTCCTTGGAGTCCTCTTGAAATATTACTTTGAATGCACTGTGGTATCCCTATTTTATTGCCGTTTGCATTATACCCCGACCGAAAGCATTGCATGATGCCCCTAAAGTGCAATGCCGTCATATGATGTCAAATGCATCCGTGCAAAAAAAAAAAAACATTGAAATTTTTATTTATTTATTTATGCTTTTGTAATTTTAAAAGCAAATATATTTCACTGTCACACAGTGCGACAGACAGAAGCAGAAGATTTATGCAAGGTCGCAACTATGCAGCGTGCTTTCATCGGGGATCAAGTATATAAATGTGGCAGATGATGATTAAAACGGAAACAGTATCTTTCATTTTGACACTTGTTTGCGACTCATTATGGCTTGGCTTGACATCTTGAATAGAGCTTTCTTTTGATGATTAAAAAAAAATACTTATGGGACTTATTATTTTTGGTCTTACGCATCAACTAGCTTAAGGGTTTTTCCAGAAAATCCTCTTAGGCAAAAATGTCTATTCATGGGTTTTTCCCATAACTGTTTACCTATTTACCCGAAAATCAATAGAATCTTTGGGGACAAAATTATTATTTCTTTGTTCTGGCAATACACTTAGCACTTAAGAATTTCCATTCTATAAACTGATAATAATTGTGGGTGTTTGGTATTTTGTACTTCCAGCTTTGCCGCAAAATAATCCGCTTATAAGCAGCTTTCATTCAATGTACCGGCTTGATGAATTCGTCACAGCAAACTGTTCGTCGGATTATTCAAGTCCACCGGCCACCTTAACGTGGTACATAAATGGCGAAAGGGTGAGTTTATTTTGCTTTTGCCTCATGGTTTGGGTAGTTATACCGATATTATGAATCTCTTGTTTTGCATATATGCACGTTTTGTATTTCGATTTAGGCCTTTCCGGGAGAATTGCAGCCAAGAATGGAACAAACCATACCTGCGCATGACTACAACCTGAGACGGCAAACACTGCAGGTACACTTCTATTTGAATGGACCGAGATTCTTTAATCCTGGCCGGAGTCTGCGACTGAAGTGCGTAGCGGAAATCGACAAATATCCGGAGCTTAAAAGAGAGACAACTCTGAGTGCCGTCCTTATGCATGATGAAAACTTAAACAATCAAATGCTGCTCAGTTCGGGTATGTCTTTCACAATTTTGTTTTTATTTTAGCAAGGAATTTTTTTATAATATATTTTTTTTAAATATATTCTTTTATTTTATACCTATTATACATATATTTTTAAATATGGCAGCGGTCATTTATCATTTTTAATACTAAATCCCAGCGAGAAAAAACATTGTCTCCAGTGCACCGCATATACAAACAAACATACGTCACTTTTGTTTATAGATACCTGCGGTTCCCAAAGGACCACTTGGTGATCCGGAAGCATTTGCCAAGTCAAAGTGGTCCAAAGCATACGGTTTGAAGGAACATTTTAAAGTTATTAAAATCTTCGCAATCTAGAAACTATTGACACTCCCAACTCTCACTTCACATAGAAAAACACAGGGAAAAATTTCTAGCATTTGTCAGATGTCATTTTTCACAGAATCTCGCAAAGCAACTGCCATTGCATACAGAAAAAAAAAAAGATTCTTAAAAAGGTCAGAGTTGATCCGGAATTAACTCACCAAATTTGGCAAACTAGGCCGAGATTAACCCCGGATCTAAATTCACTGAAGAACTCATTTCTGCTATAACCCCAGAATAAATAGAATAAATGAAAAGAGTGGCGCAATAGCTCGAGGTGAACCAGGGCCAACTTCTCAACCATGTATACTTACTGTGTGTCTTGCACTCTTCACACACAAGGGGACCTACAATTCAATTTTTTGCCAAACGGCACTTTGAGAAGTTTTTTTTAGACAAATATAACTCTCGGAGGGCTTGTCAGACCCTCACAGAGGAGGGCAAGTGAAAAAGAACAAGCCGTATTTTCTCAGATGACAATGCAGTGAAGTAAGCACACGGGCGTAAAGGCTAAGTGTTCTTTTGAACTCCGAATTTTTTCGGTGTCGACACCGAACTCGAAATTTTGCCACTGACTTATTTGAGGGTGGAGGCTGGGTGTAGCTTTGATTGTTTATGTAAAGTTACGTTTCGATTCAATTTTCGATTCGTAACAATTCCAGATTCAACCACACTGGAATTGTCGCGAACACCGAGTATTATTTGACAGCTCGGTATGCCAGTTCGGTGTTCAAAAGAATACGCCATTAGTTTAACTCCGAAGCCCCGATGAAATCACACTGAAAAAATTGCCCTTAGTAGCTATATGTTGCCAAAAGAAAAAGAAGAAGACTTGAATCATCAAATTTTTGAATCGTCTCTTCGAAATTGGGCTGATGACTGGCTGGCTGCTCGTAGTAAGAACATTTTTGATAGATCAGTACTATCAATACTATCTTGAAGCGATGGCTACAAGATTAAGCACATCTCGTAGCTACTTTTGAAAATGTTCATGATTAAACCCCATAGTCTTAGACTTAGGCAAAAACTGTCTTGAACTTAGGCTATACTGTCAAGTTCAAAAAGATGACTTTTTCAAAAATCAATTCGAAATAGAACTTTTCTGCTTTCCAATGTTAAAGGAATCAATTAGAAATAAGATCTGACATTGCCGATTATAATTGCAAATGAGTTTCAAAATCACAGTTTAATGTATAGTTTGTAACGCAGATGCCGGAGGTCTGGGTTCGAATCCTGCCATCGTCACCTGAAAAAAAGACTTGTTCTTTTTCACGGTCCCCACCTCCGCGAAGGTTTGACAAGCCCTCCGAGAATATTAATTGTCTTGAAAAAACTTCTCAAAGTGCCGTTCGGATTCGGCAAAAAATTGTAGGTCCTTGTATGTAAAGAAATTAACACACCAGCATACATTGTTGAGAAGTTGGCCCTGGTTCACCTTGAGCTGTTGCGCCACTCTATTTGTAACGCAGTGAAATAAACACCGTAGACCCCTAAGACCTTTTAGAGATATGATCGAGACCGACAGGAGAATCGATTGAGCCATGTTCGTATGTAAACAACTCTTAGACCTTAAATTTTGAGGGTTGAAATTTGGTAGTTGAGCCGGAACTACTGCTCTACAGACCAAGTTTGAACATGATTGAAATCCGCCACTGAAAATGTTGCTAGCATACTGATATTTGTAACACTGCTTTGTAGTTGTCTTTAAGACAACATAAAAAGTTTGGCCCTTACATTGACCACGCCCACTTCTTAAGGAGTTTTAAATTATGACAATTATTCAATAAATGTTTGAAATTTGACGAAAAGTTATGTTACATATGTTGCAGTTATTAGCGTTGGCTTACTTTTTTGTGTATATTGTATATGTCACGCCATTTTTTGTAGGCGTGGCTAAGAAATGTAATTTTTTGGCAGGGTTTTAGTCCAATCATCTAGAATAAGGCACCCAGAAGTTATATTTTTCATCCCGTCTACTTTCTGGAGGCGTTGCAGTTTCTTTTTTAGGTAGATAAGGATATTTTTCAATCCGTCCCAGACGGACTGAAGTTTTTACTTACGCACTGTTGCATTTTCCCACTTGTTTTATTATCAACTCGCGGCGGATGTAAGGCACAAAAATAGTTAAAATTTTAAAGGACTTTTGCTAATTAGACCTAGTAGAAATATGACAATATGGCAGAATGCTAGAGTGGCTAGAGTTTCTTTGAGTTTAGGGTACTCATCACAAAAATGGCAATTTCGAGATTATGCCACTTTGCTTTGAAAGCGGCAATTAAGGGCCGCATGTGGGCCGCACATACGGACAGACGGACAGGCGCACGGACGGACACAACTAAATCAATTTACTTTTCGGTCTCGATTATATCTCTTTAGGGTCCTATGTGATATGATAAGGACTTACAATAACGTTTGACTCTCAAGACCTAAAAGGCCTATATACGAAGATAGATTCGAATAAACTAGAGTCGAATAAACCTTGTTCTGAAGAAAAAATTTATTGTTTATGTCTTAAAACCTTAAAGAAAGTGCAATCGGAAGGCTCACTTCGCTTAATTTAACCTCTTAAGCATTTAAAGATCTCATGAATTCAAGAGTCGTCAAAAGTAGACCAAGCCTTATTAAAAGTAAGCTTTTTAAAAGTAAGTCAATAGATAGCGTAGGTCCTGCCTGTTAATTAATTAATTTATTGCCATTGATGCTTTTGTATAAACAAGTATACTAAAACCATAAGTAAAAAATGCACATTATTTGATCAGCATATCACTTCATTTATTTTCAGATGCATCTACCGCAGTACCCTGCATAAGACTAAAGTTTCTTCTTTTCACAACTTTGATAGCATTTACAACGAAACGTCAACATTCTGTACGGATACACGCGCAAAGATAGTTAGGTAAACTAATTTAATATTTAATAATTATTAAAAATGTATAAAGTAAAACAAAGAAAATCAAAAAACAAATTTAAAATCAATTAAAAAAAATAAGCTAAAGTGTAAATTTGAGGTGCTTTCTTTTGTAAAAAAAAAATTAATAGTGAATTATGTTTTTTTTTTTTGAATTTGATAAATACCTTACCGTTATTGGTATTTTTTATGTAGTAAATAATTCTAGTCATTTTGAAAACTCATTTTTACCCATTTATTGTAATAATAATCGCGAATTAATTTTAAATGTAAATTGAATTCATCTACTTATGAATGCACGGTATTTTTACAGTAAGTTATTTACACACACAAAATAATTGAGAAAAATTGTGTTTTGCACCTCACTGAAATATTTTTAAAACTGTTGATTTTAAATTCTTATTATTATTCTTTTCGTTCGGCTTTGTGCGCCTTGAAAAAATCCACCTTGTTTTTCGAAATTCTGACAGCTACATTTGTTAGCAATAAAATTCAGCTCATTTTGCTTTTTAAGGGGAGGAGGAGTTACACTTTTAGGAGATGGAAGGTAAAAAAAAACAAGTGAGTAAGTGCAAGAGTTAGTCTGTGACAAACTTCTATATACCCAACCCTATATGTCATGTATTTGGTGGGTAACCCTATACACCAAATCTTAAAGTTTCTTGGCCCGAATTCATACATTATTTGTATAGGTCACGCCCCCAAAAGTGGGCATGGGCTAAAAATTAAAATCAATTAATTGTAATTTCGTAAGAATCATAAGACAATACGGTAAAAGCGAAAACTATTTAAAAAAAAAAAAAACATTTTTTTCTCTAAAAACGCCCCTTCAAAGTGGGCGGAGCTCAAAACTTTGTATGGAGCAAACTTTGCAAATAGTAATACCTTTAATATTTGTCATATACGTAATTTTTTTTCGATTTGGACTGAACTTTCCGAGAAATCGGGTTTTTAAAGATCTAACATGTTAAAAGTGGGCATGGTCTATATTGTAGGCGGTATAATTTTTGCCTTATTAAAGTCCTTCGGCCAATATTGCTCAGTACAAAAATTTAAGTTCCTGTACCTTGTCTAACTTTACCAAAAGGCATTTTGAAAAAAAAAGTGAAATAGAGGTTGTCTCACATTGAAGCACACAGTAGTGGGCGTGGCCGTTGACAGATTAAGCCAATTTTCACACTTTTTCTGTGCAACAGAAGAACTTAGCCGTGTGCCAAGTTTAAGCTTTCTTGCTTGATTTTGAAGACCTAAGACCTTCACACATACAGACGGACGGACATGGCTTAATCGATTCACCTGTCGGTTTCGATTATATCTCTGAAAAGTCTTAGGTGTCTACGATGATTATTTCACTGTTTTACAAACTATGCATTAAAATGAATATACCCTTGGTCGGGTATAAAAACTGCTGGTTGCAGGGGGGCAGCATGTCTCTCATACATACATATTTTAATTTTGCTGTATCGCTTTGTAAAAGTGACACTTCTGAAGAAAAATTGTTTAAAACAGAATTTTAAATAACAGAATTTTGAAAACAGTATTTTTCCCAATATATATTGAAATATCTTACAGATTGTTCGTCTGTAGTAAAGCTTTTCATAATAATCTTTAGACTTCACCTTAGTAGTGGTCGTGGGTTCCCTGTGCTTCCAGTCTTTCTATAAAAAATTGAATCTCCAAAACCTTTTCATTTTACATATTTTGAAAATTTTTGTAACATCAACGGAGAAGAAACAACTCATAGACATTGGCAGTTAATGTTTACTTGGCGCAAGCATCTACATTCTGAAATGTCAGCACAGCATGTGTCCATCGACAGGAAAAAGAACAAGATTGATGGTTTTTCAGACAAGAAGGACCTTTTTCAATGCAATAAGAAAATCTATTTTGTTTTCCTTTAAACACATTGTAAAGTGATCTAGTTATTAGGGCATGAGGAAAGTTTTTTTTTTTCTCCCTCAAATCCATTGGCCAAGTTTACCATGTTGTTGACATGTCACTTACGGTCTACTGCTGATGGAAATTTAATGATGATTTTTAAAGTTTAGGTCTGCACACGAAGCTATGTACATATTTTTTATTAAATTTTTTTTAGAGATAATTTACCCGCTAATTTTTTTAGTACGGATTTCTCAAGAAAGTTTATTTATCAAATCGATTTCTTAACGTTATATACCCCGTTTGGCCACCCTCTACAAAACAAAATCTAAATCAAATAATTCAGATCGACATGTTAGCCAAGTTCACAGCAGCAATTTTCCGCTCATTCAAGTGCGTAACAATCTCGAATCATCGGCGAGATACACGCGTGCCAACGCCAACACGCCAACATCGATGTGACGATATCAATCAATCGAAATTATTCCACCGAATATCGCATTAGCATATTTCGTCAATTTTCCAAGCATTATTCGAGCACACAATAAACCCCGATAAACCAGATATACACGAAATAAAAGTCAAATCGAATATAAATCGAACAGTCCTCTCGCTCAAGCCTATAGGGTATAGGAGTGTATGGATCATTGGATCCCCAACCCCCCAAACACAACACGACTCGCCTCATTATTAGCTTTCAATAGTAATAATCAATTTTGTCGAACGAGTGTTTTCCTCAAAGGATATCTGTGCTGTGGCTTATACATTCGCAATGCGAGCGAGCGCGATTGAGGCTGAGCTCTCGCATTTAGCCCCCAAAGGGGACAACAAGGATTCTTGAATTTTGAAATCCAATTGAAATTTGAATAATATTGTCATTAATAATCGAAACGATGAAACTGATTTCGAGTAAACAAACGAACATGGCAATCTTGAATTTTGCCGTTCTGCTCTCGCTGATTGTTTCGTTGTCCTTTGTACGATATTATTGTCCATGGAATCATTCATGTCATCACCGGTGCTCTTGATGTTCTTTCGTTTTCATAATACACATATATATTTTTTTGCTTTTTGAAAATTTGTTATGATTTCATTGGGGTTTCTTTTTTTAACGGTAATGGATTTCAAGATGACAAATGATGTTTGATTGACGTCAATATCGTTAATATTTTTCTCCAAGGACCATTAGTTTTCAAAGGAGAATGCAAATACAAGTGGTTGACATAAAGAGGCAAGAAAGTGGGTCAACAGCTTTATTTTTTAACTCAAAGGAATTATTGGCTTTTCGAATTATCGGCCTTTAATCCCAGTTCAAATAATGTTATGTAAATTGGTGGCTTTGTAAACGTTTATGCATCTTAGCATCCCAAAGCTCCTTTAAGAATCAATAGTTTCACGAGCTGAAGCCAGCTTTGAAACAGGTATGGTAGGTCTTGAATTTAATGGCATTATTTTTCTTTGATGTACCTTCAACTGGTGAATGTTAATCCTACGAATCACCCAATTCGAATTAAATGATTTAGTCAGCAAAATAGAGGTAACACTGTTAAGCTTTTAAAGATTTTCCATAGATGGAGCTAATTTTTTTTTTTTCAATATTTGTGTTTATGTCGAGCTACAACTTTGAGACTTTTCGTAAGACGCAACTTTGATAAATTTCCGAATTTTTTTCGACAGCATTTTTCTTATTAGGGGCTTTTTCCCACTTAAAAATTTGGATAAGACTACCATTGTTAAGAAGTTTGACAAATAAGGCTCTTGCTAAGCTTTTCAGGACCTTGCGAAGGTGGAATCGTAAAAAATTTACTGTCGGGCGATTATGTGATTTTTATACCCCATCCCATAGGATAGGAGGTATATTAAGTTTGTCACATTGTTTGTAACACGGTGAAATAATAATGGTAGACCCCCAAGACCTTAAGGGCATATGATCGAGACCGAATTCTGAATGGAATGAGCCATGTCCGTCCGTCCATCCGTCTGTATGTCACATGTTTTTAGGCCTTAAATTTTGAGCTAGTGTGCTGAAACTTCGTACGTAAGGTCCGCGTCATGCGAAGCAGTACAAGTGTAAAAATTTCCGCCCAAAAAGTGTAGAAATCCGCCCAAAGACACGCCCACAATCGGTCTAAATGTGCAACTACCTCCAGAGTTTTCAAAACTGTAAGACGTTCTTGAAGGCTGAAATTTAACATTTAGCATCTCCTAATAAATGTAAGACATAAAAAAGAAGAATTTAATCGGTAATCCCCCTCTAGTGGGCGTGGCATCTCTTATAATAGTAAATTTTCAAATGCAATTTACTCAATATTTTTGCTCAAGATTAAAAAAAAAATGCTTAATATTTTATGTAGAAAACGCTTAGTTCTACATTTTGTTTATACAAGACTTTGGGCCACGCCCATATTTGAAGGCAGAGTTGAAGAAAAACCTAAAATTTGCCTGAAAAACTTAATTTCGACTAACCTTGAGCCTAATTTAGGAAAGAATGAAACAAAAAAAGTAGCAGGTTAGGTAAACGAGACTTCAGTCCAGATTTCGTACATATAAAGTTTTTAGCCACGCCCCCTTTTAAAGGTCGATTTTTCAAAAATATTGAATTTGGACCAAAAAATTGCATTTTTACGTACATTTAAGTGTAACTTGGATATATATGTGGTTTCTCATTAGGGGCGGTTGGACCACGCCCCTTTTCGAAGTTTGCATTACTCATAAAATGTCAAAAAATAACCATGTCATCAGCATTTTACGATATGGGATAGGATGGGGTATTCAACGGGCGGTTTACGGACTGTAACTTCTGCGTACACACTGTAGCACTTACTCACTGGTTTTATATATTTTTGTACTGCTTCTTATTTTGTGAACCTTATTTGAAGTGACTCTAATTTAAAAAAAAGTATTTTGCTTAAGTTAGCATTTCTAACACATGTTAAAAAGCTTAGGTATTGTAGACTGTAGCCTGGTTAATAGCCGAAGATTTCTGTGCTGCTTTCGTAATGAAAGCTTTAAATTTTGCAAATCCCAAAACCATCAAAAGCAGCAGGCCCATCGTTAAGACACGATTTTGAAAACTCTAAATTGTGATGCAATGTACCAGTAAAGCCTTCAGCCCAATGAATCCGTTGTTTCTGTCACGCCGAAGTACACAACTGACGGCTTAGAGAAATTACATGGTATTATGAGAAGCGACGTAAGTTAGCACTTTTTCTATGGGTCACTTTCCATAAGAACATGTGCATTTAACTGATTTGTTCCGTTTCGTTTATTTTTCAGTTGAAAACCTCTCAGCAAGTCGGATAATTGAAAATAAATGTCTTCGTTATTCACATTCATACTTTTTACAAACGTTTTTTATGCCAGTTTTATAAAAGTTTGCCTCTGGAAACTGGAAACTGAGACTGTCTATGCATGAAATAATTTCTTTCAAAAATACGTTTTCTCTTGGGGTTATTACAGCGAAATAGTTTTCTCGCTCCTAGCAAATGTCATTGTCGCCTTCTTTTGAGACCCAAAATGACAAAATAAAGTGTTTGTATCAAATTAATCCAACGTTTGTATAGAAAAGACAATTCCGGATTTATTTTTAATTGGTTCCCTCAAATCACAGTTTTGTGGCCGGTGGAGTATACTTTTGTATACCCTTGCATATTTAATTCCTCTCGGCAAATATTAAAAAATTATACTCATGTAAGTCTCATTCAACCATTTTGCACACCACTTTTGTGCCGCTTATAACCTTTTCGACACACCTTTATAACAGTTTGAAACTGCGAAAAGAAACTGAAACCGTCTACGTATGACAGACATATCAACAAAAACGTTTTCTATCGGGGTTTTTAATAACGAAAAGGAAAAAAAATTACCAGTTTTATAGGCCGCTTACAAATGTAATTTCATTTGCTTCCGATTTCCAATCTCCAATAAGAAAGCATAATTTTTTATGCAATGGCAGTAAATATAATCGTGGAAAACTTCAGGCAGAACTGGCCGGAACAGATCTTACGTGTGTGTTGCAAGAGAGGACAGATTGACTTTTTTATAATTAAGGGACCTACAAAATAAACAATTGTGATAAGCAGAAACAATGCGAACGTGTACCTCATCACTCACTAACGTCTGTTTTAGCAGTAATAGGCAGTTTTAAGGCCGTTTTCATCAACGTTCATCAACGGCCGTTCAATCTAAAAACTATTTAAACTATGTCGGTTGGATTTAAACTACCACTTAAAACCGAAATTTCGTTTCGAGCATGAGTTTAAGCTTTGATTGTCGTAAAACGAAGCTTAAAACAGGTTTCTTTACTCCATTAAAGTTTGTTATTGCCTATAGTTTCCTTACAGCCCTTCAAAGCTATAAGTCCTCGATATCGTACGAAAATCTTCCACCGTCTTAGTTTTTATACCCCATCCCATAGGATAGGAGGTATATTAAGTTTGTCACATAGTTTGTAACACGGTGAAATAATAATCGTAGACCCCCAAGACCTAAGGGCATATGATCGAGACCGAATTCTGAATCGAATGAGCCATGTCCGTCCTTCCGTCCGCCCTTTGCTCAAAATTGAAAAAAAAAATGCTTAATATTTTATGTAGAAAACGCTTAGTTCTACATTTTGTTCATACAATACTTTGGGCCACGCCCACATTTGGAAGCAGAATTGAAGAAAAACCTAAAATTTTCCTGAAAAACTTAATTTTGATTAACCTTGAGCTTAATTTAGGAAAGCATGAAACAAAAAAAGTAGCAGGTTAGGTAAACAAGACTTCAGTCCAGATTTTGTTCATATAAAGTTTTTAGCCACGCCCCTTTTAAGGGTCGATTTTTCAAAAATATTGAATTTGAACCATTTTTACGTACATTTAAGTGTAACTTGGATATATCTGTGGTTTCTAATTAGGGGCGGTTGGACCACGCCCCTTTTCGAAGTTTGCATTACTTATAAAATCTCAAAAAATAACTATGTCATCAGCATTTTACAATGTGGGAAAGGATGGGGTATTCAACGGTCCGTTTTACGGACTGCAACTTCTGCGTACACACCGTAGCACTTACTCACTGTTTTTTTTTTTTTTTTTTTCATTTTCACTTGCTACAGTCTCACTTGCATTAAACTTGTCTTCATAAATAATACCTCTAGAGCTAGTTTTCGCCTAAGCAAATTGACCTCAGAATTCTCTTAGTTTAAAGATCAGCGATTGAAAAAGGTAATTATGAGTAGAATAATAATTAGCGAAGAGCTGTAAGGAGATGCAGTTTTTTAAAGGTTTTCATCAACTAATTTAAGTTAAATGCGGAAAACAAATATATACAGCAGCATTGACAGCGACTCTGAGAACGAAGAAAACTTTAGTATACATTCCCCCCTGTGAACCAAATAATTTTTTTAGTACCACATAAATTTACTAGCTTACTTCAAGTGACACTACAGAAAGAAAATGAAAAACGCTTAACGTGAGCACCTGCCTCTTAGGCTTAATCTCACGGTGGGCAATTCCACAAAGTGATGGTAAAGAAAAGCATTTACCCGCCCCGGGATCTTTCTTGCACTCTCCAGCACAACACGTCACCCAATATGAAGTCACGTTTAAGGCGTGCGCTTCCTCCTTGCTAGAGCGAGGCCTATCAGCACCTCTTCCGGTCTAGAAGCCCGGAGCCCGAAGGCAGGACTTCGTCCCCAGACCACCTCACACTCATAGAAGAAAGATCCCTTATATCAGCGTAAAGCGGAGAATAACAAAAGACATGCAGCCAGTCCTCCCTAACTGCTCCTAAAGAACCATGCCCAGTCAAAAGGATCCCATTTAAAGTGAAAAGTCATAGTCAATACGTCTAACTGCTCCTTCAAAAGTGACACTACAGTCCGGAGTAAGCCACGGTTCAGGGGACCGTCCTCTATTTTGCACGTGAAGTGAGATGAGCCTCCAAAGTCATCATTCCCCATTCGCCATAGATAATACTCGATAACAAATCACCCAAAACCCGGTTCCATATGTCGATGTGTCTGAACTTATCTGATTCTCGCATTAGGACGTCTATTGTTGCGTGCTGACAATATTTGTTGTTCATCTTCATAAAAGCTTTCGCATGGATTTACTACAAAAGACACTGACTAGAAAGAATTTAAAAGAATTTAAAAGAATTTAATTTAGAATGTAAAATCGCTTTTTTTAAAGCTCCATCTGAGAAAAACTTAGGTACTTTGCTCTAAAAACGTTAACACTACGCAAATTGCTTGACTCCTAGTTTCCTTTAATTAAACATTATGGCAAAATACAATCTTATTTTTGTCCAAAAGTCCTGTTTAACTAATTTTGTGGAATATATAATATTTATGATTTTGTTGAAATATTACTAAATCAATTGCCTATTTTAGTAATTTTAATTTTATGTCATATAGTTCAAGTAAAAATGTAAAACAAAATATACCTTATACCAAAGCAATGTAAATGTGTAAATTAAAACATTCGACTTATCTTGAATGGGGAATTAATTATAAGAAATCAACACAACGTATTTATGTGTAATGTACCTTCTTTATTAAGTCCTGTTTTATTCTTGAAAATATAACCATATGAATTATTTATTTAAGAAAAAAATTAATAAATAAAAAACACGCAATATTTGGATATTTCCCATACCTAAGCATTTACATTTTAAACTGAAAGAAAAATCATTATAGCACCTTTTGACTACTGTTAAGATTTTGAAAAAAGAAAAAACAGTTTTTCTGTATCTACATTTAAATTGCACCTAATATCAAAAAATGTAAATACTTACGGTAAAGCGAAGTGAAAATAACAAAAAAATCATTAAATATTTTGTTTATTTTATTTTATCACTGAATAAATTTAATTAAAATGTAATTTTTTAAAAATAATGAATGTAATAAAGTTAACTAGTTTATTTTGTTCGAAATTAAAAAAATTAAACATGATTATTATACCAAATCTGACGTTAAGTGTTTCATTTTTTGGAAAACTTTTGGCCTCGCTAATAAATTCATAGATAGCTCAATCGTAACTTGGTTTTTAAAATTTTTAAGCTATCTTCTTGTCAGCGCTTTTAGTTCTAATAAATATAGAAAAGCGAACTCTATTAATTCATGGATAAAAAGAAATTTGAGTCTGATTTTGTGCACTCAGTGACACGACACAATTGATAAAAAGAGATGACTGAAAAACAAGTCATTTCTAAGGCCCCGCCCACAAGCTACGGCATATGCGTTGCCGCTCGATAGAACAACATAGAAGATGAGAAATATAAACGGAAGACGAGAAATATAAACGGCGGACGGCTAATTATGCCTGAGCATGAGCGACAATAAAACTCAAAAAGCTCTTTCCCAAGCCAACCAAAAAGTCACAGCAAAAGCAGGTATAAAGTGTAAGTGACATGCTCACACAAGTGAGTCCCGCAAAAATTTTCATGGAATTTCACAAATTGTACCAGGCGCCCATGCATCAGGAAAAGGTAGCTTTCTGGAAAGTAGAATCGTAAACAGAACAGACGAGTAACTCACTTGTTCTCTGCCCCGCCCACATATAACGGAACTTGATATTGGAAAAAATATTACATAGTCAGGGATGCTATGAGCTTTAATGAAAAAATTTTGTTGATAAATTACTTACTATGACTCGTTAAAAAAAATTACAAAATGATCTGTTTTCTGATTTGTGTGTCCATGTTAAGTTAAAGACTTATATTTTTCTTTTTCGTTGTTTTTGTATTCACAAAACTCATAACTTCTTTATTTTGTTAAATCTTTGATTAAAGACCTGCTATTTTAATAAGGCTTCAAGAGTAACATCGCCTCAAGTGCATATTTATATAATGCTGTGCTTTCGGGCGCCTCCAGTTTGTATCAGGAGTGGACTTAAAGGCGCCTGCAAAATTATTTCAAGTATTAGATAACGATTTAAATAATTCTAATAAGGTCTACGGTTTCCCGTAAGAGAACAGGTATTTGAAAAACAAATAAAAGCAACAAACAGTATCAAAACATACAAGTGTGGCTACCAATACTGCGAGCTACCGACTGCAAACTTAAGAAACAAGAAAGACAATGACGAAAGCATTTTATGAAAAATTATAATTCCGTTGCAGTTTTTGGCTGTGGCACAACCGAAGCTAGTCCTAATCAAGTGAAGGATTCGAGAGCTTGTGCGAAATGCACAGGCTGATAATCTTTGAACGTGTCTCCACCGAACAATTATCCGCGATTAGAATCAATCGTCGACTAACCTCCCTTAAATCTCTAGATTTACGATACAAATTTAAATCCTCGGATCCTTAATAGCCCGGTTAAAACCTTTCTTATGCCACATTGAACCCTTTTCGCACACCTTTGTTACATTTTGAGAAGCGAAAAAAGATACTGAAACTGTTCACGTATGGCAGATCTCTCACAAATACATACGTTTTCTATTGAAGTTCTCGCAAGGGATTTTTTTTTCTGCTCTTCGGTAATGGCACACGTCTCTTGAGAACCAAAATGACAGAAAAAGAGTACTTGTATTTAATTAATCCTATGCATGTACATGCTCATCGGTGTGGTGGAGGTACTTCCGGATTTATTTTTAATCTTTTCCCGCTCATCGCAGTTTTGTGACCGGTGGAGACATAGTATTATTCGATTTCCTAACCATTTACTAAAACTAATTATGGGCCCCTTAAGCGTTTCGCAGAACTTTTGGGGTTTTCGTTTTGATTTTACATAAGGTTCCTAACATGGTTTGGCCGTTAGCAATCACTTATCTTCGCAGCTACGGAACAAGTACCAAGAAATATTAAAGATATGTTAATCTTTTCCCACTTAAAAACTGTCAAGAGCATGCTGGTGCTGGTATGGATGTAGGTCTTGCTGTGGTGAGTATAAAAAGATGCTGAGTATCGATTTGCAATTCCTGGGTTTTCTCCAAGATCTGCTGCAGTGTGAATCAATGGTGGACTTTCCTGGTCTAAAGCTACACTGATGTGTGCCAGATTGTTGACAAACGGTCTCAGGCGTTTACGCAGAAAAGATCTTGTATGCGATACTAAGAAGACAGATGTCTCTGTAGTTGACACAGTTCAGAGGGTCTCCTTTCTTGAGGATTGGACAAACAATGCTGAGGTTTCATTCGTCGGGCATGCTTTACTCCTGAAGTAAGCGGGTGCATCCGAGCTGAAGAAATACGGCCCCGCAAACAAGACCATCACCATATACTCTGATAGCCAAGCGGCAATTAAAGCCTTGGAATCAGACGTGGTAAAGTCAAGGGCTGTGAAACTATGCAGGGAAATTCTGGACGAGTTATCACTTGGCAACACTGTAACTGTGTGTTGGGTGCCAGGTCACACCGATATATCGGGAAACGAAGAAGCGGACAAGCTTGCGAGATTTGGGTCTGGAATGAATGCATCTCTAGCCCTCAAATCCATAAGAGTCCCGCTGAGTTCGATAGCACGTAGGTTAGAAACTGAATCCTTGAGTAGAACCAATCTACGTTGGACAGAACTTGATACGTGCAGACACACAAGGGAGCTATGGCCAGCGGTAAACAAAAAGAGATCACTATTTTTGATCGGACTAGCCCGCAGGAACATCCGAGTACTCACGGGAATCCTCACGGGGCACTGCGCTGTGGGTCTACACGCTGAGCGGCTAGGCATACCGCATAACGATTACTGCAGAAGCTGCAGGGACGTTGAAGAAATTGAATCTGTTCGTCATCTGCTCTGCGAATGCCCAGCCCTAAACAGCATCAGGCGTAGTATCCTCGGCAGCTACTTCTTCAACGAGCTCGAAGATCTAAATAATGTAGATCTAAAGGACCTCCTAAGATTTGTATACAAATCCGGATGGGTCCAAGAGGGCGGCACTCTGAGCTTCTAACAGCGGTCTATTTCTGTTTTCGTTCCAGGTATTAAGAAGGTTCCCAATGGACACAATGGACCCAACTGCTGGTCTAAGTGAAGCCGTGACTATTGTCAAAAGGGCATCCATCAACCTAACCTAACCTAAGCGGGTGCATGCTCCTAGCCAGCCCATCGCCAGCGGATTTAAAAAGTTAAGCAGCTAGGCCGTTTGCTCCGGCTGCTTTGTTGCACTAGAGCTTAGACACAGCCATTTTATCTTCATCCAGTTCGGGTGGGCGATATCGTTCGTATGTTTCGTCGGTTGCGTCTTCGCCCAGGTTGACTCGTTCGTTTTCCCTGACAGTGGTATTTGGCTCGTCTTCGCCATTATACAGTCTGCAGAAACGGTTTGACCAGCTGTGTATACGGATAAAAACATAAAAAATTCCCCTCCGACCGACGATCTGCAAAGATTCACCGCAATAATTCTTTCTCTGCATGCACACTCTTTTTATACCCCATCCCATAGGATAGAAGGTATATAAAGTTTGTCAAATAGTTTGTAACGCGGTGAAATAATAATGGCAGACCCCCAAGATCTTAAGGGCATATGAACGAGACCGAATTCTGAATCGAATGAGCCATGTCCGTCCGTCCGTATGTATGTCACATGTTGTTAGGCCTTAAATTTTGAGCTAGGATGCTGAAACTTCGTACGTAAGGTCCACGTCATGCGAAGCAGTACAAGTGTAAAAGTTTTTGAAATCCGCCCAAAGACACGCCCACAATCGGTCTAAATGTGCAACTACCTCCAGAGTTTTCAAAAACTGTAAGACGTTCTAAAAGGCTGAAATTTGACATTTAGCATCTCTTAGTGAATATAAGACACAAAAAAGACAAATTTAATTGGTAAACCTCCTCTAGCGGGCGTGGCATCTATTTTAAGGGTAAATTTTCAAAAGCATTTTACTCAATATTTTTGCTCGAAATTGAAAAAAAATTTGCTTAATATTTTATATAGAAAACGCTTAGTTCCACATTTTGTCTATACAAGTCTTTGGGCCACGCCCAAATCGAGGCAGAATTGAATTACATTAATTTCGACTGGCTTTAAGCCTAATTTAGTAAAAAAGTAGCAGGTTAGGTAAACGAGACTTCGTTCTAGATTTTGTTCCTATAAAGTTTTTAGCCACGCCCCCTTTTAGGGGTCGATTTTTCAAAAATATTGAATTTGAACCAAAAAATTGCATTTTTACGTACATTTAAGTGTAATTCGGAAATATCTGTGGAAATATTTCTCGATCATATGCCCTTAAGGGGTTAATGATATCCTCTTGGGGGTCTACGGTGATTATTTCTCTATGTTGCAAACTATTAATCAAAGTTAATATACCTCCTTTCTTGTAGGATAGGAGGGTATAAAAAGATCTGTTAGTACTAAGATCCATGGCATGTGTGACATTGCCACCCACCAACTGCAAAGAAAGGAAAAAAGAGTACTGCTGGGGAATATTTAGCGGTGATAGATAATTCTTCAAGCAGAAGAGTAGTTTAATTTAGTTTAAAGAATTCTATATCCTGTATTCTGGGTTACCGGGCTAAAGTGCCAGACGTCATAGTGTACCTATGGTCGGGGTGTCTTACATAATGCTTCCGGAGCCCAACTAAAATCGACTGCAAATGATAAGAGGAGAGGCATATGATATAAGTTACCAGTAGTACTCATAGAGGTACTGGTACACTAAAGAGCGGTTAGGCTATACATATAAGCAATTAAATCAGCATACAGTCTGGTGTCTGCGCTAATATTATATAGTGACTTCATTTTTGAGTTTTCTTATCTGAATTAAATCCTTGGATAAAACCAAAATACTTTTAGATCCAACACTACGTCATAAATTGACTATAGAAGGGTCAAAAAACATACTGAAGAATGTTCTGTCGATACCTACCACGTCTAGGCTCATAATGTTCAATATTCCATCCAGTACACACTAACAGCAATAATGACAAAATAAATCAAAATAAACCATCTCATCTTCCTAATGCATCGGCAGTGCGGTTCCTTAGTATGCCAAAGCGGAAATCTCCCAAATAGCACTTCGATTTAGATGAGCACATAAATCGCCCGCAGTGCCACACAAATAACCTCCAACACATTGTTGGCGTGGCAGCGGCCCCTCACTGGGAAACATAATTATGTGCCAAGCGCTTTCAAAACACACGCTCTGCTGCTTCCAAAGGACACAGCAAGCACCTCGATCTCAGGGGTCGATCATGTTGTTGGTCCTGTCATTACGTTGACTTTCTAATGAAAACAAATCGCCCATTTATTTATATTTACCACAATAAATAATAAATAAGCTACAACCGTTCGCTGCCTGGTTATTTGTTCGTAAAGCCGTTCGCATGTCCCAAACTTTCGCACCACCACAGCGCGCTACTATCAGGGGAGGGTTGGTTGTAGTAGTAGCCAGCCGCCCCGGCCCCCATTCTCTGCTTCTTGGTTGTGCTTCGAATAACAAAGACGGGCATCCTGCTTTACGAGTATCATGCCGATGATAAAAACTTGTGAAGCCATTCACCAACGATGGCAATAGCACAACAGGGTCGAAAGTCACCGCTCCATTCGCCACCCTCAAGACAGAGAACACAACACCCGGTGTGATCCCTCCACTTTTTAGGGGATAAGTCGTCGTCGCATTGCACCACCGCGCACTGCTTCCGAACAAATTTATCTGTCCGTGGGTGTGTTGTTCGCCACCCCGTGTGTCTCTTAATATGCGTTTATAAGATGACCGCTGGGTATAATTTAAAAGTTGCTAACCTCTGAGTTCCGTTTCTTTGAATCCCTACGCTCCAAGTCCGGCATTCGTGGAAGTAGCCTGGCACAAAAAAAAAACGAAAACAAGGGGAATAGCAAAACTTGTCCTGAATAGCAAGGGAACACTCTGCCAAATGACGATGGACAATATCTCATGGCCGAGATCACACGACAGCGTCGCAGTGTTGACTTTCAAAGTTTGTCCTTCTTTGATCCTGCAGAAATGTGTAAATTGACACTCGGGCGAGGCAACTTACCAACCAATGCCATTTGCTGGCATTTATTCCAGATGGAGAGTACTGGAATTCACTCGAACCCAGTGCTGAACGCTACCAGGGATGGAAGGAAAAATGTTTTAAAGTTTCGCAAAAAAAAAAAAAACACGAAGGGTAGAAAAGTTTTGAAACGCAAAGGGACTTGGTACAACTTTTGGGATATGATGGAAACTCGTTCACCGTTCCATGTTCTTTTTTTTTGTATGGCAGTGGTTTTCACCAAAATGATGAGCTGGGAAGATAATTAATTTGTCGTTTATCCTTTCGCAGTTAATTTCCCAGGGCAGTTGTAGGGAAAAATTTGACAACAATTTTGCAATTTGTATTTGACAGCGAAACGTGAGTTAATATCAGAGTTGTGCTTGAGTTGATGAATTCGCGTTTTTCCAGACGACTTAGAAGATACAACGTGCCACTGTGTTTTGCACAAATAGAAAAGAGAAATTATGGATTGGTGAGTGGGTTCCTTAATCCACCGACGCGACGCGACGGGTGTAATTTAATTTTTCTAAAGAAAAATGTTTCGCTTTAAGGACCGAATAACAGCTGAATTTTAACCGATGGGTTTCAAGTTCTGCTCTTATGGGACTCCATTCATGTCTATAGTACACTGAACATGAGTTCGGGAAACAACCACTGACGCCATATTTTTGTTGGCGAAACATTGTTCGGCAAGACTGCGCTTCACCATGCAGTCCATATTTGCTATGAAAAGGAGAGGCACGATACCAATAGAAGAGGCATAAAAAACAAACAGGTTCTGGCCTGAAATTGTTCATGGTTCTACCGACTAACTATTCAGTTGCACATACATACATAATGAATGAGTACTTTTGTTCTTTGTGGCAAGAAGTTCCTTAACTTAATGACGCGAAGACCCCTCCAGTAAAGGGCTGCAGGCTACAAAACTCAAAAACTTGAGAAGAAAAGTGCCTTTGCTTAAACTTAACTTTTTGTAGCCAACTAGGACTTTTTTGGTTCCCCCTTGTTTATACTGTAAACTGTGTGTGTAGGAAATTAAAACATAGGTAGACAAAAACGAATCTAACGCTTCCCCTAAAATTAATGGCTTGATGGAAATGAAACTTAAATTCTTAATTCATCTTTCAATTAGCGTACCTTTTAAAAGATTACGTTTTTTCTTTTGAAAACCACAAGTCCTTTTTTTTCCTTGAGAAATGAAACCATCGACAAAGTAGTGGTAATATTGAAAGCTTCATCTCTTATGTCCTTGTTGTCCTTTCTCTTAGCGCAGATATATGCCGTACAATTTTTTTTCCATCCTCAAATGTGCCGGGAATCTGTAAAAGCTCATGAGAATAAGTTTCATTCACTAATGCTGCACACAGCTCCGTGGCAAAGTGCACCCCTCCCACCACTAAAAACACATTGTTTCCCATATGGATGACATGCAAAATTCAAAGGCACTCCTGGAGGACGGGTATAGCAGTGCGGAAGGAAGCCGGCAGCCTTAGCAATTATTTTCAAGTCGAGAGTGGTTGGGCGGGGATCAATTTTAGAGGTTTTCTTTTGAACTTTGTAGTGAACTTTAGGGACTTTAGTGCAAAGTGTCACAATGGCTACATTAACTTTTAATATCTTCAGGTCAATGAGTTTGTGCCTGGTGGAATAGCTTGCTGCAGGCACATTGTAAATTGGAGCTTTCGAGTATGTTGAAAATAATGACCTGTTTCATCGTAAAGTTTTGTCTTGATTGACTTTATTGGAAGTTTCGGTCGAGAAAATTTATGGGTTACATTAACGACATCCACTAGCCAAGCTATAGATCGGATATCCTGGCCATGACAACAAATGGAAATATTGTGAGAAACTTTGCATCATATGTCTATAATCACCATAATCGCAAGAGATCGCCAGGTCTTTCTTCAATCGAGTCTCTCAAAACCTTCTACGTAGTTCTATGCGTCCAGTATCATGTGTTGATAGCCATTGGCAGCATTGGAAAAGGGTCATCAGATGTACTGGGTCTCACACGACCACCACATCACAATCCCTGGTTTGCCAATGATGGCCGTAAAACACATGCAGCTAAACAGCAAGTATTAAAAAAATCGGTTCTGCATAGAAGGCACTCTGGTTTCTCAGAAGGAATATAACAGAGCACAAAAAGCACGCGGGTGAAGAGATGAAAGAATGAGGTTCGAAAGTTCTTGCAAAGGATCAAAGGATCAAAATACCAATGGTCTAAAGCTCGAACCGAAGCCTGAAATGACAATCAAGGAAACATCGTACTGCAAACGCTGTCGGCGCTAAGAATTTAAAAAAGAAAACAATTTCTGCAGACTGCATAATGTCTAAGAAGAACCTAATCCCCCTGTCATAGCCATAATGAACCATTCAACCCGCGCGAAGAAGTCACCCACAAAGCATACGAACGATACAGCCCAACCAGCTCAAAAGAAGTGAAAGTAGCTGTGTCTTAGCATAAGTGCGCAACAAAGAAGCCGGAACTGACGAACTTCAAGGCCGCGTATGACAGCATCTATAGAGACTAGAACCCTTGTCTAGTTTTGGCATCCCTGCCAAATTCGTCGGTTTGTACAGGATGACGATGAAAACTCACTCTGTTCCGTCGAGATCAGTGAAGACCTCACCGATCCCTTTGCTGTTGAAATAGGATTTAAACAAGCAAAGCGCTGTCATGTGACTTCTTTAACATCATACTTGAGAGAATTGTACAGAACACCGGCACCAACACCAGAGGAACAATCTTTCGAAAATCCGTCCAACTACTCGCAGACAACATTGACATAACCGGGAGAACAACACAGCGTAATGAAGTGAAGCCTTTCAGTGAAGCCATCGTGAGGATTGGGACGGACGCAGTGAATGTAGACTGAGCAGTCAACAAGGGCAAAACCAAGTATATATGCTGCCGCCGAAAGACACCAGACAACCACATCTGGGATATCTATAACTTTGAGGTAGCCAGCGCAAATTTCAAACGAACGTTAACACTTGCCAATCTCTGCTTCTTTGGGCTAAGAAGACAATTGAGTAGCAAAACCTCTTTCGAACAACTAAAGTGTCCACTTATACTACCCTCATCATCCCAGTCTTGCTTTACGGTGCAGAAGCATGGACCCGATCAAAGGTGGATAAAAACACTTAAGGTTATTTCGGTTATTTCAAGAGGAAAATCCTTCGGGTGATTTTTGGTCCCATATCTAAAGTGGATGAGGAGATGTAACACCGAACTGTATACGGGCTGTATACAGCAACACCGACCTGGTCAGAAGAGTAAAGTATCTATTATTTATACAACGACTGCGATGCATGGATCACCTAGAGCGGATGGACATCAACGCCATGACCCGGAAAATCTTCGAATCCATACCTAAAGAGCAGCATTTTTGTGCCATGTGACGGGTGTACCTGTGGCAAAAAGTCATGCGATTTTTTGTCGTACGTTATTTTTTTGGCGTCGTGCTCTCGCGTTTCAGTCTTAGTGCTAAAAAAGCCTAAATTCACTTTTGAGCGGAGACCACAAAGCTGCCTCAGGGTTCGGCTTCGCCCCGTTACGATACGTGGGCTTTGAACCGGCTTTGAAATGACATTTCGCTCATGGGGAGAGAGCTTTTATTATGCAGTCACTACGTTCTCCCAGCATGCCACGATAAATTAAAAAATACGCACACACAGACGAAGTCCCTGGTATCTAGTGCTGTGTACATTATTATGTGGAACATTCATGTCCAACTAATAAATAAATAATACGCAATTTGGTCCAAAATGTAGACACACTCACATGTTCTGCGTCATATCCGTGCATGATACATTTGGACTTATAGAAATATAGCCAAAGACGTCAGACTGATTGGCTTCGTGAGTGCGATCGAAATCAACCCCCATTTGCTTCACACGAAGGAAAAGTTCAGCACATTTGAGCTCGTGCTTGGCTTCTGAGCCTCATTACGTAGCATTACATTTTCTCTTTGCACACTCTTTCTCTTTGCAAACAACATTTTGAAGCCGAGCTTCATTGTGTTAGGAAACATTGTAAACGTCAAGCCGAGGCCAAGCCCAGGCTGCTTTGTGGTTCCCGCATTAAGCTTTGAAATGGCTTTTATTGCCTAGTAGAAATGCAGAATTATTTAGCGTTTTTTTACGGACCCCAAAAGAATATATTTCTAGCGAATAAAGAGATTTGGTCAAATTGTTTTGCCAAATCTCTTTATTCGACCCTACAAGCCGGACAATAAACGGACCAAATGTATTTTCACTGGAAATGGGCTATGCGATAAATTGTAAAAAATAAAAAAACGGACCATCAGTTCAGTTTCACCATAGTTTTCTTCACCATGGAATGGTGTAAAAAAGTAATTATTGAACATAATTTAACCAGCAAAGTGAAAATGTTACCTAAAATAATACGCAGAAAAATTTCGCAAAGATATTGCTTCTTATTATGGCCTTTTCGTTTGTCAATCCGATAGAGGCCAAGATCGCCGGGATATTCGGGACAACAACCGAAAAACCAAAAACTTTTTTCTTGATTGTGAAGTTTTTCTGCCGTTGGATTTGTGAAACAAAAGCTATGCATGCTACAAGGGGAAATTTATTTCACCTGAATCATTTCACCAAGTCGACACATGTGCTATATTATTGGATGGGTGCGCTTCTGCTTTTAATTCTGCATTCACGGCCAGAAGAAAATTTCATTTCTCTTTAGAAAACGGTTTCAGTAGAGTCCAGAGTGTTTTGTTGGAATGGAGTATAGATTGATACATGACCTTAGACCACCAAAACCTTAAGGGCATATGATCGAGACCGAATTCTGAATCGAATGAGCCAAGTTCAATTTTTAGGCCTTAAATTTTGAGCTAGAAAAGTTTTTTATACCCCATCCCATAGGATAGGAGGTATATTAAGTTTGTCACATAGTTTGTAACACGTTGAAATAATAATGGTAGACCCCCAAGACCTTAAGGGCATATGATCGAGACCGAATTCTGAATCGAATGAGCCATGTCCGTCCGTCCGTCCGTCTGTATGTCGCATGTTTTTAGGCCTTAAATTTCGAGCTAGGGTGCTGAAACTTCGTACGTAATGTCCACGTCATGCGAAGCAGTACAAGTGTAAAAATTTTGAAATCCGCCCAAAGACACGCCCACTATCGGTCTAAATGTGCAACTACCTCCAGAGTTTTCAAAACTGTAAGACGTTCTATAAGGCTGAAATTTGACACTTAGCATCTCCAAAGAATTTAAGACACAAAAAAGACAAATTTAATTGGTAAACCTCCTCTAGTGGGCGTGGCATCTATTTTAAGGGTAAAGTTTCAAATGCAGTTTACTCAATATTTTTGCTCGAAATTGAAAAAAAATTGCTTAACATTTTATGTAGAAAACGCTTAGTTCTAAATTTTGTTCATACAAGACTTTGGGCAACGCCCACTTTTGGAGGCAGAATTGAAGAAAAACCTAAAATTTTCCAGAAAAACTTAATTTCGACTGGCCTTGAGCCTAATTAAGGAAAGCATGAAACAAAAAAAGTAGCAGGTTAGATAAACGAAACTTTAGTCCAGGATTCGTTCATATAAAGTTTTTAGCCACGCCCTCTTTTATTATTGCCCTCTTTTTATATTGAATTTGAACCAAAAAATTGCATTTTTACGTACATTTAAGTGTAACTTGGAAATATCTGTGGAAGTATCTTATAATTAATAGTTTGTAATTAGGGGCGGTTGAACCACGCCCCTTTTCGAAGTTCGCATTACTTATAAAATGTCAAAAAATAACTTTGCCATGAGCATTTTACAATGTGGGATCGGATAGGGTATTCAACGGTCCGTTTTACGGACTATAACTTCTGCGTACACACTGTAGCACTTACTCTCTGGTTTAAAACTATTGTGGACGGAGACTAAACTCCCAAATCTTCAAAAGATATACCATTAGAAATCCAACTCAAATTTGATTAATGGCAAAGAAATATAGATATAGATATATATCTATATATAGATATATATCTATATATAGATATATATCTATATATAGATATATATCTATATAGATATATATCTATATAGATATATATATATATAGATATAGATATAAATAGGCATGTGTACATGCACAGACAATTGTATTGAGTATCAAACGACATGTTCATTTGAAAGCAATAATTTTCGTCATCTTCACAAAGGATTCTCGCAGTACATACATTTTTCCCAAACCAAAACCAAGAAAAATGACAGCATTCAACACATACTGACAAAAAACAACACCGAATGTGTCCTTGATTTTTTGTTTTTATTGTGTGATTCTTGCTCAAGTCCTTTTCTAAAACTCCTCAAATAAATTTTCACTAAAAATCCATCCATTCAGAAACTTCCTGAATACTAAATGAACAGCTTCCACCCGTTTTCATAGAGAAAACAAAAACAAATAAAAAATGAAAACCCATTTATATCACAGTCCTAGACAAAGATAAGATTTTTCGAGTGGCAGTGGTACACTCTAGTGCCAACCCTGAAACACCAAACTTTGGTTAGTCGTACATCAAGGAAAGGAGCATCGTGCACATGTTAAGGCCTCAATTCTAAGGCATTCAATTATGACTACGGATAGGAGCTTGAGTTGTGAATGCAGAATGCTTTCTAGCCTACCAATAGAAGAATTATTCACCTTCTCTAGGCCCATTCGTTATCCTTTTCCATCATCCTTTTTTTGTCTGATTTTTCCTCCCTAATTAAGAGCATCGGAATCAGAAAGGCAAATAAAAATGGATAACAAGCGGATAGCAAACACGTGAATGTATTGTGTATACATATGGGCATCAAAGGATGAAAGGAAAAAAAAAGACCGAATCCACGACGGCAACGTACCACACGTTTTGAATAGATTTTCCAGAGCTGTTAGCTCCTAGTATTTTGTTGCTTGTTCTTGTTGGCTTGCTTCGTTTTGTGACCGCCTTTGCAGAAACACGTACATAAACAGAAAATTTAAAAAAGTGCCAAACAAACGTATCTACAAAGGAAACGCGTACCCTTCAAACAATATCCGGAATGAAACGCATCTTCAACCGAACGTGTTCTTTGTGATTGGATTGGAGTTTCCTTTCCTTGTTTTTCATTTAGGCGACATATAAAGTTATCTTGCTTGCACTCGTTTAACTTGGGACAGACTTAGGCTACCTAGAGAATGCCCCTAACGATGTTGCGTTTGTTCTAAATTTCTGTGTCATACGGCCTTTTAACACAATAAATGGAAATCGTTCACCCTTTTCAGACATTTCCCTAATGTGTTTTCCCGTTGTGCTCCACTTTTACGCAGGGACCCAATGTTAAGGCAGAAAAATAAACAAAAATGGGTTGGCTGTGGCACCGGGCGGATGATGTCTTGTTAATAGTTTGCTACAGGAATTCCTGCGTACAGACAAAGCAGCTTCTGGCATTCACATTCACATATGGTAGATACATTATTCAAACCAACCATGAAATGATAAAATGGAACAAAACCGCCCTCGCATGGAGGTACAAAAATAAGAAAAAATATGGCCCCGGATAAAAAAAGTTGATTTTGTTGTTGAGCTTGAAAAAATTGTCGATTTAACATTATTCCTTTTGTTTAAGATCATGCCAACTGTTTCTCCGATTGGAGGAATTATAAAACGGTGGCCACACAACTGGTATATATTGCATCCCGAGTGGTGACTGATAACACCACCGAATATGCTATGCATGTTTTGAGAGTTCCAAGTCACCTGGCCCAGATTGAATTTTAGTGATGCCGACGCTGAAAGGAATATTCACTGCAAGCCTTGCTTTGGCTTGCATACCCACCCTCATTTAAACATATGTCATGTTATTGCCAAAACTTGGTAAGTGTGACTTTAATCTAGCTAAAAGTTGCCCATAATCTGTCTTCCTTTCTGGTGGACATTTTGAAAAGACATTTTGTTTGAGCTGCACGAACGCAAGTTGTTCGTTAATAGAATCATCTCTGTTAGATGCAAGACGCCTAAAACTGAGCATCAAAACCTTGTTGGTAAGATTTAATTTGGCTCTTGACCGGAAGTAGTACTTACCTACTGGTCGTATTTTTGCGACATTGAACGCACTTTTTATAATGCGACCCTTGACACATGTCACTAAGCAAGACAAAAAGGCAACAAAGGCAATTAAAGCACAAAGCAATGCTAAAGCACACAAGACGCTGATAGTCCCGAGGAAGATTGTGGTAATAACTGAGGTAAATAGGGCCCCGCAAGGTTCTGTTTTGTGATCGCCATTCATTCTGCCAGCTCAAGCAGCTGGTTCCTAAACGATATTTTCTAAGGCGCAGCGATCCTCAGACTTGATCGATGATTGGTGCACAAAGAATGGGCTTTCAATGAATCCTTTTAATACTAGAATTGTTCTCTTCTCGAGGAGAAGGAAAGTCACTGTTTGTCTCAACTACAAATGTTATCTTCAGAAGTAGGAGGAAGATTACTGGCCTCCCTCAACTCGCGCTAAAAGGTATCACTATAAAGCCACCGATAAAGTGTTAGAGATTTTTGGTCCGAGATTTCTCAGCAGAAGCACCTGGGAGTCGGGCGAGGTCTTAAAGGCATCTGAAACAGAAATCTAAAAATACGAATATAAAAACAGCATTTGAAATTTTTAATACTCTTGACTGTTGCATCTGCAAACGCCTGCCTCATCACTGCGAATCTCCCAAAGAGATATCCCTGCGCTAAATTACAGCTCCGAGGAACCGCAGAGCTGGCAAGATAGCTAGAGAGATTGCTAAGGACAACCCGACTAATGTAACGGAACTGGCAGCATTAAATCGACAAAGTTTCACCTGGACACCAAAGCCATCACAATGGTCAACAGCAAGGTGGAACAACATCAACGTGTCTCACGCTCTCTCTCAAACAAATCTGGCAGTGCTTAATCATAGGAAAATAAAAGGGAACTATTTTCTTTAGTAGGCTGAATCTTAAGAAGATATTCGGGGGCCTCACAGGCCATTGTCTGGTGAGGCGACATGCCGGAAGACTTGGTGGTCCCTTCAGCAATTCCTGTAAAAGTTGCAAAGATTAAGGAAAGAAAGAAACCATTCGTTTTCTGCGTGCAACTGTCCCGCCCTTTCATTCATGAGACGGAAAACTCTAGATGAATACTTCTTCGGAGATCTTAATGATCTAGCAAGAATCGACTTAAAGAGGATAATGAGCTTAGCTTTATCTCCGGGTAAAATTGGTTAAACGCCTTAATGGCGAAGGCGTCTATAGCAAGACTCGCCTTAAAGAGGAGAAAGATGTTTGCTTTATCTACGGGTCAAATTGGCACATCCCGTCCCTTATATCGCCCGAGAACTCAATAGTAGAGCATCTACGGCAAACGCCAACTCCCATCTCCGCCTTCCCCCCTCATGCCCCACCACACTCCCAGATCTACCCTTGATATACAGGTCAGGTATGGGCTCACACAACTTCTGTTGCCCTCACCTAACCGGCCTTACAGGAATACGGGTAGATATCTTTCTTTGTACGGGTTTACACCGCTTAAGTTACTCTTTTCTCAGCATCTCGCCTAAGAAATCATCTCCGGCAAGGGTTCATACCGAAATCGGCTACCCTTGCACTTTCCCATGAAAGGCAAATTCTTACTTGAAAGACAATAGGTCCGGCCTTATTCCGAAATCGGTTGCCCTAAGCTTGCTGCTCACTGACCTCTAATTACTTTGTTGATGCGGGTTCATACTGGTAACCTGTTACCCTGGATCTCAAAATCTTATATTTATTTGGCTTAAATTCAAACATTTTTGTTTGGAAATTCAAACTTTAATTGAACCTTGTTAACATTGAACATTGTGTATGAGTGTTTAAAAATTATTTCCCTTGTACATTTTTACATTTTTTTTACAGTTTATAACGTTTATCACATTTCGTCTTTCTACGATTTGCCTCTATGGTAGGATAACACAGCGATACTAAAGGTGTTCTTTTTCAACTTCAGATGGACCTCTCAAAAAGGTTGCAGGTGGAACCTACTAACAAAAGAGAATACATATAAGATTTTTTTTCACCACTATACGCGCAATGTTTGTGTTACGTCGGGTACTGTCCTTCATTTACACCTCTTTTGTTTATTTCCTTACGCTCGCGATATACTTTGGGTTTTTAGGGGCACCTCACCTTTGACACACTACCTCACAAATGACAAACTACTGTAATTTACACCATAATTATAATGTTATAAATAATGTCAGTGACTGTATTCCCTTGCCACCCAGGCGAAAACCAAGACTGGTGACCCGCATACGGTGGGAAAGGTTGCAGGATGCTGACTCTGATTTCAGAGAGCGTTTTGCACAGCATGTTTCGGAGAAGTTTGAACAAATTCCAGCTGACCTTTTGAATGTAGAGGAGGAATGGCAGCTGTTTTTATCGGCAGTCATTGCCTCTGCAGGAAATGTTTGTGGAGTGAAGCGGCTTGGGGTAGCGGCTGGTGGTGAGAAAAGAACTGCTTGATTTAAAACGCCTGGAGTTCATGAAGCCATCAGAGAGAAGAAGAGAGCCTACATTGCGTGGATCCAATGTAGAAACTCAACTTCTCGAGCTCGGTACAATGAGGCGCGAAGGACTTCCAATCTGGCAGTCAGAACAGCCAAGAAACAGTCATGGAAAAAGTTCGGCGAGAAGTTGGAGCACGATTACAGATCTGCAAACAAGATATTTTGGCAGACCATTCGCCGGCTCAGAGGAAGGAAGTTAAATATCATCCAAGGGGTTAAATCCAAGGACGGTACTTTCAAGTGAGAGCGATGTCTTGCGCAGATGGAGAGAGCACTTTTCGGAGTTGCTCAACCCCCAACAGGGCACTGAAGATGGCATTCCCACTGCTGACGAGATAAGGGCGGAGAATAGTCCCAGAGTAGATGAAGTCACTGAAGCGATTAAATCGCTAAAACTTGGCAAGTCTGCTGGAGTTGATGAAATCCGGCCAGAAATGCTCAAGGCAATGGGTGAAAATGGTGTTAAATGGCTAACACGTGTCATTAAGGTGGCCTGGGATAGCGGGAAGGCACCTAGCGATTGGCAAACGGTAGTTATAGTGCCCATTTTCAAAAAAAGGGGACAGGAGAGATTGCGCCAACTATAGGGGAATATCTCTCTTGAGTCTTCCGGGAAAAGTATTCGCGAAGGTGTTGGAAACGCGTTCCAGAGCTGTAATCGAGCCTTTGTTACGGGAAGAACAGTGCGGCTTTCGGCCTGGCAGAGGCACAACCGACCAGCTTTTTACTCTGAAGGTTATTCTTGAGAAGGCCTGGGAATATGCCAAACCGGTCTATGCGTGTTTGGTAGATCTGGAAAAGGCGTATGGCCGAGTCCCTCGGGATACACTGTGGAGAGTTTTGCAGGACTATGCGCTGAGTGGGCCTCTTCTGAGAGCCATTCAGTCTTTGTATGAAAACTGCAGAAGCTGCGTACGGATAAATGGCGTCAAATCCCGTCCTTTTGATGTGCGCGTTGGACTTCGCCAGGGCTGTGTTTTGTCGCCGCTCCTTTTCATAGCATATATGGACTGGATGGTGAGGCGCAGTCTTGGCGAGCAATGTTTCGAATTTGCTGGCATCAGGATGAGCCATCTGCTTTTCGCAGATGATTTGGCCATCCTTGCATCATCCAAAGAGGAACTTCAACGAGCACTGGATAGGTTTGCAGCCATCTGTGGTGATGCTGGTATGAAAGTAAACTCTTGAACTCTTGTGCAGTGTACCCTGCACATAAATGGAGTTCTATTAAAACAGGTGGAGAAGTTTAAGTATCTCGGGGTATTTTTCACGAAGGATGGGAGGAGTGATACTGAGTTGTCCCGTAGAATTGGCCAAGCTGGAGCAATAGTAAAGGAACTGCGCCGGCCGGTCATCAGGAAAGCTGAGCTTGGAGTGAAAGCAAAGATCTCAGTTTTTAATTCAGTGTTCGTTCCGACCCTCATCTATGGTCATGAAATTTGGGTAATGACCGAAAGAATTAGATCGCGGGTACAAGCTGCCGAAATGAGATTCCTTAGGTGCGTTGCTGGTGTTACTCTAAGGGACAGAGTGAGAAACGTCAGTATTCGTAGGAATCTCAATGTTGAGCAGCTACTTCTCCGAGTGGAGCGATCGATTCTTCGATGGTTTGGACACGTTGTTCGCATGCCCCGTGACAGACTTCCTAGACAGGTCATGCTAGCCGAGATGCGAGCGCGTCGCCCCCCTGGTAGGCCAAGAAACAGGTGGTGGGATCAGGTAAAGAACCTCTCTGAGTCCCGCATGGGGATTGCGCCGGAGTCTCTTGAGTTGGTGGCGGAGGATCAAGAAAAATGGAAGGACCATTTAGCCACCCTCGCTCCGCGACCCTTTTAAAGGATAGGCGGCATTCGAAAATGATGATGATGATGATGATGATAAATAATGTCATTAATACGTCATAAATAATCATAACTATAATGTTTGTTGAATTGTAAATTGGTTTAATTTTTAATTTTTTAACATTCAATAAAAAATTTTTACGGCGTTGTCATCGGGGCTGATGCTCCCGAAAATAAGCCACGATACTTTCGGTTAGCTCCTTTATCATCATACATCATATTGTATGATTCTTATAAATCGATTATTGATTAAATATGACTTCTTGCATTGCAACGTTTTTATTAAACCGAAGTACACTGTGGCGTATGCGCAACATTATAAACGTCAATTTCTGGGTGTAGAGGCGTTTGTTATACTTTGTTAAGATTCTTATAGCGTATTCTTTTGAACACCGAACTGCCACACCGAGCTGTCAAATAATAGGTACTCGGTGTTCGCGACAATTCCAGCGTGGTGTACACTTAGTTTCATTGCGTATACAGAACTACAAATACTGCACCGGTGCAGTCATCACGTTAATTTTCAAATCGACTTCATTTTGTTTACTCTTTTTTTTTATTTCGTAGCGTTATTTTGTTGGCGATTTGACTTTTTTGTACTTTTTACTTAAAGCGAATTCTGATATTGAATTGCCTTTGAGTTTGAGATATTTAGTGAGTTTTTATCGATTTCATACAATTTCAGCCGCGTTGTAAAAAATCAAGAATGAAAATTGAGTTGAAACATCACTTCACATACATAATCAAAGCTTCACCCAGCCTCACCCGTCAAATACAACTGTGGCAAAATTTCGAGTTCGGTGTTCAAAAGAACATTTACATGAACACGATTCCGTTCGGGTGTTCGAGAAAAGAACAGTTTTCTTATGTATTCCGCACTAGTTTCACGATTCGGTGTTGAAAAGAATACGCCATTAGTTTCTGGTTAAACTTTAAACAGAAGAAGGTTTAATCTTAAAACTCTTAACTTATAATAGTTGTAATTCAATATAAAAGTTGTATTAAGCCTCCCCGATTCTGGACTGGGGTAATGGTGTTGCAAAGTATTTTAATGACTTGAATGACTTAGTTTTCAACTCGAAACTATGTACACTATCAACACACTTTTTTTAAGTTAACTTGTGCCGGCACTGTGTTAAAAAAGAAACGATCTTAAAATTCTCTCTTAAACTCAAACACGCATAAAATTTATATGAAAACCTGAAGGAAAATCTCCTTCAAAATCTAACAATTGAACTGTGTCCTTTGTCAGCATATACATCGACGTATACAAGAGTACGACGTATGTACGCGCTTACGTTTGGTATTTCAATCGGTTTCGCCTTTTTATGTTATTTTTCTGTTTGGCGGCTGCACAACGAGCCCTATATGTGCGGGGGATGGTGGACATTGTTGCTGATGGCTTTTTGTGAATCTGATACAGCACGTACGGTTATTTCCAAACATCAGTTAAAAAAAAAGGAGAAAAAACAGCACGAATATTTGCATAAATTTTGAATTGTTCCTGAATGGGTCTCCCGTTTAGATGGCTAAAAGGGTGGCAGTATTTTCATGGCAGAGCGAAATCAATTACGATAAAGAATAATGAAAGTGTTTCCTTCCGATGGAGCCCTTCTTGTATTTTTCCAGTGGAAAATTGAAAACTGAAAGTTACTGCTGTCTACGCCTAAACATAAGAAGGTGAGGGGGTTTAAAATTAAGATGCGGCTTTAATGAAATCCAATGGATATTGGTATTAAAGGATCGCGTGTTAAAGGCTAAGCAGTTCCAGATTGGGAAAGTCCATTGGTATAAGGTGTAATCGTTGCTTTAAAGTTGAGCAAACCATAGTAACCCAACCAAAGTCTGGTAAGTACATCGCGACGACTAATACAAGCTAGGACTATCTCTATTGCCTATCGGTTGTTTAGCAGTTCTTTCAAGGTGAAGAAGTTCAGGTGTTCTTAAATGCTCGATTGATCAGAAGCAAACAATTTTTAATTTCAGTTAGCTGTAATCACATGAGCTCATCCTCCTTGTTAAGCTAGCATGAAACATCAATACCAACTGCGACTATTTAAATTGGAAAGTCCTTCTAAATTCCTAAAAGATGCGAAAAAAAAGTCTGCTTAAATCGATCAAAACCAGTGGTGAGATGACGACACGTGTCAAATAATTTTGAATAATTCTCTTTTTATGCCAATGCCATATCCGCGTCGGATATCAATATAAATCAAAATTCAAGAAGCGATTTTAATTAATTCCGTTAAAAAGCACTCAAAATTTCACTTCAATTTCAGATCGAAAGAACGTGCGGAGCAGTATAGTCAACCCCACACGGTTTAACTTTGAAAGAAACCCACAGTGCAAATACACGAATTTCGATGGGAATTACTGAAACTTTTTTTTAAATGGATAACTAATTAGAAACCCAAAACTTGACCTCGCACAAGTACGACCAAAGTTCCGAATATCTGTAAAAGTTTGAAATTTTAAGAAATTTTCAAGTACTTGAATAGAAAGTTCTTGATCAACTTTAACGGCTAAACTGCATTAACTCGATGATTCAGGGAAAATGATAATTATTGCAGGAATGTTCGCCTTAGTAAGGTCATACATAATGACATTAATTATGAGGTTAGCATCTGATTGTTAATGGTGATGAATACTTGAAATTTGGTTAAAATTTGTCCGAGCTTGAATGGAGAATTTTTAGATTTTATACCTTGTGTGAAGAGATATATGCGCTTAGAGTAATTCGGGGAAAATAGAATTTAATTCGTGTTTTAAGTAAGTCTTTGAGATAAGGCTAGAGAGTTAAGATTTAAATCTATAACCTAGCCAAATCATAGGTATGGTTTTATTAGGATAGGTTATGAGATGGGTACTGTTCCGATTATAATGTTCAATGTCAAAGATTTTTGACCATTTCAATCGCCTGCATGATTCTTTTTTTCGTCTGCTTATTTAATTAGGTAATACGCGATTTTGCGCGGCTTGAGAAACGCCCACCTAGATAGTAGGCGAAGTATGCATTAGATAGAACGTTAGCACAGGAACACCGCAGGGAGGTGTCCTTTCTCCGCTCATATGGATCCTGGTAATGGACGAATTGCTAAAAGCCCTGGAGGCGGAAGGCCCTGCATGGGTATAACAGGTACTACTCAACCTCACCCCCTTGGACATATACCGCAGCAGCAAGGCAGCTAAAGCAGCTGTTCGCCTAAGGGAATCCGGACTATGGTCCTCAAGATCAAGGACACGCCTCTGTGGAAACTCAATGGGCTGCCTCCACAGATACCCCAGTCACGGACTACCTCCCTATAAGATTTTTTCGGATCAATGACGACTGCAGCATTTTTCAGGCGGAGCTGGCAGCCATAACCCAAGCTGCCTCCGAGCTGAAGAAACATAGCCCCGTAAGCAAGACCATCACCGCATATACTCTGATAGCCAAACAGCAATTAAAGCCTTGGATCAAAGGCTGTGAAACTATGCAGGGAAATTCTGGACGAGTTATCACTTGGCAACACTGTAACTGTGTGTTGGGTGACGTCACACCGATTTACCGGGAAACGAAGAAGCGTACAAGCTTGCGAGATATGAGTATGGGATGAATGCATCTCTAGCCCTCAAATCTATAAGAACCCCGCTGAGTTCGATAGCACGTAGGATAGAAACTGAATCCTTGAGTAGAACCAACCTTCGTTGGACAGAACTTGATACGTGCAGTCACACAAAGGAGCTATGGCCACGAAAAAGAGATCACTGTTTTTTATCGGACTAGCCCGCAGGAATATCCGAGTACTTACGGGAATCCTCACGGGGCACTGCGCTGTGGGTCTACACGCTGAGCGGCTAGGTATACCGCATAACGATTACTGCAGAAGCTGCAGGGATGTTGAAGAAATTGAATCTGTTCGTCACCTTCTTTGCGAATGCGCAGCCCTAAACAAGCTCGAAGATCTTAATAATGCAGATCTAAAGGACCTCCTGTGGGGTGACGTGGCGTAGTGGTTAGTGTGTGTGCTTACTACGCCAGAGCTCTCGATTCGAATCTTACCATCGTCACCTGAAAATAAAAGAAAACTCGTTCTTTTTCACGGTCTCCACCTCCGCGAGGCTCTGACAAGCCCTCCGAGAGTATCACTTGTCTTGAAAAACTTCCCAAAGTGCCGTTCGGATTCGGAAAAAAATTGTAGGTTCCCTTGTATGTGAAGAAATTATAACACACACAGCATACATTGTTGAGAAGTTGGCCCTGGTTCACCTCCACTCAAATTAATTAAATTAAAGGACCTCCTAAGATTGGTATACAAATCCGGATGGGTCCAAGAGGGCGAACTCTGAGCTTCTAACAGCGGTTTTTTTCTGTTTTCATTCCAGGTGTTAAGAAGGTTCCCAATATGGACACAATGGACCCAATTGCTGGTCTTAGTGAGCCGGGACTATTACCAAAAGAGCATCCATCAACCTAACCTAACCTAATTAGGTGGTAGATGCATATCTACATGCCTAGACAAATACGTTCTGAGAAGTGGCTATTAAATGTTTTCTTTTTAATGTTTGGTCGAAAAAATAAAAGGCAAACAAAGACACTGAACTCACCCAATGACCTTTCATACTAATAGGGGCAAATTTTGATATGTGCGGCGGTTCGCAAATTTCGGCAATATTTCAATCTTGAATGAAAATTTTGACGACTTTTCGGTCATGATCTAAAACCTTCAGATGTTAGATTTTTAGCGGTCCGTCCAAAAATGGAAAAAGGACCTCTTATAGTATAGCTACGTTGTCCGTCCGTCCGTCCAATCGCTTTATAACTCTGAACGGTAAGTCGTAGAAAGACAAACTTTGGTGTGCGTATGAACTGCGGAAATAGTCAGACAATCCAAAGAAACCACAAATAACGGTTTAATTACAGTATGAAATTTCATGTGAAAATGGACTTAATGATTTTTAGTGTTTTTTTTTCAAGAAGTTTAGTAGCCAAGAACTAGAAAAACCAAGCTTAGGTTTAAGAAATACTAAGCTTTAATTAAAAAATAATACTTTTTGAAACGTTTTTTTTAATATCGAAACGTTTTTGAGAAATGAAGAGTAGAAAATGCATGACGTTTTTTTAAGTTTTGGAGGCCATAACTTTTGAACGGCTTATCGCTCAAAATCAATATTGAACTCACGTATAAAACAGATTGAAGTAAACCAAGTGCTTAGGTCATATTTTTGAAAAACAGTTTGAGTAATGCAGTTTTGACGCATTTTCGAAAAACAAATCGCAAAAATGCATGAAAAAACGTGTGTGTGTGTGCCCCTTATTTCCGGTGCTGTTTGGTGGAATTCTATGAAAAATATCACACGTATCAGAAATAATTCAAAATTTTAAGGTAAATTATAGCGGAATTTGAAATTTCAAAATCTTCTGAGATTTAACTGAAAAACATTAAAGCATTTTCAAAAATAATTTTGTAAGTCTTCTAGTAGCTTAACGGTATAAGCGATCTTTTCAAAATTCGGTCAAAGTACAAAGCTTATAAAAAGAAGGAAGGTTAAAATTTTTTTAAATTGCCGTTTTTAACCTAAGTTTTTAGAAGCCTATTTAAAAAACGAAATAAAAAAGGAGCTTGTTTTACCATTTGCGCATAAACCGGTGGCCATAGAACCAGCCATAGTGCTGCTGGTTGTACTATTGGAAAAAAGTCTAACGGGAACTGGAAAAAACTTCAAAATATTTGTTTTATGGATTTGAAATTTAAAAAATTATAAAAAAAGGTCAAAAGAACGCATGTCCCCCCTCTATCTCCCAAAAATTAACACCGGGCATAGTCCATCTTCTTAAATTTTATACAGAACTATAGCAGACTTCGAATATTCAAAAACTTCGAAGATTTAATTAAAAAACGTGAAAACATTTTCGAAAACTATTTTCTGGACCCCTAACGGTTATGACGACCTTGTTTAAATTTGGCTGAAGTATGTAATGCTTAAAAGGCAAGCGAACTGCATCAAAAATATTTCAAAAATAGCCCTTTTCGACCCTAAGTTTTTAAGCCCATTCAAACAAGCTTCTCCGAGTGGAGCGATCGATTCTTCGATCATTTGGACACGTTGTTCGCATGCCCCCTGACAGACTTCCTAGAAAGGTCATGCATGCGTCGCCCCCTTGTTGGCCAAGAAACAGGTGGTGGGATCAGGTAAAGAACCTCTCTGAGTCCCGCCTGGGGATTGCGCCGGAGTCTCTTGAGTTGGTGGCGGAGGATCGAGAAAGATGGAAGGAGTGGATCCATATAGCCACCCTCGCTCCGCGACCCTTTTAAAGAATAAGCGGTCTTCTTCATACTTGACGTTCTTTTTTTTTAATGTGTTCCAAACGAAATGCAAGAGACTTGATACCTGACACAATCACAAGCAACTACAGTTAAGTTGTGGATAATGGACGACCTATAATAGCAGGTAATGTTTTTTTGTCTACTGATCCATACCACCATGGATATTGATGTGGACAGTCTTTAGACTGTGCATAATTCGTAAATATTGTGTTCAAGACGTTTCAGGGCTGATTAATGTGAAACACGGTAACTCCTTCAGGTTAGGTTAGGTGGCTGTCCCCGCTAGTGACACACTTGGACCAAAGGAGGTCCACTGTGATACCACTTTGTAGGGCCCGAGTAACTACCTCGAGGACCTTAATGATAACAACCCGTTTGGTTAAGAGGGGTCTGGGCAATTGGTTAATTGGTTGGGGACCTACCCGAAGAGGCTAGTGAAAGCTGGAAGTGACTGTTTTGGTGTAAACCTCTGTCATCAAGATTGAGTGGACCAGTAAGACACTTCCTGGAAAGAGGGTGGTCTCGTGACTTAACTCCGTCAAATCGATAAAGTTTTATGTTTAAGATGACAAATTTAACGACGAGGTATCCTTATGAGGCGATTTGGAGCATCTTTTCCAATGCGCAAATACCATGGAAGACACGCTAACGTTTTGCCTTTGGCAATGCATCGGAAAAAACGGGCGACGAATATTTTTATATCCAGATAACGTATCGGAGATTGCGGCTTAGAACACACCATCGAAATCGTTTCAGCGTAATCCGGGGCATCAAAAGTAATTGGCTTTGGGCGTTCTGGGGCGGGCACACCTGCATTATGCATCCAAATAACGACACTACCTTACAATCTTCGATTATTTCTGGCCAATATCGTGGTTCGATGAGTCGTTTCAGCAACTAAGAACCGTTAATGGGTGTCTGTGTATACATGTGAGTAAGGTGTGTCAACTTTTAAGTCGCTAGTCCTGAAAACTCGCTAGTCGCTAGTCATGAAAACTTTGCTTCTGACACCAAACTTCTAACTACAGAACTGACAACTCACCGAAATATACCAGGCTTCGTAAAATATCGTTCACGAACAATAAAACACGAATCTTTACCGTTCTCTTTTCATGTGTTTACGGACCCTTAGGAATACAATTCGCGAACGATAAAATTTTCGATCTATAACAATTTATAGATCCCTGTCTCTCACGAACGAACTGTATCAATTTTTTTTTCTTGTATCTTTCGGTCGTGAGAGATTGAAAGGAAGAAAATCAGGTGAAATACGGTTCGCTCGCGGCAAAACAAATAATTCTCTATCAAGTATCTGTTCGTTCAGTTTAATTCAAATTGTTAATTGTGGTTTAGGCAATTGAAATATTTATTCATTCAAAATTGACAATTAAACTTAGAATGGTGATCGCGAAAAATGTTTGCTGTTGCTTCCATACAAAGTAACATTGGAGTTTCTTGCCTGGTAGAAGCGGAAAATAAGATGCTTCACCTTTATAAAGGATGAAAGGATAAAAGATCCTCCAGTTCCTGCCAACTTTCTCCAGAGTTCCGTGGGTTCATTGGAGTTCCTTGCCTGGTAAAAGAGAAAAATGATATACTTCACCTTTATACAGGATACCTTTAGCTCCTGCCCACTTCCTTCAGTACCGAAAAATGGTGTGCTTAACCTTAATAAAGGATTTCTCCTACTCCTGCCTACTTCCTCCAGAATTCCTTGTGTTCATTGGAGTTCCTTGCCTGAAAGTACCAAAAATTATGTGTTTCACCTTTATTAAGGATTCCTCTAGCTCCATGCCATCTGGCTCGGATCGCCAAGAACATCAGTATTGAACAAAGCTCCATAGTAAAGATTTCGTTTCGTAAAAAGCGGGGTATATGCAAACTATGTTGGGATTTGGTATGCTTGCGGCAGAAAATTGTGCGGTAATTTGTCGCACATTTTACTGTCATTGTTTTTCCTAGATCTAAGTGACATATGGAAACTGGATTTCATATAAAATCTTAAGATTGTATGAAAAATAACGCAATTTGCAATCGGAAATAACTCCTAAGACACACCTTTCACAAATTTTTTAGCCAGAATTTCGTACATTGTGTTCCCTGTTGTCGAAAGATTTACAATAGTTTTCACTGATTTGGCAAAGACAATGAAACCTTCGCATCCATCGTCGATTTTTACGTTTTGCAATGTTCGAAATAAGTTTCGAGCAATGTCTTTATGATTTTACGTCTTCCATAGTTGTTCCCATACGATGTTTTCAAAATTTACTACCCTATGTCCATCCCAAGTACCTAATGAATAGTTGGACAAAACGTTTGCGATTAGCACACATGGAATGGATTGCTTTCTATTGTTCAACCAGTTTGGTTGTTTCGACCAGAAAACTCTTTTCTTTTCAAAATCCCTATACGGGGCTGCAATTTAAGATCTCTTTTACAAAAAGACAAAAAGGAAACTACCCGAACTCCATGAATACCACATTCAGAACAACTAACAAAACAAGGAACAACTTAATATCCAATCCAACTTCAACCTGCTTACCTCTTATATAGTAAAGGTATATCGTATACACACCACTTGAAGCACATTAAAACTATGCAATAAGGGAGAACTTAATTCAACAGCGACAAAGATAAAAGGAATTGCAGCCCCCTGCGCTTCGTCGCTCGTTTTCCTTTACAATTTTCCAAACATCCTAAATTGTCCAGGGAGACCGAATGGAAGATGACAACTAGAAACATCCTCCTAGGGTGTAGTCCAATGTCCATCGTCATCCGGTTGATATTACAATGTGATTTGGAAGTTCCCTGCAGGCGATGAGTATCCAAGAATCCACTCCTTCTTTTTGTCCCCAACCGACCGACCGACCGACCGACCGTCGACATCATTAAAATGTCCGCACTGTAGCAGTACAAATCTGAGAATTCCCCTACAGTTGTGTTTGGAGTATGAAAGCAAAATACCCCCCGACAAAGGTAGGGGGACACAAGGTAGTAAATTAAAAGGCAACAAAAAGAGAAAACAAATGACCGAGTATACTCTGCAAATTGATTTAATTTCGTAAAGTTTACAACGATGAACGAAGTTAATGAATTATTAATCACGACAGATGCGCTTCGTTGGTGGCTCACATTCGGTCGGTGCAATAAACTGCAGCATTGGGCAGCTGGTATAGTTTCCAAATAGAGCAAGCAGGAGGGCTACGCCATAGCCAGTTGCACGTTCTCCCTGTTGACAGGCAAAACGAAAACATTTTGTTATTGATTTTGGTCCGATTGTGTTGTGAATAATTAGTGAAGCTTGAAAGAAATATCCCCTGTACTTACGCAATGAACTGGTGTCGCCATATCCACATGCATCCATACGCCAGGAAAGTCAAAGCCAATGTGTGCAGAAACAAAGAGTCCAGCACACGATGACTGCGCATTGTTGCGATCCTAGAACGAAAAAGAAACAAAGAGAATGGAAACGGTTTAATTTCAAAGGTCAGGAAAATACCTACTTATAACCACCGACAAACTACTTATATTGGTTTTTCATTCGACTATCTTTCGATATCCTACAATCACGTCAAAGCAAATTGGAAATATAAATTTTTTATTGAAATTAACCCACAAACGCGGCACTCGTGCTCTCTTAAAAAAGGTCCTTCCTTTAATTTCAACCCCCAGCTACACAACCAAAAGAAGTCATAAAAGAAGCCAACTCTTCCTGATGTGGATGCGATTTATGGCCAATACTTGTGTACTTTTATTGCATCAAATAAAACGCGCTGTGTAAATCATATGGGTCGGTTTCAGAAATATTATTGCCACACACTCAAGCACATATTTATAAGCCGAGCCAAGTTTCCATTTCTTCTTCCATAGGACTGTAAAAATGGGGTTCATTTGGCCTTTGATTTTGGGAGGGTCATCCTTACAGCTTCACAATCCTTTGAGCTTCAGAAAATTACCAGTTTGATTTTGTTGACGTACATCAGTCGCTGCGTTATTGCAGGGTTTTCAAAAAAATCAGCGGTTGATTGCTCTAATCTCTATTAATTGACCTATAACTTGGTGTAAACAACTGGAGCGGAATCATAAAGACACCATCATTTCATGTGTGTCATAAGATTCGATTCGGTATTGAGTAATTTCATTTTCTATTCATTGAGACTTAAAAATTGCATTTGGTACTGTGTTCACAGAGCAGCAGAAGGACATGGCCCATCTGCCATACAGGATTGGGTGGGCGAATATCAGCATTTCTGTTTAAACGAATTGGACGTTTGATGGCTGTTTTAACTGTGATTGATGTCTGCAAAAAGTCTAGTCGCCAATGTCCAAGAATTGTGAAAAACGCATTCGGATGGAATTGCGAAATACCACAACCGTTAGTCGGACTCACTTTTCATTTTTTTTTTTTTTTGCAAAATAAAGTTTTCTCACAGGGTTTGTTGAGTTAACGCTGGGTACAGAGTGGTCTTAAACTTTTTAAATGTCCAGCGCAGGGAAACCTCGCCAGATGAAAATCGGTTTACTTTATGTTCTGGAAATTATAGATTTTCAGTATATTTTTTGTGCAAGGAGTACTTGCATGAGGTCACAATCATATATTTTTAATGATGGTACCTAAAACTGTAATTTTTACACACCCTTTACTCATAACTCGAAAGAGGAACTTTAGGAGGGATGCTTTGGAGGAAAATTTCGTGAGGAAAACGGATTTGAACAGGATTTCTTTCTCACTTTAACCAAAGCTTTGAAAAATCCTAGACGTGTTGCGTCATCTGATCTATCATATCTTCATCTCATATCGACCTTGGTGTGTATATGTGACTTAAGACAGATTTGGCGTGGTTCGGCACTCGGACCCAAGGTATAAGGATGATGATGTGACTCGTTACCAATTTGCCCGGTACGTGAACTGCAACAAGGCTGTGTGGCGGATTTTTTTGTTTTCGATCCACGACTGTCACCCAACTGTCGTCCGGTTGACGGCACACTGGGAAAATTGTCAACGTGTCTATTTTATGGCAGCCAATGCAAACGATTACCTGCAATAAAACTAAACTATTCCTATAACACTTATGCCAAAGCGACAAGTTCCAACGAACACTTCTTTTCAAAAGGGCGCTATATTTCACATGGAATGGGTCTGTGCAGAAGTTCCAGCGACGAGAACATGGTGACGCAATTGCAGATTCCCTGGTCTGTATGCAAGTGATGAAGTTTGTAGAAACGCTGCCTGTCATTCCAAGATCAACTCCAGAAGTTTAATTGAGTACTTGTCTGGAGGCTTGTTGAAAACAAGTACGCAAATTGCTTTACGAAACGACCAGCCGTCTGCAGTGTTCACTAAGCAATTTTGGCGATGGACAATTGCGTGATTCTAGTTCACTTAGCCAACCGCCGGACTTATACCGAAATCGGTTGTCCCTGCCGGGCTTTTTCTCATATAGGAACTATCCCTCACTGACCCTCCCCCCATCTCCTCCTCGACCTTTGTTCTTGTGCGAACGCAAAAATATTGTTTTGAATAAGTTGTTTTTGGGTGTCCAAAATATAATTATGTATTTATTTTTGACTTTAATTATTTTATGAATGAGCTTAAAAAAAATCCGATAAGATAATTTTTTTCTATCCATAAGATATTAGCATCTTCTTAACCCTGACCTAACGCGCCAGTGATACTGAATTAGCCAATCAGCCTGAGGACTTAAGGCTCTTTAAGAATACAGAACAAGATCTTGTTACTGAATTGCAACGAATAGTAGATGTGCTTTATTCGTGTTTCCAGCAGGTGCTTAATATGCATCATGTAGAGAGAGTGTTCGGACACGAAGAGAACCGACGCGACGCCCAGTCAACAAAACCAGTGAGTAAGTGCTACAGTGTGTACGCAGAAGTTACAGTCCGTAAAACGGACCGTTGAATACCCCATCCTATCCCATATAGTAGAATGCTGATGGCATTGTTATTTTTTGACATTTTATAAGTAGTGCAAACTTCGAAAAGAGGCGCGGTCCAACCGCCCCTAATTACAAACTATCAATTATAAGATATTTCCAAGTTACGCTTAAATGTACGTAAAAATGAAATTTTTTGGTCCAAATTCAAATACTTTTGAAAAATCGACCCCTAAAAGCGGGCGTGGCTAAAAAATTTATATGAACGGAATCTGGACTGGAGTCTCGTTTAAATAACCTGAAACTTTTTTTGTTTCATGCTCTCCTAAATTAGGCTCAAGGCCAGTTGAAATAACGTTTTTCTGGAAGATTTCTTCAATTCTGATTCCAAATGTGGGCGTGGCCCAAAGTCTTGTATAAACAATGTGTAGAACTAAGCGTTTTCTACATAAAATATTAGGCAATTTTTTTTCAATGTCGAGCAAAAATATTGAGAAAAATGCATTTGAAAATTTACCCTTAAAATAGATGCCACGCCCACTGGATGAAGTTTACCAATTAAATTCTTCTTTTTTATGTCTTACATTCATAACAAGATAAATGTCAAATTTCAGCCTTTTAGAACGTCTTACAGTTTTGAAATCTCTGGAAATAGTTGCACATTTAGACCGATTGTGGTCGTGTCTTTGGGCGGATTTCAAATTTTTACACTTGTACTGCTTCGCATAACGTGGACCTTACGTACCATAATTTCAGCACCATAGCACAAAATATAAGGCCTAAAAACATGTGACATACAGTCAGACGGACGGACGGACGGACGGTTATTGTTTCCTAACAAGGAGATCATTTACAAAATTTCAGATCTCGGACTCAAAATTCAAGCCCTAAAAACCTATGGCACGGATGGACGGACATGGCTTATTCGATTCAGAATTCGGTCTCGATCATATGCCCTAAGGTCTTGGGGGTCCACAAACTATGTGACAAACTTAATATAAATGGTGATTTTTTAGCTGGTTTGGTTTTGGCAACACTGGTTTTGACAGCTGACGTGTATTTAGTACCTTGTGTCACTGTCAAACAGCTTCAGTTTGGTTTGCAATTTAACCATGGATCGTCTAACAAATGAACAACGCTTGCAAATTATTGAATTTTACTATCAAAATTCGTGCTCGATTCGAAATGTTCATTGCGCGCTGCTTCCATTTTATGGTCGGCGAGTTTCGTAAACAGTTAATTTCACGTTTCGGGCCGGTCAATTGGCCGCCTAGATCGTGCGATTTGACACCATTAGATTATTTTTTGTGGGGGTATGTCAAGGCTAATGTCTATAGGGACAAGCCCGCTTCGATTGACGCACTGGAAGCCAACATCCATGCATTCATTCGTGAGATACCGGCCGATATGTGTGAAAGAGTATGCCAAAATTGGACTCAGCGGATGGGCTACCTGAGACGCAGCCGCGGTCAACATTTGCATGAAATTATCTTTAAACATTAAATTGCAAGGTTCACACTATCGATTCAAATAAATATTTCATTAATTTTTTCGAATTTTTTGTGTTTTTTTTTTTTAAAAGTTCTCAACCTCTTAAAAAATCACCCGTTACCTCCTATCCTATGGGATGGAATATAAAGAAAAAGGGTTTAGAACAACAAAACCGATAGGCCCTGAGCCCCGCAAGAGCTCTTTTAATACGGGATAATGTTTGGATTGAGCGCATGCATTAAATCATAAACCAAATCATTTTATTATGCTTATATGTTGCTGGTCCCAAATTGCGCGACTCCCCAGGTAAGTACCGGTATGGAAAATATTCGGGCGGACCAAAACTAACAACAAACGAAAAATCCAGGAGCGTCTGTTTCAAAATGAGCGGCTTCCTGGTCGGCGTCTATTATCCAGGTTAGGGTCGGCCAAATATTAAACACCTCTTTCTCTGTAAATATGCAAATAGAATGGACAACAATTAGATGCATGCCAGATGCGTTTATAAAATACTCGTTAAATTATTGCTTTTCTCCGTTGCGTTAAATTATTGCTTTTCTCCGTAAAGGCATAACACTGGAGAGGGTAAGCTTTGGTGTTTCTGTGCAGAGTTTTCATTTCCGTACTGACTCATCAGCATTTGAATGTTGGATGGAGAATTGCTTTTTTCTCTCCTATTTTTTCTGTCCTCAAATTCTTTCCGCTCGCGGCATGCTATGCATCTTAAGGGTAGTCATAACACCTTGATCGCAAGTTAGTTATATAAAAAAACAAACGCAAACTAGCAGTTTTTTAAGCGCCAACAGTTTACTCTAATACTCAGGATCAACGAAAGTAGCGCTCACATAATCAACTTTTTTAATTCGTCGACTTACCTACACGCAAACCCAGACGAAATATTTTACTGTTTGGTTTTGAAAATTTCGCTGATATTTAAGAACTAAACCAGTGTCATGGCGGCGTTCACACATAGAGCTGCCTGTGCTAAAAAAGTCATTTTTGACAACAAGAAACTAAAAAATCTGAGGCAAAACACAGATTTAAACACAGATTTAGCCTCATTTAATAAACACCTACATCGCAGGTTTGGGCAAAATCAATAGTTTCGTTTTAATGAACTATATACACAATCTATGAAATTAAAGTTTTGTCGACTAAATATTGCTGGTATGACATAATCAAGAGATTTCAACAAATGAACCGAAATGTATTTCTTAATTTTTTAAAGGGTGGATGCGCTCTGAAAATGTTTTCTTTTATTACAGATTCTAAAGAGTACAGAACTTAGGAAATGAGACGACATCTCCGTTATTAAGAAAGGTTGCATTGATGCAACGTGCCGCTTTTATAAGCAAATTAAACGCAATTAAATTGTATATAAGAAATAAAATTAATAAATGAAAATTCAAATTTAATAACAGATTTAATTTACAGTGTTGAAAAAAAAATTCCTTCCTGGCAGAAACCTTTCTTAAATTTAGCCCTCTTTATAAAAGAGCCGAATATCGTTTAACATAATTTAACGAATTCAAAATGTTAAGCCTTCCATTAAGATCATACTTTATTCGTACTCCTTAATAAAGTCCCTTAAAAATTAATCAGAAATATACCGACAAAGAGTTACCATGACACCGCCATTCCAGGTGCTTTCTTTTATGTATTTTTTTTTTATCTGATCAAAGTGACAGCCCTACGGAAGGGATCGAATAGCCCCTGTCATATATCCTGGTTGAAAAGGAATGCTTTAATAACCGAAAAATTGCTAACATCCCCTTTTCTCGCTTATGGCATAAAAGAACCCGTCACTTTTCATGGATCATTTTAAAGTGCTAGTACCAATATTATGGTTAATATTGGGCAGCTTCCTGGTCCTAAAATACCACCTAAGGACTGACTCCACACTGCCTTTCGACGGAAGGATATTAGCTACAGTATATTACACCAAATATTCATCTCATTACTTTTCACATCCGACACACCATCACCATCAACTAGAGCTCCCCTTTTGATAAACGGTTATTCTAAATAATAACATTTGCTCTTTTTCAGGCAAAGATTGGGATGCAACAGCAACAGCAAGTCCACACTTTGGATTCCCATAATCCGAAAGCTTACTGTAGAATAGGGGGTGGAAACTCTAGCAGACATCGCCCTTGTGGATTCAAATTGGGTCTGGGTGTGTGCAGGGAGGAAAATGATATTAGAACGCGTTGCAACAGCGTTAAAGGGGGGGGGGGGGTTCCTTGTCGCTGGCGATGCGAGAAATGCGAGAAATTCTCCACCCGCTTTACGTACATTGGTGTATAGACCCGCTCCTTCTCACTACAGCTCATACCATAAATAATATAAAGTAATATTGTGTGTTTTATTCATCCTAAGTAGGGAACAACGTGCTGGAAACGATAGAGAATCGATTTAACACCATAAAATATATGAAGAAGCTACTGCGGCTGGCGTTGTACGCGCCAGACGTGGTATAGAACTGTGGAAGATGCTGTGCACAGCACGGCTTCCGAGAAAATATACGAGCGAGCGTATAACTCCTTCCTTGTACGGACGCCGCATTACGCCTTTATATAGAGATGTATTCCAATTTTATGATGGGTGTTTAAGAGAAGCAATTTCCGTTAACTGAATGTTAACTCGCCGGCTCTCTATGTGCGTTGAGCTATGGTGCGATTATTCGTTTATCCAGCAGAGAGCGGGTGTTAGAAATGATAAGCCACCAACCAAAACGGGACAACGAAAGGAAGCACACAGCACTAACACTCCGCATGAGATCAGCAGAATACAAATGAAGGAGTTAAGCACAAGACGTTCCGTCCACCAAAGAAAGGGATGCTGCAGAGTTCTTAAATAATTAAAGACAATGCGTTCATAAACAGATTAGGAGTTGGATTCTTGTAAGGTTGCAGAAAGGAAACTGGAAATGATGACGCAAAGATTTTGTCTTGAGAATTGGTGATTTGTTTTTGACACAGTGGCAAAAACTTTGGTGAATGCATTCTTTATGTGCTTGGGTTCAAGACACATTTAAATATGAAAATGTCTCGAAAAAGACGAAAGTATGGTTAAAACGTATAAAGCTTTCATTGGAAGAATTTTTTTGCCTATAAGAACCTTTTTTATTAAAGCAATGTTGGACGTATGATATTGAATTACCATGTTGTATGAAGTAACAAGATGTAGTCACAACATCGCTTCCAATCATCTTCATACTGAAATCGTTATTGCAAGTCATGTAAAATCAATATAAGCGACTTCGACATTGTGGTCAAAGATCATTATGACCGTGGAGATGGGAACTGCGGCTTACAACTCAAAATAGCTTGTGTTATATACACGAGTATGTGGAACCCTGACATTAAAAGTCATTCTGCTAACACCTTGTTTCTTCCTCTGATTCTAATAACTACAAAGTCGACGTGTTATCGCCTAGGCTCATCGGATCACTGATTCGTTCGCATGCTGGTAGGTATGCACACCAGTTAAACATTTACCCTTCGGAGGTCTTGCGTTTTATTGGGGTGTTTACATAAGCACCGAAGGTGGTCAAAGGATAGACATGTGCACTGAAGGTTAAAAGCATCCACAGAAACCTGTCAAAGTAAACCTTCGCTTTCTTCTCACCTCAAGGTGCTGAATGAACACCGGTTGCCTAGTACGTCAACTGGAGATTGGGTTCCAACCTATTTGGAAGGTAGCTTGGAGGTTTCTCTGACGAAAGACGGGGGACAGTGTTTCCACTAAGGCACTTTTCCTTGCTTGCGAATGGCAGCGGAGGAATTCACTATAGATGTAGGCTACGGTGGCGTCCACGGTTCCAGTCAGGTCGAACTTTTATGCGAGCTACTAGGACTTATTTGGAGCTCAGGCCTATAAGAAGCGGATTAACCGGTTCTCCATCCTTGGAGTCATTAAAAGGAGCTGATCCTCAAAAATGAGAATGGAAAACTGCGTCTTTTTCTACGGCCCGGGACTGCTACTGATATCAAATGCAACGCTTGTTTGGATGTGGCCCCCACGACCGATTACGTCGGTCGTTGTGGACAGATTAAGGCAAAGTTTTGACCTTTAAATATGTAAGCAAGCACCTCACAACGATCGCTAGAATCGTCAACATTTGCCGGACATTAAGATTGTCCTACGTGGTGACTTGTCCTAGGCGACTTTAATACCGAGCTAGGAAGGGAGGGCATATTTGGTCTAACGGTCGGAAAGCACAGCCTGCACAATACGACCTCCGATAACAAATTCAGGCAGATCGAGTTTGCTGGGGGGCAACACGTTTTAATAGTTAGAACACAGCTCCCAAATCTCAACATCCACAAAGGGACATGGAAATCGCCCGATCAATCAACCGTCAACCATGAAGTATACGACCGATTCCCCCATACGACTTCTATGAAGTGAAAGTAGCTGTGTCTAACTTTAAGTCCAACAAAGAAGCCAGAGCCTTTTCAAATCCACGGATAATTATCTGGTTATGTTTATTATATACATCAACTCAATTTTTAAGCTGCCTCTTAAGAGAACATTTCGTGCTTTTGCTGATGATTTAGCTATAACCTATGAAGCCTCTTCTGTTGATACGATGCGCCAACAAATAAACACAGACCTATCAATTCTTCACAAGTGGTTCCCACTTCACAGCATAATGCTTAGCAACAAATCGAAGGTAATGTTTATTTCCTTCACTACTGAGTACATCATTGACGGAGCCGGCTTACATGGTACAAACTGCAAAGCCAATAATTGCAGTGATTCTTGCATAGAACAAACAAAATATTCCTCAGAGGATAAGTCACTCCAAATTTACAGTCTGACTAGAATATGGAATTTGTTGTTGGAGCAGTGCCTTTATTAGGAACATCCAGCCTCTAATAATAGCACAAAAGAAGGTCATCCGAAGGGTAATTCCTATTTAAGTCGAAACGGGAACCCTCGCTATATTTACAACAAACTTCCCACCGAGATATCCAGAAATGCACAAAGCAAATCCAGATTTCTTAGAAATATTAGAAACTACCTTCTTTTAGTGTCGCCTGTTGAAGATTTGATGCTGGTCTTATCCTAGCCGTGGGGTGCCGTGGCGTAGTGGTTAGTATGTGTTGCCAGAGGTCTGGGTTCGAATCCTACCATCGTCAGCTGAAAAAAAAGAATCGTTTTTTTTATGGTCCTCCGTAAACCCTCCGAGAGTAACATTTGCCCTCAAAAACTTCTCAAAGTGCCGGTCGGATTCGGCAAAAAATCGCAGGTCCGCTTGTGTGTGAAGAAATCAACACACGCAGCCTACATTGTTGAGAAGATCGCCCTGGTTCACCTCGAGCTGTTGCGGCACTCTATTTCTTATCCTAGCAAGACTTCGGCTACATGGTTCTACCCTAACGCTTTTTAGTCAACTTAAAAAGGATTTGACCCGTCAAAGAATCTTTTGCGAGCGAAATGTTTAGCTTTACCTTGTGGATTGGACTTACAAGAACCACTACCGATTATTTTATCGCAATCATATATAAAACATTTCCAGTAAAGCTTTTTTAAATCCCACGAACCTCTTTTTGTACTATTTTTCACACTTAAAACCCTTAAAACCCTATATACGCCCTGATCTTTTTTACGCGGTCATTCATCCTTCATTCTTTATTGCAGTTGCATCAATTCATCATGTTAGACTACCCACTTACCCTTCGTTCGCACTATAGACTTTACAACAGCACCACAAAATCATTCAACCTAATCGATCAAAAAATCCCATCGGGTTAAATGAGAGTCGCCTGCACAATGTGCCCAGGGCGCTCTCCATCATCTCGTGTAGCATGTCGCCATCAAATAGCCTCAAGTTATCATCTCTGACATTGTCATGCATCACTGTTCAGGTTCAACGAAAACGGACAAAACCGAAAATACGGTGCACCGTTCACGCGGTGCGCGGACATCAAAACCCGTGTTCCCAAAGGAGAAAAAAAACGAAATAAATCACTGACCGTAACTAGGGTAGCACCAAAGCCACTTGATAACCCTCTTCCTGCCACGAGCAGAGTGGTTCGGAATCACTACATGCCGTGTCCTGCAAAGCTTAAAATCTAATCTCATACAACCAGCAGAGCGCCCCATGTCACGCGGAACATATGGCACATAAAAAAACAACTAAAAAATACAACAGAACAAAAAGGAATCGTTTTAACACGGGCTCTATACTTACAGCGACGGAATTTTTCATGTCAGCTATCGCCGATGCAAATTCAGCAAACTGCAGCTCAGGACAATAAATTATTGGCGCCAATAAATCTCCAGATTTGCGTCCAGCTTCAAGTGATTTCACCTCCCAATCCTCGGAGTTTGTCAAAATAGCACCATGATACTTGCCTGTTGCTATTCCCTGCGAATACACAATAAGAACAAAAAAAGGAGTAAGTCGAATGTAATAGAAGACGTAGGTACCCAAGCAAGGGAATTGTAAAGTTGCTATAAATTATTGTTAATTTATTGAACCATTACGGAGCGCACCTATAAAAGCACAGCACAATCGGTAGACGACGACGCAAACCACCCCCAAAACGCAATGCTCCCATGCCTTACTTTGCCTTCGGTCGTGTTTACTTTTCGAAAGAAAAAGGATATTGGAAACGAAAAAACACGGTTCTAGGTAGTCAGTCGGTCGTGTGTGTTATTGTTGTTTCCCCCCTAAACAAGAGCGCTTCACATCGAACAAAGGAGTGTCAGGACCAGGAGGACTTTTTCTCTACTTCGTACACCTTGCACGGATATTGAGGTACAGATGGTAATTTGTTGCAGGAAAGCGGAATGCATATAACTAGCAGGTTGAAGGAGAATACAGGCAACGGAAAAAGGGGAATTGAGATTGCAATAAAGAAAAACACACATACACACATAGCGAGGAGGAAGAAGACAATCGAATTAGAGGAAGGAAACAAATTTGTGAAACAGGAAATTCGCGTTGAAGGATTTTTTTCAGAGCGTTTCATTGTTTCTCAGAGGAGATGTGGCTGTTACACTCGTGGTGGGTGCTATGGTGATATAGGTGTAGAAGGGAAACGGCGTGGAGCAGATCACTTAAATCATTTTTTAAATCATCTCACTGGATAAATGGTTAAATGGCTGGAAGGGATATTTCACTTATCTAGGTGGGTGGTGGTGGGAGATCGACAGAAGATTTCAACGATTTATGTCAGAAGAGGAAAGCGGAGTGTAGGAGGATAATGGTAATTTTAAGCTTCAAGGAGCAATATAATTTATTTAGCTATGACGCACAGAGGTGTACTGCTGCTGATGATAGCGTTGGGTTTGGGTTTAGCGTTGCTCTTAGTCGATTGCGATCGTAATTCTAGAAATTGCAATTGGGTGGTGAATTAAATGCAGTTGGAGCGACACCGTTCGATGAAAATGTCTGCAAAGGACGTTTGGCATGACGGATCGAATTACGACATTAAATCATGGCAGAGGTAAATCAGGGTAAACAGAAATTTTGTTGCTCTAGAAGATGATTCGAATGCTGTAATTTATTGATTTTTTTCAGTGCTGCACTGTAATAAGGTATTTTTAAGGAAAACAAATCTTAGCTCCAAATCTACTTTTGACAACCTCTGCAGGAAATTTTTGAAATTCGTATAGCAAATATAAAGATATCATATTTAAAGGGCATCAAAATCTACTCGATTTTATCTTACTTACTTACTTAAGGTGGCGCTACAGTCCGGGGTGGACCTGGGCCTCAGCCAACAAGCTTCGCCAGCCAGCTCTGTCTCTAGCTAGCCGTCTCCAGTTTCGCACGCGAAGTTGGCTGAGGTCCCCTTCCACTTGCGTGCGCCACCTGAGTCTCGGTACCCCTCTACCGCGTCGTCCCTGCGGAGTGGATTCGAAGATTTTTCGGGCCGGGGCGTTGGTGTCCATCCGCTCTAGATGACCCAGCCATCGTAGACGTTGTGTTTTGACTCTTTTGGCTAGGTCGGTATCGCTGTACAGCCCGTACAGTTCGATGTTATATCTCCTCCTCCACTCTCCGTCTATGCAGACAGGACCGTAAATCGTCCGAAGAATTTTCCTCTCGAAGCAGCCTAAAGTGTTTTCATCCGCCTTTGACAGGGTCCATGCTTCTGCACCGTAAAGCAGGACTGGGATGATGAGGGTCTTATACATGGACACTTTAGTTGCTCGAGAGAGGGCTTTGCTACTCAATTGCCTTCTTAGCCCAAAGAAACAGCGATTGGCAAGAGTTATCCTTCGTTTGATTTCAGCGCTGGTGTCATTGTCTGAATTGATAGCGGAACCCAGGTAGACAAAGTCCCTAACTACCTCAAAGTTATAGCTGTTGATGGTGATGTTTTGTCCAAGACGTCGGTGTTGGGTGTCTTTTCTTGATGACAGCATATACTTGGTTTTGCCCTCATTGACTGCTAAACCCATATTCGCCGCTTCCGTCCCAATACTCACGAAGGCTTCACTGACATCACGCTTTGTTCTACCGATTATGTCAATGTCGTCTGCGTATGCAAGTAGTTGAACGGACTTTTGAAAAATTGTACCTCTGGTGTTGGCGCGAGAGTTCTGCACAATTCTCTCAAGTATGATGTTAAAGAAGTCGCATGACAGCGCGTCGCCTTGTCTAAATCCTTTTTTGACATCAAAGGGGTCGGTGAGGTCTTTGCCGACCTTGACGGAACAGCGTGAGTTTTCCATCGTCATCCTGCACAGACTGACGAGTTTGGCAGGGATGTCAAAACTAGACATTGCGCTATATAGCTCGTCTCTATAGATGCTGTCATACGCGGCCTTGAAATCGATGAAGAGGTGGTGTGTATCGATTTGGAATTCCTGGGTTTTCTCCAAGATATGCCGCAGTGTGAATATTTGATCGATGGTGGACTTTCCTGGCCTAAAGCCACACTGATATGTGCCTATCAGATTGGTGACAAACGGCTTCAGGCGTTCACACAGTACAGCAGAAAAGATCTTGTATGCGATGTTAAGAAGACTTATGCCTCTGTAGTTGGCACAACTCAGAGAGTCTCCTTTCTTCAGGATCGGGCAAACAATGCTGAGGTTCCATTCGTCGGGCATGCTTTCTTCCGACCATATCTTGCAGATGAGCTGGTGCATGCTCCTAACCAGCTCATCGCCAGCGGATTTAAAAAGTTCGGCAGCTAGGCCGTCTGCTCCGGCTGCTTTGTTGCACTTGAGCTTAGACACAGCTACTTTCACCTCCTCCAGGTCGGGTGAGCGGTATCGTTCGTATGCTTCGTCGGTAACTTCTTCGCCCGGGTTGAATGGTTCGTTCTGCCTGACAGCGGTATTTGGTTCGTCCTCGCCGTTATACAGTCTGCAGAAGTGGTCTTTCCAAATCCTCAGTACCGACTGCGATTCTACAACGATGTTCCCTTGATGGTCCTTACAGGCTTCAGTTCGAAGTTTATACCCTTGGCAGGACCTTTTGATCCTTTGGTAAAACTTTCTAACCTCATTCCTGTTGTACTCGATTTTATCTATCCATACGAAAACCAAAGACTGGTGACCCGCATACGGTGGAAAAGGTTACAGGATGCTGACTCTGACTTCAGAGAACGAATTGCACGGCATGTTTCGGAGGAGTTTAAATAAATTCCTAGTGAACTTTTAAATGTAGAGGAAGAATTTAAAGTGTTTTCATCTGTAGCGATTGCCCCTGCAAGGAAGCTTTTGTGGAGTAAAGCGGCTTAAGGTAGCGGCTGGTGGATAGAAATTAACCGATTGATTTGAAACACCTGCAGTTCAGGAAACCATAAAGGTGAATAAGAGAGCCTACTTTGTGTGGAATCCATGTAGGATCTACACATATCGAGCCCGGCACAATGGGGCGCGAAGAACTTCCAATCAGGTAGACACATCAGCCAAGTAACAGTCATGGAAAAAGTTCAACGAGAGGTTGGAGCACGATTACAGATCTGAAAACAAGACGTTTTGGCACACTAATCGTGCCGTCTCAAAGGAAAGAAGTTGATTATCGTAGAAGGGGTTAAGGACGCTACACACAACACTTCTTTCAAATAAGAACGATGTCTTACTAGATAAAGGGAGCACTTTTCGGAGCTGCTTACCCCCAACAAAGCATTGAATGTGGGATTTCTACTGCTGAAGATTAAGCAATATCGCGGTTAAATCGCTTAAAGTTGGCAAGTCTGCTGGAGCTAATGAAATCCGGCCAAAAATGCTTAATAGAATGGGTGAAGAAGGCCATTAAGATGCTAACACGTATCATTAAAGTGGCCTGGGATAGAGCGAAAGCACCTAACGATTGGCCAAGAAGAGTTAGCGTGCCAAAGAGAGATCGCTCAAACTATATGGTATATCTCTCTTAAGTCTTTCCGGGAAAAGGAATCGCCAAGGTGTTTGAAGCGCAGTGCGGGTTTCGGCCTACCAGAGGCACAACCGATCAGGTTTTTTCTCTCAAGGTTAGTCTTGAAAAGGCTAGAGAGATAATGCCTCGAGATAAATGCTAGAGAGTTGTGCCGGACTATGCGCTGAGTGGGCGGGCCTCTTCTGATAACCTTTCAGTTTTTGTATGGAAACAGCAAAGCTGGGTGCACACCCTAAGTGGGGTTAGAGTGGCGCAACAGCTCGAGGTGAGCCAGAGCCAATTTCTCAACCATGTATGCTGTCGCTGAGTGTGTTGTATTCTTCACATACAAGGGAACCTACACTTTTTTGATGAATCCGAGCTGTACTTTGAGAACTTTTTAGGACAATGTTACTCTCGGAGGGTTTGTCAGACCGGGACCGTGAAAAAGAACGAGTCTTTTTTTTAGGTGACAACGGTAGGATTATTGAGATAAGTGGGGATAATTGGCGTCAAATCCCGTCCTTCTAATGCGTGCTTAGAACTTTTCCAGGGCTGTGTTCTGTCGCCTCTTTTTTCCAAAGCTATTGACTAGATGGTGAAGCACAGTCCTTGCGAGGCATTTTTCGAAATGGCTTGTTCAGTATAAGCCATATGATAAACGTGTGGATAAGCCTTTTCGCAATTATTTAGCTATCCCTCCATCGTCTAAGAAGGAACGTCGGCGAGTACTGGATGGATGGACGTCTGTGGTGATGCTGACATGCAGCACATTAATGGAGTATCATTGAAACAGGCGGAAATATTTAAGTACCTCGAAAGATGGGAGGAGTTATACTGATTTATCCTGTAGGATTGGCTAAGTTGCAGCAATAGTAAAGAAACAGAGCCCGCCGGTGAAAATAATTGAAGTGAAAGTAATTTTATCAGTTTTTTGTTTATTCAGTGTTCTCTTCGACTTTTATCTATGTTCATGAAATTTGGGTAATGACCGAGTACAACCGACTACGACCCGGGTAAAACCTCTTCAAGTAAGATTTCTGCGTTGGTGGTGTTATTCGTATTAATGTAGTGAGAAACAACAGTATTCGTAGGAATCCTTATGTTGAGCTGCTAATTCAGCTATCAGAGTGGCACGATCAGCTTGTCGTTGGTTTGGGCACGTTGACCGCTTTGGTCTTCGTTGCCCCAGACAGACAGACAGGTCATGCCTTCGCTTCTTCCGATGAATTTTTTGGGTTGCTATGGAAATTGCGTCTAAAGCACAAATCTGAGCCGCTGAAACAAGAAAATGCACAAAGAACAGGCAAGTGGTCAAAGCAGAAAAGGACATAAGTTTAAATATTTTACCCACTTTATGCTTGGTTTTTAGCAAAGCTAGACAAACATAAAGTTTTTTGCAACCAGCAGCATAACATAGCCAACGAACATTTTCGAGTGGAAAAATATTTTTTGATTCGAATATTGAACGGGAAAATCGAAGTCTTTCAGACTGTAAAACTGGAAAGGCATCTCTAGGATGACTTTCTTCTTTAGCTAAGAGGGTGGATGTTAGAGTTAAACTCATAGAAACTACATTAACTACATCGCTACAAAAAATAACAATCAGTATACATTAGGTCGCACATTCAGGTCATTAATAGCTTAATTGGATTGATCATGCCCTGCAGGCGAGTCAAAAACCATTTTCTTTCGGCATATCGTCCGCTAGTATTTCAACTCTAGTTTAAAAATACATCTCTTCGTTAGTTAGTGGCTTGCCCTGTGAAGTTATCATGAACGACACAGGAAGAGGCACTCTATAGATGATAGAAAGATATTTGTTTACCTTTTAAAAAACTATTTTTGAACCTAATTTACATAAATGGTACACTATTAGGGACTAACATTATTGTTTGTTAGAATTAATAACTGTATTTTTCTTACATATTTTTTACTTTCAATCTTAGTTTCGATTATGATTTTGATTGACGATTTTCCATACAAACCTCATAATATTTCATTCAAGTTCAATTCGTTTTTTGAGATTTTGCAGCAGATTGTTGAAATCTTGAAACAGAATCTAATGAATAGCTCCATTGGCGGAATACCCTTGAGCTCCGACTTTCGGTGGCACAATAGTCCATAGTTAACCTGAGCCTCAGCCAACAAGCTTCGCAAGCGAGCTAGAAACAGCTGCCGCCTTCAGTTTAACACGCGGAGTTAGCCAAGCCCTTTCACTTGCGTGCTCCACCTGAGATTCGGTGCTTCTCAACTGCGCTGTTCCTGCGGGGTTGATTCAAAGATACTCCCGGCCGGGGCGTTAGTGACCATCCGCTGTGTATAAGCCGCCAGCCATCGGCCATCGCTGTCGTTTATTGTGACTCTTCTGGCTAGGTCGGTGTTTCACAGCGACACCGACCTAGCCAGACCCCGACCTCGTTCCTTTCTTAGCCCAAAGAAGCAGCGATTGGTAAGAGTTAGCCTTCGTTTGATTTCAGCGATATGGTGATATTCCGCCTAAGACGTCGGTGTTGTTTTCTAAGTTTTTTCGATTAAGTCAATGTCATCTGCGTATGCGAATAATTTACGTAATTTTGTAATAAATGTAATTTTTTTAAATTGTGCTCTGGTTTTGCTACATTCATTTTTCAGTGATTTATTTTATCAAAAGATCTGTAGGCACAAGCTGTGGTTGGAGTGGAGTGCTGAAGAAATAATTCATACGTTGTACCTTAATTAAGTTTTTTGAACTTCTGTGCTTGGTTTTTGCTTACCACCGAACAGCAATAACGAAGCAAAGGAACAGCTCAACCATAAGAAAGCTTTATACTACACCTGTTCAAATCCATTTTGTCGTTTTGGTGAAAGCTTGAGTTAGGAAATCGAGATAGTATCGAGAGTTTAGTATTTTGGGAGGTACTGGTCTTCAAGAATTTTTTTGTTCCCTTTTTTCTTAAATAAGAAAACTTAAAATCTTGTTGATTCTTAATGGGCTAGATTTTCAGATAAAATGGTTCTGCTGAACCTACGAGCATACATTTTGTTCCTAGCTGCTAGCAATTCGAACGTTGTGATAAGAAAAGCAAAATAAACATAATAAGAAAAACACCAAAATATTGTTTGAAGAGAGTCGAATAAGTTGAGTCTGTTTGCCAGCTTTTACTGGGGCCCTGGTCCTTCAACAATCCGTTTCTAGAGTTCAAGAATGGTACTGTTGTTGGTGCATTTTTACGGTCTAGATAAAATGATTTTTTACACGTGTGTCGTTCTTATTTTGTTCACCGGGAAAGATTTGAGATGTGACAATTAGTTTGGCAATTGTTTGCTGGTTAATTGTGTTAGGAGCTAATGCGACGTGCAGCAATATCGTAAAACGTTCTAGTTTCCTTCTTCTTTTAACAATACACTTTAGCTTTTGTGGATAAAAAACTGTGTTAAGTTCATTTAGCTATATAATAATTTCCGAACAACTGAGTTTCTGGCGAATAGTTTGATTAAATTTGACACCATAAAGTAATCTTTCTCTTCCCCAAAACCTTCACTAATCCGCAAACCTAAATTTCAATTTATTATAATGCGCACACACATTCATCCTTGCACGTCATTCATAAATTTAATCTCACAGGACAACTCGCATCGCATTCCTTTATCGGCGAGTAGCAAAAACCCACTAATGAACTTTGCGCACACAATAGAATCTACTACGGACAGACTAACTGCTGTTAACGGCCGTGGAGTTGGGTGGGGACACAGAACAAAAGGAGAGTGAGCTCCGCAATGTTTTATAATTGCTGTTACTGCAGCAGCATTTACCTGTGCTCCCGTGAGTGTTGCCATATCCAATATGATGTTTGCCTTTAAATCCTTTTGTGCATAGGTTACACCGTCAGCCAGGACCAGGCGTCCCTCGGCATCCGTATTGTTAATTTCTACCGTGCGACCAGAATACAGAGTATGAACATCATCCGGCCTTTGGATCACATCGAAACAATAACATCATAACAGGACACACACCGTTAGAGTAGCAGCAGCACGAAAAAACATGCGAGAGATAAAGCACAAGGATAGTAATAATTAAAATCGTTATTATACAGTACCTTCACCATGATTATCATGATTGTTGTTTCAATTAGCTCACTCACCGTGTGGCATTCGGTCCGACAGAGTTCTCGGCCAAACAAAAGACTGCATGCAGATTCTCTTTAAATCCACACTTCACAGCCGCATAGAATGCGCCAAGTATAGCTGCAGCACCACCGCAATCTCTTTTCATGCCGGGCATTGCAGTCTTGCCTTTGATGCTCAGGCCACCGGTGTCATAGACAATGCCTTTTCCCACCAGTGCAATTGTTTCGTTAGCCCCCTTAGGCTCATGCGAAAGAACAACCAGGGCTGGTGGAACAGCTGCTGCTTTCCCCACGCCATATATACCACCAAAGCCCTGCTCTTGTAATTTTTCCCCACGAATTATTATCGGAGTGAGCGAGAGTTCGCCAGCAATGACGTTTACCTCATCTATAAAATGACTGACGTTCATTTCATTGCACGGCATGTCTACAATTTTTGCTGCTAGACGAATGCCACGTGCAGCTTCTTCCATGCAAGCAATATCTTCGGCAGTGAGTGGTGATGTGGCAATCTGGCCGTCTTTTTCGATAACGACAAACTCTATGCTGACCGTATTATTTAAGGTTTCGTTGTTGCCATTGTTGGTACCGGTTTTCCGCGAATACAATGGAAAGGCCCGAACAACAGCACATGCACTGGCAAAAACATCAGCACGTTCACACACAATGACGACGATATCATTTACGTTCATCGTTTTGCTCTTTACTATGCGAGTGATTGCGTGAGCTCGTGATGTTGTATTGTGGCGTGAACTTTTTAGTGGCAAGGCGGCAATTGTCGCCAAGTCCAAATACAAGGAGCAGGTGTCCGTAGGTGATGGATGAAGGCACGAGACTGCATTATTGAAAGTTTCCTCAGTAACGCGTGGCGCAAGCTTGCATTGAATGATGGGAAACTTAACCAAGTTCAGGTGACGCAACTGACCGATAATTAGAACCGGAGTAGTATGCGGATCGGTGGTTGTAAGTGACGGGTTGAATTTTATATCAGTACTCATCTGAAAGAAAAAAAAATAGTTATGTTTTCAATTTTTAATTGAATAATAAAAATAAGCATAAAAAACGAACGCTGCTTTGGTACGTGCTTAAAATTCCCCAAGGCATGTTTAGCTTGTTTTGTTAACCTAAAGCTTATCGCTAAGATTCTGGATTCCGCTTCAAAAGAATCCAGGGGCCTAACTCGGTAACATCACAAAAGTCGTTCAAATTTTTGAGTTCCTAGAATATTCATCCTTTTGTAGTTCACAAAAGGATGAATATTCATAAGCCAGCATGAATCGTAAAACACGATTCTGCTGGCTTCACCTATCACAGGTACTGCTTTAGCCAATCAAGCTATCAGCGACGGATTTATTCTCTGTAAGAATTCCAACACCTCACTAAGACCTTATTCCTAACCTATAAGGCTGATAAGGAATGGTGCGTTGTAGGAGACTTATGTTAGTGAATCATGCATTACTGCTTTAACATTACTGTGTAAGACTACGTGATAATTTTACTGTAATTACATGTTGTTGGTTTTTATGCAGACGCCTTCCGATTGACAGTCCGAGGTACTGCCATATGCACCAAAGTCATCATCAAAGTTTCATCTCGACAGCTCAAATGCCAATTGTGCTCCCTGCGTAATAATGCACAAAAATCAACAATCCTTCCTTAGGAATAGCAAAAAGGGACGTTTTCCAAGAACTGCATCAAATACGTAGAATGCAGGAATCCGCTGAACAAATACGATTTCTATTTTGCAAGTAAACACTCTTTGACTAATGAACAAGTTTAGTTAGTTTGTCATTATAATTTGTGTAGTATAACACACCCGTCCTTTTGTGGTGAACTGGCTCCGAACTTGAGTTTTACAAGTTCTATTTACGGTTCTGTTAAGTAATTGGGTGTTCAAAAGATCTGAACATTTCACCAATGCAAAAGTAAACCGTACTGTTCTTGGACGGTTCTGTGGACTGTTCGACGTAGGTCCTCAAATACAAACACGATAAATAGGATATAAATCTTAAAAAAACAACTTTCGCCTAATTAAAAAAAATTGCCTCTGCTGAGCAATTTATTGTAGTGAGGAACAGACAAGATCGCTGAAAGTAAAACTGACATGTATGACCACTAAAACTAAAATTTTCACTCAAATGCATATATTTGGGAGATGCTTATATTTATGTATCAAGCAAGGTTATACGACACTAGGGCATGATTCATTATTTTCTGTTTCCACCAACAAAGTAGTTTTGCACGCTTAAAAAAAATGTGTATAAAACCCTGTTAGTCAGATTCACCCTTCAAATTGATTCTTTCAAAAGGGCGAACAAAGAACACAGCTGTAACTTTTAATTGTTTTTTTCGCAAATTTGCTGTCTTCTTAAGGAAAGAGAAAGAAATCGGCCCTTATTACAAACTATCAATATTAGTATTGATATTTCCAAGTTTCGCTTAAATGTAAGCAAAAATGTAAATTTTGTTTCAAATTCAATATTTTCGTGAATTCGACCCCTTAAAGGAGGTGTGGCTAAAGATTTTGAAAATTTTTTTATTTCTTATTCTTTCATAAATTAGGGTTGAGGCCTGACAAAATTTCGTTTTTATGGAAAGTTTAAGGTTTTTCGTCAATTCTGCCTCCAAATGTGGGCGTTGCCCACAACTTCTTTTATAAATTTTAAAGTTTTTCGGACTTACCGCGGTTGCCTAATTGCCTATTGCATATGCCAGCATGGCCAAAACATTGCAACAACATTTATGCAAGAATCCAACCGGTATAATCTTCGCCTAAGAAAGTAAATGGAAAACAACAACAACCCATCAGTCAGCTCGTGACCACGACAAGTGTAACCTTGTCGAAATGTCGGGTGGCGTCTTGTTTAGACAGACAGCCCTAAGAAATGTCTTGTTTAGACAGACAGGCCTACCCGTGACCACGCCATATGCAATTATTTCAAAACGTCAGCATAACAAAATCGATTGCGGTTAGTCCAACAAAGATTCTTCCTCGTAAGAAGAGTGTAAGTGCTGCAAGTGCCAGTTCATTTTTCGTTTTATTATAGCGAGTAACCTTTGATTGCTATAAAAAACAGAATTATTGTTCTGCAGCCACTAGTTTAGGTTTGAAACATTTATCTCAAAAAACACTTCTAACCGTAAGATTAATTGTGATAAGATTGACTTGAGTACCTTGCAGAGCTAAAAGTTTGATATTTTCAAATAAAATTTTAAATCCCATCAATATCGTTATCTCGATCTCCCTAAAATTGTCAAGTGTCCATAAATCTCCGCAATCACTTTCGTCGCCACAATTAAACTAATGTATAATCAACCGATATATTCGAACCCTACGACCACAATGAATTTTCCAAAAATATTCTCGATAACCTATTGACCGCAATTAGAACAATTACACGCATTAAACAATTCACGGTTTAATTTGTCTTATTGGTAGTTTAATAGATGCATTAACACAAATAGTTGATAACAAGGGGCGTTTTGTTTCTTATGGACAATGCTTAGTTTAAAATTTGGATTTTTTTTTTTATTTTAGAATTATTTAGATAACACGGCGCTGTTGGAGTCAAAAAACTTCTTAATTGTTTATTATTTGTCAGAGTCATGCCTTACTGATAAGCCAGCCAGTCATGATTCACTACTAGTTAAAATTGAAGAAACAAGCATATTATATAGGAACACAATTACACCAAAAATTCTAATTTGTTTCAATATTATGTTTAATTTAGCATTGGGGCGTTAAATCAAATTTTCTTTTCTTTTTAACCAGTTAGCAGAAATGTGGCTCATTTGAATTAATACTGCATTTGGAAATTGGCTTTAAATTAAATTTTCTGAAGCACAAAGCTGCGGCTATTTTGGTTGAATGTTGGTTTGTACTGCTATGACCTTACTTAAGGTGGCGCTACAGTCCGGGGTGGACCTGGGCTGCTATGACCGCAGCACCTGAAAAGTGATTCGTAACTTCAGGAGAAGACTACAAACAATATAAAAAGATATATATTTAATAGAGAACAGTTCGGGGCCCATCAAACGACAGAAAGTGTAGCGGATTGGTAATACACTTGCAAACGTGGTTAATCTTTTGCTAACATGAAACTTTTAAATGCAGAATGTAAGTGTGGGTCGACTTAGGAACTATGGCGCAGGTTAATAGAGGAGGATTGCTAGGTAACTTGTGAAGACATTCAGGAAGGTCAACTCATTTTCAAAATTTCTTAGCCTATAAGGACATAAATTCCAGCAAGTGGTCGTTTATTTTTTTTGGGTAAAAGTAAAATTTTTATCATGGACGACTATTGAATGGGATGCGATTGGTTATTATTACACTTTTGATTTTAAGAACTCTAGGATTTTCATATATCCGTCCTGCATTGTGAGATGGAGATGGTCATGGTCTATAAGGTCACTAATATGTGATTTGGGAAAAGAATAAAAAAGTATTCTTCTTCGTATTTTCTTTAGGCGCGAGGTTATGATCTGAAGAGATGGATCATAACCCTCCACTCTGCTGCATTCCTCATGGTCCGCTTGTGGCGTAACAAACTGGCGTTTGTTTAGTAAAATATGTCTTGTTTAGACAGGTCTTAAAACCTATTATATGATGAGCCATTACCTGATCTCTGACAGTAATGTTTCTTAGCTAAGGTTAGAGCAGCTAAGCCTTAATCCGCTCCGGGCAGTTAAGAGTCAACTAGCAGTTTTAATGAACATGTTTGTATTCAAAAAAACTTATTTTGGGTAGGGTATGGTTTCTCTAACGATCTAAGTTGACTAAAGATATTTGAATCTAGCTATTGCAATCAAAGAACTACCGTAAAAGCAATGCGTGCCTTAACCTTGGGCGTATTCGATGTAAACGCAATTACAAGATTGAAATGATCATAACAAGAGAGCTTTCAGTTGCGAATTAAAAGTTGTGTCCTAAGAACCTATTTCAAATAGCACGTATCTATTTGAATTTGGCAGAAGACAATTTTTATAGCCCATTTGTTTATTGCAAAAAGATCAGCGTTCATTACTGAGACGAACTGATCTAACTTTCTGAAAGGAAGAGAAAGACGAACCTGAGCATCGTCGGCATAAAACTAAAAAAAAAATATGTACATATTTGCACACCAATTCAAGGTCTTCTACAAAGATGTAAAACAATATAGTCGCGTAAGAGTATAACTGCTCTGAATGGATTCTAAAAAGATACTTTAGCTTCCAGCAAAGAAAACCAGAATGGACCTTATCAAAAACCGAGAAAACAAAGCAACGAACTATCCGTTTACCATTCTAAGTCGTTTTGTCTGTTTGTTACCTGTGTTCTATCAGGGCTCAGACAAAAGTGTTAACAGGTACCTGGTGGTCGCTCTTTCACTTGAACGTTGTGCACGAATGCCTGACATTTTCTTGACCGTTTTCTTACCCATAGTCTTACCCATAGTCTTACACATAGTCTTACCCCATGTACTGAATTTCAGCAACTTACAACGTCTTTTAAACACGCGAGAAGTTATTGCACTCATAAACATGTGGTGGATGTGTCTCTGGGCGAACGTGAAAAATGTTGACACTTGTATTGCTTTACAATTTCGGCTTCCAAGACAAAAATTCTGGGCCAAAATGAACGACATATCGAGTAACAAGTTGTCGATTATATGCCCTTGTTTATTGTGGATTGTAAATTGTGGATCAACCATTTATTTTACCTCGTTGACAAACTTATCAGTCTCCCTAATGTTAACCTATACTAGCAAAACCATGAAGCAATGACTACGCAACTAGATTCTTGATTCTTGATTTAAAATGCGCCAAAACAAATATAGCTAGTAGCTAAAAGGCGCCAAGCAATAACTTCACAGATTTAATACACGATGCAGGTCGCCGGCATCAATAAGCCTGCAATCGATTTGATTTAGCGTTCAATAACAATAAAGATCAATTAATGCATTGACGTACTCTGTACCAACTGGCCTCCTATCAGTTGCTAAAGTAGATCAAATAGGTGCAAGGAGTGAGTACAACAACCATCATAATACGCTGCTTACATTGTTCGCAGTCACAGAAATGACGTCAGAAATACAGAGATTACAAGTCCCTTTACATGCGGTTTTCTTATTCAACAATCGATTTTAACAAGTGGGGATCAATAAAAAACAAACCCCGAGATAAATATACGGCCAGCAGGTTCTATTGAAAAGTTAAGGCAATTCGTATATTTGGCCAAGAAGAAAACCAGTATACATAGCTCCATAAATTACCATGAATCAAATGCATGTGGCTGAGCGCTGTACTCCGATTTTATTTTTAAACTGACCGATATGGTTGCAAAACAAAGACCCTGCAAACACACATACATTATGGAGAACGCAGAGCGATTGCTTATCACAATCACAGACGAGTGCATGGTCGACCCCCTACTGACCGATAAGCAGAGGAAATCGCTTTTGTACCTGACTCCAATTTTGCGTTATGCTCATGCAAAGAAACTCTTAAGTTCTATAAACAGAACGAAACAATGGTCTACCACCCCCGCACGACTAATTCTTTTTTTTATGGCTTCACAAATATTTGGATATTTACCATCGGAACAGGCCACAAGCACTTTCTGATCAGAAGTCGAAAACAAAATCGGGGTCTAAAAATAGAAAAACCCATCTCCTCCAGATGGGCGTCTGTTTTTCTATTGCCTGCTAGTGTGAACACTGCACTGAACAAGCTACTTCATTTGACTAATTGAGGATGCCGCTGTGCTCTTCCATTGCGGTTTACTTGTGGTCCTGCGGGTAGTCGAAGTTTTTTAAGGTTATGACGCGCCCCTATGAAGCGGTTTGTAAACAAAAACATCCTTGGCTATTCACACGTCCTTCAATCTATTTTTAGCTCGAAAGAGGTAACAAACAAGTTCACTTACCTTGGAAAGCCGTTGCAGGCTGAAATTTGTGGTAAATGCTGTAAGCTTCGTTCGACGATTTAATAGTAATAGTTTGGGAAATCGCATCAATCACGAACTTTGTTAAATTACAGAAAAAAATACTTTTTCTGAATATGGCACGGTTGTCCCGTAAAGCCCTATCTTTATCTTTACCGGCACAGTGCTGGCAGTTTTACGTCCAGTTCCAATGAATAAAATGCAAGTAATAAAAAAACTCGTCAAATTTGAAAGTTGTTGGAGTTATTGGGTTTTCTTTTGTGCGGATTTTCGTTTCTTTGACAGCTAAAAAAAGCACACAAAAAAGATTGTACTAGTTTTTGCTGAAACAAATTTTCGCAACAACTTTTGTGGTGAAATTTTTTCTTGAAATTCCTCAGCACAAATTTAACTTCTAGCAGCTTGAACGAAGCGACCTCCAAATGATTGTCCGCTTGTAGAAATCTGATATTTTTTTAAATATTTGCTATCTTATGGGAAACCAGGAGAGTTGTTAGGCAAAAAGAAAAACAATTAACCAGAAGAAATGAAAACTGGAGACCAGCTGATTTTGATGGTGGTTGATGATGAGCTGTCAGTGTCACGTCACAAGAAAATGTGAGATAGTCACAGTCTACGTAGACGAATTCGTGATTTGTATATATCCTAAAATGGCATGCAGTCTAATCGAAGCTTCAGTAGTTTTTTTGGATTCTTTGAGTTTATCAATATATAATTCATACAGAAGAAACTAAAGGTATCGAAAAAAAATTTCCGATATGGCCTCCATGAATCTATGGGGTCTCTTACGACCATTACCATAATTATACTACTGTTCTATTAGAAGCATAATATAAAACTGTAAAAAGAGCACTCTTTTTCTGCCATTTTGGTTCTCAAAATAGAGTGGCGATATCATTTCCCAGGAGCAAAAAAATATTTCCCTTTGTGAAAATTCCAATAGAAAATGTTTTTTGTGACAGTTATGTCGTACAGGGATAAATTTAGTTTCCGTTTTTGATTTTCAAACTGTTACGAAGGTGCATAGAATAGTTTTGTGTATAGGGTGAATGGAATATTTGAGAGAATTAATTTTTAATCGCTTGCCAGGAGGATTTAAATTTTTATGGTAAATAGTGTGATTTGTAGAGATTTAATGAATATTTATATAAATCGGGGATAAGTGGTCGGGGACGTGTATAGTAGGGTTGGAAAGGAGCAGGATACTCTACACGGTTGCCTTCAGGCCATTTTTTTGCTGCAGAGTAAAGCCCAAATTAGACCCAGGTCTGTTAATCCGGGGACAAAACGAACCTGGAGCTATCCCAGCGTGCAGTTTTACAGTGCAGAGCATGTACGCAAATCTAGCTCAAAAGAGAGGGGCGATGTCATTTCCCAGGAGCGAAAAGCGATTTTCGCTGTAAAAAAAACACAATAGAAAACGTACTTGTGTGTGACATATCTGTCGTAAAGGGACAGTTGCAGTTTCCTTTTTTGATTCTCAAACTGTTACGAAGGTGCAGAAAATATGTTTGTGAATGGGATTTATGAGAGGATTTATTTTTAACCGCTTGCCGAGAGGATTTAAATTTGTATGCGAAAATCTAATAGAACCTAGAATAGAACCTGTTTGGCCAAATATTCGATTTTGTCTTCAGTTTTTTTTCTTTGATTTTACTCTTTTCGAAAAGGGGAAAAAGATAATTTCTTGTTATAAATCGGTCAAGTATTTTTTTTCTGAAAATTTATGTGCGCGCCTAAAAGCATATAATTTTTCATTTGCTGCAATGCGTTCACAAATGTACTAGATGATTGTTTTGACATTTCCTTTCAGCACTTTTCATAAAATCTGACATTTTATATGGCTCTGTGTGAGTGCGAGTAATGTTGACTGGAATGACTGCCTGTAGTGCGGGCGTCGTGATCAAAAATATTTACTTGTTTATCATTTTTTCACAATAAAAACCACAAAAATTGTAAGTTAATTGTGCGCGAGAGAATGCTTAACTCCTGTAGATTTTATTGTTAATAGTTTTGTGCGACTACGTTGCCCATTTCTGTGCTCTGTCGAGAGTGCAATGAAAAGTCAATAGAATCGTGGAGGAAAAAAATGAGACCCACCCATGAATTTTCAGACACTTTTGATTGGTTAATTGGGGGTTTTTCCTCGCGATAATTTAAATAAAACCAAACTTGATCCATAACGAAACTGATTTGGGTGTTTTGCAGTGATACCATGACGGAAAAGATCACCCTTGCGGATGCTCTATCCAACGTGGAAGTTCTGGATGAGTTATCGCTGCCAGATGAGCAGCCATGCATTGAGGCGCAACCATGTTCGATTATTTACAAAGCAAATTTCGACACAAACTTTGAGGATCGAAATGGGTTTGTCACAGGAATTGCTAAGTACATCGAAGAGGCAACAACTCATGCTAATTTGGTTTGTATAGCAAAGGATCTATTGTTAATTATTTTTGTTTAATGCTTTAATGTGTTTTCAGAATCTCCTTTTGGACGAAGGTCAGAAACATGCTGTTATGCTGTACACTTGGAGGTGTTGCTCTCGAGCTATTCCGCAGCCGAAATCAAATGAGCAACCTAACCGTGTGGAGATCTATGAGAAAACCGTTGAGGTTCTTGCACCGGAAGTTAACAAACTTTTAAACTTTATGTACTTTCAGGTAAGTCTTATAATATTTGTACACAAGCGACTCCAAATCGAACCGATAGTTTGTGTTTCATTGTCTGCACTATTTACAAGCCTAAATGGATAGTATGTCGAGTAATGGAAAGCAAAACAATGGAAGCATGACGCCATTTCTCGTAAAAACATGACTGTTTACTTCCGTTATCAATTTCGATAAAATAGTGTCTCCCTAGGTGATATTCTACTCCATGTATTATTCTGAAATTTCTTTTGCTAAACCCAATCATTCAGATTTCAGAGTCGAAAATTGTTTTTTCTTTCCTTTGAAAACACATCGTTACGCTCAGGTGCCTTTAAGACAAAAACTCAAAAAATGAACGTCATTTAGTAAAAATCCTAAGCAAACTATTTGTTTCTTACAAAAAAAAAGAGGAAGTTAAGTCTAGGAATCAGCTTCAATGCCTATTTATATCAAATAGAGGTTTGTTGCTTTGCCATGTGTTCAACCCCCGATTTTAGGCAATTGTAAAATTACTGCCTCCTCTCAAAAAACTTGACACTTTTGAACTCACTCATAACTCACCCAATCACTACCTCACGGTTTGCAAAATTCCTCTGCAGTGCACAAATAATTGATTTCTTAAAGTTTTTGGGAGCTACAAACTCTGATGCACAGATTTTGTATAGTTTCAAAAGGTTGCTGTCATTTGCAATGGATCATCACTGCTATGGTCTGACTAACCTCGCTGATGGTGAAGGAAACATATGCAAGTAACCAGAGCTGTGGACGATTGTGAAAAGCTCGCAGTATAAGTTGTACCGAAACGCGTTTAGGTATCTGTCATTCTAGAAAAGTTTCTGCACAACTTAAATTTTCTTCGCGACACTGTACAGTGGTAGGATTCCCAAACTGCGTTTATATTTCAGAGCCATAATGGCCCGAGAAAATGTTCATGCTTACCGGAAAGTCGTTTTCATGTGAAAATTGTTGAAATATTTTTAATAGGTACGACTTATGTATTTTTATAAACATTGCAGACAATAACCCCAAAAATTAAACTTCGGTCAAGTAAATGTTGAATTTTTAGAGAAAAATTACCTGTTTTCAAAAATTTTGAAAAATAGTTGTGAAATTTAGAGGCCATAACTTTAGTCTAACTGTAAATTAGGTTAAAGTTAATAAAATATAAATTCTTTCTTTTTAGCGCAAAGCCATTGAGGCCTTTTCCGGCGAAGTTAAGCGCCTGTGTCATGCCGAGAAACGAAAAGATTTCGTGTCTGAAGCGTACCTATTAACTTTGGGTAAATTTATCAACATGTTTGCAGTGCTCGACGAGTTGAAAAATATGAAGTCGAGCGTGAAAAATGATTATAGTACATACAGACGTGCAGCTCAGTTTCTTAAAGTTATGTCTGACTCACATACACTTCAAGAGTCTCAGAACCTTTCAATGTTTCTGGCGACGCAGAACAAAATACGTGACACCGTCAAGGATACTTTGGAGAAAATCCCCGGCTATGAGGACCTCCTATCGGATGTTGTTAACATTTGTGTTCACATGTTTGAGACAAAAATGTATTTGACTCCTGAGGAGAAGCATATGCTTGTAAAAGTTATGGGTTTCGGCCTGTTCCTAATGGATTCTGATGGATGCAACATAAACAAGCTGGACCAAAAGAAAAAGATTCGCCTGGATCGAATTGATCGGATTTTTAAGAACTTGGAAGTTGTTCCTCTCTTCGGGGATATGCAAATTGCTCCATTCAATTATATCAAACGAAGTAAGCATTTTGACGCGAGCAAATGGCCTCTCTCTAGCTCTACTGCAATTAGTCCTCAAGCAGATTTAATGGTTCACTTGCCCCAGATTCGAGAGGATCACGTGAAATATATTTCTGAACTGGCTCGCTACACCAACGAGGTGACAACGACTGTCAAGGAGAACCCCTCTGATGCAGAAAACAGGTGCACATCAGATTTGGCCTTACGAGGATTACAACTCTTGTCTGAGTGGACCAGTGTAGTGACAGAGTTATACTCTTGGAAGTTGCTACACCCAACAGATCACCATCAGAACAAAGAGTGCCCAGTCGAGGCAGAAGAATATGAACGAGCTACTCGCTACAATTATACTTCTGAAGAGAAATTTGCGCTCATTGAGGTGATCGCAATGATTAAAGGTCTACAGGTTCTAATGGCTCGCATTGAGACAGTTCTCTGCGAAGCAATACGGAGAAACATCTATTCTGAGCTTCAGGACTTTGTGCAATTGACACTCCGTGAACCACTGCGTAAAGCAGTTAAGAATAAAAAGGATCTTATCAGGAGTATCATCATGTCTGTAAGAGAAACCTCAGCCGATTGGCAGAAAGGCTATGAACCTTCGGATGATCCTGCTTCCAAGGGCAAGAAAGATCCTGACGGTGGCTTTCGCATTCATGTGCCGCGATTAAATGTCGGACCATCGTCCACTCAGTTGTACATGGTACGAACCATGTTGGAGTCGCTTATTGCAGATAAAAGTGGTGGCAAGCGGACTCTCCGCAAAGACATTGATGGAAATTGCTTGATGCAAATCGACTCATTCCACAAGACTTCGTTCTATTGGAGCTATTTACTGAATTTCAGCGACACACTGCAGAAGTGCTGCGATCTTTCTCAGTTGTGGTACCGCGAATTCTATTTGGAAATGACTATGGGCAGGAAAGTGAACAAGTGTTTGGTTCGTCATCAACACAACGAGGAATGTAAAGATCTGATTACGATGGAAAAACGCATTCAGTTTCCCATCGAGATGTCGATGCCTTGGATTCTAACAGACCACATTTTGCAGACTAAGGAGCCATCTATGATGGAGTAAGTCATATTAAAGTCATTCGCTCTTAAACTTAATTTTTTTTTTTTTTTTTTAGATTTGTTTTGTATCCCCTGGATTTGTACAACGATTCCGCGCACTATGCGCTAACAGTCTTCCGCAAACAATTTTTATACGACGAAGTCGAGGCCGAGGTTAATCTATGCTTCGATCAGTTTGTATACAAACTAAGTGAGCAAATCTTTGCACATTACAAACAATTGGCCGGAAGGTTTGTCATTTAATCACAATTTGATATCCAAATAGCTAATTGAAGGTACTTTTTACAGCATGTTTCTGGATAAGAGATTCCGCTTGGAGTGTGAAGTGCTGGGATTTAATTTCCAATCGTACCCGAGGAATAATCGATACGAAACACTGTTAAAGCAGAGACACGTTCAGCTACTTGGTATGCATAGAGCGACAGGAGTAATGAATATAGTCATAAACTGGGCTTTTATTTTCTTTAAGGGCGCTCTATTGACTTGAACAAACTTATCACACAACGTATCAATGCAAACATGCACAAGAGCATCGAACTGGCAATTTGTCGGTTCGAAGCAAATGATATAACTGGCATTGTTGTAAGTATCTACTTTCAAAAAGCTTCTATGTTGTTTAACAACCGCATCTTTTAACAAACGCATCTTTTGGACTAGGAATTGGATGGTCTTCTTGAAGCGAACCGTATCTGCCACAAGCTTCTGAGTAAATGGTTGGCCATGGACAATTTTGACGGTATGGTAAAAGAAGCAAATCACAATGTTCTAGCGCCGTACGGGAGAATAACATTGCACGTTTTTGTTGAGCTCAACTACGACTTTTTATCGAATTATTGTTACAACGCTGCTACAAATAGGTAAGGTCAAAATTTTCTATTCGTTTTTCCTTCGAGGCAAGAGTTAATATTTGCGCTTTTCGTAGATTTGTTCGTAGCAAAGTAAACTTATCGTCGACACAAGCAATACAACGCGAAAAGCCTCCACAAATGTCACACTACTACTTATGGGGATCAAAACAGCTGAATGCTGCATATTCAACACAATATGGCCAATACGCAGGATTCGTAGGTGCCCCCCACTTTCACGGAATGTGTCGTTTGTTGGGCTATCAAGGCATCGCCGTCGTTATGGACATCATTCTCAAAGACATAGTTAAACCTCTGATCCAGGGAAGCCTGCTGCAGTTCACCAAAACCCTTATGAGTGCAATGCCAAAGTCTTGCAAACTGCCGCGATGCGAATACGGATCGCCAGGTGTATTAAGCTATTACCAAGCCCACCTGACAGACATCGTGCAATATCCGGACACAAAAACCGAACTATTTCAATCATTTCGAGAGTTTGGAAACTGTGTTATATTCTGTTTGCTCATTGAACAAGCACTCTCGCAGGAGGAGGTTTGCGATCTGTTGCATGCCGCACTTTTTCAAAATATTTTCCCACGGCCATTTTGTAAAGGTACGTTCAGGCAATCCACAACATAAGTATGTTTGAACGTTTGGGAAAAACATTTACTGATTCTTTACAGAAAATGAAAAACCAGAAGCCAAACAAAAGCGATTGGAAGCGCAATTCGCAAATCTTCAAATCGTTTCGAATGTCGAGAAACTGGGATCAGCTAAGGTAAGTGGGACCTAAAATAAAGCTTCAAATCAATCAAATTACCACAAGCTTGAATTTTTATTTGTAAGACATCTTGAAGATCTTCTTTGTAGTATGCTTGTATTGATTTACAATTATATTTTTCCTTCAGCAAGCAATGATTGCCAGGGAGGGAGATCTACTGACAAGAGAACGTCTTTGTTGTGGCCTAAGTATATTCGAAGTTATTCTCAACCGCATTAAAAGCTATTTGGACGATCCTGTTTGGGTTGGCCCACCACCAGCCAATGGTATTATTCACGTTGACGAATGCTCCGAGTTCCACAGACTCTGGTCAGCATTGCAGTTTGTTTATTGCATTCCTGTGCGAGGAACTGAATACACAATTGAAGAACTATTTGGTGAAGGCCTGAATTGGGCTGGTTGCGCAATGATAGTACTCCTCGGCCAGCAAAGGCGTTTTGAGGCCTTGGACTTTTGTTACCACATTTTGAGAATACAACGAGTCGACGGCAAAGATCAGGATGTCAACGGAATAGTAAGTGACAAAAAAATGTTTGTAGTGAAAAACAAAATTTAATCAAATACTTTTTTAGAAATTAAAACGAATGGTTGATCGCATTCGACGCTTCCAAGTACTCAACTCGCAGATATTTGCCATTCTAAACAAATACCTTAAGAGCGGTGACGGAGAAGGCTCAAATGTGGAACATGTACGTTGTTTCCCGCCACCGCAACACCCATCGATGGTCTCGTCGCATTACCAAGATCCAAATAAACTTCGTCAGAGTATGAATAATTAAAGCAAAAAAAGTAAACCTTTCTTCAAATCAAATCTATCGATATTACTGTATCCATGCCAATTTTAGAATATTAGCATAGTAGTGCATTTTTTTATGGAAAAAGATTACTATTTACTCCTTGTTTAACATTTATTATAAAAAATAATGCATTGATCTAGTTTTAAAACCAAACCTTTGATTTATATTTTGAGAAAACAACAAGTTTGTCTTTTGTACTTTTATTCGATTTTATACGAATGTATTTTCTTGGACGATAAGTAGACGTAAAGTGGTTAGAAAGTTTTTTTTTTTCTTAAATTTTCTCCTTTCTTTTCAGTATTTTAATTTTGTATTCTCTACGTTTTGTCTTTATCTATTGAAAATAATAATTTTAACAAGAAAGAGCTACAGAATGAGTAATTTTTACACCAAACATGTATATCGATTCAATTAGTATTTATAGGCAAGCAGAATTTTTTGTAACTGCCTTTCGAATGACTTGATAAACATTTGGTTTTTTTTTACCGAATAGAAGCAGGCAAGAAACAATAATAATTATCAATAAAATATTTATTACGATATAATGAAATACATAGTAAGTTAACTTGATCATTACTTGTTGTATATATAGTTCTAAAAAAAAAAACAAAAAAAAACTTTTTTTCTAGAACATGAAATAATCCGGCATACGCCAAATTATCAATCTCTTACCTCACTGTGTTTTATCATCTACGAATCGTTTCTCAGAAAAATCAGATCCTTACCATCTTTTAATCGAATTCTCAAGATCACATAATTTCCAAAATAAAGCAGTTATTAACACATTTGCAGGAGCAGTAACAATACAAGCAAAAAAAGTGAGTAAAATTTCATAATTAACGGTGTATGCACTTGACAAAAAACGAGCGCCCTCACAAAGTTTTCAAAAGATACTTGCCATATTTTACCCATTACAAAAAACGTAACTTCGAAGGTATAAAGTTAAATGAAAAAAAGTACAAAACTATTTTGTTATAAACGAGTCCAACATACAATACCAATATCTTTTGACCGCTTATCAAGATAGAAATATCTCTAACATAGTTTATTAAATTATTGCGAAACAGTGCTTAAAACCAAATATTCGAATCTCAGAAAAAATCCAAAGTTCTTAAATTGGTGTGGGAAAAACACGCAGCGCAAATTTGCTTTCCTGCCTTAATTCCTTTATTGATCGAATCATTACTCACTTCGAATCACTACACAAAAAAATCATCAAAAAAAAAGTTTTCTGAAGAGAACGAGCTCACCAGAAATTACTATGTACAGAAAATTCAAGATGCTTCAAAACGCTGTATGGACAAAAAAAAAATGTTTCAGTTCATTTAAAAGAACCTCGTCTCGTCACAATAAAAAATAAGGTAAGAAATTTATATACATACTTATACAAATAATTCAAAAATATTTTACTATATCACTATTTTACTGTATCCGTACCCTTATCCTGCGATGACGAACTTCGTTTTGGATGCGTTAAGTTAAAAAAACGTTTTTTTCTTGTATGTACATATGTGGCACGAACTGAAGAGTTTTTTTTATATATTTGGCAAAGGCCCCACTAGAAATCTGTAAAATGTTCTTCTTTGCCCTTGAGTTTTTTAATGAAAAACTTGAATTTATGACAAGTGAGCTCTAACCAAGGCTAACTGAATAGTCCGCTTGAGGCAGTTCTCTATGAATATCAGCCCCGGTCGCTGTCTGCATTTAAGAACCGTCTTTGTACCAGACAAGGCCAAACTGAGATCGAGATGGCTTGAATTATTCCCAACATTACGCGGACCGTCTTGTGTTGAACTGTACCTCTCGAATAGATTTAAAGATTTGAAGCAGAAGCGTAAAAGGTGTCCCCATTCACTCTGCACGTCTCAGCCATCCCAGGCGTCCAATGCTAGGTTTCTTTACTTAACTGAAGTCGGTGTACGCCTCGTAAATATCGTTGAAATATACTCCCCTCCATATTCTTCCCACCCAAAATGAACCAAATATCTAACGAAGAACGTTTTCGGAAAAAGCGAGGGATCCGCATTTGAATAAAGTCATGCTTCGGCATCATGCAGCAGGACTTGAATGCTTAAGATCCTTAGATCGTATACTTATTTGTATTTTACAAAGGTACGTACATAACCCTTGTGTCGTCCGGGAAATTAGCCGGGTGACTAGTCCGTATGGCCTTTAAACAATTAGCAAATAACTTACAATTATCTTCAGAATAATGTAATATAGTATATTTAATACAACACAGGTCACGTCTATAATTATGGCGTCTATAATCAGGGATTAGTTATGGGCGAAACAGATAAAACCGTCCGTGTCGAGAAAATAAAAGCCTTCATCAGTTTTTCGTGAGAAATCTTATTGTTTCTATTCGATAATCGTACACATAGTGTTCGCATGATCGTTGCAGTTCACACATTGCAAATTGCTGTTAGTTACCCTATTGTTGAGGGGAACATGCGAAGCTCAGAGTCGCAACTTCTCCCACTTTAAAATTCTTTGTAACGATGCTTTTTTGATGGGAATTAGTAAAAAACTAATTAAACGTTGAACTTCGTAAGGCATCCACATTCACCAAAGGACAACTGCAACTGTTTCCATATTTCATTAGTAAAAAGTTGGCGTCAATGGGAGGATTTCAGAAAAATCAACGCTGATTCTGTTTGGGGCCTACAAGTTCCAAATATCAAGTTTCAAGATCATAGGCTAAAATTCTATTAACAGTCAGACGAGAAGTTTCAAACCATAGGTTGAACAATCAGACAAAGGACGTTCGTAGCTTATTTGATTGACTCACAATCCGTTCTCGGTAATTATTCCGTAAAGGTTTTGTGAACTGTGCTATGCTTGGCCATTTCACTCTTCGCAAAGTGCCTTTTTTTGGGCCTTCCTCTACTTTCTCGTGCTTTTCCCAAACATTTGTGATGCAGTTTAGGGGCCTTCCTGGTACAACTATTTTTAGTTTTTCTAATTTTACAATCATTTTTGAGTCCTTGAGTCCACAATCTTTAACCTGTATTCCTTCGTCGAGCAATCGGATTTGTGTCCCATGCCAAAAAGATTTGGTAAATAGACAAATGATAGATAAAAGATTATAAAATAATAATAAAAAAAAACAGTGCACCCCAAATTTGCATATACCGCCTGCCGGTATATTTGAATATACCGGCAGGCCACTCGGTTTTGGATCACTTCACTGAGTCCAATCAAATGCTGTTTCCGTTGCATTTGTGCGATCATCCATGAATGTTTAGGCCTTCCTCTCTTTATAACTTTTAAGGCTTTGGCGGTTGCTAAAATTACTTCATCTCTTTAGCGAATGTGTTGGAATATTGATTAACATTGCCCTTTTGACAAGGTTCATAGGATCTCTCCTTTGAACATGGCCAATACTAACTGAGCCGGTCACGCTCCATTTTCCTCAAGGTAGGTTCTTTAACGTGAAGGTTTCCTCGGATCTTCGTACTTCTTGTTCTATCTCGCTTTGTTGCTCCTGCTGTCATGCGAAGCATTTTCATCTCAGCTGCCGTTAATTTGCTCTCATACTTCTTATACGCTGTCCAAAATTGTGAACCATTTGTGAGCGCCGAACGCACAACTGCGGTGTAGAGCCTTACTTTCAGTTTAGGAGCATTTTTCGGTCACAAAAGATAGCTGCGTTTTTTTGCCAGTTGATCCAAACTGACGCTTTGTGGTCCGTCGTTTTCCTTCAAGCAGATAATCAAGGCCTACAAGGAAAGCGTCCTAAGTCCTTAGGAAAAGCAAAGGACTTAGGACGCTTTCCTGGTGTACACCGTCTATAATTAGAAACTCATCAGTAACTCCGGACATCTCATACTCTTGTCTTTGCCCCCGCATACATGTCCCTCATACGTAGGCTTCTGGATATCCTCGTTTTCTTAGCGCCACCAATGTCAGATCTTGTGGTAGTCTGTCGAAAGCTTTTTCAAATCAACCAGCACCATTATGCAGATCTTTAAGGGCATCACGTTGTTTTTCCATTATGACCCTTATACTTTGGATTGCATCAATGGTTGATTTGACCGCGACAAACCTGCACTGGTCCTCAGATAGCCTAATTATTTTCCACAGCCGACTATCTAGTACCCGCTCTACGATCTTCACTTCTGCGAAATCAGCTTGATAGAACGTTAATTGTCACAGTTTCGTGTATCACCTTTTCGTTTGTAACAAAGTTATTGTTGACAAAAAACAGAAAATTAATAATCATTGACCTAGCTCTTTGAGTTTTGTTAAAATTATTTTTATTTAACTTATATTGGTTTGAAACTTACAATTTACAAACGTGTTTGAATATAATAGAAGTCATATCAAAATATTTTGGCAACAAAAAAACTTTTTCCGCATCGATATGAACTGGAACTTATTTAACAAATTATTTAAACAACACAAAAAAATGAAGTAGGTAATTATAGTCAATCACATCTGGTGTATGTCATTAATTGCTTTCTAAAATCTAAATGCAATGCCTGCAATGGAATGTTTATACGTATATAAATTTTCCCTCAACAAGAATCGCCATTTATGTTGCCATTTTTTAGTGGTTTATTAGGATAGTGGAACATAACCGTAAAGTTGTCTGAATAGTTGCGTGGCAGGTCAAAATTGATCCCATCAGCTCCGATATACACTGCCCCATAGGCCATTGTTTTGGTAATGGTGATTAGCTTAAGTCCAAATTTGAGGGGATGATGACTTAGCTCGTCCATAAATCCTTCGCGCAACAAGTGCCAACTGATCCATACCGAGCCCACACAAACAATATTCAAATCACCGCTCTCAACAAGTTCGTCATGGACTTTCGGTAGTAGAGACAAGGCACTGCGTGCTATATGATGGCCAGCCTCTTCAAAAAGGGATAAGCAGAGCTCGTCACCCTGTTCGGCTGCAGTTGCTAGTTTTTGGCACAAACTTGCAAAAAACGGCTTATCGAACTTTGCGTAGCAATGATCAAGTAGGTCGAGCCGATTATTAACGCTAAAGTGCTGCTTGATAAGTTCCCAAGTTCGTGCTACTGGGTACTTTGATTTGCAAAAGTTATCCATGTCATCGAAGACGACCTTCATCGCTCGGTGGGAGATGTACCAGGCTGTAAGTATAAAATAATAATATCATTATGGTCAGACAATTCCAAGCATCGCATGAGCTAAATAATAATAAAAAACATTGTTTCACTTTTTTTATTGACTGAATCACGCTTCATTTGTCGGACTTAATTTACATACACAATTTCCAAGCAGACAAAAAATTAGCATTTCATAACAGTCCACATCGCCACCATTTGAAAATTCATAGTGCGTCGTCCAAGAAAGTATCACACTCAGAACTAATCACTCAATTAAATTCAATTATTATTGTTCACATTAGCGCTACGCACTAAAAAGGTTATCAAAGTTCATTAACCACCAATGCCATCGCTATAGGAACTATACACACTAACCAGCATTCATGCAGCCACTCTGTCCTAGTTCTTTACCCGAAACTAAAACGCCCATAGCTTTTGTAACTGAATCGACTTACCGCTCCCTTCATCGCCAAGAAAGTTTCCCCATCCACCGCACGAGTACGATGTTCCATCTGGATTTCGCAGCATGGCATTTGATCCGGTGCCAGAGATTAGAACAAGGCCTCCAATCGGAGATGCTGTAAACACGCTCCCAATAGTGTCACTGCACACAACGTAGCTATCGCTAAGATCGGGAAATGACGCTCTCAACTCTTGTTCCAGTTGACGGTTTGTGGCTTCCTACAAGCAATCGAAGAATATCTTTATGTTAACCTTGAATTCTGTATAATTATTGTGTGTAACCATTCCAAGTAAGGAATGGAGAACTTTAACTAAATACCTGTTCGCAACCACTCAAGCTCAGTCCTAAGCTCAGCAAACGTGTATTGTGTGGTATTTGGGCGTCTGACTTTGCTCGGTGCACCATATCAGCTATGCGTCGTGCACATTCCGGAATTCCAACCATCCAATGATTAGTGCCTAGACCAGTTGTCTGCGATATGCATTCACCTTCAGCGTTGCAAATCACCAAACGGGAATGGGTTGCGCCACTGAAAGTAAAAGTGAAGGTAAAACTTGTTATGAGCGATATTGAAGTTGAAGCTTTTTTGCAATATGTTTTGGCTAGGATTTAAACAAAGTTCAGTAGGTCATCGTACTTGATTCGGAAGAGTCTAACGGAATCTAAAACTTTTAAACCAATTTTATATAAAGTTCGAATGAAACTTGTTCATTATGTGGAAACAAGTTTATCTTGTTTCAAAGAGTCAAATGACTCTTAAAGCTAAAAGGCTGATGTAACGCAGATGAACCTCAAAATAAGTTTATTAAATTATTCTGTTTTTTGAACTTGTTTTAGCGAAAGTAGATCTTTTACAGGCTTTGGTAGATCGTTCGTTTTTTTAAGCATTGATTTATTTTTATATTTTAGATAAGATGCAGATAGAAAAGTCGAACCTATACAAAACAGTGCCTAACCATCAATGAACCCATCGCAAAAATCTCGAAAATAAGGCACAACTCCTGCGCTAAAGTTTCAATCATTGTTTGCGTCCGATTCGACAAAAACTCATTTAAGTCTGCTTCCACTCCATTTCAGCTCAAATAATGCTGGCTGACGCAAATACCACTCTCCTTTCCAGCATATTCCAAGTATAACTGACATTTTTTTGTCAGTTGATACATTGGGCATCCTCTATCCAGAGGATATTTTCATTTACCAAAACAGCATAGGCACCCAAAAAAGTCTGGGATGCTGATGGTGCGCAAACATTTAAAAAGTTTGTTCCGATCTGATGGGGTCTGGTGGCTTTTAGAAGTTCTGATTTCTGTAAAAAATCTGTAACGTACCACAGCTTTTAAGAGGTTAAAATGTATTAATAACGTAATCTTTTTAACGTTGCTGTAGTTTTTATAAAGTGTTGTATACACTGTTGTCCATGGGATATCGCTACAACTTTTCGCATGAGTTACTTACTTAAGGTGGCGCTACAGGGGTAGACTTAGGACCTTAGACAAAAAACTTCGCCAGTTAATTCTGTTTTCTGCTAGCTGTCTCCAGTTTTCACACGACGTTGGCTAAGAACGGTGCTCCGCTACTGCGCCGTCCTTACGAGGTGTATTTGAAGATTTTCCGGGACGGGGGGTTGATCATGGCTGGGTCATTAAGAGCGAATGACTCTTCGCTGCCGTTGTATTTTGACTCTTTTGGCTAGATCGGTGTCGCTGTACAGCGTACAGTTCGAGATTGTATCTCCTACTCCACTCTTCGTTTATGTAGACGGGACCATACTGGCGCTGCGCCGAAGCTCGTCAAAATATCGCAAGCGTGCATCGGGTCTAAATTGTCGGAAAGATATTCGTCTCGATATTCCTCTGTCAGGATCCATGCATCGTAAAGCAGGGCTGGGATGATGAGTCATGAGGGTCTTATAAATAGGCACTTTATAGTTGCTCGAGAAAATGCTTTGCTATATGTATTCAATTGCCTTCTTAGCCCAAAGAAGCAGCGAATGGCAAAAGTTAGCATTCGTTTGATTTTGGCGCTGCTGTCGTTGTCTGAATTTGTAGACAAAGGCCCCATAACTAACTCAAAGTTATATATGTATATGTTGATGTTTTGGCCAAGACGTTGCGTCGGTGTTGGGTCCATTCTTTATGACAGCATTCACATTGTTGGTTTTGCCCTCGTTAACCGCTAAGCCTATATTTGTTGCTTCTGGCCCAATACTTACTTAACTAACAGCACGCTGTGATCTTCCGATTATGTCAATGTTGTGCCTCTGGTGTTGGCGCGGAAATTCTGCACAATTCTCTCAAGTAGAATGTTAAAGAAGTCAAATAACAGCGCATCTCCTAGTTAAAATCCTTTTAGACAGCTTGAGTTTTTCATCGTCTTCACGCATAAACTGACGACTTTGTTAGGGATGCCTAAACTAGAATATAGCTCGTCTCTATATAAATTTTCTGTTTCATCTCTAACTAGATGCTGTCATACGCAACTTTGAAATCGATAAAAAGGTTGTGTGTTTCGGTTTAGAATTCCTGGGTTTTCTCAAAGTTCTACCGCAGTGTGAATATTTAATCGATAGATTACTTTCCCAAGGATATGGTCCCATCAGATTGTTGGCAAATGGCTTTAGGCGTTCAGGCAGTACAGCAGAATAGATCTTGTATGCCATGTTAGGAAGACTGATGCCTCTATAGTTGGCACAATTCAGAGTTTCTCCTTTCTTGGGAATCGGGCAAGCAATCCTGAGTTCCCATTCGGCGGGCATCCTTCGACCATGTTTTTCTTCGACCGTACTTTGTAGATGATCTGGTGCATGATCCTAAATGTATAAAATGTATAGGATGTTCGTATGTATAACTTCGTTGGTAACTTCTTTTCTCGGGTTGAATGGTTAATTCTGCTTGACAGCAGGACCTGTTTCGTCTTTGTTATAACTCGTCATATAAAGGGTTTGTAAAAACGGGCAAATGATTACGTTCTGGTCTCGCGGAGAAGCGGAGGAGGTGGAGTTCTAGCAGTTTAGTTGATGATGATGATTATTGGTTTTATAGAAGATTTAGCTTTTAAGTTTAAATCTTCTCTCTGTATAATGTATGCTTAAGGCGTACCCAAGCGGCATTCAAGACAGCATTAAAGACAGCCTTAGCCTTGTCACACTGGATCATAAACTAAGTTTTTGCGTAAACTCGCATTATCTTCATCAAAAACATGAGTTTTCCCATGTATTTTTATAAATTTTCTGTTTTTGTTACCCCCTAGTTTTTCCCTTCTTGCAAGGATCCTAAAAAGCCCTTTTGAAAATAAATATGGGCTTAAATTATGACAATTGATGTATAGACAAACAAAAACAAAATCCAGATCCCATTCAGAAGTGTGAACGACTAAACGGTTTTGTGTAAACTTTTTACAAAAAACGCAGTTTATGATTCAATGTGAATGGCGTATTAAGACCCATAGTCTGAGAAATTCTGGAATTTTAAGTCAGACTAAAATCTAGGACTGAGAATTTCTGGAAATAAAAGTACAAAACCGAGTGGTGAGCCGAATAAGCAATGTCGGCCCGTCCACCTCGAAATAGTTTTTAGAAGTTGCTTTTAGCAAGGAGCTTAAAACTTTCTCGAACCCGCTAATAACCAAATTAAGGCCCTGTAAGAGTATGAATCTGACTGTCATTGTATCTAGTATAAAACCTGTGCATTAAAAATTAGGATAAAACAATTAAAAAACAGGATACGTTGCGACCTTGTCTTAAAGCTCATGTCTCTTATTAGTTTCATTGCACGTCTTTAGATTATTTTGTCGAATTCTATTATGTATAATAAATCTATAGCAGAATCAGTGTGTTTTTGAGTACACCTACTCAGGCATGAAAGTGAATGAACTTCCCCCACAAAACTGAGCTCGTCCTTTTCACCAGGAAATAAAAAATCCCACATATCGCCCCTCCTCATTCAAGGGCACTAGCTTAATCTTCTCTGATGGAGCCGAATATCTGGGTTTCATCTTAGACGGAAAGCTTAGCTGGAAATCTAATTTACAGGAAAGGTTAGCATTCTTTTCCTGCAAAAAAGGTATTGGGGACTTCAACCAACCACTGACTATATACCTCGGTCGTTAGACCAATACTGACGTATGGAATGGTTGTCGTATGGACCTTGGATAAAGCGGTAAATCGGGACAAGCTAAGTAAAGTTCAAAGATCAGTCTCTTATGTATAAACGAAGCACTTCGCACAACTGCCTCAGTAGCCCTGGACCGACCCCATGACATCTTCAGCATAGAAAAACAGCTGCTATCACCGCTACTTCGTGACGTACGTCGCTTCCCATAAGAACGTGTGTATTTCACTAAGTTGTCAGTTGTGTACTTCGACGTAACGGATTTATCCGATTCATTGGGCTGAAGGCTTAACGAAACAGATATGGCCAAAGCTAGATCTTAAACGCTCTTAAAGCCTGATCGCTCTGGTTAGATTGCACATATGAGTGCTAAAATTGGTGTCATCACAGGACACTGTCTGATAGGTAGGTATGAAACAAGGCTTTGTGTCTATTCCATCGGCTTCTGCAGGAGCTGCATGGCTGAGAAGGAAAAAGAGACGACTCTCCACCTTCTACATGCCCCGCTTTCTCTTAAAACCGAAATCTTCACCTGGGAGGTTTGCTCTATAATGATCTTAGCGATCTAAGTACTACCGACCTAAAGCATTTCTCACGCTTTATCAATAGCTCAAAATGGTTTAACGAGTAGGACGGACCTACAGAGGTCTAAGTGTGCCAGTTTCCTTTGGTCCCGACTGCCACCGACTGCCTAACCTAACCTAGAACATTAAAACACTCAACCTCTTCAAAAATTGTTGCCAAATCAATTCAAAACTAAAGAACTTATACTCAATTCAATCGAACCATCTTATTTGGCACTTAAGGTAAGCGACGCGCCATAGATTGAGAACCAATTTAAGAAACTGGAACATATTTGATTGAAATCATATACACTTACAAAAACCGTAATGCTAAAACTTTGATAATATTGGATGCTAAAAAAAAAAAACTTCTTTTTATTTTACTTCGTGTGGCACGTTTCGTAGTTTGTATTTCATCAGCTCCTGCTAGCCGGTCAATTATTCAACGGCGAAGCTTCGTCAATTGTGTGTAATTTAATTTAATTCTATTCTAAACGATACTTAAGATCTTTTGTAGCAGAATTGTCTTGCTGAACAACAACGGGGGCACGGACTCGAACACGCCTTCGTCTTTTCAATTGAATCATAGGAACTCTCTTTTAATTTAACCGTCTATTTGAACAAAAACATGTCAGCTGTTTCATTTTCGTCTAATATATTGCAGCGAAGTGCAAATGTTAACCGAATTGAATAATTGGTTAGTTTTTTAAAATTTTAGTAATACAATATTATTAGAACTTAGTAAACAGATATTGTAAAGTTAAAAAGTAAATTGAAACATTTGTACTTTATGTTTACGAATTTTCGTAATTGCTTATTTGTTTTTAATTGATCACAAGACGACTGGGAGGCTCTCAATTAATGTCATACGCAAACAATTTAATTCGGTAAAATTACATGAATCATACTGGGCTAAGTTTCTTTGAATGAATCGCCAGCATCAATTTTGTTGCTTTGAGAACATACACATTTGTCAATTGGGTACAATAAAAAAAATTGGTTTCGGTACAATTGCAGTTAGGAACAATTTAAAATTTAAAACGAAAAGTTATTTACTATTTGTTCTTCTAGTTCTAAACTGCTTGGAACTTAAAATTCAAAAAAAACAAGTGGGTTTTCAATTCAAACAATTCAAAAAAACAAGTAGACAAACGAATTTCTAAATACCCGACTCTATTTATCATGTAACAACAAATTTAAAAAATTGTTAGCCTCAATAAATGTGCTGTATGTCAATAATTTGCATCGGCCACGCCCCCGAAAATGGGTTTGGGCAAAAAATTTAAATTAATTAATTCTAATCTCGTTAAAATCTTGAGAGAATGCGTTAAAAGCGAAAATTATTGAATTTTTTGAAAAATTAGTTTTTTAGTGGTTAAAAGTGGAAATGGTTGATTTTTTTTTGTCTAATTAAAGTCTGGCAGCTATTGGTCTGCAAAAAAAAGGCATTTAGAAATAATATGTGAATTAGAGTTAGTCTCTCTCACATTGAAGCTAATTGTGGGCGTGACTGTACGCCGATTTTGTCAATTTTCATACTTTGTCTGTACAAAATAATAACCAAAATATACTCCAAGTTTCAGCTATCTGGCTCAATTTTAAAGACCTAAAAACTTCACACATAGGGGATATGGTCAGACGAACGGACGGACATGCCTTAATCAATTCACCTGTCGGTCTCGATCATATATCTAAATGGTCTAAGGGGTCTACGGTGATTATTTTACTGTGTTACTAAGCATTAAAATTAATATAACCTGGGTCGTGTAAAAATATCTGTGCTGGTACACTTTTTTAAACTGTGAGCTCCTTGATTTACAGAATATAATATTCGATGATTTAAAAAACAACTACAAATTGATAACTTTTTAAGTGATTTGTCTTTAAATAATTTTAATGCACTTATCTTACTTTGCAAAAATTGACAAACGTGTAAACGTATATACCTAGATACCCATGCGAAATAAGACCCAACGCCAAGCCCTCTTATGAAGCATTTCCCCAATGATAATAAATTAATCTGACGTTAGAACTGTTTAGACTTTAGAGACTTAACTCAAGTGGTGCTTGTTGTTTAGCACTAAAAAACAAGATACGCAATACAAGACAACTGAATAAAACCGATTTTATTATATTTGCGGCAGTAAATTTAACTGCGAAAGCAATTAGCAAGTGTACAACGGTTAACGTTATCGTTTATTATTCGGCCATGATTTGAAAACTATTTTTCAGTCATACTTTTTTCACACGGTACAAGAAGTGCAATAATAAAAGTGCCAACGTGGGCAAATCCAATTCAACTTGTTGGAAGTGGAATTGATGGATGTTTGAACTTGTCGTCGACTGGTAAAGAACCCAAAGTTTAGATTAGACAGTTAATACAGGGAGGCATTTTTCTAGCTAATAGAGACGTTTGTCCACTTGTCAAAGTCAATGACGTTCAAGCTGTCAATTGTTTTTGAGGGGTAAACGTGAGATTTGAATTTGGTTTCACTGCGGTTTTTTAATTAAATAATAAGTTTGAAAATAAAGTTGTATCACCTCAGAAAAGTGTAGTATACTAAGTACTGTGCGCTGCAGCGCTGCTTAACACTCTTTCGGTCCGCATACGACAAATTATCAAACACTTCTGCACGTCATACCTTTTTTTCGTTTATATCTAGGGAAGTCGTTAACAGGCCTGTGAGTAATACGTTTAGCAACTGTTTTGTGTAATTGTTTACAAAAAAATTGCAATTTTGTGAGTCGCAACTTGTTGTGTCACATTATAGTTATGCAAATAATCACAAGATATCACACTTTTATTAAAAATTAATGAAATTATCTTTCAGTGCTTCGTCTATGCTAAGAGTAGATTTTTTGGATTATTGAGACTATCTAGACACATACCAATTTGTAAAAAACTTTATTTTTTTTAAGCAAAAGTACATAATTTTAATAAATAAACATACAATAACAAATACAACAACAATTCATGCAAAGTCCTTGGCGGTAGGCGTTAAGTACGGAAACGTCAAAGCTCAACTATAGCATAATCATGTTTTTTTGATGCCTTAAAATGTGAGCCTTAATTTTGAGCTAGGAACTTGAAACTTGATATCTGCTCTTTTAAGGTCCCGAAGCAGTACAAGTGTAAACATTTTTGAAATCCGCCCACTTATCTTATTAGGATGAAAAATCAAAGTTGTCGTAGTAAGCTGAAATTAAGAATTCGATATCTCATACTTCGCTTAAGTGTATTGTGATTGGCATTTCAAAAAAGGGAAAACCGCCCCATGTGGGCGTGGTCATATTTAATTTGCATATTAGAATGCACGGATTTTTCGACATATTTGCATTAAATCCAAAATAAGCTTACGCACATATGGACAGATATGAGCGTAAGCTGTCAACTTAAATGAATAAATTTTTGCCACGCCCACTTTTGGGGGCGTTTTTAAGTATAAACTAAATTTTTAATATAAAAATGCTATCAACACTTGTATACCACTTCTGATAAAAAATATGAACAAATAAACGAAGTTATTGAAAAGGGGTTGATGCCACGCCCCTTTTTTAAGGAAGGAAATTCTTAACAAATTCAAGAAGACAAATTCTAAATACACACAATTAGAATTATTAATAGAAACTAAAATTTAAAAACCAAGATATATGACGCAATTCGGACCTTGACAGTAGTCAATTGGGATCTGGTATCCAACGACTCACCTAAGCGGATCGTAACCCTCCCACTAGTTAATTTAAAAAATAATTTCGCTTAAGGCTACGTTCAAAAACTCAGCACAGACACTTAGTATCTATAAAAAAAAACTTGGCAGATGCTAATGCTTCCAACATTGGTTACGTATATTTTTCCGTTTTCATATAAACTTATTGAAAAATCGTGATTTTATGCTTAAATTGATTAAAAAGTGTATGTGACTAATTTTGGGGTGAAATATTTTCTTTTGCCTCATAGCCAATTACAGAGCTCTACTTCATACCAAAATTTAAGGTGCAAATTTAACCGACACAACAGAAAAAGACACAAGGTAAAATGTGATTCAAATGTTTTGTCATGAAACAGAATGTTGTCGCACATGCACGCCTGTAGTGGGCGTGTCTGTACCTACTGACGGATTTTAAGAATTTTTAAACTTGATCTGAAGGTTTTTCGGATCGCCAAAAGAGAGTGGCAATGTCTCATTCTCAAGAACTGAAAAAAGATGTCCGTTGTAAACATCCCAATAGAAATCTTAATTCTGCCAGATCTGTAATACGTGGACAGTTTCAGTATCCTGTTTTAATTCTCAAACTGTTTAAAAGGTGTTCCAAAAGGGTTAAAAGTGGTCGTGAAACAGAATGGATGAATTTTTAAAGGGGATTTATTTTAAATCGCTTTCCGAGAGGATTCAAATTTGTATGGTGAATCGCGTAATTTGTAGAGGATTTAATAAAGATTTATATTAACCGCGGATTAGTATCCGGTGGAAACATGGCATGAGCTTAAAAGTAAACGGTCAAAGTAAACTATCATTGCATCCACAGTGTAACATTCCCTAGACCTTTGGATGTTGAGTTCTGACCTTGACTGCATAACTTAATGCTTTCAAAAATAAATGCTTTCAAAAATCACGCGTTGCCACCGCGGTAGTTATCGTTATCGTTGAACGACATTTCCTCACGAACGGACGTAGCTGAAACTGAACGTTTTTAAAAGTTTTAAATTTCCAGATCTGGCAAAAAGTGTAGAAAAAGTAAAGTAGGAAGTCATATCCAGCCGGCATAGATCCCAGCCTAATTTTTATGTCAAAATTTTTGAATTCGGTAGAGAAAGTTAAACAACTAGCTTTAATCTTAATGTATTTTACCGAGTTAGTACTTCTCCTCATTTGGGATTGTTTCATTTTATATTTGCATACTTCTAGATTAAACATAGCGGAAACTCCTATTAAACCGACTTAACCGATTAACGTCAAACAATTAAAATTTAATACTTTAAATTTAAGCTTTCGGAACACGAAATTTAAGTGTAGGTACCATTATGAACTGTGTTACCTTTACACTTAATTTGATTTTAATTTAATTTATAAATTAAGCGAACTGTGACGCTTTCGAACATGGGTCGCCAGATGTCAATCCTCATATTAAGTGACAACTCTTTTATACGGTTTCCCGTCCTTTTGAAAAACTTCTCATACTGCGGCTCGGATTGGGTAAAAAAAATGTAGGTATGTGAAGAATACCTATGAAGAATACCCCTTGTGAAGAATACAGCAAAAAAAAAGAGCATAAGCACCTCTTGATAAGAGTCAAGAGATGGATTCCTATGTCCTTGCTCCTCATGCGCGACTTTAATATCTGTACGGCCATCATGCTTTGGATGTGTAATATTGGTAGACACGGTGACCCAGATCAAAACAGGAAAGGGAATAATTAATCTACTAATGACTTGCGTTGACCGTCACCGAGTCCTATGCCAAAAATAGTTATTCGCTTGGGCTAACAAAAGTTTTTCATACTGATGCCGACTGAATACAAATTTCATAACCATTCGGCATTTTATGATAATTCCTTCTCACAACAAATTTTTGGTATCCTATCCACTACATACTCTTGAAATGTGACATATTCGTTTTTTTGACGAACTACTGTTGCATTTACTTGCACTTATGATTTTCTGAAAAAAAAAACGCAGGTGATATTTAAGTATGTAAAGGTTAACCTACCAACCGGCATAAAAATAAAAATATGGATAGGTATATGCAAATATTAAAAACTTACAAGCGTATGAAAATCTTGTTTTAATTATTGCTTTAACACAGGTCGTGTTGCTTAAACTGTTTATTCATGTTAAATATTCAATTGAATTCAGACCAAATATATAATTGCACAGCTTTATACACACATCATGTCAATCAACTTCCAAAATGTCGAGATTGCGACAATCGCAAATTTTCTGTCGTCGGTCGAAAAAGAATATTTTTTTTATACTATTTCGTTAATTAGGTGCCTGCCTATCCACCTTTACCTACCCGGACCTGGTAATACGTTTTACCTAGTACTGTCGCGCTATTGAGCACCGTTACCGTTCATATGCGATTTCGTTAGATCTGGCTGATCTTCAACTTCGTGTCTCCATTAGTCAGATGAATGCTTTGCCGATTCTCATATCGATTCGAAGTTCCGAAGATCCGAATTTAGTCTTGCTCTTGACATTTGGTTTATCCACTAAATGTTTTCCTGTAGTGTTCCAGTGACTCTTCAATCGTGGCAATCGGCAAGGCTTTAATCTGACGAATGGTGACGCCAAGGTCCAAATAAGGTTTTTGACAATTATTAAAATTCAAATAACATTTAATATGAAATAAAATCGACAGGATTCTAGCAAATTATCACTACCCACGCTTGATACCTCATAAAAACGCGTTCTACTTATTGAAAACTTTAGAAAAAAATGTTTAGGTCCTTACCCTACAGTTTGTATGGAAGGTACCTAAGTTCCGCATACAAAGCAAATTGATTCCTTTATTTTGGTTTAGTTCAAACTCGGCCACGAGCGTACTAAATTCTTAAATAAAACCGCAGGGAGAATAATTCCCTTACGTAAAATTCACTTCGATTGATTATGTATTACCTAAGCAAGCAACCTAGTTTTTCGTTAAGGATTTCTCTTGTGCATAATACTGTTTTTGTTGTTCTTATTTCTTAGGATATTCAAAATTTGTGTCGTTGGTGTTTCCTGTGCTATCTTACCTAGGTACCCGTTTGAATTTATTGTATGTAGGTAGACACATAGGCACGGGTACCTTACTGGTAATAAAAGATGAATCTACCAAGGTGAAAAAATATCGGTCGTACCCACCTTCTTACTTTTAAACCAAAAAATAAATAAAACTATATATGTTAAATATATATATATATGTTAAAAATATTTACAAACACAAACAGAAATCAAATACCTAGTGGTTTAGTTGACCAGTAATGAATGGCTCTAAAAAGATATCTTCCCTTACCTATATTCCTATCATAATTTCAAAATCCCTACAATTATTTTAAAATGTAATTAGGTATTTATTGTTTTACGTTAACTTTGCTTCTTGAAATTATTGACTCTAGCATATTAAGGTACAGGATAAGCTTAACTCACAGTTTGAATATACCATTTCTAACGGATTTAAGGTTGCGCTCCGAAATAGTTTTATCGCTGAGCGGCAGCATTATCTATCCAGAACCCACCCACCCCATGCAGGGGGTAAGTATAGAGCTATAGAGCTGTTTAAAAAACTTGCATCAGCGAATTTCGCTATCACAAGCTAGACACAAACACAAACACCACATTTACCTATCAAACTGAATAGGAACTTCATATATGTGTGGCTACTGCAAATAATAAAATGATAAAACAAACTTTCGTGCTTACCCTTCAATTCCGCCAAAAAGCTGCATTCTTTGTTTATAATTTGCAACTCGGTGTAATTAAAATTCACTGCACACAACTGTCCAACACACGAGGTGCTCGCACTGATTTGTATCTACGTGTACTACGAAAGAGGTTCTAAAAATTTTATTTGTTTTCCCTTTGTGCCGTGTTATTAAGATCTATTTTAAGATCTCCACATACCGTTTTACAATCACGACAAACAATAAACACAAAAAAAAATAATTAAAGCAAAAAAACACGAGCTAAACAAACTCAAAACTGTTGTAAATTATAATTCCAAAATTCCAAATGTCGTACCTACATTCCAAAAAGAAATTCTTCTTGCGAACACTGCTGTAAGTTCAAGTGTGGGTTAATACACGCAAGAGAACTTCCGCCTTTTGAACGAACCCACTGACGATACAATCTGGTTTAGTGAGCTAAAACTCCCTCGACAACGCCGGCTATTGAATATTTGCTGAATACCTGTTTGGCGAAAGTGTTGGATCGAAGGCACCTTTTTTCGCGAATATTTGGAAAACCGATAGAAAGCGTAGCCCAGCTGATCACACCGATGGTCGCGACGCGAATGAGTCAATCGAAAGTGGAAGGAGCTCGCGCGAACTGAAATCATTTCTGCCGACAGCTACGACGACACCCGGACAGCTAAAAAAGCACTTGCGCTCACGCCCCCCTCACACGGGTGGCTTCGGCCAGAGCCAAAACCAGTGCAGTGCCTCTCTAAATTCCCCCTAGGCCTAATGTTGCTTGATTCACTTACTGCCACTTGGCGTTGTTATTGTGCACTTGACGAGTTGGCTTTTCTCACAATGCTCGATGAAAAACTAAAAATGCACTTAAGTTTCTGGCGATATGGCGAGTTCATGGTCAAATGCGCGCGATGGGTCAGTGCCAGTGAACGATAGGAAATGCAATCCAATCTTTACTACAGCGAAAAAACAAAAATGAAAAGCAATTTTCCACTTTTTTCTCTTTATTGGTGGTGTGAGAAATTTCTTAGCTTTTAGGTGGAGCTTTGTAAAAAGCTGTGCGAAAGCGGAAGTTTATCAGCTGCCATTAGTTTTGAATGTAATAAAAACGTTTATCTGTACGACAAGAAGAAACAAAATGTTTTGGCATAAACGTGAGTCATAGAAAGATGAAATTTTTACACTTATACCTAGACTGCTTAGCAAAAATTAGAAGGCATACAATAACCATTTTTAGAAAAAGGAATCGAATGGTATCACTTCTTTGTTCGTCCGTCCATTCGTCCTTCCAATCGTGTTGTATTTTCTGAACTGTAAGTCGTAGAAAGACAGAATTTGGTGAGCTTCTAAACTGCGAAAATAGTGAAAGAACCCGACGAGGGTTACTGTTTGAAGTTTCATGAGAACTTGGATTAAATGTTTTTCGGTACTTTTTTAAGAAGTTTAGAAAAACGAAACTTAGGTCTAGTAAATACCGAACTTTTATGAAAAGGTCTAATTTTTTGAAAATACTGGACTTTTTGAGAAATGAAGAGTTGAAAATTGATGACGTTGAACCGCTAAGTGCACTTAGCTAGTATTAAGCACACATATAAAGCAACACAAAGTAAACCAAGCCTTATTTTTCGGAAAAGTTTTAATGCTACCGCACATTTTCGAAAAAACAAAATGCAAAAACGCAGTGTTGATAGGAGAAATCATATCAAAAACAATCACACATGTCAGAAATTATTCAAAATTTTAAGCAAAACTATAACGCATTTTAAAAACTCGAAAACTCCAGAAATTGAATTAAAAAGCACAAAAGCATTTTCAAAAACAATTTTGTTTAAATTTGATTGAAGTACAAAGCGTACAAAAAAAAAGCTTGTTGCGTTAAAAAAAATGTTAAATTGTCGTTTCTCACCTAAGTTTTTCTAATCCAATTTAAAAAACGAAGTAAAACAAGTAAGTAAGTGCAAGTGAAAATCAAAATCAATTGACTTAATTGTGTTAGAATTATGAGAAAATGTGTTAAAAACAAATATCAATGCTTAAAAACACAGTTTTTTTCCTAAAAACGCCCCCTAAAAGAAGGCGGAGCTCAATACTTTGTACGTAAGAAACTTAGAAAATGGTTGTATCTTTAATATTTTTCATATAATTTTTGTTACGATTTGGAATGAATTTTCCGAGAAATCAGGTTTTTAAAGATTTAAAGTGGACATGGTCGATGGTGTGGTCGATCCAATTTTTATGTAATTAAAGGATTAAAAAATTAAAGGATAAAAAATTTGCCAAGCACCAAAACTTGATGTCCTATGGCTTGTCTAAGTTGACCAAAAGGCAATTTTATTTATAATGTAAATTTGAGGTTGTCTGACATCCAACCTCACATCCAACTTCATCCACCAAAATTGTGGACTTGGCTATGGGCGGATCGTATCAATTTTCATACTTTGCATGTACAAAACAAGAACCAAGATACACTCCAAGTTCCTAGCTCAATTTTAAAGTCCGACGGACGGACATGGCTAAATCGATTCACCTGTTGGTCTCGAACATATCTCTAAAGGGTCTTAGGGGTCTATGGTGATTATTTTACTGTATTACAAACTATGCATTAAAATTAATATAGCTACCCTGACTCGGGTATAAAAATGAGTTTGCAAATGCTTACGCAGATGGTGGTGCCCTTGGAAAAAGGTCTTACGGGAATTGGAAAAAATATATTCAAAATAGAGTTTTATGGATTTGAATTTTAAAAAATTATACAAAGGGTCAAACGAACGTATGTCTCCCCCTCTATCTACCAAACGGTAAAATTTCGAAGATTTGACTAAAAAATGTAAAAGCATTTTCGAAAAAAAATTTTTTTAAGGTTTCTAGTCCCTAGTAACGGCTATGCCGATCTCGATAAAATTTGTCTGAAGTATGGAACGTTTAAGAGGCAAGCTATCTGCATTAAAAGCGTTTCTAAATTGCCGTTCGCAAGCTCAAGTTTTTAAGTCCATTTAAACAAAGGAAATAAAAACAGATGTCTTACCGTTTTCTCAGAAATCCATGTCCGCAGAATTTAAGCAAAGTGGTAAATACGAGCGATATAGCGAAGGTGGTTGCGAAATTGAAAAAAAAACGCTAAAAAAATCGAAATTCGCGTTAAAAAATCATTTCAAACGCTGCCAGGCGAACATCGTCGGGAACCTTTATGTTATAATGATGCTGACATTAAGTGATGCTGACACTCATCAGAAAATTATCCAAGATTTTAGGGACTACTAGCGAACTTAAAAACAAGGCCGACTTTTAATAGGTACTTGGTATCGGTATCTAACGATAATAACGATTCTGATAAAATATGGTTTGTTTTATTTTTTTCATTAAATACGGAAGTCACAATAGATTCCCCCCCCCCCTCCCCTTTTTGATTTACATAGAATATTACACATAAAAAAGGTCGCGTTTGCCATAACGGATTCTCTCTTCCAATGTTCATAGAAGCTTGATCGAAATGAGTCTCAGTTCCACTTCGACGTCTTTCTTAAACATCTGATTTTGATTTCTTCAGCATGTAACGATAGTACACTGCAGGCTTGTTTTTAATTTTCAAATTTTTCTTTAAAATTTCAATTCTCCGTTTTGAAATGACTTGCTGAAGCTCTTCCATCGTTTCCACTGCAGACAGTTTATCCATTTCTCTTAGTTGACTGGCAAGGTATCCAGCAAATACATCAAATTCATCCGACTTTCCCTCCTCTGCGAGATTTTCTTGCACATCATCTTCGTCTCCAAACTCCGGTAACTTATCAATTTCGAGTTCCGATATTTGAATACTGGAAGAAGATTCCATTTCCAAATCATTGGTAAGAGGCTGTTGATGTTCTAAATATTCTTCCAGAGAGTGATGTTCTTCTTGCAGCTGGGAAGGATACCTTTAATAATTAGTTTTTAGTTATTAGTCCAGGAGAAAATTGATTCTTTTTACTTTTTGTCTAAAATGTCTTTGGCCATTAACAAATCTGAGCCGGGCGGTGGCGTTTGTACGAGTAGTTCCTTCAAGATTTGATCTCTGAGGAAATTCATTTCGTCGAAGTAGAAAAAGCTTGACTCTTGTTTCTGTCCATCACGAATTAGCTTCACTTCATTTTTGTATCGGGTTCGTAGTTGACGTAGTCTTCGCCTAATATCTAAACCCGAAAGTCCAAAATAGCTTCCAATTTTTTCATAAGTTTGCCTTCGTACTTTTCGATTCCGAAAATCCGAGTTACAAGGATCCCAGAGGCATTTGTACTTTTTGAACAGTCTCACAAGGAGAACGGTTTGCTCCGCAGTTATTTTCTTTTTGGTGCTTGCCAATGTTTTTGACATTTTATTAAGAATTTGTCCAAATAAATCTTTATAAATAAATTAGACGGGAGCGTTTTTTGGATGTTTTATTGAAGTGTCACATTTGCCCAAAGGGGCAGCCATATCACCTGAGCGCGTTCAGAAGATGTGCCAGCGTTCAGAAGATGAGCTAGCGCTTTCTTGAACATTTTGACCTGAACGTACCTGCAAGTCACAAATTACTGAATAACTAGATATTCAACTTGCGTCCCTCTTACCCTGCAACACCCATTTGTTTACGTTTTTTATAAAGCCTTTAAAGCTTTTAAATTCCGTGTCGGTGAATACGTGTAAGAAGAAGCAACAACAATTTACCTTACGCGATCAGCTGATGTAAAAGCTGCAAACCGAAATTGCATGGAAATGACGAATTCATGAATTTACTCACATTTGTAAACAAATGTCGGAGAATGGGTAAATTCATTAATTTCAGCTTGTGGACAAAGCTTTTTTATGTTCGAAGTTGAATTTCGGGAATCTTTTACGAAAGACTCCTTTTGGCATAAGTTTGCTGTAGGGCTAAGTGGAATTTGTTAAAATTTTTCATTCTTATATATGGATTTGGGTGTCCTGATTGCGAATATGCTATTAAATTATAAATTGTCGGTCTCTATTCGTTTAGAAGTTATAAGCAAATAACGTCAAAAAAAAAGTTGTAACTTTAACATACCCGCAAAAGGCCACGGGCGCCTGCCAGACTACACTGGCACCTACCCTTATTGGTAGTTGTTTTTCTCTCGATCTCAGTATCTCAAGCAGAGATGGCAGAAATGTGACTTTTTTTGATTTCCTACTTTTTTTACGCCTGCTACATAATTGAAGTAGTTAATGTAATTATAGTAGTTAAACGTAGCAGACGTAGACAATAAGGCGTCAAAATGACGTTTGGAATGAAGTCAACGCAACCACCGAATTGTCAGTTCAATTTGCGATTTCATATGCGAGGCGGTAGACGCATCGCCATTTGTCTTTTATTATATTTCGAACTGATTGATTTTGGTCATACGCAACACATTCGGCTCTTTTCACGACCTTCAGTGTTTTCCCCGGCTATTATTCTTTAATTCTTTTTGAAATGTAACATTTTGACGTTTAACAAATGTAGGTAGTTAATGAAACAAATCAGAGGCGTAGCTTAAGCAATTAACTACGCGTAGTTACCGTAGGACCACAATGCCCGTAGCGGTGGTATGTAGCAGTAGTACGTAGTACAGCCGTGGAGCCATGTAGCGTAGTACGAAAAAAAATTGAACACAATGTATTGAAGCGCGGCTATGTCGAACGAAAACTTTGTTTACAAACAATGGCCGATACTCTGAGTCAATTTGAGCTTAATTTAATATTTTGTACAACGGATGACACAAATTCCATAAAATTTCTTTAGATTTCACCATCTCAATAAAATTTTCGACGTTTTTTTCCTCCATTGTTTACTTTACTTGTATTGAACTGTCCACCGTGTACCGCTACGAAAGTTAAAAGTTGGCCAACTCTTACTACCGCCACAGCTACGCGCTACCGCCACAGACACACATTGTGTGCGCAATACACTGAATACATGTGTTTTAACTTTTGACAGCTCTTACTACCGCTACAGCTACATCACTGTGGTTCTACGGTTAATCGAGTAGATTTCCTGACGTATTTTACTCTGCCATCTCTGATCTCAAGTGAAAACTTAGCTAGCCCATTATTTTATGGAAAACAGAATATCTATACAAAATCTTATAACAGTTCAACATAGCCATAAAAAAACATTGCTCCTCTGTTTACCTCTTTAACAATCCTGTAAGAAAAAACTAATCCGTCAAAATGGAATTCTGAAAGATGGCGTCAAAACAAAGTTTCTTGCCGTGATGAGTTGTTACTTTAGTGCAGTTTTTTTCCATTGTAGTAAGATCCCATAAACGACCATGGACATTCAAAGGCATACTTTGCCTGAAATTCGTCAGGATCTGATTGATAACAATTTGCAAGCAAAAGCCATAATACAGGTGAGAGAAGAAAAACATTTCAGTACAATATTCGCACAAGTGACGTTTCTTGAACTGCATGATTTTCAAACCGATTCGTTCGTCATTGCCAGGCATAATTTTTTTTATTTTTTTCAGGATATTTTATCATATCGTGGCTCTATTAGCGATTTGGAAACATTAAACGAAGTGGGTCGTTCTAAATTAGCTGCATTAAGGAAATGTATTGAAAAACTCGACGATTGGGCACGAGATGTAGGTGACCCCGAACTTTCAAAAGAAGTTGACACGCACAGGGATCAGTTTTCAAAAACTTTACAAGCATTTCGAAAGGCTAACGTTGCCACAATGTTAGAAATCGAAAAAGCAAACAGGGAGGAACTAATGGCTATCACTGGTGAAACAGATTTACGCAAACGCAACGCCAGTCGACACAATCGATCAAGTTTGATATCACAGGAAAACAACGTTACCGAAAAGATGCTCTCAATATCGAGGCATCTGTCTGAGACTACTCAAAAAAGCGCAACCACTTTGGACACTTTAGTTATGTCGTCGCAAAATGTTGACGCCACCAGGGATGAGTTGCAGAACACGCACGGAACCATACACCAATCTGGAAAATTGCTTAAAAAATACGGTCGACGTGAGTGTACTGACAAGGTTCTCCTGTTCTTTGCGTTCATATTTTTCCTAGCTTGTGTCTTCTACATCGTTCAGAAGAGGCTTTTTTAGACAAACAACTACTACTCGCAATCTTTTCCAACGTATTGAGACTATTTATTAAACGTAGATTATGTTTGCACGTTTATCGACATCATATAATTGTGGTCAGCTAAAGTTCTATAAAAATTCCTGTTAGCTTTAGTTACTAGGCAAATATTATTCTTTCTATGTAATATCTTCAATGAAGTGTAAATATAAATTCGTTATCATTTTATTCAAAAAAGCTTGTTTGACAATTTAAATTTCAAGTTAAAATAAGTGCAGGAGTACGTCTGTAAGGTCTGTAATGAACTTTAAATCTTCCACCCAATTCTACGAAACATTGACCTAGCTTTATGGACATAATACCACAATATCTCCAACTTAAATTGTTATTCGTCGCGTGAGATTAAACTTAGAAATGAGTTTTTCAGTCCATTTCGTTTCGGAAATAATCTCGGCTAAACTTGCCAAATATTGACATAATTATACAGGGTGTTTCAATTAGAAGTGACAAAAAGCTAATGCGTGTTGTGTCAATTAGAAGTGACAAAAAGCTAATGCGAGAGGGGTGATTTTCTAAAAATATGACTTAAAGCAGAAAAAAAAAATTAAAAAACAATGGGACACTGACATTTTCAAGATCTACCTTTTTAAAAAGCTAAATTACTCTTCCTTTTCTGTTGCTTTTAAATAAATACTAAAATAAAATAAATACTTTACTTTTTTTAGGGTACACTTTTTGAAAAATTTATTTTTAAAGTAAAAATTTTGAAAAAAAAATTGCAGTAAAGTTTTTTTTAATTTTTATGTTGTCACATTCATGTCACAGCAATGTAAAACAAAAACAGAATCCCATACATTAGCAACCAAAATTGCTCATATGTCTTTTACTTTTTGGGGAAAAAAAATAACGGCAACAACTTTTTTTAAGAAAAAGAATTCATTTCAATTCTGTTTTGATAATGTTTAAAATCAATAACCATTTAATACTATGTCTCCACCGGCAATTAAAAGAGGATTAGCGAGAGACTATTAAAAATAAATCCCAAAGTGGCTCCACCGGATAAATAAAGGATTAATTTGACACGAGCACTCTGTTTCCGACAATTTGGCTCTCAAAAGAGAGTAGCGATGTCATTTCCCAGGAGCAAAAAACGATTTGCGCTGTAAACATGAAAATATACTTGTGAGATATCTGTCGTACAGGGACAGTTTCAGTCTCTTTTTTAAATTCTTAAACTTTTACAAAAGTGCAGAAAATAGGTTTATGAATAGTTTGAATGGGATTTATGAGCGGATTTTTTTTTAATCACTTGCCGAGAGGATTTTTATTTGTATGATAAATCGCGTGATTTGAAGAGGATTTATTGAAGATTATACTAATCGCGGATTAGTGCCCGGTAGAGACATGGTATAAGGCCACGTAATCACAAGGAACAGAAACAGGAACAGAAACAGAATTTCATACATAAGCAACGCAAAAAGCATTCAGCAAAATTAGGTTTCAGTTGCTAATGTCTGTTTCTGTCCCTCTTTTACGTTGCTTGCGACAACGCGGCCTAAGCCAACTCTCCTTGAATCGGTTTGAATCCATAGAGTGTACTCTTTTGTGTTCTGAAAAGAACAGTCCTTGATTATAAAAATAATTTTCTGTATCTGTGGTGAAACTCTGGCAGAAATTAATAAAAATCTTAACCAACGGGCTTAAACTGATATATTCGACATTCACCGATCGCGCTTTTCCTTAAACGACAAAAAATATGACAAGACACAGGTAATAGTTGTGCACAATGAACTTAATTGATTTTTAAATTTTTGTCTTTTAATTAAATTTGAAATTAATAAAAATCTTAACCAACGGGCTTAAACTGATATATTCGACATTCACCGATCGCGCTTTTCCTTAAACGACAAAAAATATGACAAGACACAGGTAATAGTTGTGCACAATGAACTTAATTGATTTTTAAATTTTTGTCAAAGTTTGTTGTGTTTGACTTAAAAATGAAACAATTTTTCAAATCAGTTAAAAGAAACCACAAATTACATAATTAAGTAATTATTAGTAATTATTCATTACGTAATTTGTGATAGAAACCTATTGGATTGGTGCCAAGTAGACATTTTTGACTATAAACTTGAAATTTAAATATCTAGTGTCACTGCACTATCGCTTTTGTATTACATGTATTATATTGTGAAGATAATTTATGTGTTACATAATTGACACGTAAATTATCGAAAATCTTTTGAATCCACTAAATAACTTCTATTTTGCCTCGTCCGTATATACCAAAGGGAATTTAAATTGTGAAATTTCCCATGTCCATGTACACTTAAACTGACAACTGTCAGACAACTACCAACATTCTGATATAAAATTATCCGGTGCCAATCGGAACAAAACCGTTCAAATTGAATTTTCAAAACAACGTACTTAAAACCGCTTGAAAAAGGGAAGACGCCTGTCGGAAAAATTACTTTGCCTATAATTTTTCGGATCATTTAATTGTTTGATAAATTGTTTTATTCGAAAAAATAAAACGTTTTAAAAAAATGGAAACAAGTTCGGGTAAGTTTATGAATAATTCATGAAAATTGGCCACAACAACGCAAAGCTAGCAAAGGTTTGAAGAAGGCTATTTCGGGTTCCTGGTAACAAATGCTCAAAATACATATCCGTCTTTTTTGGGTGAAATAAGATTTACATATGTACGTGTTTAAAATGAAATTTTTTTTGAGCAAAAAAAACCTTTGATCTTCTGCTAGTTATGTGTTGGGTATTAAATAATGTTGTTTGCGTCTAAAAACCCAGATTTTCCTAATATATCAGCTTTGCATACGTTGAACCCGGTGACGCCTAAGCGATCGACGAAGGCACATGATCCTAAAACTCCAAATAGGTCTGAGGACTTAGCTGCAGTGCAAACACCCAGGCGCAGTGTTCGTAAGTCAATTAAGCCCGTCCAAGATTATGAGAATATTGTCGCACAGAAGGGTCTTAGCGCAAAGCGCATCGTAATATCTTCGCTGGAAGATGAAGCAGAACCAACGGATAGTAAGTGGGAGCCGTCCGTTATTGGACGTACATCTAGCAAACGGGGAAAGAAATCTCGAAATGCCAAGAACAAAAAATTGAAGCGTCAAAAGAAGATTGAAAGTGATACGGTTGAAATTGAGAGAGTAGAAGCGGTGCCCGGTGAAGTCCCTCAGCATGACCACGCAGTTGTTATTGATACGGTTCCTGATGGTGTTATTCAAGACGAAAATAAAGAAAACATCCATCTGGGGCAAAAGACTATTAAAAATGAACTCTCGAAGGATGCTAAGCCGCCAAAAAATGCCGAACCACTTTTGGAAAACGAGAATTCTAAAAAAGAAAACGACCACAAGCAGGTGAGCAGCTATTGTATTTTTCTATTTTCCAATAGTCATTTGCGAATTAAAGTAAGGAAACTTGTGAATTTCCCTGAAGTAGTTCTTTCGCTAATTATAGTGAGAGTTTGTTCTTTGTGGACACTGGCTTTAAGTTCTTGGTCAGTAGTAATTCTTATTACTACAGAAATCTTTTTGTTGAAATCAACTGTATAATATTTTTTCCTTCTTTATAAGCCTTGACAGAAGCCTTTTAGAAGATAATACGACACTGAACTTGGGTGTAAAGCAAATCGTTTATTGTATTTTATGTAATTTTTTTAAGGTCAACAACGATGAATCAAAAGCATCGCTTATTACCGAACCTGTGGTTGAAACCCTTGATGACACATTAGATAGTTCATTTTCGACAGAAGGAGGAGATGTCGAAATGGCTACAATGCCCATAACAGCAGATGATTGTCTAGAAAACTTGGATAATTTCTGCCAGCTAAAGCCGATCGATGTAAATAAGCGACTAACATCAAACACGTCTAACACAACCGACTACAGTGATTGCATTATTCTGTCCTTGAACGAAAACTCAAATGCAGAACAAATAATGAATATTTCCTCTGAAAAGCTCGAAACTGGAGATACTAAATCAATGCACAACTCTAGTGAGCCAACGGATATGCCACCTTTGTTTGTGTGCTCCGAGGACGAAGAAGATCCTATTAACTTGGATAAAACATGTAATGGGTCGGATATCGTGGAATTAATCACTTCACCACACCAAAAAGTCGAAGAGAACAAACCCATTGTTGACACTGAGCAATTTAACAATACTTTTGATGCGGATGAAAAGTCGGAAAAGCCAATCATTCTGCAAGAAAACAAATCCCCCGTTACAACAGAACAATTGAACAATACCTTTGATGCGGATGAAGCTTCAGAAAAAATTGACGAATCAATCACTCCGCACACGCCAATGTTTCGCCCCTCTATCTCTCGGATTCCAACACCATTCAAGTCAAATAAGGCAACTGCGAGCGACATTGATAACATAATTGAGGAAGACGTAGAAGTAATCGAAGTGCCACAGCTTCTGGTCGAAAGGACAGACGTAATATTGAAAAGCAGTCGCAAACGCTCGCTTTCGGAGTGCATTGACCGGCCAAAGAAAATGGTGACTTTTCATAGTCCAGCAAATACGACAGTGTCTATCTATGAAGCGGATCTAATGAAAGGTGTGGGCAAAAAAGAAACCACTCTCAATAGTAAGTTCGTAATAAGCTTGTCTGATGATGCCATGTAACATATTAATATTTTTAAGATGTCACACAGCGTCGGAAACGGTCACTTTCGGTTACTGAAACTCACAGGGACATGCTGGCATACATTAGGGAAAAGAGAATTGTTGGTGAGTAGATAATAAATTGTAGCTTCCCTGGAATATGGTGAAAAACTTTATACTTTAGATGTGAGTTCCGATAAAAAAAGGAAACTCCCCCAGCCGAGTTCTGCAACTAAAATGCCAAATTTTGCGGCCATACATCAACACCATTTCAAAAAAATGGAGTCGATAAGCGATCACATCGCGCGCAAAGCAGAGCGGGCAAAGGTTCTATCTAATTCAGCTTCGAAATTTAAACCAAGTAAGTAGCAAAATATGCTTTTAAAGAAGCTTTAAAATATGATAACCTATCTACTTTTGGTTTTGTTTTAGCATCAGTTCAAAAAGGACTCCCATCCAAAAATTTCGTCCTTCGTGAATTTAACAAGGACCACTTTACTGTCGGCAACAAGTCGGCCCTTCCAGTGGCAAAGGCTCGAAAACGAATTGAGCTCTGTGGAGACGAAACTAAATTGCTCAAAATGGAAAGCAATTTGCTAGATGTTGGGGTTAAAAGTCGCTCAAAGTCAAAGCCAGATCTTTCGACGTTAGATGACCTACCATCAATCAGAAAGACACCGAGCAAATTTAGCGCAAGTACCAGTTCGATCTTCGAAGCTCAAAAGTTAAAGCCAAAGTTCAATTTAACATTAAGTGGCCTAGAAGCGCCATTGAACTCAACGCTATTTAAAAACGAAGCCACAACGACATCTAAGTCGTCTGCAAATGTTTCTAAAGTCATTGTGCCTCACACTAAGCCAAAACTGCCAGATCCAAGGCAGGCCTTTAATAGGAGCACCCTCATTGAAAAGTCAGCCGCTCCCAAAGAAGCCGACGGTGATCGTCGCAAGCGAATTATGGACATGTACAAGTCAAGAGTCGCCACAAAGACCAGGGAGACAAACAAGGAGATTCTTAAAGGCGTTCGAACCAATCGAAGGTTTGAATTGCAAATGATGTGTAGAAACCGTCCTAAGTAGATGTTAATTTATTTTATCCAATGATGTTATTTATTTCTGTCCCAACTGTAACGCATACAACTTATTTTAAACTCTATTCATTAAAATTCTCTTTTTTTCTTGTTATTCTATTAAAGCGAATGTAATGACTCACAAGTTTGTTGCATTTGGTCCTTAGGCTTGTATGCATTTGAGAAATCGATACTTTTCATTAGTTAAGATTTTAGAAGTTTATTTGATTTGTCCTTGTTGAATAATGTAAATGTATCTGGCGCACAAAACAATAAGTACGAATAAAGATGCATGTGCATATGTAGGCACTTTGTTTTTTAACCCAAAGTTGTGTCTGTTGCGTTAAACTGCAATTTAAAATCCAATTTTGTGGTAATAAGAAAATAAAAAAAATAGCAATAAGGAACGTTCAATCGCGTAAGTGGGCAAGTATTGCATCTTCTATTTGGTAATAGGGTAGTTAGTCTTTCTAACTTAAGGTTAATTTAAACAGAAGGGCTTGTAATAGAATCTTCATTTCCGAAGAAGAAAGGATTCGCCCGGATACAAAATTTGATGACAAAACATTAAAACCCTATAAGTTTTTTCGGGGGAACGGAGAGAATATACGGATCGAGGTAGAGCATGTGATGTAAGGGCCTCCTATTGTTTATTTTTTTTTTTTTGAAGTACATAAAAATTGGTCAGCGGTGTGTGTGCACGCGGGAGAAAAAAGGCTCGTTCTTTACACGGTTCTCACCTCCGCAAGGGTCGGAGAAGTAACATTTCCCTTGAATTTCCGAAAGTGCCGTTCGGATTCGGCAAGGAGACTGCCTTCAAGACCGACGCGACGCCGATTCGACATAACGTCCGAGTCCGCTGAAGTTCCAACCGCAAATACAGTTGCGTGCTTTTTTAAGCTTTCAACATAAATACAGTGATGTACATACTGGTGTTAGGACTTCATTTAACCACCTTCATTTAATCACCATTCTCATAAATCCCATTAATCTATTTACAAACCTATTGTCTGCACCTTTGTACCAGTTTGTCCCTGTTCGACAGATCTATCACAAGTACGTTTTCTATTGTGACTTTTACTGAGAAAATCGATTTTCGCTCTCGGGAAATGACATCGCCACTCTCTTTTGTGAGCAAAAATGACAGAAACAGAGCTTTCGTGTCAAATTAGTCCTATATTTGTCCGATGCAGCCACTTTAGGATTTATTTTTAATCGTCTCCCGCTAATTTTCTTTGAATTGTCGGTGGAGACATAGTTTAAGCCTCATTTTTAAGTGCACAAGGGCTTGAAACCAACGCCATGATGAACGCACTTAAAACTTAATGCTTCATTCAGTCCTTCATCCGCCGACACCAGCCTCTAAAAAACGAAAAACCAACCTACCTTTTTGGAAAAGACGAAATGTAAAATAAAAAAAAATTATTCCACGAATAAATTTTAATTCTTTGGTTTTAAATATTTGTGTCACAAGTCACAGTTGATTTCGAATTTTCGAACATAATACCGCTCTCAACTTAATAGTGGGTATACTCGTAAGTTTTATGAGCGCTAATTAACTGATTCTAAAAACCGTTGGTGCATAGACTTGCTGATAGTTTAAGATCGCTTCGTGAAAACTGCCCTTAAGATAGATTTAACCCAGAAGCTCCACTTGCAATGGACAAAGGAAATTAAAATTAGCTTTGCAATATTGATTTTTAAATGGCAATCAATGATTGATTTCCATTTGAAGAGTATTCATTGCCATAAATCTACGTGGCAATGGTTTTAAAATGATTGATTTTATTTATATAATATTGTTTTATTATTTAATTAATTAATTTTAATATTTTCGACTTCTATACAAATAAAAATATAAACTTCAAACCCGAAAACAACGTAGGCATAGAAAATTTCAAAACTTTTATGATTTTCTTTTCGTTTCAAATTTGTATTTGTAGGCAATGAAATACCCACATTGAAAATGATTGAAAATCAATCTAATTGCCAGTTATTTTTTCAATGCTATTGCCATGTTCATTTCCATTGCATTGGGCATTGACAGTGGAGCCACAGCGTAAGATTACTTCGTGAATACCACCCTTAGATCTTAAATAAACAACTTTTTTCGGATCCAATGCTTTTTATAGAATGAAAAACATAAATTTCAACCGGAAACAATGTAGACATTCATATTATGAAATTTGAAAACTTTTACTATCTGCTTTCCGTTTTTAATGTGGCACTGAAGGCAATGAAATGCCCTTGTTGAAAATTATTGAAAATCTAATTGCCAGCTATTTATTTCATGGCGATTGCCGTATCCATTTCCATTGCCTTGGGGAATGACTGTGTAGACGCAGCGTAATAGCTTGTCCACACCGAGCACTAAGCGTCGATTAATATAAATCTTTATTAAATCCTCTACAAATCACGCGATTTACCATACAAATTTAAATCTTCTCGGCAAGCGATTAAAAATAAATCCACTCATAAATCCCATTCACCCTATTCACAAACCTTTTTTCTGCACCTTTGTAACAGTTTGAGAATCAAAAAAGGAAACTGAAACTGTCCCTGTACGACAGATCTGTCACAAGTACTTTTTCTATTGTGATTTTAACAGCGAAAATCGTTCTTCGCTCCTTGGAACATGACATCGCCACTCTCTTTTGAGAGCCAAAATGACAGAAACAGTGTTTTTGTGTCAAAATAATCCTATATCAGAATTGTAAAAGACTTCAATCTTTTGAACTAAAAAATCAATTGACTTCTCATCTCGGATCTTTCAATTCCTGAATTCACTTGGGAGTAAAGACTTCAATATTAAAATCACAATTCTTTTTGAAGTCTTTGATTGGACCAATCCTTTAAGGCATTCTTTAGGTTGCATTCAATTGAATTCAACTTTAGAATTACACTGCATTTTTTTGCAGTCCCTTTGAAGTCTTTAGCATTCTTTAGACTTCATCTAAAATTCTTGAAATCCCAAGGACTTCATCGAAAATTCTTGAAGTCCCAAAGACTGCATCGAAAATATTTGAAGTCCCAAAGACTTCAACTGAATGCAGGTGACTTCAAGTGAATGCTTAAGACTTCAAAGGGACTGCAAAGAATGCAGTATAATTCGAAAGAGTTGAATTCAATTGAATGCAATCATAAGATTGGTGGAAAAGACTAATCCAGTCAAGACTTCAAAAGGAATGCGAGACTTCAACGCTGAAGCCTTAGTCATGAAATGAAGTCAATTGAATGAATCAGAAAACATGAAATACTTTCCAAGAATTCAGGGATTGCAACCATTTGCAGTCTTTTACAACTCTGTCCTATATATGTCCGATGGAGCCACATTGGGATTTATTTTAATCGTCTCCTAATTATCGGTGGAGATATAGTATAAGGTTTACAAAACGTTTAGACAAAAAAAACAAATATTCACCAATGGAAATAAATATTTCTTTAATAAAATCCCAATACTACGAGCACTTTTCAGTGTGCGCTTCTGGCTTTCAAAAAATACCCCACAATGTGGGAAATTCCCTCCATGTAAATGAGACACATCGAGCGATTCCCATGAGAAAATCCCAATTTTCCCACGCTTAAAGGTATTTTCCCACGATATGGCAGCACCGCTTTTACACTGAAACTATACGTGATTAAACTTTCTTCAATGGGCGCTAGAAAGAGATCGCATCATGCGGCAACCTTTCCAACTCAGAGGAACGAACCGAAAACGGTCCGCGCACCAGTCGTCCCCCATACATGCAATTGTGTGTGTTGGTGTATTGTCTCGTACTTCTTCCTCTCCGTGCCAGTGCCAGTGTAACTTTTTTAGTAATTTTCTATCTGCTGCATTCTCCGTTTTCGTGTGGGCACTTTATTTTAAAAAAATATCATTTTTGCAACGTTTTAATTGCCCCAAAATCGTGTTTCTCTTGTTTATTAGCATCCGCACCACCCTCGCATGTATTCGCGTCGATTTTGCACACCCTAACTCGATACAATTTTGGATTTTAATTTACTTCACAGTTATTCAGTTTCGCCGAAGACGAAGACGACAGTATCAAATCGAAATCCAAGGAAAAAAAGTGTAAAATTCCCTTCCAAGTACATATCTACATAGAGACTTCCCTGCTGCCCATGGACCGAGTGAAGGGTGGCTCTATGATGGATAGTTGGGATTTCCGTTTGGTTTTCCTTGCATAGTGTGCATTTAAGTGTTTCCCAAAAGTATTGGGACTTTTTTCGACAGTTCCAAAGTGAATTGAATTTATCGATGAAAAAGTAAAGTGCTAAAGTGATTGAGGAAAAGCAAAAAAAAGAAGAAAATTGTCGTGTCGTGCTCATTGGATTGAGGTTTCTTTCTCGCTCTGTTCGTTTGTCGGTGGTATTCGTTCGTGCTCTTTTGCTCGCATTTGACAGATCCCCAACATAATTATTTTGTTTTGCTTTCCGATACCAGTGTGGATTGCTGAAAATTCTGAAATATTGGTGAATCGAACTTTTGGGAATTGTTTTGCACGGCCCAAGTGGACGCGGAGGTTTTTGGAGCACAAAACAAAGTCGGGCGGAAATCAGCTCGAGGGATAGGCAACGTCAAAAACAACCTACTCGTTGAGGGTTGATTGTAGGAGGCAGCGCAGGGCAGAGCCGGAGGAAGTACATTCAGTTCATTTCACTGTAAGGCCGCACATCGTCGTAAAACAAAATGGCAGTTGGATTGACTTGGACTTGGGTGTGAATGAACTAGTAGTAGAAAGACAGAGACAATACTGCTGTGTTGACTGTCGGCGCGGAGAACAAACTGGGATTGGGGCATTCAATCGCCGTCAACACTGCTACTACTATTTTTTTTTGTGCATACTACTTTTTGTTCTCTAATTTTTTTCGTTGTCGTCGTTTGTCGGTTATAATCGCGTATTCCGCTTTGGGTCGTACGTTTTGTATTGTGTCTTGTGTCCCCCGCCCGCGATGGGTAATAGGGCCAGCCTAAGCTCGACATAAAATCCTACACACAAGGTGACGGTGACGTTCTTCGTTCGAATTGGGATACCTGCTATCACACCCATTAGGAGGGAATACAAATGTGTGCCGTCCCTGGCAGAACTAGAAATAGTCAGTCTTCGATTTGGTGATTCCCATTGCTTTCCATATCCTCCAGCAGATGATGCTGGGAGCAGGTGGAACCTAAAAGGAAGTGCAAACGAAAAAAAGACGAAGGAAAAAAAAAGTCGGCGGAAACGAACGAGGACAATCGCCACAAAAGAGTACAACACACAACTCCCCATTCGTGTACAACTTGTTCCTTAGCCAAACATGCGATTGCCAGTGCAGTGGGGACAACAACTACTCGCTGCACCATTGATTGATGCCTAACACACGTTAAACCTCTAACATTTGGCACAACAAACATGAAACTAAGAGATGAAAATTGAAGATATTGCCATTGAACGTGATCATCATCGTCTGCATCATCATCTTAATGCTGCATCAGCAGCTACGATTTCTAAAAAACGATCCTCATCATCATCTCTTCTAACATTTAATGCGCCATCATCAAAAAATCATAAAAATGAAACAACATGTACAAAAATGAGCGATGAGAACAATTCAATAAGTGCAACAGCAATAGCAATTAAGAATGGCTTAAATGGTGCTACCATTAACACATCATCAGCGGCATCATCTGCACCATTGACTAGTTCTTCCTCATCACCAGCAACAGCGGTCGTGTCGTCATCAGCAAGTGTAACTACCATAGTGGCGGCCGTTACTGATAGCCGCATCCTTGTAAGTCGGGCCAATCCTATCCTCCATTCGAACAGTAATCATCACCACAGTGTAAGTCATAACAATGGAACGTCGACGGCGACGATATCGGGTAGGCATAATAGTGGTATTACCAGGATAAAGGTGGAGCCCATTGAAAACAATGTCACGGGAACGGATTATTCAACTTGTAAAAGTCTAGTGAGTGGAGCAGCTGGTAGCGAGGTTGGCAGGATACCAAATTCGTCATCGGCTGCGGTGGCTGGAGCTGCAAGCAGTGATAGCATTAGATCAGTGCAAGGCATCGGTGGAAGGTTGCAATTTTTTAAAGGTAAATTCATTTAAGTTCTTTTTTGGTACCTCTTCTACTTTATCTAGAAGTTAATAATTTTTTTTAAACATGTTGTGTTTCAGGTAGAATTTTTTTATACCCATGTGTGCCATTATATTTGGATTGTTACCTATCGTTTCAAATGCTTGCCTCAACTTCAAAGGCAGATGATGCTGGACCGGCAACCCCCCCCCATTTTCTAGGTTTGCTGGTCCTCCATTAGGCGCCTCCCCGAGTGGCGGATAGGGGAATGCTCACTTGATATGGTCGGTACCGGCATGGAAATATCAGGGGCGGACCAAAACCAGCAACAAACGAAAAATCCAGGAGCGCCTCTCTCAAAATGAGCGGCTTCCTGGTCGGCGTCTGTTATTCAGGTTAGGGTCGACCGAGTATGATCTTTTTCTCTTCCAATATGCAAATAGAATAGACAACAATTAGATGAATGCCATAAGTTTGTATGAAATACTCTGCTAGTTATATTATAGCTTTTCTCCGTAAAGGCATAACTCTTGCGGGGATAAACTTTGATGGTTCTGGGGCAGAGTTTTTACGTTGCGTAGTGGCTCATCAGCGTTTGTGTTAGATTGAATTACTTTTCTCTTCTATCCCTTAATTCTTAACCTCAAATTCCCTTAAGCTCAAATTCTTTCCGCTCCCGATCCCGATGTGCCACGCATCTTAAGGGTACCTAGTCATAATTCCTTGACCGCGAGCTTTTATATAAAAAAAATACTTATAAAAAAGAAGTTATGTATTCGTTAAGCATTAAAAGGGCTAACAATGGGAGCCAGAGAACTGGGAGTGGGACCAGTAAGAGAACTCAGAGTTATTGGTCCTTAAAAACTTGAGTAAGACCCTTAGGTGAGGGTTTTTTTCAGTGCGAGATTGTTTAATTTTTTGAGTTAAACTGAAGTTAAATACAGAAATATACTTTTGAGCCAATTAAGATGCAGAGCCATTTTCGTTATAACTCGCCAAGTCTGTTGGACTAACACAGGAGCGCGTGCTTCGCAACAATGCTAACTTATTTTTCTGTGCTTCTATTGGAAATAATGTAGGACTCATAGCTGAAATCACAACCGTAGTAACCAACAAAAGCTTTTTTCACGGTACCAACTCCACTAGGGCCTGGAAACCTCTCATTTAGCAGTTTGGAATCGGCAAAAAATGACCTATCCATCTGTTTGCTGTGTCCACCTGACACAGCATGCATGGTACTGGGAAATCGGCCTGACTTGGCAGTATAAGGTCGCTGAGCTGCAGTGCTAGTAACTTCTTTTTTTAGTAATCTGGCGAGCATGAGACAGAGTATCTCATAGAGTCATAACATGTTTAATTTTTAAAACTGCGTATTTTCTTTAATATTCGTACGGCAACGCTCAGTAACTGAAGGGAGGGCATGCGAGATGAGGAAGTGGCGTGATCACAGTGTGGCGCTGGTCATTAGTCGGAATATTCGTACAGATACTTAACTACCTTGTCATTTTATATTTTACATTTTCGGGAACGATGGAAAGACCATTTAGCCGCCCTCGCTCCGCGCCCTTTCTAAGTATAAGCGGTCACCGATAATGATGATGATGAACTAGTCATTTTATATTTTTGTATTAAAAAAAATATATAACTAAAGATTTGCTGCTTATATATACATATACATACACAATAGGTAATTCATTGTTTTAAATTATATAATGAAATTTATTATTAACAAAAAATTATAGGGATCATTAATAACCAGGGTATTTAATGCCCTGCATGAAGGCAATTTTTTTCACCTCACAATTACCTGAATTGTACCTTACCTGAGTTGTAAATTGTTGTAACTTTTCACCTTTCAATATTAAATTTAGTTTTGTATGACTTTGCATAGCGTTCCCCAAATTTAGCAACGATACGTCCGGTTAGTTTATTAAATATTAATTAATAAACGACCCAGATTTGAAGAACAATAATTGCTGCTTGTGGCCGAAAGGTTGTTTAACAGAAGCAGGAGCAAAATGAGCGGCTGCCTTATTCATGCTATTCTACAGATTTTGGTCTGTTTGAATATTGCCTGATTCCTTATTATGAAAAAATTGCTGAGTGCGAAACAAATTATCGATGTAACAAAAACCTTCTGCGGAGCTATAAAATCAATTTCTTTAAGAAAGGTTAAAAAAGTTGGAGTACTGTTGGAAAATGCTTATCGCGCTGTAAGAATACCACTATATAAAATAAAATAAGTTCTTAACGAACGTCTTATCGAACATCTTATCGTCCGAGTTCCCATAACACCTCAATTTTTAAGGTTGAATGCAAATTGTACCAAGTTTTCAAAAATATTGATGTGCCTTAAAAAAATGTTTTTTACTACGGTCTGCCTCATCTTTAATTGGCTAAAACATTTGATAAAAAGGGTTCGCTATATGCGAAAGTTCGCTATAAGCAAAATTATGATCCATTATTTACTATGGGGCATTGATTTGGACTCTGGGAAATGGTTCGTTATAACCGGGTTCATTAAACGGTCACTACTGTATATGTTTATTACTTTAATAGACTTTATGTTTTTTTAAGTCTATTTTCGAAGTTATAGCATTTTTTCAAACGCATCTCTATAACTCATTTGTTTCGCTTGCCCAAAGTAAAGATTCTTATGAATACTAACGTTTTTCACTCACGATTAAAATATGATGGAGTGTTGGAACTATCACCGAACTGAAAACTGAGATCCTTGAAAGCTCTGCTATCCGGATGACCCGGATGATTAATGGCATAGTTCTTTTAATTTTGTATAGCTATTGTCCCCCATATCATTTTTCTCGAGGTTATCTAGTGTAAGCATACCTACCAAATTAGGCTATACCCAGGTAATCCAAAATTACCTACATCAACTCTTCACCGAATTGTTGCAATATAATTTAAAACATTTTCGTTATTAATTACTAAATAAAAAAAATTATTATTAAAAAAAACAGTTCGACTCCTTCTTTAACTTACAGTTTAGGCACGATATTTTGGAGTTGAATCAAAGCTAAGCCATAGCAACTGACCTAACTATGACTCAAAAATTTGTCACAAAACAGACCCACAGCACTATATTTATTGGTCGTCTGACGCCAGTGAAGTCCACAATCCGAGGAGAACGAATTCATTTTAGTTTTGTCCCTCTACAGAATATCTCGCCATTTTTTTTACTCCCTATGGTCCGTTCAAATCTATGGCCTTATGCAAATGCTTTTCGGAACCTTCCGTTTCTGGCTCTTTGGCTTAGAACTTTTCTGGCAACTCTCCCTGGAAGATGAAGTTATGCAGTCTTCTAGGGATCGTATTCTCTATCTCTTAAGTTGGCTTAGGAGCATTGGTAACGAACTTCTGTGAGCTTCCTAGGGCATCTTCCATAAATTTATAGGTTTCACCCTCGCCCCTTAACCTCCGAACTAGTTGATTTTCTTTAGCAGTGCAGTGGACTTTTATTACAGTCAAAATATGGTTTAACAACAATTAAAACCAGAACTGTGATAAAGTGATTGGAAACTCACATACCTTTAAAGTTTATCGCTTTTTAAAAACGCCCTTTCAACATATCGCTAAATTTAAATAATTAAACAAAACCTATTTTTGTGACCAACTTTTGAAACGTACAAAATGATGTTGCAACGAAAATAAATAAAATACTTAATGGTGCACATAGTAAATGCAAAAAAATTGGTGTGATACTAACAGAACTAAGCACTTCTTAATAAATATAAATTCTATAAATATATACTATACTCTATAATAAATATTTTGTTGCAAGATTTTCTGACAAAATAATAAACTGCAATTTAACAACACGAACAAAAAAACTAGCGGCAAAGCCCCTTACATCTATTTTTTTGGCCAGTTTGACTTATTATTAAGTGAGTCTGATAAAATGTTTGAAAACTTGTAACTCGAGTTTGGCAACACCGAATTTTCTGATTCTTTCTTTGCTTGAAAGGTGTTACTCAGAAGAAGGTTTGTAATTTTAAAAAACGTTGCATTTCCAACCAAATTCTAAGGCATTCCCAAAATCGATATTTTTGAGACCCTTTTTACCTTCGTCCCCCCATAACTTGAGAACGGCTTTTCCGTTTCAATAATTTATATTTTCTCTTAAAGATTTCTAATACTTTGTAAAAGGTTCTCACAGATTAGAAAAATTAAGAAAATTCATCAGAAAACTGAACTCTTTAAAAGTTTGTCGTCAAAGTAGCAAAATTATTACTGCCACTTATTGTGCTCCTAATATCGGTAAACAGGAATTGTAGCAAAGGAATATAGCAGAATAATAACAAAAATTGTATATCAGCTAAAAAAATGACAGTCATAATTTCACAGTGTCCATAGGCACCACGATCCTTTAAAGCATGTCAACGCATCACAACGCTTTTGGCAAAAATATACAGTGAATATTTCCAGTTGGCAACGCAACCTCAACAGTATCGAAACAAATGTTTCACACCTTTACTCTTTCAGAATGTGAAATAGATAAAAAGTTGCAAGATGGCTTTTTAAACGGGACTAAAAATAAGTCAAGAAATTTCATTCAGGCAAAAGACAGCATCGGACTTAAGTGAAATTACGATTTCGATTGATGTACAACACTCCTCGATAACAGTTTACCCAGGACACTGCAACATAACTTGATTAAGTCGTTTATGTGAAAGTCCAACATGGTTCGCCAATTTTAATGTTTATGGACGTCAACGATTTTCTGATCTTCAAAGCGGTGAAATTAGTTTTAGTGGCACACATACTTGCAAGGGCGAGTTCTGTTATATGTTATGTTCTTAAGACTGATTCTGGGCAGGCTTCAGGACTGATTCTTGGCAAATATTGTTTCAGAGAAGATTATGCCTTTTGATAGAGCAGACACAGACTCCTTGGTCATTGCTCCCTCAGGTGTGACTTCAAAGACTATGTCGGTGCGGCCGGCAGGCTTTGAAAAGTGACTTCAATGTAACCTCACGATGGTAGCGAATGATGCGAATTGAATATTCAATGCATAGACAGGATAACGTCTGTTAGTTATGCACCTATAACAAAAGAAAAAATCTCCAACTTAAAAACTGTTAAGGCTAGTTTTAGCGGCCTTATTATGTTGGGCCAATAATTTATCGTACATAACATTTAATTAAGACACACTTGCACAATTATAGATATAATTTTCAAATTCTTCCTGGTATGTGTTCTTTTGTCCCTTAGAAGGATTGAGTCCCTTAAAAAAAAATCTACTTTGTCCCAAAGGTAAACTTTTGGTCTTTCGCCATAAATGTGAAAAATTGTGTCTTATCCTCCAGTTAATTTATTTTTATTTTGTAGTTTTTGATTGTCACTTTTCTTTTTTACTGATTATTTCTTTTCTCCTGAATAAATATTTTTGGCACCTGTGTGGGTAGCAGCCCTCATGTCTGATGTTTATGTAATAGCCAAAAAAATCTAAACTAGCTTTTAAAAGGCAGTTGAAATAGTATATACCAAACTACCACAATTTTATTATTTTTTTTAACATACCCCAGACTAGCCTTACAACCAACATTCAAGTTGTGATTTAATAAGTGCAGTTTCAATCAAAACACTAAAAATATTTTCCTATTTGCAGATGGAAAGTTTATTCTTGAATTGGCCCGTGCCAAAGAAGGTGAAAAATCTGGTTGGGTGTCCGTACCGCGAAAGCAGTTCCGTTCGCCTTCGACCACTTCATCGACTGTTACGCCAACGTATCCAAAGAATGAGAGTTCAACATCATTAAGCTGTGAGTATACATATTTTCCAAGTAGAATCCATTTTCTGAAGGTCAATCTTTTCACTTTAGTTTCGGATGATAACAGTTCCATACAGTCATCGCCGTGGCAACGTGATCATTGCTGGAAGCAATCAACACCTCGCCGTGGCATTTCAAAGGAAATGTGTTTCCATTTCAAGCGAACAAAGCACATTTTTCTCTCGAAGGATGGCTTTAGAACGGCTCGAATAAAACGGCGGAGACCAATCGATAATTCTGTGTGTCAAACACCATTTAGGCTACTGAAGAATGGATGTGGCATAGCTGCTGACGATGAAGCAAAATCTGAGGAAAATCTATCTGTAGACGAAGATGCAACAGCTGCGATGGATGAGGAAAAGGGCTCTGATGACTCGAGCACGGAAAAAGAGGGCTCTGTGAGCGAGTCATCAAAAACACCTACTCCGGATTCGCAACCCGACACTGTTGATGCTCCCTCAAAGGCTGAAGACACCAAAATAACAAATAACCAATTACCGTGCAAAATAACGACAACCATGAATGGAGAAAAAAGACTTAAATCCCGAGCTAAGCTCACAACGATAATACAAAAACTAATCGATCGGTTGCCGACTGGTCTCTTCCACCTGTCGAAAACACAAATCATTGGGGGAGCCACTCAGCAGCATCACTCCCACACCAACAGTCATCATCAAGCCCATTCATCGCACCACATTGCATCGACATCGTCAAGACTAGCTTCTGAACTGCATTACCACCAACAGCACGTTTCGCCACGCAAAAGAATACTCAGAGAGTTTGAGAAGGTGTCACTGGAGGACACGCCAGCAATCAATAGCAAACGAAGTCGTGCCAAAGGAAGTTCTCCAGCGACATCAGTCGGAACTCTGCCATTAGCATCGATACCAACGAGCCGTGGAGTAGTAGTGCCATCACCGAGCAGCAACTATGTGACAAATGGCAACCGGGCAGAAGTTGTGAGTAGTAGTAGCAAGAGCAACACAGCGCCCTTAAGCACACCGACACGACTTTATAGCAGCTATAGCATCCATTCCTTGCTCGGAGGCAATAATACCGCGAACAACAGCAGCCACAATAGCAGTGTCAACAACAACACCAGGACAAAAATGGAACACTCAGTGAGCCAGAGCGTTGGTAATGTGTACAATGATCCATCGTACTTGCGAGCGATGCTGGCATCTCCAAAATCCCCTGAAGGGTGTACGAATAGCAAATTATCTTCGTATTCATCGTCAGTGAGTGGAAGTGCCAAAAAACGATCTCCTTCATATTCACCACTGAGCGAAATCCATCACCACGCACGAAACCGCAGTCCTAATGCGGATTCTTCCTACGCAAACACACGCTCACCACCTGAGGCGCACAGCAATAGATCGTATAGCAACAATGGATCATCGAGCAGCGTCTCTCGCTTAACACCGCCGCAGGGGTATCTTTCATCGCCTAAAAACTCTACGAACTCGTCGTCAGTCGACGGCTTCAAGTTGAAGTCGGAAAATCTAACCAATTCTTCACCCAATCATCACTTTTATTCCCCTTATATGCTTTCGCCGAAATACGTGCCCCCTCCCAGTTCGATTTCACCCAACAACTCGCACACGAGCGATAATTACCACCCAAAACTCAAGGGAGCTAGGTCACCCAGTCAACAGAGCATGCGAACGAGCGTTTATCGCACTCAGTCACCGCACGCGACCGCTAATCATAGTGGAATACCCCGAGAATCATCGCCCATTGCCCACCAATCGTCACCCTCTCCAGGAGCTGCATCGGGAGGAAGTGCAATGAGCCCTTCATCATCTACCCCAAGAACTGTACCAAAAAAGACTGTCTCCATTAGAAGACAATTTGCGTCACCATCGTCTTCATCACCAAGTCCAGGACTCAGTGAGCATTTTAGAAGCACTGGCAGTAAAGGGGATGAACGAACAGCAATGTCACCAGATAATCGGCGAACACCAACACAAGAATCGGCCGCTGCTGCTGCAAGTAAATACCATCAACAGGCGAATGCAGCGGCTGCGGTAGCCGCAGCGGCAATGATGCAACGTTCATCGCCACACGGTGGTGGTGCGTCCTCACTCTACTACATGTACCCGCCGCCGAATGGATCACCGAACCCGCATCATTCGTCTTCGTCACCAGCGCCTTCCCCGTCGTCTCCATACATTCCGCAAATGAATGCATACTATCATCCGTATGTATCGACTTTAGCAGCGCTGCGCAATCCTTTATGGATGCATCACTATCCGGGAGCAGCAGCGGCGGCCGCAGCTGCGGCTAGTGCTGCTGCAGCAATGTTACCATCTTCAGCTGCGGGACCAGTGCCACCACAAGCGATGCCCTTCTTTCCATATAATGGAGCTGGGGCGACGACGCCGTCGCATTTGCACCACTCATCATTTGCGCCAATGCATTTGGCAGCGGCGGGCCACTTGGGATTGCAGCCACCGCCACCACCTGCATCATTAAATCGATCACCGCCAACGACTGATGAGAAAATTTTACCTAGTATTATTAAAGAAGAACAAAGTTCAGGTACGTGATTGAAAGAAACTGATTTAAAATTCTGATTTATGGATTTTTTTTAAGCGTTGCATGCGTTGCAAGCGTTGCATTACCTTTAAGCAGTATTATGATAAGAACTTGGGTTTGCCCTGATATATAGACAAAAAAATTATAACCTCGAACAAAAAAAAATTCAGAAAAAAAGTCTTGAGTGTTTTTTCATTCTAAATGTATGTAATTAGGCTCGTTTTTAGCCTCCTTCGATATGTATAGAGTAGCATGCGGCAATCCAGATGTTGACATTGCCATCTTCATCTAAAAAGCTTCTGCACCTCCCGTACCAAGACTGAACGATTCTCAGAAGAGGTCCACTCAGCGCATAGTCTTTTAAGACCTTCCAGAGTTCATACCGAGTAAACCTGTCATAACCTTTTCCAAATCTACAAAACACGCTAGAGCGGTTGGTCTTCGCTAAAATAACCTTGAAGAGTAAAAAGCTGGTCCTCTGCTAGTTGTGCCTCTGCCAGGCCGAAAGCCGCACTAGCAACTAAGGCTCGATTACAGCTCGCTCTGGAACGCCTTTCCAACACCTTCACAAACACTTTTCCGAGAAGACTAAAGAAAGATATACCCTTTTATAGTAAGAGCAATCTCTTTTGTCCTCTTTTTTTGAAAATGGGCATTATAACTCGTGTTTTCCAATCGCTAGGTAATTTACCGCTTTCCCAGGCCACCTAAATGACAAGCTTACTTCAACTCCAGTAAGCTTACCAACTTTTAGCGATTGAATCGCATCAGTGACTTCATCTACTGTAGGACTATTATCCGCTCTAGTCTCATCAGCAGTGGGTTGCTATCTTCAGTGCCCTTGAACAACTTCATCACATGTTGCCTTCAGAATTTCTGGCCGTATTTCATCAACTCCAGCAAGCTAGCCAACTCTTAGCGCTTTAATCGCAGCAGTGACTTCATCTACTGTATTACTATTCTCCGCTATAATTTCTTCAGCAGTGGGTTGCCATCTTCAGTGCCCTTCAGTGTTGTGGGTTGAGCAACTCTGAAAAGTGCTCGCTCCATCTGTTTAAGACATCGATTTAAAAGAAGTGTTTCGCCTTTGGATTAAGCATCTTGAACTTCTATCCCCTGAGACGGCGAAAGTTCTGCCGAAACATCTTGTTTGCAGATCTGTAATCGTGCTGCAACCGCCCGCCGAACTTTTTCCAGTCCTGCTCTTTGGTTGTTCTGACTGACAGATTGAAAGTTCATTCAGCGCCTTATTATACTGGGCTCGAGAAGCTATTTTCCTACATTGATTCCACACCTAGGCTCTCCTCTTCTTCCTAATGGCTTCTTAACCTCGAGGGGTGCGTTTCATCGTTAATTCTGTAGAAAGAATGGAAAACGTGTAATACGAGGTTAGAATGTCCCGGTAGTTCGATGAATAAAGAAAACGGAATGATTGAAATATTCCGAATGAATAAAAAAGCCGCAGATTTTTCGGCTGGAAAAGTTAAATCTAATAAAGAAACGCATGCCAGGTATTTTAAACCTCGCGGTTCTTTTTCACCACCAGCCGCCACACCAAGCCGCTTCACTCCACAAACATTTCTTGCAGAGGCAATGACTGCCGACAAGAACAGCTGCCATTCTTCCTGCAGTTGTAATTTTTTCAAACTTCTCCAAAACGTGCCGTGCAAATCGTTCTCTGTAATCAAAGTGTGCCTGTATTCTTTCCCACCGTATACGGGCATCATTTTTGGTTGTCGCTTCGGTGGCAAAGGAATAAGGTTGCTGAAATCCAATTAACACACTAGATGGTGATCAGTTGATAGCTCCTATCTTTTTAAAGCTCGAACATCACAAATCATTTTTTAAACGGTCCCCATAACCGTCGCGTAGAATTTTTATGCGTTGTGTTGAGGCAGAAAATACTTTTTTTTACTTTTTTTATTTGCCAAGTAAACCAAATCCAAATCTAAAGATTTTTGGCCTGAATTCATTCTTACTTAATTACTTATTAAAGTTGGAACTAGTCAGGGGTGGACCTCAGCAAACAAGCTTCGTCAGCCAGCCATGTCTACAGCAAAACATCTCCAGTTTTAGTTGCTTAAGAGAGGGCTTCGCCCTTGAGAGGCCTTCTTAACCTAAAGAAACAGCGATTGGAAAGAGTTATCCTTCGATTGATTTCAGCGCTGGTGTCATTGTCTGAATTAATAGCGGAACCCAGGAAGACAAAGTCCCTAACTACCACAAAGTTATAGCTGTCTATGGTGACGTTCTGTCAAAGACGTCGGTGTCGGGTGTCTCTGGTTTTGCCCACGTTGACTGCTAAACCCAAATGCACCGCTTCCGTCGCAATACTCACGAAGGCTTCACTGACATCACGGTGTGTTCTTCCAATTATGACAACGTCGGCTGCGTATGCGAGTAACTGAACGGACTTTCGAAAGACTGTGCCGCTGGTGTTGGCGCGGGAGTTCTGCACAATTCTCTGAAGTATGATGTTAAAGAAGTCACATGACTGCGCGTCGCCTTGTCTAAATCCTTTTTTCACATCAAAGGAGTCGGTGAGGTCTTTAGATGCTGTTATACGCGGCCTTGAAATCGATGAAAAAGTGGTGAGCATCGATTTGGAATTCCTGGATTTTCTGTAAGATCTGCCGCAGTGTAAATATTTAATCGACTTTCCTGGCCTAAAGCCACACTGATACATATGTGCCTATCAGATTGTTGACAAACGGCTTCAGGCGTTCACAGAGTACTGCAGAGAACATCTTGTATGCGATGTTAAGAAGACTGATGCCTCTGGAGTTGGAACAGTTCAGAGGGTCTCCTTCCTTGAGGATCGGGCAAACAATGCTGAGGTTCCATCCGCTGGGCATGCTTTTTTCCGACCATGTCTTGCAGATGTCCAACGGATTAAAGTTCGGCAGCTAGGCCGTCTGCTCCGGCTGCTTTGTTGCACTAAAACTTAGACATAGCTACTTTCACTTCATCCAGGTTGGGTGGGTGGTATCGTTCGTATGCTTCTTTTGTAACGTGTTCGCCCGGGTTGAATGGTTCGTTTTGTCTGACAGCGGTATTTGGTTCGTCTTAGGCCTTATATAGTGTGCAGAAATGGTTTTTCCAAATCCTCAGCACAGCGGTTCTATATGATGTTCCCTTGATGGTCCTTATAGGCTTCAGTTCGAAATTTATACCTAAGAACCTTTTGATCCGTTGGTAAAACTTTCAAACCTTATACCTGTTGCAACCTCTCTCTATCTCTTCAATCTCTTCAACCGAAATTTATACCTAAGAACCTTTTGATCCGTTGGTAAAACTTTCAAACCTTATACCTGTTGCAACCTCTCTCTATCTCTTCAATCTCTTCAACCGCGCGCTTTTCGTGCTCTCTCCTTTTCCTCCAGAGAAGCCGGTGTTCCTCTCTCCTCCCCTGCTTATAGAGCTCGCGAAGAAATCTAGTCCTTCTGTGCAGAGCCGTTTTGTATGCTTGCTGTTTCCTGCTTGCCGGCTCTCATCGACAAATCAGGGGTTTCGTGGTGTAGACCGTGTGTAAAGCAGCCTTTTTTTTACTTATGTCTTTAGAGCCGTGGAGAAAAGAGCTTTGGTTAAAAACGAAAACTGAGGCAAAAAAACAAGATTTTTCCCTAAATCACTCCCTAACAAAATTTTGTACGCTGGAAATTAAGAGTTAATTTTCAGAAAAATCAACTTACTAAACATATAACACAGTCAAAGTGGACATGGACGATGGTGTGGGCGGTTCAATTGTCAATTAACTTGGTCAAAAGGTCTTTTAAAATAAAACGTGAATTTGAAGTTGTCTCACATTGAAGCCAATAATGTGCTTGGCTGTCGCACATAGGAGTATTTGACGCGTCGGCGGATTTAACCAGTTTTAACCCTTTGTCTGTGCAACATGGTTCTTAACCAAGCCGTGCCCCAGGTTTCAGCTCTATGCTTGATTTCGAAGACCTTAAACCGTCACACATACAGACGGACGGACATGGCTTAATCAAAATTCAATAAATGTTCCTCCTGTAAGGCTGCCTCACAAAGCACCAAATCACCGTTTGTGACGTAATGAAGTGAAAAGCCTATAGATCAGGTTATTTTTCTTTAATTCTTTAAATAAAATTTTTTTATTTAACAAATTCAGGTCACAAGCTATATTATTTAGTTACTTGAAATGACATAATAATGAGTGAACAACAAGTCAGATTTAATGCTACATATCTGGTCTCACATGCGAATCACCACCACTAAGCTTATATAACCATCCATGCTTATATAACAAGATTTGTATGCCATCTGTTATAAAGATTTAGCGGTTGTTAATTTTTGATTTACTTTTTTTTTTATTTTTCTGAAGACTTACCTTAAAACAAATGTATATTTCTATTATATTCTTTCAGATGTCCCATTAAACCTTTCAAAACATTGAATGATTGATGCATGGGTCCATTTTTAGCAGCGTAAGTGAAACAATTTAATGTATTGATGATTTTTTATATATAGGTATTCAACATAAACGAAACAACTATTTTATATTATTACACATATTTATATCTTTATATATAAATTAACATACATAATATATTTATATATATATATGTGTATGTATATATATTTACGGTTTAAAACTTTGAACAAAAAAAAAACTAAAAAGCACATATTACTATTTTGTATTGCAAATATACCTATTTAAAAAGGTTTTTTTCCAATTTGAAATGAAACATTTCTTTAAGAAAACATGTGTTTGTTATTGTATAAATTATTATACATGTTTTAATTAACTAAAAAAAATCTAAAGCAGAACGAAAATATTTTAGAATGTGTGAAAAATATGTTTTTCTTAAAAGAATCTCAGCCGTTCATGGTTTTTATATAGACTGAATGAATTTTATTTAAAACGAAAGAAATTTATGAAAAAAGAAAACAAACTAGATTGAACTACGATTTATAAGATATACATAATTTAGGTGTAGAATTTATAAATTTAGATATTTTGTATATGCTTTTCATAAGAACGAATCTACAATATTTCTTATTCAATTCAATAAAGGGAACTTTTGGAAAAATACAGATAAAAAAGTAAAAGGAAAAAACACACACATAGAAGCTTTTTTTTTAAAGAAACTACGAATAAGAAACTGAGACAAACCCAGGTTGAACAAATTTAAGAATTAACAAAAGTAAAATACAATTACGTGCCTTTATAAGGATTAAACAAAGAAGGGTTTACCAATCTGATCTACAGTGAAAACATAGAATTTTACAGTTTATATTTACAAACTTAAAAATGTTTTAAAAATTATTTTCGTAATCTGTGTTTGTAAAGTGTCTAGAATACGGGATGAGATCTTGATTTAAAAAGGAGAGTTCTATTCTTAAAATATGCAATCCGTGTAAAGTTTTAAAAGTTTCAGTTTTAAGATAGTTTTATATTTAAAGTCCTACAAAGTCTCTAAGTTTCAGTCTTCACTGTCCCGGAAAAAACATATACTTTAGCATCACTATCACATAATACATGACACAATAAATAACTCTAAAATTACACTTTCGCCACTCATAAAAAATTTGAGGACAATACCAATGCAGTGAGTATTTAAAAAAATCGAAAAAAAAATTAAGATTTCAATTTAACACCTTTGCCGAATCGCGATTTATATGGCAATATTTAAGGAACATTAAAACTATCAGCAGCTGCTAAATTTTGAATGAAACAAAAATGACTGGAATTCGACACGAATCACTTCAAATAAAGAAAATTTGTTCGTCTAGGGCCAAGGACACACGACGACAGAAAAACGCGCGACTATTTTTAGTCCGGCTAGAAGCACAAGCGTTTAAATAATACACAACACACAATTACGGCTACGACGATTAGTCGCGAGACTCGATATGCGACAATTTTCCGAATTGCGACAAATTCAAGCCGCACGACCAAAAATTAATTTTTGTTTATTTAACGATAAAAACCGAAAGTTTTCACCATAATTCACCGGAATTGCCCCGAAAATGACTGTTTGTCTGCTGAGTTTACCTCAAAAAGCTTGTAAACTCTTCTTTTTTTAACAATGAAAATTAAATTTTTGTTCAAAACTTGCAAGAAACACATAGAAAATTATTGTTCGTGTGTAGAGTATGGTTGCTGCAGGAAATCGCGCTGTTTTTTGTCGCACGTTTTTGTGTCGCCGTGTGCCAGCCGTAACGAGCTAAAAATCACCTTGTTTAGGTGTAGAATCACAACATTTGTTTTTACAATATTATATTATTCTAATTCATTCTATTGTCGTGCGAAAGAATTATGAAAACATATTGTAGACTGTTTGAAAACAATCAGAATAATCAAAATGAAACCAATTACCAATTACAATCAATTAAACCAAAAACTTAAAAAAAAATTACTTGAACTTAAAAGGAAACTTTAACACAGTTTTAATATAAAATGAAACTTTAACACAGTTTTAATATAAAAGTCTATGCAGAATACCGGATTTATCTGTTAAACAGTCCCGATTTCGAAAATTTCAAAAACTGTTTTAAAATCTGATATTCTGCAAATTCTTTTGTTAACTGCAAATACTAGGAACAAAAGTATTTGGAATTGTCAAAATGCTGGTTAAGTTGATACACATCAATCTGTTGTAAAATTTTCCTGTTAGGTATTTCCCATTTTTTTCCATATGGCGTAAGAAATATGGAAAATACCCAACAAAACATCCATAATCTAAGTTCAGCTCACAATTTTCCACTCAGTTAAAATATATTCGTTACTTTTTTGAGTATACGTTCCTGTGAAAAATCAAAATTTAAAAATACTCAAAGTTTTTTTCTTTACCAACCTCTAGTTAAAGTGTGAAGAAATTTGATATTCATACAAGCTTGTGGGAACAGACCATGTTTTAATTCATTTAGTGAAGAAAAATATTGTAATGGAGGATTTAAAGTTATCAGCGTGTTTACTACAAAAAAATGTTGAATAGGTTTTCATTCCTAATTGATTTCTTTGCTCAGATTGAAAAAGTTTTGCTGAATTGAAGTGTTTGCTGCAAAGCAAGAGTTATCATTAAAAATTCAAAGTAAAATTCGATTTATTAAAGAAAATTAAATAGTATATTCTTTATACACTTTTAAGGATGATTGCTGTAATTTTTTTCGCAGCAATTACTTTATTTAGATCCAATGTTCGATCTAAATCATGTAAAACTCGTGATCCCACGAAAAACCGTTTTTGAAAACATTTGACCTGACATTTAACTCACGACTGATCGAAACTCCAAAGCTGATGAGTTCTTATTTTACCTCGTCGCTTTGGTCTGCAAAAAGTTTAAGCAGAAATTAAAATTAAAAATTAAATTAAAATCAAAACTAAAGGGCCTGCAAAAAATTAAGAATTTAACGGGGGACGGCATTGATGTAGTTTTTGTAATTCACAAACATGTAAAAATCGTAGTCCCACAAACAATTAACTTAAAAAGATTGCTTTTCTATCTTTTTTTAACTCCTGGCTAAAGGCTGTTTGAAACTCCAAGGCGACGAGTTTTGTGTTAAACTCGTCGCCTTGGACTAACAAAGATCTAAAAAATCATTTCTTTTTTAGAATCTTCTAGAGTTTAACGAGTATTGGTGTAATTTATTCCGCAGCATTTGCTTTCATGACGTGCAATGTAGTCGAAACATCGGAACCGTAGTCCCACGAAAAACCGCCTTCCAAAGATTTGAAGCCACATAACCGCATTGTTTTGGAACCCCTGGCTAAACAATGCGGAGCTTTTTTGATACTCCAAGGGGATGAGTTTTTTTTTTAAGCTCATCGCCTTGGACTTACAAAAGCATACAAAAATATATTTATTTTTGTCAATCTATTTGAAGATTTCTACAAGGAATACTAGTGTAATTTTTTACGCAGCTATTGTTTTGATAAGATGCAATGTTCGACCTTTTTTTATATTTCACAAATATCTAAAAATCGAAGTCCCACGAACAACAGTGTTCAAAATATTTTATCACACTCTCTTCAACCATTTATTTTTTGGCTAACGGCTATTTGAAAGTCCAAGGGGATGAGTTTTTATTTAACCTCATCGCCTTGGACTGGAGCCTAACATTTTTTTCTCAATCTTTTTTCAGAGTTTATCATGGAATTTTGATGTAATTTCAAACGCAGCTTTTGCTGTGATGACGTGCAATGTTCCGCGTTTCACGAACAACCGCGTTCAAGATAACTCTGACTCCTAAAACAGCTCACAACTCAAGGCAGATTGAAACTTCAAGGGGATGAGCTTATATGAAAGCTCGTCGCCTTGAACTGCAAAGGCCTATAAAAAATAATTCTTTTAAATATTTACTTTACTTTAATATTTATTACTTGCATTTTCCTAAAAAAATACACTTGTTTCTTCAATGTGCGTGGGAAGGTGAAAATCTTCATAGGTGCTTAGATTAAAACGGGCCATAAAGTCTCAGTAGTGTAATGTTTTTTCTAACTAAAAAACCTCCTTGTTACTAGCCTACGACTAAGGTGTCCTAACAGTAGCAAAAGATTCCATATCAGGGTTTAACCAAACGATTCCGTTCCCATTTTGAATTCTTTCTCTAGAACCGTAGTGTAGTGGTAAACGTATGTCTTTGGATTATGTCGGTGGATTATGAATAAAATCAGCTTTAAAAACGTCTCTTATGGCGTGTTCTCTTCAAGACCGAATCGTAAAACTGGTGTGGAATACAGAAAAAAAAACTTTTTCTCGTACACCTGAACGGAATCGTGCTCATGTAAATGTTCTTTTGAACTCCGAATAAGTTCGGTGTCGACACCGAACTCGAATTTTCGCCACCGTCGTATTTGACGGTGGAGGCTGAGTGAAGCTTTTATTGTGTATGTGAAGTGACGTTTCGACTCAATTTTCGATCGTTATTTTTTACAACGCGACTGAAATTGTATGAAATCGATACAAAAAAAAACCAAATGTCTAACAGAAATCATTTGAAGTCAAAAGTACAAAAAACCGGCGCCAACAAAATCGACGCTACGAAATAGAAAAAAAGTAAACAAAACAAAGTCAAAGCAATTTGACACTTAACGTGATGACTGCACCGGTGTAGGATGTGTCGTTCTGTACACAATGAAACCAAGTGTGCACCACGCTGGAGTTGTCGCGAACTCGGAGTATTATTTTACAGCTCGGTGTGGCAGTTCGGTTTTCAAAAGAATACGCCATTAGTGCGCGCGCCGTCTGGACTAGGAAAAATTGTAAGCACTGTATTAATTAGAAGAATACAAAATAAACAGCATACAATAATAGCATTATAGGTTAGAAACTGGCATTGGTTATGTCATACTGTTGCGCCAAGGTAATCATTTTGTTTGCAGTTTTTTATTATGGACTTGTTGAACTGAATTTTAAATAGCATTCGTGTAAAAGTTTGCATTCAGTTGCATCTGCATAAAAAAATTTTTGGTTTGGACTCTGGGATTCGGACTCGTTACGCTGCCTGCGACGGAAAAGGGATTTGTATTTTCTTAGAAAACATTCCGCTTGATATGTTTCAGTACAGAGAAGACTTTATCTGGAACCATTCATGATGGTTGACAAGCCGTTTCAAACTGTTCAAAAGTCAAAGCATAGCCATCTCAAAGACAGTTGCTGAAATTCATAGTTGCATACTTACATTTTGCCGAATAGTTCTCAGTCATTTTTACTGTGCACTCGTTAATTTACTCGCACAGTGGTTCAAGAAGCTCAAAGGAATCAAGCACCAGATTTTTTTCTTTTAGCTACAAGTTTTTACATTACCTATTTTTTATTTCTATTGGCATATTATTTAGTTCTCCCTTTTCAAGACTCTCATTCCATTTGAAACTTTATAAATAAACTTTAAAAACCAAATCAAGAAATTGAAAGTTCTAAAGTAAAAATCATCGGGGTTAATTATTTATCATACAAGAAAGTAATTAAAAACGTTGAATATTTTCTCAAAATTTACTTTCTTATTACAAATACATATACAAATATATTTATAAAAAAAATGAAAAACGATTTAATAAATAGATAAAGGAAAACAAAAACAAAACAAAACAAAAACCACACAGTTTGAGCTTAGCTGGGCTATTAGCCGAAATTCCTATTCAGAAAAGACATTACTAGTTAATATATTCAAAGCAAAAAATACAAAATGAAAAAATGTATGTGTGTTAAATTCAACTAATTTAGGTACTTTTAATTACGATATAAGAATATTTATAGTGTACAGTATTTTATAAAGTATATTTTTATTAAAAAAAAGGTGAAACAGATGAAATAGGGTCCGCACAATGTAAGAGGAGGGAAAAACGAAAATAACAAGAAAAACGACAACTATTTTTATACTGCTTTTGAAATGTTAAAGTAAGCAAAAAAGTGATGAAATTAAGGAACAAACTATTTTTTCCATCTTCTAGCACATAAATAAATTAACAATAGTTAAACTACAAAAGTGTTTTTTTTTTTCATTTATCTTAAATTATAATATAGTAAACAATAGAATAAAAACATTATATAGTTACAGAATAAGAGAAGCTCTCTAGTTTTGCTACAAGTAATTTATTCAAAGAACCAATTAAACTGACAAAAGATCAGGAACAAACATCAACAAAAATACAAAAATATGGTAAATTTATACATACATTTATTATAAACTAGAATTAAGTTACAAACAAAATAAAAATTTACAAAAAAAAACAAATGCATGTAAAATATTTTATTTAATTATCTTAAACATATTCCGTATTTTTATTGGTGAAACTTTTATACAAGTGTATGTATATTTTTGTATACATATATATTATATAAATAGATATATATATATCTATACAGATACCTAACGTATGTATAAGAAAATAAAATATTTAAATTTAATAAATACACTATATATTTTGGAAGAGAAAATATACCAAGTTAATAAAAAGTTTTGTTTTCCTGGAAGTGCACAACACACATAATTTTAAATAATGCCTACCTCTACAGCTTTTTCATGAGTAAGCGTTTATTATAATTGTTAGTAATAAAGACAATATAAAACAAAAATCATGGGTAAGTACAATTTTTGTCATTGTACAAATTTTCAATCGTTCTACTATAATTCTAGTTTGATGCGTTGAAAACAAAAAATTAAAGTTCGTTTTAGATCTAACAATAGTATGTATTATCACAATGAAAAACAACGATAAAAAACAGGTGTATGGCTTTGGATTTTAGGGCTGCTTTTGAGGGAATCGACCGGAGGGCTCTATTCTTTAAGTTTCGACAAAGTTTTTAAGTTGCTCAAAAGTCTTTACACAAACACAACTGCCGCAGTGTGGGGGGAAAGCATATGTGTCGGAGCGCTTTGAAACGAATTTGGGAGTTAAGCACAGATAGGATGTCTTCTTAGCCCGCTGCTGTTAGCGCTACTACTTAATGACTATTTTAGGGGTGGTCTGTGCTTGGGTGAAGTTCTAGTCAGGATTCTATTGTAGGTATTCAGATGATATTTTTTTATTGGCTGTAAAGGTGCTACAAAAGATAATTAATAAATTCAAAGAATACTGCAAATTCTTGAATTTCGTTATCAACCTTGATAAGTCCAAAATAATGATATTTAGCAAAGGAGCAGAAGAGGTAAAAATGAAAAATGGTTCTACGACATAGCGAAATAGAAATACTTAATGCCTAAATATATTTGGTGCCTAAATATATTTGGGCGTTATCATGACGCCGACACTTTCTATAGAAGAAAGTATTCCTTATAGAAAGAGAAGTAAAGACCAAAAATAGTTTCAACAGCACTTGGAATAGTTTCATTAGTAAAAAAGAAGTCAAATTTTCGGGTTAATTTAAACTTTTTAGTGCTGTGACTAGAGCTATATTCAGCTATGCAGTTCAAGTATAGGGATCTTCCAACTTCAACTTCGTAGATGAAGTTCAAATGTACTTTAAAAAAAAGATTTTTTGGCTTGCCCGTGTAGTGAACACCGGAAACCGACTCACAGATGCAGTCGGGTACAACGAGTTTCATCGCACTTCAAATGCACAAGTTGTGTCAAAATTACAGATGAAAATAATCAAAGCCCCTGGAAGGTTCGGTGGTTTTTATTTTTGTAAGAAATCAAATTGAAAAACGAAAAAGAAGAATCAATTCAATCGATCTGTTTTTCGATGACCGCATTGATGTGGAGAGCCAACACAACGCAACGGTTGGCAAATATTCCAGCAGAGACATAAGACATATTTCCTACGTAGTGATGTTTTTAAAGTAAAAGTTTGAAGCTGATTAGGAACTCAAGAAATTAATTGCAGTTTTATTAATTTTAATCAACTTTTGGAAGAAATAACAGGTGAGCCCATTGAGAAGGAGTACGCCCACATCAGTGGGCTTCGAAGTTGCAGGTTGTGCTCCGTTTCATCGCTAAAGAAGCATATCAAACAAGCGCTGAAAAGACATTTTTTTTTAAATATTTTAAAGGAAATGCTAAGAAACTTATCGATATAAAAACATTTAAAAAAATTTGCTGGAAATTGTTTGTTGTCCATGTTTCTGATAAGGTTCACTTGAAGTCACTTTTAAAATGGCAAGTCAGGCAAATACGACTGAATCCTATGAAAAAACGACTTAATACGACTGCCATAATAACCGATTTGAATCGGAAACCGCACGCGATGGTATGCGTCTTTTTGCTTGGCATGAAACTTATAAGCGTACGAGTATGTTCGTAGTGACTCTCGAATACGACTTGCGTAATTAGGGTGTATTGTTGAGAAGTTGGCCTTGGTTTACCCCGAGCTGTTGCGCCACTCTATTAATTTATTTTTATTACTCACTTTCAGTGGAAAATAATTTCACTCCGAAAAAATGATGTTCTTTTCCACCCAAGGTGAAGTTATTTCCCTGCACTAAGAAAAGTATGTAAACATGCCAGATATGGCATGAGCTTTAAAGAGAAAATAGAAACAAAACAAATAGAAAAATGGCAGATGGCATAAGCTTTAATGAGAAAAAAAAAAAAAAAATAGAAATACTTTAAAGGGAGACTTTATTTTATTTTGAACAAAGACTTAAGTTAGACTGAAAAGAGAAGTACTTATAATAGAAGATACATTCAAGTGTAACTGCACCTCAACTTTTCATAGGGTATTTTTTTTTTCACAAAATTTATGCACGCCCAAGAGTGTAAAAAAAGTATTTTATTTGTCATTTTCTTCATCGGCGCGTCTTTCAAATACAGCTATAAAAAATCCGTCAGTCAAGTCTTCTGAAGGTCTTGAGTACAAACAGTTCTTGCCAATATTTTTGAAGGCGGGATTTCCAACACGTAACCACTTGTTACGAAGGGCCTTCTTACCACTCAACAGTTTGAAATGCGGACATTTCTTCAGGCAACGTTTGACGACCTAATAAATTAGATTTATTGAAACACTGTTTAATGCTAAGTGTGTGATTAACAAACCATTTCATTTTCCTCCTCGTACAGGGAGCATGTTGAGTATGCGACACGCTTTGCATTCGGAAATGCTGTCAAAGCATGGCTTAGCATTTTTATTTGGAGTCCAGCTAGCTTATTTAGCCTCTCTGGATCCTTTTCATCTGAAGTTACTGACATTCGACTTTGCATACCCGAGCCTGAGCACGAGGGATCGACCACGATATATTCCACAGAAGGAAACGTTTTGCTGTCTAAAAAGATTATCTATAGCTTGGAAACGTTCGAGAGAGAGCTAGGAGTTCTTACCAAGCTCTAAGGCATCAGCATGCATAATTTCCACAATTGTAGCGTTGGCATCTTTTACCATCTTCCGTAGCAGTTGACAACGGTTAGGGTCCTTCTCGACAGCGTAAATTTTACCCTTGTTTTGCATCTTATTTGAAACGTGAATTGTTTTCATTCCAGGTGCGGCGCACATGTCCAATACAACGGAGCCGGGTGGGGGTTCCAAGAGCTCGGCTACTAAGCAAGTTGCCTAAGGATGAAAGTTAACATTGGCCACAATTTGAAAAAATTTCACTCACCTTATCCTGTAGCACAAGTTTTTTCTCTAGAACATAATGATGGCGCGCCCAGTAGTACCTCTTTTTTGGATGGAACACCAATAAATCAGCCAAATGCATATCGACGATGAACTCGTTTTCCTCTAGAGCACGTATGGCTTCCAAGTATTCTGCATATGTCTCAAATGAAGCTTCCTTCTTGACAAACTTCTCGGCCGCAAGCATCTCAAAGACATCGGACATCGAAAGTATATTCGTGTTGACACGAACATATCGGGGTTTTTTGTCTGAAAGAAGCGCCAAGACGGAGAAAATCAAGAACCATCAAGCAAACAATAGACAAATAAAATTTTTAATTTTATGCACACAAAAAGAGAGCGTGCTGGGCAGCTTTATTTATTCTTCTTTTGTACAGCTGGTGCCTGCGTATCCTCGCGGAACGCCTTAAATACATACAAACAAATGATTACATTAACGACAACAACCGCCGACAGTACCGATATGCAATTGTTCTCAAAGCCTACGAGGCCAAAAGAGTTCTCCACCCAGTGCTTCACTGCATAGAACGTGAGAAAGGGGAATGTAAACATTAGGGTGCTGAAGAACAACAGCCACATGTAGGCTTGACCGCTTGTATCTTGACCAGTGTATTCTTCTTCGTCCTCTTCGGTGGAGAAGGCCTCACTCTGTAAGTGTACATTGTCTGCGACAATGCTTTGGGTTTTCTCTTCCAACAAGCGCTTGTATTCATTGCGAGCGTTAAGCTTGCTCTTTTTGGATGCCATGGGTTAGTCTTGTTAATATTTTCCTGGAGCTGGCAGAACTAGAAGCGTACCTTTACTCTTTTTCTCAACGAGAGATTGTTCTCCACCAAATGCAGCCAGCAATTTATCCCGGTGCTCCCGAACTGTGATGACTGGTTTGCTCTCGCCGATAAGCTGCTTACGCCCGAGAATTATTTCAGTCACGAGTACTTTGCAGAGTATAGGATCTAGGCGAGGATTTTCCTCCAAAATTTTTGATTCCTCGATGGCGCGATCGATTTCGGATCTGTAGTCTGTATATAGTTTTAGTATGGCTTGCATTCCTTGCATACGCTGTTGGAGTTAGATTTTTTTTTCTTCTGATATTTTAACAGTTTATTGGCTGCAAAATACATACCGCATGCTTCTGTTCAAATACAAGTGTTTTTAAGGACTTCTTTTGTTGCAAAGCAGTTTTTATGACGGAAGCTATGCGCTTGTACTGCGTCGGGACTTTAACAGAATGATTAAACACCATAATTTTGCAAGAGGGAGGAAAAACAAAGGTACTTTATGTGTATCCACGTGCACGTGATTAAAAAAATTACCACAGAAAAAATGACACTCGTTTGACAGTTAACTCGTTAGTTCGTTGCATTATTCGTTATTATGTCTTATGTCCATCAAAATTTAAGGCGAAAAATATGCTGCATAATTTTAGGAAAACACCAATTTCTGAAAAAGTAGGCATTGGGTGGAAATGAGAGAAACAACTTTAAGAAGCTGTATTTGGAAACAGGCGACTGCCAGACACCCTGGTACCTAGCCTAGCAACCAAGTCGCTTGAGCGACTAAGCCCTGCGAAAAAGAAAGTTTAAATCCTTAAAACTCGCGAAGCGGGCCACCCAAACATTGTTGTCTCCAAAAGCAATTTTGTTTTGCAAGCAAAGTTATTAAATTTCAATTGTATTTCAATTGCATTCAATTTAAAGTGTAGAATGAAGCACTTTGTATGGAAAAATTGAAATTTTAAATAGCGATAACTTTTAAACTATATTAGACCGACCATTTTTAATAACATATTCGCAATCAGGACACTCAAATACATATAATAAGCATGAAAAATATTAAGGCTCCACTTGGAGCTATGGTAAACTTGTCCCTATGGTGTTTCCACCGCACATAAAACAGAAAATAACGTATAAAGATTAAAGGTTCAAGTGTTTCCACTCCGGAAACGAGGAGCCTCACTTGACATATGCTTTCACTTTTGAAATATGTATCTAAATGACATCCTGTGGTGTGAAATGGCAATTTCTGGTCGTCGTGTCCTCTGCGAATCTCTCTGAAAACGGGAGTATATTTTTGCTTCCGGACAACTCGGATTTGGAAAAAATTAAATTCTTATTTAATCGCCACCGATCTTTTTAATCTACAAAACGAAATAGTCCGAAAAAAGAAAAACAACTCGATCAATATCAACCAGCAGTACCAACGTTTAGATCCATCATTCTGTTGCAGTTATTGAGTTGCATCATTGAGTTGATGATACCAAGCTGTCAAATATAGGTTTGCTTAATTTGTTTCGTCAGATAACGCACAGAACAGATAGAATTCTGTACGGTTTGAATCTCGAGAATTCGTGCGTGGAAGCAATAAATTACGCAATTAGTTTTTATTCTCTTTGTGAAGAGATTAAAAGGGTGTTTTCAACGCACATAAGAGATTAACGTAGGAAGATTAAAAGTTAATCCCAAAGTGGTTCTACCGGAAAGGAGGAGCTTAATTTGACGTATTCTTTCATTTTTGACATTTCTCAATAACATTCTGTGTTGTGCAATGGCATGGTCTGGTCGTCCGTCCTCTGCGAATCTCTTTGAAAACGTGAGTTTTTTTTGCTCTCTAATAATAAAATTTATATATCATTGCCACCGATTTTTTAAAAAATGAAATAACCAAAGAAAAAAAAATAACACGTTCAATATGGTGATGTTGATGTTATTTTGATTCACAAATTCGATAGTAGACCAACTGGATCAACATCCACCAGCAGTACCAACATTAACATCTATCGTTCTGTATCGTGGGCACACCTGTATCGGCAGGTCCAAACACATCCACATCAGGCGTTCTGCGAATTTTTTTACCCAACACAGCAACAGCAAACATTAAGCTGAGTTGAGCATACCAAGCTGGCAAATAAAGGTTTGTTTGACTTGTTTCATCAGATAACGCACAGAACTCTTAGAATTCTGTACGGTTCAAATCAACAATTCATACATGGAAGGGATTAATTTTTAATCTCTGTGAAGAGATTCAGATTCGCATGGTAAATCTCGTGATTTTGAGGGGATTTAAGCTAGATTTGTCTTAACCGCAGATTAGTGTCCGGTGGAAACACCATATCAAATTCGTATGTTGAATCTCATGATTTAGAGGGGATTTTATGAAGATTTGTCTTAATCGCAGATAAGTGTCCGCTGGAAACATCCTGTAAGGTGATCTGTCAGTTTTACATTTTGTTAACACCAATGTGATCAAACAAAATATTCCGTCGGTTTATCAGGAATGCCGTTGTCGCTCCGATCGAAGTGTTTCACTCCTTTTTCCGGCCACACTTCGGTTAATTTCTCTTTTGCAGAAACACTTTATCTTTTGCATGCCTTATGAAAGTTGGATATATAAGGCGTATCAACTTGTGTACATATGTACATACATTGGATACATAAGGAGTATCAACATAAATGTTGCCATAAGTTTACCCCACGTGAGTTAAATTCGTTTTAATTTTTTTGGCTTAATATATGCAGTGGTGGAAACAGTAGCATTTATTTTTATTTTTTTAATGCGTATTTTGACGATTTTTCTAAATTTCGCTGATTTTTTTTTGGAAAAAATGTTAATCCTAAAGAATGGGAACTCCTTTATGTTGTAGTGGATCTGCAAGGGCACTAGAAAACAAAAATACATACATCTAACGAAGTACATATGCATTATGCCGATGAATTGATGCATTATTTATGGAAATATTGATAGGCATGTATTTAAAATAACTACATAATATGAATTAAATGAGTAAGACAATTTTAACATTTTAAAATGTTTATACTAAATAATAAGCAAGCTTTAGCCCTTTAGCTATTGAATATAGTACATTTCATGCTATGAAATATATTTTTTGTTTATATACGTATTTTAGTCCTGATTACGAAAATGTTATTAAAAATTGTCGGCCTCATTGTGTTTAAAAGTTATAGCTATTCAAAGTTTCAATTTTTCCATACAAAGTACCTCGTCTTAGACTTTTAATTTCTGCCTAAGAGTATGCTATAGAAATCTGACTAGATTCGCTGTAAAATAATTTTTGCTTTTGGAGACAATTGTGGTTGGGTGGCCCACTTCGCGGGTTTAAAGGATTTCAAATCCCTTTTTCGCAGGTTGATACTTAATGGATTCTCCTGTCGGCATTGAGCATATCTCTAAACAGTCTTTGGGAACTACGGTGATTGTTTATCTGCGTTGCGAACTACATTACATTTAACTTAATAAAACCGAGGTCGGGTATTAAATGAGTCCTTTGACGCGGCTGCAAAATTAGCACCGCTGAATGCTGTTGCTACCGACCAAAAATCGTTCAGTGCATAAATCAGTGGCATACCTACCTAGGTACATGGGACACTGGGCCGCAACGTTCTCTTCACTGAATCGTTTCATTGCATTTAAAAAGCTTGTTGTGGTGGAGCTAAGGGAATCCACCGCATACAAGTCATGTTAAATTCTGCGCCTGAAACTTTCGCCCTAAATATCTCTTCTCACTTCCACTCAACAAGAGTTTCAATAAATTCAACAAATAACATCATCCTCGCGCTTAAGTGCAAATGTTTTTAACCACTCGAAAAGTTTTTCATCCAAAATAGTGTTCCATTCACACAGACAGAGGGGTGTATGCTCTCCTACAATGTACACATCCCATGGAAACGTTCTCACATTTATTGTATAAGACCCACAACTGATTCTCAATCAGTTTCCAACAACTCATGCGCATAAAAAAGCAATTTCTCGAAATCGGAAAATCTCATTTTCCATAGTATCCATGCGATTTCACCCCCCACAAAGAGAATATTTTTTTCCATCAGAACACACACACAACATTCCCCAAAAAATCCAATTCCAATTTTCCCATCATAGATGGGTACATTCCAATATACACTTTTCGCAAAAGACGACTACACGACAAGAGCTTGAGCACACTCCTCCATCAAGTGTGTGTATCTGTGGGAAATTTTTCTCATTTTCCCTTGGTGGAAAATAGAAAGAAAGTCTAGATCACCATCACCAGGCAAAAAGGTGTGCTCTCTCAGCACGACCAGAAAAGCGTTTTTTTCTCTACCACACAACACGACGAAAAACTAGTCGAGCATTTTCCCAAAAAAGCAACATACATCATGCACACTCACACATTCATAAGACTTCCAGCACCGAAAGGAAATTTTCAAATCCATCCCCTTACGAATAGTTAGTGTTAAATTTTCAACCGAACGCAACTGAAGTATATATTTTTTGAAAATTTTGAATTTTCCAATTGAAATGAAAAAATAACCACACACCGACATGAAAATTCATTAAAAAATTGTGTGTGTGATTTAAATAAAAATTTAATTTTAACTTAGTGTATAGAAAAATAAGGTTAAAAGAAAAATCCTTAATATTTCGGTAAAAATTACTGTGCAAAAAATTATTATAGAATGTGTATATCTACTGGGAAATCATTTGCGTTTATTTTACATAGTTTTAATTTAAATTCCCTTCTAACCAAACGCGTGTGTGTTCGTGCAAAATCAATTTAAATTTTCAATCTTCGAGCAATATGCAATAATTGCGAGTTGGGCATGAAAATTGAAAAAAAGTCTCTATTGGGTATACCGTGGCTACCCATAACTTTTACAAATCAGTAAAATTTTAAATAATGAAATAGGTATACCGACCGTTGTGCAAAATGGAAAACAAATACTTTTTCTCTAACCATACAACCAATGATAAAACCAAATAAATTGCATTAAATCTGAAAAAAGAAGAAATTTATAAGAAATATATTTTTTTTTTCAACATTCACACACACACTCGTACATGTTCGCATAGGTTTTCCAGAAAGGAAAGAAAACCAATCTCACATCATTGGAAAATCTCTACGCGAAAGCTCGTCTTGTCCGATTCTTTGCGGAGCGAGGGTAGTGTGGAGCGCCGCGTTTTAGAGCCACCAAGTATACCGCTAATATATTTTCCTCCCTTTGAGTATGGCAGACGTGCGAGCAGACACATTGAGTTTTTAGAACGGGAAAGCAACGACCTGAGAGTATTATAGCAAGAGAGCTGAAGCTTATCACTTGGCAAAAGGACCGACACACAAAAATGCTCGAATGGAAAAATTCAGAAAAATCGGAATAATTGGAAAAACGGGAGCAAATAACGAAGAACAAAACGACGACAAGTTTTCCTCCTCACGGTCAATTTTGGGGGTGCGGTGCGTGCGGGCTAATATCTTTTCGGCTAAATTATAGAAGAAAATTTGAAATTTTGTCTTTTTTTGTTTGTTTTTTCACGGATTAAGTTCTTTTAACGGCCTGCATCGTCGTCGTTTTCGTCCTCGTGCCGCGATTGCTAAATATCCTCACACGCGATTGAAAAACGAGTGTTGCATTTTATTCATAATTTTCGATCTTTGCCGTGGTATGATTGAAAATTATACAATATCCAATTTTTTCTAGCAGTGTTAGTTTAAGATAAAATAAAAATCGGACGAACTAGAAAAAAATTAAAAAAAAAAATAAAAAGTAATAAAAATTAACCTTAGCCTCGAAACTCACCACCTACCACACATATGCGTGCATCTATTCACCACAACCATTCAGCAACAATAGAAAACAACAACAATAGCCACTACTACTACCACCACCACTATAAGCCAGCAGCAGCAGGAAAAATAACCGTTATCCAAGGAAAATTAGTTGTTTGTTTGCGGTTACTTTGCGGGAAAAAAAGGAACTAAGACGGAACACAAAACGGGCGACAAACAAACGAGAAAGAAACCAAAAAATCCCAAATGAGTAGTACTCCCTAAATGTGTGCCGCCGATAACATGATGAAAAATGGATGAAGATGCCGTCGTATCGCCATCAGCAACATCATCATCTTCATCATCTCCATCATCGTCGAGGAGCTGCTGCCGTTGCCGCCGTTGTTGTTGTCGCCGTAGTCCGCACCTGATCGGCCTCCACCGAGTCGCGTGAAGTCATTTCTTCGCAGACCGGCGGCAGAGTAGTGTGGAATCGTGGAATCCATACACGAAATTAGTTTAAGCACAAAATGGCGGATGGTGGACACTCATTTGGGAAGAAGACATTTCATAAGCCAACTTATTGCCACCATTGTTCGGATTTACTTTGGGGTCTAATCGGACAAGGATATATATGTGAAGGTACATCCCTTAATAACTTTCTAGACCATACCTACCTTCTCTCAACAGATTTGAAAAAAAACATCCTTCCATTCCATCACATTTTTTTTTATACATATCAATTGTTATTACACACATTTTTCATTTGGATGTTGTTTATTGAAAAATTACAAGTGTATAGGTATGTTGAAGAATTAGTATTTTTTTGTTTTCTCTTTTTGTCTTTCGCCCAATACCACCCGCCAGATATCTTACCAGAAAATATATTATTGGTATACCAAACTTTTTACTATAGACATACAAATACACAAACACATTTGGCACCCCAAGCTTTGGTATTGGAATGAAACGAGACAAGGGTACACACACTCCTTGCTGTTACATGAGAAAATGATCGATAATCAGGAAGAGTAAATTCTTATCTGGAAATTGTACACATGTAGACGTTTTACCTTTTGCATACACATAACCTATGAGGTAGACTTAAAAAAATGTTTCAACCAAATCACACCACAGTGTGGGAGAGATACAGTTTGGCATTTTAGCATGGCTCTCTAGTGCGTATGTATTTTAGTTTTTTTTTTTAACACACATTTAAATTAACTCTGACGAATACTCGTTAAAAAAATAATAATTGAAAGATGAAAAGTGGGGCGAATCAGCAAACCCTATCGAGCTGATAAGAAGGCGCTTGTTGGAGGCGCTCGAACGAGGCCCGATAGTTTTTGTTATCTGTTTGTTTTAGCTTCTACAAGAAGTCTCTGTTTTGTTAAAATCTTATTAAAGGAATAAGTTAATACAAAAAGAATGGGGAGAAATGACAATTAAGGCCCAAGATTTTTTTTCCACTTTGCTTCACTATACCTAAGTTTGCCTTTTGACCTACGATGCTAAAGTTTCTTAGGGCTTTTTTTTGGTATAAGTTTTTTTTCCGAACGAATTTGTATGAAGCCAAACCTTTATACGGTCCAGGTCCAGTGAAACCGATATCAAGGTTTCTGGACGATAAAAAGAAACAAAGAAAAGTTTTCTTGTCTAACTGTATTATGTTGAAGCATATCACTTGTTCCGATTCGAACAAATGAACACAACATCAATGAATGATTTTTAAAGTCGCAGAACAAAGCCTTTCTGATGAGCCCTTAGCCTTTCTGGCAGTCTCGTAATTTTAAATTTTTTGACACATAAGATATATATCGTGCCAATTTGGAAGAAAAAAGCAACAGTCACACTCTAGATATTAATAGCCTTAGCATCAGCTTTATGGCACGTAAACTCTATTAGGGCTAAATATGTAGATCTAAAGCCTTATAAAGATTTATACAATTGTTAAAGTTAACCAGTAGATAATTTAAGAAATGTACTTTTTACATCTTGATATACACTTACCCTGACGTAAGTGTATATCTACGATCTATCACAGGGATCGCGATGGGCCGTTTTTGGTGCCTAGTGTCTGAGTGGCCTATTTCACCAAACCCTGTTTAACCTACCCCTACCCTAACATAACTAGCAGGGATCTGTGCAGCTGAGTTGCACAATCGCAAGGCCTATTCTTATTATATCACTGTATGCGTAGATGGAAGGTAAACATTTAAAAACTCGACAAGGTTTATAAGGAGAAAATGTATACTACCTACAAGTTTCTTGCTATAGCCAACCTATCTATCTACCATAATATCTATCAATTCTAGAGGTAGGGGCGAACGCGGATTCATGTTGTTGATACGTATTTGGAAGAGTTTTAAGCTCTTATTGGAAAAGAACAACATTTGGAAAAGAATTGATCGCGAGCTATTAATGCGTCAGAAACATGGATCCGCTGTCCATGTTTCTGACCCATTTTTTCGGTAGCAATATTAAAAAATAAAAAAAAAATTAAAGCATCATTAGCAAATTAGAAAATCCTCAGGACTGTGATCTGCAGCTACTTAATTATGAAAGTTCCTACTATTCGAAAAAGCACTCAGAACAATTGAGTGATATGTATATATGAGGTATACCCCCTTCAAGTCTTTCCAACAGGACCGGCCTTGTTAGGGCTCATACCGTTTCGATTGCCTTTACCTCTCCGCTCTAATGGAAACACCGATTCAATTTCCGCTTGTACGGGTTCATACCTCGTCGGTTACCCCTACCTCTCCTATCCCCCCCCCCGCCAAGGCTAATTTCTGACTCAAGTCACCTGAGGTACGGGTTCACACCGAAACGGTTACCCTACAGCAGCGTATTAACGAAGAATCCTCCTCCGGCAACGGTTTTACCGCAATCGGTTACCCCACCTGCACTTACCCTTACTTTCCACCCCCGCTTCCCCCCAATTCTAACGGGAGTCGCCTGTAGTACGGGTTTATACCGAAGACGGTTACCCTACACCAGCTTCTTGCGTTAGTACTCCCCCCATGCAAGGGCTTACACCGAATTAGGTTACCCCTGCACCCTCCAATCCTCGAGGACAATTCTCAGCAGAAAAGCAGTTGGCACGGACTAATAACGAAATCGCTTGCCCCTGCCGGGCTTTTCTCACATGAAAACCATTCCTCATTTACCGCATCAAGTTTGCCCTCCCATCCTCAAGGCAAATTCCCATCTGGAGTTCAGTAGCAACGAGACCACCCTTTCTTCAGGAAGTATCTCACTGGCCCCTCAAAGTCTTGCTGACAGTGGCTCGCACCGTAACGGTTACCCCCAGCGCCAGCGCCCATTACCCTCGGGTAAATTCTCAACCAATCAATAATACTTGATTAACCTTCGGTCACAGGTTTACACCGTCACTGGTTGCCTAGACCCCTCCCACCCAAATGGGTAGTTGTCATGTAGGTCCTCGGGCTACAGAAGTGCTGATAGAAGTGGTATGACGATGGACCTCCCTTGGTCTAAGTGTGACCCTGCCTAGCGGGGGCAGCCACCCAACCTAACCTATCTAATATATGAGGTATGTGCTAATGTACGTATTTCTGCAATGTTTTAAGAAGAGATATTTTCAATTCAAGTCTTATTTCAAGAAAGATATAGAAGTATCTCTATACTATCTATACTATCGAAGTATCTATCTACTCGCTATAGAAGTATAGGTATACTTAATAAAATCGATCAGGATGGTTTAAATGAAGCACCACTGACTCATTTGGTGTTCTCAATGCTCGAAGGGCAACAACGCCCTGAATTCTAAATGATGGAACTATACTTTACTTACGCACCATTTACAACTTTATTTATGCAGCATTTACCTAATCTCTAGATCCATCCGAAGACTCCCACAAGGTAAGCATTGAAAGTGCTGTAAAAGTTAGATCAGTTCAGATCCAATGATTTTTAATGAAATTTTTAGCACATGTACAGTGGTTGTGAGTGAACCATTACTTTTGACGCAAGCGACTTCCAAATGATGTGTACATGCATGGCCGTAGTGAGCTATGTCACTTAAACTCAGGTTAGTTTAAGCAAAAGTTCCCAAATCTTCTGACATACAGAATGAGATACCTAGTCTAACACCAGGCTAGTCTCCATTCACACCACTTAATATTTCATTTTTCTTCCAAAACATCGCTTCCTTGACTCTTTATTGTACCGTGCAAAAACAAAGTGGAAGGAAGAAAAAAATGCCTTTTGAGGCATTGGCAAATGAGGGAATGGCCCCCCACTATTATTCTCTAGCTAGATTCCAAATTCCAGATTTTTGATTGTTTCATTTGCATCAAAAATGACAGAGCTATCTTTTTTATTTGATGATATTATACTCTTATGCAACTGGCAGATTAGCGTTGCAAGATTAATTTTTATCATAGCTTACACAGCTTTTCTCTTATATCAGTTTCGCTCATACTCTACTTCTAGAAGGTCTTAAAGATCGGTGATTATTTCGCTATTTTACAAACTTACATACGCCACATTTAAGGTGGCGCTAAAGTCCGGGGTGAACCTGGGCCTCAGCCAACAAACTTCGTCCTGTCTCCAGCTAGCCGCTTCCACTTTTACACCTGAAGTTGGCTGAGGTCACCTTCCACTTTCGTTCGCCATCTGAGTCGCGGTGCTCCTCTATTGCGTATAGTCCCAGCTGGGTGGATTCGAAAATTTTTCTGAACTGGGGCGTTAGTGTTCACTCGCTGTAAATTACTCAGCTATCGCTGTCGTTGCGTTCTGACTACTCTGGCTACGTCCGTGTCGTCTTACTGCCCGTACAGCTCGATATTTTATCTCCTCCTCCACTCTCGGTCTATGCAGAATCGCCCGAAGGATTTTCCTCTTGAAGTAGGCTAAAGCGTTTTCATCCGCCTTTCATCTGACAGGGTCCATGCTTCTGCACCGTAAAGCAGGACTGGCAAGATAAAGGTTGTTTTGCTAACAGTCGTTTCCCTGACAACAGCTTATTGTACTTCGGTTTGCACTCGTTGACTGCTAAGCTCCCAAGCTTACGTCCGGATACTCACGAAGGCTTCACTTACAACAGGCTGTGTCACTTTAGAAATTATTGATACTAATCCTTTCCTTTGTGGAGTGCCGTGGCGTGTGTGTGGCTAGTGTGTGTGCCTACTACGCCGGAGGTCTGGGTTCAAATCCCACCATCTTCACCTGAAAAAAAGACTTGTTCTTTTTCATGGCCCCCACCTCCACGAGGGCCTGACAACCCCTCCGAGAGTAACAATTGTACTAATCCTTTCCCCTGTGGAGTGCCGTGACGTGTGTGTGGCTAGTGTGTGTGCCTACTACGCCGGAGGTCTGGGTTCAAATCCCACCATCGTCACCTGAAAAAAAGACTCGTTCTTTTTCATGGCCCCCACCTCCACGAGGGCCTGACAAACCCTCCGAGAGTAACAATTGTCTTGAAAAACTTCTCAAAGTGCCGTTCGGATTCGGCAAAAAAATTGTAGGTCCCTTTGTATGTGAAGAAATTATACACACAGCATACATTGCTGAGAAGTTGGCCCTAATTCACCTCGAGCTGTTGCGCAACTCTATTTATTAATTTTATAATCCTTTCCTCTGAAGGACTTATTTGCCCTCCAAAGCTTTTAATTTCCCCTTTTTTTTCCTACTTTTGGCAAACAAGAAATTTACTCCTGGGTACCAGAAACCGGGCAAAGCCAATTCATAGCTCATATAAATTTTTTAGTTCAAGAGAAATAGTGGGCGATGGATCTGTTATTGCGTAAAGTGTTACTTATTGTGCCTAGTGCAAGTAGAAGAACAGTTTCGCTGCTCTAAGTAACTAATTAAAAGCTAATAACTCAAGCTTAGGGCTTTAGTGGGAATTCTGACACGCCACTGTCTTCTGCGGAAACTCGGTCAGAGGCTCAGGCTTTCTGACACGGATATTTGACGCTTCTGCTGCGATATGCAGGCGGTTGAGGATATGACACACATACTGTGTGAATGCGAGGCAATTCGCGTACACGTAGAAAATTTTTAGGGGAATAAAGTGAAAGTTTGAAAGTTTGGAGGAAGTAGACGGCACAAACCTAAGAGACCTTCTAAGCTATTAAAGGGAAATTGAATGTTTCAAGGAGAATGTTTAGGTTGTTTTGCCCTTTGAGTTGTCAAACTCAACTGGTTCCCCAGGGATCGCGATGGGCCCTTTTTGGTGCCTAGTATCTGTGTGGCCTTTTCCACCACACCACTGTTTAACCTAACCTAAGTAACTAATGCCACAATCTCTGTTTGAACACACCTGGCAATTGAAGGGAATTAATTATTAGAATTCTTATTATTCTTGAAGTTTTTAGAGTTTATAATTCCAGGTCCGTGCCACTTGCCATTATTTAAATACCGCAAAGGGGGCTGAAAAGTGGTCCCTCCACCTTGATTATCAGTAGACTTAACATTTTCGGACGCGATTCTGTCCCAGAAGAATCGTTTCGGATCTGTTCCAGCAACTTCACTCTAGGCCTACCTTTGGCGCGGCGCGATGCCTTGCTGATAGCCCGGTATTCATCAATACTCACCAATACTTAAGTTGAATAACAAATAAGATCATGGGTACAAGCTACCCAAAATCAGATTTTTTTAATGGATTGCTGATTTCCAAAATTTTGCCATTTGCATTAACTATTGCTAGTAAATTCGCATGGGTGGTTATTGGTTATCTTGGGAAACACCAAGATTGCTTTCCCATACAGACGCTTTTTCGGCAAAAGCCGAGCCACACCTAAACTTTTGCTCCTAAACCACAGTGTAAATCATAAGACCTATACACGAATGCTCAATTCAATACACCAGTGTATTGCTGATGTTATTCGCAGGGCCTAAATGTAGAATATTAACAGAAAAATTGTCATGCGGACTGATTTGAAACTTGAACCTGATCTGTAGTGAACAGGGCCGTAGCTAACACTTAATTTAAGGACGTTAGAGAGAGATGAAATTCTACTTGATCGCGAAATTTTACTTGCTCTCGTTAAGAATAAGTTTAGATGCCAATAGCTTTCAAAAGTATAATAAAAAACGATGGGTACACCTTTTTTTCGTCCAAGTCCCCTGTCTTAACAATAATACAACTTCTTTCTAAGGCCCTGCATCCGCATTATTTTTAGGAATTAGTTGAAATTTTTCTACATCCGTTGTTGATGTAATAGTGCGAAACTAAGCCGTCGTTTGGGATTCACCCCTTGATGATGTAGAGAACAAAAACCTTTTGATGGTTTGGTTTGCTTGCTTGCTGTTGAAGAAGCTGCACTACTTGAAGGCAGACTCACCTAAGCTAAGCTGAGATGCAGTCTCATTTGAAAGTTGGTGTTTGTACATGTATATCATTGATGAATAAAATAAATCAGCAAGCACTTAAAGTGATTAGATATTTTCGAACCTAATTCGTAGAGGACTAAGTTAGGACTACTCGCAAGAAACATATAAAATACTATCATTTACAACTCAACTTATAATTTCAGGAACCAGAAAGCAGCAATTTTCAGCTCCATCAGATGTCTAGGTCTTTTTTTCAATGAAAAATTCTTTTGTATTTTTTATTTAGTTGGAAGGTTTCGATTGGTCTGTACCTACCCATACGTATTTTTCCGTCAGAGGATAAGCCATAATGCTCTTTTTGCGGTCATTTCCTCAAAATTATTTTGCTCAACCTACTCTTACAGATTTAAAATTCAACATGACTTAAACACGCATAAATTGATGAGTCATAAAATGGAAAAGTGAACTCTTATGGTAACACAATGTTGTCCGTCCGTCTGTTCTTCCGCCCTCCGTCCAATTGCGTTGTTACATCTGAAGTAGTAGAAAGACAGAATTTTGAGTGCTTTTAGACTGCAGAAATAGTCAGAGAACCCAACGAGGACAAATTCTCTCAAGCACGGCTTGATTGCACTTTAAAGTTTCATGGGAAAATGATTCAGCACTGTTATCTATTAAGAAGTTCAGCAGGCAAGAACTAGAAAAAACCGAACTTCTCTTTTTTTCTAGTAAATAGTGAACTTTTAAGGAAAAATATAATTTTTTCAAAATATTGAAAAGTTTTTGCGAAATGAAGCAGAATGATGTTTTACAAAGTGTTTGCGGCCATAACTTTTGAGCGTAGTGCACAAAGCCAACCTTGAGCACACGTACAAAGCAACTCAAAGCAAACCAAGTGCTTAGGTCACATTTTTCTGAAATGTTTTAATACTGCTGCTTTCTCGAAAATAATTCGCAAAAATGCATGAAAACGCGTATGAAAAACAACTGAGTACATAAGTGCAAGAGTTCGTCTGTGACAAACTTCTATATACCCGACCCTATATACCGTTTTTGGCCCGAATTCATCTACAAGTAGGCATGGGCTAAAAATTAAAATCAATTAATTGTAATTTCGTTAGAATCATGAGAAAATACGGTAAAAGCGGAAATCATATCAGAAAAAACCCGTTTTTTCTTAAAAACGTGCCTTAAAAGTGGGCGGAGCTCAAATTTTTGTATATAACAAACTTAGCAAATAGCATAACATCTTTAATGTTTGCCATAGAATTGTTTTTCGGTTTGGAGCAAACTTTCCGAGCAAAAGGGTTTTTAAAGCTTTAACATGTTAAAAGTGGGCATGGTCGATATTGTGGACGGTCCAATTATTGCGTTGTTAAAGGTCTTGGGCCAAAATTTGTGTTCCTACGTCCTGTCTAACTTAACCAAAAGACAGTTTGAAAGAAAATGTGAAATAGAGCTTGTCTCACATTGAAGCCAGTAGTGGGCGTGGCCGTTGACGGATTGAGTGAATTTTCACACTTTGTCTGTGCAACAGAAGAGCCAAGCCGTGCACTAAGTTTCAGCTTTCTAGCTTGGTTTTGAAGACCTAAAACTTTTATACATACAGACGGACGGACGGACGGACGGACATGGCTTAATCGACTAACCTGTCGGTTTCGATCATATCTCTTAAAGGTCTTATGGCTGTACGATGATTATTTCACTGTGTTACAAACTATACATTAAAATTATATTAGCCTGGGTCGGATATAAAGACAATAAACGAATTTCGAAACTTCAAAAACTTCTAACCCAATTTAAAAACGAGGTAAAAACAGGAGCTTTACCGTTTACGCAAAAACCGGTGCCTTAATTAAGCAAAATCATGCAATGTTAGCACAGGTACTTGTGCTTTTGGAAAAAAATCTAACTGGAATTGAGAAAAAATGTAAAATATTTATTTGTCATTTGTCACAAAATCTAACTGGAATTGAGAAAAAATGTAAAATATTTATTTGTGGATTTGAATCCGCTTAGGCGAATCGTTGGATACCCCACCCATATTGACCCCTGTCAAGCTCCGAATCGCATTTATGAGATGAAAATCTCCCTTTGTAAAAAAATGGCGTTGCAACGACCCCTTTTCAATAATATTATGAAGCCTTTATTCGAATATATTAACCAAAACTGTGGTTTGCATGTTTGAAGTGCATTTTTATGTCAGAGATTAGGTTTTTATTCAACGACGCCCCAATAAGTGGGCGTGCGAATGTCCGGACTAGCAAATATGTATACCGTAACTTCTGGGCAGCTTGTTTTACATCAACCAAATTTCACACAGGCACAACCACATGAACGTTAACCAACACAACATATGTATTTGAAAAATAAGAGAATAAATTTATAACCTTTTAAATAAAATATAAAAAAAAGTTAACGGAAAAGTTTTCTGACACTTTTTTTTTAAGTACCAAACTAACTAAAATATCATCCAATATAAGAACAGTAGACTGCACTACAAGTAAAGTATATAAAAAAATGCAAAATATATGTTTAGAAATAATTTTATCGAACGAATAGAATTTTATGCAAACTGCGCAATAAAGATGTGCTTAACCTACAACAAAAAGTGACAGATGGCGCCGCGTATGTCTTCATGCTTGACATTTTTTTCAGCATTATTTGTCTACTGTTAGCTGTTACTTGATTTAGGGTCTAAAATTTCAGACTTAAAAGTTTAAAAATGAAGGAAGGAGATTGCGAGTAGTGTTTAAAAGAATTAAAGAATGTAGAAAAATAGTTTCCATAATTCATGGCATTTTTTAAGGTATAGTACATTCATATTTTAAGGAGCATTGTCCGTCCGTAGAGCATTGCTTCTAAATGCTGCCCCTAAGCTAGGGGCCTGGGAATGAACCAGGTTAGAAACATCATCTGACTGACTTCAAGTCTATAAGTCTGAGAGATCCAGTCTTCGGGGTTAGTTTCTAAGTCTCACTTTACATATGCTGTTTAGATGTTTGTAACAGCATATGAAAGGTTTTAAGTCTATAAAACTGAGGCGAACCAGTCTTCTGGGTTAGTTTTAAGACTCACTTTATGTACCCTAGGATTAAGATATTTGGCAACGTATATTATGTACCTAGGCGTTGCCCAATATCTTATGAAGAATTTAATTTGAAAAGAATATTAGATGGCATGTAAGCTTAGCGTTATAGAAAAAAAAACGGCAGTACTACGGTAGTACTAGTATGGATGATAAAAACCTTTCATCCCCGGGAATTTTCTATGCCCCTACCACCTGTAGAGACTAGCAGCAGACCCGAAGAGATATTTTTTAAGCAAAAATATATTGCATCTTAATATGTGGTTTTACTTAAGTCAAGAAGTTATTTCAATGATGTCGGCGGAAACATTTAACAGCTGATCCACAGGATCTACAAATTTTGGCGTATTCTTTTGAACACCGAACTGCCACACCGAGCTGTCAACTAATACTCCGAGTTCGCAACAATTTCAGCGTGGTGTACACTCAGTTTCATTGTGTACAGAACGACAAATCCTACACCGGTGCAGTCATCACGCTAAGTGTCAAATTGCTTTGACTTTATTTTGTTTACATTTTTTCTATTTCATAGCGTGATTTTGTTGGCGTCGGTTTTTTGTACTTTTTACTTAAAATGAATTCTGTTAGCTTTGTGTTTCTGATATTTATTACTTTTTTATCCATTTTATACAATTTCAGTCGCGTTGTAAAAAATAACGAGTGCAAATTGAGTCGAAACGTCACTTCACATATACAATAGAAGCTGCACCCAGCCTCCACCGTCAAATACGACGGTGGCGAAAATTCGAGTTCGGTGTCGACACCAAACTAATTCGGAGTTCAAAAGAACATTTACATGAGCACGATTCCATTCAGGTGTACGAGAAAAGAACAGTTTTCTTTGTATTCCACACCAGTTTAACGATTCGGTGTTGAAAAGAACACGCCATAAGTATTCCTAGTAAAATTATAATGCGCCTACTTCTGATCGCTTTATCTTTTCCAATCGATTCTAACGCGAGCAATGCCATTGAGATGATAAAAAACATTTTGGCATAAGTACAAATCCGTGACTGTTTGTCGTCACTTGGACACGAAAATAATTCAGTATAATAATTGGCGTTTCTTAGCGCTACACAATTTTCACTGTTGTTTTGCGAAATTCCTATACTTCAAAATTATACATCAATTTCACTTTCTATTTCTATAGTGTCGACTATACAGCATGGACATGCCATGCATGCGAAATTCCACTTCTAGGTGCAAGAGCTATAAGTGTTTTTATTATCGTGTTTTTTCACGATCGAGTTTTTCGTACGGCATAAACTTTTATTTAAAATTAAACATTTTCATTTGTGAAAATATCCTATAATAAGTTTCCGAAAATAACACACAGTGCTGCATGTTTATTTTTATTCGTCTGTCCACTTAAAAACGAAAACGTAAGTCTATCAAGGCAGAAAGAGTTTTGAGTATTCATTTATTTTTTTGCGTTCTATGTATGTGTGTGCCTGTTAAAATTGTATTGTTAAATGGAAATGAATAAGTCAGGTTTTTTCCATTAGGTATAAGCTTCGTCCCGAGTTTGACACTGTATTTTTCTTCACTCGGGGAAAAGTTATTTTCAACTCTTTTATGTGTTTCAAAAACATTGTTAAGAGAGACTATGTTTTTTTTTGAGGAAGATTGTTTTCAATCTTGCATTTTTTTCACTGTGGGTAGATAAAAACCTTCGCCCAGGTCCACCCCGGACTGTAGCGCCACCTTAAGTAAGTAAGATAAAAACCTTCAGAAGCACCACGAGGACCGGCCGCGCGTGCTCTTAGTATAATTGAAATTCTTACTTACTGAAAAACCTCCTATATTCGTCGTACAAGGTTCGTCTCATCCAGAGTTCAGATTACTTCGTAATAGCAATGGTCATGAAGACGAGTACGAAGTTGATCTTACAATAAACTTTACTAACCTTGAAGTTCTCATCAAAGCTTGTATTTTAAGGCATAAAAAAGTTGTTAAATATCAAAAATGTCTCCAGTTTTGGACGCGATAAGGTCTCCTTCATTTGCGTGCGCTATCTGAGTCTTGGTGCTCTTCCACTGCGCCACCCCTGCAGGGTGGGTTAGAAGATTTTCCGAGCCGGAGTGTTGGTGTCCACCAGCTCTCTAGATGACCCAGCCCTCGCAACCGTTGTATTTTGACTCTTTGGGCTAGCCCGTACAGTTCGAAGTTATCTCCCCCTCCACTCTCTGACAATACAGACGAAACCAAATTGCCCGAATGATTTTTCTCTTGAAGCAGCCTAAAAGGTTTTTATCCGTCTTTGGTGCAGAAGCATGGACCCTATATACTCAAAGCAGGACTTGGTCTTGGATGATGGATAAATCTACATTTAAGATGCCCGAGAGAGGCTTTGCTACTCAATTACCTTCTTAAGAAGCAGCGATTGACAAGAATTACCTTCCAAGACGTCGTCGATGTTGGGTGTCTCTTCTTAATGACAGCATATACTGAATTTTGCCCTTATTGACAGCTAAGCCCACAATATTCGCCGCTTCGAGCCCAAAGGCTTTACTTTGTTCTTCCAATTGTGTTAATGTCGTTGCGTATGCGAGTTAAGTCCAAATCGCAATGTTGCGTTACTGCGTGCGTGCGATGACAAGCAGAGTAGACACAATAAGCGCATAGGGGGCAAACAGAAATGTTACTTCAAAACTTCCCCGCGCGCTTGACCGTAAATAGCGCCTATACGATCTACAACGCAAAAGTAGATCTACTTTCTACTTTTGCGGGCGTTGAATAACCTCATGCTCATTCATTGTGTTTTAAGTGAGTATAGCTCTTGTCGTCAGTAGGTTTTGGGGACAAAATAGGGTTGGTACTGTTTATACTCAAAATATAAGCAGGTTTGCGTAGAGTTGAGAGGTTTGAGTAGAGAATGTGATGTTTTTAGTTTTTGCGACAACTCGCAATGTGTTGTTTTTTAGCATGCCCGGAAACACAAGTGAATCCACCTTGGATATATTTGTATTAAGAATTGAGAATTACATAACTTGATTCGTTTTTCAAAAGCATCTTTTCTACTCTTTCTTTTGAAAATATCTTTAAACAGAAATTGAATGTGTTTGAGCAGATTTGCAATTTGCTACCCCAAAACGCAAAGCGGCATTTCGTTTTGCGAATTTGCTACGTGCGTACTTTGACGTAAAGTATCGTTAAGTTTTGGAAAAGCATGGCAACGCACATTAATATTATTCGATTACGAAATATCATTTAATTCGAATATACGATTCTAGCTTTATTGTAAGGACTTTTGAAATATTGGGCCTTAGGTGCTGGCGCTTTGATTTTTTACTATTCTCTCAAGTATTGACAGCAAAGGGGTCGGTGGGGACTTCATTGAACAGCGTGAGTTTTCCATCGTCATCCTGCTCAAACTGACAAGTTTGTCAGGGATGCCAAAGCTAAACATTGCGCTATATAGCTCGTCTCGATAGGTTGTGTCATACAAGGTTAACTTTGTAATGAAAAGGTGATGGGTATCGATTTGGCTGAAAAACGCCCCAGCTTCTGCACTTAAAAGATGCAACGACAGATTTATTGCATTGTCAAGCTTCTGCTGGACTTTACAATGCGCACTGAATGGAAGAACGAGAATGTTTTTGCGTACTCAAAGTTAACGTAATTTTTTTAAGTTTCTAGCACATAAAAGGGAAATTATTAAAAATTATCTCGGTAATGTTTCAAATATAGTTATACCAACAATGCAAACAGCAGCTGCGCTTTTTTGATCAAACTATTATTACTTGCCCTATGTTCCCATTTGCCTATTGCTTGCATCCTGAAATCAGTTATGAGGTAAACGAATCGTATCGTAAGCTGTTCTACCTACGATCAACCGAAATCTAAATCATTTGGCAAGGCTATGATTAAAAACCAATTCCAAAAGAAATCACATTTCAAAAAAAAAAAAAAATGTTTTATTAATAGAAACTTTTAAAGTGGGTTTATATGAGTACGTGTATAAGTTTTCTTCTCATACAAAAAATTATTTTCATTTATTTATTTTGAGCTCATGTTTAGAATCTATAACATACGCGAGTACGTGTTTGTACTCAAGGACATTAGCGTACACGTTTGAACATTTCCTTTACATTTTTTTTTTCTTTTGCATATTTCAATGTTTATTTGTTCCGCCAAAATGGACAACCTCATCAATAAGTGGAAATGGTCGTGGTCATTAATGACGCACAGTGAGCCCTTCATTTCATATTTTTGGCGTTGCTCGCCGCTGTTTTTCTTGCTGCCGCCTTCTTCTTCTGCCCCCATTGGGATTTTGTTTTTTTCGCTAGATGTCTGTGTCTAGAATGATGAAGAACGATGCGTTCTTTCTTGGAATTGTTCATCGTCATGTGGTGTAATACAATGTAGATCTAATATTTTGTTCTTTAATAAATTTTATTTGATTAGGGGAGGATATGCTAAAAAATAATTTTCAAAAATAGAACTGCGACTTTATATAATTTATGACTTTGATATAAATTTGAAAAGTAGCCTTTTTACCTGTTACATTCGATAAGACTATTAAACATCTTTTTTGTTCGCATACCTATGGAGCGGAAAAATTAAAGTCTCTACATTTGGATACTTTCCTTACCCGCTTTAATTTTGCGCTTTAAATAAGTCACTTCCTGAGCTAAAAATATTTTAAGTAAATTCACACAAACTCAGCTTTTGCCATTGAAAGACTGCTTAAATAATAAAATTTGATTAGTTCAAACATCACTGCACTTTAAATTCGGTACTCCAAACATGAAAGCAAATATTGGCCAGCCCAAGGCGTACCTACCAAACCAAAAGGCTTTTGATGAAAAGCTTAACAGTTTTAGCAATGCAAATGCAATCGACGTTCGTTGAAAATTGCTGGAAGTTTGTTTTTTTTTCAGTTAGAGCCAATAGGCCAGGTTATAAAGCTCCACTTATGTTGGAAACGCACATGCATGGATCCACCATATAAGAAATGAATTAATAAATTAATTAGAATTAGAATGTACATGTAAAAAGAATGAAAAATCGACTTTAAAAACTTGGTTCAAGGATTATTTCGTTTTTGTTTATTTATCAATTTTATCAAATATAAAACATATGTAATAATAGTATGACGTCTGCACTCAACAGTTTTCTTTATGTCCTGCAAAGATAAATAGATCGAAGTTAGCTTTTACACTCATCACTCGTCAATAGTCTCAAAAACATACACTGTCCGAATAATTACATAAGACAGATTCACAATTTTTTGCCTATTTCAGAAGGAGTATGGGGGTATTTAACTGTGGTATGTAATAGTTGAAACGCATGAAAAATTATTGGTTTTGAACAAGCCATTTAATCAACTAATAAACTTTTTAAGAAATTTGATGACTCCATGTTCTGGTGGATAGAAAGAGAATTAAGAGTTGGTTGGAAATCAAAGGTCACCGTAAGACTTTGACACCTTCCGCCTCTGTGCGGATATTTAAAGAATTATGTTTTACCAATACCAATTTCATAACCCTCAGCCTTAAGAGAAATATCTACGATGAGGATCATCTTTAAAAATCAGTTTTATGATAACTAAACGACCAGCACAACAACGTTTTAAAAAAAGACTGTGTCTTCATCCTTATGTCTGTCGAAATACCTTTTGACTGTAAACACTACAAACATAAGCTCTTTAAAACGCCTTGAACAAGAAGTGTACTTTTAATATGACAAAAAACTCCCGAACTTTCCACATCGCCGTTCCTATGTCTTTAAATAAAATTATATACATTCCTTAAGCAAAAGCAAATATTTTGGCAATTGCAATTACCTATCGAACTTGATCAAAAACCAGAATCAATCCCTGATTTAAATTGGATCACTGGATCGTAATCACTCACACAATTCTAATGTATTCTTAAGAATAGCTGTTCAAGCATTTTCGTGTAGGTATCTACCTTAAGGTTATTTATTCACATCTATTGTCCTTACTAAACGCACCCCTATATCTAAATCCGTTAACTTAAAATAAGTTTTCTATTTTAGCACCGACATCTTATTTAAGCATTCAAACGCTCCAATATCAATTGGAACATCGTTTTTCGAAATAAATAAATATATGGAAGGACGAAAAAGAAACAAGAAAGAAACTGGAAATTTCCAAGGGATAATATGGGCAAACGACGACGTCATAGAAAACCTATTTTCCAAAATTATTTTATGGCCTTACCATAAAAAAGCACAATAGAAGAGGACACTTCCTTCCAGTATACTCTCACATTGCGCCGATACCTTTCTCTCTTTTTCACTATACCTACTGCAAAAAAACGTTATCCATACTTATGCGCAGAATCATTCCTGAGCAACAAAATGTGTGTGCAAAAATATTAAATATCCTTTTTGTGTAGCTGTGTGTAGTCCTTCTATTTACATAGATTGGGATAGATGTAAGCACCATGAAGGGAAATTATATTTTCAATTGGGAGCCAAGGAATCCAATTTTTTCTAAGCAATTTTAAACTATTTGAGTTTTTTTTTAATGCCATTCTTTAAAAATTAATGAGAACATTAGCGAGTAGCTATATATGTTTACACTGGATTGATCCTATACTATTATGACCGTTATATGCCCCATCAAACATCAATCTTGAGTGTTAACCAACTGTGTTCAAAATTTCAAAAAAAGCACTATAAAAGATAATAATTATGTTAATTAATTATTAGGCACTAAGTGTACATTGTTAGACTTTATAGAGTTGCCAATATTCGTATAAATAGTTTTCGTAGATGAACAATTTTCACAATACTAACTGCGAGCAAAGCTCTCCAGGATATTGATAATGGCGTTAGTTAAGTAAATTGTTGGTGGATTTGTACACCCTTTGAGTACCTATGTCAGTTAGTCAAGTTAATACTGGCGAAAATATTCCATACAGAAAAAATTGCGATAGACTGCGAGGACCTTAAGGGTATGCGATTGAAACCGAATGATCATTGCCCGCCCGTCCATTTGTTTTGCATGTCAATTTCTAAATTTTGTGTTAGATCGAAACTTCATAATTTCGAATTTTGGATTTAAATTATATAAGTGTACGACCGTTAGTGTAGTGTATGTATAAATGGCCGTGAAAATAAAAATGAATGTGAATATGAGGTAGATTTTGAACCCAGACCTCCCGCGTTAGTAAGCACATACCCAGCTATACCTAATACTTCGATAGTTTGACGTCTGGTTAAGGCCATTAGACTTTTGGATGTGGATTTTATTTAGTTACTAAACTAATGGTAATTAAAAAAACTTGCATCTTTGATATAATGATTTTAAGAAGTCATTTGTTGTTCCACCTCTTGAAATGATTAAAATAAATCATTATCCCAAATGATAATATTTGTCTTTTTGGAACAAGTATCAACTCAATAATAACATGCGGCAATAAACGCCAAACAATATATTTCCTGACACTATCAAACTATATCTGTAATTATTTATTACATTAATATTACATATCTGTAATTATTAAATAACTATTTACATCTTGGGGTGCTGTTTCAGTGTTATAGGTTCGCTTTTCCTAATAGTATTATTTAATTAAGAATATATAAGACACAAAATGAAGATCGCATATGCATTTGCATTTTTAATGCATATTTGAAAACAAAAACCAATCATTTTATGTAATAAGAAGCTCCAACAAATTTTGAGCATTGCAAGCAAAATACCTTGAAACCAATATTTGAAACCATTATTTTCCAAAACTTCGTGGAAAATATTGGTTTGCCTTGAAAAAAAAATTTTTGCTATTACCCTAACATTTATCTACTTAAAATTTTCATGAAACTACTTGGAGGAACTTCACCTTTTTAGGCTTTTGTCCTAAATGAAGTTTTGCATAATCGCAATCCATCTAAACTGGTCTGCCATTAAAAAACTGTTTTTTTTTTTGCCAAACATCAGGCACATCTTGCCGAAAAGGTTTACAAAATTATGAACAGTATAGCCGAATCAAAACCCCCAGATTTTTTTTTATTAGCACTGTTAAAACCCCTTACTATAAATAAATAATTTGAGACAGTTTTTTTTTCTACGTTAAGGCGCGCGTCCACATGAGTGTAAACTACTGCGAGTCAGCTAGACCACTCTCGAGTGTCCCGAGAGTACTCGCAGAGAGTTAATTTTTTACTCTTGACTCCCCGACTCCTTGAAAGTCTCGATGTCGATCTGCAAGTTACTCTAGTTATTCTCGAGTGTCCTTAGAGCTTTTTTCAGTAGCCTTTGGATTAAATTTAACAGCGACACTACATTTTTCATCCTTCAAGTCATCCCTTTCCACGACCGCGATAAAACAACTTCGTTTTTCTTTTATCACAATGAAGATTGTCTGCCAAATATTTATAACTGACCAGAATTGTAGAATCTGAGTAAGAGGTGAGGAAGCAATATGCTAGTCTCGAACTCAATCTGATCCCAACCAAATAGTATGACGCCTTTGGTCTCAGTTAGAGCAGCCAGTGATTCCTGGCGAATTACTATAATGGCAGATCTAAAGGAACCTCTTTGTTCTTTTAGCTTAGGGACCGGAAGCGAGGGATTGCAAAGTCTTATGAGTTCGAGGATTTCGTGTGTGGTTTGGGATTAAATGGCGATCCAAGTGCTTGTTCTAGGCCTGCTAGGGATGTCCTCCTTAGCGACGAGTTTTGCACCAAGCCAAACTTTCTTAACTGCATATTGCGAGCTTGTAGAAGTTGGAAGAACTCATGTCCTCGCACGCGATAAGTTTTTCATGACATTGATGCCATCCGCCATCAAAGGTGGTGTGTTCCCGCATAAAGGGCAAAAAGTTGCTGGATAGCTCCAATTCGAGCACAAGCCGCTGCGATCAATCACAGCAACCATAATAGGTCCTTGAGGGCATCAATTGAATGACCTGAAAGGTGGTCCGAGGTGTTCCCGCATGAAGGGCAAAAAGTTGCTGGATAGCTCCAATTTGAGCCCAAGCCGCTGCGATCAATCACAGCAACCATAATAGGTCCTTGAGGGCATCAATTGAATGACCTGAAAGGTGGAATGGAGGATGTCTTAGGAGTGGTGATGGTCCTTCTTCGACCTCTGTAGCTTAGGCGCGTTTCTTAGCATTAAAATATTCTGCCCTTCCAGCCAGCGATCTGCGCTAGTGCTCTATCTATCTCGAGAATATCTCCAAAGACTTTCAGAGCCCCGAAGCTTCCGCGTGGCTTGTAGGACTTTCACGCTGGAGCGCGTAGTGGCGAACTTCCATTATGAGACGTACTTGAGGAAGAGGTTTTGTCCGTGGGGAGCAACGAGCTCGTTTTGGAGCTACTAGCAGTGCAGTGGGAGCCATGAAGTGCCACAATCCCGCCGTGACTAGGAGCTGAAATTCCTCCTTAGCAATATGCACTGCAGTTCCTGCTGTTATCTGTACAGGGTGGAACACGAGTAGTCACAATCGCACCACTGTTTCGCAAACTATCATCCGGCCTTGAAGGGATGCCGGTCTTAAAGTGGTCTTTACTATTATTTTCATGTTAGTCCCATGAGAAGGAGAGAAAGGATGTCGGGTCGGTCTATACAGAGATCCGCAGTGTATAGATAAAGCTTGATAATCCGGATTACCGTTCGCGACTGGGCTATTTGGGAAACTAGACTCCAGCCCGCCTGACGCTTGGCACGGGTCATATAACAACTTCGTTCGGGTCAGGGGATAGGACGAAAAAGAGGAATAGGGGTGAAAAAGCAAGGAAGGGACGGCTAGAGTGGAGCGTCGCAAAGTTTCAGGCCTCATCTTGAGAAATTTTTTTCAACTTACGATTTTTTTTTCGAAAATAAGTAGGTACATAGGTACTTTAAAATTGCAGTTTTAAAAAATATTTACTATTTTGTTATGATGTTAATATCAGATTTTTAAAGAGTGATTAAGAAGTTAAGGTGCCAAACATCGTGCAAAAAGAAAAAAATTTCATTTCAAATTTGTTCAAAAACTCAATACTATACTTGGCCAAAATTCATTTCTGATATTTTTATCCCCAGCTGCAAACATTTTTAATAAGTCCCCAAAAAGCAACAATTTTTACATCAAACTTCAAATTGTAATCGACAGTTATGAGTGTATAAAACAAGTGGAAAAGTGCAACACTGCGTATGCAAAAGCTTCAGTCCATCTACGATGGATTGTAGAATACCTGATCATACCAAAAAGAAAACTGCCACGCCTCCAAAAAGTGGACGGGATATAAAAATATAACTGTTGAATGCTTTATACTAGGTGGTTGCATATATTTGGGCCTAAAATTCCGCCTTTTTAACTAAAAAATCACTTTTTTAACGCCACGCCCACAAAAGTGGGCAAAGATGTATATAATGTATACATAAAAGTTAGAAAATACTAATATCTACAACGTTTGGCATAAAATTTTTTGTCAAATTTCATATATATTTATTGAAAAACAGTCATTTTAAGCTGAAATCCCCTAAAAAGTAGGCGTGGTTAATGAAAAGGCTAAAATTACTTTAAATACAATTACAAGTCACTGTTACCTACCAAAAATGAATGCGCTAGCACTATTGTAATTAACATAGCTAAAATTTGGAAAAGGTATTTTTTAAAATTAGAGATGGTCGCACATACAGGCCTGTAGTGGGCGTGTCTGTAGGCGGATTCAGCTAATTTTCAAACTTGAAGGACTGGACTTCCAACCAACCCACCAAATTTCAGCTCTCTACCTTAAAATTTAAGGCCTAAAAATTGTTTACATTACATACGGACGGACGGACGGACAAGGCTTAATCGATTCTACTGTCGGTCCCATTCATATCTCTAAAAGGTCTTAGGGGTCTACGGTGATTATTTCACTGCATTACAAACTATACAACAAACTAAATATACCCTGGGTTGGGTAATAAAAAATTGCCCTTATGGGTTCTCATTTTTCTGCGAATTTTATGAGCATACCAAATTTCATTTTTGTACGACTGATTAAATCAAAAATTGCAACAAGGACCGATAACGAAGCAGGAATACCATACATTAGCTTAAATCTAAATTGAATTTTCAGCTTATTTCGAGCTTATTTGGAATTCCCTACACAACTCTAGAAAAACTATAGGATTCCATGAAAGTAGTTTAATTGCATACTCGGCTCAAGCGATAATTGTTTACAAAAGCTTAATTTAACTTTTACATTATTTTCCGACTAATCTTTTTTTTTATAAGCTTCATTGTAAAAAAAAAGAAACAAAAGCATTAAACACCACACTTCTAAAGGGGCATACATTTTCCATTGAATTTTTAAGACGTGACTGCAAAACAGAAAATTATGTTAAAACATCAGTTTCTGCCTAAGAAATTTCCTCTAAAATTCGATGAATGAATTTTTATGGTCTATATTACGTATGAAAAAAATTAGTTTATATAATGAATTTATGTAACATTTTTATACTTCAAAACTACTATTTTTTTGTATTATCCCTGGATAAATCCCAATGTGGGTGGAAACGAAAACTTTTAATAGTTGACAACGCCTCCTAAAATTAATGTGAAGGCTAAGAATAAAATCTTTTAATTATTTTTTGCTAAGAATTATAAAGATAAAGCGGAAAAGGAGAAGTTAGTGCTAAACAACAGTTTCTTTCTAAAAACTCACGCCACATTTTTGTCGGAGTTCATTACATTATATGCGAAAAAAAACTCAACGAATACTAGTAAATTGAACATTATGTATGTCGAATGTATTTCGAATTAGAGCACATTTTAAGAGAATTTAAGACTTTTTGATGGATTTCTTACATCATCTATTTTTGTTAGCTATACCGTTATGGTAAACAAGCTGTGTCTAACTTGTTCAAAAGGTCTTTTCAAATATAATTTAAATTTTAGCGAGTATTAACAGTCGGCGAGTATTAACAGTTTTTACAAGATAATAACTAAGCTACTATTTTATTAAGCAAGCTAATCTCTAGTTTCTATGCCTAAAAAATTCAGACATGCCGACGGACATAACTGGCAACCCTGATCCCTGATCCCTGATAAAAGTTATCAGAGGTTTGTGGTAACTATTTCGTATAGCGTGTTGCATTAAAATGGATCGTAACCTCGACTTGATACTGAGGATTCAGCGCGATGATTTTTTGAATGGAATCTTACACGTTGATGCATTGCCAAAGGTTGTTCTTTTATAAAAAAAAAATAATGAATTATGTATTTGTCTACGGACGACGGACGGTACTACTATGAAAAGTCCACATGAAATTACATAAATTCCAAAAAGCAACGTAAAAATTCAATAATGATTTTTGAATCTACAAGTGCAGGACACTCTCAAAAATAGTTCTGTAGTTACTTTTCTTTGGACTTCACAGCGTCTGCAGCAATTAGTGCTGCTTTGATGACAGTCCGAGATGACATAACAGTCCGAGAAGGCTTGATGAAGGGAATTTCGACTTCCGATTTGGCTTGCATGTCCGCCTTTAAAAAAACATAAGATGATTTGGATACTTTCACGCTTTTTTTTACAAGTCAAAGTATTTAGAATTTGCTGATGTTCGCAGACTTGAAGTTATGGCTCAAGCTAGTTATTGCCTTAAGAACTACCTGGGTATTCGTATAATAGCGATTCCTATGCACTCGAGAGATTTCTGTTATTACCAATGCAGCATGCTTTGCTAATCGCAAAAAATTTGGTTTGAAAAGTTGTGAGTTCTTTGCAGAGTATGTGCGTAAGGCACCTTTTCCCCGATATACAAGCCGCTCCTTTAATCACTTAAAACTTACAACTGTGGTAAAAACCATGTTATTTAAAGTAATCAAGCATCAAAGCCTTGCTTAGCCCTTGCAAAAGCCGAAGAACCGTTTCGAAGGGAAAAGCCTATAATGCGTCTTCAGGGATGGGTATATAGTATTGTTTGCAGGCCCAAAAAATATTCACGAAATTACAAAAAAGTGAAAGACGAAAAGTACAAAAACTAGGATTGATCTTTCTTTGTTTTAAAACATCTGTCACACAGAGTCTTAAATGCTCCTTACTATACAATAGGATAAATAAACTCTTCCATGCAATGCACTCGCGTCTTCATTGAATGCACTCAAGTGCGCCATTGCCTCCTATACAGAATCAACTTTACAACTTGAGTAGATGGAACATAGTCCTATACGAGAAAAAGGACTACGCTCTATTGAACTGTTCCGTCATATTGACATTAAATAACACGATGACGTACTTTTTGCTACTTCATGCTAGCATATTTGCATTGTTCTTGCGCTTCCTTTGCGATACGCAGGCGAAGGCATACAAGTGGCAGGCCATTGTTCTCCTAATAATCTATTATTTTTACTTATCGGTGCAAAAAGGATGTCAATGTAACACATGTAACCGAGTTGATGTCGGTGTAGGCGCTATACTTGGAGTCTTTTAGACATTGTGAATTGTTGGCGCTGCTGGGCCACGGGTGTATTCTCAGGCCAACACCTTCATCATGTTCACTTTTAGTTGAATGACAAGGCAAAAAGGATAATATACAAAAAAGAAATGACACATACACTGAATGGGCGGTATAGGGAACTTTTTCCTAGTTGAAAGTTCTTATCGCTTTCATGGCAAATGAATAGCGTGCGGAGTTGAAGTGTGTTTAACATATTCAAATGAGCAAGTGTACATTGTACAATGCTGTGTGGTGTATGTTTCCACCTAGCTGTTATTGCAAATATTATGCGACCTAGAGAATCCTCAACAACTGGAGTGTGTGGTGGTAATCAAAAGAAGACTTGATTGCGGAAAGGAATAACCATAAAGTGAAGCTGGTTAAGGTCCAATTTTGCAGCCGATTTTTTCCTGAGTTAAACCAGAACTGCTGTGGATTAAGCCCGTAAAGACTGATTTCGACACTGTTCAAATCGCACTTCTTAAACAAACATGGTTATAGAAATGTTATGTGAACCTTATTGGGTGGGTTACTTAATTTGTTGCGTAAGCTCAGTATTAGCAAAACAAAATCGGGAACGGATTGTCTGCCACTGAAAAACTTTGCTGAAGAACATTGTGAACTGACTTAAAATTTCACTTCAGGAAAGGGAGTATATTCATTTTGATTCATAGTCCTTAAGATAAATCCTAAGGCTGATTGGTAAGCCAAATGAGCTGTTTCCCTATGGGGAATTTATTTCAAAATTTAAATCTAATTAATTTGAAATCAGGAGACCTGAAAAAAGGCGACCTTCTTAACTGGGCCAAATACAGAGGCATGCGTCTACGACCATATACAAAGTCGTTTGTCAACAATCTGATCTGGTCCATATCAGTGTGTTTTAAGTCGACCATCGTCGATAAAATATTCACACTGCGGAAGATCTTTGAGAAAACCAAGGAATTCCAAATCGGTACCCACCACCTTTTTTAGTAGTAGTAGTAGTTGACTTTATTTGCTTAAATACATTTTTTGTTGATAGACATTAACAAAGAATAGATACATGGTCGATTAGGGTTTGGCTTATGTCCGTCTACCAGATTGACACAAATATATAAGTAACAAACTTCTTTATACCCAACCCACCCACATATCTAAAAGTTTTTTGGCCGAATTCATATATTATTTGTATTGGCCACGCACCCAAAACTGGGCGTAGGCTAAAAATCAAAATCAGTTAATTGTAATTTCGTTCGAATCATGAGTGCGTTCAAAGCGAAAATTATTTCAGAAATAAATAAGGTTTTTTTTTTTATAAAAACGCCCCCTTAAAGTGGGCGGAGCTCAAATGATATCTTTAATATATGTCGCATAATTTTTTTCGATTTGGAGTAAATTTTCCGAGAAATCAGGGTCTTAAAGGTCTATCATGTTAAAAGTGTCCAAGTTTTGTCTTTCCAAAGGTTTCTGGCGAATAGAGCTCTGCACCAAAATTTAAGCTCCTACGTCTTTTCTAGCTTGACCAAAAGGCATTTTGAAAGAAAATATAAAATAGATGTTGCCTCACATTGAAGGCAATGGTGGGCGTGGCCGTTGGCGGATTTAACCAATTTTCACACTTTGTCTGTGCAACAGAGGAACCAAGCCATGTCCCAAGTTTCAGCTCTCTAGCTTGATTTCGAAAACCTAAAACCTTCACACGCAACGTCAAAACGCCACGTCTACGATGGCTTGGTCATCTAGAGCGGATGGACACCAACGCCCCGGTCCGGAAAATCTTCGAATCCACACCGCAGGGACGGCGCGGTAGAGGACCACCGAGACTCAGGTGGCGCACGCAAGCGGAAGGGGACCTCAGCCAACTTCGCGTGCGAAACTGGAGACGGCTAGCTAGAGACAGAGCTGGCTGGCGAAGCTTGTCGGCTGAGGCCCAGGTCCACCCCGGACTGTAGCGCCAACTTAAGTAAGTAAGTAAGTAAGTAAGTAAGTAAAACTTCACACATACAGACGGACGGATGGACGGACGGACGGACATGGCTTCACTAATTCACCTATCGGTCTCGACATCCTAAGAAATAAAAGATCGGGTCGATGCGCAATGAATGAGGGTAATTAGTTCATCTCTGAGCTTAAATATGGTGCTTATCATATGCAGAGAGTAACGGTTTAAAAAGTAAGCGGAATCGATTTAACTACAATTTTAAATTTCATGGGAAAATGGATTAAATGTTTTTCAATACTTTTTTTTAAAGACAAGCAGGCAAGAACAGGAAAAGCGAAACTTAAGTTCAGTAGATAGATACTAAACTTAAATGCAATAAATAATTTTTTTCAAAATATTAAAAAGTTTTAGAGAAAAAAAGAGTTAAAAATGGGTGGTTTTCAAAGTGTTTGAGGCCTTAACAACTATTGAATCGCTTAGTGCACAAAGACAATTTTGAACACACGTATAAAGCAACCAAATGCTTAAGTCATATTTTTCAGAAAAAGTTTTAATTCTGCCGTTTTAACGCATTTTTCAACCCCTTATCGCCGGTCATGTTTGGACAAATCATATGAAAAAAATCACACGTATCAGAAATTATCCAAAATTTTAAGAAAATTTATAGCGAATTCTTAAGTTTCAAAACCTTCTGAGTTTTCACTGGAAAACAGAAAAGCATTTTTCATAAAATGCTTTCACCATTGTCTTCCTTGTTTCTTAAGTTTGCAGTCGGTAGCTCGCAGTATTGGTAGCCACACTTGTGTGTTTTGATACTGTTTGAAATTAAGTGACGTTTCAAATGATCATAGGACTAGCCATTATTATAATGTTGTAGAATTGTAAATTGTTGTAATTTTTAATTCTCAATATTAAATTTAATTTTCTATGGCTTTGACATAGGGGCCGCTCCCCAATATAAGCAACGATACGTTCGGTATGCTTTTTAATTAAAAAAGGAGATTGTTTTACCGTCGCAGGTAGTTGCGCTATTGCAAGAAAGTCTACCGGTAACTGAAAAAAAATTCAAAATAGTTGTTTTATGGATTTGAAATTTAAAAACTTATTAAAAAGGTCAAAAGAAGATATGTCTCCCCCTCTAGCTCCCAAACTGTATAAAGTATAGCTTTGAAATAAATACAAGGCAAGGTCCATCTTCTGCGCCTTCATGTAAAGCTAAATCAAACTTGGAATATTCAAAAACTTTGAAGATTGGACTCAAAAACGTAACAAGATTTTCAAAAACTCTTTTTGGTTCTTTAAAGATTGCTAGTCTGTTAAAGGTAATTACGATCTAATTTAAATATGGCTGAAGTATGAAGCGTTTACAACGCAAGTTTAATGCATTTAAAAAATTTTCAATATTGCCGTTTCAAACTTTTAGTTTTAAAACCTATGTATTTAAACAAACGAAATAGAAAACAACATGTTTTACCGTTTTCTCAAATAATCGTTGAAAGAATTTAAGAAAAGTGGCCTATAAACGCAGCTGCTTGTAAAACTGAAAAAAACCTAACGGTAATTGAAAAAAAATCTAAATTGCTGTTTTACGGATTTTAAATTTCAAAAATGGTAAAATAGGCCAAGAAAAAAAATGCCCTTCTCTCAATTTTCAGAACGATAAGAGACAAAAATTTTAAATAAATATAAATACCGAGCGTAGTCCATATTTTGAAATAAAAACAAAACATGAAGCAGTTTTAACATAGTTTTTGGTTTTGTAAATATGCTTGGAAACGTTTTAGTTGACTGCCACTTATTTTGCATCAACCAGATTTTACGCAGGTACAACCACATGAACGTTAACCAACACGAAAGCTTTAAAAAAAAACTATGAGCTTATAACAGTTCATTTTTAAGAAAAAAAAATTAAAGGAAAAGTTTAATTCTACCTTTTTTTACGTGTCAAACCTAAAAAATCACCCAAGAAAAGAACAGTAGACTCCACTACGAAAAAGTATACAACAGAATGTAAAATATTCCCAGAAATAATAATAAACAAATAGAATTTACACAAACTGAACAATAAAGTTCACCTAAAACAAAAGCCGGCGAACCGCTAAGCGTCACTTCATATTTGACGGTCTTTTGCCTTTGGTTCAAAATTCTGGAGAACATAAATTTCAGCAGCGGTATATCGGTTTCGATATTAAAGCTTATTCCATAAGTCTAAAAGCTGACGCCAACTTCTGCCACCTTTGCATTAAGTGCCGTCTTGTCAATAGTATGTACTGCAGCACGATCCTCGGCAGACGGCAGTCTTCCTTTCTTCCTTCTTCTATTTAAGCTACTTTTCCAATATAGTCAGCATGCAGCTTTAAAGTATTTAAAAAGAGTTTCCAAGTGCAGCATATAGTTCGGAGTAAATGGTTGACAGACAGAAGATTTGCTTCAGAAAATATCTAAGGAATTTCTCGACATCCTCAGAGTATCACAAGCCCCAAATTTGCGCACCATACAGTAGCATAGAGGCAGCAGTCGTATGCAACAGTCTGATTTTCGCCGTTTGGTCAATTTACTTATTACTGATGCACCGCCTCCAAACAGAAGCAATAGCTCTTTTTGCTCGCGCTAGTTGACATTGCGGATGCTTTTTCAAATTGACGTTGGAAGTAATTAGCATCCTTGAATACTAAATATATTCCTTCACTATTTCGACGTTTTCACTCTGATAGGTCCATTTTTCGCTGATAGATTCTGATAGATAGGATTTTGATAGATTCACAGTAAGATTCCATTGCTTACAGTAATTTTCCAAGCGGTTCATAATATGCTGCATTCCATCGACTGTCTCATATAAAAACACTATAGCGTCTGCAAGCTTTAGCGCAGATATCCTCACACCAACAAACTCGATCCCACGATCTCGTCTACAATGTCGTTGATAAAAAGTATGAAAAGCTTAAGATGCATCCTTGCCTTACTCCCATTTTACTTTCAAACTCTTCCGCCACAAGCCCTCCATTCCACACGTAGGCCACGTTGTTCTCATACATTGCTTGCAGTACATTTATTACTTTGCTAGAAAATCCAATTCTATATGTAATTTATAAAAGAGAGCTTAATCAAAGGCTGCTCGAAAGTCGACCATGGAAGACATATAACTTTTTACTTCCACTTTTTTAAGACACTTTAAAAAAGTGGAAAAACTGCCTGCTATACTCTCTCAGAATTCTGTTATTTGCTATCCATTGCGTAAGCCTAAAATCACAGCACGCACTAAATAGTTTAGCCGAAGTATTCAAAAACGAAATGCCTCTGGAGTTTGCAGGATCATCTAGCGCACCTTTCTTGTGCAGTGGGAAAATTATAGCTTGTTTTTTCTCTCCCCGCCACCTTTTCATCAATTGGGCTCAAGGCCACGCATGACAGAATCTAAGCTATTAAGCACAATGCCTTGTTTTGGCATCAATTCCAAACTTGTCAGTTTGTGCAGGATGACGATGGAAAACTCTCGCTGTTCCGTGCCGTCAGATAAAGACCTATCGTATGGCACTCATGAAGAAGCTTTAGTCCCGCGTCCTCAGAACAAACGACCTCCGTACTTCGTAGCCAATTTGGACAAATACTGATGGGAAAAATTGAGTAATCACAAAATCGGCTCTAGTTCCCGCAGGTTTTACAGAACTGGTACCTTAACAATTGCATCTACCTTATTCTTGTTTGGAATTAAACCTTTGTCGGGAAATGCATGCCTCAATGTGGCACCGAACGCGTTCTAATCCCAACAAGAATGTGTCTATAACAGTTTGGAATATTCCGGGGGCACAACTCACGCCCAATATCAAACGGGTATACATGAACAATCCTTTAGTTTAGACGTATTTATAACAAAAACTTTTTGAGATTTCTTCCTGGCTGTTAGCTGTGAGTAGAGTAAGCTACGGTAAAATCCAACACACAGAAAATTTTAGAGTCTGACATATCCGCGAAAATTTCGTGCACCTTGGGTAGTGTTTTAAAAAGTGTTTCTACTCATTTATTAATAGTGACTTAAGAGTCGACGCAAATCCAAATAGAATTATCCTTTTTGGGAACAATGACTATGGGACGTAATTTAAAAGGAGCAGCGTCTTCCTTTATAACAGTATAACCCAATAATAGGACTTTTAAGTTTTTTTTCGCACATATTCTAGGAAATTTCATCTTAACCTCTTGCATAACATCTACCTGCAATGTGACAATGTAAAGTACACCAGTGAGTAAGTGCAACAGTGCGTATGTAATAGCGTCGGTCTTTTTCCGCTTTCTAACTAACTGATCAAAAAAAAGATATTTTAGTCCTTATAAGGTTCTTTGTTTATTTTTTAGAAGAGGCATGACGCCTATAAGCAAAAATCAATATTTGAATAAAAAATATCCAAGTAAGCGACCAAAGTGTACGCAAAAAATGTAATTTTTTGGTTCAAATTTATTAATTATGTATAATCTACCCCTATAAATGGGCGTGAACGAAAACTTTGTATGAATGAAATCTAGAATAGTGTACCTAATGTGCTAATCGAAATCCATGTTTTTCTGGATATTCAAATCCTTCCTCTGTCATCTTAAAAAAGACCGTCAAGTATGAATCATACGCGGAGTGATCCGTCGGCTTTTGTTGAAGGTTCTAGTCATCTATTGCGCATTTTGTATAACATTCTATTTATTTACTAAAATTATTTCTAGATATATTTTACAGTCTGTAATATACTTGTTTCGTAGTGCTGTCTACTGTTCTTATATTGGGTGATTTTATATTGGGTTTCGTTACTCTAAAAAAAGGCTGGCAAAAAGCTTTACCATTACGAAAATAGAGGGGAGGACAACCCTTTTTGGCCTTTTTTTTAGGATTTGTATAATTTAAAACCCATAAAACAGCAATTTCGATTATTTTTGATTACCGTTAGACTTTTTGATCAATTTTACAACCACCTGTGCTAGCATTTGCCACTTTTCTCAAATTCAGTGGACATGGATTTCTGAGAAAACGGTAAAAATATGCTGTTTTTTACTTCGCTTGTTTTAATGGGCTTAAAAACTTAGGGTCAAAAACGGCAATTTAGAAACGTTTTTGATGCAGTTCGCTTGCCTTTTAAACATTACATACTTCAGCCAAATTTCACCAAGGTCGTCATAACCGTTAAGGATCTAGAAATCTTTAAAAAATAGTTTTCGAAAATGTTTTCACGTTTTATAGTTAAATCTGCGAAGTTTTTGAATATTCGAAGTCTGCTATAGTTTTGTATAAGATTTAGGAAAATGGACTATGCCCGGTGTTAATTTAAAAATTATACTTTATACCGTTTGGGAGATAGAGGGGGAGGCATGCGTTCTTTTGACCTTTTTTATAATTTTTTAAATTTCAAATCCATAAAACAAATATTTTGAAGTTTTTTCCAGTTCCCATTAGACTTTTTTCCAATAGCACAACCACCAGTTCTAGCCTTGAATCTGAAAAAGATCGCCTATACCGTTAAGCTACTAGAAGACTTAAAGAAATTATTTTTGAAAATGCTTTAACGTTTTTGAGTTAAATCTCAGAAGATTTCGAAATTTTAAAATCCTCTATAATTTTCCTTAAAATTTTGAATTATTTCTGATACGTGTGATTTTTTTCATACAATTCCACCAAACACCACCGGCGATGGGGGGGGGGGGGTTTGGTTGAATTGTATGAAAAAAAATTATACGCGTTTTCGAAAAAAAATCCCAAAAATGCATGAAAAAACATGTGGGCACACGATTTTTTTTCGAAAACGCGTCAAAGCTGCAGTACTCAAACTGGTTTTGAAAAATATGACCTAAGCACTGGGTTTACTTTGAGTTGCTTCATACGTGTGTTCAATATTGACTTTGAGCGATAAGCCGTTCGAAAGTTATGGCCTCCAACATTTTGAAAACGTCATGCGTTTTCGGCTCCTCATTTCTCAAAAACGTTTTGATATTTTCAAAAAGTTTAATTGTTTAGTTAAAGCTAACTTGTATTTTTCTGTGGGGTGCCGTGGCGTAGTGGTTAGTGTGTGTGCTTACTACGCCGGAGGTCTGGGTTCGAATCCTACCATCGTCACCTGAAAAAAAAAGACTTGTTCTTTTTCACGGTCCCCACCTCCGCGAGGGTTTGACAAGCCCTCCGAGAGTATTAATTGTCTTGAAAAACTTCTCAAAGTGCCGTTCGGATTCGGCAAAAAATTGTAGGTCCCCTTGTATGTAAAGAAATCAACACACTAGCATACATTGTTGAGAAGTTGGCCCTGGTTCACCTCGAGCTGTTGCGCCACTCTATTTATTTTTTTATTTTATAACTTGTATTTTTCTAGTTCTTGCCTACTAAACTTCTTGGAAAAAACACTGAAAAACATTGAGTACATTTTCACATGAAATTTCAAACTGTAGTTAAACCGTTATTTGTGCCTAAAGAAATTGCCCTCTTTAGATTCTCTGACTATTTCCGCGGTTTATACGCACACCAAATTTTGTCTTACTACGACTTACCGTTCAGAAGTTATAAAGCAATTTTGCTCGGATCCGGCAAAATTTTTTAAGTTCATTATATGTAAAGTAAAAAACTCACAGTATACATGGTTAAGATGTTGGCCCCCTAGTTCATCTCGAGCTAGTGTTCGATTTATGCACCTTAAGATTGAAATATGGCTGGGCTTCCCTGGAACGTAAAAAAACAGCCCTTAATTATACTTAAGCGCAGCGGATAAGATCTCAAGTGAAAGAGATTCAAAAAATGATTAAGGCGACAAGATTTTGTTTAGATTTCCAGTACCTCCAGTTTTTAGTCAAGAGGTTTCAACAGGAAGGAAACAAACATGTAAGAAAACTTCACCTGACAGATGCTTTTTCAAACGTAGACTCAAAGTTGTATTTAAATTTGTCGCATTAGATTCAGAGAAGAGTGTCTGTCAGCTAAAGAACAAACAAAAACATTTATCTCACCTCAGATCCAATTCAATTAAATAACACCAAAAACATTAATTATATACTAAAATCCCTTTGGCTTTTCCAAAATTATGTTTTATGTGGCAAACATCACGATTCCATCATCGGCTGACACTACAACACCACTCTGGTGAAAAAGACACAAGAAAAGAAAATCCAAAAGGGAGGGGAACACTTTCCACTGCGCAACTCTTTTCCGAGAAATACGCGAGGCAATAAAAATAGAAATGTGTTTCCACTCTCACACACGATTACAATGAATCACCTTTCGAGAAAAAAATTATATCCTGCATATGTTAGATTCGTCTTCTCCTCTAATAAATTAGTTAAAACAAAAAACTTAAACTAGAGATTCCTAATAATCGTTCCATAACAATGAATGTGTATAAATTTATAAAATTTCTCACGAGAACCTAGTTTTATGCAATCAACAGGGAAACCACTATTTTTATCCACCGGATACACAGATACACACTCCATTATTATGAATCTCGGTGGTGTATGGATACCATCGTGTTCATTTTTTTTGCTTCCCTTGCCATCGTGTATAGCTCCTAAAGTGTTGCGCTTGTTGCAACATGGAAAATCGTGACGTCATTGTCAGGTCAGCGGCCTAGTTTATATTCTCAAGTTCCCACCCAGCGAGCGCTTCGCCCACCCCTCCCATATATTCTGTACACATTCATTGAGCTATGCAGCCTGTTTTGCTGGTATGTAGCTGGCTGGTCTGAGTATTGCAAAGTATTGAGGATGTGTTTTTTTTTTTCATTCAGGGATTTATGGCCTCCCTGCTTGCCTTTTCATCAGCTAAGGCCATGAACTAGAAAAGAAGGGAAAATTATTTAGCATTGGCTACTGGCTCATCACGAATGAGTTTTTTATAGGAAAATTTAAGAAAGTCACAAACTTAGTTTTTCCATTTTTATTGTGCCTCCCTGCATGCCCATTGAATGCCCTTCTTTGGCATATTCCCTTACCAAGTAGGTACATAGGTACATGTTATCGTTCCACAATACAAGGTAACGTTTTCATGGGCGATTTCAATGAACCCAGGAAAAAGTCTATCGATTGTGCCTACTATCGGGGCAATATAATTGCCAAAAGGCAATTATGGTGGTCCCGACTTCTGAGGAAATTTAACTTTTGCTTTCAAGTAGTTTTGGACGTGAAACTATAGCACCAATAGTTCTAACCAAAGAAATTAGTTTGATTTATCTTAAAAAATCTGAAAACGAATCAGAAAACGCTCGAAAAGCTCGAAACTATAGGAATATGTATGACGTTTGTGTCGTATATTAGCGGTACATACTACACATACTTATTAGATTCTCATCTTTTAAAAAGTACCAAACTGATTATAAGGCTTCCGAAATGAAAATCGAAAAGAAGATCATTTGGAAAAACCTTGCGAAGTCAGTTTTAATATAATTGTTTTGTGTCATATTTTGTAAATGAAAAGATTATGAAAAAGCTGCAAAGAAAATTTTTTTTCCTGACTGGGAAACTATGATTATGTCAAAAATTAACATTACAAGCCTTCAATCCATCATCTATGGTATACTTAAAAAAAAAAAAACAGTGAGTGCAATAGTGTGTAAGCAGAAGTGACAGTCCATAAAATGGACCGTTGAACATTGTTATTATTATTTTTTGATATGTTATAAGCAGAGCAAACTTCAAAAAAGGCGTGGTCCAACCGCTCCTTATTACAAACTATCAATATTAACATAGATATTTTCAAGTTACGCTTAAATGTACGTTAAAATGCAATTTTTTGGTTCAAATACATTATTTTTGAAAAATCGACCCCTAAAAAGGGGCGTGGCTAAAAACTTTCTGCGACCAAAATCGGAATGAAAACTCGTTTACCTTCCCTGCTAATTTTTTTGTTTCATGCTTTCCTAAACTAGGCTAAAGGCCAGTCGAAACTACGTTGTTCTGGAAAATTTTAGGTTCTTCTACAATCCTGCCTCCAAATGTGGGCGTGACCCAAAATTTTGTATGAACAAAACGAAGGACTAAGTGTTTTCTACTGGAGCAAAAATAAAATGCATTTGAAAATTCTTACATTCATTAGGAGATGCTAGGTGAAAAGTTTTAGCCTTTTAAGACGTCTCACAGTGCTGAAAGCTGTGCAGGTAGTTGCACATTTAGACGGATTGTGGACGTGTCTGTGGGCGGATTTCAGAATTTTTTCGCATGACGTGGAGCTTACGTTCGAAATTTCAGCTCCCTAGCTCAAATTTTAAGGCCTAAAAACATGTGACATACAGACGGACGGACGGACGGACATAACTTATTGAATTCAGAATTCGGTCTCGATCATATGCACTTAAGGTCTTGGGGTCTACCATTATTATTTCACCCTGTTTCAAACTATGTGACAAACTTAATATAACGCCTAACCTATGACATGGGGTACAAAAAAACTTTAAAGCTGTAAGTAAGTGCAAGAGTTCGTCTGTAACAAACTTTTAAATTCCTGACTCTATTTACCCAGTAAAACCAGATCTTGAGCCCCAAAAACAGTCGTGGACTAAAAATAAAATCTTTTAAACTTATTTCGTTAAAACCGTAAGGAAATATGTAAAAAACGAAAAAAAGGCGGAGTTCAAAACTTTGTATGAAACAAGTTATGGCCTTTTCGGTAGGCGATCCAGAATCAGGGTGCTCTTTTCTGCGATTTGGGGCTGTACATCCAAACAGCCATGCCAAACACATTTTTCCTGATTTTGAAGTTCGTCTGGCATTGTATTTTTGAAGCAAAATCTATTCTACAGAGACAAATGACATTTATTCAACTTTACACAACCACGTGCGTGCTTCTACTTTTGATTCTTGATTCTCGGCCAGAAGCAAATGTCACATCCAGAAGAGAATGTGTCAAACGAGTGCTAATAAAACAGTTTCAGAAGAGTCCAGAACACTCCCGGATGCTTCCGGACGACTAACCGAAAAGTCCATTAGAGGATTCTAATATCTCTAATATTTGTCTTTAAATATTTTTTAAATTTAAAGTGCATTTTCAGAGAAAACAAGTTTTTAAAGATATAACACTGTTAAAGTGGGCATAGTCAGTTCGTGGCGCTGGGAGTTTAATTTTCGTCGTGTAAAAGGTTCTTAGCCGCGATTTCTGTACACTAAAATATGATCCCCTATGCCTTTGTGTAACTTGGTCAAAAGGTCTTTTGAAATCAGATATGAATTTGAGGTTGTCTGGTTCTCTCACATTAAACACCATAGTGAACTTCGCTGTTGGCGGATTTTATCAATTTTAACACTTTGTCTGTTACATGCGAACCAAGCGGTGTACATGACTTAATCAATTCAGCTGTCGTACTCGATCATATCTCTAAAAGGTCTTTCGGGTGTACGGTTATTATTTCACTGTGTTAAAAACGATGTATTGAAATTAATACACCCTGGGTTGCGTATAATAAAAATATTGACCTTAAGATTGTATAACTACCAAATAAGCAAAAAATCCTACCATGTTAGTTTGAGTAGAAAATACTTAAAATGTATTAGTTTTGTTGGTATTGACGTTGCATAGTCCGAAATCAATAAAAAGTAAACAATGCTTTGTATTCTAACAACTATCAACACAAAAAATAGGACAGATCTCAGCTGGACAAGCCAATCGGTGCAACTCAGTTATAGAGACTACATGTCAGGCTACTCACAGTTAGTTAGGCTTAACCCGTCAGAATAAACCAGAACGTTGGCTCTTAAACTCTATTCCTTAATTGACGAATGGAAAAGTCAGAAGCTGATACCTGGTGGATAAAACTCTGATGACTCGCAAGGTCCTTGAGGTCTCTACATTTTTAAAATTTCACAACCAAGGAGAGTTTTCAATCGCCTGTAGATCTTTCTTAAAAGAGAAGAGACCAGAATAATGGGATCGAAACACCCATGTCACCCTCCAAGTTTCTGCTCATTACTTTAACTTTAAAAGCCTTACAAATTCACACATACTGACGGTAGGACATGACTTTATCAACTTGCTGTCTTTTGGGTCTGCGATAATTATTTGACTATACTACGGATTATGCATATGCTGGCCAGGGTATACTCACAGAAACTTGCAGGGATTGAAATCGATAAATGTTTAACAAATTATTAAAAGCAAATAAAAAGAGTGACGCAACAGCTCGAGGTTAGCCAAGGCCATCTTCTCAACCATGTATGCTGTGTGTGTTGCATTCTACTCATACAAGTGGACCTACAATGGGTCGCCCTTTTGGGCGAATCCGAACAGGTCTTTGGGAAGTTTTTCGAGACAAATATTGCTCTCGGAGGGTTTGTCAAACAATCGCGAAGGTGGGGACCGAGAAAAGAATCACGCTTTTTTTTATACAGAGGTGCGATTTGAACCCAAACCTCCCAGGTAGTTAGCACACATACCAGCTACTTCGCCACGGCACCTCAATTATTGTAAATATTAATATTACAATACTTGGGACAGTTATCTTTGATTTCTTATGTTCTTTTTAGCAAAAGCAAGACATCGAGTTTGTTAGAGTAATACTCATTTTACATACTCATCCCATTAATAAATGTATTATTAAATACAAAAAAAAATGATTAATAATACCGTTTATTATAACCTGGTTATTTCTATTGTTTCAGTGTGCAACTTCATTATCCACGAGAGATGTGTCACAAGTGTGGTAACTCCTTGTTCCGGTATAGCCCCATGTATTATAAAGGTATTGTTTTAAAATATATACCTTTATATATTTGAATTTTGAAAAAAATTATAAACTCTCTATGCAGAATCCCGTCGCCCACTGCTGGTCCGAGCCGACACATCACAAAAGAAAATTTTGCACTGTTTGCCGAAAGCGTTTGGATGAAACACCCGCAGTTCATTGTTTAGGTAAAATTAATATAAAAGTTTATGTTTAATGTTTTAGTTTTATTAAAAAAAATTATTCTAATGTTTATAGTTTGCGAATATTTCGCCCATATTGAGTGCCAAGATTTTGCTGTTCCCGATTGTACAGAAAATGCGACGTATGTTCCTGGCAAGGAATTACTAAACGTCAAACACACGGTATTATATTGATTTTTCTGTGCCGTTTAATAGGTTAATAATAACACTTTTTATACAGCATCACTGGCGAGAAGGGAATCTTCCAGCGACATCAAAATGCGCTTATTGCAAGAAAACTTGCTGGTCGTCGGAATGTCTTACAGGTGAGTGATTATGGTTATTTGTATTCGTAATAAATAAATTATGAAAAACTTTGCCGTGAGCAAGTCTTGATAGTATTTACTAACAGGACTATACCAAGCCAATTTGACATAGATATCCTAGCCAACTAGTCCCTAAACATAAACTTGTGTCTTTTGATCCAAGCAACTCGAAGTTCAAAGTGAAAAAGTACTTGAACTCAGTATCCATTAGAAAGAAAACAAAGTAGAAAACAAATAGGCACAGCCACCACTACGCCCGGCACCTCAATTGCCTACTACCAGAATATGAATGAAAGAATAGAGCGCGGCGCAACTGCTCGAGGTGAACCATGGCCAACTTCTTATGTATGCTGTGTGTGTTGCATTCTTTACATACAAGGGTACCTACAATTTTTTGCCGAATCCGAAAGGCACTTTGAGAAGTTTTTCTAGACAAATGTTACCCTCGGAGGGCTTGTCAGACCCTCGCAGAGGTGGAGACCGTGAAAAAGATATCTATTTTTTTACAGGTGGCGGAGGTAGGATTCGAACACAGACCTCCGGCGTAGTAAACACACACGCTTACTACAACGCCACGGCACCCCACTAAGGTTCTCCATTCATTTATGATTTTGGAAGGGATTTGGAATAGGCGAAAGGGCTTGATTTCGAGGTTGAAAACGACTGAAAACGACTCAATTGGTTAAACCCCTAAACGCCACACACAGGCTAGAACCTGAGTAGCTTGAGACTGAGAGTTGATACAAAATTTATTTAAACACAATTGCAAAAGCTTTTTCTTTCTAAAAACAAAGGCTTATTGAAGTTTATAGCATTGGTACTAGCAGTGCAACCACCGTTAAAATGGGTCAAGCTAAACCAAAGTAGGTAATAATCACAATTACAGAAGTGACAGTTTAAAGCGAACCCAGTTAAAGCGAATTCTCAGATGTATCGAACAACTTCACAATCAATCAATGCCCAATCAGAAATAATGGATTATAATTTCGCATATATAGCGAACCAAGCCTGCTTTAAACCTTTGAAAAATAAAGAAAACGTTTGGTTAGTACAACCTAAGTCAGTTTTTTTTACATTTTCCTTAAAACTTGAAAATTTTTCGGGACTTCCTTAAGTTCTGCATAACTAAATTGTACCAAAATTCTGAAACGCCAAAATTTGGTCCTACAATATAAATTTTGCGTTTCTCATTTTTTCGTTCAGTCAGATTTTCTTTCTTTCTTGAAAATTTTCCAGGACTTCCCCTAGAACTGAGTAGAAGCGTTGTTTTATGAATTGGTAAAAAGTCAAAATTTTGTCCTTTGTCATTACTTCTTCGATATCCCGAATTGCGTTATGTTTACAAGCGAATGCGGCACAAAATAGTAAGGTTCCTTACTGAACAAAGGCAACACCATGCCCTTGAGAAGCTGATTACCGATATTTTTTATCGTTTCACTCAGTAACGAATTTCGGTTAAAGCGAACTCATTTGGTCGGTCCCTTTGAGTGAGCTTTAACCGGACACTGCAATGATAGACATTTACTGTACAACAATTTTTTTCTTAAATTTTACCCAATATTATAGAATATTGCTTTATTTGGCAAATATTGACATCGAATTTGGAAACACCCTGTATTAATAAATGGGTGTCTGCAAAGAAAGAAAAAATATATTTTTATGGAGTTTTAATATATTTCTGTATTAATAAGTAGTGGGTAGCATCGTTTAAAAAACAAACGAATAAAAAATTGCAGCAGGATTTATATTCAAAAACATATTTTTATAATATTTAAATTCTTAGTTAAAATAAGTTTTAAACTTTCTGTTTATTTTAGGCTACCGCTGCGAATGGTGCGGAATGACAACACATGGAGGATGTCGCATGTACCTGGCAACCGAATGTAATTTTGGAATATTGCAACCGATCTATTTGCCCCCGCATTCTGTGTCAATACCTCGAACAGAGGTTCCAATCGAAGCGATAATTGGCGTACAGGTTAAATCCAAGAACACTTTAGTGCGAGACTATTCATGCCGTGAGTAACCAAAATTCTTAATCGTTATTAAAAACATTAATGTTGTCGAAACTATATTTACAAGCTAAAGTCAGTGCTTGTATAGCCAATATGTGGGCGGACTAATGTCTCAATAGAATAGCCTTATATGAACTTGCAAATTTTATTGTACTTTGCATAGTCATCATTTTAAATTCACTCTTGTATGGAAATATCAAAACTAGCCTTGAGACACAAAAAAGACGTTTCCTTATATTAATAAGTTTATGTTCAATGTTGTAAAGTTAGATTTTTTTTCAAAAACGATTATTATTCAATTGTTGTAATGATGTAGAAAATGTTGTTTTAATGTTAGCATAAAGAAATAAGTGCCTAAAGTACTTCTGCTTTTTTTTTGTAATTGGTTCATCTTTGCACAGCTGCTTTCATTTCTTTATATTTTGTTGGTGACGTCATTCATTTAAGAATTGTGCTCATTGTTAAATAATGCTGCAAAATATTTACAAAAATAGAAAATTTATCAATTTCATCTATAAATATGCAAGGCATTTTAGGTTTTTATCAAACTTTGACACAAGAGAGAAAGAGACTCGTGCATCAGGGCATATGCTTTACAGATGCTAAGATGTTTACAATATTTCGTGGTGAGCTGAGTTAGTCAGGGGAAATTTAGTACCGTTTTGGGAAGGAAATTGTCAGGAAAGGATGAGGCTTTTTGTGTTTTTTTCTAAGCTTCTTTTTTACGCACTCAACGCCGTCTAACAAAAACTCCAATAGTGTTTATGCGTGTATAGTTGAAAAAGCCTAGACGCTAGATGATAGTGAAAAGCTGGACTGGCTCACTTCAAATTGTGCCACTTACGTTTTCTTTTCTTAAACCAAATTCAAATTGCCATACAAAAAGAGCAAATAGTGCACTCGGGCGTATGTGTAACATTTCTATCCCTTTATTTTAATTTTTAACAAATAAAGTAAAATCTATAAAACCCAAGGACCTTTTAAGGAAACTTTAAAAATAAAGTTTTATCGATCGTTCTTATCCTTTGTCATTCCGTTTGGGACTAAAAGTTGAGCTACGGAGCTTTGAAAAAGGCAGCGAGACGCGTAAATGACAAAAAAAACAGGTTGACTATTTTATACAGATAGGTAGATCTGTAGATAAATATGCTGCGAACTATGAACTTTCTAAGGCAACCAAAGACATTTTCACAGAAAACATATTCGTAAGAATCAGGTACTATTTACGGCTTTTACTAAATAATACAAAATTGTAATAATAATAAGGAAATTGATATTATCTTAGAAATTTTTGATTTTATTTGTTGTAATAACACCTAGTTTTTGAGTAGACCTAGTTTTTTTATGAAAAAAAAAAACTTAAAATCTATGTTTCTTTCGACCATTTCGGTTGTTTTTAGTTGTCTATTCTTATGTTACTGTTGGGTCGATTTTCATTTGCATCCTTTAAATTATTAGATGACTTTTAAAACAATAGATTATGGTAAAGTTCATGGTGTTCTTCATGTAAATATTTTGCAGCTTATTATGATGCTAAAACAGCTATCTTACTTTACTTGTCATTATAATTTAATTTATCTTAGAATGCAGCACATAAGACACCCAAAATCTTTTTCTTAATGCACACCACAATCAATGCTTCAAATTAATGATCAAGACATCAATATTAAAACCATTGAACCTACAGACAATATTTTAAATCATTAATCATTCACAACGTGTGACAACTTTCTTATTTCTTCTTACAATTTTTAAGTTTTTACTGTTTTATTTTTTTTTACCTTTGAATATGATTTACAAAACCCAAAACAAAAAATTCTTTTATTTAGCGGAACTAAGAACAATAGGTTTGTGTGAGGCTACCACCGATAGTGATTTGTCGATACGACAAGAGCTCAAGAGACGAAAACGACGCCTACCCGCAAACTTACATCTCTTGTCATCGTTGCAATCGGACGCTAAGAAGAAGTCCTTTAGCCGCAAAAAGTCGCGGCACAAGAAATCCGGTGCTGATAATAATGGTTCGAATGCAACGACGCGCGCTGCTTCTCGAAGCTACTCGAATATATTTCGAAAAATCAATGTGATAAATCGAAAAAGTTGGCCGAAACTAAATCGCAACTCGAATACGACTGAAGACGATATCGATGACACCGATGAGCACTACCATAATGGTGAGACGGCTACGGCGGTGTCTCGACCAGTTGCGTCCGCTGTGGGGACCTCCACAGATGACCTAGATCCAGTGTTCAATGAGAGTTTCTATGAAACTTCAGACACTGGAGGTGATTTAACGGCTACCGATATAGACTCTAGTACGAACTTAGTTAGTAGTAATATAAGCTATAATAGTAGTAGTAATACATCGATTGATAATCGCAACAGCACTGATAACTGGATTGATGCTCGTAATGCAAAATTAAACGACAGTGGTGTGGGTGGCAATAACCTCTCGACGACTCCTTCGAGTACATCACAAGCACTGAGGATAGCGGCCATCTCGAGTAACTCGGCAAATTCAAGTGAATCCTCATCGGTGGGCCGGAGTAAGTCATTTCAGGAACCTGGTGGTGTTAAAGTACCCGCTAGCAAAAGATACGCGAGATTTTTCACAAAACGAAAACGTCCGAATAGTAGTAACAACAATTGTAAGAGTGATTTTAGTTTAGATACAGTATCGCAAAACATCGAAATAACCATTCAGGATGAGGATGGCAATTATCAGCCGTATGATGATAATTTTTTTGCGATCAATAGCAATAGTCGTTTGGACAATCGCGGTCATAGACGAATCGAACATGATCATCTGTTTAGCCGATTGATGAAAAGAATGCGGCGAATATCGTTCGGATGGCGGAAACCACGTTATAGAGAACGGAGAGGTGATGACGACTTGAATAACTTAAATGAATTGCCATGTTTATGTTTATTAATTTTTTTTTTTTTGAATAGATTTGGTTTTGATTCTATATTAAATGTACATAACGTGATTTTTTAAAAATTTGTTTCTAATTGAATGTAATCTTTTTTTTTAAAGAATTTTCTCTTTTGGATTTGTTACTAACACCGAAAAAGAAAAAAAAGAAAGCTTGAACGTATACGAGATTAGGCGATAGCTTTTGCCAGAGCTAAAGGAGTTTTTTACAGCTGAATTCCTAACCATTAATTGGCTATGACTTCCTAAAATATATCCCAATACATTATTGCGTACCCTTCAACTTTCAGAATAGTGACAAAGTGGCTAAATGCCGCAAGCGACAACGAATTAATAAATGAAAAAAATCTTCCCTCTATCAAAAAGAAGAAAAAACAAGTGGGAAAGTGCAACAGTGCGTATGCAAAAGCTTCAGTCCATCCACGACGAATTGCAAAATAGCCGACCATAACAAAAAAAAAACTGCCACGCCTCCAAAAAGTGGGCGGGACATAAAAATATAACTGTTGAATAATTTATACTTGTTGGTTGCATACAATTCGGCCTAAAACTCCGCCTTTTTTTTACTAAAAAATCACTTTTTGAACGCCACGCCCACAAAAGTGGGCGGTGGCATGTCATACATATACATGAAAGTTTGAAAATGCTAATATCTACAACTTTTGTCATAGAACTTTAAGTCAAATGTCATATACATTTATTTAAAAACAGTCATTTTAGGCTAAAATCTCTTAAAAAAGTGGGCGTGGTCAATGAAAAGGCCAAACTTTTTTGGCTACTTCAAAGACAATTACAAAGACAATTACAAAGACAATTACATACCAAAAATTCATGCGCTAGCTCCATAGCTAAAATATAGAAAAAGTATTTTTTTAAATTAGAGAGGGTCGCACATACAGGCTTGCAGTGGGTGCGTCTGTGATCGGATTCAGCTAATTTTCAAACTTGATCTGAAAAACTGGACTTCCAGCCAACCCACCAAATTTCAGCTCTCTACCTTAAAATTTAAGGCCTAAAAGTTGTTTACATACGGACGGACATAGCTTAATTGATTCTCCTTTCGGTCCCATTCATATCTCTTAAAGGTCTTAGGGGTCTACGGTGATTATTTCACTGCGTTACAATCTATGCAGCAAACTTAATATACCCTGGGTCGGGTATTTAAAATTCGCATGAAATCATTAGCATTTCCACACTGTAATTGAAGTTGAAGAGAGGGATATTAATATTGTTTGTGTATGTGTACTAAAAACTTTGACCTTCATACCAACTCATAAAATTTAAAAAATTTTGTTTACTTCAATACCACTTTTAAAAACTAAAAAATTGCGCATACTTTTATGTAAAGTACTCATGTGTGCTTAGTGAAATATCGCATATCCACTGGTCGCTAGTTCGCGATTAATATAAATCTTCTGTCACAAATACATAAGTCTTTTTTTGGGAGTTTTACAACGGAAATCTGTTTTAGGTCCTGGCAAATGCCATCGCCACCCTCTTTTGAGATCCAAAATAACAGAAAAAGAGTGTTCGTGTGAAAACTTATATTTGTCTGGTGGAGCAACTTTATTTTTAATCGTCTCCCATAGACACATTGAGACATCGTATAAGCCACGATGTTTTGAATGAGGCATTAATCTTTGAGCACACTTGGCTTTTCTTATAGCCAATCTGGCGCAAACAATACTCCAATATTCCTTTAATATTAAAAACTTATCCAATATCTTACGTCGACCTTTTTTAATCTCAATATATAAAACTTTATTAGTCACTTGAGTCCCTCTGTCCTACATAAAAATCTGAGGCTCCAATATAGGCCGAGATTTACTTTGCAGAAAAAAAATAGTTGCGAAAGTTTGGAGAGTGTCGAAAATAGACGCCTCGATGTTTCTTTCTTAATGTAAGATAATCTTTATTAAGGTTTGGCATTCAGACTAGAGGATTTCTTATGTTTTGAATAGGACAGTCTTACAAGTGATAGGATAATTAGTGTTTTCGAAATCTAATAATCCAAGTTCTTGAAACTCGTACAAGACAGGTTCAATTACCGATACAATCCTACGGCTCCGTAGATTTTCGAAGCACCAGTTCTCTGTCCTCCGGCTGAAAATAAACAGATTATTTCATATCAACGAGACTATGGACTGGTTTTCAATATCATTACCTTTTACTAAAAGGATAAAATATCAGGCTTTCGCCTACCAATGACGAAAGGACAATGTGCTCCTCATCGGACCAGCCTAAGCCCGATTCTGAAAATTTCTTTTCTTTATTAAAATGTGTTTATTTATTCAATTGTGTATAATATGTAACCGCGTTTCTAAAAACTTATTTTAATTATTTATAGTTAATTTCTTCAACTAACGTGTACTTTCTTTTGTCTTTTCCAACCAAACAAACTAAACTCCATCAAACATCTGCATTAAACTATCTATTTTTATTTACTTCTAACTCATTACATAAAATTTTGTTGTGTTTTCATAAATATTTTTGTTTTTGCCTTTTTGGTTTATTTACATCTAACGAAAATGCCTTAACAAGTCAAAAATTGCACAAAAAACATGGCATAAATAAGTGTTGCATGCCGAACTAAAATTGTATGTAAGTGTTTTGCTTTATGTTGTTTACAAAAATAAATTATACTTATAAACTTTAAATGTTTTATAATATTTACACAAAAAAGTAGGGTAGGATTGCGAGCAAATCTTTTTACTTGTAATGTTATTAACGCTTTTATTAAAATCTCAAATGTTCAAGTAGGCAATGTTCCACCCATTCTATGGAAATAGTTACTTACTTACTTAAGGTGGCGTCAAAGGTCAACGTACTTCGCCAGCTAGCTCTGTCTCAATAATTTTTTTAAATGAAAAAAAAATTTTAAATAAGAATATAAAACTTATTTGATCCAATTACTTATCACTCTGTCTGTATGAGTTTATTTTTAAATAAAAAAACCTTTAAAAGCTTAAAATCTTCTGTATAAAATGCGTAAGGGTTGCTAGTCTACTCTTGACTAGTAAACCTTTATCTTCACGCACCAACTCTGCGGGGCAATGCAAACATTTTTATTCGCTTTGACTATAATAGTCAAAGCGCATAAAAAAATTTGGTCTCGTCTATGTGAGTGAACAATTCATTGTCTACCGTCATTGCATTAATAAAGTGACACCGAAAATAAATAAATCGCTGTGACAGTGGTCAATTCGTGTCAATACACCACAGCAAGAAATGAAACAAAATTTAATGCAAAAACGATTTTGATATTTGACATTAATCCTTACTGCCAGTTATAAATTTTACTACTGATATTTTATTGGTTGGCAAAGTGTTACAACAATTTCAAAGATGCGATTCTGTCAATGCAATTCTCATTACGCCTACATTAGGTTAATCTTCATTGATTTTGACTAAGAGGAATGATAGCAGGCGGCTCTACAGTCCAACTTACTTATTATAAAGAAAAAAATATATTTTGTTATAAATAAACGAAACGCCTTAAATTTAAAAAAAAAGTAAAAATGAAGAAAAAAGATTTGCTCGACGAACAAACATAATAAAAACCCTAGTTTGCAAAAATACTTAACGGAAATTGTAAGTTTTTGAAACGCTTCTAAAAAATAAGTGCTGAATTCATTTTTAGCCCGAAGTATATCGGAAGAGTTTAGTAGCGGTGACGCGCCTAGAATAAAAGAAGATGAATCATTCAGCAAAACCGATTCATCAGCACCGAGTTGCAGTGGCGCAGCCGGCGGAAGCAGTGGAACTGGTGCTGGATCTGGACCATCTCACTATCGTGCGGACTCGCAAACGCATAAATCTGACAAGGATAAGGAAAAGAAAGAAAAGGAAAGGGAAGAACGTGACCAGGGTAAGACAAGAATAACCCCAATATATAAAAGAATCAGATTTAATTATTTTTCGTTGTTTGGCAGAAATGATAAAAGTTTTTGATGGAAATAGTTCCTTGAGGCGGCAACTATACCGTGTCATTACAATTGCTAGGACGTGCACACTAGAACAACTATTAACGACATCTTTGAGAGCATTTCACATAACTAGAGATCCAAGTGTAAGAAGCTTGTGAATGTCCTTTTTTTTTGGATTGCGAGTGACTTGAAATGGGTGTCTAACGCAGATCGGTTAACACCATGCAACTTGATTCGGGCGCAATTCCAAAAAAAAACTTGTTTATAATTGAATTAATAACTAATTGATTGTGTATTAATTTAGGCATTTTACCTAACCGATTTGTATGCGACTGCTGGAAATGAGGACCTACCGCTAGTCGACCCATCGCCAGTTCTAAATTTGACGCACCTTGAAGGCAAACGACCCGCTATTTACCTCAGGTTTCATGATAAGGATAATGGTTTTGTACGCGTGTATCCAGGAAAGTTGCAGTCACAACTCGAAGATCCGTACGTTAGTGTTCCTGTAGATAATTTAACTACAATTAAGGATTTGATTCGAGATGCACTGGATAAGTTTGGCTTGCAAGATAATCAAATTCAGGATTACAGGTAAGTCTTTGACTTATAGCTTATGGTTAAAATGAGTCCTCACCATAATTCAATTGACTTAGATGCTCCGAGGTGCTACTGGATCGAGGTGTTACCGAAAGAATACTCTCATGGAACGAACGTCCATGGGATATTATGAAGCAATTAGGAAACGACTCAATACGACAAATGGAAATGATGCGGTTTTATATGCAACACAAACAGGATCCACATGGACCAAATATAGCGTTGTTTGTTGGTAATCTACCGCCGGGATTATCGCAAAGAAACTATGAGCAGATATTGAGTAGATACGTTACGGAAGAAAATAAATTTATTAGTATTGGTCCGATATACTACGAATATGGATCTGTTGTATTGACGTTCGAGGACTCGCAAAAAGCTGTAAGTTATTTTTGAATGGTTTTTAATTGGTTTTCGTTAAAACATTATGTTTTAGGTACGTGCATTCTATAACCTCCGTGAAACTATTATTGAGGATAAGAAACTGCTGGTATTGTTGCTTCCAAATATCGAACCGAGTATGGTGCCATCAGATGTGAGACCCTTGCTTGTGTTTGTCAACGTCAAGTCAGGCGGATGTCAGGGCTTAGAATTAATATCGAGCTTTAGGAAACTATTGAACCCCTATCAAGTATTCGATCTTGACAATGGTGGTCCTTTACCGGGGTAATTTAATTAACTATTCTAATTTAGAGTTTGTGACTTACATAACCGTTTTGCTCTCGTCTTAAGGTTGTATGTATTTCGTCAAATTAAACACTATAAGATTTTGGTATGCGGCGGTGATGGAACTATTGGCTGGGTGCTGCAGTGCTTGGACAATGTTGGTCAAGATTCGGAGTGTTCCAGCCCACCCTGTGCCATTGTGCCATTAGGAACAGGTACATACTATATTTTTATCCCTCTAATTAAAGTAGTAGGCACCCGCTATTGATTTTATTTTAAGGAAACGATTTGGCTCGTGTTCTCTGTTGGGGTTCCGGCTATACGGGCGGTGAGGATCCTTTGAATTTATTGCGCGACGTTATCGAGGCCGAAGAAATACGATTGGATAGATGGACCGTAGTGTTCCATCCAGAAGATAAGCCCGATGAGACAGCGCTTAAAGCGCCTTCAAATTCCACTGGTAAGAAGAAGAAGGCACATCAAGCACATCTATCGCAACAAAATCAGCATCATCTATTACCAGCCAGTGATATATCAGGTCAATTGATGTTCAAAATTTTTTTAAAATTCAAGCGAAATGCTAAATTAAACAAAACCAATAAAAATGCTAGCGTTAAACTGCATTTTAATATAAAGTCAATCTAAAATGAATTAATTAACAATTATTTAACAAATATATATAATTTTTCTTTTATTTAAACGAAAGTCTAAATGTTATGTGTGTAGAGGTTTTGTAATAAATTTGTTGTTTGTTTTGTGCAAAAATAATTTATGCAAACTTATTTGCATATTTTACACATTAAATTGTTATTTCAAAAGTTCTACATACAAGTAGCACTAAGTTTTGTTTAAACAAGAAAAAACATATATATACTAAAAAAAAAAAAACAAATACCTAACTAAGAAATAATGTAATAAAAATTTAAATTTATAATTTTTTTAAATGTAAAGTAAACAATTTAAATAATGAACAAAAACAGAAAAAAAAAACAAACAATATAATATTAATAAGTTACAGTTTGGTATATGATTATGCTGCAAGTTCGATGTGAAAAGATGATTTGCTAATAATTTGCATGATCATTTCGAGATCGGTGTCATTACTGTATATTTATGTTTTAATTTAATTGTTGTAATGGTAATCAACTGTAAAGGTAAGATGTGTAATTTAATGTAGGTACCATATAAATGTTTCAACAAATTCATCAAATCAGTAAGCTTCATAAATAGTAGTGTTTGATTCCATTTTAGATTTGATAAAATATAGTATGCATGCTTAATTCAATTGTAGTTAAATGAGTATATTCTGCTGTAACCGCCTTCAAAAAACTAACGAACTTTCAAAAACACTACGCGTCAATACCTTACTGCCTTAATAAATTACATTCAAATATAAATGCGAAAGTTAGTAATGTAATAAATTTTGGGCAACGGATTGGTTCAGATATTTACCTTAGGCGTTGTTATAATTTATGAAATTTATATATTTTTTGAAAATAATACATTTTTGTACATACTAAGTACAAATTTAAGTGCAAAAGCTTAAAATGGGCTAAAGCCTGGCTCCCCGTAAATGCTATGCGAGTTATAAGTTCGCTTTATTCACTCGATTTTTTATCAAGCCGCAGATATTGTTCATTGTGGGGTGCCGTGGCGTAGTGGTTAGTGTGTGTGCTTACTACGCTGGAGGTCTGGGTTCGAATCCTGCCATCGTCACCTGAAAAAAAAAGACTTGTTCTTTTCACGGTCCCCACCTCCGCGAGGGTTTGACAAGCCCTCCGAGAGTATTAATTGTCTTGAAAAACTTCTCAATGTGCCGTTCGGATTCGGCAAAAAATTTTAGGTCCCCTTGTATGTAAAGAAATTAACACACCAGCATACATTGTTGAGAAGTTGGCCCTGGTTCACCTCGAGCTGTTGCGCCACTCTATTTATTTATATTTATTTAGATATTGTTCATTAGGCTTCAATTATGTTCAATAGTTGAACATAACAACAGAATATGATTAATATTAAGCTGACCCTAATGTAGAAAACAGACTCCGAGCAGGAAGCCGCTCATTTTAAAACCAGCTGAGGCTCCGGTTATTTTTTAAGAGTTGATTTTGGCCTGCCTCTGACATTTCTCATACCAATACAATGTCTCGTGAGCGTTGTTCTATGTGCCACCTAGGAAGGCTTTCGTTTTGGGGTCCAGCAACATAAGAAATTTTATGTGTTAAAAGACAAATATTGTTCGCGGCGCGTTTACCAATCCTTCACGAAGTTGCAGTCGCTCGTAAGATATATTAAGTTATACATTGGACTAAGGTAACGGTACTCAAACTTTCAAGATTTTAGAGACGAGCCTAGCACACTCATCACCATCAAGCTACTTATGCGAAAATGATTCTTAAGTGTGTTTAAGGGTGCGAGTGAATTAATTCAAAATCTTAAATTAGTTTTCTTTCTGCTTTTGTAGTGAAAGAGTTTTAACTTTTTGAAATGCGCAGAACAAATTTTCTCGTACCAACTTAGAAGCTATAGGTATGCCTTTACTAGTGAAAGCAATGATATAAGCAGTTGTTGACTCTTTAGGAACAGCCTACTGTTTTTTTGTAGGAAGGTGGTATTATTTTAAAGATGAAACTGAACCCGTACTCAGCAACAGTGTGAAATTTTCACTCACTTAACCCACCTCCGTTCCAACCCCTGATCCTCGTGGCAGCCTCAAACATTTTATAACGAAGGTGTACTTCAGCTTTACATTTTTAACTCATTCGAGTTAACTTGAACCTGCAATTTGTTCTCGTTCCTGTCTTCGTTGTTCTTTCATAAGGGTAGACAGAGACACTGCTAGACTAACTGCTTCCCAAGCTTTCTGCTTTTCTCAACACGTATTCAACAGCTTTTGTGCACGTTGCACAATAAGGTGGAGGTAGGCTCTGAAACATCCATGACAAGTAAGCATCTGAGTTTGGTAGAATTTCAGCTTCCCGCATGCTTTCTATTGATCGAAGGGTCTTTATTGGCGATCAGTCTCCGCGTTAATCTACCCTTGTCGGGGGAGTTGCCATTCTTCTAAGATTATCCCAAGAGTGACTTCATAATCTCTCTGGCTCGTTGTTCTTAGCAACATTGTCCAGCCGGCACTATGTAATCTTGCAGCTTCCTTAACAAGGAAGTCTATTGGCATCATTCCAGCTACTACGCGTGCGGCGTCGTTTGAGTCTCAATGCATTGATTCTGTAAATACTCTTAAGCTTATCACTTATTAGGTAGCCCACTACTTTACCCATTGTACCCAGAATGCAATTTGGGTATGTAAAAATTTTTCATGTATGTAGAAATACCTGTAACGTACACAGCACGTATGCTTGTAAGAGAGGTCAGGCGATGATTACGATTGTTACGAACGATGATTACGAACGATTATCTCATCACCGTTGTAGATAAAGGAATCAGAGTTTGGGGATACGTGTTTGCCAAATTCTAAATTGTTTACTTTCAAAAGTTGTTAAAATTGAGAAAGAAATTCTCGTATGTAGGTAAATTGTATACATACGGAAATTCATATCGTAAGGCAGCAGAATATACGTCTCACAACTACAAATACCAACATCAAATTTGAGAATCATGAAAATATTTCTGTTATTTTTTTGTAAGTAAATTTATTTTGCATAAAATTGCGCTTAATCTAAATATGGTTATACGAGTAATAAAATCGTCAAACGTCACTCTCATTGCACTTGCTCAATCAGTTCACTCTCATATTGCGTTTTAAACACTGCACTTGTGCATTCACATAGTTTTTATGTATGTATGTATGTAGAAAGCAAAAAATACTTTACACGGAAGCGAGGAAAATTCACATACCAGCATATAATTGTCAGTCGGAATGCATGACCTCTAAATGAGTTTTTAATCTTCATTCACATTTAAAGTGTAAACTATGTAGGTCAAAATTGCATTATCGGTAAAAAAAAACAAAGCGAACCACTTTACTTTGAGGCTCTTAACCTATAGTAGATGTCTGTCTTATACCATAATCTCTAATAGCGGACACAAATCCGCGATTAATATAAATTTTCATTAAATTCCCTACAAATCACGCGATTTTCCATACAAACTTAAATCCTCTCAGCAAGTAATTAAAAATAAATCTCCTCCTTAATTTAATTCACCATTTGCACAAACCTCTTTTATGCCACTTTTAACCCTTTCCGCACACCTTTATGACAGATTGTGACTTGGAAAAAGAAACTTTTCCTGTCTGTCACAGTCACAGATACGTTTTCTACTGGAATTTTTACAACGGAAATTTGTCTTTGCACTTGTAAAATGTCATCGACATTCTCTTTTGAGAGACAAAATGACAAAAATAGAGTGCTCGTGTCAAATTAATCCTATGTTTGTCTGGTTGAGCCACTTCGGGATTTTTAGTCGTGGTGTCCGGTTTAGTCTATTAAACGAAGATCTTCGTTGTTGCTCTTCAAAATAAAATTATAAGTTTTAAAGCCATTAAAAAACCTGTTCCCCAAATTATAAATAATCGTAAAAGGAATTTAATTTAAAATTTTTAATCAGGCTTCGAATATCATTCAAAAATTTAACGTGTCTTTAAAATCCTTCACTCTCTAGCATTGGCTTTAAAAGCTGAGCCCCACTATTAATACCGAAAAGCAGTTGAGCTTTACATTTCTTATACATATTTCACATTTTTATGTACATATGTAAATCATCAGCTTCTGTTTGGCTAGATTTTTTTTATTGCTTTGCAGTAGCATTATATTTAGGCAACGTTTTATTTTCCTCTGAGGTATTTAGTATTTTATTATAGTTTTTAAATTTTCAGCAATAATTTTTTTTTACATTTTTAATCAAGCCTTCGTGTTTTGTCTGTTTATCAAATAAAATTATATAACAGTTATTGGATTCAAACTCGAAGCTCTTGATCATTCATTATTCAAAACGCATTGTTTAAAGCATTGTTAATGAATACAAGATTTTAAGAAATCACCCTGTGTATAGATCCAAATATGAAGATCTAATTTAAATCATGTCAACTTGTACATATACCTATATCGCAGCTAAGCTTTGCTATTTGCATTTTCTTCTCTCTCACTTATAAATGGAATCAACATTATTATCTTTGCTTTTTTTGTATAAATTAATTAAATTTTAAAATTAACATCAAATGAAGCACCTTATAATAAGTGATAATATGTCCCTTTTTAGGTGGTGGTGCTCAGAGTGAAGATAACTCTCAGATCTTTGTTATGAATAATTACTTTGGAATCGGAGTGGATGCAGACCTTTGCCTAGATTTTCACAATGCACGGGAGGAGAATCCAAATAAATTCAATTCACGATTGCATAACAAGAGTTACTATGTGAAGATGGGACTTCGTAAGATAGTCGGGCGAAAAACCGTAAAGGAACTACACAAGGAATTACGCTTAGAAGTCGATGGAAAAGTTGTGGAACTACCACCAGTAGAGGGCATTATTATTCTAAATATTTTAAGGTAATTAAAAAACTACAACCGAAAACTAACTACCATTGGACACTTTGATAACAATTTTTCTTCAGCTGGGGAAGCGGAGCCAATCCATGGGGACCGGATAAGGACGATCAATTCACAACACCCAATCACTATGATGGTGTCCTTGAGATTGTCGGTGTTACTGGAGTTGTCCATTTGGGCCAAATACAATCGGGCATCCGAACGGCTATGAGAATAGCACAAGTAAGTAAAAAAAACTGTTTTGCGTATACATCTATGACTGATATAAATTTTTAAATAGGGCGGTCACATTAAAATTCACCTATACTCTGACATGCCTGTTCAGGTCGATGGTGAGCCCTGGGTACAGAGTCCTGGTGATGTTGTTGTGTTAAAATCTGCTCTCAAGGTAAGTTCTAAGATTTCATATTGAACAAAACAAGAACGTCTAAGATACAAACTAAAAAAAAACACATCTATTACGGTACACACACATGTATAAAAACTTGCTTCTACCTTTGTAAAACTAATTTGCATCAAATAATATCCAACATCAAATCGAAAATATATACAGATTCGAGTAAATGCTGCATGCGTTAGCTTTGTTGCGCATGTTTAAAACCTTTTGCTTTTATTTTCGCACGCACTATTAACCTCTTATTACTGTAAGTTTTATTTTTATTTTCTAATTTTTTATTTAGGTATTGATTTATTTAAATCTTATGTTGTTTTGTTTTTACCCCTAATACCCCGAAGCCCAAAGTCCGAACCCCCTATAATGCACCAAAGAAAAATTAAAAAAAGAATACCTTAAAAAAAGGGTTATTTTCTGTGGTTTTCTATAAAAAGTTATTAGAAAAAATAAATACAATATTATATAGAACTAAAAATATTTTACTTCTGGAAACCAAGAAAATGTCCCAACAAAAATTAAAATAAAACCGATTATATAATATAAATCAGCTCCTGTGTATTTTGTATGTATTGAATGTGTCCTTGTGATAAATAAATTCGTAATCATATTAGGTGCATTACTTTTATGACTATAAGAACTATTTTCCCTTTTAAAATTAAAAAATATTTACTTTTTTTTACGTTTAATGGAGAACCTAGCACTGTTAAGAAAAATAAAGAAGGAATTTACATGAAAAGAACTTTTATGGCACCACCCATCGCAATGACGGTTTTTTATGGCACTAGTTTATATTTTTGTTAGTAAAAACTTTATACACCGCTCATACCCTTTCAATACCGCACCTATATATTTCGATTAAACAGGTGAAGCTCTATCAAGATTCAATCTTGGTTTTTGTAGCGCAGCGCCACTTGATGATAGATTAACATTTTTGAGAATTTATTTTACCCAAAGCTAAAGCTAGTAAAAGGTAAAAGAGATAAGCCAAACGAAAGCGTCCGAGAACAACAAAAAAGACCAAATCAATATTAGTTTTCGAGGTGTAAAAGAGTATTAACTTTTAATATTTAGCGTAAATTTAAATATAATCCATTTTACTTTTATAAGCAAAGGAAGTAGAAAACATAGGCAGACCCTAATATGGATAACGGCCTATGTTAAATATCTTCTGCTCTTTCCGTGCGAAGCCGCTCATTCTGAGACAGACGCTCCTTGATTTTTTTTAGTGTTTGATTTTGGTCCGCGACTATTGGTCCACGACTATTTGCTATTCCGGTACCCATCATAACTGGCGAGCGTTCGCCTACCCGCCACCGTGAACCAATAAATTAACCCGGGAGGGATATTTTTTGTCTCTGTTTTAAGGTTAGGTAATTGGGATACTGAAAAGATTGTGTGGTTTAGTGGGGAGAGGATCATTGTTGTTTGGATGATCCATATCCTTCTTACGCCGCCGTGTAGAGTACCTTGAGCCACCTTGTTCATTTAACATACCCGGAATGAGAGGTTATTGGTGCGTATGAAAGTTCTGAGATGTCGCCCTTCTGGCCAAGTACCCAGTCTTACATTGTGCTGTTGTAAGCCAAGAACCGTAAGCTCTTTGCAACAATGCTTAACAAGTTCGAATTTGATTTCGATGGCAGATATTGCATTATGGCTGCCTGGCTGTCAATAAATATGATGATACCATCCTGTTGTATTGCTCTTATTAACAGTAGGAAAATTTTTACTTATTATATGTGGTTTGTAACTCGGTTCTACATTTTGTTCATCCAAAGTTATGAGCCACGCGCTCATGTGAGGGGAAGAATTTAAGAAAAACCTCTAATTTTTAAGAAAGCATGGATTGCGACTGCTTTTTGGTATAACTTAGGGAATAATAAGAAATTAAATTTAGCACATAAGATCTATTCTATATTCTATATTTTGTTCATACAATGTTTTTGGCCACGCCCATCTTTAGCGCTCGACTTATTACAAAATTATTGAATTCGAACCAAACGTTAAACTACGCACGTTAAGCTACAAGCTTCATTACTCTGCAAAGCGCTCTTTTATGCATGGACTGAAGAAGGCGGAGAGAATGCTTAGGTGCAGAGCCCTTTACCTGGCCTGTTTTCCAGTGCTGGTCTGATCTAAACATTGAAAATTGGACTTTACGCAAGTCGGATACAAAGTCACCTCGACTGGTACTCGTATCGTATTGTATTTGCTTTGCGATTATGCAAGTCGTATGCGTTGAATAAGACTCCATCACAGATGCAGTCGGGCAGCACTGGGACGCGTTTCATCGCACTTCAAATGCACAAGTAGTGTCAAAATTTCAGATGAAAAAAATCAAAGCAAGCTTGAAAGGTTCGGAGATTTATGTAAGAAATCAAATTGAGAAATGAAAAAGGAGAATCAATTAAATCGCAGAGCCATGAAAGATAGTTTATTCCAATGAATTTGCCGAATGCATGGTGTGTTTTTAACGTTAAAATTTTAAACCAATTTCCAACTCAAGAAATTAATTGCAGTTTTACTAATTTTATTCGACTTCCCAAAAATACAATAACACAACTTTTGGAAGAAGTAAGACCATTGTGCAAAGAGTACACACAACGTCAGTGGCACCAACTTTGAAGTTGCTGGCTGTGCTCCAGGTCTTCGCTATCAAACAAGCGCTGAAAACTATTTTACTTTAGCAATACCACAGCCAATATTTTCAAATATTTTAAAGGAAATGTCCAGTAACATATCGATATAAAAAAATTTAAAAAAATCTGTTGGTTTTCATGTTTCTGATAAGGTTCACTTGAAGTCACTTTTAAAATGTCAAGTGAAGAAAACACGACAAGATCCGTTGAAAAAACGACTAAATACGACTTGCTTGATTACCGATGTGAACCGGATACCGCACGCGATGGTATGCGTTTTTTTTTGACATGAAACTCATTAGCGTACTAGTATATTCGTAGTGACTCTCAGTTTCATAGTAACGAAATACGAACAAGCTCATATGTAACTCTCGAATACGACTTGCGTAATTGGGGTGAATCGTTTTCTTCTAAACTAAACAAATAGGCTTTAAATACGAAGCAAATCTATCTTCGATATCGAGATAAATGCCGGTACAATGTTATGTTTTAAATAGTTAACAATGAATCCAAGGTCTTCCACTTGTATTACATTGAATTTATTCTGCCTTCCATATTAAGGGGTAGAACAGTTGATGAATTATGATGAAATATGAGATTATCAGTTGAATTCGAAAATTCGACTACGCTTGATTATTTCAGATTTTTTATCGTCAATCGTAAGGAACCCGGTCAGGTCCTAAATCTCAAAACTTTCAGCAGGTATAAGGTTTAGAAAAAAATAAAAATCGTCTTTAGAGAAAAAAAAAGTTACAAAAAGTCAAACAAGTAATGCGCCTATTAAATAGATATTTTGTAGTTGTACCCTCATAAAACACTTTGTAATATGAATGGTTGTGCTTTCAGCAAAATAAACGTTTACATTTCAATGAAGCATTTGCATTAAATACAACAAAAAAAAAACATACTTTTAAATATTTACCTTCATCAAAAGCAAAAACTGTAGCAATAAGCTTAGTTTGAAATATTAAGATTAAAATAAAAAGCTAGAAAACAAACCCAAGAAAAAAACTTAATCCCTAATTCACACCCCAGGCAACAATGCTGAGGAAGACGAAAAGTAAACGCCGTCTCACGGAACCGCATATTTCACCAGCGTTATTGGCTGTGGCAACATCGTCACAGGCAGGAGCATCGCAACAACCACCAGAAAATGGGGATCGCGATAAGGAGCCCTATGGCACATAGAGATCCCGTCCGTCCGGTCCTAGTTTTCTTTTTTCCTGTTTTCTTTAAAACCAAACAAAATCCGTGATAAATTTAAATGAACACAAACAGAAACATTTACATCTACACGAAAGAGAAAATTATTTTTCCCAACAATGTTTTTTTTTTATAATACTAAAAAGCTTTTGAATTAAACTTAAAAATTGCACCAACGATATGTTTTGGTTCCTTTCAAAATATGGATTTTATTTAAATGTAAATACAATTAAGAGGGTCCTTATTACATTACGGTGTCTATCATACATAATAATACTATTCGTGTTGAATTTTTCTTTTTATTAAATTAAAAACGTACATATTTATTATACAAGTATATTTATATTATATTATATATATTATTAGCGGTTCAGATTAAACTAAATAAATAAAAAAAAACATGCTTTGGAAAATATACAAAAACAATTATCCGTAGTGAAGAAACGACTTGGTACATAAATGGTTTGCCGATTCCAAATAAAATAAATTGTATAAAAATAAAATCTTACACATCACTCCACTAACACTTATCACTCATCCCCCCCACCGAAAAAGTCAAACGAAAACCCTTTGCAAATGCTTTTTTTTCTTATTTTAAAAATTTTTCCCTGTTATATTTTGATACATTTATTTACTTTTATTAGACAAACAAAAAAATATAATAGTTGGTAGTTTCTATATATAAAAAATGCTAAAATTAATTCTATATAAATCGCATTCGCGCTTTTTTCAATAATTTTATGCATTTTACTTTCACTAACAATATGTTGCAACAACTTTTTTTCTGATTAAATTTATATATAGAACTATATTTTAACGTGAAAACAAGAATTATGTAAGAGCTCTTAAGTTATGCTTGTGTTTTTTTTATATCTTTTAATATTGATGTTATTCAAAATTAATTAGCTTTTAATTTTTTAAAGAAAAACTCTCTTACCGCACAAATTATGTTAAATTTAAAATTTATATATATATAAAATCACAAATGAAAAATCTTTTTAGTACAAATTTCTAAATTAAAAACAATTTATCAGTGTTTGAATAATTTTTGTTTTATTTTTTTATTTCCACGCTGACATTTATTGTAAAATTATAAAAATTACACTACACGCCATAAAAAAAAAAAAACAAATACAAATTGTATTTTTTGTTTGTATAATTTATTTCGCCCCAAATACATAACACGAAACCCATATGTTCATTGGGTATTTATTTTTACATTGATCTATTAAACGAAAAAAAAAATCCTAAATAAAATTTCCACTTCTGGACCGGACTTGGACGACAGGCGACAATGTTAAAAAAGAACAAAGGAAAAATGAAGCGTCGTAATACTGAACCAACAATGATCGTAGCTGGAACCGCAACACCACAAATGTCCTTAGCCATACAACCAGCTGACGATAATAATTCAGATCAAGCGAATAATACGGATTTCTGAATATGGTATAGCGAGCGACTAATTTAACGACCCACTATGATACAAAACAATTTAAAACCTATTTTTTTTCACACATAATATATAAATATATATCGAAAAACAAAAGATTATATGTATTTAAATGTTAAATTTCTGTTTAAGTTTCGCAAAGAAAAACCAAAATGAAATCAAATCAAAATTTAACAACACGTATCGGACAAATAAATAAATATATATATATATGTGTATTTTGTTTTTTAAATGTTGTATCCATATTCCTCCCACCCATCCAAATGTTCTTTTAGACCGTTAAAATAGTTGCTCTCTATTGTTCACTTTTAAAACTAAACATTTATGAAATAGCCAAATCCAGGCATAAAAAAACATTTATTTTTGCACATAATTTTCTTTTTTAAATATTTATAAAAAAATAAAATAGTTGTAAAATCAAAATCTAATAACTCCACCGAATTAAGTATGTAAAAATAATATAAAAAAAAATAAAAATAAAACACAAAGGTTAACGATAATTAAAAGCAGAAAAAATGTGTCTTAGAAACATGCACAATGTAACTAGCTAATGACACATTATTTTGTTAAATACATAAACAAAGAAGAGATCTTCCTCGTCAAGACACAAAATGAGATTCTTATGCGAATAAATTTTAATCGTGATAAAAGGGCTTTTAAAATTACTAAGCATCGTTAAAAAAAATCTGAAAAGTTATGGAGAATTTTAATAAAAGAAAATTCACACTGTTATAGCTATGATGTTGAATTTGCGCTTTACTTCGTTTTCTACTAATTAAATCATGTGTCAAAAAAGGAAATTAACTGTAAAAAAATTTACGTTTACTAAAATACAGCAAAACAAAACAAAAAAAAAATACTGTTGTTAATTAAATGATAACCGATTATGTTTTATTATTCAACAAATAAAATGTTTTAGCTTTTTTTGTTACGCTTTAACGAAACAAAATAGAAAATAGTCTCCTTACAAAATAGGTAAATCAAATTAAAACACACTAGCAAGTAATGGTGAGAGTAAAAAAGAAAACAATTTATACGCTTAATAAATATCCTAAGATATTTTTTTAAGGTTTAATGTTATTCTAGAATAATAGCACAACACATAAAAATATGAAGACAATTAACAAAACAAGCAAAACGAAAACATTTTCATTGCTTATGAAAAAACGGAGATGTCAATTGTTTGCTTAAAAAACAATTAAAAAGAATTTCCCTTTTTTTATTAAATCAATTCATCTCTCGAGAAGTATAAATCATATTGTCAGATGAACATACCTGACACGAGGATAGAGACAACAACTTCAGATATAAAACGTAAATTATATCTGAATTCTACAAAAAGAAAAAAAACAAAAAAACAACCGGCATTGGCAAAACATTGTGAACAACATTCATTTGAATATGTATACCCGAAAACAAAGAAATATCTACCTAAATAGATTAGAAAATAAATATTGCATTGTAATTTGGCCATGAACACTGCGGGACGAAATTTTATTTTACAGAACGATGAATAAAAATAAATAAGAAGTGGGATGTGCAATTGGTATAAATATTCTCTGCTGTTGTTCTAGATATTAACTAAAAAAATAAACACTTGCTAAGGACAACTAATTAAATCATGCAAATATTGATAAGGTCATCGTTTAGTTAAAAAAAAACTTTTCCAAGAAACGAAAAAATTGAATCAAAATTATTAGATTAAGCATATAAATATATTTAAAACTAAACTAAGAAAAAAAAAATCTTTCCTTTAATCAATATTCGTGACTTGGAACTCGTTTTTACGAAAAGTCAGAAAAGTTTTACTTTCTTTTTTAAATATTAAATCTTTATTTTGAAGAAGCTAGATAATTTGCATGATCGAAGTAGGCTGACTTTAGCAAAAACAAAATGATTAACAAGCAACAACCCCCACTTAAGTGGCGCTTGGAAAAATCAACAAAAGTATAGGCGTCATTTTAACTCTTCACCGGAATAAGAATTAAAGTGAGCGTTATGCTTTAAAAAAAGAATAATAAAAAAATCTATTCACCCAGCTGTTGGTTAGGGGCTCGGTGGGGGCGGTTAAAACCAGTTCCGGAAATTTAGTTAAAGGCTTCGTCACGGATTATTTCTTTTCGTTAAAATATATTCGTGAACTAGTCTTGACACGCTTTTGATTTCCCTCACTAACAAGCGACAGCTGGATGACTACACCCAAAAAAGAAAACAAAAAATTCTAATTTTATTTTCAAAAAACTTATTATTAATAAAATAAATTCAAATATTTAAAGAAATCCAAAAAAAAAACATTCATACATAATTACCAATATTATACCCCAAAAAATATATTATAAACATAAATATAAAAAAAAACTAAGCATAGAAATTGATGTAGTACTTAAAATTAAGAATTTAAATAAAATAAATATATATATAACATAAATATTAATTTATGCAGAAACAATTTATCTGAAAAATTAAACAAATAAAAAAAAAACAAATAAACTTGATATTGTTAAGTTTTCAAAAGAAAAAAAACATAATAATAGCCTTTTTTCGATCTACAAAGTTATACATTTAAATTATGATAGAAAAACTCTCTTAAAAAACCACCAAATCGTTTGAAAATAAAATATTATATATATACATAATGAAGAACAAGATCGACACAGAATCTTGGCATTATAAAATGAAAACGCAAAAAAAAATCATTCCATACACAATTTACATTAACTTAAAAATACAAAAGGAAAAAAGAAACTGCAACCAACACCGATAAGCTAAACGGTCTATAGTAATTAAACAAAACTACACTACATTCAATGTAAACAGAAAGTAATAGCTAACAAAAAAAGCAAATGAACCAAGATATATCGTCGACTGTAGGAAAAGAAATATTCATTTTAATTAAAAATTCCAACATCCTGATGGTAATTTAAGCAAATATATTTTATATAAAAGTATTTTAGACAGCTAACATATTCAAATAAAAGAAAGAAACAAACTATTATTTTTTAGTGAATCTAATTATACCTTATTACCATATTCTTATGCATAAATAACATGTTCCAAATTTCAGCCAAAAAGAAAAATGACAAGAAAGTCGCTACATAGCTAAAAAAAAGTGTTGTTCTTTTTTTTTAATTAAAATGAACATTTATTTTATATACAGAGTTGATATAAAACATTAAATTGAAGGCAGTCATAAGTAATAAAGAAGAAACAGGCATGAAAGAATTCATTATATGGAATAAAAAATTATAAAATAAAATTGATAATGTTTTCTAACCAAGACAAACAAAACACACACAACTTAGCTGAAATAAAAAAAAATAATAAAAACAGCTAGGAAAAAAAATTGTACCCAATAAAAAAATATATATAATTTATGTGATTATACTGGGTATGCAAAACTAAAAGAAAAAATAAAGGAGGAAATAGAAGAATTTCAACGTATATTAAATATAAATTGTCAAAAATAGAAAAATACAAAATAAATGTAACTAATAACAGATACAGAGGTTTTTCATTAACGTCATTATTAGATGGAATGGTAAGTAAAACCTTATTAGTTTAAAGCAAGTTATGTAGGTAATCCCAAAGTTATTAAATCAGCTCTGAACCAAATGCACATGTAAGCAGCTTAAACAAACATCTGTTAATCCCAGAACAAAGCGAATCTGAAGTTAACCCGCTCGCTGGGTTTCTCAAAGCAGAATTAATTCCGTCAATAAACTTGTCAAGATCTTCAACTCTTTAAATTATTGTCTCCCAGCTCTGATTTAACATAGAAAACCACAGGGAAGAAAGTTCGAGTTGTTCTCAAATGTTATTTATCACCGAAACACTTACAGCAACTGCTATTTCACTCAGAAAAAACAGGCTAAATCTGGCGAGTTAACCCCGGATCGGTATTGACTGAAAAACTCGGTTTTGGCGTTAATCTCAGTTTTACTCCGAAATATGGATGATCTCGCACTGAAAACTGGCTTATATATACAGCCGCGTTGTCACAAGCAACGTAAAACAGGAACAGAAATAGAATATCATACATTAGCAACTGAAACCTAAATTCGCTGAATGCTTTTTGCGTTGCTAATGTATGAAATTCTGTTTCCGTTCCTGTTTCTGTTCGTTGTGACTACGCGACTTAAGGTGGCGCGCAGTAGAATGCAACACATCTTCTGTTTAGGATAAGCAAGATTTCTATTTCTGGTATAAATAATTTAAAAGGAGCAGTTATAGACTATCAATCAAGTCCACCATTAGCTCATAGACGCAATGCAACAACCAATACCAAGGAATAAACTAAAAGTTGCTGCAAATCGCCCGAAAAAAGAAGCTCAAAATTGAATGCCTCAGAGTCAGAGCTCTTGTGTTGCCCAACTTACGGGGATGGTTTTCGTGAAAGTTTTTCGCACCACGATTACAACATAAGTGAAAACATGACAGAAAATGCAAATGTGAAAACGACGCACACGTCAAAAGAGAGCAAACAGAATTAGCGATTGAAAACAACCCCCAGTGGAGAATAGGTGAATACGTAGAGACTTGCAACAATGTCAACTTTCAAAAATTTACAAGTTTATTGGCGATTGAAGGCAGCCCCCGGTGGAGAATAGAAGATAATTAAGACCTGAACAACGTCAGTTTTTGAAAAATTCTCAAATTTATCATCCGGCTTTGATTTACTTGACAACTGGCGAAAAAAATAAAAAAACAGTGAGTAAGTGCTACAGTGCGTATGCAGAAGTTACAGTCCGTAAAACGGACCATGCATTTGAAAATGTACCCTTAAAATAGATGCCAAGCCCACTAGAGGAGGTTTAACAATAAAATTTGTCATTTTTGTGTCTTACATTCATTAGGAGATGCTAAATGTCAAATTTCAGCCTTTTAGAATGTCTTACAGTTTTGAAAATTCTGGAGGTAGTTACACATTTAGACCGATTGTGGGCGTTTTTTGGGTCGGATTTCAAAAATTTTAACACTTGTACTGCTTCGCATGACGTGGACCTTACGTACGAAATTTCAGCGCCCTAGCTAAAAATTTAAGGCCTAAAAACATGTGACATACAGACGGTCGGACGGACGGACATGGCTCATTCGATTCAGAATTCGGTCTCGATCATATGCCCTCAAGTTCTTGGGGGTCTACCATTATTATTTCACCGTGTTACAAACTATGTGACAAACTTAATATACCTCCTATCCTATGGGATGGGGTATAAAAACTGACCAATCAAACTAGGGCGGGAAAACAGCATTGAAGTTTATGTCAGTCAACAAACTCGCGGGAAAACAGCATTGAAGTTTTTGGGTGTTTTTCTTTTTTCGTTTAGAGCAGAGCTCGAACTGTCAAACAAAAATTTGTGTTTCTTTTTGTGCTCACAGTTATAAGAGCCCAAGATTTGTATTTCTTTTTTCGCTCAGAGCATGATCGGAGCGCGCTCAATGTTTGTTTTTCTAATTCCGAATTAAAGCGTTTGATGAATTATTGTTTGGTGAAATTATATTTATTTTGCATAATTTTCGCCTCGTAACAAATATTTTGCCAAGTTTTTCAAGTTTTCTTTTCTTTCATTTTGCATTCTAACAGACAACCAAAAAATGTGCTCAAGTGCGTTACAAAATCAGAGCAGAGTACTCTGAGCGCACTCGGTTCAGACCACGCTCAGAGTGCTCGAGCTCTGTTCAGTGCTCTACTCTGAACTAAAAAAGAAAAACGCCCTTTGTCAGTCAACAAACAGTCAAAATATTCAGTTTGACGTTGTTGCAGGTCTCTACATATCCCTTTACTGTCCACCAGATATTGAATTCGAACTTTTCCATTCGTCAATCATCCGGCCTTGACTTACTTGTCACTTGGGTGAAAAATAAACCAAAACTCTAAATCTAAGTGCCTGTTTTCATTTGGTTGATCCTAACCTAACTCAAATTTGAGAGCGCTTCCCCTCACCATAGTAATTCTGACACATCAGGTAAGGATCAACCAAATGAAAACAGGCACTAAGGGGGGAAAACAGTATTGACGGTTGAAGACTTGCACCTGGCGGTTAATTTTGGAATATGTGAAGACTTACCGTGGGACCACAATGCCCGTAGCGGTTGTATGTAGCAGTAGTACGTAGTACAGCCGCGGAGCCATGTGGCGTAGTACGGAAAAAAATTGAACACAATGGTGTAGCGCGGCTATGTCGAACAAAAACCTCGTTTATAAACAATGGCCGATACTCTGAATTAAATTGAACTTGGTTTAATATTTTTGTACAACGGATTACACAAATTCCATAAAATTTCTTTAGATTTAACCATCTCAATAAACTTTTCGACGGCCTTTTCCTCCATTGTTTACTTAACTTGTATTGAACTGTCCACCGTGTAGCGCTGTCAACCGTGTAGCGCTACGAAAGTTAAAAGTTGGCCAACTCTTACTACCGCCACAGCTACGCGCTACCGCCACAGACACACATTGTGTGCGCAATACACTGAATACATGTGTTTTAACTTTTGACAGCTCTTACTACCGCTACTACTACCGCCACAGCTACATCACTGTGGTTCTACGGTTATACACGTCAATGGCTGGCTGCTGCTGTCATCCCATTTGTCAAACTACTACGAAAATTATTTGTTTAGGGAAGATATTATTCTTTTAATTTGCTTTTTGTGAAAGGAGAAACTATTTTATTCACAAATCAGGTTGAAAACTCACACGGAAAAACGCCAATTCGTTAATCGAAGTCAGGTCAAATGTTTGTACCAACTTCGACATCTTTGTTGACAGCTATAATAGGTCTTCACATATTCCTTATTTGGCCCCCAGGTATCGCATTCTGAGTTTTCCAATTGTCAATAGAAGTTTTTGTCAGTCAACAAAGAGTCAAAATGTTCACTTTGACGTGTTGCAGGTCTCTACATATTTCTCTACTGCCCACCAGGTATCGCCTTTTGACTTTTTCATTCGTCAATAGAAAAGAAGAAGTTCAATGCGATCAAAGCAAGATTAGAAAGTTCTTTAAAATTTTAAAGAAACTGACACAGGGTTTAGATCTAAACCATAGGCCCCTCAACATTTGAAAGGAAACCTAGCCTGAAGTGTTGAAAAAGAACAAGTGTGTGAACCATAAATTACTGAATAACTAGATATTAAACTTCTGCCATGTAAAAGCTTTGCCCTCAAAGAGCATTGGGCTTTTTTAGTTATTTAATAACTAATTAATAACTTATTCTGGTTTGAACAGAATGATAGGACAAGCAGAAAACCGATGTGCGTTTATTGAGCACAAATACAAAACACACGTTAATGGATTAAATACACAACGTTTTAATAATGACGTAAGTCACGCACTTCCCTCTAAGCGAGCGGTGTTTAAATTAACACAAAAATTAAGTCTCCACTCAACACATGTTGTCTATTCGGTGTCAAATTTAGTGTCAATTTGAAGTTAAGTGCTGTTCCTAGATTAAAAATTGTTAACATCATTTTATTGGTGTTCATTTGGTTGCAAAACTTGACTTCATTCTGACACAACTTTTCGATGTTAGTTTGAGTCATTAATTTGACTCAAGTTTGACATTGTTTTTTTGTGTTAGTTGGGTTTCAAAATTCTAACTCATTCTAACCTTTGACTTTGTTTTGTGAAGTGCTCGCTTTGTTATTTTTTTGGTAGGCTATTCTCAAAAAAGCAATGTCACTGTACATAACAAACATTTTCAATTCTTTGGTTCAGGCGATTGTAACCGAACAAGCCCTCCGAGAGTATCTTTTGATTCGGCGAAAAATTGTAAATCCCCTTGTACGTGAAGAAATAAACACACACAGCATACATTGTTGAGAAGTTGGCCCTGGTTCACCTCGAGCTGTTGCGCCACTCTATTTATTTTTTATTTTACATTACAGACCTCTACTCGCAGTATTGGTAGTCATACTTGTGGGTTTTAATGCTGTTGGCTTGCTTTCATTTGTTCTCCAAATAGTTGTTCTCAATTGTTAGTGAACTGATTTGTTAGTTGTACTCAATTATTATAATGTTTGTAATATTGTGAATCGTTGTAATTTTTCATCTTTCAATTGAAATGCTTTTATCCTACTATCTGCGACATATTTTCCCCAGAGCACACACTAAACAAAAAAGTGGCAGCACTATTTTTACTCACAAAAAAAAATGGATTTATTGACAACCAGCCGTCAGTCACTTGACGTTTCGCAAATTTATTCGAAAGTTTTTTCATTGTTTTCCATTTGTTTTTGTTCGGAAAACGGAAATTAAATTGTACACTTGTGAATTGTTACTATTTAAATAAAAAATAAGAGACAAAAACGAAAGCATAATGGCTTTGACAAACGTCCTGATTCTGAGCCAAATAGCTGGCCATGTTATTCTATTTATTCTTTCCTTGTGCATAATTGTCCCACTGAGCATGAATCTCAATGAATTCAAGTACGTAGTCTAATTCCATTACCTATAATTTTATCACGAACATTGTTGATTCATAAACAATTTTGCAGCGGTCATTGTTTACTGTTTGCGTCTGGAAAATGGCGAGAAGAAGACGGATTGTTCAACGTTGAATGGGCGTCATCTGGATTCTGCAGATTTCCCTTGGCCACAGGCATTGTCTTGTTTATTGTTTCCAGTTTGCAAATATACAGGTAACTTGAGTCTTCCCCTTCAAAGGTTTGGGTATTTGAGTATTGTTCCCTTCAAAGGTTTGCGCGGCTACGGGATGAGAGCTCATTCCTGGCACTTTTCATCGATGTCGTAGTCGGCATTCAGATGCTCGCCATGTCTATACTATCAGCGATCATGATAACGCTGGGTTTCATTGTCTGGTGTTCCGAAATGACAGAACGTTTTCCATCTTGCGAAACTGCTGCAGGACAGAATATTACTCCAGGAAGCGAGAAGATTGACACGTCTGGCTTCTACATCGAAATGGGAACTGCACAGGTAAATTATAAACATTATTTGCCTTTAATTATAATAATATTATCGTGCATTTGGCATCCTTATCTTAGCACAATTCTATGATTGTGCACGATACTTTGTTGTTTGACAATCCTAGTTAGTTTGAAAAGATTTTACAAGTGGTTGTGTGGCTTAGCCCCAACTATGTATAAGCTCTAGATTTTTCAAAAAATGTTTGCCTTTTAAACTTCTTTTGAGCAACCAGAAAAGAAAGTTCTAGAAGCTCTGAGCTGTGTGATTCAGCAAAGCTTGTAACTTAGTTCAAGTAACCTTATCCGTGACGTGTTCTTCAGAAGTGTAAGACTTATTTTCAGCAAGTTGAATTACCCTACTCAAAAGTTCAAAATCTACTCAACCCTTGAGCAGTTTTGAACCATTTTGAATTTAATTCATTGACTTGGGGCTTCTATCCGAACAGCCAAACGCGTTTTTCTTGATTTTGAAGTTTGTCTAGCGTTGTATTTATGAAGCAAAAGCTATTCTACAGAGGACAAATGACATATTATCAACTTACGTTGCATGATTGTGTGAGTGCTTCTGAACCAGAAGCAAGTTTCTGTTCTATCCAAAAGAGAAACTGTCAAACGAGTCCAATAAAACAGTTTCAGGAGAGTCCAGAATGCTCCCGGATGACCAACCGAAAAGGCCATAAGAGCAGTGTGGATTTATTTCAATAGACAACGGCTACACTTTTCGCTTTAATTAAAGCCAACCAAAACACTACTCAAAGCGGACCACCTGAACAATATTATTTTAGAATTTTCACTATTAAAATGCATTTCAACAGTTTGATGATTCAACTGTGGTACCTATTGCGATTAGATTTTTGGGGCTCGATTCAACTTTTTTTAAGAATTCATGTTTTTCCCCTGTGTGAACCGGTTCATCCAAAAATAAATTTGGGTATGATACATGCTGCTCAAGATTTTGGTGACATGTAGCTACTCCCTTTTGGAAAGGAAGCGAAAAGTGATTTTGTCAATGTTTAACTTTATAGTTTGACTGCCCGACGTAATATTTCTTAAATAAAATATTTTGTTTTACAGTTTGGTGCGTGGGGAAGTTTCGCCATTTCGGTAGGCGTGGCCGTAATTGCTTTGCTGAAGCTAATTAACAACCATCAAGTACGAAATATTAAAGTGTCTATGTATTTGGAGCGACAACGTCTGGTCAATGAGGATGCTATGAATATAAACAATCAAAGAGACGGAAGATCAACTCCGCCAATCGAAGCACCAAAGTAAAGTCCTTTTTTTTAAATTTATTACAGTAAGATAGAAATAAAAGAGATGACGTTGTTCTCATATTTCCATAAGAAAACTGAAGTCTTCTTAGTTTAATGTATTATACTTTTTTGGTTTAAACTTTTATGCTTTAATCGATGATCTGCGAATGACTGTACTGGTCAAAGAATAACATTTTGAATAAATTTACTAACTTTATACTGGTAATAATTGTAAATACAAAACTGCCTGTTTCCACATTTCCTCAAGTCAAAAAAAAGAAAAGAAAGAAAGAAAGAAGAAAGTAGCAGTTATATGTAGAAATAAATTTTCATTTGATCGCTTTTTCGTTGACTCGACCATATTGAAACAGGCATTAAACGATTCTTCGTTGATAAACAGTAGCGTTCTGATCAATTTTCGTTTTACGTCTTTTTATATATTTTTTTTTCGTTGTATTGTGATAAAATTAAACAACTCAAATAAACTATCATTAAAAAAAGGTTGCGTTTATACTTTTGTTACATTATTTCAGAAAAGTTTGAAGCAACATTTTTTTTTTAAATGGAGCGAAAGTTCGATACTTGATTCCAATAATGAAGAAAGCCTTCACGTATGAAAATTTTACATTTTATTTATCAGAAACATTAAAAAAAAGATTGAGAAAAAAAAACTTAATGAAAACAGACTGCAACAGGTTAAATAAGAATAACAATACCATCGGCCACCATAATTTGGTTATCATCTGTCATCTTACTAAGTGCGGCCTCAATCTCGCTAGCAGTGAATATTTGATCGTTGTTCAGATTAACCGCCTTGGTTATTCTTTCCAGTGACAAGCTCTGCTCCCTAGCCTCGCGGAATAACTTCTGCAAACTGTTCTTGAAAAGCCCCAATCGGTCCTCTGCAATGTATGCGGGCGTTGCTGCTATCGTAGATTCTGAATTGCCATTCGTCGATGGTGTTTCCGCAGTCCTCGAACTAGAAGGCAACGACCTCCTTGTATCGCGTCGTGTCAAATCCCCTGCATCTGGCCCAGGTTGTACAATGTCCTCATCGCTTTCCTCCATAGCACTGAGTTGTGTCTCAGTACGGGTACGCTTGGTGCGGCGCGTGGAAGGCGATACCTGACTTCCATTCTCCGTTCCTTCATCGTCCGATGATTCATCTTCGCCATCATCGCGACGACGCTTTTTCTTTCCCTTCTCGAGGACCTTCTTAAAGTACGCGAATTGTACCAGTTCGATAGCAGCCTGAGCGTCGTCTACGGTTACAGCGTTGGACATGCGTGCTCTAGCGTGAGCAGTAGAGAGTCGAATAAGAGTTTCCAAACTACGAGCTGTAACTGGTTGTGTTCTGGCTACATCCGATTCGACATTGTCTTGCGAACGAAGACGCGAATACTCATTGGCGATAGCTTCACATGCAGCCTCAGATAATTTTGGTTTTAAGCACTTTGCAATGTGAATGTATTTGCGCATAAATTCTACGGAGAGAATTTTATCGTGACGTTTACGCGATTTGCCATGCAGCAAAGCATCGTACTTTTCGTAAAGTTCGGTTACTTTTTTCTATAAAAAAAATATATTGGGTGAGGTATGTGGTAAGGATATAATATCTTTTGAGATAGCACTTTGTGTAGAATTATTACCTCTTCCTGGTCACCCCCAAAGGACAAAGAGTCGGCATAACTGCTGCCCATCGATAGTACCTCACCGTCACTTTCTTTAGGATTTCTAAAATCAAAACACACAACACATAATGTATTTAGTTTGTTTTAGTTAACCAAATGATTTCGACTCTATCACCATTTTTACGTAAAATTACTTGCTTTAAAACAAACTAAAACTAAAAAAACAACTAGAAACACGAACCTAGTTAAGTGATTTAATAACTTAAAAAACAAAGTAAGGGTAGAGAATGCAAGCAGCTTGAACAAATTACCTACAAAAATTACGCAAAAATTAGACCCACACGCACGCAAATCGCATTTTTTCTTCAACCAGACAGACAACGTCTGTCTTGTTGACGAAAATGTTCGTGTGAATGCCCCAAACCATTCGCACGAAGACTCAAGAAGTCACCTTGTAGGATCTTGTAAAATCAGTAACTAGCACAAAGTTTCGACCAGACCATGCTAGCCGAGATACAACCAGACATGGTAAGAACAAGATGGTTGAACCAGGTCGAGAACCTCTGCTAGACCTCTGGGATTGCGCCTGGAGTTTTCGAATTGGCGGCAAAGGGTCGGTAAGGCTCCACTTTTAACAATCAATTGGAAAATAGATGTTAGACTGACCTTATTTGCGCTGAACTTAACTACATAACTCCTAAAGGAATCTCCTTTAAATCTCGAGATTAACTATACATATTTAAATCCTTTTCGGCAAGCGATATAAGATTTATCCTCTCTGATAAATCTTATACACCCTTTTCACAAACCTCCCCTTTGCCACTTTTAACCCTTTTCTTTACCTTTATAACAGTTTGTGAAACAATGTGGGAAACCGAAACTGTTCACGTATGACAGATCTGCCACAGATCAATCTGGGATTTTCACAACGAAATCGTTTTCTCGCTGCTTAGGGAAAATGTCATCGTCCGTCAGACTCTTTTGAAAGAAGATCGTGATCGTTTCAGATTAATCTTATGTTTATCTGGTGGAGACACTGCGAAATTTATTTTTAATCGTCTCTCGCTAATCGGAGCTTTATGGCTGGTTAAGACATAGTGCATTTTTCTTGCATATTTCATTACTGTAACGGAAAAGCTTTACGCAGTGTTGGTGAATGAAAATTTGTGATGGAATGACCATATACCATCGCCGAGAACACTGCGAAACGGTTATGTATCCGTAAGCGATGGAAGAAATATTTTAAATTTTCATGCCGTTTTTTTGACAGATGCCAACTGTGTAAGGCTCTGGTAATAAAAATTATGTGGTTTTCAAAAGATCGATGCGTTTTAAATGTGAAAACACTATACATTTTGTACAAAAATCGAATGGAGAAACTGAAGATGATTACGAAAAAAATCATCTTCACGGACGAAACGCATTTTCATCTGGCTGGCTTCGCTAAAAAATAGAATTGTCGAATTTAGGGCTAAGAAAGTCCTGATTCGATCAAACAAATGCATCAGCGAGTGTACGTGCGGCCGAATATTTTATTATGAGTTAATGATTATGAATGGACTTGTGTAAGCATTTGTTGAAAAGCTTTTGACTCGCACAAATGGAAACATCGACAGCATTTACATGACCGGCTACAATTCCGGCACATTCAAGAAAATGTTGGCGAAAATTCATAAACGGAAATGTTCCTGTTTTTTTTTTTTGGGAGAAGTGTTCGTAATTATTGGTGTTACCATTTTTGTTTGTGCGCAATTTTTTCCATGTGAATTTTTTTTAGTTAACTCTGCGCTTTTGTTTGGCGTTTTTTTGTAAAATAGCAAATTATATTAAAAGGCCGTCAAGTTTGACTTTTCTTTCGAAGCAAAAAATTCATAAAAGGGCTCACCTGTAGCGGTGCATACGCACAACGTGATCGGCAATCATGTTATCCGTGTCGTTGTTGATAACATCCAGCATCACAAAGAGCAAATCGAAACGAGAAAGCAACGAATCCTGCAGGCCAATATTTTCCATAGGCGTCTTGTACTGATCATACTGCAAGAAAATCATTCATATTAAAGCAAGTAGTTTTGAGCTTTTATACCTTACTCTTCCGTAAACGGGATTAGCTGCAGCTAAAACAGAGCATCTTGCGTTAAGCGATGCATGAATACCAGCCTTGGATATGGTAACGCGACCCTGTTCCATAACTTCGTGAATAGCCGTACGATCCATGTCGCTCATTTTGTCAAATTCATCGATGCAAACGACTCCACGGTCAGCCAACACCATGGCACCCGCTTCCAAGCGTCGCTCGCCGGTCTCTTGGTCTGTAGTGACTGCTGCAGTTAGACCAACACCAGTTGAGCCTCGACCTGTTGTGGGAATGGCACGCGGGGCTGTGTTCAGCACATAGCGCAACAGCTGCGATTTTGCCACACTAGGGTCACCAATCAGCAACACGTTGATGTCACCCCTGAGGCGTGTTCCATTTGGAAGATTCTTTTCAACGCCGCCCAATAGAAGACAAAGAATGGCCTTCTTGACATATTCATGTCCATGTATAGAAGGCGCCAAGCTCTTCGACAACAACTCGAAGATGTCATTGTTACGGGCAAGCTTCTTGCACATCATGATATCCTCTCGGGTTATGTCTAGGTTGCTGTCCTTGCTCAACTGCGAGATGTTATTGGCCAGGAGCACTGTTTTAAAGGTGCCGGATGTGTAGCCACCATGCTTACCGGGGAGACATCGGTAGTTTCCAACAATCTGAACCCGATCGCCAGGTTTACACTTGTCCACCAAGTCATCATCGCAGATGATGTCCACGGAACGTGGCAACTGGCCAGCAGGTGCCTTCTCCGGCATTTCTTGTATAGTTAAACTCTGATGATCTTTATAGATCGAAAGGCCAAATTCGGTTTCCAAAAGATTGCCATCGTCATCTTTTGTAGGGTACACCGCACTCGAGGGCACTGCTTCGAAAGAAGTTAAGTCGGTATATTTCCTCTCCATGACCTTTTTGGTCGCAGGACAGTAGTGAACACTTCGCACCACCTTGGGGCGGATTAGAGACACTTTGGTGACAATACCCTCCACACAGACCAAGTTCCCAAGGTATCTGAAAGTCAGTTTCGGTTGATCAGTTCCGTGCGAACGAGACAGAGTATCATGAGCAAACTTACATTGATGTTAAGGACCTTGGCGTCACATGCCGATTACCGAAACAACCTTCAAATCCAATAAAGAAGTCTTCATGTATTTTCGAGTAGCTGGGATCAACGGATGCTACATATTCCTTCAGGGCCCGTCCAAACGCCAGCTGTTCGTCGGAGGCATTGGCGAGCAGGCCAAGAGCACGTTGCGCATTCTTTCGCTTCAAGTCGTTTACATTTACAATTAGACGCTTGCTCTTCTCGGCAATCATGTCCTTGACATGGGTTGCGTAGATAGCTTGGTCTTCCTGTTTGTTTGTTGTCGGACATGAGAAAGGGACTTCTCAGGATATTCAAGTTTACTAACCTCATCGTCGAGAAAATCCAAGTATTCCCGTTGGATATCTCGAATATATTGTTCGGCGTCTACCATGTTGGTGGAAAACTATTTTGTATAAATAAATAAAAGGAATAAACTCAAAACCACTAGCAACAGAAACACAATTCACTTTTTTAAATAATTGAAGAGCGAATCCAAACACACGAAACGCAAATTTATGAGTTGTTCTTGGCGGGAATATATCTGTGTGAAGTAGGCTGTGCTTTGAATTTGCCAGTTCGTCGCAGGGTGGTGCAGAAACAGAAACTATATCATCAACACAAAAAATGTTGTTCGGAAAAATGCGGACTTGCCGACCGAAGACGATACTTTGCGGATAAGAAATAAGTAGTAGAGCAATGCGTAGAGACCTTATATTACTTAACTACTTAGGCAGGTTCTTAAGTGCTGAGTTAATCCTAGCTCAGACCAAGATCTGTTAATCCCGTAACAAAATGAATGTGGAGTTAACCAACGAGCAGTTTTTCAGTGCCGAGTTAACTGCGTCAACGAAGTTGTCAAAATCACTCTCGAAATTCTTGACTCTCCAAACTCTTACTTAACGTAGAAAAACACAGGAAAAGAAGTTCAAGCTATTCTCAAATGTAATTTTACACAGAAACACGCAAATCAACTGCCATTTCACAAAGAAAAACTTTTTATACTGTTCTTCAGAGTTGATTCGATATTAATTCACCAAATTTGATGAGTTAAGCCGAGATCAACTCCTGTTTTAAGTTCACTGAAAACTCATTTCTGGGGCTAATCTCAGTTTAACTCGAAAAACCGTCCTTTAGATTTTTATTCAGTTATTAATGGACCCGCAGCTGTCAAAACCTGAATTTTGATCACAACATGAAGAAGTGTTGTACGTGTTTTGCTACTTTTGTTTTCTCAGTCAATTTGGCAATTCCATTAAAGGAATCGTGTAAGGTTAATTTTTGTTACATATTCTCACATTGACATGCAAATTAAAAGCTTTATAAAATCTCTACGGACTTTATAAAAATAAACGTATTCAATAGGTGTTGGAAAGCAAGGCGCAAGTTGAATATCTAGTTATCCTGTAATAATGTATGATCGCTACCATGGGAGCAATGATTATGTGCTACTTCGGGATGAACAAAATTAAGAGGGGGACAATGAGATGTGTCGACAAGATGCGAAAAGATATGGAGAAATCTATGAACTCAGCAATTGATTCACTAAACAAACACACCTAGCAGCTGTGTGTTCGCAGCTTTGCGATTCTAGCTTAAAACTGTCGAGTGCATGGGATCCGTTGATAAGCACTTGGGCATTTGCATATCAGATATTCCATATCAGTGATGATAGCACAGCAGCAGCATAAAAGAAACAATATAAATATTACCTTATACGCTTGTTGTGACATTTGTTGCCCAGACCTAACTGTAAATATGACGTCATAAGAGTTCACTGTCGATTCGTACGCGTGTAGCAAAAAGTCGGTTTGTTTACACAACAATCTGTGCTGGCCAACCACCGCACATGAATCTGTTTTTCAACCTCAGACCAGAAATCATATTTGACAGCCCGCTATGGAGTAGGATCAGCTGTTTTTGTTTTAAGTACATTAAGCGTAACTTATTTTAGTTAATGACTAAGAAACTTGTCATTTGCGATTTTTTTCGTTGATGTAAATTATGCATTGGAGCAAAAAAGGTATGTTTTGGGGAAAAATGAAGAAAAACGGTTATGGTGGGGTAAAGCAAATTCGCTCCAAAACCCTATTATTGGAATACAAAAATTAGCAATTTTCTATCTGTAAAAGCAGTTCTCAAATAATAGTACATATACACAGAGACTAATTTCAGCATCTTTAAGCTAAATTCAACGTTTCATCCCAAATATTCAGCATTTCGGCATATATTTTCAGGATTTATAAATGTTGAACTTCAGTTAAATGCTGAGTTTCGCCTGGGCATTTCAAAGTTTGTCGAATGGAACAAACCTCTCAAACTTCCGATTTTCTTATTTTTAAGAGAATTCAGGGCACTCGACGGAAAATACTCAAACAAAACGCTTGTAATTTGACGTTAAAAAAATCGATAAAAGTGCTCTGGGACGTATTTTAAAACAAAAAATAAGCAAGTAATAACGACAGATGCATGGAGTACTTGATATTTCAGATTTCGACTCCGATTGTCATTTGAAACGCTGAAACTTCAGTATAAACGGCAAAATTGGATTTCGAAATTTTTCCACAAAATTCAGAATTTAGGTGTTGGTGTTAATGTAGTATAACTGACTTGGCAAAACATATGAAATGTGAAATTTTGGTCTTTAAAGCTATTTTTCTATTAAATTTTCGTTGCAAGATGTATTAAAAACTTTGTTATTGGAGCACAAAGATGTGCAATTTTTTATTTGTAAAATGAACTTGAGTAATTGACTTCGTCGGAATAGAGCAATGCATTCGTTCGATCGCATATGAATTGTCTCTTAAATATCGATCGAACTTTTGGCGAAATTTGTTCACTTGGCCTGAAAATAATGAAATATTTGTTAATTTTGGCCTTGTTTGCGAACGAGATAGACAAGTTTGTTGTCATACCAAGTTGTGACTTAAACTGACATAAACTGAAGACTGATTATCGCGGAGAACTCTGTTAAGCCTGCCTATTCTTTTCCTGATCCCAAAAGTACAAAATGATTTTTAATTTTAAAATAAATAAAGATATGTATTGAAAAGCACGGTAAATACTTTTTACATTTACTTCAAATGAGTAAACTCAAAACAAGCATGACGGTCTTATGTGTTTTTTCTCAGCACTCGAAACAAAGGAATACTATTGATGCCGTTCGTTTGGTCGCACAATTCAGCTTTACTTTTAATCCAATCGTAACTTCTCGATGCAAACGCAATTTGTCACAAACATCCCTGTTTCTTTCTAAATTGACACCTGACTCGTCAGTATTTTTTTTTTCTTTTCTTTTTCCATCGTGAAAAGTTCACAAGTGACATTTGCATTTATTAGTGGAAAAAAGTTTCATCAATTGAATTTTTAATAATAAATTAATAATTTTAAGCAAATGAAAATTTTTTGGTGAAAATAATTCCACAAATATACACTCCCAAGATGTCTTACAATTATGAAGAGATGAGCTGGTCTGGTGAGTGGCACGTCAACACCTCACAAATAAACAAAAAAATAAAAATCGTCTACCCCATGTTTTCCTTTGAAGACAAACCAACGAGGCCAATAATTGGACCCACTTAACTATTGTTCTATTAAGAAACATAATTTTTCATTTTATTTTAGACGTTCGGGATCTCTTCCGAAAGTGGCGCGAGGATAACGAACGGCGGAGCGACGAAGTCATACAACTTTGGGTGGCAGTCCTTGAAGATAAGATTCGCAAAGCCGGCAACGAGAGACATTTAATTTTAGAACAAGTAATTATTGCTGCCCTAGATGTGGCCCGGTTCGATATAGCCGTCGAGTGTACAAAGCAGTTGGCTGCAGAGTTTCCCGGCAGCTTAAGAGTGCAAAAATTCAAGGCGATGCGTTTGGAGGCACTGGAGTGCTACGACGAGGCTTTGGACGTGCTCGATGCGATTATAAAAAAGGACGAAACAAACGCCGCACCAAGAAAAAGGAAAATCGCGATCTTAAAGGCGAAAGGAAAGCGTACAGAGGCTATTCGGGAATTGTGTGAATATCTTAAGAAGTAAGGATTGAGGTCACTTGACTAGTTGCAGGCTCTAATTGCAAATTCGTTCTCTCCAGGTTTATGTCCGACCAAGAAGCTTGGCATGAGCTGTGCAATTTATATCTGGCCGAAGGTGAATACGCAAAGGCGGCCTTCTGCATGGAGGAAGTACTACTACATAATCCACACAGTCATCTGATTCATCAGAGAATAGCAGAAATACGGTACACAATGGTTCGTATAACGATAGTTCTTGGTAAGGCAACTTATCCAGATGACTAATGTTTTCTCTTTCCTAGGGCGGAATGGAAAATATTGAAATTGCTAAGACTTACTATGCGCAGGCAGTTAAGCTGAACGGCAACAATTTGAGGGCGTTATACGGACTCTATCTAGTAAGTAGTACCTACAAACCCATCCTAAATTCTTGTTATGGTTTCGTTTTTCTTTAGTGCTGCAATTTTATTGCCAATTCACGGGCGATCGTGTCAAAACGGAAGGACGCACAAAAAATGGCCCAGTGGGCGCTGGGGCAAGCCGCTCTCAAAACGTCAAAGTCATCAAAAATAGCCAACAACGACAAGTATATTGTTGCCTTGGAGAGTGCATTCGGAAGCATGGATCTCAAGTCCAATTGACAAGTATTCGTTCGAATCTGCCAAGCAACTTGTGTTGCATAATTTTCCTTTTTCAAATTCCAAGTACAGCTGCTATCCTCTGTGTCCTCTACATTCTTCCGCAATTACACATTATACCCATTTTTCATAGAAGGAAGTGCAACGGCAACTCGGCAATCTTGTCCACGTCAAAACAAAAATATTAAAAAAAAAAACCAAAGGAATTTCTTATTCGTTTCTCGAAGCATTTTATTTCACTTCCTTGCAAATTGGGCGCATTTATGAGCATGTATCGTACACGTATCCAATATCGTAAACTATTATGTCGGTCCACTGTATGAGTGGACCTATTGTGTATCCTTTAAATGGTTTGAATCAAATTTTATGTTTAATTGTCTTAACACTAATGATATACAGTTATTGTAATGATTTAGTTAACAGTAAACAAAGTGTAAAATACACAATATTATTAAAATAATTTTGAAAATAAATTTTCCATGGTATGTAGTTGGTAATGCAACAAAAAATGTTTTCCCTTGGTGCACTTTTCGAGAAATGTCTACTTTTTCGCTGGTCGTTTTTAGCTTAAGATTCACTCAAAGTAAAAATCTTAAAGGGTCCGGGCAGGCCTTAAATTCTGCAACTTTAACGAGTAAAAAAAAAAGGGAATGCTTACAATTCTTCAAAATAAAAAAAATCTTGAATGTGTTTGTGTAGAATCCGAACACTGGTGTTCGGACAATGAAAGTTAATAACATTTATAGGATAACATATAAATCGCATAAGCTTTCGTTGTCCATATAGATCACCAGGTCCACTTCTTGAAACGTTTAATGGCACTAACTATGGTGGCAACGAACCCATTTAAAACTCAGTTTAGTAATCAATTATACTTTTTAAGTACTACTTCTAGAATCCAGAGACTTTTGAAAAAATAGAAATACCGTCAAATTGAAGTTCGTACATCAGGGAGCGGTCCGTCGTCTTTTATTGAAGTTGAATTCATCTTTTTATCCAGTCTGAATAGAAAATTTTGTTAGATTATTAAAATGATTGGTTTATTCATTTAAAATACTGCTATACACTTTTTTTTTTAATAAAAAAAAAATTATATTGGGTGAATTAAAAGCTTTGTTCTCTAAGCTGTTTTGAAAACTTGAAGGAAGTAACTACATTTCATAGTTACTTCCTTCAAGCTTGTAAAAAATAGCTTGTCCACTTAAAAAAACCTGACAAGACACCACAACCACGTTGGTGGAATGCGGACTTAAAGAACCTTAGGAAAATTTGCAGAAGGAAGTTTAATAATGCAAGGAATACAGGAGAGACTCAAAACTGGGACTCCTATAAGGAATCTCTTAAATCTTTTAAAACTGAACTTAGGAAAGCGAAAAGGTCCACGTGGAAGAAATTCTGCGAAAAGATTAAAGAATCCGCGGAAGCATCCAGGCTCTGAAAATTTCTCTCAACCTGTCCCAATGTCTCTAGCTTTCTCAAAAAGGCAGATGATACGTGAACATTATCCAATGAAGAATCTCTGAATCTCTGAATGGATAAATACCAGCAGTTTAGATACCCATTTCCCAGGGCACTCACCAGACTGCCCGAGCCCAAGCCAAGCAAGGGCTACGCCTATTACTAATCCAAACTCTCTGATAACGCATCATAAGATCATGTGGGCTATAAATAGCTTCAAACCCTACAAGTCACCAGGACTTTACGGTATAATACCAGCCGAGCTTCAACAAACATCCGACTTGATTACCCCCTGGCTGGAGACCATTTTTAAAGGCTGTCTTTCTCTGTGCCTCATCCCCACCATGATGGAAGGAAATCAAAGTGGTTATTTATCCCCAAGGCGGGAAAAAGTTCCCACGTTTAACCCAATGATCTAAGACCTATCAGCTTATCATCATTTCTACTTAAAACATTAGAAAGACTGATTGATCTACATCTAAGATCAACTATAGACCCGTCTAAACTTTCTCTATCTCAACATGCGTACAGCAAAAGAAGATCCGTTGAAACGGCTCTCCACACACTAGTGCGATTCATTGAGAAATCATTCAACCAGAAAGAATACACGATGGTTGCTTTTCTAGACATAGCAGGCGCTTTCAACTCCATCCATCCGCTCGCAATCACACAAGCACTGGAAGAGTTAAGCATAGAGGCGGGATTAGTAGCATTAATAAAACAACTACTTACTAGTAGAGAAATTAATGCCACTCTAGGTCACGCTTTTTTGAAAAGCTCGACCAGAAGAGGTACACCTCAAGGAGGAGTACTATCCCCTCTTCTCTGGAACGTAGCGGTGAATAAGCTGCTACTTATACTCGAAAGAGTGGGCTGCAAAACGATTGCATAAAGCCCTTCGCCTACCCAACCAATGCAGCGTCTTCCAAGCAGAAATATTGGCAATTAGTGAAGCCCTGTCCTGGCTAAAGTGGAACGTGATATCCGCCCGTGATATCTGTATCTTTACGGATAGCCGTGCTGCCATCAAATCCCTGACATCAATCTCTATAAACTCTAAATTATTTATTAACTGTCGCACATCTCTTGATGAGATGTCCGAACAATTCCACATCCGCCTGTGCTGATGGGTGCCAGGTCATAGAGACATCATGGAAAACTGTGAGGCTGATAAACTTGCTAAGAACGCCACTAGACTGCCAGAAGATGAAATCTCCTGTAATATAGGTACTCCCCTAGCTGCCTTCAAATTACAGCTCAAAAATCACAACATACAAGAAACTAACCCCAGATGGAGGAAAGGCACCACTTGTTTAACCTCCAAGCAAATCTGGTCTCGCCTCGATCCAAAAAGATCATATAGCTTGATCTCCTTTAAGAGATCCAAAATTAACACTACAGTGGGAATTATCACCGGACTGCCTTCACGCAAAAAGACTAGGTCTATTCTCAAACGACTTCTGTAGAAGCTGCCTAGATGAGGAAGAAGAAGAAAACGTACAACACTATCTCTGTTGCTGCCCGGCACTCGCGTCGTACAGGAAATCCATACTAGGCTCCTACTTCTACGACTGCCTAAGCGATCTTAGTGAAACACCGGTCAAAAAGCTACTAAAATTCATTGAAAAGACTGGCTAGCTGTCATAGAATTCACCCCAACCTACTCCCTTGGTCACATGCCCACGTGGCGGTACAATGGGCCTATTTTTTGGCCTAAGTGCATTTAATAAGCCACTATTCTACCTACCTACCTACCTACCTAACTATATTTCATTCTCAGAAAGAAAAACTGTTAAGTGTAAGACATAAAGCATTTATAGCCAGATTTAACTCCGTTTAACTACGTTCAAGCTAGCGTAGAAAACAAAATTGTGTCTTTTAAAAAACTATTTTAAACTCAGTCTAACTTGAAAGGCTGCTATTGATATTTAACCTGCTATTAAACGTTAAGCGACGCTTGCGATGAAAACAGAAATGGGAGTCCTTTTAACAGACCTGTTTCAATAGAATGGACCACGCACCGTTTAATTTATTGTTCAAGCGTTGTACCGACGCTTGCGATGAAAACAGAAATGGGAGTCCTTTTAACAGACCTGTTTCAATAGAATGGACCACGCACCGTTTAATTTATTGTTCAAGCGACACGGGGGTAAAATAACACCGAAACAATCACCTCCCGGAGATTGCTGGCTATCTTGTTCAAGAACAAGAGAGGTACACTTTAAAAGTTAAAAGCGCGGAAAAAACTACAAGTGCACGGACGCGGAAAGAAGCAAAATGATTCACAAGCAAGAAACAAAACTAAGAAAAAACTAAATGGCACTTGCAGCTCAGAAGAGCCAACGCCTGAGCTCTCACAGCTTTTCGTGGACTCCGGCTGGCAAACTGGGAAGTCAGTAGATAAGTTATGAGTTATGACAAATGATACTCTCAGAGGGGTTTTCAGAACCGCACGTAGGTGGGACGGTGAACAATTTTTTTGCCCAGGTCGGGATTCAATTAAAGTTTTTTCATGGTCCCAAGCAAGAAACATATTTTCTATAGGTAGTGTTTTTTTTTTATAATATGCTCGTGAAAAAAGGGGTTTTAACTACCCTGAAAATGCATAGCACATCGCGAGCGGAAAGAATTTAAGGACAGAAAAGATAGAAGAAGAAAGTAATTCTTGATCCAACACAAACGCTGATGAGCCAAACATGAAACCTCTGCACAGAAACATCAAAGCTTACCCCCGCAAGTGTTATGCCTTTAGGGAGAAAAGCAATAGTATGACCAGCAGAAAATTTCATAAAAACATCTAGCATGCATCTAATTCTTGTACATTCTATTTGCATATTGGAAGAGAAGAAGATGTTTTATATTCGGCCGACCCTAACCTGGGTAACAGACGCCGATGAGGAAGCCGCTCATTTTGAGGCAGACGCTGCTGGATTTTTCGTTTGTTGCTGTTTATCATCAAGTTCATACATAGTTAAATAGCCTTGTACAATAAAACAAGAGTTGCCTTAATAATATTGAAAATTCAATTAAGGAAAAATGATATGTGTGTTCTTTTTTTCAGCACAGATTTATGTATCTCGTACTCGTTGTCTACTTTTTCTCTTTTTCTTTTTAGTTGCAAAGTATTTTTTTATATTTTCGTCTTTCGCGCGCACAGGTTGTTTTTTCATACACAATAAACCCAAGTAGGAATAAATTCATAAATTCTGTTCACTCCTTGTTGCACCCATACCATCATGGGTGCGTTCATTTTATCATTGTGTTGATTGCTAATAATAATAACATAGGTTTCCCCATACATTCTTCCGTGCTTCAAAAACACTGCGAACGAATCACGAGAACTTATTAAGTTTCCTTAAAAATTTCAAGTTAAATTTGCGATTCGAAGCCTGATCTGAAGTCGGCTTGTAATGCTGAAATCAGCATACAATAACTCCTCTGTTCCTTCCTTGCGCGGGTAACAAAATTTCACTAATGGTATTTTTACTGGCATTAAGCGTCATGCAGTGTATGTGCCTGTTTTCATTTGGTTGATCCTAACCTGATGTGTCAGAATTACTATGGTAAGGGGAAGCGACAGTGTGGTGGCCACCGTTCAACCTCCGTTTTATTTTGAGAAATAAAATTTGGGCTAGGTTAGGATCAACCAAATGAAAACAGGCACTATGTCGTCATGCCAACCTGTCAAAATCAAAGGAAATGCCAGCATTGACAGATAAAAATGCGAACTCAGGCATTCAATGCTATCGAACTGCTTGCTTCTCAATGAATTTCCAGCTGAATAGTTTCTTACTTGTCCCAAATCTCTGATTTCAAAAAGCGTTTCTATGTTTTCTTTTAATAAAGATAATATGTCTTTTTCATCATTTGTGGCTATGAGTACGTCATGGACATAAATAAAACCCTTTTCACACCGAATCAGAATCGAGAATCAGAGTAAAAAGATCCAAATCTAATTAAAATCTGTTAGATTTTACCTCGATACATTTGTAGAATTCGGAATCTAGACCAAAATGAGGTTCACACAAAATCGAATACAAGTAAAGTAGATACAAATCAAGTAAATATTATTTATATACCTACATATATTTAAATTGGTCTTTTATATAAAAATATAAGACTTAAATATTATATTATTTATTTATATATATTATTTTTTATATATATTGTATTATATATTATATAATATATATACATGATGTACATATATTCATTATTTCACATTCGTTTTTATGGGAATCATATGATACAATCATGTATCAAAAACACCCACACTTTTGCTTTTTTATATAAACTTTAATTATTGTGAGATGATTTTTAAGTGAGATGATTTGATTTTTCTAAAATTGTTTTTTTTTTACTTATTTGAAGCAATTTAACTTGTGGCAACTGTGAACGAATGGTTGGTGTTCAGTTGACCGAATCGTCAACGAAATCTAGATTATTTTCGCAGTGTGAAAGCGTCAATTTGTCAATTCGAGAAAAACTATTTTGCAAAAAATGTGATAAACTAGAAGTTTATGTTTTCCTGCTATTGTAAAAAAAAACCACTGGTGCAAATTGCTTAAATCGCCCTAACGTAGCTGAAGGTCTTACTCAAATGCCCTAACGTTTGAGTAAAACCTTGAGCTACTTACTAAGGGTGGCGCTACAGTCCGGGGTGGACCTGGGCCTCAGCCAACATACTTCGCCAGCCAACTTTGTCTCCAGTTTCGCACATTTGCATGCACCACCTCAGTCTCGGTGCTCCTACTGCACCGTCTCTGCGGGGTGGATTTGAAGATTTTCCGGGCCGGGGCGTTGGTGTCCAGATGACCCAGCCATCATAGCCGTTGTATTTTGACTCTTCTGGCTATAGGTCGGTGGCGCTGTGCAGCCCATACAGTTCGATGTTATATCTCCTCCTCGGAGAGCCGTCTATGCAGACAGGACGGTAAAACGTCCGAAGAATTTACCTCTCAAAACAGCCTAAATTGTTTTCATCCGTCTTTGACAAGGTCCATGCTTCTGTACAGTAAAGCAGGACTGGGATGATAAGGTTCTTATAAATGGTCACTTTAGTTGCTCGAGAGAGGGCTTTGCTACTCAGTTTTCTTCTTAGCCCAAAGAAACAGCGATTGGCAAGAGTTATCCTTCGTTTGATTTCAGCGCTGGTGTCATTCTGAATTGATAGCGGAACCCAGGTACATAACTACCTCAAAGTTATAGCTGTCTATGGTGATGTTCTGTCTAAGATATCTGTGTTGAGCCACTTATCATGCTTTATATCGAATACCATCAGCTTCATTACGGCGCTTGAAAACCCACTTGCAACCTTCAGGCTTTCGATCTGCACTACAGAAGCTGAACTTGGCTAACGTATTTGACTGGTGCTATAGGCACCCTTTGTTTTTCTTTCCGTTTTTCTCAGTTCTGGTTGTTGTTGGCTTGAATCTTCTGTAGAAGTTTCATTACTATTAAAGTCGTGAAATGTGTCAAAAGATGAATTTAATTCATTACTATGTATATATGTACCTAAATCTGCTTCTTCATCTTCAATAAAACTTTCCTCAGATTTCCTGACCGTCTGGACCTCACCTTATGTTCTTCCCGAGCAATGTCATAAAGTTCTTTTTTGAGTTGAGAAAGGTAGCATCCCGCGGTAGCTATCTGGAAACCAGAGTGTATTTTATTTTTGACGACACAATATACTTAAAGTTTCAAAAATACACAAATAAATACACAAAAATATACAAAATACAATTTCTTTTTTTTTATCTTTGTTACTAGCCGATAGCCCTGATGGTAGCTAGTGCTATAGAATTAAGATTTATAATTGTAATTTAATTCAGTATAAATAAAAATTATATAATAATAATAATATTTTTGATGCCTAGCTTGCAACATAGTAAAATAATGACTTAAGCACCTTTAGAGCTAAGAACTTTCAGTGATGCGATCGAGATCAGGACGTTGATTGATAAAGGTAAAGGCCTTACCATAATAGGTGTAAGCGGAATTAATCGAATGTCGAAATAGCGCGAAAATCCCACTCAAGTTCCGCCAAAAGATAGTGGTGCCCATAATAGACTTAAGCAAACGATTTAAAAATTTTATGATTCTTCAATGTGAACGTCACGAGTATCATGCTGTCTTGAGAATCTAAAATCAAATTTGAGAATTATGCCACTTTTTCCTTAACCTATAGACGTTATAAAGATTTTCTTCAACGATATAAAATGTATTTAAACTTTCGAGGTCAACGTACAATTATTGATTCATACATACTCTCTTTCACGGGTCTTTAAAAACTAAAAAGGGGCTTACTATGACAATTAATGACCTAATGACAAGCAAAAACAAAACTTTAAGCCGACAAAAATTAACGAAAACCTAACGAAATCGAGCAATATTCTGTATTATGGTCGTGGCATACGAATTGCGTGTAATGGGACATTTCTGAAAGTCGACTTAAGCTCATCTAAGTCAATTATGGTTAGGCTTTAAGCCATGACACAATCGTGATTCGAACAAGGCATCTTGTGCACAGTAGTCTGACACATTACCACGGGGCGCCCACAACCGTTAAGACGCTAGAAATTAAAAAAAAAATTGTTTTTGAAAAAACTTTAAAGCTTTCGATAGTAAGTTTTTGAATTGAGTTTGGATTTCCATAAAATTTTGGATCATTTCTGATACGTGTACTTTTTAAAAAGGCACGTGTGGTACATGTTTTTTAATTTCACTTACTTAAGTTTTTGCACTTGCGTCGACCATTTTCAAATGTATCTCAATCTCTATGCCTCGAATACATGATAGCTGTGGATCCTTAATCAGGCTATCGCAAACATAAAAGATGTATTCAAAGCGCTTCTTTGACATTGAAGAGCACACAATCACAGAACAATAATTTTGGCGCTTTTTTCCGTTAAAAAAGTAAGATTTGAATAAAGGTTTTGTTAAGCCACTTTGGCAGTGGAACAATTTTCATCTAAATAGAGCCTAGAGCCGTTGGAGTTAAAACTTAATATGCCCTTGGTAAAAGGTAAAAGCTAACTTAAAGTTGTCAAACTTGATAATCCCTTTTAATTGAAGTCTCTAGTGTTTCTTTGCAAACATTTTAGTCGTAGAAATATTTTGAAATAATGTTTATATAATCATTTTTTAAATATCCGATTGAAAAAAGCATTAATTTGAAAACAATGCCATTAAGTCACCTTTGAATAAATGGGCAATCGACCGTGCCATGGATGATGACTTCAATCGATACCACTCGTCAAACAGTCAAAGTGTCTATTGACGAGTTCTATTATTACAATATTAAAAACAATAAGTGCGAACAGACCTTTCAGATGATAAGACATATGAATCCATAGTCAAATGATGTTATTTTTTTTGTTTTTATTTTATTTTTTTTTTTGTGGTAAATCGTTTTTATGATAACCAAATGGTAATGTTTGAAATCTATCTACCTACTTACACTGTTGTAAATTAAGTCACTTACGCATCATCCCCGCGCCGGCTTTGAGGTATACCTAAATTTCTCTTTCCAGGAATTAGTGGATTTGTGTTCTTCGATGAAGAAGAAGAAAACAAAAACATGTGCATTAGTAGATGCATGTGTAATGCCAGAATGTGAATGTCAGAAAAAAACAAAGTGCTTATGGTGCACTGTATAAATGCCGGGCGGCAACGGGTCTTAGAACCAGTGAATTACAGATTTTCTAGGTGGATACAGCACGCGCAGCGAACGGAGTTTCTTAATTAAAAAAAAAATATTTACATATAATATTATATATCATAATTTAATTTATCGTTGAAATATTTGCAAAAATGCAAGAGGCTGTCAATCATAACAAGTAAGTTGGAATAGGCTTTAACACATAGAAGAGGCTATTATCCAAAAGTGGATAAGGGCCAGCCGAATTTCTGTTTGTCGTATAACAATCATGACGGGTGCTTTAAACTTTTTTAGGAACTTTTTTTTTGTTTTGATTCAGATTTCTTTTGACAGGTCTAGAGACCTATTGTAGGTTATGTCGTGATAGTTAAGATAAAACATTTGCAGATCTCACTTCAATTTTCTTACTACCATTTTTTTTCAATCTTATACTGCCTGTTTTTTTATGGCTACTAGTGTTTTTGTTAGCATTTATAATTTTATTAGACAGCATTCCAACATTATACAGTGCCTAAACCTAATACAATGTTTTTAAGATACGATCAGTCCGTTTCTTCACCGAAATTATTGAGCAACACCCGCAAAAGAACTTATCAAAATCGACCCTTGGAACATTTGTTTAACTTATCGAATGTTGTAGAGTTTACAGTGCATAGTCGCTTCATTAGGTCAGTTTTTAAATGTTTTTACAATGTTGCATCCTGCATTTTTTTTTCTGCCTCACAAATAGATTTAAATTTACTTTTCAGGTCTTCTAGTGTTTCAATCTTCGATGAAGAGATCTCCTTGCTCCTGCAACACCAGAAACGTTTGTCACTCGCCTATGGTGCCTTGAATGATGTTCCATATTTAATACTTAAATACATAGCTGATAAAATTCAAATTCTGGATCTGAGTCACAACCAGTTTCAAGATCTATCATTCCTTCAGTACTTTCCCAGTCTTCAAACCCTCATTTTGGATAAGAATTCAAACTTAGATTGTGAAACATTGCCGTCTATGGAAAGCCTGGAAATACTCTGGTAAGCTTTACTTGTTTCTTTCTTTTGTTGATGAACTTAAGAAGCTGATTTCGTTATAATGCAGGTTGAATAATTGTAACCTTATAAATATTACCGATTGGCTGCAAACACTGCGAGTCCAGTGTCCTGGCCTAAGGCAGCTCTCCATGATGTGCAACCCGGTTGGCTTGACCGTATTGAACGGTGTTAGCGATAGCGACGAGAAGGAATACCGAAAACAAGTACTTAAAATCTTGCCCAGTTTGGAATATTTCGACGGCATAAGGATTACAAATGAGCAAAGGCGGCTAGCTGCGCGTACCAAAGTCTCGTTTGCTCTACTCGAGGAGATTTTTCGGAGGAAAATCAAAAACTTTATTGAATTCTCGACGAAACTTCATAAGAATTATATGTCGGTTGAACGCTTAAATGCCGCCTTTATTAAGAACAAAAGTTTAAAAGCCAAAAGTGTAAGTTCTTGACGAAGAGTTACCTTGCACCTGAAAGGTTCTCAGATAAGTATTGAAAAATATTTTGCAGTGTATCGTTCAATTTCATTAGGTATATTCTGTTGCGATTTGTATGTAATGTGTTATAAATTTAACAGTAAACAGTTTAATCTAATGTTAATTTAAATGTTAATTTAAATCAATCTGTATAAATAAAGTTAAAATAATGTGTGTTAGTGCCTTTCTTTTAATATATGAATGGGACACAGTTTCTTGAGCTATTTTAATGCAAATAAATTGGTCAGGTTAATGGCAGCAAAATTATGATAAATAAGCCAACACTTTATAACGAACTTAATAATAAATTCCCAAAAATCATTTTTATGAAGTTTGAAACAATATATAAAAAACCCATATAAATGTTCTGCTTTGCATGGTACCCCCGCCCACCGAGAGGCTTCCATTGATTTCTGTAAATTCAGATAAACGGCTTGGTAATGAGGGCGTGTTAAAGGTAGGCTTCAAAATATTTTACTCAGCGCTTAAACGAGGCATAATAATTGAAGAAAAACGCAATGAAAATCGAGTCAGCCTTAGCTTTTCTGAAGAACTGTATGAAAAACGACACGTTCGGTTAGAGTTTTTATACCCTATTCCACCAGGACCAGAGTATATTAAGTTTGATACAGGCAAAATTGTAAAATAGAGAAATAATAATGGTAGATCACCGAGACCTTAAGGGCATATGATCGATCGAATTCTGAGTCGAATGAGGCATGTCCGTCCGTCCGTACTTATGCCACCAATTTTAAGGCCTTAAATTTTGAGCTAGAAAGCTGAAATTTTGTACGTAAGCTCTTTGTCATCCGAAGCAATACAAGTGTTGCATTGTAAATTTTTCGAATCCGCCCACAGACACGCCCCCAATCAGTCTAAATGTGCAGCTACTTCCAGTGCTTTCAAAACTGAAAGACGTCGTGAAAATAAGAAATTTAACATTTAGCATCTCTCGTAATGATTGTTAGACATAAAAAATAAAAAGAAAGTCGGCAAAGTGCCTCTAGTGTACGTCGATTTCAAAATCGATTTCGAAAATAATTAATTAAATGCAATTTAGGGTTCTACAATTCGCTTGAACAAGATTTTGAGCTACGCCAACTTTTTAAGGCAGAATTCAAAAAAATTGAATTTTCCAGAAAAACATGGATTTCAATTGATTTTAACCTTAACTCAGGGAAGAATAAGAAATAAAATTAAGCACATTTTGTTCACAAAATTTTTTTAGTCACGCCCATCTTTTAGGAGTCGACCTAACAAAATTATTGAATTTGAAGGAAAAACTAATTTTTTTTGTGCATTTTATGCGCCTAAAATGCAACTTGAATATTTCTATGAATATTTCTAATTTATTACTGAAGCCCGAGCAATTTTGGGGTTGTACCAAACCAAGCAACATATCTATTTTGAAAACTTTTCAGAATAAGACACAAAGGGCCGGTTTTTCAGTGCTGAGTTAAGCCCAGCTTAAACCAAGATCTGTTAATTCCGTCACAAAACAAATCTGGAGTTAGCCCAGCGAGCAGTTTTTCAGGTCAGAGTTAACTCTGTCAACAAAGTTGTCAAAACTTCAAAATAATTTCGACTCACAAAATTGTTGACTCTCCCAACTCTCTTTTCACATAGAAAAACATATGAAAAGAAATTTTTTCACAGGAATACGCAAATTTACTGTCATTCCCCACAGAAAACCCATTCAAAGAAGTTCATACTGTTCTCCAGAGTTGATCCGAGATTAAGTCACCAAATTTGGCGAGTTAAGGCGAGATTAATCCCAGATCTAAGTTCACTGAAAAACTCATTTTTGGAGTTAATCTCAGTTTAACTCGGAAACTCGAATGATCTCGCGCTAAAAAACCCGATTTAAGAGCAATCGGGTTCCATGGTGCATAAGAGCAAATGTTCCATGGTGTATAAGAAATAGCAATTTACATCGAGATCTATAGGCATCGCAACCGTGACCGACGAGGTAAGAAACTTTGCTCGCAAACTTCGCACTCGCCTTCACGGCCATTGCAACCATGAAATAATCCGAACTCTGAATCAGACAAATCTTGCACGCCGACTACAACGAACAAGACCGTTGGATCTGGCATCGTAAGAGGAAACCGCACATAATGACGGTTTTGCTGGAGCTTTCGTTGGAAGCTAGCCTGCCAAACGATTACTATACAGAAGCTCAAACTACCTGTTAAGGAAACTTAGTCGTAGTCTTACAAAACTATGAATTTCACACTACTATGAGCACGCGCGTTCGATCCTCATAGTGCCTGTGATGTGAAGCTTTTTACCTACCCACGAAAAAAAAAACTGAAGCCTGAAGTCCTTCAAGACCGTCTTACAAGATTTATGCTGACATAATTCGAGTGGTAGAGAAGTTTCCCCTTAAAATCCTGTATTTATCGATGGTAAGAAGCCCCGTCACTTGTTAGAAATTGGCGGTATAACAGAGGACTGTTACTTAAATACTTTAGGTGGCACTACCTGTCCGGGATGGACCTGGGCCACAGCACCCAACTTCGCCAGTTAGCTTTGTCTCCAGCAAGCCATCTTCCGTTTTGCTTGTGTGCGGACCTCGATACTACTATATTGCTCCATCCTTGCGGGGTGGATTAGAAGATTTTCCGGACCGAAGCGTTTGTCTCTATATGCTCCAGCCATCGCAGCTGTTGTATTTGGACTCTTCGGGCTTGGTCAGTGTCGCTTTACAGTAGGTACAGGCCGTACAGTTCGCTGTTATATCCTCCACTTTCCATCTATACTGGCGGGACAATAAACCACACGAAGGAATTTCCTCTCAAAGCAGCCAAAAGCGTTTTTATCCGCCTTTTGTTCGACCCATGCTTCTAAACCGTAAAGCAGAAGACTGAGAAGGTGAAGCTGGCTCGAGAGAGGTGTTCACTATCCAATTCTTAGTCCAAAGCAGCAGTGAATGGCAAGAGTTAACCCTCGTTTTAGTTCAGCTCTACCCCTGGTGTTGTTATCTGAATTTTTAGGAAGCCCAGCTGGGCAAAGTCCCCAACTACCTCAAAGTTCTAGCTGTTTTTGTGGATATTTAGTCCAAGACGTCGGTGTTGGGTTGGGTGGCTGTTCTTGATGACAGCATATACTTGATTTTGCCCTCGTTGTCTAAATTGTCTGTAAGCCCATATTTGCCGCCTCCGTCTCAAAACGCACGAAAGCTTCACTGATACCACTATGTTCTTCCGATTATGTCTTACGCGTATGCGAGTAATTGTATACGGACTTTTGAAAGACTGTGTCTCTGGTGTTGGGGCGCGAGTATGCACAATTCTCTGAAGTCCTTTTCTGACATCAAAGGCGTCGGCGAGATATTTACCGATCTTGAGGGAACAGCGTGAATTTTTACCTTAATCCTGCCCAAAACTAGGCATCTCGCTTCCATTTTTTTTAAAGCTACCTAAAATGTATGTATAGTAGGTACCATATATGATAAACAACTTGGTGTTAGCTGAAACACAGAACTAGTTACTACACAATAAAACCCACCCGGAAGTAATTTGATCTCGTTAAGCCTTAAGGTGTGCTCAAGTATGTTTGATCTTGTTCATGACTCCAAAATCTATGCACAAGCAACCATCATCTCAAAATCTTAGAAATAAATTTTATTTGGTAAATTTTACAATAATTATTGTCTTTTGCTTATATATGTTGCCTTAAATACGTTAAGTTGTCGTTGAACTTTGGTAGGACTTTTTTCTTCGTTTAAATTGGAAAAACTCACTAAATTTCACTGACATAATGGATTTCTTGTTACTCTCATTGCTGCTCATATTGATTCTATTCGAATCAGGTGTCGATGACTTGGATGGTGTCCCTTGTGAGCCATTGCTTTCACGAGGAATTCCGTCCAAGAACTTAAGGCTTGGTAGCATTTCGAAAACGTACTCCCTATAATCGGCCATTGGTTGTCCATTAAGTAACGACAATGCTCCTGGGTTTCCCATCATTGACAATTGCTGCAGATTTGGACACTGATCTTGTATGCGATAAATCCATTCATCCATCTTTGTGATTTGACAATTGTTTATCCTAAGAAGGTAGGCGATGATATACTGTTATAATTACGAACTCGTTTATCCTTACCAAAGAATCCTTAAACTTGGTAAAAGCGGCAGCGTATTGACATCTAAATTCGCATTTCGATCTAAGATCAGTGTATGCAAACGATCAAAAAATGTAAGAAACGACAAGTTATGAAAATTATTGTAGCTCAGGTCAAGACACTTTGTTCTGGTGGCGAATTTTTCAGCTATCCGCTTTGGGATTGACCGCAGGTTCTCATACGCCAAAGATATTCGTCCGTTTTCTTCGAGAATGCTATCATCGAAAGAGTCACCGGCTGATACCATTTTGTAGCAATCAAAAGAAGAGTATTCCTGCACAATAGCACCGCAATCGAAATCATCTGCTAAACTGTCAATCGAACTGTGATGTACGCAATCCTTTAGTATTGAATAAAGATTCTGACTGGTGGCGAGGAAGAAGAGTATAGTATTATTAATCGATTAACCTCGGCTCGATAGATCAAACAACAATAATGAACTCGAGCCGATCTTGTAAGGGTATTTATTTTTTTACATGGCTTCAAGGTTACTTACCTATTGTCGCAGTTGGTGAAGCTGATCTTGTCGGACATATTTAATCTTGCGCGCCTTCAACTCAGGGGGATTAAGGGACGTTTTGATTCGGCCATTAAATTAAAAAACTACTGATCATTTTACTTCAAATTTGTCCACAAAAGGCCTATATGAAAAACCAATTTTGTTTTGCAACTGATGGCCGAAGCAGCTCGTGGTGGAAGATCACGTAAGCTGTCGCACCATGCAATGTGCAGAGTATACTTGCTGCAATCAACACCGTTATCAGACTGAGGTCCTATTGTCTTTTAAGATTATTGTCAACGCCCGGGTGACAGTCAAAAAAGGCCACAAACACTCACAATTGACTTGAAATGCGCTCGAGCTAGAGAGGCCGAAGATTATGATAGTGATGATCATTATTACGGGCAATGAGAGCACTTAAAAGCAAGATAAGCCAGTGGATTATAAGAAGAGGTACACGGTGTTGATATTTATTATTTACCAGTGAGAGTAAATTTTTTGTTGTTGTCTGATAGGGCATCCGATGAATGCTGTGGTGCCGGGTTGTGATAAGCTCATGCCAATGTGGTGTCTTTCCAAAGCATAATTCGTAGCAAGATAAGATGCTTAGCATCGAGGATTGTTTTGGTCTCGAGTGCAACAAGAGACCGCGAGGCGATCGTGTCTTATTAATGGAATTTTAAAAGAAATTATATTAATTTTTTATAAAAAAACTTCACGTTTTAAATAATATGATGTAGGAAAATAAGGGGGAAAACAGTTTCGCCTTCTGATTTTTGTAAAATCGAGGCCACCTTATTATTTGAAGGAACGATGACGAAATAAATATCTATAAATACGTTTAGTTTGCGTTTTAATCCCTCTTGTAAGTAAGCCCCTTGAACGTCACGCTGTTTATTAACTGAAACTATTCAAGAATGCAATTCTTATGTTTTAAAGTTTTTTTTTATATCCCTAGCAGTAGATTGCCGTTCGTCTCTAAAGGAGATGTCAGAGCAGTTAAACGTTCTCCTGTGCTGGGTGCCAGGGCATAGTGACATTCCAGGCAACTGCAAGGCTGACGAACTTGCCAAACTTGGAACTACTCTCCCAATTTCGCCTGGTAAAGGCTCCTTAGGCATTCCAATTTCGACATGCAAACTCATGATAAAACTGGATGCAATAGGAAGAACAAATCTCGAATGGAGAAGTGGTAGTACCTGTCTAGTAACAAAACAGATTTGGCCTAAGCTAGATCTTAAACGCTCTAGGAGTTTGATAGTTCTTAACAGATTGACAATGGGTGCTACAATCGGTGTTATTGCAGAATACTGTCTGATAGGCAAGCACGCGACAAGGCTTGGTGTCTTTTCTAAAGATTTTTGTAGGAGCTGCACGGATGATGACGAAGAAGAGACCACTCTCCATCTTCTCTGCACATGCCCCGCTCTCTATTAGAACCGAAATCTTCAACTTGGAGCTTTCTTCTATGATCATGAGCATGACTGACCCAAAACGTCTCCTACGCTTCATTCGTAGCTCCAAATGGTTCAACAAATAGGCATTTTTTCCAGATCCACGAGGTATCACAATGGACATACATAGGACCAAGGGAGTTGGGTTCTTCGAACCCGAAAGCCACTTCAACCTAGCCTAAACTAACCTAACCAGTAGTAGGGTATCTATAATCCATAACACCGCGAAACAATCACCGTAGACCTTTTGGGCTTATCTAACTCATAGTTTCGTCTATATGCAGAGTTCAAGCGAGCTTCCAGCCAGATTCGATCTCATATAACGCGGTTGAGTTTAGTCGAGTCGACTCGATTGCACTCGATCTGCAAAGTTGAGTCGCAATTTTGCTGATACAGGCTTGGTTAAAATTACACTCAGAGCATTGGAGCTCTTAATATACACAATCTCGCATTTGTTTTGTAAAGGGTGATTTTTTAGCTGGTTTGGTTTTGGCAACACTGGTTTTGACAGCTGACGTGTGTTTAGTACCTTGTGTCACTGTCAAACAGCTTCAGTTTGGCTTGCAATTTAACCATGGATCGTCTTACAAATGAACAACGCTTGCAAATTATTGAATTTTACTATCAAAATTCGTGCTCGGTTCGAAATGTTCATCGCGCGCTGCTTTCATTTTAAGGTCGGCGAGTTTGGTGAACAGTTAATTTCACGTTTCGGGCCGGTCAATTGGCCGCCTAGATCGTGCGATTTGACACCATTAGATTATTTTTTGTGGGGGTTTGTCAAGGCTTATGTCTATAGGGACAAGCCCGCTTCGATTGACGCCCTGGAAGCCAACATCCATGCATTCATTCGTGAGATACCGGCCGATATGTGTGAAAGAGTATGCCAAAATTGGACTCAGCGGATGGGCTACCTGAGACGCAGCCGCGGTCAACATTTGCATGAAATTATCTTTAAACATTAAATTGCAAGGTTCAAACTATCGATTCAAATAAATATTTCATTAATTTTTTTGAATTTTTCGTGTTTTTTTTTTTAAAAAGTTCTCAACCTCTTAAAAAATCACCCTTTACTTGCATAATTTTTCGTGTTTATTTCACATATTTTCATTTCGAAAATGCAAAAGTACGAACTTTGTTTTTTTTTTCATTTTAAATTTTTGATTTCTGTCGTTTCAACCCCTCTACTTAACTAAACTCAACTCAACCCTCTCCCTTCTGCATGTGCTGAAAAACCTAGGGTAGGTCTCATTCGTGGTGCACTTTGGACCACTTTTGCCCATTGTCCTTTAGGTACGTTTTGTTTCAAAATTCCTTTTGGTAAATTGGATAAGGCGTAGGACTTAAATTCTGATCATTATTTTACTTTATTATATGTTATTATATAGATATTCAACTTCGGACATGTAAAGGCTTTGCCCACAAGCTAAAATTTATGAATTTACCCATACTCTGACATTTGTTTACAAATTTGAGTAAATTCATCAATTCGTCATTTCCATGCAATTTCGTTTTGGAGCTCATTATCAGCTGATCGTGTAAGGTAAATTGTTGTTGTATCTTCTTACACGCATTTAACGACACGGAAATTTAAAGCTTTACAGGATTTATAAGAAAAAAGTAAACAAATGGGTGTTGGAGAGCGAGAGGGACGCAAGTTGAATATCTAGTTGTTCAGTAATTTATGATTTTGATGTAGAGCAATAGTGGCCAGAAACATTAAACTGGACAAAAAATTGACCATGCTTGCTTTAACCATTCTAGATCTTGAAAAAATTCATTCCACCGAAAATTCATTCATTTATTAATCTATTTTTGCAAATGCAAAGTAGTAAAAAACAAGAAGCTTGTTATTAAGGTAATTTAAATTGTGTTTATTTAACATTGAGTTTGAGACAAAATATATTTTTTTTATTGATTATTTAGAGTCATTTATCTGCACCGAATATCTATTGAGTCCCATTAAACGGCCCTCGAAAAGAATATCATCGATAGCTTTTTTAGCAAACAACTGTTGCTCCGAATTGAGTTTTCGAAATTCTGCAGCCCACATTTTTCCTTGAATATCGATTTCATCGTCAGTTTTTACATTATAATTTGTGCTTGTTTTGTGCAAAATTTTTGATGCATCCCTTTTGAATCGTTTTGGATTTGTAATTGAATTATCAAAATTTCCATGAAAGTCAGCACTGAAATCGTGCTTGTCAATGTAATTAAAGTTATTCTTGGGCAACGGCTTTGGTAAGTCTCTTCTTAAGGTAAGTGTGTTTTGGAAATCTGTCGAGTTCTCGTGAGCATGAGTGAAATCATTTTTTCCGGTATATTCCGTAACAGGCCGTGGTGAATCAACTTTTGTTATTTCTGATTTAAAATGCAATGAGGTCTCACTTAAGTTTTCAAAATCATCTAGGGGATCAATAGAATTTTCCTGAAAAAAAATATATATATAAAATTAGAAGAAAGGTTGAAGGCATACGAAATATTCGTGACTTTTGAGACGATTATGATAGCTAAATTTGTCATATGGTTAAAAGGTATTCCTATGGGCAGTAGGAAGCCAAACTTATAAAGTTTTGCGCCCCGCAGCGATATTGGAACATAAGAAATTTATACAAAGTCGTTTGCGATGAATTTGAAAAATTAATATGTATCATCATCTCGTTCTTTCTGTTTTTATTACGCACAAAAAAACGAAATAAATGCACAAAACAAGATAAAATAAATTTATGTAATTAATTAACTTACGCAATTAAACTTTGAGCTAAATACCACCCAGTTGCGCAACACTATTCTTTCAAGCACATTTATAGACCTTTTAACAGTTTGACGTCTACTGGTATTTTCAGTCCGGGATGCCAAACAAAGTTTTTTTTTTATATGGAAAACAAGCAAACATTTCTGAAAGACGTCAGATTTTGACAGTCGAGCTAAAAGATCTATTAAAATGTGTACTTCCACACACCCACATAAATTTGACATGTCGATACCACACACATTCCAGTTTTAACCCTCTTAGAGTAGTGACTTGTCTTATGTAGATAAAAAGTTATGTATGTATTTGTTCACTCGCATCTAGCATCACATTCACAATTCACATTTATCGCCTCGCTTGCACATTCCCACAGAATGTTCCGTCAAAAAATAGAATAAAATCCACTCACGTGCTCTAAATTATGATTGTCCTTTGTTTCGTCTCCGTGGTATGGTGAACCGTCATCCCCGTAAAGAGATTCTTCCATATTTGCCAGAAACAACATATCCTCATAGTACCACAGGGTTGGTTTGGCCGGGACGTCGGGGTTTTTCCCGTTCCATGATCTAATCTTGTTTTGTTCTCTGCGGAAATTACTTCGAAGAGTGTTGACTTTCCTCCTCACTGTCGAACGGTCCGCGTCCGGCTCAACTTCCCTCAATTTATTGACGAGCACTCGGTAGCAATCATCTTTCAATCTACGATTTTTGTACTCAACACAATTAACTTGCCACAGAGCTGGAAAATTTCTGTAAATTTCAATGAATTCTCTCCAGTATTCACGACTTTCACTGCTCAACGACCTCGTACTTCTTTTATCCATTTTATACTAAATGACTGATTGTACGGTCGCGGTGACTGTACATTCATGTAAGTGGCTGCGCGATGAACATACACGATACATCCAGATTGAGGGGACATACACAATCAAAGAGCCACGTGCTGTTTCACTCACAGCTGCAATTCGTGTCATTCTACTTGTAAGTCAAATACATGGTCTGATGAAGTGGTGTTTTTGTCAAGAGTTGCCATTGATTTGCTTCTTTGAATGATGGGTAAAATGGTAGTTGATTGCAGTGAGGTAGCAAAAGTATGTAGAAAGGGCACCACGGTTTCAAGTATTGAGTGGTTAAAATTTTGTACGTCCTCTGCATAAGTGAATATTGACTGCTTAGAGTTGTAAACGCCCGTTAGTTACAAAATATTTATTAAAATAATAATATAAAAACAATATTTAGTATGCATGTTTAACATCAAGAAGGTGCCCCAGAAATCTTACACAGATCAAAAGTGTCAATCAAGCAAGATGCTAACAATATGCCTAGATAACCTGTCACTCTTAACACTAAGTAGAGGTACGCATTTTAGTCTAAATAGTCCCACGGCCACACTTTTTTTTTGATATTAGCGAAGCGCATGAGCGAGAAATGATATGTTTTTTTTTGCGTCACTAGATTGCGTTTGTGTGTGTGCATCGTTTGTGCATATACGATTGTGTTTGAAGAATCGGTCATCAGATGATTACATTCCATTGTGATTGAAATTAATTCAATTGAATGAATAAGAGAAAAATGTATAGGGTGGTCATGCAACTCAAAAGAGTTCTAGATCCGAACCTAGGAAGGTACATAGGTTACATTAGTAGACTGAACGTAAATGATTAAGTATTTTTAAAAATAATTGTTTTGTGCTTACAAACAAAGGTACAACTCTCGAAGCAAATACACCCAGCTACTTACGCAACTGTTTGAACTGTTTGTGATAACACAAAAACACCGCAAGTTGGTAGGTAAATATACATTAATGTTACTGTTGAATAATTGACATTTAGATAATCAATCAAGTTTTTTTCTTATTTGGTGTACCTAGACCTTCCCTCTCTATCTAACTAGATATCCACTACTTATCAATGTTAATTATATTGGTGTCGGTATATGTTATGTATCTAATGTAAATGTACACCAAAGACATCATACGTTTTGCGTGAGAATATTTTTGCTGGACTCGTTTAAACAAAGTAAACACACTATCTAAATTTCTGTTAGTAACAAAAATGTTAAGCCTTATACTAGACTAGCTGGCCCGGCGAACTGCGTCCCGCCCTAGTTTCCTGATGGAAATTGAGGGTTGGGTTTAAAGCCTACAACCCCAAAAAGCCACAGTTTATACATACATAATTATTATTTTAAAAGTGAAATATTAATAGGGCACACCATCGCTTGGCGTTTTTAAAAACCCTTTATGTAAAAGTACCCATTACACATATCTATGGGATTATTGACCCTTGAAATTTTGATTTTTCGCTATTTTAGATTTTCCACATTTTACATTTGTAGTCGGAGAGCTGATGAACATATTTTTACTGATTTCAACAACTTTCTAACCTTCATACTCTCAATAAAGAAATTGAAGAAAATTGACTCAAAATAAGAAACACGGTGTCTTAATGTAGGTTTTAACCATTTCTAATCCAGGTTTCCGTCTGGCAGAGGCCACTTTAAAAACGAGAAAAAAACTAACTTTCAGTGGTATGAACTAGCAGAGGGAAGGCTGATCTAAAAAGGTTTAAAGCGCAAGCTCATGTCAGGTTATCAGGGCTAAATCAAAATACTCTTAAAAAATACTTTTAAGTATTTACACCCTTGATAACAAAAGTACCATTCTAAAGTTAAATTACTTGCTACGGTCACACACGCACACACGGTTGCCACAAAAATACATACAAAAGGATCCATAAAATTTTAGACTGAGAGCTGACAGCAAATTTTGGGATTGGAGGTGTAACCAAAATTTACGAACATGCATGTTGAGGTATTGATTGTTGAGGTATTTCGAATTCAATCGTCTGGCATGATTCTTTTACCGCCGATTTTCCAGATTTTTGTTTAGGCGGTATAACCACTTTTAAACATACACAAACTAAATACTGCGCGTTCTTTTAGAATTTTAGGGCCCGAGATAATTTAGGCGCCACCGTCTGGATGCTCCTGGCAGGGTATGGCGGCACTTATATCGTCTGGGACCCCGACTTTTGTGATCAGGAGAATTATCTCAATTTTTTGACCCATCGTTTATACGGTTATACCTACCTCTGTGCCAAAAGACTGACCTTATGCACTTTTAGATGCGTCTGGCAGGGTATGGCGGCACTTAATTCGTCTGGGACCCCGGTTTTTGTGATGAGGAGATTTTAAAATCGATTTTTATACATATGTAACTCTGAAACAAGAAAATAATTTTTATGCACTTTTTAGATGTGCCTGGCTGGGTATGGTGGCACTTAAATCGTTTGGGACCCCAATATTCTAAATTAAGGCACAGTTCACTTTAGCTTGTATATGTTTAAAAGTGGTGATACCCCCTGAACAAAAATCTGGAAAATCACCGTTTACAACCCATCTCCCCTAAAATGCATGTTCGTAACTTTTGGATATACGTTATACCTCCAATCCAAAACCATGTCAGCTCTTAGACTATTTTCATTAATTAATTTTTTGTGCTTTTAATGAATCACATTTTATATACTGACAGGCTGTATATACTTTGCTTATTTTATATAGATAGGGGGAAATTTACTGTTAATTTTTGTCCATGAACTTTTCTTAAATTTTGATAGCCTGTAACCTATTCTGGGTGGAGACGAATGCAAAAATTAAAAAGTCATTAAAATCGATTCAGCCTTTATTGAGTTATAATTAGTGTAACACATACGCTTTTGTTTTATTTATATATTATAATACCTATCTCCACCGGTCGAAAAGCTGCGATCAGCGGGAGAAGACTAAAAAAAATTAATCCCGTAGTGTCCCACCGGATATAAAAAGAAGAACACATTTTTCCTGACAATTTGGATCTCTTAAGAGAGTGATGGTAACAATTCCAGGCGCGAGACAACAAAATCGTTCCAAAAACCCCAATAGAAAACTTGTGACATATTTCTTCTAAGAACTTATAAGCCTTGTTCTCCATTTCACGCCGAAGTGGGTACGTTTGCTCTCAAAGTGGATGAAAACAAAGTACCTATGTTACACAAAAAACTAAAGGCCAATACATATGTTTATTTTTTCAAATTTTATCTGTGCTCAATGAAATCATGTCTTACATATAAAAGTTTAACAATTTATCAAGTTGTTCGGGGCGAACATAATTTTCTATTGCCTTAAAGGTGTTCAGGCAAAAGACAATGAAAAGAGATAAAAAGAATCTCGAATTTACGTTTTCATTCAAAATGCCTTTTGGTCAAGTTAGACAAGGCATATTTCTATTTTCATATTTCTAATAGTTTCTTTTTAATGTTTAGCCAAAACCCTTTTTTTGGGGGCGTGGCTAATAGAAATAATTGACATACAGTGTTTGAAATCAGGCCAAAAAACTTTTAAATTTGGTGTTAACGGGTAAAGAGGGTCGGGTATTTAGAAGTTCGTTGCAGACGAACTCTTGCATTTACATACCTGCATAACAGCATAACATAAGCCTAATAACATGGGTACGTATAATGGATAAAAAAATTAAAATACATATATGACTTTTAAGTATATCTAGACATTTTTAAAAAATTTATTAGGATTTACCATTTTTCGATGTCTTAACTCCCTAAGATCATGGCAGTACATGTGATTTCTAGAACTTTTGTCTCTTTGCGTTCGGTATAAAACATTAAACTTGAAGTTAGTCCATAGTATCATCTTGAATATTTCAAGGGCAAAGATATTTCAATACACTTCGAATCGACACAAGGAATCAAGTCAGCTTACTAAGACGTTAATACCGAACAAAAATATGTTGTCTTCTGACTTAAGTCCTAAAGACCAAATAATAACGATAAAACCAGTTATGCTAGACTTAAGCTGTTAATACCATTCGAAGGAGAAAACCAGTGAGTAAATGCTACAGTATGTACGCAAAAGTTACAGTCCGTAAAACGAACCGTTGAAAACCCCATCCTATCCCACATTGTAAAATGCTGATGGCATAGTTATTTTTTGACATTTTGTAAGTAATGCAAACTTCGAAAAGGGGCGTGGTCCAACCGTCCCTAATTACAAACTATTGGATATAAGATATTTCCACAGATATTTCCAAGTTACACTTAAACGTACGCAAAAATGCAATTTTTTGGTTCAAATTCAATATTTTTGAAAAATCGACCTCTAAAAGAGGGCGTGGCTAAAAACTTTATATGAACGAAATCTGGACTAAAGTCTCGTTTACCTAACCTGCTATCTTTTTATGTTTGATGCTTTCCTAAATTAGGCTTAAAGCCAGTCGAAATTAAGTTTTTCTGGAAAGTTTTAGGTTTTTCTTCAATTCTGCCTCCAAATGTGGGCGTGATCCAAAGATTTTTACAGACAAAATGTGGAACTAAGCGTTTTTTATATAAAATATTAAGCAATTTTTTTTCAATTTCGAGCAAAAATATTGAGTAAAATGCATTTGAAAATTTACCCTTAAAATAGATGCCACGCCCACTAGCGGGCGATTACCGTTTTACGGACTGAAACTTCTTCGTACACACTGTAGCATTTACTCACTGGTTTAATTATTTAAAAAACGCCAAAAAAGTTGCAAACAAAGTTGTCGCAGCGTAGAAAACTGAAAGTAGAGGAAAGAAAAAACGTTGCGTACATAAGAGCTGTTGTTCGTGAGCGATGGATTGCAAAATACCCTTCACAACCTTACAAAAATAAATTGGGCGGGATTACAAAATGGGCAGGATAAAAGAAAATCTTTGCATATTACCTGTGCTAGGTGGATAGGAAAGGAAACAATTTGGATTGAAACCGCGATTTTAATTAAAAGTATTGCTTTTTCTTAAGGCTATGCCTTCAAATGTGGGCGACATATACATGGGAGACATATGGTTTATAAACAAAAAAGTTTGCAAACGTCGTGTGTTATTAAAAATCTTCGAAGATTTTATACTTCACATTCATTAAGTAAATATCATGATTGTGTGAAAACTCTTTAAAAATTGGGCGTGGTTAATGCAAGGTCAGCATTTTTATGTCGCCTTAAGGGCAATAACAAAACAGTGTTGCATATCAAAATTTATTGTTCTGACGCTATTGTAACATAGCTTCAGTGTGAACAAAGTGCTTTCTTTAATAGGCACTAATCGTGCCTATCTGTGGGTGTATCAAAAAAAAATAATTTTATGTTTCTATATTATTTTTATGATACTATCCTACAGTTCAATATTCCACGTGTTTCATCATCTTAACTCGCCAACTTTGCGCCACAAAGCTACCCCACGTCAGTTCTCTTATGACTGATAAGACAACGCAATACAAAGGGTAAGTTTATTCACCTTGTTGAGTTAACAGCCCTTATTTAAGTATCAAATTCAGTATGGTGACTTATCATCCACTTGACTCAGCGATAAGGTCAAAATGCACCACCTCAATCTCTAAGCTTTTAATTTAGATGATATTCTGTCAATCAGATAACAACAACAGCTCAACCCAGGCCCTGATGATGACAGTCTTAAAAGATTCCTGAAAATAAAATGTTTTGTATTTACAACAGCCGACTACACTGACACATAAACTCTGCACATCAACTGACGAATTGGGGATTCACGTTGGCTTTTCTAGCAGTCTGCTCTCAGGGTTTCACAATTTACAAAAACAAATGCTCTCCCGAGCAATAGGTTTGCGTGTTTGCTTGTCGTCCTGCGATTCATGAGATTATGTGACAATATAAGTAAAAGATAACGAATTAAGTTCCATACTTTAATAAAATGCTACTGAGGTTTGGCCTTATTATTACCAGGTCTTGTACAGTGAATGCAAAATTCAATGTATGTTTTACGGAAAAATTGCAGGCTGTTATGATAAAAGTAAAGTTGTTGAGTTTTTTGTGTGGCACCCGGGTTGCAGTGGTTAGTGTGTCGGATTACTGTGCACGAGGCCCCGGGTTCGGGCCCGAAAAATAAAGTCCAGACGGGGTCAATTTAAGTTATTTTACGGTTCCACCTCCACAGGTTCTGACAAACTCTCCGAGAGTATCATTTGTCATCAGAATTCTCTCTCCATTCACCGGCGCGCCGTTCGAGATCGGCGTAGTTTGAAGGTCCCCTCATATGTGTTTTAAAACGCCTCTTATCCACATATCATGCATTTTTGTGAGAGGACAAAATCAGATAATGGCTTTCCTAATCTTTAAGAGCCAATTAGAATGTGTGCTATACTATTTATCTCAGTTAAATTACGTAATTTAGAAACACTTCTTTCTAATTTGAACGATTTCTTACGCAGATGAAGCGAGCACTTTTCGGAGTTGTTCAACCTTCCAACAGGGCACTGAAGTGGCAATACCACTGCCGACGAGATAAGGTCGAATAGTTTCACTAGTAAATGAAGAGCTAAAAATTGGCAAGTCTGCTGGATTTGGTGAGATCCGGTCAGAAATGCTCAGGGCAATGGCTGAAGAAGGTGATAAACGGGTGATAAATGTCACTAGTTAGTCACACAGGAACCAGACAAAGGTGATAAGGGTGAACGAGAAAGCATTTGGCGATTAACAAACAGGAGTTATAGTGGGTGTTTTGTAGATTAAGAAAAGGCTAAACCGGGTCCTTCGGGAAAAGCTCTGAAGATCTTCTAAGACTATGCACTGAATGAGCCTCTTCTAAGAGCCATTTTCAGTCTTTGTATGGGAACTGTAGTAGAATGTTTAAATAAATGGCGTCAAAGTTCGGCCTTTAATGTGTGCATTCGACTTCTCCAGAGTTTTATTCTGTCGCCACTCCTATTCATAGGAGATCCACAGATCTACACGTTTATCTTTTTCTATTATAGGATGAAGCTAAACGTGAGCGTTTATCTTTTTCTATTATAGGATGAAGCTAAACGTGAGCGGTGAGCGAATCAGATGTAATAGTTGTTTCCCAAATTTCTGGTACAGGGCATCCTGCATATAAATGAATAAAAAAAATAAATAAATATAGCAGCTCGAGGTGAACCAGGGCCAACTTTTTAACAATGTATGCTGGTGTGTTAATTTCTTTTACATACAAAGGGACCTACAATTTTTTGCCGAATCCGAACGGCACTTTGAGAAGTTTTTCAAGACAAATGATACTCTCGGAGGGCTTGTCACACCCTCGCGGAGGTGGGGACCGTGAAAAAGAACAAGTCTTTTTTTTTAGGTGACGATGGCAGGATTCGAACCCAGACCTCCGGCGTAGTAAGCACACTACGCCACGGCATCCCACGCATATAAATGAATTCTCATTGTAATAGGTGGAGAGTTTAAGAATCTCGGGGTCTTTTTCAAGAAATATGGTAAGGTGATACTGAGCTATCCTGCAGGATTGGCCAGGCATTAGTAAAAGAATTGCGCTGGCTAGTCACCAGAAAAGCTGAGCCTGGAGTGAAAGCAATTATCTTTTTTTGATTCAGTGTTCATGAAAGTATTTATGCAGTGGTCATGAAACCTGGGTTATGACCAAAGGATCGCGAGCACAAGCTGTCGAAATGAAATTTATGAAATGCGTTGCTGTTTTTACTCGCAGGAATATAGTAAAAAATGTCAGTATTCGTGTGAATTTTTAATGTTGAACAGCTATTTCTTTAAGTGGATGCAGCAATTCTTCGATCGTTTAGACACGCTATTCGCACGCATCTGATAGATCTCCTAGACAGGGTACGTAAGCCGAGATGCGAGTTGGTCGCCTCTCTAGAAGGCCAGAAAAAGGTGGTATGGGAGCAGGTAAGGAACGGCTTCGAGACCTGCCTCTGGTTCGCACCTGTAATTCTCAAGTTGGTGGCGGATGATCGGATAGGTTGAAAGCATTACTTAGCTGCTCCCTTAATAGATACGTGATCAAGGACTTACTATAGGCACTTTTATGTACCAAGCCTTTTCGGGCTAGCTAAAGCACCCAGTTAATTCCTTTTTTTTATCTATGCGAAAAAGCATAGATCTGTTAACCAACCTCTTGTCTAACTTAAGGTTAGGTTAGGGTAGGTTAGGTTGCTAGGAGCCAAAGCACCAGCTCGCATAGGCCTACGAGGGCCCTTAGCGTCACACTTTGGGGATAACCTATCTCCAAATCGGAATAAGGAATAAAAAATGTTAGTATTATGATACTTAGTTAGTTGAAGTATCCTGAGCTTCGAAGAAAAAATTGGCCCAGTCGGAGTCCCTGAACTTCACGATATTTTCCACCGGTATTTTTGCAAGTTCGTCCAGCTCCTCAAAGAAGAATTGTCCTAGAAGTTTAAAACGTTGCCTGCTGCCACTTGGACATTGGCAGGAGAGGTGTTTCACATCTTCTTCCGCTTCGGGATCATGACAGCCCCTGCAAATTTAGTTAGTGTTAATGATTCTTAATTTTGCTGTGTGCTTTCCCAACAGTTTGTGGTCTGTTATCACCCTTGTGGCTATGGCCAGTAATGGCCTTTTTAGTGCTATAAATTTTTTTGACTTGTTGCTGTCTATGGATGGCCATAACGCCTTTGTATTGCGGCAACTCTGCAGATTTTCCACCTATTTTGGGTTATATTTTGAATAGTTATATAGGTGGATATTTTTCCTGTTTCATAAGAGAGCGGAATGTGAGCCCTTTTGTCCGCTGTATAGTGATACATAGATGTGAGCCATGTTTCGTTAGCTCGTCAGCCTTTTCATTTCCAATGAAGTCACTATGGCCTGGTACACAAAAAATGCGGAAATTATTCTGTCTGCTTAGAGCCCTTAGTTCTGAGCGACATAGTCCTATTAAGCGAGATTTTACTATTGGTTTTGCCAGGGCCTTAATGGCTGCTTGGCTGTCTACGCAAATGGAAATATCCTCCTGTGATAGTTCCAATACTCTGGCCTTTTCGACGGCTATACGTATTGCCAGAATTTCTGCTTTGAAGATACTGCAGGAGCTCAGCAGTCTTCCGCTTGTTAGGATACCGAGTACCCTCCAGTATCACTTGATTTAGAGCCATCTGTGTAGATTGCTATCTCGGAGTGGATTAAAACGTTATCCAGCCTCCAGTCTTCTATGCTCGGAATGTGAATAGTGAAGTGTTGATTGAAGTCAAGACTAGGAGTTATGTGGTCTGTTGTACCTGCACAGCAAACCAGTGTGTGTATGATTGAACTGTGTCCTGTTAAGGCTTTTAGATTTTTCTGTTTGGTTATAGCTGGCCACCAGACAAAGCATCCATACGTGAGTATGGTTCTTACTATAGCTGTGCGGAGCCAGTTTGTTATTCTAGGGGAAGGGCCATATTTTTTTCCCGCACATTCTGTTGCACGTATATAGGGCTGTATATGCTATTTTAGCTCTTTCTTCTATGCTTAGGTTCCAGCTGAGCTTACTGTCTAGGATTATTATTGTCTAACTTTAGCCAATGACAGATGTTTGAGTGTTTTAACTGCCAATTTGTAGGTTATTTGGGCTTAATTGGGGCTTATTCAAGAATAAAATACTGCATCTTCTTTGAATCCACACATTATTGTATGTTCTCTTGGATGACCTTTTCAACTTTTAGTATTTGGACATGGACATGCAGTTTTTTTTTTCACTACAAAAGCAATAAAATAAGCCCGGTGGATGAGTATGGTTGTACTTCTTGTAAGCCTTCTATGCAAGCCGTTTTTTTTTAATTCGGCATTAGTGTCTGCGAATTGGAAGAAAAGCATGCTTATGACAAAGGCAAAACAAATCTCGGATTACCTCTGAAAGCAATACTACCTATAGCCCAATACAATTATCAGCTGCCAGTTTAAGAATTACTTATATAAAAATACCGTCAAGTATGAAGTCTTATACGGAGCGGTCCGTCGGCTTTTTTGAAGACTTAGCGTACATTTATTGTTTTATTTGCATATAAAATGTAGTTAGTATATTTGACACTTTTTTTTCTTTTCTTTTAATGACGATTTCAGACTTATGTCATTTTTTCAAGCGCATCTCGATAACTCATTTGTTTCGCTTATATAATATTTATACAATATTTCGAGTTCAATTTTAAGAAGGTATATGCATAAGATCTGTGTATACGAGTTAATAAATGCTGCCATTGCAGTGTTGTAAATAAAGGGGAGATTTTTGACTGTTTGCCCGTTATTCGGGTTTAAAATTCTTAAAATAGATTTTTTTTCATTTATTTTACTTATTCTTTACAAGTCTACTGGTCTAATTTTAGCCGAATCTTAAGTTTAGGTACTCAAATTTTATTGAAACGCAGGGTGAGATATAATTTTTTTTATATATTTTTGGTAAAAAAACTATAAAAAATGACAAACGGGTTTTTATTTTCAATTTTTTCTTAATATTTTGCTTTCTACTCCATTGGTTTGGTGCTTGTGTAAAATTAAGTTGATTAGAAATAAATAACTTAGAAATTATAGGCATTTTTTAGCACGGTTGATTTAAGTAAAGCAACTTTAATTATTCTCAGCATACCATTTTGATTTCCAGCAACGATTACTTTTTTCTAATACTTAAAGCACAGATTTTTTAGATATCGGTTATAAGAGCGAGTTTTTTAATTTATTTTTTTAACCATTTTAGAAAATTTTATCTTAAGAAAGCCATTTTTGAAAGATCTTAAAAGCTTAAGAATTTGCTTCATACGTTTTATATGCAAACCAAATTTCATTATAATCTGGTTAAGATTCCAGAATATTTTGAAAAATAATTTTTGAAATGTTTTTGGAGTTTTCGAGCTAAGTCTCAGAATCTGCTAAATATTCGAAAATTCCTATAGCATTCCCAAAAATTACAAATAATTCTTAATGTCTGTGACTTTTTTGAAAACATTTGGCCGATGCTATATCGGAGCATATATTTTTTTTTCAAAAATACGCCAAAGCTACAGTTTTAAAACCGTTTATCCAAAATTTTATTTTAGCCTTTACTTAGCCTTTGGCTGCTTAATATGTTAGCCCAATATCTTTTTAAATAAAGTGATAAAAGAGTTATGACGTTAAACACAAACATGGGTATCTATTATCCATTCCTTATTTCTCGAAAACTTTTCAATATTTTGCAAAATTTTGATTTTATTATGAAAATCCAATATTTTTTAGTTTATGTTTTAATTCGCTTCCTTCTGGCTCTAAAACTTTTTAAGATAAGGCCAAAACACTTTTTGTCTTTTTAACGCTATGCGTGTATATAAAATATTGCCGTTGTATGCGCTCTCATATTTTCCACGGACTTTATAAAGCGTAACAAATTTCATCTTTCTACGACTTACCGCTCAAAAGTTTAATGGTGCGGACGGACGGACAACAGTGCGATACCGTAAGAGGTCCTTTTTCCATTTTCGGACGGACCGCTAAAAATAGCCTATTTCTAAAAAGTGTTTGCCACGTTAAAAAAGTACTTTTTTAATACTATATGAGAAAGCTTTAAAAAAATGTTACGCATACGCCACCTATTTTTTTTCCTAAGCAATTAAGTTTCATTCACTGTACACTTTAGTGGTTGTCAGTCAACTACCACTTCATTCACAGCACAACAATACACTTCTAGTAAATATAAATTATACCAGAACAAAACAGCAAAAAAGGCCAAACACAAACATAAAGAATATAGCAACAAAAACGAACTCATCCAGCGAACGTGTATGGTTTTATTATTATTTTTTATTCCAGCTGACTGACGGTCGGATGTCTCAGCGACTACACAGAAAAAGCGTCGATGGTATCTGACGATTACCAGCAGAAGCCAGCACAGTAGTAGTAGCGAAGCAGAGTTCAAATTGATATGTCGAGTGGGTCGTTTTGCTCCACCCGTAAGTCGCGTAATAAAATCATTGTAAAAAGGAAGTTTTTGGGAATTAATAAATAAAATCAAATCTCTTTGTTTCCTGCAATTTGAGTGTTTGTCAAATTGACAAGGAATTATATGTGAGTCACAACACTGTTAGTTTGCAGTGTAAAATTGACGAAAAATTATCGAGTGCTTCGAGATTGTAATCAACTAAAGTGGCCTTAAAGAAATGCGTATGGCGTGTTGACGTGTGTGTTTTTTTTGTTGTTGTTGTTATTTTGAGTTGAATTACAAGTGAACTTGAGTGTTTCCTGAACATCTGTCATAGTGCGGACAGAATCTACGCCGTAAAGCGTACATTCACTTCATTAATAGAACCGAAATCAGGTAACTACCTAATCATAATCACTTTCATTGACATAAAGGCCCATTTCATTATGTAACCTTGGCATTGTTGGCTAACATTTTGTGTGTGTGTGCATTATTTTCATGCTATTGAGCAGGTGACCATCTAATTGAATGTTTTCGCAAGTGGTAGCATTGGCTTGTGTATAGTGCGGTCATACACCAAATGGGGTGTAATAAGAAAAGTAATGAAACAAAAACGCCGCAAAAGACACAAGGGAAGACTGGCGAAAAAGAGGTAAACTGTTTTAGGTGTACCTGTTTTTAATGGCTAATGAGTTTTTGTTGGTTTTCACTGCAATCGATATTGCTCATGATGTCATAGGGATAGAGTCCATGGCACATGTCAAATTAAAACAGCGTTCACAGGTGATAAAACACAGTCTTATAGTTTGGCTAAGTAAATAATTTAATTTTGGAAGTGTATACTTATACTGAACTGAAGGTACTCCGTAGATTATGTCAAAGCCTGAAGTAAGACGGTCGAAGAAATTCAAAACTAATTGAACCTGTCTACGATTTACATGCGACGTTCCAGCTTTGACTCATTGGTTTTAATAGGTACATATAATCCTTGCTATTTTTTAAGAATCAAAACCACTTACTGCAATTTCGTTTCGAACAGAATTATCTTCTCTCCTGATATCACGAAGCAAGTAAGCCCGGTCTTAGTAGAAGCAGAAAATGTCATTTTTTGACGTGCAATAGTGCTTTTCAACTTCTGAAGGTACATTTATAACCTACAACTATCAAAAAGATACCTGCGCCCCGTACCACTATACGCCTGTAGATTTACACAAGAAAAAGCTGAGCTTCGTACTTAATTTAATTTATGTACTGTAGAGAATACAGCAGATCTAGATTTTTTCTTGACAGCCTGATTTAACACTCAAGGGATTGTTTCGTGTTCAGTCAGTGTATTGATTGCGCCATCTGACCTGGGATGGAAGTGGTCACAAATTCAAATGGTTTCTGTTATCTACTAAGACTCCACAGCTTGATCCTAATCATATGTTCAAGTCAACATTTGAAACTAAATAGCATTTAATCTAAAAGCTTTTGACATTTGAACGGTGAGGCTCAACATAATGTAGGTACCTAAGATTAAGATAACAACTTCTTCCTTTAAACATAAAATGCCAAACAAAATTGTTTCTCTGCGAAGCAAACAAAATAAATCTACAATATAGAAAAATTAACCGACCGGTGTTCAATATGAAATGTGGTTTGTAGTCTTTGTAGCCTGCAAATGTCAGGACAAAGTTTTTGTAGGCAAAAATCAAAACATGATGCGTGCATCCTTAATACCAGTTAATTTAAGATTTTTTTTTAACTAATTAAATAACTTCGCAAGGTCCAACTTGTTTTTAACATGAAAATTCCTAGCACAAATCTTTGCAAAATTGTCTATCGTGTATCGTTAATGTCTCCCAGCGTTCATAAAACTCCGATTAAAAATAAGTCCCAAGTTGGCTCCAGCGGAGAAACGTAGAATTAAATTGACACGAATTTTTTTTTTTTGTCATTTAAGCTCTCAAAAGATGACATTTTCCCGGAGCGGGAAAAGAATTTCGCTGTAAAGATCCCAATCGAAAACTAATTTGTGACAGATCCATCATTAAGGAGACCTTAGGTTTCCTTTTTCTCAAACTGTTATAAAGGTGTTTAAAAAGGGTTAAAAGTGGTACAAAAGAGGCTCTTTTTGTGAAAAGGGTGAATGAGATTAAGTCATGAAAAGATGGTTTAATTTGTATGGCAAAACATGCGATTTGTACGACATTAGTTAATGATTTATGTTCACGGCGGATTAGCGTCCGGTGGAGACATATTTTATGATAAAAGTGAAAAATTGTCCAACTCTTAGTACAGCCACACATTGTATGCACAGCACACAACACTGATTGTATGTGTTTTAACTTTTGACAGCACTAATATCGCTGCTGGTACTATTGAATATCAGATTATGGTCTTAGTTTACATAAAATGTGTTCGGCTTCAACGGTTTTGTTTCGATTTCGAAAAAAAATGCTCGGAGGATAATAATTTTTAGAAGTGGTAGACTTAAAACTAAAATTCGCTCTAAAGAAAAAGGGAGAAAAAAACATTAACTTTGAGTAAATGTCATTTCAAAGCATATTACTGCAACCCGGCGAAAACGAATCAGACCTGTTTGTGGTCCCCGAATTTTACTTTGATTTTTTTGATTTTTAATTTCGGTTTAAAAAGGTCAATTTTTCTGCATTTAAGGTTCAGAGGATTACTTTCAATTTGACGTTTGACGCAAATACTTACATTTTGATTCGAATAGACAATTTAAATTTATGTAAAAAATTCTAGCTACTGGTCAAATGCCGAAGCTGTGACATTTAGGACAGCTTAAAAACAAGCTTTGGTTTCGTCTTAGCCCCTTGACAATGCGACGGCTTTGAATCTGCTTTTAAATATCATTTCCTAAAAAAATTTTCTTCTTTTAAGTCGTTTTTTTTTGTATTATATGTATTATGTACTACTAATAATTATTTTTCTCAGCACCAATGCAATCATATGAGCTGTCATATGCAGTTTCCCTTTGGGGCAATATTACGCAACATTACGTTTTCGCTTTATGATGGCTCAACCAAGCATTGAAGTCGAAGCTTCATTTTATGAATAAAAATTTAAATCATATGTCTAAACTCGCAAACGGCAGGCCGGGGTGAAGCCAAGCTTTTTTGTGAATCCCGCTTCAAATGTTCAAGTTCTACTATAATCTGTATCAGTAAAAGATACGGTTAAATCTGCTGGATAAAAACGATCGTGCGGGTCTCTGCAAATTTGTCAAAAGTAACAAAAAAAAAACTTTTTCAGTAAAACAAGCAAAGTAGATTAGGCTACATCAGAAAAAAAGCTTTTCGTCATGAAATATAAAATAAGAGAAGAATTAAGAAGGAGTGCATCCAATAAAGAACGACTTAGTGGTATTTTACGGTATAGTGCAAACGTGAAATTAATCAACAATATAAAACCCTTTAGGGTTAAAATGAGCTTGTAATATCAAAGATTAAATTGGCTGTGAATAAGAAGCGTATAGCTTTGCACTATACTAAATAGATATTTAAACATTTTAGTCTTAAATCATCACCATTCAAGATCAAGTGTAAAAAAAAAATGCCAGGATAGCAAAAATGTGCTAAGCAAAAATGTTTTCACACCAAAAATTTGTATAGTGGAGCGTACCATAAACAAAAGGTTTTGTTAAAAATAAACAGAAGCTAAAACTTCGCGTGCATGGTTTGATGTTAAGCGTTGCAAAGAAAACACATGAGGTAATCCTTCATGACCAAATTATCGTCTGACAGATAGCAAAAAAGCTTGTGACGTTGTCCATACCTGCTTCGAGTTGGAGGTTAACCATAATGAAACCCGAATGCGACTGAATATTTAGCGTATTTTCTTTACGTTGTATGGAGCATGGACTTTTTATCAATTAGCAAGACCTACCCTTGATGTGCCTCACCTCATTATGAGTATACAAACTGAGGATACAAACTATCTACTTCTTTGAAAAGTCCCTGAAGTACAGCGGGCGGGTGAATTTAATTTTTGTGTGCCCTGTCACGTTCTGGAATTCATATACCTAAATTTATTTCGCACTTATGGTTGTGTATTATTTACAAAGCCATTGTTATATTCGCGACTATTCCTGTAGACTGATTTGCATAAGATTCTATTTTTGTAGCCGACCTTAAGTATACCCCCTTCCTTACAAAGTCTAATTGTGAAATGTGAAGTTTATTTTTGCTGTTAGAAGTCTCGTGGTAAAATAGGCATTTTGTTGACATGTCAATTGACACATTGCGGCATGCGTTTAATTCGCAGTGTTGATTTATTGTTTTTGTAGCTATTTTTGATTTGAGGCTAAAAGTGTTAAAGATTACATGTAGCGGTTTTATTTCTGTTTTCTGATTATTGATTATTATCGCTTTGTTCGGTCGATCAACGCCGTCATTTGAAAGAGGGAATTCTCTTGTTTATTCGTTGTCGCGAAATGCTCTGCGCAATTGATCGATTCAATGCGGCTATGTTTTGCACTTAAAGATAGACATTAACATTGCGTCATTGTGCCGCCTCTGTTTATTTCATTTTGACGGAAAAAGAAAACTAATGGCCGGTTTTTCCGAAGTTTCTGGATTGAAGCAAACGGTTAGAGAATTTCAACGATTAAAAGGTTAGAGTACAACAACAAGTACCTAAAGCGTCATCATTAGGTTTTTGGTATTGATTAAAAAGGTAAATTTTAATATGCGATTCTTCAAATTTGCTCCAAAATGAAAACATTTTATTAAATGCATTACGCAGAAAACACTTAGTTCTACATTTTGTTCATAGAAGATTTTGGGCCACGCCCACATTTGGAGGCAGAATTTAAGAAAAACATTGAATAAAAACGCAATTTTGACAGGCGTTTATCCTTATTTACAAAATCATCACCATCATCATTTTCGGTGACCGCTTATCCTTAGAAGTGTCGCGGAATTCTAATAATTTATAAAAGAATAAGAAACCAGTGAGTAAGTGCTACAGTGTGTACGCAGAAGTTACAGTCCGTAAAACGGACCGTTGAACACCACCATGACATAGTTAATTTTGACATTTTATAAGTAATGCAAACTTCGAAAAGGGGCGTGGTCCAACCGCCCCTAATTAGAAACCACAGATATATCCAAGTTACACTCAAATGTACGTAAAAATGCAATTTTTTGGTTCAAATTCAATATTTTTGAAAAATCGACCCTTAAAAGGGGGCGTGGCTGAAAACTTTATAAAAGCGAAATCTGGACTGAAGTCTCGTTTACCTAACCTGCTACTTTTTTTGTTTCATGCTTTCCTAAATTAGGAAAATTTTAGGTTTTTCTTCAATTCTGCCTTCAAATGTGGGCGTGGCCCAAAGTCTTGTATGAACAAAATGTGGAACTAAGCGTTTTCTACATAAAATATTAATCAATTTTTTTTCAATTTTGAGCAAAAATATTGAGTAAATTTCGTTTAAAAATTTACCCTTAAAATAGATGCCACGCCCACTATAGGAGGTTTACCAATTAAATTTGTCTTTTTTGTGTCTTACATTTATTAGGAGATGCTAAATGTCAAATTTCATCCTTTAAGAACGTCTTACAGTTTTAAAAACTCTGGAGGTAGTTGCACATTTAGACCGATTGTGGGCGTGTCTTTGGGCGGATTTCAAAAATTTTACACTTGTACTGCTTCGCATAGCGTGGACCTTACGCACAAAGTTTCAGCACCCTAGCTCAAAATTTAAGGCCTAAAAACATGTGACATTTAGACGTACGTACGGACGGACATGGCTCATTCGATTCACAATTCGGTCTCGATCATATGCCCTTAAGGTCTTGGGGTCTACCATTATTATTTCACCGTGTTACAAACTATGTGAAAAACTTAATATACCTCCTATCCTATGGAATGGGATATCATAAAGATAAGCATTTTAGGTGAACGAGACTCCTTTCGAGATTTCCCTCTTGGAAAATTTCTAATCACACCTCCTTTAAGGAAACGAATTCGCCTTCGAATTCACAAGAATTTTAGATTTGAATCAACAAATTATATTTTTGCGGACATTAAAGCGAAACTTGGAGATATCTATGCTAACATTGATAGTTTGTAATAAGGGCGGTTGTGCCTCGTCGCCTTTTCAAAGTTTGCAATTGCCACAAATCGTCAAAAAGTACAAATAATAGCAGTAAAGGTGCTTTCAAACCCGGCAAACTAGCGACCTGCGAACTGGCGCTTGGACATTGCTCTAAGGAATTGCTTAAAACAGAAATTTGTCAAATAGAAAACTAACAAGAATCCTCAATTCTATAATTTGACAACTTCAAATCCATCATTTTCAAAAGCTTTGTGCAGATATTTACATTTTGCTGAGTAATTCGCATAATTAGCTGCGAATACCTTTTGAAATCAGGGAACTGCGAGTATCTTGACAGAACTTGTGTAAATTAATTATGTAGTAGTGTCAAGTTTTAGATTATTTGATCCTTAAAAGATTTTCGTCCTGTGCATTTTTTTATTTTGAAACAGTATTTTAAAGTGAAAGCACCTTAATTTACAATGTGTGATGTGATAGGTTGGGGTTTTCAACGGTCCGTTTAACTTCTGCATACACACATTAGCACCGAATTACTGGTTTTTGATATCGATTTTAGTGTGCAAATATATAATTTATTGTGACGTTAGTAAGGAATCCTTTCGTCTCAATTTTCCGACAAACAATTATATTAAGATTACCAGCTTTTTACCTTTATTTAGTCTTTCTAAAGACTAGACTAAAATTTTTCGAGTGTCTCTCATTCGTTTCGAATTTCAATCAAGAATTGCTTCTTAAAAGAAGCGGACTATTCCATGTGTCCCTGTGATTTATAACATTGCTTTTGTTCGCATAAACACGCAATGCCGTAAAAACTGCTATAAAAATATGAATGAGCAAAGCTTTTCAATGAATCCAGTCAAATTGAGTCATCAACAAAATATTTGCCTTCCACATAGCTGCACAAACAAATACTTATAAGTTATTCCAAGCACCTAAAATTATAGTCAAGGTCAGAACGTGTCAACGACCTATGATGCTAAGTAAGACACAGTGTGACCGAATAGTTTTAAACTACAAATAAAAGTCTCTTTGAAACATTTTATCTGTTCTTTCACGTTCATCAAGAATGTTTATGTTTCTTATATCCGGCACTTAAAGGCAAAGCTGTCATTCATTCTCTCGCCCATTCTATGCTTCCGTAAATATTTTAAATCTGATACATTGCAGAATATTGTTAACAATTTTATTTGTATATGTCTTAAAATTGTACATTAATACATGTCAACATTCTATAAAAAGAGAATTTCAACATCTGTAACATTATATGGTTTCAGAGCTCTTTGAGTCCATTCGTTAAAATTTTGTACTGTCTCTTCGTCGATTTCTTTTTTATGGGAACCAACTTCACCCTTTCTTAAAAATCTGTGAGGAATATAATTCAATATATTTGAGGCAAATGCATGATTTTAACTTGAGAAAAATTTATCCTTACACATAAGATCTCCCTTCAGTGCCAAAAATCTTTTGTGCTTCCTTGATCTCTCGTGTATGACCGCATGCTGGATTTTCTGTAATTGGGCATAATAGAACCCAGTCAGGTGCGAAGCTTAAAGTCACCTCTATTAAAAATGAAAAACTCACTTTTCATACTTTCGAATGAGAGATAGTCAAGCAACATCTTTATCTGCTTGTCGTTTAATGGTTTGACGAGAAATTCGCTAACATCCCTCACCACAACTCTCAAATTCTTTTTCATTCGCTCGAAGCTTGTGAAGTAAACAAAAGGCTCATTTCGTAGTTTCCAAAATTCTGCAACGTGCGGCCAAAATGGACAAAATTTAATTTGGTCATCTAGAAATAAGTTGAGAACATCTTCCTTGGTCGGTGTATCCTTAACGAAACTTGATATGAAGTGGAAAAACGAAATGGCTGCGTCCTTAGGATCCCTTGCAACATAAATTATCTACATTGTGTTGAATGATGAGATTCGGGTACATCTGTTCAATTACAAGGGCGCTCAGTGACGTCTTCAGTTACCTTTGGTTTGACAATCCATAAGCTTTTGGGAAGCAAATGCATGGGCAGATGAGTTTTAATCACTCGTGGAGACTTGGATCTGTCAGCAACATCCAGTGATTGAGGTTCAATTGTAGGGAACAGTGAACAGTAGCTATAACCGAATATATAAATAACGGATCATTTTAGAAGGTTTAAAAAAGTAAGCTTACTCTATAAATGGACATCGATCTTCTTGCTCAATTTTGTATGCCGATTCAAAGTCCAAATCGTGCTGTAAAAGCCATACAAGTTCCAACATCCACGTTGTACCACATTTTGGCAATGTTATTACCCAAACATCATCCTGTCGAACTTTAAAGTTGTGATAGTGCTCCAAAAACTGCTCACCAAGTGAGAAGAAAACTGCATATCTTCTATCGTAGTCGACATCTAATGAAAGATCTGAGTTTCCGAAAAAAAAAAACCGTGCGACATTTTAATTTTCCAACGTTCTAGAAATCACTGAAAGTCCGTGAAGCAATTTCTGATTCAAGTAAAATGTCTATTCAAAAACACAAACTGATGAAACTATTCACTATTTCTGTAACGTCACAATCGTGTTTATTAGAGCTAATTTTCTTTGTTTCTAATGTTTCATCACGAAGGGCTTAACTTGTTGTTAGTTAAGGAGTTAATAAAAGCTGTAATAACACCTCGTTTTTATCTAAAAATTCGCGCCTAGAAAGACCAGTTTATTGAATGTTTGGAAGTGGAAATGTTTTCACTATTATGAAACCACCAAACTAACAAACAAAAGTCACATCATCAAATCTATAAACACTTTTCGACTATTTCAAATCATTGTCGAGAACGTCTTACGCACTTTTTTGTATAGTTTTTAGACAACTGTACAGCTGCGCGATCAACTTCGAACTAATGATATTTACTGGCATGCTTTGAGCCAACTGTTATAAACTATCCATTCTTAGGCCCTTTTGCACCACATCTAAGTACTTAAGATTCTAAGTTCTACTTTTATAGGTTGTTTTTTACGGTTGCACGAAATTTTATGCCAGACTTAAATCGCCTTGAGTCATTATGAAGATATATGTATTAAATTCAAGAAAAAACTGTATTTGAGCATTCAAAATTAAATTTTGAAAAAATGCTAAACCAAATGTGTGCTGAACTTGCTCTACTCAACTGAAAGTGAGTTGGATTTTCCACAGGAGGTACCGAATACGAACTATTTAGTGTTAAGACTTTCTTTATCACTTAACACTCCTAGATACATATGCATTTGTGTCCTTAGTTTATCAGATTCTGGCTACATTGCGTTTATATTAAATAAGACAAGACATTTTTCTTCTCTTGTAAAAACTTTTGTGGTATCCCGACAAAATTATTGCCCTTCTTAATTTTAGTTAACCAGGTAAGCTAAAAAGCTAATAGTAAGCCAACAGTAGGTAGATCCATTGGTGTTCTTTATTGTAGCAAGAACTTTTTTTATGTTTTGATTGTTTTCCATTCATTTTAATGTCATTACAAAGATAAAACCAGTAATGAAATATTGCGTTATTTTTGAGATATACCTAAAATCATTTAAGTTGATTTACTAAAATTCAAATACTTCTAAGTTGTTTGTATCTCATTAACTAAATTTTACACAAGCACAAACCACCGAAGTAAAAAGCAGATAATATAAAAAAATTTGAAACGAAATACCCGTCTGTCATATTTTAAGTTTTTTTTTACCAACAAAAATTATTTGTCACCCTGCGTTTTAATAAAAATTTTAGTACCTAGACTTAAGATTCGGCTAAAATAAGTACAGCAGTACATATTATATCTTATTCTTAAAATTGCACTTGAAATATTCTATAAATATTATTTGAGCAAGACAAATGACTTATCGAGATGCGCATGAAAAATGCATTAAAGTCCGAAATCTTCATAAAAGAAAAGAAAAACATGGTCGCAAATTTACTAACACCATTTTAAATGCAAATTAAGCAATAATTATACGCTTAGCTTTAAAAAAAAGAAGCCGACGGACCGCTCCGTGTATGACTTCATACTTGACGGTCTTTTTTTTAATATCAGAGTACAGGCTGCCATATCAGCTTACAATTATTTAAAGTATTAAAATCTCCTTATCAGTAACATTGTACGGCTTCAATGCTTTCTCAGTCCAATTGTCAAACTTCCTAATCATTTCCTCTGTCAGATCATCTCGATGCGAACCAACCGTACCTTTTCTTAAAAACCTTTAAGAAATTTAAAAATATTATAGATTTTGAAATTTTGTAACCTTCAACATTGCTACTAACTTAAACGGGTTCTTCTCGGTTCCGTTCACTTTTTGGGCCTCTCTGATTTCCGTCAAATGGTTGCAAGCTGGATTATCTGTGATCAAAAATTGTTCATACTAAATGCAAGCATTCTGAATAAAGAATGACACATTTTTTACTTACCTTTCATTTTTTCGAACGACAGGTGCTCCAGCAACTTACTTTTTTGTTGCTCGTTTATTGGTTTTTTAAGAAACTCACTTAATTCTTCTACAACGAGTATTAGGTTCTTTTTCATTCGTTCGAAACTTGTAAAGTAGACATATGACTCATTTCGCAGCATCCAAAATTCAACCACATGTAACCAAAAAGGATTATATCTCATCTCATCGTCTAGAAATGCGTTCAAAAAGTCTTCTTTATTGGGCGGATTTTTGATGAAACAAGACAGGAAGTGATGGTAGGAAACTGCTGCATCCTTTGGATCTCTTGACACATAAATTATCTTGACATAAAAAAAAACGTTAGGAGCGAAAGGGGAAAACCTTTTGAATTTGATTTTTTACATACTTTAGGCTTAACTGTCCAAAGACCTTTTGGTAGCAGATGTATCGGTAGATGAGATTTGATCACTCGTGGTGACTCAAGTTGGTCGGCAACGTCCAGTGAATGTGGTTTTATTTCGGGAATTATGGCACAATACCTTTGGAATTCATTATAAGAGTCGCCACAAATTTAACACAAAAACTCACTCTAAAAAGATGCACCGATCCTCTTGTTCCACCCTCAATGCTGTTTCATAATCCAGGTTGTTCTGCAAAAGCCAAATAAGTTCCAACATCCATGTTGTACCACACTTTGGCATTGTAACCACCCAAACGTCATCTGCGCGGACCTTGAAGTTTTGAATGCGATGGAGAAATTGCTCACCATGAGCGAAAAATATCGCGTATCTGTTCGCAACATCGATATCCAATGGAAGATTTGCGTTGCTCTTCGAGTAGACTTTTATTGAATAATTATTGTTTTGATGGTGAACTTGACCAATCCTTTTTACGGGTTCTATTCGAAAGTTGTCTGACATATTTAAAAGCCAAACGCTGCTATACTCATCAACTTATCGAGACACAAACTTTGAATGATTCCTCTAGCATCCCCTAAGGGCAAAAATATAGCTTCATGTTCTTATTCTTATCTTATCGTGGATGCTTCATTTTGTTATCTGTTTACTTGCAGTTGCAATGGGAAAGGAAAGAAATTACACGTTTTATTTACTTACAGAAGTATAATCGTTATTAGCGCTGTAATTTGTGTTTGCTCTAAAACTCTAGTTCTTCTTGGGATGGCAGAAAAGATAAAGGATTCTGAATCAAGTCTGTTTTGGCTCTTGTGTTATCACTCAGTTTACTCAATCTGGGTTTCGGTTCGCAAGTATTAACATTTCTTTGTTGAAGCAAATGTTTTGAGTTTCAAATCTTCTTGTCACACAAAGAATTATTTTTGATTAAACAGCATACTCATGATTCTTACTAATTGGTAGCGCAAAAAATAAATGTTTTACAGTTGATGTTTTACCTTATTAATTTCTTTCAGATTTGTCATCTGGTTCCGTCAACAGATCCTTTTTAAAGAAATATGTGTAGGTACATCCGATATTGATCAGTCTTTTATTTTAAAATTCCCTTGCCTGGGCAGGTACATAACAATGCCTTTCTTCCTACCTTAAGGGACTCAAAATGCAAGCTTAAGGCCTTGGATAGCTTGCGAAAATATTTATTCAATCTCTGCTACGAATCTTTTAAATCAAAGTACGGCTTCCCACCTTAGATGTGGTGTTCTGAAGCTTTACAATCTCTTTGTCAGTAGGTGTTTGAGAAAGGGTTTGAAATTCATGTGTTCGAACCCATGAACATGTGTGAACAAATTCATGTGTTCACATTCAAACATGTGTGTATATGTAGGAACACTAAGTTCACGACAAATATCGAGATTTTTGTCATTCGAGATTTTAGTTTTGAAGATTTTTGTTTTCGTGGTACAACCATAAAGTACCTAACCTAGACATAGGTCTCATTTTGAAGCATTCAAAATTCAACTACAGCCAAAAAGGATCGTATCTCATTTCATCGTCCAAAGCTTTTTACAGTGGGTTTTTGACGCAAGTAGACTGAAACCACAAAAATTATCTACCAGAAAAAATTATCAGCAGCAAAACTATCGTCAAAGATTTGATTTTTGTACCATAGTCTTTGGAACGTTCAAATCCTTCTTTGTCAACAAATGCATTGATAGATGATACACTTGATCGGCCCCGGTGAACTAAGTCGGTCGGCAGCATGTAGAGAATGAGGTTTTAATTCGAAAAATATGACACTAAATTTCAAATTTATTGTTTTAGCCAAACTTATTTTCAGACACACATTCAGCCCAAAACAGCCGATTTTTCTAAAGTACGGTTTTCACTCATGATTTGCACTCATGAAGTACGGTTTGCACTCATTATTACGCGGTAAATCCAAAAACCATTTAGGTTATGTCTAACCACCGCCAAAGTCTCAAAAGTTATGTGGCCGATTTTTCTGTTTCACTCTCAAAGCTGTTTGAAATTCCGGGTCGTCTCGTATAATAACCAAATAATAGTTCCAGCATTAAGCTTGCGCGTATTGGGCATTGTAAAAGCCCAGAACGCGCCGTCGTAATAGGGTCAGAAGTCCACGGGCCAAAAGTTCATAATGGATTTTTGACCTACTTGGTTGAGTTTTAAGTTCATTATTAGTTTATGGACTTATAACCCACTCAAAGGGACCAATGGTTCACCGAAATTGTTCGCCTCTGGACTACTGACTCGTCGCGTCGCACCTTACTATACCTTACGACACAGTGAATTATGTATGGGGAGGCGTATCACCTCCTGCAACCCCCCTGCCTGTTTCTTTTTTTATACCCGACCCAGGGCATATTAATTTTAATGCATACAGCTTGTAACACAGTGAAGACCCCCAAGACCTTTTGTAGTTATGATCGAGACCAACAGGTGAATCGATTAAGCCATGTCCGTCCATTCGTCTGTCCGTCTGTCCGTATGTGTGAAGATTTTTGGCCTTTAAAATTGAGCTAAAACGCTCAAACTTGGAGTGTATCTTGGTTCTCATTTTGCACGGATAAAGCATAAGAATTGGTTAAATCCGGCAATGGCCTCGTCCACTACTGGCTTCAATGTAAGATTAATGCCGTAGGAAGTTAGACAAGGCGTAGGAACTCAAATTTTGGTATAGAGCAATAATGGCCCGATACCTTTATGAAGCAAAATTGGACCGTCCACAACATCGACCATGCCCACTTTAAACATGTTAGATTTTTAAAAACCCGATGTCTTAAAAGTTCACCCCAAATGCAACTAGTGGGAGGGTTACAATCCGCTTATACCCGATCCCAACTGACCACTGTGAAGCTCCGAATTGCGTCGAAATTCTTGGTTGTTAAATTTCAGTTTCCATTAACTTTGATTGTGTTCAAAATTTCTCAGTTAAGAAATTTCGTTTCTTGACTGAGATGAAGTTAAGAAACTCAGTTTTTCTTCTTTCTTAAAAAGTTTTGTTTTTTGCTTAAAAAGGCCCCCGAAGGTGGGCGTGCAAAAATTTATTCAATTGAGTTGATTGTTTACGCACATATCTGAACATTTTGTGGTGCAGTTTTTTGGATTTAAAGCAAATAGATCAAATGAAAACCGTTTATTAGAGGGCATATTATATATGACCACGCCTACATGGGGCGGTTTTCGCTTTTTTTAAATGGCAATCACAAAACACTTAGCGAGAATATCGCATACGAAATTTCAGCATCTTACTTACTCTTCTTAAGCTTTGTTTTTGATTTTTCATGCTTTTAAGTAAAGGGGGCGTGTCATTGGGCGAATTTCAAAATTCAATTTTACAATATTGTACTGCTTCGGGACCTAGAAAGAACAGATATCAAGTTTCAAGTTCCTAGCTCAAAATTTATGGCCTAAAAACTACCGACAGACGGACGGACATGGCTCATTCGACTTACAATTCGGTCTCGATCATTATGCCCTTGAGGTCTTGGGGGTCTACAGTAATTATTTCAAACTATGAATTAAAGTTAATAAACCTCCTATCCTATGGCATGGGGTGTACAAGAAAAAATTACATGACAAATATTAAAGATATTACTTTTTGCTAAGTTTGCTTCAAGCAAAGTTTTAAGCTCCGCCCACTTTTAGAGGCGTTTTTACGAAAAAACGGTTTTTATCTCGTAATAATTTAACGCATTTTGTCATGATTCTAACGAAATTACAATTAATTGATTTTAATTTTTAGCCCAGCCCCACTTTTAGGGGCGTGGCCTATACAAATAATATATGAATTCGTGACAAAAAACTTTAAGATTTGTTGTTACACGGTATGTAGGGTCGGGTATATAGAAGTTTGTCAAAGACGAACTCTTGCACTTACTCACTTGTTTACCTTATAACCCACCAAAGTGGGTCAAAAGTCAATTATGGACTTTTGGACCATGCACTTATGACCCTGCGCCACCCAAAACATAATTTGTAAGCACCTCAAAGTCTCGAATGCGTTCAGAAATTTCTCAGCAGAAGCGAAAAATTTTGCCATTTTTTACTGAATGGTTTGTAAGTTCGGGCTTGTACAGTTGTGTGTCATACTTCTATAAGGCAAACGCTGCTATACTCTGAACAATGAGGACAAGGTTCACATATATGTTCTAATAGCGTTCTCAAATCCCATCAATATGTCGATATAGCTGTGCTTGCAACTTATCTTATCGTGAATGCATCACTTAGAAAAATAAATGCGCGCTGCAGGGTTATCTACTTAATTGCAGTTACAATAAAAATCATTCAAATAAGGGACTTGCTTGATGAATGGTTAATAGCGTTGTAAGTTTTCTTTATTTTTTTGAACATAATCTTACAATCTTTATGTCATTTCATTAGGATGGATTTATTGGCCAAAAGATGTTCCTTTATAATACTTAGTTGGATCCTTTGTTATAACTTAATCCCGTCAAACTAAGGTTTTGGCTCCTTAGTTTAGTTTGAGCGGATTTGTTTTTTACTCTACTAATACAAAGTACCATTGATGTAATGTCTTTTTCACTGAAGAAAATTTTGGGAGAACTTGGATCTTCTGTGGGCTCTCCCGAAGAGTTTACATGCACACGATAAAGAGTTTATTCCAGTAAAAAATCCGATTTGGGATTTAAATTGATCCAATACGTCATCTTCCAGCACGAAAATTATGCCTTCAGCCCAATGAATCCGTTGTGTTCGTCACGTCGAAGTACACAACTGACAACTAAGTGAAATACACACGTTCTTATGGGAAGCGACGTACGTCAGGGCCTTCTTCTATGGCCCGCATCCCCTATAAGAACGTGTATATTTAACATAGTTGCCAGTTGTGTACTTCAACGTGACATGAGGGATGTAACGGATTCATTGGGTTGCAGGCTATAGGTAGCTTCTGAAGACTTTATATACCAACATCAGCTCAGAACTCGCAATAAATCGGTCTTTTAGCAAATTTCCAATCACTTTTGACAGAACTAAATTAGTGTTCGATTTTACTTCACTGGAAATTGAAAATTTACAGAAAATGTTTAATATTGAAACGTGAAAAATTACAACTATTTACAATTCTGCAAACATTTTAATAATGGCAAGTCCTATGATCATTTCAAAAGCTGCCACGCGAACAGACGCGATTATAAATCAGCCGAAGGATTTTCCTCTCCAAACACCCAAAAGTGTTTTCATTCGCCTTTGACAGGGTGACATACTACTGCACCTGAAAGTAGGACAAGGATGACGAGTTTCTTATAAATCGACTCTTAAGTTGCTTGGGAGAGGGCTTTAGGTACTGCTCAATTATCTCCTTAGCCCGAAGAAACAGCTATTGCCAAGAGTTAGCCTTCGTTTGATATCAACGCCGGTGTCGTTACGTCTGTGTTGGGTGTCTCTTTCTTATGACTAAATTCACTGCTTCCGTCCAAATTCACTGCTTCCGCGCCAATACTCATGAAGGTTTTACTGGTATCACTCTTTGTTCTTCTGATGTTGTCAATATCGTCTGCGTATGCAGTAATTGCACGAAGTTTTGAGCGATTGTGCCTCTGGCGTTGACGCGGGTATTCTGCATAGTTCTCATTCTCAGTGTTAATATTTGAGATGAGATGGTGCACTTTCTGGCCTAAAGCCACACTGATATTGAGCAATAAGGTTGTTGACAAACAGCTTTAGGCGTTCACACAGTACAATAAAAAAGATCTTAATGGTATGTGACATTGAGAAGCCTGATGCACTTGTGCAGTTTGCACAATTCAGAGTGTCTCCTTTCTTGAGGATCGGGCAAACAATTCCGAGGCATGCTTTCTTCAATTCAATTCAATTTCAATTCTTTCGACCATATCTTGCAGATAAGCTGGCAGCTGGGCTTTCAGTACCGGCTGCTTTAACTTAAGCTTACACACAGCTCATTTTTTTAATTTATTCAGATCGGGTGAGCGGTACTGTTCGTATGCTTTGTCTGGGATGGGTTTAACTATGATGATTATGAGCTCTTATTTTAACACCTTGTGTATTAAATATTACGATTAGTTTTTTTTAAGCTATTTTAAATGTTTTGTCTTAGCAGGCGTATTTTATTACTTTACAAACTTGCTATGCTTTATTTCAAAGCGATCCTCGAAACTACACATAAACCTCTCTTCCTTTACTCTTATGACTAAGCACAAGAGCTCTTATTGGACTCAAAGCATGTACTGAACCTGATTGATATGTTTTTGGTTTTGTTTGCTTTGTCTTAAAATAGTGATCTAGCGAAGAAGCCATCGATAATGCCGCCGCTTAAAGACTTCAGCAATGATACTTACTTGAAAAGGAGCGACAAAGAACTTATTGGTGAGCCCAATTTTGGATGTACTGGGCAGTATTGGAGTTCATTTATCAACAAAAGTACATGTAAGTAAAATATACTTCCAAAAGGACACCCTGTAATTTTGAAGTTGAATAATTTGCCTTTCGTTTCTTGTCACGCCCCCTTTCATGATCCAATAGAAGCCCTTTGACTTGAGACCATATAAAACATTTTAGCTTTTCTTGGCATATTTGCCATCAGTTTTAGACGTTGTAACAGCATCAATATGTAGAATTTAAAGTTCCAATATCAAACTATGAATAAATATATAAATATCTATGCTATAAGTACCTGATATATTAAACTCTATTTGTTAATTCTGCATATACCTACCGACACATAATGTGGTTTCCATTCTATTACTCATAATTGGTTCAATAGAACGCATTTTAATATTAATTAGCTTATCGCTCATCAAGAAAAAAAAACCCACTCTAACCAATTTGACAATGTCAAGGTAGCATTATATTCAATCGATTTACTCAGTTGAATATCGCACATTCGCACATCTATATATAAACATCAAACGTATTTCCAAAGTTATAGTTTTGTTGTTTTGTTTACTTGCAGATACAGCCGGCCTTTTGGATTGCAGCTCGAGAATGACTGGAACAGGTAAGGCAACTTGATCATATAATATCTGCTTAAAAAAGCTAAGCTTAAATCAGATATCAGATCGCTGAGGCTCGGTGTTAATTGTAGTAAATATTTGAAGTAAATTCAATTACATAAATGGGTAATATTCAGCATTGAATTCAAACATTGTTAGAGAATAAATAGCGAAAGAAACGCCAAGGACAGTTAGTAGTCTTCAGATACTCACCTCACTTAGCGTAACGTTAGTTGTTATAAAAAATTCAACGACTGAATAAGAAAATTAAAACTAATAAATTGTTAATAGTTTTCGTTTCGTTGAGGAAAAGGTATCTATAGTCAATGCATTATGCATTTTATTAATTATTCTTTTCCTGATAATAAAGACTCGGTGAATTCCGCAACATTGAACGGAAGACGTTTTAAGGTTTAAGCCACTGATGAGACTATATTTGCTTCAGTAGCTTAAGCAAAATAAACCACTGAGTCACTTCAGCGACAGCGTCGTAACGTCATTCTTCTGTGAACCAGTTTGAATTTTTTTTTATTTGATGAAAGGTTTTGCGTTTTGCAAAATTAGCTAAGGTCATAGATATATTTAGAAAATGTTGGCTTGTTTATCGCTTTTCCATGTTTCTTTTGAATAGAAGGCATTCATCTTGTTTTTTTGTGAATGTTCTTATGTTAATTGAGCATAAGATGAATCATTTTAACAGTGAAGATCAAAACTCAGTGGAGCGCATGTTGGTTTTTAGAAGATAAAAATTTTTTAAAGAATCGATAAATAGAATCGTTTACCTATACATGTGTGTTTTTCGTTTCCTCTGTATTAGTGGGTATCTACTTCTGTTGTATCCCAGCGGGAGATTGAAGCATACTTTCATGCATGATTCATGCATGCTGCGGAAGCTAAGAATGCATTCTTTAACATTCCTTCTCCCTTCCCTATTGCATTAGCATGTCCGCCCTAGGACATGACAAGGTCCACCCTAGCCTTCCGCGGAAGCATTAAGGGAATCAGTTCCCGGGAAGCCATCAAGGATCTATCAGTTGAAGACTTCTTATATGCGTGTGAAATTACGATTCTAGAATGCCTCTATATAGATCGCTGCTATTGTACCTCCTAAGTCATTGATGAAGTATGCATCTTAAGGGATACATACGGAATGTAATCAAAGAAGCCATTTTCAAACATTTTCATGTATGATTTTGTATGCTTGAAAGGTAGGTACTCTCATCAGAACGATATTTGCCTCCGTAGTTTTTAAATTAAAATCAAACAATAGTTTTTAAAAATAATAAAATTTTATCAAAAAACTCTAAACATGAAATTACCTTTTTTTATCTCTACCTAAACTTCTCAGCGAAAATACAAAAGCCGCCATTTTAAGGTCAAAGTGATAGTTTCGAGGGTTGTTGCAACCGGAGCATCGGAGCATCGAAGCATCGGAAGATCGTTATTTTCTAAACGAGGATCCAATCAAATGAGGTCCCGCTTGCAAATCTGTTCGGATCGATAGAAATAGTTCAACATAGGTCTATACAAACAAATAAAAATAGGTAAACTCACTTTCGAATCGCCACACTCCATTTTCAATGGATTTTCAGCTGCATTACTTTGACTTTAAAAAAAAAAATTCACTTTATAAGATCACTAAATACGTCTTGTCGGTCGTAAAATCACCGGCGAACTGAACTGAATCCGAACAAGAATTTATAACTGTTCATAAAAAAGGGTTCCTTTTTTTACGAAACGCTTCAGTTGAATGCATTTTATTGTGATCATAGATACATCCCCAAGAATGTTTTTTATGATTTTGCGATTGTAATACCTATGCGTTCTAAAAAAAGCTATTAGTGCTTTGTGCTTCCAAGAAATAGATTCTATTGCAATCATATTTACATCCCTAAGAATGTTTTTCTCTTCCTGTTTGCTATCGTTCTTGTTATAAAAAAGCTTCAGATGCAATCCCAAGTGATTGCTTCTATATGCATCATTTTTGCATGCTAAAGAATGCTGATGAAAAGAGTATTGCTTCCGTGTCCCTTCTTGGAGAATGCATGCTTCGATTTCCCGCTACGATATTTTCCGTTGCAATCAGGACACCGTTTAACTTAAATGTATACTCATTAAAAACAAAAGTATCATTCTAAAGCAAACACTACTTTCTAACCCCAGCTGGAAGAAAAAACGGTCAGACTTTCCAATTTTTCATCAGCTAAAAATATTGAAACTTTCAATATTGAAAGTTTCATATTATTTAAGGAGTGGTTATATGTATATAATTTAACCTGTTTTTGATATTTTCATTATTAAAACTTTTTCACTGTACCCAAAGCAACTTTGATCTTGCTTGCTATATGAAAATGACAATTTAATATGATCTTTGAAATTTTTATTTTCATTGTTAAGGTTGAGGGCGATTAAGGATAACAGAGTAGGTTTAAATTTTGTTTTTTATTTTTTAGTTACCACAATTAAAGTAGATACAGGTTAAAACAAAGAAACTACATTATTAAAAAAGCTAACCGAGCGTATCGAAAGAAACAACACTTGCGTGCAAAAAGATCAGCCCATACCGTTGGGGTCGATTTGAAAAACAATTATTTGGAACAATCGAAGCTCATACTATTCTCGGATGAATTCAAAATGAATCTCCATTAAAACAATGAACGGAGGAGCGTGTGCCGAAGAACTGTATGTATATTCAGGAGGCGTAGTAGCATTTCATCCCACCTGCCGCTATCGCTGGCGAAGGTTTCATGCTGATGCTAACACAACGCCCGGGCTCGACCAAATGCTGCCGCAGTAGCTTTCCAGTTACTACAAGACTAGAAAATTCCAGTTATGGGAGGTCAGCAAGTAGCTTTGTTCTTAATCTCATTGAACATCTGTGGTATGAACTTTAATAAAGTGTCAGTAGCAGGACTTACCACGTAGAAAACCTCCAGAAAGGTAGCTCCCGTTTGAAGATAACAGAGTGGGCCGATTTTTTTGGACGCAAATGGTTAAGATAACAACGTTAATTTTTAAAAACATAATTTGATTGCCTGGCCTTCTTTCTGCAAACTCATTAATTATTTCGTCAGCATTTATTTCTATATCTTGATAAATTGACATTAAGGCTAATATTGAAAGTTATTCTACACCGGTAGAGTTTTAAAAAAGTTTTGTAAACGTTTTTGTCGTCTATCTAAAACATTTATTCTGGTGAACACGTCGATGATGATGAGCTTGCTAAATTTTCTAAAAGTCAATGTATGATGGGAAAAATCTTACCTGCAGCGTGCTAAAGCTGTTACGTTCTTTTGACGCTGTGCCTCTGGTTGTTCATGAGCATGACATTTTGTCTTCCACAGTAGCAACTCAGTTTTCGATCGTATCCCAATCCAAAAATCATTTGTAAAATTTCAAATGGTGCTTCTTTAAATTTTGCGTTGCTTTTCCAATTATTGACGGGATCAAAATATATCTTAATGATAGAACGGTTAAATGGTTAAAAAACCGCATTTCGAGCTGAGATATGAGCTTGTACAAAAGGAACATCATAACAACTGTCCTAAAATAGTTCAGGATCATCCTTGATACTTTAAGTCGAGTTTCCAAGGTTTCAGATTCGTTCATATTATGTACTTAAAAGATAGACTGGAAAATATCTTACTAACATTTTCCCGAATTTATCGAAAAATTTCAGGGGGGGGGTCATAGGGGCCATTCTGGTTACGGCCTTGAGCGTGGTATTTTTTTTTCTTAATAGACAAAAAAATTCACCGAGTACAGGATAAAACCGCGTTGCGCAAAAAGCATTCAGCGAATTTAGGTTTCAGTTGCTAATGTATGGGATTCTGTTTCTGTTACTGTTTTACGTTGCTTGTGATAACGCGGCTTAAGCCTGTTTAAATGAGACAAAAAAAATATTGAATTTAAAAAAATATTTGAATATTTCTGATGAAAAAACTTTGAAATTTCTTTCAGAAGAGCAAATTCAGAATTGTTCTTTAAAAAATACAATAATAGGTTGATTTACACTTATTTACAAACACTAAGTTTGAGCTTAGTATCAGAACGTTTTTAACAAGTTTGACAAATTGATAATTTTAAAATCATGCAAGACAAAATACTTAATTCTATATAAAAAGACATTAAACCTCAGGACCGATAATATTGAATTATATGCCGTTCGATAGGTATTTTTATGTATGTGGAAAAATAGTTTGTATGGCGGCTTACTTTAAAGAGCTGTGTGAAAGTAGTTATTCAATGAAACGTATCGGACTTGGTCAAAGGTCACAGAAAACGGTTTAAAGGAGTATCTTGGTAACGGTTACTTACGTAGAAAAACTTTCAAGAACCAAATTATAGCTCTACATATTACTCTACATATTACTACAAAATTATTTTACACAACTTTTTTTTGTAGCAGTATGCATTTTCGACACATTTAAGTTTGAAAGTTGTAGGTTAGGTCAGGTTAGGTATGGATGAGGTGGCTATCGGTAAACCAACATACTTAGACCTATGTAGGTCCATTGTGATACCACGTGGATCTGGAAATATTGCCTACTCGTTGAACCATTCCGAGCTACTAATGAAGCGCAAGAGACGTTTGGGTCAGTCGTGATAAGATCACTAAGATCTTAATAGAAGAAAGCTCCAAGGTGAAGATAACGGTCCTTAGAGAAAGCGGGCCATGTTCAGAGAATGAGGAGAGCGGTTTCTTCTTTCTCCTCATCCATGCAGCTCTTGCAAAAGTCGTTAGAATAGACACCAAGCCTTGTCGCATGTTTGTCTATCAGACAGTGTCCTGTTATGACACCGATTGTAGCACAAATGTGCGATCTATTAAGAGCTATCAAATTTCAAGAGCGTTTGAGATTTTGCTTTGGCCAAATCTGTTTTGTTTCTCGACATGTACTACCACCTGTCCATCTGATTTCAGCTTGAAAAACGGTACAGTGATGCAATACACCACCCCTCTTTAATCCATCAGTGTGGAAGTGAATCGATTCACTTTCCAGAGTCATATACAGTCATCCCAAGAAGACCTAGCGGGTATAGTTGTCTAGGAAGCTATTCTCAAATTGTAGCTGGGGTATGGTGAAGTCTATGTCTCTCAAAATTGACCTGAATGTGTTCAAAATAGCGGAGTGGCTTATCTCACTATCGGTCCACTGAGAGGTTGCTTTAAGGCTCGTAGCTGTGATTGGGGTGTACAGTGCTGCTGAGGCAGTGGTGCGAAGTGCCCCGCTTATTCAAAAGAAAGCTGACCTTTGGAATTTGCTTAGTGTGTCACGGTTTACCGCTTTATTCAAAGCGGTCCACCAGACAGCCGTTCCATACATCAGTATCGGTATGACGACGGATATAGCTAGTGGATGATTCGGGGTTGAAGTCCCCACTTGTTCCCGATGACTTTTTTTGAAGGAATAGAGTACCATATGTTTCCGAACCCTGTATATTTAATTTCCTGGTGAAGAGAATGAGTTCAGTTTTGTGGGGGTTTACACACATCTTGTTAGCTTGTTTAGAGCATTCTGTTAGGAGTTCTTTAAGGTGTTTCGCCGAAACGGCAATGGCATAAGCGATGCCGACATCTGCATAAGCGATCACTCTGCAACACTCTCCTTCCTGGATAACCAGCAGTTCGTTCACCGCTAGATTGCAAAGGAGTGGGAAAAAGACTCCACCTTGCGGGGTTCCGCTGCTGGCAGTGGTCTCACTCTCACCTAGCTTTGAGTTAACAATCCTACTCGTTAACAGTTGATTAATTAACTCACTAAGTGGAGCCATCAACCTTCAGAGGCGGAAGTGCAGCCAATATTGCAGTTGTGTTGACATGGTTTGCAAAGTCGTAGCTATTGAAATTTTTATACCCGACCCAGGGTATATTAAGTTTGATGTATAGTTTGTAACGCAGTGAAATAATCACCGTAGACCCCTAAGACTTTTAGAGATATGAATGGGATCGACAGGAGAATCGATTAAGCCATGTCCGTCCGTCCGTCCGTCCGTATGTAAACAACTTTTAGGCCTTAAATTTTAAGTCAAAGAGCTTGTGGGTTGGTTGGAAGTCCAGTCCTACAGATCAAGTTTGAAATTAAGCTGAGTCCGCCCACAGACACGCCCACTACAGGCCTGCATGTGCGACCATCTCTAATTTAAAAAAATACATTTTGCAAATTTTAGCTATGTTAAAAAAAGGCTAGCGCATTAATTTTTGGTATGTAACATTGCCTTATAATTGTCTTTAAGGTAGCCAAAATCATTAGCTTTTTCATTGACCACGCCCACTTTTTAAGGGATTTTAGCTTAAAATGACTGTTTTTCAATAAATATATATGAAATTTGACAAAAAATTCTATGACAAAAGCTGTAGATACTAGCATTTTCTAACTTTTATGTATATATTGTATGTATTGAATACTTAACCCTGCGATAGGTATCCTACTTGCAACCCAGGTAGCGCAACAAGTTTGTAGGTAACCGCTACTTGTATTGTAACTAGGTATACCTCAATTGGGCACTTTGGTTGCAAGTCAGATCACAAAGATGCAAATTTTGTCGGTGATGAACATGAAAATGTATTCTTCCTACTAATCACCTATATATATTTTAAAAGAGTTTAAAATTTTCACTAACTGCATAACCCTGGTGATTATTTTTAAAATATATAAGGAAATAATATATAGATAATCACAAACATATACAACAACAGCCAAAAATCTTCTTCTAGGTATTTGTCTCAATAAAAAATATGCAAATATTAAAACGAATTCTTTTCTTTTATGTACAATGATTGTCATTGTCACACGCGACAAATGTGGTGCGATAAGCCCAAAAAGTTATTGAGAGCGGACAAAAAAGTTCAGAGATTATTGTCGAGGTTGTTGCTTTGACATCTTCATCGCGCACAGCTTGTATATTCATTGATTATTTTGAGTAAATTTGAAAGAATTTCTACAATCAGCTGATTAAGTATGACGCATTTCAAATAAATTTATTAAGTAACCACAAAACTAAAAGGTATTAACGAATTATATAAAAGGCACACTTAGTGATTACAGAGGTAATCGAACCTTTGAGGAATGTAAAATTTATATTTGAGTAGGGAATTAAGATTAAAACTAATTTGCAATTGTTGTACGAAAATTGACCGATAAATCTTATCATAAGGGTAATAAAAAGCTTAGGTTAGTTAAGCTTCCTTCGGATCTTATACGAGATTTCTTTTAAGTTGAAATAAGAGTTTGTGAATTTAAAATTGATAGGGAAATTTTTGAGAATCGCTTAAAAACATCAACATATGAAATAAAGATAATTATTTTGTTCGAAAAATCATTTAATCGATTTAATTAACGCCTCCACTTCAAAGACCCATGACTAATTGACGACTATTGATTAAGGAACCGTAAAAACTTGAGAAACATTTTCGTATGCACTTGAAACATTTTTATCAAAGTCGCAATCGATATGATTTTGCATAAGATAAGTTTATCATTCGAGTTTAGTCTGTTTTGCTTTCAGTTTGAACATTGACCTTAAACGCACTTACCTCAACACGTCATAACTTTTTAAGTGAGTCTAGTCTGTGCGGGATTATGAAATTAGTTTTTTTCGACATTGATTTGATTGCTGAATAGTAATCATATGGACTTTGGTATTAATTCGAGTTGACATTTTCCCGATACATGTGTACTTTTTTTTTGACGTTTTGTTATATCAGTCCTATGAACGAAAGTTGTTCCGTGCATCGCACTGAAAAGTCACGTTATTTAAAGGAATCATTTGTGTATAATGGCTTCATGTCATATTTGAGTTTGCACATTCAAATGACGTCGATAAGGTATCGATTATTTATGGAAATCCAATTAATATATTTTATCGCGCTATGTCCGTTTCAGTTGTACGTTTCGTCACTAAGTTATTGCTTGAAATAAAAATTGTGTTAAAAATATAATTACTACCCATCATCAGCAACAAAAAATGGGACGTGTTTCTCATATCTAAAGAAATAGAAGAAAAGTAGGTGCTAGAAATTCAATTGATTCCATTCACAGAAAAATTAGCCTTTCTTTTGCCTTAAGTTTTGACTAACTTTTTAAGTTTAAGTTTTAAGTTTTTTTTTAACTTTTAAGAACCTTCGGGTTGTTTTGAAGAATGTTGAAAAAAGAGAAAGGTTTTTTACTCTTGACCGGCAAAATTATAATCTTACAAGGGTTGATGAAAAAAAATGTGTTGCCATAGTTAAGGCTATTCAAAATTATACTTTAGAAAAGGGGCATATATAGTTTAACGTATAGCTTCGCATTTACCAAAACTACCAGCTTAAATTGTAGCAAACTAACCATTTTTTTCTTTTTTTAAGTACTCGAAGATCCCCAGTGGAGTTTAGAGAGAAGAGCATCATCGGGGCATTTGGTATGGCGAAAGGATACACCCAGTTCGAAAGTGCGCTTTAGATTCGACGTTGAAGTCTTGGAATTTGAAAAAGATCCCGCTGAAGATATTGAAGACGAATGTAACGAAAGTGATGGCTTTTCGGTGTCAAAGATATCGTCAACAATTGCGATCTGTGTCACATGTATGGCCGCAGTTGCAGTTAGTGTTTTTCTTCCATGGTATCTAATGAATTCGTCATAGGTTGTTAACATATTAACTACACACATATTTGTAAATATGTGTTTTTTTTAAAGAATAATTATGGTATACTAGACCATAAAAAGATTTTAATTATAGTCATAAGGCAGAAGGATGATTTCATCTCAATACTGAGCCTATCAAAAAAAAAAAAGTGCTCAGAAACTTTATAGTGATTATGCTGTGATGTTAAGGTATTTAAATGATAATAAATACAATACATGTAGAAAAATAAAAACATACACGAATCCGTGTTGTAATAAATAAAGAGTGTACAATATTTTATAAGAAAACGAAAATTTTTGTATCTTAATCTGGTGCCTTATTATACATTATATGGAACACAAACTTTGTGACACTTGGTTTGACAAATTCATTATTTTTTACTGCCTATATAAGAGAATTGTAAATTCCATTGTAATATGTGAAAAAGAGAATTAAATCGAGTCCATTAGAGCTTAAGAACGTAGATAATATAGAAGCTAAATAAAGTTTTGTTTTTTAGCTATTGAAAATGATGCGAGCGCATTATGAGAATTTTATTTTTGAAATGAAACTATCAGGATGGACATTTTATAACGTATCTCCTGTAACCAAGGGATGAAATGCATCCCCTTCGAGGGAAATTGGAAAAAAGGACACACCCCCATGAGATTCGTATGAGCATATCTTATGGATGCTGGGATATATCCATGCGCATTTTATATGTTTGAGGATTAGGCGGAGCCGAGCAGCCATGAATATCCTGATGATGAACTTAATTCGCTGTACCATCTGTTGTATAAAAGCAATCAATGCTGGAGATATCTTATTTGATTGAGGGTGAGTAAGAGAGAAAGATTTCGCACGGCGCAGTCAAAATGTGGTCTAAAATTCCAATCGATTCCTTTTGAGAGGAGACCATTTTGTGTAATCAATTCTTAAAAGAAACGTTTGAAACCTTTATCTAAATTTATTTGGACACTAGAAATTAGCTGAATTGTAAGGCAGGATCGTTCTCTGTCTGATATTGTGTCGGATAACACAAAATGTATCTGGATCCGGCGAAAAATTTCAGAAGTCCAAGTCTTCTGGACAGTGTCACCTATTACTTTGAATGTGCAAATAACAGGCAGTTTCACAATAATTTATGCAAGAAACAAAATCTTCAGCGGAAACTGAAGCCCAATGAACAGGTAAAGTATACTTTTTAACGCCTTAGAATTCCTAAACTTGCAGTTCTAAGAAAGCCACTATATATGGGTGTTAGGACATAGATACAGCTAAGATGAAAGCAAGAAGCGATTACAAGTTTTTATACAACTGTAGATTTTCTTATTAAAGTAAAATAAATTAAATTTTTTTTGAATACGAGGATTTGTCAGATTGCTTTGACCGTATATCCCAAATCTAAGCACGAATATCCCACAATATCCCATCCTATTTAACCATAAATCCCTCTTAAAATCCCTTTCAAGAACAGGTAAAAAATTGCTTAAAATTTTGGATTAAGTTTTATCAAAACTTGTTTTGGGTCTCAAGCAGCTGTAAGTTAAGGATGTTAAAGTCAGTTTAAGTTTATTCAGAATACATATTTAAGTTAAAAAATGGATTTAGCAATTGAACCGATCGAGTTCATTGGAATGCATACTGTCCCTATGAGTTCACTGTTAAATTTGGGATGGGCGCAAGGTAAGTTGTACGCAAAGTAAGAACATTTTAGGTTACTGGTTGGAGTTCCTTTACTTTTTTTTATGATTAAAAATATTAATAAAAATACTGTATTGTTTTAGGGCAAGGGCCAGTGTCCCAAAATTTGAAGAATCTAAATTTCCGCACAAAGAAAAGTAAATTAAAGTACTAAAATAAAATAATTTTGAAATCGGATTTGATTCATAGAAGGCTGCGGGTGTTAACAAAGTATTTAGGGGCGTTCTAGTACTAAACGTTCTAACGGGTGATTTTTTAAGAGGTTGAGAACTTTAAAAAAAAAAAAAAAACACAAAAATTTCGAAAAAATTAATGAAATATTTATTTGAATCGATAGTTTGAACCTTGCAATTTAATGTTTAAAGATAATTTCATGCAAATGTTGACCGCGGCTGCGTCTCAGGTAGCCCATCCGCTGAATCCAATTTTGGCATACTCTTTCACACATATCGGCCGGTATCTCACGAATGAATGCATGGATGTTGGCTTCCAGTGCGTCAATCGAAGCGGGCTTGTCCCTATAGACATTAGCCTTGACATACCCCAACAAAAAATAATCTAATGGTGTCAAATCGCACGATCTAGGTGGCCAATTGACCGGCCCGAAACGTGAAATTAACTGTTCACCAAACTCTCCGACCATAAAATGGAAGCAGCGCGCCATGAACATTTCGAACCGAGCACGAATTTTGTTAGTAAAATTCAATAATTTGCAAGCGTTGTTCATTTGTAAGACGATCCATGGTTAAATTGCAAACCAAACTGAAGCTGTTTGACAGTGACACAAGGTACTAAACACACGTCAGCCAGTCAAAACCAGTGTTGCCAAAACCAAACCAGCTAAAAAATCACCCTTTATTTTACACTTAAATGTTTATTGAAAAAGCTTATTTGTTTTCTATTTTCGGGTTAATTGGGCAATTTTCAGGTTTCTTTGACTTTTTCTGTTTGAACAAAAAATCCCATAAATTCGGTAAAAATCCGTTCTTTCCTTTTAGACCTTAGATATCCCATAATATGGCATAAATCCCACGATTTGATAACACTAGGACGGAGGCTAAGACTCCAAAATCTTTCAATGATACCATTATGCGCTACTAGCCAGGTATATAATACCGAAGTAGTCGATATTGCTTTCGAGCAAAGTTTATTACTTCTTCGCTCACAGTAGCTATTCCTTAATCTCTGTGAATATCAGTATTCCTAATATACCACGGAGCATTCACAATTGCTCTAAGTGTCTTGTTTTGGAAAGTCTGCAACATGGACATGCTGCTCGGCTGGGTACGACCCCAAAGTTGTATTCCGTATGTCCAGGAATGCTTCAACACCTGCCTGAACAGTTTGTTATACATATACTTACATACATACATACTTTATACTCTGGGTCTTATTGGCTTATAGGAAAATTTGTGATGAATTAAATAACGAAATAATGGATTTACTTTAGGTGCGGCACTAAATCTGGTGGACCTGGTCCTCTCCCAACAATCTTCGCCAGACAGCTCTGTCTCCAGCTAGCCGAATCCAGTTTCGCAAGCGAAGTTGACTGAGGTCCCTTTTCACTTGCGTGCACCACCTGAGTCACGGTACTCCTCCACTGCGGGGTGGATTCGAAGTATTTCGAGCCGGGCGTTAGTGTCCATCCGCTCTATAGATGACCCAGCCATCATAGCCGTTGTTTTTTTACTCTTCATGCTAGTTCGGTGTCGCTGAAGAGCCCATACAGTTTGATGTTATGTCTACTCCTCCACTCTCCATCTATGCAAACGGCCTAAAGTACCTACCCAAAAATAATGAAATAAGCATTATTTTAAAATTAATATTTAAACTAAATCCTCATCATCATGATTTTCTTTTGCCACCTATTCTTTAAAAGAGTAATAGAGCGAGGGCAGCTATATGGTCCTTTCATCGTTCCTGATCCTCCGCCAACTCAAGAGATTCAGGTGCGATCCCAGACGAGTTTTGGAGATGTTCTTTACCTGATCCCACCACCTGTTTCTCGGCCTACCTGGCTGGCGACGCGCTCGCATCTCGGCTAACATAACCTGTCTTGGAAGTCTGTCGGGGGGCATGCGAACAACATGTCCAAACCATAGAAGAATTGATCGTTCCACTCGGAGAAGTAGCAGCTTAGCATTAAGATTCCCACAAATACTGACGTTTCTCACTTTGTCCCTATGAGTAAAACCAGCAACACACCTCAGAAATCTCATTTCGGCAGCTTGTATCCGCGATCTTATTCTTTCGGTCATTACCCAAATTTTATGACCATAGATGAGGGTTGGAAGGAACACTGAATTAAAAACTGAGATCTTTGCTTTCACTCCAAGCTCAGCTTTTCCGATGATCGGCTGGCGCAGTTCCCTTACTATTGCTCCAGCTTGTCCAATCCTACAGGATAGCTCAGTACCACTCCTTCCATCCTTCGTGAAAAATACCCCGAGATACTTAAACTCCTCTACCTGTTTCAATATGGGACTCAATTTATGTGCAGGTTGTATTGCACAGGCGCACGTCCTCCCAGCTTCACCACATATGGCGGCGAACTCATCCAGTGCTCGCTGAAGTGCCTTTTGGGACGATGCCAGGATATAGCTAAATCATCTGCGAAAAGTAGATGGCTTATCCTGATACCAGCCATTTCGAAAGATTCCTCACCACGACTGCGGTTCACCATCCAGTCGATTACAGCTCTGGAACGCGCTTCCAACACCTTAGCGAATACTTTTCCCGGAATACTTAAGAGATATATACTCCCATAGTTAAAGCAAGCTCCCTTTTTTTTGAAAATGGGCACCATAACTCCTGTTTGCCAATCGCTGGGTGCTTTCCCAGGCCACCTTAATGACACATGTTAGCCATTCAACGCCTTCTTCACCCATTGCCTTGAGCATTTCTATTTCATCAACTCCACCAGGCTTACCAACTTTAAGCGATTAAATCGCGTCAGTGACTTCATCTACTGTAGGACTATTCTCCTTGTAGCTCCTGCAAGGTTGGGGTCAGAGTAGCCTTGAGGTAAGGTATGCCTGTCGTAAGAGCCGACTAAAATCCACTGAAAGAAGTAGTATGTTATCATGCTGTCAGGAAAATATACTCCGTGTAGGGCCACCCTTGGCAGTAAAGCTATAATTGAGAGATGAACCTGAAGGTCTAAATAAACCCCAGTAGCGTCTGATGCGCATATTGTGCGCTAAACTGGTCAGCGTCTGATCCCAGAGGGGCGGCTGAACTCTATGTGAGCACCTGTCTTGGGATGGGCTCGGTGTCTGTTGTCCATGTTAGGATCGGCCGTATAGAAACCTTGCAGCTAGGCATAAAATGCAACACCCCCCCCCCCCCACCGAAGAGAAATAAGAAGAAGGCTCGGATATGTGCTGATCCTGGTAACCCAGGGCACCCTTTAGAGCTAGGCCTGAGGGGCGTCAGCATGCGAGCGCTTTTTGGTCGGAATGTCCAGCTCGGCATCCGACCGGGTTCAATCCGAAGAAGTTACGAGCGGCCCGGCAATGGTGACACTATCCATTACAGGGGCGAAGGAGGGCAGTGCTAAGCCAAATTGAGGGCTAAGATGGTCGGTCTACAAACCCACAACGGCACCAACTTAAAATTGGCACATGGAATGCCTCATCGCTAACCGAAAGGCATTTTGAAATAAAATGTAAAATAGAGGTTTTCTCTCATTGTAACCAATGGATTTAACCAATTTTCACACATTGCCTGTGCAAAAAACGAACCATGCCGGGCGTTAAGTTTCAGCTTTCTATACCTTGATTTTGAGGACGTAAGACTTTCAGACATATAGACGGACGGATGGACGGACATGGCTCAATCAATTCACCTGTTGGCCTTGATCATATCTCTTAAAGATCTTAGGGGTGGTGATTATTTCAATGTGTTACAAACTATGAATTAAAACTAATATGCCGCAGGTTGAGTATAAAAAGCTGGTCGGTTGTGTCTTTGTCCAGCCGAAACCATATTGCTCTTCTTGTAATAAAGGCTCCATTACAGCTCTGGAACGCGTTTCCAACACCTTCGCGAAAAGAAATATACCCATATAGTTAATATAGTTAGAGAGATCTCTCTTACTCCTGTTTGCAAATCGTCTGGTAGTATCCCAAGCCACCTTAATGACACGTGCTAGCCATAACACCTTCTTCACCCATTGCCTTGAGCATTTCTGGCCGAATTCATTAACTCCAGTATACTTGGCACTTTTAGCGATTTAATCGCAACAGTGATTTCTCCTACTGTGAGTGTAGGGCTATTCTCCGCCCCTTGGTGGGGTTGCCATCTTTATTAACTTGTTGAGGGTGTTGAGCAGCTCCAAAATAATGCTATCTCCGACTCTTTATCTCGTCTCTTCTCGCTGAACTTTTTTCATGCCTTTGCCTTGGCTGTTCTGTTCTAACGGCCTGCTTAAAAGTTTTTTGCGCCTTGGTGTACCAGGTTCGGAAAGTTTAGTTCCTACATTCATTTCATTCATGGGATTTATATATCGTTTTTACGCATTTCTTTTAGTTTTCTATCTAAAATGCGCCTGGTTCAAGCCAATCCAATCGGTAAATTTCTACAGGGAAATATTTATCCCTTATATAATAAACGCTAAGTGCGTAAGTAACACCCAAGCTAAAAATGAGAAGCCCAAATAGTTTGGCTTAGTGGCTCACCGCAAGATTGGTAATTCCGCACACTTTTGTTTCAAGTTCACATCCCGTCAGGGACAAACGTTCTTTTTTTTTACTTTAGTCTATGTGTGACATTGTTCATATCGTCGTATACGACAGGCTTCCTTACTAGTCTAAGATAAACTAATATTATAAAAAAGGTAGCAATCTTTCTTACAGGTAATTTTGAGGTTCTCCTATTCACCTAAGACCAGTAAATAAGTGCTAGAATGCGTAGCCAAAAGATATAGTCCGTAAACTGGATGGTTTAACAAAGCTTAGAATGGAGTCTGGTTTTAACAAATTAAGGCTTAATTAAATGATGCTTAAGGCCAGTTGAAATCCTCGTTTTTCTGGAAAACGTAAAGGTTTTCTTTAAATCTGCCTATTAATGTAGCTGTGGCCCAAAACATTGTATGAACGAAATGTTAAACTACTATAGATAAATGTTTTATACAAAATATATGAAATAACAATTTGTCGATTTGGAGCACATATATTGAATAATTGCATTGGAAAAATTACATTTTAAATCAAGGAAGGTTAAACATTTCGGTTCTCTTAAGCTTATCTTACAACTACCAGGAGATGGTAAAAGTCGAATTTCATCTTTAAGGACGTCTTATAGATTTGAAATTTCTAAAATTTTGTACTGGTTTAGATAACAAAGAACACAATTTTTTTTTTTTTTTGCATTCCATGTTAGTATTTTAAGTAACTGTTTCATATTCATGTTCTCTTGTAATTTTTTCGAGGCTTAAACTCGAGCTTGCTCAGTTTGTCAAAGAGCACAAATGGCACAAAATTTCAGTTTCCCAGCTCAGAATTTAAGGTCTATAACCTAAAACATACAGGCAGACGAACGGACTTGGTTCATTGCGTTCAGAGTCTGGGATCGATCATCGCCATTAAAGTCTTAGGGTCTAAAGTTTACGTATGGATACGTATGGATGGGAACGGGATGGATTGGAATTGTGGTGGTTACTTTTTGATGTGTTTTGATTTTGGTTTGGCGTCATTTTCGCGCAGCTTGACCCGCATGCAAAGAAGGAGTTCGAATGAGTGAAACAGTAAGATTTTTAACAAATATTATACATATACCTTACCTTAGTATATTATAGCAAGTTGTGATACATAACACAACTTCTGCAGTATCTACAACGCTTCAAATAAAACTTGTGTTAATTGAAGGGGGTCGATTTTTAGACCTCGTCGACCCCCACAATCAGTTTTCCTTTATGTCGACCCCTGGGAAACCAATTTCGACCCCAAGGGGTCGATATCGACCACTTTGGGAACTCCTGGTCTAAACCATCTTTAATTAACTTTGTTACAAACTATGGGATAAACTTAATATAGTCCCATGGGATGAGGTATTAAAAGATAAATTTATGCCAGGATAACACTTTTGCAAACATATGACACTCCATAAGTCAATGGCAGTATTTTAACAATATTAATAAAAGTATTAATATTCTTAATAATTATTTAGAAATTATTTTTTAAATTAATAATAAAAGTCTATGCGCCATATTCCTTATCTGTTACAAAAAACAAAAACTTTATAATGAATTATAAAAATAGTTTCATAAATTATTTTAAAATTAAATTATAAAATGACATTTAAGAATTTTGCAGCACAAACCAGTGTTTTCTTTTAAAAATATTACATAAACTGCTCTACCGATTGACTCAAATCTACTTAAAGGTTTATTTCGCCAACCTTATGTTGCTATTGCTTATGAACTTCAGATTTTTATTACAAAAACATATATAAAATCATGTTTATGCTATTGTGAAATTCTACCTTCCCGGAGTATATTGTATATCCATAGAAAATCGCAGTGCTATTGCTCACCCGATGAAATCAATATTTTTTCTTCTAACAAAAGGTACAAATAGTACCTAACGCACAATGCATATTGCGTCAATTTTGATCTTGACTGGTTGCCGTAGGTATCAAAATCAACATTTTATGAAGCCCTAGCGAATTCGCTCAAACATTTCTCAACATGCATTTTCCTTTCAGATTCAACAAGCGTGTCTTAATTCAATTAGAATACTTATAAAATTTTATGGCCTTATTACGGTAGCTGTTTAAAACATCACCATGTGTTCCGGTAAATTAAACTCTTCGCCTCAGGCACGTCCTTCAATGGCAATTCTTTAAAATGATTTTTCTTCACTTTTCATTATGAAGGATTTTATGATAAATTTGATGTTTGGGTGAGGTACAGCTAGATATTCTTTGATTATGGCGGAAACGAAAAAAAGAGGTCTATTGTCAACCATTAACCAAACGTAAGATGAATTTGTAATGGCTGTCTGGCTTAGATCATGAAATGGTGGCTAACACCCCTATTTAATGTGGTTTCTAATGAACGCATAAAAAAGCACGATTCCTTTCAATCAAAGGAGTTCCTCCCACCGAAATGACTTTTTATTATGATTCCTCAATGCTTGGCGCTAATTTGTTTTAGTCTAATGGTTGACATTGTTTGAAATGGTGGATGCAATTTAATTTTGTTGGCTTTGGGAGAATTTTAATATCCTTGCCATATTAATAGATTTTTAAACAGCGACCATTTTATATTCATTTGCTTTCCAATAAATTCATTTTGTGCTTTTATTTAAAAATGCATTCATGCTAGATATTAAAATATTACACTGGCTTCTTACTTAGGGGATGTACATACATAGTTGAATAATGGCGAAAACAAATTAGATAACTCTCAGTCTTGGCTTTGCTTCGGTATCTAAATGATTTTGAAAGAATTAATATGGGCGGCAAATACTATATTTCAGGTTGGATAGTATTATTTTTTTTAGTACTTAGGTAATATTCTTAACAAAAACACAGAAGAAAATTTTTCAACCTTTGTGACAAAGGCTGGCCATAGAAAATCGTCCACAGCTTAGCGTCTTATAACTATAATTAGGCAGAATGGAAAATTACCTGCAGGCGATGATAGTCCCTAAGTGTTTATAACATATTTTTGATTTTAGTGTCAATCCGTTCATAAATATTTAGCTTTTATTAAGCGCAACACCATCTTCCCCTGGGTTTTCAAAAGCATATCTCATATGATTTATTTAATAGTTTTTTCTGAATTCTACCTTTACTTTTTGTGAATTTTTTCGGGGCAAACTATAGTTCAGCTGATGGGCTTTGGAAAATCGCTTATTGCATCGAAAAGTGTGTATATTTCAAAGCCCACTGGCGCTATTTGTTTTTTTTCGATAAACAGTATTATTTTTAATACGAATAAGTCATCGATTCTAAATATTTATTCAAAAAGATGGTTGATTGCACTTGCTTTGCTTATAATAACTGTACCTAATATTTAAATACATATTTAATTACGGCGCCGGGCATTTTCTACTTCTCTACCCAAGACACAGGTCAGACTCTATGTTATCACTTATGTTGTTATTTTTTGCAAGAACCGAGTCCTAGCTCTAGCGCTCTAAGCAGTCCCAAGAACCTAGTTTCCTAAAACATAGATTAAGGAATTACTTAAGTACACATTTTTTATTTTTTACCCAAGACACAATTCGACATAATGTTTTCGTTTATTTTGTTATTAAATGCAACAACCATTCAGTTCAAGTCAAAATTAGCAGGTGGATGTCCTAGATGGTAAAATCTTCACGAAACGTAGAATTAGGTATCGGTTAGTGATGCCGTCTCTCCGGGCGTCGTACCGAAAAATACTTTTCAGGGATTAAAACCAAAATTGAGTCTTTATTACAGGAAGAGTAATGCAGCGTTGGAAGCATGGACCCTGTCAAAGGCGGATGAAAACACTTTAGGCTGCTTCGAGAGGAAAATTCTTCGGACGATTTACGATCCCGTCTGCATAGACGGAGAGTGGAGGAGGAGGTATAATATCGAACTGTACGGGCTGTACAGCGATACCGACCTAGCCAAAAGAGTCAAAACAGTCAAGAGTCAAGAGTCAGCCATCGTAGACGTTGTGTCTACGATGGCTGGTTCATCTAGAGCGGATGGACAACAACGCCCCGGCACGGAAAATCTTCGAATCCACACCGCAGGGACGGCGCGGTAGAGGAGCATCGACATGACGCACGCACACTCAGGTGACACACGCAAGTGGAAGGGGACCTAGCCAACTTCGCGTGCGAAACTGGAGACGGTAAGCTAGACATAGAGCTGACTGACGAAGCTTGTTGGCTGAGGCCCAGGTCCACCCCGGACTGTAGCGCCACCTGAAGTAAGTAAGTAAGTTAAGTAATGCAGCGTTCGTCCTGGCAGATGTACAACCGACCAGCTTCTACTCTTAAGGTTATTCCTGAGAAGGCCTATGAATATACCAAACTGGTCTGCGTGTGTTTTGTAGATATTTGAAAGGATAAGGATTCTCAGGATAAACTGTGGAGAGTTTTGCGGGGCTATACTATAAGTGGGCTGAGTTAGTCTCTTCTGAGAGCCATTCAGTTATTCTATGGCAACCGCAGAGGTTGTGCACGGATAAAGGGCGTCAAATCCCGTCCTTTGATGTGTGGTATTTGACTTTGCCAGGGTTGCTTTCCGTCGCCTGTTCTCTTCATAGGTAAAGCGCAGTCTTGGCGAGGAATGTATCGAAATGGGCGGCATCCAGATAAGCAATTTGCTTTTCGCAGATAATTCATTGCATTCTGCGAGGGGAATTCAGCGAGTATTGGATGGATTGGCGGCTGTCTGCTGTGGTGACAGTGGGACGAAAGTTAACATGAGCGAATCGGAAGTAGATAATTATTTCCCGAGCTCTTTTGCAATGTACCTTGCCCTTCACAGTGCACATAATGGAGTTCAATTGAAACAGGTGGCAAAATTTAAGTATCTCTGGGTCTTTTACCAGAGATGAAAGTAGTGATGCTGAATTATCCTGTAGGATTGGCCAAGCTGGATGGAGCAATAGTATAGAAACTGCGCCAGCCGGCCTTCAAGAAAGCTGAGCTTGGATTAAAAGCAAAGTATTTAGTTATTAGTGTTTGTTCCAACCCTCATCTATGGTCAAGAAATGTAAACATGTTTGGGTAATGAACGAAAGAATAGAAGCTACCGTAAATGAGATTTTTCAGGTGCGTTGTTGGTGCTAGTCAAATAGAAATGGAGTGAGAAACGTCAGTATTCGTATAGGAATAATAATGTTGAGAGTTGAGCACCTACTTCTCCGAGAGGAATGTTCGATTCTTTAGTGGTTTGGACACGTTGTAGTGACAGGTCATGCTAGCTAAGTGCTGGCTAGTGGATCACTCCCTAAGATAGACCAAGAAACAGGTTGTTTGGGATCAGGTCAAGAAGCCTGGAGATCTCGCCCGAAGTGTTTCATGAGTTGGTGGCGGAAGATAGGGAACGATTCAAGGCCCGTTTAGTCGCCTTAGCTCTGCGACCCTTTAAAGGATAAACAGCCAAAGAAATTGATGCTGATAAAAAATGTGGGGTGATATTTATCATGAAAACTTATTACATCAATCATTTAAACTCTACATCTTTGGTATTGGTTCTACCCAATACTCTACAGAAATTTTTCGCTCTTGTTTTCAGTTCCACAATTTTAATTTATTAAAAAATTACATGGGGACTGTTGTTAGTTACTCGAACTAGAAATGTTACTCTTGGAGGGTTTGTCAGACCCTCACGGAGGTGGGACCGTGAAAAAGAACAAGTCTTTTTTTCAGGTGACGACGCTAGGATTCGAGCCCAGACCTCCGGCGTAGTAAGCACACACATTAACCGCTAAACCACGGCACACAATGCATTTGTTAGGAGGTTGTTATTAAAGAAAGCGGGTTTTGTACTGGCGCGAAAAACAAGTTTGGTTAGTTGATCGGACAGACCGGCATGGGATTTCGCGCGAATAATGATCATTTTGGGCATTGGAAACAGAAAAAAAGCATAGAAAACTGAAATATTTCCATAGCTATCGGAATGATAACAAGTGCTAAAGGTACAGTCTTTCATGGGAAATACCCAACAAACATCCATGACAAGTTCAATGGAGAAGCTCACAGCAAAAAAAAGACTAGATTTTTTTCCAGAAGTTAATTATTTTTATTATTAATTTGTTAAAAAGTAATAAAATTACAATTTAATCTTAAAAAAAACTAAGCACCAGCTACCAGGGCTTACGGCTAGAGAATATAATTAATAACCGCCTTCTTGTAGCCATTGCTCACAGCTATGCATATAACAGTAAGATATTGCTAAATTCCTTTTTGTAGTCCAAACTGCTAAAAGGAACTTTATATATAGAGTGGCGCAACAGCTCGAGGTGAGCCAGGGCCAACTTCTCAACAATGTATGCTGGTGTGTTAATTTCTTTACATACAAGGGGACCTACAATTTTTTGCCGAATCCGAACGGCACTTTGAGAAGTTTTTCAAGACAAATGATACTCTCGGAGGGCTTGTCAGACCCTCGCGGAGGTGGGAGCCGTGAAAAAGAACAAGTCTTTTTTTTCAGGTGACGATGGCAGGATAAAAGGAACTTTGAGGAGACGAAAAAGAAAATACTTCACACATTTTAGCTAAGTTAATATTACTTCCTATCGCGATTTATATGGAGCTTTGTACGAATAAAGTATACTAAGAAATTGACCTTGATGGTACGTACGTACCTATCCCTTTTTGTTGAGGTCGCGTGTTTCTAATTTCTTTCAATTAACACGTTCTACGAGATCAAGAAGGAAGAATATCAGTCCATCGGCAGTATGAGATAAGGTGTTAATTAAAATGACCAACATATACTCTAGATACCTTATGCAACGCGCGCCGCGTCAATCTTTGTGTTTGCACTTTTTTGTCTCGGTTTTGACGGTATAAACATTAGGATACTCAAGTGTAAACAGTCGCGGGCTTGTTAAAGGCTCATTCATCTTTTCACCGTCATGATTTTTTCTGTTTCCTATAGGCGCAATGATGTTTGTTGACATTTGCTATAGTTTGTCTGGATCTTAGTGCCGTTATATTTGTTGAGGGTATGTATGAACCTCTTAGAGGTGTTAACATTTTTGCACGAGAAAAATTTTTGCATCAAAAACCATCTAAATCTATAAATGCAGAAGAAAATATATATATATGGACCAGACTATTTCAAATTTTTAGCATAAGACTTGTTTTAATTTAAATAAAAAAAGACTAAACAAATAAATACACATACCTTGAGGGTATTGAAACCCTTGTATCCTCACCCTTTATTCTCATATCCGTTATGCAAAAGGTTTTGTCGTTTGTCTTCGTTCATTCAAATGGGAGCCATATAAATTAAAACCTTTTCTTATCTAGTCAAGAACAGCAACACGAGAAGATATAGCTCCGTTCGCACGCAATGGGGATGCACAGTACTCAGCCATAAATCTTTTGGACTTTTATAACTTTTGTAAAAAAAAGAAATCCAGTGGGAATTACTGTGCACACAGCCGTATTGCATAGTCAGCTCAGATACATTGTAAGAATTTTGATTTGTGCGAAGGGTGGATTTTTAACACAAAATGGTTGCCATAGTGAGTATTCCTTGATGGTGATGTTGTGATTATTGTATACCTACATAAAAGATGCTTTCCGTTTGAAAGAATGGGAAAGCATCTTAAGATATCTAGTTCTTACGGACTCTAGATACAGAGGCAACCATTGAATGGAAACCAATGAATACATTATGCTCTGATGCGCCACCCTTAAAACGCATAAGATATGCAGCCAACGTTTCTCTTCATACTTGGCTGCATTAACATCAAATTTGTTCACTTTACTTAAAAGAAGGTATTTGATGGTAGATTTGTTGGTAGGGAAATAGGAACTTATACTTTTTTAAATATTTCCAGCGACGAATCCATTATAATTCTTCAAAAAAAAAACACATTTTCAAACTAAACCTGAACTACATAAAGTATAAAAAAAAAATACCTTAAGACTTATTATCGTTTACTTCAAATTTAACGATATAAAATTAAAATTAAAAACAAACCGGATACAAACCATAAGATTAGATTCTCCCAGATATTAGACTTTATTTATCGCCGATTGCGACTAAGCGACAGAGCTGGAGGGTTCAGGCATTGACATACTATATGTCTACCACTAGTCAAACGTCATTTTCATATTATTTTGTCCAAAATACGTGTCGCAAGATCTGTCGCCCCTCGAAAATGAACACATATAGTATATGTGTTTTTGGAGATTTTAATGTTGGAGACATTGTTTGGTCTTGGTCTGAAGACGAGAAAATGCTTATGCCATGTAATCTAAAGAAATATATTGAATTTGGTTTAATCGATTTTCTATTTTCGCATAATTTGTGTCAAATTAGCTCAATCGCAAACTCACAAAATAGAATATTAGATTTATTTTTTATTAGTTGTGATGAGATCAAGGCAAATGCTTTTAAAGCACCCTATTCGCTGCTAAACAACTCCATATATCACAATGATACTTCCATTGAAATCGATGACTTTCTAAATTTGATTTTTCTAAAATCGGTATTTGACGGATTTACATCTTGTGTCCCATTAAGGTCAAAGAAGAATTTATCAAAGCCCCCGTCGTACAACAAAAGGCTCTCTCATCTTAAGAACCTTAAAAACAAAGTCCATAAAAATTTCAAAATATTTTTACAAACTGCGTAAAGATTTTCTTGCGTTAAGTAAATTTCTTCAGAAAAGTTATGTATTTCAATTAGAATATAATATAAAGACTGACTCAAAACACTTCTGGTCTTTCATAAATAGCAAAAGGAAATCTTTTGGCCTTCCAAAATCCATGATTTATAAAAATATTGAATTAAATAATGTTCATAAAACCCTTGAGTTTTTTGCTGAATTTTTCGAATCGGTTTACTCGAGGCCAAATAGACCTTGTTTTGTACCAACTACAGAACACAGAGTTGATATCGGCCTTATTAAACTAAGTTATCAAGACATTGTCCTGGCTCTTGGGAATCTCAAGCCTAATTCAAGCCCTGGGCCCGACGGTATTCTTAAAAGGTGTTCTGAAGTAATTTGCAAACCGCTTCTTAGAATTTTCAATTGTCGTTGTTATCTGGAACTTACATTGATGAATGGAAATCTTCCTTTCTGATTCCAATTTTTAAATCAGGTTCTAAGAACGATGTTGAAAACTATAGAGGAATTTGCAAACTATCAGCTGTGCCTAAGCTTTTTGAGAGCATCGTTAAATTAAAACTTAAATTTTTCATGAAGTAATTTGTTTGTGATTCCCAACATGGCTTTGTGTCGGAAAGGTCTTCTACCACAAATCTAGCTTGCTTATCTCATTATGCTGTAAATTCAATCGAAGGTGGGTATCAGGTCGACTGCGTATATACTGACTTCAGTAAGGCATTTGACAAGGTCAATCATTATATTTTAATAAAAAAAACTTGAAAGTTTTGGTTTCCACTCAACAATGCTTAAATAGTCTCAAAGGGTTAATATTGATGATCACATCTCACGGTCTTTCGAGTGTGGTTCTGGTGTACCACAGGGTAGCCATTTGGGTCCGCTCCTCTTTATAATTTTCATCGATGTTAAACCGCTTGTATTAAAAAATTGCCATTGCTTGATGTATGCGGATGACTTAAAGCTGTTCCTTAAAGTAAAAATTTTCCTTGAGTGCAAGTTTCTGCAACAGGATCTAAGAAGCCTATTTTCTTGGTGTGCCAACAATTCGCTTAGAAAAAAAAAAATAATATAAAATGCTTCATTATAACTTTTTTCAGAAGCTCTTCTCATTTTGAGCTACAATACGAAATCGATGGCATTGTTCTTAATAGAGTTGATCAAGTGAAAGATCTTGGCGTTGTTATTGATTCGAAGTTTACCCTCGCATCTCATGTCGATTTCGTTATTGCCAAAGCAAATGAGCTTTGTGGTTTTATTAAACGAAATAGCAAAGAGTTTTAGATCCTTACACCCTTATTTCGCTAATTATTGCACTTGTTAGGTCTCTGCTGGAATATGCTTATGTTATATGGAGCCCATCATTCAATATTCATTCTCACCGCATTGAAAAAGTCCAGAGGAGTTTTACCAAACATATTTTTTGGAAAATGAATTGGGACTATGAAATCTCTTACCAAACACGATGTCAACTGTTAGGGATTTCTTCTTTAAGATCAAGAAGGTAAGCTCACGACATCATGTTTGTTAGGGACTTGTTATGCTTCCACGTTAAATGCTCTTCTCTTTTAGCTCTTGTACCAATTTATGCTCCGGGTAGACCCTTAAGGAAAAGATATTTTCTTCTTCGACCTGTTCACAGAACTAATTATGGCCATAATGAGCCAATGTCCAGATCTATTGTATCTTTCAATGAAGTCGGTAACTATTTAGATTTAAATTTTTCTCGTAATCGCTTCAAAAGTGGTTTGCTTGATTTGCTCTCTAGTTTTAGTTCGTAAGTAATTATGTTTTTAGCGGTCCGTCCAAAAATGGAAAAAGGACCTCTTATGGTATTGCTACGTTGTCCATCCGTCCGTCCGTCCGTCCAATCGCTTTATAACTTCTGAACGGTAAGTTGTAGAAAGACGAAATTTGGTGTGCGTATAAACTGAAATAGTCAGAGAATCCAAACAGGGCAATTAATTTTTTTAAGCACAAATAACGGTTTAATTACAGTTTGAAATTTCATGTGAAAATGGATTTTATGTTTTTTAGTGTTTTTTTCAAGAAGTTTAGTAGGCAAGACTAGAAAAGCAAAACTTAGGTTTAAGAAATACTAAGTTTTAATTAAAAAATAAAACTTTTCGAAAATATCAAAAGGTTTTTGAGAAATGAAGAGTCGAAAATGCATGACGTTTTTCAAAGTGTTGGATGCCATAACTTTTGAACGGCTTATCGCTCAAAATCAATATTGAACACACGTATAAAGCAACTTAAAGTACACCAAGTGCTCATTATTTTCAAAAAAAATTTCAGTACTGCAGTTTTGACGCATTTTCGTCGTTAAGTGCATGAAAAAACGTGTGTACCCCACCCCCTCCCCCTTATCTCCCGTGCTGTTTGATGGAATTTTATGAAAAAAATCACATGTATCAGAAATAATTCAAAATTTTAAGGAAAATTATAGCGGATTTTGAAATTTCAAAATCTTCTGAGATTTAACTGAAGAACATAGAAACATTTTTAAAAACCATTTTTTTACGTCTTGTAGTAGCTTAAGCGATCTTTTTCAGATTCGGTTAAAGTACAAAGCTTACAAAAAGAAGGAAGGCTGCGTTAATTTTTTTTTAAATTGCCGTTTTTAACCTAAGTTTTTAGAAGCCTATTTAAAAGACCAAATAAAAAAGGAGCATGTTTTAGCGTTTGCGCATAAGCCGGTGGCCACAGAGTTAAAACAAAAAACATTCACGGCTAGTGCTGCTGGTTGTGCTATTGGAAAAAAGTCTAACGGGAACTGGAAAAAAACTTCAAAACATTTGTTTTATGGATTTGTAATTTAAAAAATTAAAAAAAAGGTTAAAAGAACGCATGTCTCGCCCTCTATCTACCAAACGATATAAAGTATAATTTTTAAATTAACACCGGGCATAGTCCATCTTCTTTAATTTTATACAAAACTATAGCAGACATCAAACATTCAAAAACTTCAAAGGTTTAACTGAAAAACGTGAAAATATTTTCGAAAACTATTTTTTAAAGATTTCTAGTTCCTTAACGGTTATCAGGTTATGAGGTTATCAACGGTTATGACCACCTTGTTTAAATTTGGCTGAAGTATGTAATGTTTAAAGGGCAAGCGAACTGCATGAAAAACGTTTCAAAAATGCCGTTTTCGACCCCACGTTTTTAAGCCCATTCAAACAAGCCAAATAATAAACAGCATATTTTTACCATTTTCTTAGAAATCCATGTCCGCAGAATTTGAGAAAAGTGGCAAATGATCAATTGATCAAAAAGTCTAACGGTAATTAAAAATAATCGAAATTGCTGTTTTATGGGTTTTAAATTATAAAAATACTAAAAAGGCCAAGAAAGAGTATGTCCTTCCCTCTATTTTTGAAACGGTAAAGCTTTTTGGCAGCCTATTTTTAGAGTAACGAAACCCAATATAAAATCACCCAATATAATATATACATTATTATGTTGGGTGATGATTATATAGAATCACCCAATCAATATAAGAACAGTAGAGAGCACTAAGAAAAAGGTATATTACAGACTGTAATAAAGGGTGATTTTTTAGCTGGTTTGGTTTTGGCAACGCTGGTTTTGACAGCTGACGTGTGTTTAGTACCTTGTGTCACTGTCAAACAGCTTCAGTTTGGTTTGCAATTTAACCATGGATCGTCTTACAAATGAACAACGAATACTATCGATTCAAATAAATATTTCATTAATTTTTTCGAATTTTTTGTGTTTTTTTTTTAAAAAAAAGTTCTCAACCTCTTAAAAAATCACCTGTTATATCCAGAAGTAATTTTAATAAATAAATAGAATGTTACACAAACTTATTGGAAACTATATAGCTAAGCTAGTAGATAAAATAAATAAATAAACAAATAAAAAATGCATGCGGAAAAAAATAAAGTGAAGTGAAGAAACAAATTCTCACACCGGGTTCTTGAAAAAACTAAAAAAAATCGCATATAGATGAGTGTGTCACCTATTTAAAACGGATAGAAGCTTTTTAAATTTCAAAAACTAGGTCGGCGTTACCAACTTCGTAATTTTTGGTTAAAATAACATCAAAATATTTTTGTAAGTATTCATTTTACTTTCATGACTAACGACTGTTTGATTGATTAAAATATAAATGAACATGATAACGAACAAATAATGTTACGGTTATTCAAAATCTTTTCCTTAAAATTTGGAGAATACGTATGTTACCTTATTTCATGAATAGTAAAAATTATTGTGCATTATAGGAAGAAAAATTCAGTTACGTAGGTACTCATAATTAACATTTGAAAAAGCCATGTCCTTCTGTCTCTCTATATGTTACCAATCTTCAAAGCTTATTCTTGTGCTGCAACTTTATTGAGATCTTTGGTCGTATGCGAAGCGATAAAGTTTAGAATGTTCAAACACATTCTATAGGTACATGAGCGGCATAAACATTATATAGGTACTTAACCCAAATTTCGGTTCTATCCACTGAAACATCTAATTAACTTTAAGCTTAAGAACAAAAAGCTTGAAAAGAAAAAAAACGACGTACGTCACGCACTTTTTTTATTGGTCGACTTTTTTTATTCCGCAAAGAACGTGTGTATTTAACTGAGGGGGTTTTTCTTTTTTCGTTCAGAGAAAAGCTCGAACTGTCAAACAAAAATTTGTGTTTCTTTTTGTGCTCAGATTGATCAGAGCTCGAGATTTGTATTTGTTTTTTCTATCTGTATTTCTTGTTTCTATGGATGTTTGTTGTTCTAAGTCCGAGTAAGAGCTTTTGATAAATTATTATTCGGTAAAATTATATTTATTTTCGGCTTATAACTAATATTATGGCAATTTTTTCAAATTTTCTTTTCTTTCATTTTGCATTCTGACAGATAAAAACCAAAAAATATGCTCATGTGCGTTACAAAATCAGAACAGAGTACTCTAGAGTGCACTCGGTTCAGAGCACGCTCAGAGTGCTCAAGCTCTGTTCAGTGCTCTAATCTGAACAAAAAAAGAAAAACGCCCTGAGTTGTCAGTTGTATACTTAAACGTGACGGACGCAACGGATTCATTGGACTGAAGGCTTTAGTTTGTAAAAGCTTCATTGCACGATACTCTCCCCTTCCTACTTAATAAGACACCGCCAAATAAGTAGACATAATTGAATAGAATTTTACTTTCTCAACATAATTTTTTGATTTTTATGAATCAATTACATAATAATAATAACAAATAATTATTACTGTTCTTGTAAGGCTTGTATAATTTGACTTGGCAATGCTCGATTTTGTGTTTCTATATTTTTCCGCTTTGCATTTTGGCGACGTTACTTATGTTTGATTAGATAAAAATAGGCAACTAGCAGTCCATAAAGTACCTATGTCAATGGGTTCAGGATCTTTAAAAAGGGCTATCTGAGCCTTTCGTCTAATTTAAAGTATTTTTTATATTGTATCACGAAAGGAATTGCAGCCTTTGATAAATACCAACAAACATGGGAGTTTTGTCGGGCTATGCAATGAGCAGATAAATCATATTGGGGGTAGGGCGCACCAAGTGGGTGCATGTGATTTTTATGTAGGTACTTAACGCGGGGGACTTATTATCCCCCCAATTTTTTTCAATTTTATATATGGCTTCGTCATAGGGGCCGCTCCCCAATATGAACAATGATATATTCAGTTAGCCTTTAAATTAGAAAAAAAAACTGTTTTTTTCACAGACCCAACTCCATGAGGGTCGTGTGGTAAAACCTTTCCGAAGATTCTAATCAATCCATGACTGGATTGGATCAGTCTGAGTTAAATGATTTGGCTTTTACGCTACTGTCTTGTTCTCAATTAGGATTCAGCGTAAGAGATAGGATCTGGCCAAGAAATCTACAATATTCCTATTGACTGGATCATTTTAGTGATAGGGACGGTAAATTTCCAGGCCACACTTGTTAAGCAGTTTAGACTCAATAGTCTTGTTGGCAATATCATGTTCGGTTCTACCAACAGTAGATGCAATGCTACTATGAAGCTGTCGAGTGTCTCTTCTGGTTGTCTTTCTTACTTGAGCTCGAGTCAATGGATTTCCGAAACGTAGGTGATTTTACTGTGCTACATATAGTTGCAAGCAAAGTTGTAGTAGTTTCAAAGATGAATGCGCTTATTTTAACGTTGAAGCAACGTTGTTTTACATTTCGAAGTTGTTTCGACGTAGATTATTATAGACGTTGAAAGTAGTAATTTTTACGTTGAAACATTCAACGTTGAAACGTTCTTGCTACGATTTTACTCCGAAACGTAGTCGATTCTACTTCGAACTGAAGCTGATTTTACTTCGATTCGTAGTTGATTCTACTGTGCTGCAAAGAAGTTTAAAGCTTAAATGCGCGAACTTCAATGTTGATTCCAAGTTTTTTTTTAACATTTATTCAAAGTTGGTTCGACGTTGATTCAAAGTTGAACGTATGAAATTTTACGTATGTTATGTAACTTGGCCAAACCTTTATAAGCTTGGTTGTGATTTTTATACCTATGAAGCACAAGATTTCAGACCAATAAGTCTCTCGTCCCTTATGCTTAAAACCTTGGAACGGCTGCTGAAACCTCGCAGCTGGTGGTGGGAAAAACAGAAAAGAGTTTACTCTTTGGTGCGTCTACGACGGCTTACTTACTTACTTAAGGTGGCGCTACAGTCCGGGGTGGACCTAGCCTCAGCCAACAAGCTTCGCCAGCCACCTCTATCTCTAGCTAACCGTCTCCAGTTTCGCACGCGAAGTTGGCTAAGGTCCCCTTTCACTTGCGTGCGCCACCTGAGTCTCGGTGCTCCTTTACCGCACCGTCCCTGCGGTAAAGATTTTCCGGGGCCGGGGCGTTGGTGTCCATCGGCTCTAGATGACCCGGCCATCGTAGACGTTGTGTTTTGACTCTTTTGGCTAGGTCGGTATCGCTGTACAGCCCGTACAGTTCGATGCTTAAACCTCCTCCTCCACTCTCCGTCTATTCAGACGGGACCGTAAATCGTCTGAAAAATTTTCCTCTCGAAGCAGCCTAAAGTGTTTTCATCCGCCTTTGACATGGTCCATGCTTCTGCACCGTAAAGCAGGACTGGGATGATGAGGGTCTTATACATGGACACCCTTGTTTCTCAAGAGAGGGCTTTGCTACTCAATTGCCTTCTTAGCCCAAAGAAACAGCGATTGGCAAGAGTCATCCTCCATTTGATTTCAGCGCTGGTGTCATTGTCTGAATCGAAAGCGGAGCACAGGTAGATCCCTAACTACCTCAAAGTTATAGCTGTCGATGGTGATGTTTTGAACAAGACGTCGGTGTTGGGTTTTTTTTCTTAATGACAGCATATACTTGGTTTTGCTTTCGTTGACTGCTAAGCCCATATTCGCCGCTTCCGTCCGAATACTCACGAAGGCTTCACTGACATTACGTTTTTTTTTAAGCGAAAAATGATTCCTTTAACTTTAGTAGGAATTTTGTTCACTGCGATTTAAACGCAATGAAATCGTCCTTTTCGGGTGAAAAGCAACAAACAGGGAAACGGTTTTTGGAAAATTCGCAGCGGTTAAAAGAATCGCTTGCACAGCCATATCACAAGTGCGCTCCGTCACAACAACCACCCCTACGGTGCACGATGCACCCTACTGCACCTAAAGCCCTCTTGATCATACAGATCTGCAAAAAAACTTGGTCCTGCCTTACGATTACGGCTCACTAACTAAAGTGACTTTTTGAGTGGTATAGCCACAAATACCTACAGCATAGTCTTAACGGAGTTGCCATGCAATCCATTTCTAACGGATGAAATACCCTCTTTGACCGACTTCGAAAGATTGTACGATATTATATATCCGGTGTGGGATAAGAATGCAATGAAAGGCCCAATGAAATTTTAGTTTTCATTAATACAGATGGTTCAGATGGTTTCATTAATAAAATGGGAGAAAGAGCTTCCGATATCCTTCCAAAAGAACCAGAACTAAAAAAGCCCTTAAATTACCGGATATGCAGTGTCCCCCAATCAGATGTGTTGGCTACTAAGGCCGACCGAGCTTATGCAGATGAAATCAATATTGGGCCAGGCTACGCTTAAGATGAGAGCAGCGCCCTTTGACACAAGTTGGGTTGTAAATAGCAAACAAACTCTTTGCGCTATTGATAAAAAAGTCACAAGGACCACGTTTTTGCATAAAAAAACATTTAAGGAATTATATAAATCATGAAGATACATGCTTGAGAAATGCAAAGAGACTCATGCTGTCATCGAATATTTGTCGCTTCTGTAGTGATTTGCAGGCTCTGTGAGGACATAAAGCACACAAGCTGTGTACTTCCGCGAAGGCGCAGACAAGTTTTAAGGGAATATTTTCTCGAAAGTTTAGCGTGAGTAGACGGCACTGACTGGAAACTGCCTTTTGCGTGGGGAAATTGGGTGTTTCAAGACAAGAGGCAGAATGTTAATGTTTTTTCCATTTTATATGTTTATTTAACTGGATCGCTGGCCATGGATCACGATGGGTATTCCTCCGTTACCGTATAAAAGATATAGCTGCGCAGTATTTATCACTTATCACCAGCAGGAAAAGTCTTTTTATTCCACTACTTTGCATTTGAAAAACAACTTTTCTCTATGTGAGACTTGGACGCGTTGTAACATCCAAGTGTCACGCATCCTTATCTGTTAGCTATGCTGGATAAGGATGCGTGACTAAGCCCTTCCCACCTAGAGCAAGCAAAGTTGACGTTGTCAAAGGCCTTTTTGAAAACCCGCAACGGGTACCTGCTTGTTCTGCACCCAATGTGTCTTCGAGATGGTTTTTAAACGTTCTAAAATAAATTTAAACACTCGCTAAAATCTTTATAGCGACCAAATGCCTTCCTTCAATGTTACCCATTGAGCACAGTTAGACTTTGGAGGAATTGTCATGTTTTGACGCGACGCGACGGAGGCTTCGCGGTCAAATTCACCAGGCTAGAGGCTTAAGCCAAGCTTCCGTTGCATTGCTGTTGTAGTTCGTTGTACTTGAGACTTGAAAAACTGAAAACTTATTGATCGTAGGAATTGCGAAAAACAGGAAGGTACTTAATCGGAATAAGTCTGAATTTTGTTCTTTTCTTTATAGTAAATATAGGTAGGTACCCATCGCCCATCTTTGCTCTTCCTTTTTTGTCTCATAAACTTCGAAAAAGATATATTTTCTGCAAGCATAACATAAAAATTTGATCATCATAAAGCTGTTTAGCTTTCCTCTTGAAGCACTCTTTTCTTTTTGAATACCATTAAATTTTCCCTAGAGGGGTGGAAGATAAAATTGAAAGCCAAGCGCATGCATTTGCCCAGCAATAAACCCCTTATGCGTGGCCTGTTCTACCGATAAAACCCATGTCTCCGCACTCTATTGAATGATAAAGGGAAATTCTTGTAATTGTATCCGATGGCACATAAAATGGCTGAAGATTTTTGCAATAAAAACATCGATTGCATTACGGGACGTGTCAAGGGATGCATACAAACCACCCAACCAAAAAGAGATAATATCCCTGCCATGACGCGCGCACAGGACACGAAAATCGGTACGAAGTGCAATAAATTATTTTATTGCTTTCTGCCATTACGTTCGATATTTGAGTGCGCCGGCCGTCTTTGTATGTGATAGGGTGGCGCATCCCTTAGTCAGGAAAGTCCTTATGTATACACAACTTTCCAGCTCTATATGGAATACATTAGACGAGCTATACATCCAGTATATAAGCAAAAAAAAAAACAAAAACACAGTTAACATTAAAAAGACCATATCGAAATTGGAGTGCTCTTCATGTAGGGCGGTTTTATTTTTGTTTCCGGAAAACTCGTAAAATTCAGAAAAAAAATTCCATCTCCTAACGCTTGTATTACAGTTGTTGGCAAATGAGTTTTCCGAACTTTTATATGCTCTTGCTCTTGGGAATGCTGTGCTAAAGTTATTTGAGATACAACCCTCTTAAGGACATTTACTCATCCTTTGGTTAAAGCGAAAATTCATTTCGGTATTCGAGAAAACTGTTCATATGCCGTCAAAAGAGCCCTTAGGTATGGTTGAGCATACTATTTTACTTATATAAAAAAGTAAAGTATGAAATCACACACAACGATTTTTTTATAAGCTTCTATCAATCCTCTATTAAAAATAATTTCCATGGTCCTCTGAGTTTTTAATTCTTATGCTTTGGGCTTAAGCTAAGTTTAAACTAGGGCAAGTCATCGGTCCTTTATTAAGCGGTGTATAGAAATCATCGAAAACAGACATGTCTATGAATTGCGGGAAATAAATGAAAATTAGACTCATCATGTTTTTGGTTTATCTATTTTGCTAGCATAAGAATAAGGCAGATGATCCGCATCGGCCATTTGGATGAATGGTTCCAGAGTTGCAAGCCCCCTTGAACTTGTGATTGTCGTTTTTCTTCATCTTAGATATTAAATTTCTGTATGCAATAGAAATTTGACAAGTTGCTCTGTAAAAAAGTTACAACAGTGTTCGGGTGGCAACAGTGTTTGGGTGGCAACAGTGTTCGGGTGGTAACAGTGTTCGGGTGGCTTGCTTCGCTGGTTTAAAGGATTTCAACTATCCTTTTCGAAGGGCTTAGCTGCTCACGCGACTTCGTTGCCTCGCTAAGGACAAGTGCCATTTGTCTGACTGTCGAAATTAAATTTCATTTCCCGATTTCAGGTTTCCGGGGATCAACAACCTCATCGGCTGCTTCCAAACAATTGCCAATTTACACTCAGGAAAATGAGTATTTTTCCAGCAACCTCCCAATTCTGAAAATCGTGGAAACGTGCTGTTAGACCACAGAAGTCAGATTCATATGGCTGACTTGGAAGGCATCTAGTGGAGACATCCATTGAGAAGACTGGAAATTCAGTAATTTTGCAGTTATGTTCTCACTCTGGATATCGTTGAAGCGTGATCTTCTGTTCGCCAAAAGAAAAGATGAGACTGCCTGTGCCGCTGCTGACCATTCTCGGATCCACCTGATCCAATGTCAGACATTAAACTAGACAAGGAAAGTACTTCCTTGAGCGTAAACAGTTTAGATATATGAGACTTATGATCCGCGATTTATCAGTAAATCAAAGTGTGATGGTAACACTGATCATTGCTTAAACGTATAGGATGGCTCAAGTGCGAGAGAGCCATCGGTATCTACCCGATAAGAGACAGGAATACTCTATACTGCAGTTATGTAGGTATGTTCAGATGTTGGAGGCAGTCTGTCATAAGTATAAAGCTTAATTAATAGCAGCTTTAAATGCTGTTTTAGCTTTGCATGACAGCAGCAGAAACAAAGCTAGAAAAATAAAAATTACGTAGTGTTTGAAAAACCATTAAGAATGTACCTGGTATGTGGAAGGGCAGGGGACCGGAGGTATCAGAAGCAAACCTTGCTTCATCGATTCTATTGCTGCGTCAGGGGTGCTGCATTCTTTCATACAGCAAACGATAATCAAAATCCTTCCTACATATTGGTTAATTCACCATACAGATGCGAAAATTCCATATTTGTTCTCTTACACTCTCACTGCCTGCTATGCAAAAGGTTTTCCTTTTTTTGATGTTCGGGGTGAGTACGGCTTGCACTCATAATTTATTTTTAACGCGGTATATCCCAAAACCTTTAAAATTATGTCTAACAACCGCCAAAGCCTTAAAAGTTATATGTTTTCCTTTTTATCCTCATAATAAGCATAAAATGTCGTTTATAACTAGATACACCTACACTTTACTATTCAAGGGTAAATTTTCAGGTCAAGCTACATGCTTGGGTCTTATTTTCGACAAGAAACTCAGTTGTAAACTGAAGAAGTTGAGGACTTAATTTTTTACGTAACCATGTGCAAGAAGCTTCAACGGCCGAGTGATCAGCATCCCTCTATTGTGCAGTAGTTATTTACACCACCAACTATGGCCTTCGTAATGTCACGAGTTTTAGTTTGGAAAACATTGTTTTGGCGTACTTGAAAGGATGATAAACTATGCGCCTGCATAACATGTGCACTTATAGAACAACTCCAATATGGCATATGAGACTATGCTTTAAGGTTTTCATTTCTTATGAGAGTGACAGCGTGTTCTAGATTCATATATGTAGAAACCACATAGTAGTGTCCTATACTTCGTTACTACAAGAAAAGTGGGTATCCATAAGGTGCTCTGGAGTGGAGAAGAAAAACTACTCCTTTCTTTTCAATAGAGAATAATGCCATGTGGATTTTGCTTTCCTAACCTCTAATTTAAATTTACTGAAACTTCTCTTATTATTAGGTATTATTATTATGGAAGTTGGGTTTTGCACTGCGATTTGTTCGTCTATTGCCGTCTATTGTGCCCCCTACTAGGTTAGGTTAGGTTAGGTTAAACAGGCGTGTGGTGAAAAGGACCACACAAACACTAGGCACCAAAACGGGCCCATCGCGATTCAACTGGGGAACCAGTTGAACTTAACATTCAAAAGGCAAAAACAACATAAACATTATCCCTCATGACACAGCCAATTTCCTTGTAAAAGCCAAGGAGGCCTTTAAAGTTTGTGCCGTCTACTTTTTCTAAGCTTTCGAAGAAATATTCCCCTAAAAATATCCTGCGCATACGCGAAATTGCCTCACATTCGCACAGAATGTGTGCTATATCCTCAACCGCCTGTAGATCACTGCAGAAGCGACAAATATCCGTGTCAGAAAGCCTGAGCCTCTTTGCGTGTTTACGCAGGAGGCAGTGTCCTGTCAGAATTCTTACTAAAGCCCTTAGCTTGTCTCTGCCCAGTTTTAATAGTCCCTTCGATCGTTTTGCGTCTAGTCTTGGCCAGAGAGCCCTAGATACCCCGTGTCCAGTCAGACGAGACCACCTTTGGTTGGCCATCGTTTTAATTTTCTCCTCAATAGTGCCTCTTACTACGCAGAGGCGTGGTTTGATGTTAGAAACCTCACTATTTCCGAGGATCCCTCCTCTTCTCGCAAGCTCATCAGCTTGTTAGTTTCCCTCTATACCGCAGTGTCCTGGCACCCAGCACAGTCTCACCCGGTTCTGACTGCACAATGCTTTGAGCGTTGTGCGACAGCCCCTGACTATATCAGATTTGATGTTGATCGATTCCATTGCCTTGAGCGTAGCCTGGCTATCGATGTTAATGGCGATATCTCTGCCGGATATCGATCTCATCTGCATAAGCTCGGCCGCCCTAAGTACAGCCAGAACCTCTGATTGGAAGACACTGCATGTATCCGGTAGTTTTAAGGATACTTTTAGTTCCGGATCTTTTGAGAAGATACCGGAACCTGTTCCTTTACCCTGTTTTCGAACCATCTGCATAAATTGCAATTTCATTAGGTCATTGCACTATTTTCCCATTCCTCCCTCGCTGGATTAATGACTTCATATGGTGTGTCGAAGTCGACCAGGTAGGGAATTTCATCCGTTAGAGTTGGATTGCCTTGCATTAGCTCCGACAGGCTACTAAGCCTTGAAAAGGTTAATTCCCTCAAAAAAGCTCTCCTCACACTATATATAATTCATTGCCAAATTATATCGAGGGTATGTGCTCATGTTTGGCCTTGGCTGAAAGAACTGATCCTTAGAGCACCTAGTCCAGTTTCACGTAGGAATCTAAGAATGAGATGTGGGTCCAAGGTGGGTACCTAACTCTCTGTATGTTACCTGGTATTTGCTCAGACATTTTATTCTCTTGTAATTCAGAGTCCCACAGGATTGCAAAATGTGTTCCGGAGTTTCAATATAGCCTCATTGCAAATCTCAAATCTGCTAGAGGATTCCTCCGCTACACAAATTTTCCTTAAGTGTTCTCTGAGTTTACAATGCCCCGTTAGGAAACCTGTAAGGAGGCGCAGATTATTTTTACTAAGGCCGATGCATGCTTTGCATCTTCTCCGGTTTTAGTTCCCTTGAAGTTTCTTTGCTTGCTTAAGACCTTGAAGACTTTCGCTCACCTTAGCTCGGTTTACCTTCTCTGTTTTCCTCAAGGAAAAAAATCCTATGGGTGTGTTCCCTTTTTCCGCAGGAAGGTCCAAGTCCTATGACGGGTTCTGCTGCTCCTCGTCTTGCTAAGCAGTTAGCTGCTTCATTCCCCTTAATCCAACATGGCCATGTATACCCAATAGAGAGTCACTTTATTGACCTAACAAAGATCTTTAAGCTTGTGTAGGCAGTCCCATACAGGTTTGGACCAGCAATCTGAAAGCATAGCTGTCTGACATTATTGCTATGTCGCAATTCCTATAATTTCTGTTAAGACTGAATTGAGCACATCTGGCTATAGCGTATATTCCCGCATGGAAGATGCTGGCATATTTGCCCATGGATTCATAGAATTTTGTTCTTGGCCCAAATACTCCTGCACCAGTTCCATCATCAGTTTTTGACCCATCTGCATACCATTTGATGGTGCTGTTTCTCAGTCTATATGTTGTGGATTCATTGCTCAAGCTCTTTTTTATTCTTTTTGAAGCTAAACTTCCTCAAACTATCGTCCTTAGCTAGAAGCGTTAGCTAGAAGGGGGAGTTTCACAAGAAATGCGTCAAATTCCTTCGACCCAAAGCACTTCTCCCTCACAGTCTCCTTTTTAGCCATCCTAAGGATCGTTTTCCTAGCCGTTTTCTCAACCACGATGTGTATTGGTATTAGTTCCAAAAGCACTTCAATGGCTGCGGTCGAACACGTTCGCATAGCCCCGGTTATGCAAACTTCCCTTACAGCAGTCAATATTCTACTTCTTCTTTTGGGCGCGAGGTTATGATCTGAAGTGATGGATCATAGCCCTCCCACTCTGTATGTATTCCTAATGGTCCGCTTGTGAGGTACGCCAATTGGACCTCAGAATATACCGGCAGGCCACCCGGTTTTGGAGTTCTTCGTCACTGAGGCCAAATAAATGCTGTTGTCGTTGCATTTCTGTGATGCAGGAATGCATAGGCCTTCCTCTAATTCGCGATTGCGCTAAAATGTTGATTGACATTGCCCTTTTTGACAGGGTTCGTAGGATCTCTTCTTTGAACATATGGCAATACCAATTGAGCCGGTCGTGCTTCATTTTCCTGGAGATAGGCTTTTTTACGTGGATGCTTCCTCAAACCATCGTTACTTCTTTTTCCATCTCGCTATGTTACTCCTGCTGTCATGCGAAGCATCTTCATCTCAGCTGCCATTAATTTGCTCTTATATTTCTTATATGCTGTCCACTTTTTATACTGGACTGGCTCCAGTGGGCTTGTCTTCTTTTGGCTAAGCCGATACCTATTCCCTTCCAAAGCATCCACCCGCATATGTCAAGTGCTGGCTGCAGGTATGTATGATCTTCACTTATGATGGCCCCATCGTCGGGTCGCAGCGAAGAATAACTGATGTACTTTCGGCTCCGTCGTCTGTTTTCCGTCAAACAGACAATCAAGGACTACAATGAAAAGCAAAGGACTTAGGACACTTTCCTGCTGTACATCGACTTTAATTATGGGAACTTATCAGTGACTCTGGTATCTTACTCTTGTCTTTGCTCCATCATACATGTCCATGGTCATCCGCACGTAGGGTTCTGGAACTCTTCGTTTTCTTAGCACCAAAAATATCAGGTCTCGTGAAGCAGATTTCAGATCTCGTAGAGCAGTCAAGATTAAGGACTATATATATTGAAATCGTCTGCTGTTGCTCTTGATTTATGTTACAGAGCTGAAAGCTTAAAAAAAACCTATGGGAAGGCCTATCATCATAACCTCTCCACTAAAAAAAAATGAATAAAAGGAAAAAGCAGATTCACTAGGGACAGCAAATATGTACAACAAAGAAGAGACAATACCCTAAATCCATGACTGGGATTCAACAAAACCATGAGTACAGAAGCTATCAAACCTTAAACCAACCACGGAGAATATTGCAACAACCCTTTTTGTTAAGGAACATAGACCTTCTTAGAGCTACTTCTGAAATGTATCATGGGTCTTACTTCGGCCGGGATAGAACTAGGCCCTAACCGCAAAGCTTTGCCAGCAGCCTCGTCTCCAGTTTGCGCTCGAAGCTAGGTGTGGTTCCCTTTCGTTTGCATGCACCACCTGAGTCTCTGAGTTCTCGTCTACTGCGCTGTACCTGGCAGAGTGGATTCGTTGGTGTCCATTTGTTACGACCCAATCACCCCGGCCGTTATGTTCTGACTCTTCTGGCTATGTCGGTGTCGCAATACAGGCCACACGATGTTTACCTCCTCATCCATTCTCCTTCTTTATGAAGACTGGATCAAAAATGACTCGCTAGGCAGACAAAACCATTTTCATCCGCCTTTAACAGGGTCCACACGCTTACGCACCCTAAAGCTATGGACTGGAGTGAAGGAGAATGAGGGTCTAATAGAAACTTAAGTTGACCCACAGAGGGCTTTGATAATAATCAATGGCCTTCTGCTTCTCAGTCTAAACAAGCAGTCAGCAAGAACTTATCGCAAGAATATCGTTTTTAAACGTAAAAAGGCTAAAATTTAGTAAGCATCCACGTGTGGTACCTTACATTTTACACATCAATGTTAAGATTTTTGTACTAAAAACGTATGCTCTTCCTCCCACAATGACCTGGCGTTATTATTGTAGGAGTTACCAAATGCTTTTCGGGTCTACAGAGGCTTTTTAAGTATGGAATTCCCAAAGGCATTCTCACAGAAACCCACTTTTTCTTATCCAACCACCTTTACAAGTTTTTTTTTTTTTGCCAAACCATAGGCACAACAAAACGTTTGCAACTGAGTTTTTGGTAGCCTGCGTGAAAATTGATTTCTCACACCACACAAATTCACAACAAATCCAACGACGATATTCAAATGAGGCATGTACCGCATTTGATGTGGCAGGACGCTTGTAAACAAAATCAAAACATGTAACGTCTTCCAATTAGTCTTTGGGCAAAGAAAAAAAATAACAACAAACTAACAAGCCGCTGGACAAGAAACACCGAAAATGAAAGTTTGTTTACAAGAGGTCATAAAACTCTCCAAAAGATTTACGAGAAGGTGACCTGTTACGCCAGATTGTTGCCACACGGTTTTCAACCCGATCGGCCGGTCATTGGTTATGCATTCGGTGTATAGACAAAAAAAGTGTGATATTTCGATTCTTATTATGGGTTTCGGATTTCCACGAATGTTTCGGGTTCTGCTTAATCGGCCAGTATGTCAGTTCAACTGGGATTTTTATTGGACCTACAAACATGAGCTGTATCGAATTATTTTTGCTCAAAAAACAAGTGCGTATGTCTTCAAGGAATGTAAGAATTAAAACGGATTGCTTCAATCGAATTTTCTAAGAAATGACGAAGTGTGAGCTACTGCTTATAGGTAAACCAGATTTATTTTGGTAACTCTTTTGTTTCGACCATAAGAAAACCAGAAGTAAGTGCGAGAAAAAATAAATTGATTGCGTACCTATACATAATACTTACCAATGTTAGTAAAATATTTTATATTCAAATAAACAAAAAAAAAAAAACATCAAATACTCAAAACCAAAGGTGCTTACATTTGCTGTAGTTCACGCAACTGCTTTAAGCCTTAACACATCGTTAACTGAAAATTAATTGGGGCTTGCAGGCACCAATTCAATTATAGTTAACATGCAGGTAGTTTAATATTTATATAGTGCCGGCGGCTATATCTACCAACTATACACGCCTTACTTGGAACACTTTGCAGTAGGTGTACACAGGAAATAATATTTTAAATTGGTTCTACTGTGCCATAACGTGTTTTATCGTCCTAGAATGAAATTTCTCCACACCTAGTTCTGCAAGGATACACATATAAGTAGAGGCATGTGTTTGGTTCGACACTGTGGATGAATTCCTCTCATAGAATTTTTGTTATTTACTCTGACTCTGACTGCCCGGTATTAGCTTTTTCTTTATCATTGGTTCGCCTCATCAAATCAATAATGGTCCATTTGCAGGGATGTATACCACGATTGGATACTTTTACGCGCAAGTCATTCGAATGGTGTTACATAAGAATATTGGTACTATACCCATATTACTGAAATGTTTGGCTATATAAGTGCTTTATGTGCTAGGAGCAGTAGCTATAGGTAGAGGACTATTTCTAGATTTATTATAGGTGAGAAAAGCCCGGAGGCATTTCTACAATATCATACCAATATTTGGTAGTTTTGGCAACAAAATAATCGAATCCCAAATATAATTAGTTTATTTCAACAAGCTTCTTCAATCATTCTTGAAATATTTCTGATTCATTTTTAAATTGGTAGGAGGATATAGCCAAATACGCGTAACTACTTATGTTTTGACGGCACACAATGTGTCATTTTGGCAAACTAAAGGAAGGAATATTTCTTTATCCTGAGCTTCACCCAAACACAAAGAAGGAAGAAGAGCGTTATTGTTATTAACAACTGTTCCACGGTCAGATAAAATTTCAAGCTCATTGTCACCCACACCTTATGTTAATAAGATATAAGGACATACCTGTACTATGCATATGTTTATCAATTTCTGTTTCCCCTTATGGGGCATAGGACCTCAACCACGTCTCTATGCCATCGTGTACGTTTTCCAGCAATGTGATTGTGCTTTAGCTCTCTCCAACTCGTGTCCGTCAGTTGTCTGCATTACATTTTCAAGAGCTCGGCCAGAGTCAACCGGCTCTTCTGCTACCTTGTTTAATGGGTTCCATTCCATTACGTATCTTGCAATGGAACTGTCACCTTTCCTTAGAGTGCGGTCAATCCCCTGACTGCCATTTTCGTCTTTGGATGATTGTGCCCATGGTTGTGCTCTTGATCTGTTCCCTCATAGAGTTCAACGTTCCCGACACGGTTTGCCCAGAAAATCCGCGCATGGACTCAAATTTAAAAAAAAAAAAAAAATAGAGTGGCGCAACAGCTCGAGGTGAACCAGGGCCAACTGTGGGGTGCCGTGGCGTAGTGGTTAGTGTGTGTGCTTACTACGCCGGAGGCCTGGGTTCGAATCCTGCCATTGTCACCTGAAAAAAAAAAGACTTGTTCTTTTTCACGGTCCCCACCTCCGCGAGGGTTTGACAAGCCCTCCGAGAGTATCCATTGTCTTGAAAAACTTCTCAAGCTGCCGTTCGGATTCGGCAAAAAATTGTAGGTCCCTTTGTATGTAAAAGAAATCAACACACCAGCATACATTGTTGAGAAATTGGCCCTGGACTCAAATTTAGAGCTAGGTTACTCCATACCTAGATCACATACCGACCTGATTTTGTCAATCTGCTTGGCACGTGCGTTGCATTGTATTGCACCAGTGAAGATACTATATATATGCTTCCAGTCCAGGATATGGGAAGCTTTCGGGTGCCACAACAGGTTGTTCAGATGCAACTTATTTCAACTCGAGTAGATGTTGTTGAACTTATAATTCAGTGTTTGTTTCATTCAACTTGGTTAACTTCCCTGTCTACGTATGCTGTCATTTAATAGAGGTCCATAATTCTATGCGACAATTGTGTCATCTGCGAAGTCAAAATGTTTAAATAAACTTGTCAGATTCCACTGAGTTCCTCCATTGCCAGAGTACATCACTGATCTACTGGTGCAACCATGATGAAAACCATTGGTGACACCGCGCATTGTGTTACACCGCGGCTTGAATTTCAAGATCTTCCGACAATTTTCGCAAAACGGTACACCTCGCTATATAGCTTTTCTGGAATACCCCTTCTAGGTAGCGCATGCCAGATAAACTCCCTGATGACGATGGCAAAAGCCTTCTCCTTGTCTATAAAGAGCAGGTGAAGTGGTGCTCAAGAATAAACAGGACCAGTATAGGTTATGTCTTGGTGGTCTTTCAGACGCTCTAAACTAATTTTTATACCCGACCGAGGGTATATTGTTTGTACCACAGTGAAATAATCACCGTAGACCCTTAAGACCCAATGACACCAGCGCTGAAATCAAACGAAGGATAACTCTTGCCAATCGCTGTTTCTTTGGGCTAAGAAGGCAATTGAGTAGCAAAGCCCTCTCTCGAGCAACTAAAGTGTCCATGTATAAGAACCTCATCATCCCAGTCCTGCTTTACGGTGCAGAAGCGTGGACCCTGTCAAAGGCGGATGAAAACACTTGAAGCTGCTTCGAGAGGAAAATTCTTCGGACGATTTACGGTCCCGTCTGCATAGAAGGAGAGTGGAGGGGGAGATATAACATCGAACTGTACGGGCTGTACAGCGATACCGACCTATCCAAAAGAGTCAAAACACAACGTTTACGATGGCTGGGTCATCTAGAGCGGATGGACACTAACGCCCCGGCCCGGAAAATCTTCGAATCCACACCGCAGGGACAGCGCGGTAGAGGAGCACCGAGACTCAGGTGGCGCACGCAAGTGGAAGGGGACCTCAGCCAACTTCGCGTGCGAAACTGGAGACGGCTAGCTAGAGACAGAGCTGGCTGGCGAAGCTTGTTGGCTGAGGCCCAGGTCCACCCCGGACTGAAGCGACACCTTAAGACTATTTAGAGATATGATCGAAACCGACAGGTGAATCGATTAAGCCATGTCCGTCCGCCCGTCCGTCGGTCCGTCCATCTGTCCGTCCGTCTGTGAGGCAACCTCTATTTCACTTATTTTTCTAAATGCTTTTGGTCAAGTTAGACAAGGCACAGGAACTTAAATTTTGGTACTGAGCAAAATTGACCTAGACATAAGCTAAGAACTAGACCGCAACACAAAATCCACCATGCCCACTTTTAACATCTTTAAAAACCCTAAAGATGACTTTTGACTCTTAATCGAAAAAAAAATTATATGACGAATATTAAAAATATTACTATTTGCCAAGTAAAATCTTTACATAGTTTTGAGCTCCACCCAATTTTAAGGGGCGTTTTTAGGAAAAAACTGTTTATACCCGACCGAGGGTATATTAATTTTAATGCATAGCTTGTAACACAGTGAAATAATCACCGTAGACCCCTAAGACCTTTTAGAGATATGATCGAGACCGACAGGTTAGTCAATTATGCCATGTCTGTCCGTTCGTTCGTCCGTCCGTCTGTCCTTATGTATGCAGTTTTGAGGTCTTTAAAATTGAGCTAGGAAGCTGAAACTTGCAGCGTTGCTTGGTTCTCATTTTGTACAGACAAAGTATGAAAATTGAGAAGATCCGCCCACAGTCACGCCCACAATTGGCGTGAATGTCAGACAACCTCAAATTTACATTTTATTTCAAAATGCCTTTTGAGAGCAATGCCGACCAGAAGCCTTTAATTATGCAAAAATTGGACCGCCCACTCTATTGACCATGCCCACTTTTAATATCTGAAATCTTTAAAAACCTGATTTCTCGGGAAATTCATTCTAAATTGAAAAATAATAATATGACAAATATTAAAGATATTACCATTTGCTAAGTTTGTTGCATACAAAGCATTGAGCTCCGAACACTTTTAGGGGGCGTTTTTGGGAAAAAACTATTTTTTTAAGCATAAATATTCGATTTTAACGCATTTTCCCGTGATTCCAACGAAATTAGAGTTAATTGATTTAAATTTTCAGCCTATGCCCTTTTTAAGGGGCGTGGCCCACACAAATAATTGATATTCAGTATATGAAACAGACCAAAATATTTTTAATTTGGTGTTAATGGGTAAAGAGGGCCGGGTGTTTAGAAGTTCGTTACAGACGAACTCTTGCACTTACATACTTGTTTTTTCTGAAATAATTTTTGCTTTTACCGTATTTTCTCATGATATTAACGAACTTAAGATTAATTGATTTTAATTCGATTGCCTATACAAATAATTTATGAATTCAGGACAAAAAATTTTAGGATTTGGTGTTACCGTTTATAGTTTCGGGTACCTATATAGAAGTTTGTCACAGACAAACTCTTGCACTTATTCTCTTGTTTTTATTAAGACGTCGCATCAATGTTCGTTTCAGAAGACTATGATATTTATACCTACTTGACTTTGAAAGATTTCTCCATTCCCGTGTACTATTTCCAGCCTTAAAGACGTCAAGGTACACCTACCTTACTAGTATGCCTGCTTTAGAAGTTTACCGAAACAATTAAAATAAAGTCACAATGAAATATGAAGACTAATTTTGTTTTAACTCGTGAACCTCTGGAGGTATTTATAAAGGAAAAATACCATAAAAACGTCAAAGTTTGAAAACGAGGCAAATGCCCTTCACAAGTCGTTGTCCTATTTGCATGCAACTCGAATAGGTCTTGGGACTTGCCATTTATTTTTTGTCTTCAGACCACAAAATATCGATGAAATATCTATGACAAATTTTAGCAAACTCTTAACAAATTTCATTTTATTTCAAACTTACTCCGACATGCATATAGATGAACTATATGGTTTGCTTAGTTAGCTCGCACCCTAACGTGCCTATAGGTCTGCATTTTCACGCATAAATCCGATACGAAATCGAAGTACATAAACAAATCGTATTCATAAAGACGGCACAAATAACAAAAAAGTCAATCCTTGGCTGTATCAAACGGGGCCATAAATAAGCATTGTCAAGCCATGCCAAGAGGGTGACACGACACAGTACCTATACTCCAGGGTAGTGTCTATGTACAAACGATACCAAGCGACCTTCTATTTACACGAACACTGACTCCATATTGCGTGCGCATCCGATAAGCCAAAGCGATTTTCTGCCCATATGTGCTCTATATATCCATAATATACCCTTGGATGTATAAGAACCGTGCCGCCAATTCGCTTCGACTCCAATAAAGTATCTATAGATCGCAACCGCATTGTTGTTGCCGCCGAAGCGTGGAGAAGCAGCGCCGCACCACTCTGTGCACACACCGATAGACATGGTATCTATCTAGCTATGAGTCAGTTCCAGGAATCTAACAATTCACACCCAGGAGGAAGGCAGAACGCTTCATTCACAATCCGTACGTATTCGGAACAACGACGTACGAAGACGTGTTAAACCTACAGCACACCAGACCGGCTAACATCAGTGTTGGCTGTTTGCGTTTTCATTTTGGGAACTTGGCAATAACTAAAGTGATGACTGGCCGCTCTATTTGTTAGTGTTTTATTATACGACAGACGATTGTCGGTCGCGCGATTGTTCTCCTACTTGGCCTCCCCCGTTTTCGAAGTGTGAAACCAATAAAACAACACAAATTGGAATTCAATAAAGTTAATAATCATTGCCCTCATCTGGAGGTATACCGTTTACCGATCCGATTATATCGGCCGAAAGTGAAAGCGTTTTCTCCATAGCATATGTCGCGGATTTATGAGTGCATGTGAGCAGAGCTCTTCATCGTCGTCGTGTCGTGACACTTAAGTTGTAGTAGTTTAAAGTCGCCGCGACCTCCTCATCGTCGCCCGCGCCGCGCCGTGGGTAATTCACTTTATTACTAAGTATTATTATTATTGCTACTATTGTACGACGGAGGCGTCGAGTGCCAGTTCTATTTGCTAAAACATAAAATATGAATATTAAATGAACGTTTATGATTTGTTTATACGGGGGCTTGCGAGCTATAAGACTGGCCGTTTTCAATTGCATGTGTGTGAGACAAATTTACACGATTACTCGTCGCTTTTGATGGTTTTTAAAAGGCCAATTAACATTGAGGTTTGTTGCACGCCGCCGCTTGATTGAATTGAAGTAGGTAGCTATTGTTTACAATTTAGCCGGGTCTAATATTTACAAACTCATAAACGTGAGTGATGGTTTGACATTTTTGAATTTTATTTGTGCTGAATGAGGAAGACGAAGACTTTGAAAACTGATAAAATACGAGCGTACTTATGTCATCATTTCACGGAGATTTTATGCAAAAATTGGCTGGGATCAAACAGGGTGAGTCTAAAGGAAGAATTCATATAGATTGTAATGAATTTTTAAAATTGTTAGTCATCAGATAAAAGAAAATTTAGCAACTTAACATTAGTATTTTGCCATTTTCAATACCCTACCAGTACTTTTAGTTCAAAGCCTTCAGCCCAATGAATCCGTTGCGTCCGTTACGCAGAAGTTCACAACTGATAACTAGGTTAAATATAGGTACACGTTCTTATGAGAAGCGGGCCGTAGAAGAACTTCGTGACCGTTCGTCGCTTCTGATAAGAATGTCTATACTTTACTGAGTTGTCAGTTGTGTACATCAAGGTGACGGGCACAATGGATTCATTGGGAAGAAGGCTTAAGGCGTCGACCAAGGCTTCCAAAGCAAAGCTACGGCTATTGGTGCGTTCGGCATTTTTTTCTAATGTCTTCTGTCAAACCGGGCACTGTTAGATAGGTACTCTAGTTATACTCTAGTTTTTCTAGATATGATATCAACTCTAGTTTTTCTAGATATTATATCTTTAATAAGTCGGCTGATTCGCTCGAAAATGTTGCTTTGGTGAGTAGATGCTATAAATTTCTTTCATAAATTTATCTGGTTTCACTCTGCCGCTTGCCGTGCGTGACCATAACAATAACCTTATATGGGTATATCCCAGATCAGTTGAATAATTAAAATATTTTACCAAACTATGTCTTGTATTTATTTTTAAAAAATCTATCCTTGAAGCTTCGACTAATTTCGACAAATGTGTCAACAAGTCTGCACAGCGAGAATCCTTCAAGAAGGATTACAAGGTTTACAAAGTAATTTTATCCTAATTTAAAAGATGTTTGGATATTTATACCGCTTGTAACCAATAAAAAGTACAAAAGCGTATACCTCACTCAATACGGGCTTAAGTTGAGTGAGGTATTTCTACACCATTTTATTCAAACTAGTGTAGGAAACTGCTACTTTTACGTTAGCTTGAACCTCCTGTAGAATTCTTTAATTCCTTATTTCCGCACATTTCCGTCGGTTGCGTTTTTGGGATGTTTTCCAATCTAAAAGGCTTGAAAGACTAAAGAATATCTATCTCCCTTATACTAGCATACTTTTTCCAATGCTTGAACGGCTTTCGAGGCTTGAGACAAGGTAGAGATTGGTATCAAAACTAGTTCAAAATGGAAGCTCATATCCGAATGGAAGCAAGACTCTGGAGCATTCATCGTCTGCTCCAATTCGAATAACATAGATTTCCACATTCTTGCAAAGGGATCCACTTAGCTTTGCTTCTAAGTCGTTAAGAATCTGAAAGCCCATTCAGCATGCCTCTCGTCAATATGCTTGCGGAGTATAGCTTCCAGAAAAAGTTCTTCGTAGTAGTCCCTCCAAAATGAATGGGAAAAATTAAAAACCAACTCCTTCTCGGGTTGACATTTTTTGGTATACAGACGGCTCTAAAATGGAAACAGGGAGCGGGTCTGGTATTCATGGAAAAGTGCCCCAGGCGGACTACAGTTCCAATACACGAGGAAGAACAATATTTATCTTCTCGGACAGCCAAGCAGCTCACAAGGCGCTTGACTCACACGCTATCAAATCAAAGCTTGCTAAGTAAACATTCATGGCGATCCAAAAATTACCCAAAAATAGCTTAATCATCCTTCGCTGGATTTAAGCCCAGAGTGGCTCTAAGGGCAATGAATTTGCAGACTCGCTTGCTAAGATCGCGGCAGCTTTACTACTCATGATTGCCCTCAACCATGTGGAATCAGCTAAATACTCTTCAAGAACTCTATAAAAAAAACTACCTAGAAATGAATCTTAGGAGGTCTTGCTTAACATACCTGGACAGCATTGTTGCAAAATATTCTTTCCCAGATTATACTAACATACCCCAAGAGGTCTAATACCCTGACTAACCTGGATAGGGCTAATTTAAAAATTCTCACTGGAATTCTCAGATTGGAAAACATCTCGATTGCATCCGCCTTTCATCGGATGCCACATGCAGACTCTGTCTAGAGAGCGATGAGTCCTCTCCACATATAATCAGAGAATGCCTGGCCCTTTTGTGTCTGAGGAAGAATATCCTCGTTGAAGAAATTATTCATTCGGAAAACCTGGCCGATATCCCTCCAGAGAAGATCTTTGTCTCTCTGGCTGCCTCCGGAGTAAAAAGATGGCTCAATAGGCTACTTTTAAGACAACGCAGTGCTAGAGCCCCAGGAAGGCTCTCCCGACAAACAATCTAATCTAATCGAATCATATACAACGGCTGGCTGGGTCTGAGTTTGAAATTCCTCAGACATTTTTTTTAACTCCAAAATCTGCTGAATTGATGTGAAGGTTGCTGCCGAACTATAACAGGTTAACGCGTTCTCAAAGTATGTAATTACATATACAACAGAAAATATTCAAATGTAATGTTATAGAGAATGGTGCCTTGGTGGTCTTTTTTCTTGAGAATTAAGCAAACAATGAATGACAAGCATACTTGCCGGGTATGCTTATTAGGACTAAAATATTTTGATGCAAATGAGTTGCTGAATGTTTAAAGGCAAGTTTCCGCTTATTACCTTGAAGAGCGTGGGTAACTCGCTATCAGCTGCAGAATCTGCCAATCTCACCGAACTGGTTATTTGTATGACCGATTATAGTTTTTGCCTCTTGCAGTCGCACTAACATGTTCGTCAACCCCCGTTTTGCTTCCTCTGTATCTGAGCATCAGATTTTGTTTTGTTTTGGCCGCCTGGTAGGCCCAGAAACAGGTGGTGGGATCAGGTTAAGAACAACTCCAAGACCCGTCTGGGTCTCGCAGTTGGTGGTGGAGGAACGGGAACGATGGTGGGACCATTAAGCCGCCCTCGCTCCACGACCCTTTTAAGGATAAGCGGTCACCGAAAATGATGATGATGATATACTAATAAATGCTGCCCAGAAGCATCTCTATGGCACAACTACACTCCAGATTTGAGGATTTTTTTTACATCAGAATTTGGGGACGAAAAAATTTCCTTGTTTATCATGAAAAACTTCCCAATTTGAAGTATGCAATAAGCAAAAAAAAACCTTCGGATCCGGGATGGGAAGACCATAATCTTTTATTCGATGCAATGGTGTTGGATGTCTACCTACTCCTTATGTGAGGTTCAAGTATCTGAGATCCGAAAAGGTACCTCCGAATAGTTCATATGGGTAAGGTGTTCCCTAAACAGCTCAACCCACCATTGCTCTTTTGTCTTCGGAATCTTTCTCTTGGGCTTTTGCAAAAACACCCCTCCGCGCGTGTCTCATCAGCATTGCAAACAAATGTTTGAAGGGGCTTGAACTCATATGATGCGTTTATCTTATTAATTACACATGTTCTTGATCATAAACTAAACTCCTGTTAACCTGCAGGACTTATGGGCTAAGAAATCGGATTTCTCGCAATTTGGATTTATTTTTTTGTGGCTAGGCATAGGTATGTAGTGTATCTTGTATTTTTTTCTGAATGGCACTCTAAGAAATTTTCCTTCAAGATGAAGTTTGAACTATGCAGTAGGTTACCGAATGACGCACCTTATCCATATAGGTACCTACCTATATATCTGTAGATAACCACTTTAGCTACAGGTAGGTAGGTACAAAAGTCTAAATTAATAACTTTAAGCCAAATAAAGTTACATAATAGCCGATCTGGAATTACACCACACAAAGGTATTTATTTAATTTTAATATTAAATTCTCACACCGAAAAAGAATGTCAACACATTAACACATAATCCTCAAAATGACTGCCGTCAGCTTCCTCCTTTTACATTTGAACAGTTTATAGCCGAACGTGTTCATATAAAAATTCAGCTTCCCATCTTAAAAAATTGTTCACACGTAAAAGAAATTTCCTTTTATATAGCAACCGGAATGGCCTTGCAACCATAAGAAAAAAAATGTCTTAAATGTCACTTAACTTCAATTACGCACATACAATGTTACATTTACACGAATTCATTTTTCATGCGGTCGCCACTCTGTCACACACAGGCAGCTCTCATGTTTTATCATTCTCTGTCAGCCGCATTGTACACAAATAAAATGAGTATAAAGCCCCGCCATTGCAATCGTATTTTTTTGAGCTGACTACCTACACCCTCCCTCTTACAAATGGCCGAAGTATCGACCATGCTGTGCAATGGGCGGAGCACGCTTATGGGAAAAAGAGATGGAGGAAGGAAATGATTTCTTGCTTGAACCAGAACAGTGTGTGCTGGAAGTATGTAGACACGTGTAATACGAAAATGTGTTCCAAATTAATTAAAATTATAGTAATTAATACCTACATTTACAATAAAACGATTAAGAACAAAACGAAAATGAGGCAAACCGGAGATGCGAAAATGCAATTCAGAACAGGTTGCCTTTCTGGAGAACTCACCAAGGGGGTTGGTTTGCTGGATATATGGAGTAACACGCGAACATGAATAAAGGCCAACTGCAGGAACTAAAGATAAATCAATGGATACATGGCGATACAAGTCACCATAGAAAACCTGAGGCAATAATCCTCAGGCTTACAACCTAAGCTATCGTAGGTGGATTGGATATTATACTCAGCATATTGTTTTATTGTTTTTGTTTGATTATATTTATTTTGCTTAGAAAGTGTTCTTCAAAATGAAAAGCCAACTTGCATGTTACAAGTCCGTAATAACGAACGAAGGAAAGAATTTAAACAAAGGATAAAAGGCCGAGTGATAGAATTGGTTGTGGTGGAGATCTTGCTTCGGTTTTTTTTGCATACCTTTTGATGCGAGTAAAATGAGTTAAAATTAAGTCACATTATTAAGAAAGTTGATTTCTTTTCAGAAAAGTATTTTTATGTTAATTGTAAAGGGAATTAATTTTTGCACAGAATTTTTAGGAAATATTCTTCTAAAACGAGCCTTTAATCTTACCATGGTGGTGCAGACAAATATAAATATGTTATATTCCTTATAAATAAAACCAATAAAAAGAAAATTTCTTTCAATAAAAAAGGACGGTAACCCTATAAACTATTCTTCCAGATGTTTGCTTATTCAAAATGTTTACTACGGAGTCTCTGTCAAAGCTTTTGTGAGATTGGCACCCTCCGGAAAACAAAAGACTGCGAATGAGAGGTAAATATCCCCTGCCGGTGTACTGCCAATTCATGTTGGACAAGGTATCACATTTAGTCCATCACATTTAGATACCTGGCTACGTTTTCTTCTTTTCAAGAGCCCACAAATATGGCTGGTACCAGCCAGAGTTTAGTTTTTTTCTAAGCATTTTTTTTCTAAGCGTTTTCCCCTAAACTGCCTTAGCACAGCAAAAGCGGCTTCAATTAAACTGTAAAAACTAGCCGTAATGCCACTGGAATTATTTCAGCTAGAAAAGCACTGTATATTTCAGAAAAAAAGTGTTTGTTATTTCGGAGAAAAAAGTGTATTTAATTTTTAGCGGTCCGTCCAAAAATGCAAAAAAGACCTCTTATCGCTACGTTGTCCGTCCGTCCGTCCGTACGTCCAATCGTGCTATGACTTCGGAACGGTAAGTCGTAGAAAGAGAAGATTTGATGTGCTTTTAAACTGCGGAAATAATCAGAGTATTCAAAGACGGCAATTTTATTTAGGCAGAAATAACAGTTTAATGTTTTTCAATACCTTTTTTAAGAAATTAAGCAGTCAAGAGCAAGACAAACGAAACTTAAATTAATTAAGTAGATACTGAAATATAATGAAATACTTAAACTTTTTTAAAATCTTGAAAGGTTTTTGAGAAATGAAGAGTTGAAAATGGGTGATGTTTTTCAAGGCCATAATTTCAACACATATTAAGCAAAGATAACCAAATGAAAAAAATCAAATCAAAAAAGTCATATTTTTCAAAAACAGTTTTAATACTTCCGTTTTAACGCGTTTTCGTAAAATAATCGCAGAAGTTCAGGAAAAACTATGTGTTTTGCCCCCCCCCCCCTAATTACGGGTCTTGTTTGGACAAATGATATGAAAAAAATCACACTTATCAGAAATTATCCAAAAAACTATTTTTTAAAATCATCTAGAATCTTAACAGTAAAAACGATCTTGTTCAGATTTAGTAAAAGTCCAAAACGTACAGATGGAAAGCAAGCTGCGTTAAGAAAAATTTTAAATTGCCGTTTTTGACCAAAGTTTTTCGAAGCCTATTTAAGAAACGAAATAAAAAAGGAGCTTGTTTTACCGTTTTCGCAAAAACCGTTGGCCATGGAATTAAAAAAAAAACATCCAATGCTAGTGCAGGTAGTTGTGCTATTGGAAAAAGGTCTAACGCGAACTGAAAAAAAGTTCAAAATATTTGATTTATGGATTTGAATTTTATGTTAATTCATCTTCTGGAATTTTATGTTAAGCATAAGCAAACTTCGAATATTCAAAAACTTCGAAGATTTGACCCAAAAACGTAAAAACATTTTCGAAAACGATATTTTAAAGGTTGGTAGACTGTTAACGGAAAAAACGATCTGCCTCAAATTTGGCTGAAGTATGAAGCGCTTACAATAAATTTAAAACGCTTTAATATTGCCGTTTCGAACATTAAGTTTTAAAACCTATTTAAACAAACGGAATAGAAAGCAACATGCCTTACTGTTTTCTCAGAAATCCATGTCCGCAGAATTAATGACATGTGGCCAATAGAACGCAGCTGGTAATTGAATAAAAAAAAATCTAAACTCCTGTTTCATGGATTTTAAATTCTAAAAATGATAAAGAAGGCCAAGAAAATCATATACCCTTCCCCCTATTTTCGAAACGGTTAGAGGCAAACATTTGAAATAAAAACCAAACGTAGTCCATTTTTTGAAATAAAAACAAAAAAAAATTGAAGCAGTTTTGAAATAGTTAATGGCTTTCTAGATGTGCTTGGAAATACTTTAGTTGACTTGCTTAAATGATAGTGCAAGCAAGTTTGTACCTTTATTTATCGTAGCCACTGATTCAACCAACTTTGACGCAGGCCCAAGCACAGGAACGTTTACCAACACAAGAATTTTGAAAAATAACAACAAGCTTATAACAGTTCATACAGTTGTATGAAAAAGAAATTAACACACCAGCATACATTGTTGAGAAGTTGGCCCTGGTTCACCTCGAGCTGTTGCATCACTCTATTTATTTATTTATTTATTTATTTATTTATAACAGTTCATTTTAAGAAAAAAATATAAAAAAATTAAAGGAAAAATTAAATGCCACCCGGACGGCTTTCTGGTCGGCGTCTGTTATCCAGGTAAGGGTGTTCTAAATATTGAATACTCTTTTCTCTTCCAATATGCAGAATGGACAGCAATATGATGTATATCTGGTTTTTCTTTTGCATGTTTTCTCTGCTGGTTATATAATTTCATTTCGCCGTGAAGGCATAACACAGGGTATGTGTTTAATCGCGAATTGCTTCTCTTTTATCCTCAAATCATTTCCACTCGCGATGTGCTACGCATTTAAAGAGTAGCCAAAACCCCTTGATTGTGAGTTAATTGTGTGTTCATCCTACCTGTTCGTCCTGAAATAACAAGATTTCCTTGTATATAAAATTATAAGATAAGACAAATAAAAGAGTTTAAGATAAATAAAAAGAGTTTTACAAACAAGATGTACATACTTTGACATAAAGATGTTGGTTGGTGACCTCTTGTGTAAATTATCTCCGTGATGATGTTGAGAATTATCTCCGTGATGATGCTACTGGTCTTCTTTAAAATACTTTGACATAATATTATAATGAATGCAATAAAAAAATTGAAATAAGGAAAAAACGACTGAACGTTAAAGGAATATTGAAGCAGACGTCCGACTTCAGAGTTCCCCCTTAACCCAATAGAGATATATTGAGGAAGCCCGTTTTGTCGCGGGTGTTTGTTATGCCCCGACTTCCCCTGGACCTGGAAATTTGGAATCAAATGTAAAATTAACCCAACCCCCTTTTTTTAGAGTAATAAAAAATATTGGATTAATGGCCATTTCACATTCAGCAAGAGAGCGTCAAACCAGAGCGGCAGCGACAACACGAGACCAGAAAAATAGTTTGTAAGTACACAATTAGAGCGAGAGACCGCGACGACTGTTTGACTGCACAGTGAAAACAAAACATATTTCTAGAATTCGTCGACTTTTTTTCACATAAAAAGTTTATATTTCACAACAAGTATTAGTTTCGGGGGAAAAAATTGTCTATTCACTCAAGGGTCATAACTCACAACAGCAAATGACAGAATAATCATCGATCTGGGCGAGGGTTTTTCAATTTTTCGAAAAGCCCGGCGAGCGAGACAGCGATCACGCCGGTATTGTAAACCACCCCATACATTGCCATTGATTGAAATTCAATTGACAGCTCGCCCGAGACCCTCGCTCGCTCTCTCGCTCTTTATGTGAAACAGCCGTAAGTCATCAAATACCTACCTGCATAAAAAAGTCTGAAAATTGCAGTTGATAAAAGAATTTTGTTCACTCCAAAATGACTGGCCAACACCATAAATTATTGAATAACTAGATATTCAACTTGCGTGCCTCTTACCCTTCAACACACATTTTTTTACGTTTTTTATAAAGCCTTCAAAGCTTTCATAAAGCTTTAAATTTCCCTGTCGGTGAAAACGTGTAAGAAGATACAACAACAATTTACCTTACGCGATTAGCTGATGTAAAAGCTGCTAAACGAAATTGCATGGAAGTGAAGAATTGATGAATTTACTCACATTTGTAAACAAATGTCGGCGAATGGGTAAATTCCTCCATTTCAGCTTGTGGGCAAAGCTTTTACATGTCCGAAGTTGAATATCTAGTTATTCAGTAATTTATGCCAACACGTAGCCAAACATTAAGCTCATTATAATTATTTCGTAATAAAAGGAAAGAATTACAGTACCGCAAAAATACTACAAGTAGACTGACGCTTAAAAAATATTCCCGAACACTAAGTATTGTTATTAAATATGTGGATAACACATCAATTTTTTACTTTGCCATCCCTGGTCGCTTAAATTTTCGTGTCATTATTTGCGACCATCAAAAATAAACCCACCAGGGTTATACCATTTTGAACTGCTGGTTTTCTGTTGATAGGGAAATTTATTCAATGCCCATTTTATAGTACGATGGTTTGAAGCTATACTAATGTCCTATTTTCCGAAAACTCCCTTCCTCAGTTAGACACATAAAGCAGGGAAAATTATATTCATACGGGTTCGTGTGCTGACTAAAAAACTTACGATTTAACAAAATCGTACTAGATTGATAAGAGCACATAATCTAAGCGTACTGCCTCATGCAATGGTAAGATGGCGCTGGTAGAGAATTCAGCAGCTGTTGGGGTGTGGCCTAAAAGAATGATGGCTGCCACAAAATCCACACGCACACTTTCACAATTCATTTTCATTGGCATGGCAGTGCGGTTCAGTATCGTGGGTATACCTACCCATTTCTCGCCATGAGTGAAGGAGTAAATTGAAAGGGAGTTGGTGTTTTATTTTTTGTTTTACTTAGACACCTATTTCACTAGCGTAATTAGGCTTAATGGAGATTTTCAAGGTACTTGATTTTTTCTAGTTACATATTTTTTTTTGGCATTAAGGTAATTGTTTGCATAATCTTGATGGGTATCTACTTCCCGGCATCATTAATTAAATGTTGCGTGTGAGAATTGCCTAATTTAGAGGCGCATAATGAAGGCATCCGTCGGAAAAAGTGCTTCCAAGTAACTTATAAAGCTTCTGCTAACTTATAAGTTTCTGGTTTTCTGAGTTCATTTTGCAACAAAAAGTTTTACCCCTACTTTAAAGGATTTTTACGACTGGATCACGTTGTAAGAATGAATGTCAGAAGACATTTCTTTGTAGACATAGCGTCAAATTTCATCGAGAAACTTTAGCATATAGGTATAGTATAATAACTGCTACCTATATAAAGGCTACACCAGCCAGATATCTATATCTACTCCAAATTAATCACTCTGCCTAGGTAGATATATACCTTGATGCTTTGACTTCAGCTATAGTTCATTAGAAGGCAATCACAGTTTTGAGGTACAGTTAATCACAAACATTATTTGATATTTGCCGTAAGGCCCGGCCCCACTACTTAACCTGGTCATTAGGGTTTTCAGATAGTTTTCAGAGGGTTTTCTGATGACAATGAGGACATTCACTGCCACATTGGCGAGACCACTTCTTTCAAATTGACTGTCATCTTCTTATTTTGTTGTTTCAAACTATCACCGATACGTACAAACGCTTGAAACACCATCGATTCATATTTCTTGAAGATTGACGTGTTGGCCAGGCCATCATCATTCAGGCGAGAACTAAGGTCGATGATTACAGACTTCTTTTGGCCTAAATTGGATAATATGTGCACAAACGACGTCATGCTCAGCATCTCAGCTATTTTTTTTTTAATTCAAGTACATATGCCTTCCAATAGGCAATTTTGAACTTTGAAAGTTGATAGCGTCCATCTTATTGAAGCTACATCTGCAATTTGACTGCTATCTGCTCAGTGTGTTTTGCCAAAATACTATATGGATGGATATAGCATTCAACATCACGTACAAACGCTGGTGACCCACAGTCAACAGAGAGCAATGTATGTCAATGATAGCCAATTTCGCGGGATCGTACCCTGCCGGTGAGCCACCGGCAGGGGTCTGTACCTTAGTTGGGGGGGGGGGCCTGTACCTTAGTTGTCATCATAATTGTTATTGTTTACTTAACAAGGGATGCTGCCAAAAAATAAAAATTAAAGAGAAAGATGGTTGGTTGGACCTGGAATCGAACTCAGGACCCTGCAATCGACCTTCCAATCTAGAACAGAATCTGGGTTACCTACCTCAATATGCTACATTTATTTTTTTAATTCTTTCCTTAATTAGGATTAGGGACACACTGGAAATCTGCCTCCAATTGTGGGCGTGGCCCAAAGCTTTGTAAGAACAAAATGTCGATCAATGTGTTTTTTTGCCCTTTAATCAAAGCCACGTCCATTAGGTGAGGCTTACCGACATTATTTTTCTTTTGTATGTCATACAATCTTTATAAGATGCTAAGTGTCAAATTTCAGTCTCTTTTACGACCTCTTACAGTTTCGAAAGCACAGGAAGTAGTTGCACATATGGACCGTTTGTGATCGTGTCTATAGACGGATTTAAAAACTTTTAGCACTTCTATAGCTTTGGCTGACAAGCAACTTGCGTACGAAATTTCGAAGAGTTTCAGTTAAAACAAAGCCCGAAAAACTGTTTTGATTTAGAGGAAATTTAAACAAAAAAATCAGAATTAAACAAAAATATAAACAAAAGAGGCGTATTACAAGAAACGATAAGCACTTATTCAAAAAGGGGCGTGGAAGTAAGTGGATTTTTTAGAAGCTATTTCATGCTTCCATAAGCAATAAAATACCTATTCGATGAGAAATTTCGCTTTCAAGACAAAAATGACAGAATATGGATCACGATTTTTCTTTTAAACAAATAACAATTTCTCCGAAGAGTGCAAAAAGTTGCAGCTACAATTTTGCTTATGGTTAAATAAATTGCTAATGCCGACTATCCTGGACGATATTCCGCGTGAACTTGGAAGGCTTTATTTGCAAAAAAAAAACTGCTACTAAAATGTTATATGTTATATTAGAATTTTTTTTCCATTTTTTTTATTACATTTCAATTTGCCTGAACACGGGGCTACTAGAGACTATGTTAAAAAAAATTCAAAATTTTTATAAGGTACATATCTCATAATTTAATTAATCCGCCGCCGCCGCTACGTTCAGAAACCGGAGCCGTTGTGTATTATAATTGTATAAAAATAGCAAAAATGCACAGACCATGTTGAGTTGTAAACACGAGTTGTTTTTAGACGTTTTAAATATCCATGTCCGCGGTAAGAGACTAAAGTTAAACCAAACCTCCACTCCGTCCAGAATTTAACATTGTAAATCGGCTTTATCTATATGACTCACTTTTTCCTCTTCTTTTAGCTTTCCACCATCATTCTGCTTCGACCTTGTTTGCAAGTAGGTACTTTCATCAAGTTAAGCTAAGTTTTTAGCTCCTATACTTTGTACATTGGAAATGTGCAGTACAGAGAAGATAGGCTGTATCTATATCACTTTAACTGCAAAAGAAACCGTTTTAGTCTTGTAACAGAAATTATTGTTAAGGGCTCCCGTACTACATTCTTATGAGTAAAAAGCTCCGATAAAGCTTCCATACAAAATCCAAACAAAAGTATACCGTTGTAAGCAATATAGCTGGCACGGTAAGTCAGATTTAAACTCCTCCATAAGGTCTGTGGAGCATATTTCATATTGAAAAAGTATAGGACTCGAGCTTCAGATCTCATTTTCATTTCGTGCTGCTTGGTTTCAAAGAGGCCAATGGAAATCCCTCCTGTGATAACAAAGACGTATAGTTCCAATAACAGTGAAAGCCGCTTACAACGACGTTGAAGGGACTGAAAATGTGGTCGGTTTAGCCGGCGCGGCGGTCGTTATCTAAATCCCATTTAAAAGTATTAAGAGACAAAATTCTTAACACTTTTGGAAAAAAGCATGTTCAAACCATTAGAAATATTGAGAATAAAGTCGGGCGAATGAACTAAATGTATTATTCAGATACATGCATCTGCAAAGATATGTGAATTGTGCAAATTGACGTGTTTTTGCAGATTTTTTCTCATATTATATTATCATAATAAGCGACGTAAACCATTAATTTATTTCCAAAAATTGGTCGGATATAACGATCGACGTTATAAGCGACGAAAGCCGTGACATTATATCTCCGACGGAAGAATAGCTTAAAATATAAAGGAACCAACCAAATGAAAGGAAAACGGTTGCTATATCCGACTGGTCGTTATAAGCGAGGTTCGTATAACTTACCAATAAAAATAAAAACTTATCAGATCCCGCCTTTTTTACACTTTTATTGTTTGAGTAAGTTTACTTTAATAGCGAACCTATACAAGAGAATACGGAGGCGACGTCTGCTCATGCGTATGGCGGTCCTCCAGTTTTGCTAAAAGACTGCTAAAAAAACTATTTGATGCGTGCTTAACTTTTCAACTTTTCAATGGGGTCTTAATTTCTTGTCAGAAATAAGTTCTCTAATCCGAATTTCTTCTGCACAATTTTGCTCTGTTGGTCCACTCCAACTATCGACGGGACTCTCTAGGAGGTAATTTTCACTATTGGATTAAGACCACGGGCTTATATCCTAGAATGCTTTGGTCTAATTGCTGTTGCTATCAAAACTGAGCCACGATTGTCTGATGCATAATCCTGAAGATGAGTGATTTTCAGTTATATCCTCCTACTTACTTAAGGTGGCGCTACAGTCCTAGGTTGACCTCGACCTCAGCCAACAAGCTTCGCCAGCCAGATCTGTCTCTAGATTGGTCGTCAACAGTTCATCCGTCCGAATCCGAGGCTTGTTTCTGCTTCATAACTGGTGTTTCCATACGTGGCCGGGAAGTCACCCCGACGGCATGACCCCCAACGTGGACGACCAGATCCTTTATTTAGCTCTAAGGACGGAGAGCCGGATAGCCCGCTCCTTATTGGCCTGAGCTCCGAATACGTCGTAGTAGGCCATAAAAGGTGTTCAGTAAGTAGTTCAGCCTGACTGGAACTGTGGACGCCACCGTTAATTCCACCTGCGGAATTCCTTTGCTGCCATCCAGATGCAAGGAGAAGTACCTTAGTGGGAATACTTCTCCCTTTCTCTCGTCTGCAACCCCCAAGAACCTTCCAAAAGGAAGTGTTGGAACCCAATCTCCTAGGCACCATAGGTGTTCACCACGGGGAGGTGAGAGTAGGAGTTGATAGACAGAGGTTAGGCTTAGAAAACCTGTGGATGCTTGTATCCTCTTGAGTGCACATGTCTATCCTTTGACCGCCCGGTTATGCCCTCGCTTACGTCCTATTTTCAGGTGATATAAAGGCGGTATTTAAATTATCGAAGGTAAGCTCAGTTACAAGTTGCGTAAGGCGTTTAAGCAAAAAACTTTTCTTTAACTCTTACATGTTTTAACAATTACTTACTTAACTTACTCTATAGATATATGAGTATAAGATCCATATCCCTGGAAGCCCTATTTTACAAGCTGTATAAGGTCGGAATCTCCACTAAAATCATTAATCTTCCAAAGGCTATGCACATGAACAATTAAACGTGTTTTTGGGATGGGGCTAACAATTCTGAAATTTCAAATACGTATAAAGCAGGGCTGGCTCTTAAGTACATTGTTGAGTACCTACAGTACCTACGTTTCACACGCATTCAAGCAAAATATCTTGTCCTATACACCTATGTGGAGCACATGTCTGTGGTTGACTATTTTGAGACGCTAAAAAACCTGTTAACATCCTTAAGCTGCAAATCCTTAAATTGCCCGCTAGCACTCCTATACATAGTCCATTTGTAAACTAGAATCCCACCTCTGTTTTTAAATAAATACCCTTAAGCTTCATTTGAGTATGTTAAAAGAGCTGTGGTAATGGACAAAGAGCGCATTCCCAGGCTAGTTCTGCCATATTTGCTGCAGACTAACGAAAATCGTATTATAGATTGGAATAGCCGATTGTGATTTAAACCTTCAGGTTACACCAACTGAACAACCCAGACTACGTTATGTTAAGTTTAAAATTTTACCAGCAAAAGACTGCCTTAAAACTATACGAAAAATTCATAAATGAGGCGCAATAAACGGAATACCTGAACTTCCAGTCGAATGTGCCATTATATAAATGACGGACCATACTTCACTTATGAAAACTCCGCTTTAAAAGTAAGAGGAGCTTTCAACTTAGACGACTTAGCACACCACTAGGAGCTCCCGATCTTATGTGTTTTCTGCAACCGCAAAAGAAAGCAAAGATGTATTTTCGGATTTTTGACTTGATATAGAAACAAGGACTAAGAGATAATCTTGATATGGATATGTTTATTCATATCTTATAAGTGTCCAAGTTTGATTTTAATATTCTTTAACATTTAAGAGGCTTATCCTGCTTATACTCAAAACTATACTAATTATTAATTAAAAAGCTAACCGAACGTATCGGTGCTATACTACTTATTGTTGGTACATCTCTTGATCTATTGAGCGAATCTTTAATATGGAATTTAGAGAATGCAGAAAGAATTGCCATGGATTATGAAGAGAGTTGTTTGCTCCTATGATTCGCAAAAGAGAAAAAATTCGCTGTATTTTAAATAGGGTTACTGACACTCTAAAATAAGACATTGAAAACAAACTTTTCTGTTTTTTTACTTTCATGCTTTGAGGAATGGATTTGTTTTTTGTTAAAAATCCCATCGCCAAAAACAAACAAAAAGCACCGAAGAAAACTCCCACGTTGAAAAGCAGAAACGTTTTCTATGCGCCCGTAATAAAAGGCAAAATCACCGAATAAGATGAATAACCCAAGCTCTTGACGAACTCTAAGGTCATTCGCAAAGAACAAAGCAAACCATAAAAAAGAAAACATCCTCATCGATATTACACTTTGCAGAGGCCTTGCTGATGTCGAAAGGATTTCACACGTCCATAAACTTTAATGGGATCACATTAAATATGTCTTTTCCTCTACCGTTCGATATTCAAATTTCGATTTTAGAAATCTCCCTCAACTGAGATAAAAATCATTCGGCTCATCCGCATAATGCGTATACAATTCCGCATTCGTCTTATGTTGAAGGTCATTCAATCCTTCTGCGATTGACTTCGGGGACATACGGACTATCTAATGATTTTTACGATAATTGAAGTGCGACTCGTTGTTATGCAAGGTTTATGCAATTTCAGAGTAGAAAGCCATCGACGTGCTTATTACATAAATGTCCTTGAGACGTTTATGTCCTTGTCAGGTGTGTTTTTCTACGTTTGTTAAAGGTCGATATGTGATGCAAATGCATGCCATGTGCTGTGATCTCATTTACCAACTGATTGGAATCAGTTTTTCAATAGTTTCCACTCGGCCTAGTTGTATCCGTCCACTGAAAAGTCGATTATTGGTTGTTCGTTCTCCTCTGGCGGGATTTTTGGGAGCAGTGATAAAAAAATATAAAATGTGTCCTCATGTGTAAAAGTGATGTGATGTGCACAACTGTGCGGTGAAATGGTTCGCTGTAAAATGAAAGTCTCCTGATTTCGTATTCGCTATCGGTCGCTCTTGATTCCCAAATCCAATTCCGACCAAGAGAGAAAAACCCCAAATGAAAAAAAAAAAAAAAAAATTGATTCAAGCTTTGCTATTCCTTATTTCTTTTCGCATTTCGGTCGAATATATATCTCTGAGCTCTAAGAAGGCCATAAAGTCCTTGTGCCGTAAAAATAAATCGCTTCGCTCGTTTCTACGATGATGGACATTCGGATACGTGATGGCATAAAAACACTCGTTGGTTTTTTGAGCGAAAACTTTTTCGCTTTTTCGCATGTGGTACGGGTGTGGTGGCGCTTTAAATTACGTTGGATACTATTAAAACTAAGCTGCCATTTCCTATTGGATTTCTTTATCTGGCCAAACGACGACTCTTCATGGAAGTTTACCCGGATCTCAAATCCGAGCAGGGAGAAAAATAAAATTAAATAAATGTTCTGCATGTGGTGAAATGACAATTTCATTTTATGGGTTAAATTTTGATAGATTAACTTTTTGCTGTTGGTTTATGATGCCGATGAGAATACCATCAAACCACCTATCCGACCAGCTATATAGGAAAAGGTTCCTATATACAGTCGGAGGCACCATCATTTTGGGGAAGAATGTGCACTGGGTGGACTCCTTAGAAAGCTTTTTGGGTTTTCAGGGCGTTTTAATGTATGTGAGTTGCTTTTATTGTTAAAGTTTTGATTAGTTTTGTTTTGTTTGAAGACGATAAGGTATTAACTTATATATAAAACTTGCTTAAAAATAAAAAAGTGCAAAAGAAAGAGCAAAGAAAGCACCTCCTTAGATAGGTATGTTTAGCACTTGACGCCATAAAGAAGGACTGGCAGAGTAGAGTTGTTATACTTCCTTACTTCTTTGTATTTTTTGAGAGGAGTGTTAAACCTGTTTGGTTTGCCAATCTGAAATAACAACGGATTCCTATGGTTAACATTCAACGTATCTCCGCTTAGGGTTCGTTTTTGGAGATGAATTGAACAGCAAGTTATAAAAGAACTAAACTTAGTCTAACCTTTATTTAATTCAAGACCAATAAAATTTGCCTGTTCTTCAATTGCTGGCAAAAGCCTCTATCGCAACATGGTTGGAGCGGACGATGATGTCGATATCGTCCGTGTACTACAATATTTGCAAGAATTTGTTAAAGATAGGGTCTTTTGTGTTAGCCATTGCCCTGCGCACTATCATCTCCCGTATATATTGAAGAATGCACATCACAATGCATCTCTTTGGCGAAATCCGGTGCTTGCCCAAGCTGCACGTTCTCGTTGCACTGCGGATTTTCTAATGCCACATGGCACAGTATGATCAGTTTTGTGGGATTTTTTGTTTTTGCTTTGAAACCGATGAAAAGATGATATGTCTCTGTTTGAAACTCTTTGGCCTTTTCCAAGATTTGCCTGTAATGTAGGTTTATGGTCGACCTGCCGGGCTGGAAGCCATGCACTGGTAGTTGCCGATTAGTGTGTCGCAGAACAGTTTAAGACGCTCACACAGTTCCCTCGATAGGATCTTTTATGCATCAGTTCACAGGCATATGCCTCGATAGTTCTTGAAGACATAGGATTACCTTCCCTGAAGATAGGCACATGGAACTTATTGTCCGGGCATGCCTTTTGTCACCCAAACTTAGTTAATGATTCATGTTTGCACTCCACCAAAACATTGAATCCACATTAAATGAGCTTTGTTGTTCTTTCAGCTTAGTAAACTTCTTCAATAAGAGGTGGTCGGACTTTCTCTTATTCGGCTGGGCTTTCGTTCTTTTCTGGTACAGTTTATTCTCTCTCCTGTATCTCTTCCTCTCTCTCTACACGGTGTCAATTAGGCAGCTGCTGAAAAGGCAGCTTAAAATTTTCAACTATTCCCTGTGCTTTCGTGAAGAAGTTTCTTTCGTTATTTTAAAGAGCCTGCTCTCCGATTCTAAAGCCAGAAGCCAATCGCTTAACCGAGAGTCTTGTTTCGATCGCTAAACTCTTTGATCTTGTAGATTGAGCTGGGAGACTGCTTACGCCTTCTTCTTTCTTTGGAGTACCTTACCTTATCTCCTCCTTTCTCTTGTCTCGAGACCTTTTTACGCTGCTCTAGTTTTTCGCTACAACTAGAGGATATTCGCATATATGCATCTTCTGCCATGTTTTCCTGCTCATGCAATCACTTCATACCAAGGAGTCTGGGATGTCTTGGAAGAGTGAATACGGAGTCTCTCACACAAGTCCTCTCTGCAGACTACGGCTACTCCGGGCTACTCCGGCTACTCTTTTTTTTTAGTTACCGGGAAGTTACCCCTGCGGCACAGATCCCGAACTTTAAGGGCAATGTCCATGTTTTCCCAGTGTAAGCAACCCACTATGCAGATGTGAGGGCTGCCATTGACTCACTTAGGGACCCATCCGCCACCACCAGTACCATATCTATAGTGCTGGAAATCCTTACTGACCTTAGCCTTTAGCCCCAAGTAGGTTAGGTTAGGTTAGCTTAGGTTGATGGATGCCCTCTTGACAATAGTCACGGCTTACTTAGACCAGCAGTTGGGTCCATTGTGCCCATATTGGGAAACTTCTTAACACCTGGAACGAAAACAGAAATAAACCGCTGTTAGAAACTCAGAGTTCCGCCCTCCTGGACCCATCCGGATTTGTATACAAATCTTAGGACGTCCTTTAGATCTACATTATTTAGATCTTCGAGCTCGTTGAAGAAGTTACTGCCGAGGGTACTACGCCTGATGCTGTTTAGGGCTGGGCATTCGCAAAGCAGGTGACGAATAGATTCAATTTCTTCAACGTTATGCGTAATCGTTATGCGGTATGCCTAGCCGCTCAGCGTGTAGACCCACAGTGCAGTGCCCCATGCACTCACGTGAGTACTCGGATATTCCTGCGGGCTAGTCCGATCAAAAATAGTGATCTCTTTTTGCTTACCGCAGGCCATTGCTCCCTTGTGTGTCTGCACGCATCAAGTTTCGTCCAACGTAGGTTGGTTCTACTCAAGAATTCAGCTTCTATCCTAAGTGCTATTGAACTCAGCGGGATTCTTATAGATTTGAGAGCTAGAGATGCATTCATCCCAGACCAATATCTCGCAAGCCTGTCCGTTTCTTCGTTTCCCGATATATCGGTGTGACCTGGCACCCAACACACAATTACAGTGTTGCCAAGTGATAACTCGTCCAGAATTTCCCTGCATAGCTTCACAGCCCTTAACTTCACTACGTCTGATTCCAAGGCTTTAATTACCACTTGGCTACCAGAGTATATGGTGATGGTCTTGTTTACGGGGCTGTGTTCCTTCAGCTCAGAGGCAGCTTGGATCATGGCTGCCAGCTCCACCTGAAAAATGTTACAGTCGTCATTGATCCGAAAAGAGTTACTTTGTCCCAGAGCTCCACAGAAGATGCCCGCGCCGCGGTTCCAACGTCCATCTTAGCCAGAAGTAAGTCGGGGTATCTCCCCCGCTGCACTTATGAGTTCAGCAAGCCAAATCCAAGGGAAAACCCGGCGGTTACCACGCGGAAATACCTAAATACTTGATGTGTAGTAACAGCTACAACACTATAAACGTGTTACCAGGTTGACGCGGATAGGTACCTGCAACACGATATTTGAGGTGTTTCGATAACAACTAACCACCTGTCTGCTTGAACAAAGACGGACTGAAGACCTTATATAAACGCACTGTTGCGCTTTTCTAATTGTCCAGGCTGAAGTCCTTGGTACCAACCACTGTTTCAGATTAATTCTTTATGCTTTTAAGATACAAGCAAGGACAATATTCATCTTCTCGGACATCCAAGAAGTTTTCAAGGCACTTGAGTCAATATTTTATAAAATCGAAGCTTTTTTTGAAAATATTCACGGCCATCAAAAAAGTAGCTAACTATCTATAAAGGAAGTGCATCTAGACAAGTGGAAACACTGAACCAAGATTTTTTCTTGCTTCAGTCTATAAATTGTATCTAAAAAGAATACGCAATCAGAATTACCATACCGCTCCATGATTCCACGATTGCTTTATCCTAATCAAGAAGTCTGATTCAAATCTTCGGCGCATGGTTACCAACCAAATCTAACAAATTAGTAGAGGTTGCCTTTTAATTGGCAGGGACTATACAGTCTGTACCAACTGAGTATATGTTCGACTGATTTTACCATTGGTATTTTTATTTACCTACTCTCAATTTAATTCGTCTTAATTGCAATTTTAAAATTTGATATATTATGAGATTTTATGATCATGTTTCTTCATAGAAACTATTTTTGTGACCATAACTATTGACAAGCTATTTAGAGCCACAAAACAATCTACATTCATAGCAGCCAAAGATTATTTTCAATCCTTATGGCAAGCTGAAACTTTCAACTCATTGGACACTTATTGGGAATAAATTTTGAACAAACGCTATAGATACAGAATGCCATCATTGCCACCAGCAGAGCGAACTTAAAGGGTATGTTGTGTAGGTATAGATACATGTTTAACCCGTCTTCGCCTACGTGTACAGGGTCTTCTCGAAAAATACACTTAGAATGTCAACTATATCTTCCTTTAGTTTATTTATTTTTCTTAGCATCATTGACAGTTCCTGTATCTTACGGAATCGCCTCTTTGTGGTTTGGAGGATAGACGAAGGCATGTTATCCAATGCCGCACATAGAATGGATTGTACCCGCTTTTGCTTGTGCGTCTTTTTCTCTCTCTCTCTCCCGCCGGCCACACTTAAATTCCCATTATGATATTTTATTACCAGATGCAATAAAAAATTGTAATACGTGTTTATTTATGAGTTAATAAATTTTGTGGCATTATTGTACACACACTTCGAAATGAGAGCTCTGACTTGGGCAGGTCCTAAATTATGAATCCAAAAGAGTATCTACTTCATTCGTATCTCAGCAAAAGAAGTTGATAAGTTAAAAAAAAAACTAAAGAAAGTTTCATAATCCCCTTTGATTCCATTTGATGTTGAAAAGTTGTCTCTTAAAATCTTATACAATGTATATATCCTTGTGGCTTATACAAAACTAACCGATTAACCGAATAAGGCAGTCAACTGAGATTAAAACCACAAGATGAAAGAAATAACAACTAGCAGCCATTAAAACTCGTCATCATGGTTGCTCCCTGTGAAAGACGTCACTTTACCCGAAAATTGATGATGGTGCCGTCGCGATGGTGGGTTTTGTTTTTTGGTTAATGTCAACCATGACAGTAACGGACATCCCAGATCCAGCATTCTCTTAATCAATGAAGCGTATCTTCGTCCCCTTTCATAAAGATTTACGGTTTGTAATTAAAATAAGAAAAGGACAAATTAAAATCAAGAAAAAAAAAACTTACCGTGATGATTTTTTCAGGATGAACACTTACGAGCCTCACGGTATATTAAGATATCAACGTTCACATAAAAACATGTTCCAAAGATTCATTTCAAATCATTATGCACTCTAACGAACGTCTCCTCAGATCTTTCTTAAGTGGAATGCATTAGCTTGGAGATTGTAAAGCACTTATTCAAATTAAGGAATATACATAATGTTAAGACAAACCAAAACAAACATAAGTGACCTACCGGTTATTCAAAATACATATTTGAATATACGAGCGGCTTTTGTTTGATTTCCATGTTAACTGGCCACAGCAATAATGTTAAAGATACGTAAGAAAAAATCCCATTTCAATGTTCGACCGTAGATTTAATAGTTTTTGAGTAAAAAACCATAAATACCAATTAGGAATATGTTTGAACCCACATACCCAAACAATTTACCGATGGAGAAATTGACAAAAAGGCTGAATTTTTATAGATTTGACATCAGCAGACACCCATAATGATCTCTAAAATAAAAGAACAACAAAATGGCGAACTTCTAGGTAGGCATAAAAAAAAGTAAATTTAAAAAAAGCTTTATTACGAAAATTGTAAAATTGTTGATTAAGTACTTCCTCTCAAATCTTCTGTCTCTTATACCTTTGCTTACGAGACTTTTACTGTTTCTTCCATATACATTTTTTTTAAATCCTTCGTTTAGGTCCTCAGATGAACAATGTGCCAGCATAAAAATTAACAATTTTGCTAACAAGGACTCTTTAAATGACTTTCTTAAATATATGACTTTCTTTGCTTAAAAAATGACTTTCTTAAATATAAAACAGTGCAGGAGAAGTCTAATCTCATCTACAAATCTACACTGAGCATGAGACTCGGCGTGGTAGGAAGGTAAAGGGAGCCCAGTCATTAGTTCAAATATAGTGGATTTTGGTGGAATGCTAGGGAGCTAGTCAGGAAAATAGCATCACCTTTTGGGGACAGGCTAATGAAGACTGTAGTTTACTAGAAGTTTGCAGAAGGCACGCCTATGTAACACAGTGCAATGTTCTGACGAGCCTAGAGGTGAACATGTGTTAAACATTATTATTTTTCGAGGCGGGAAGGGAGAAATAACATCAATGGGATGGCTGCTACAAGTTGAAAATATCCGGGATGCGCGTGTTCTCGTTTACAAGCTGGCTTAAGCTATGTTAACCTTAGCTAAATCTTTACTTACCTGCCTTTCTAGACCTTTACTTACCTTCCTTTCACGCTGGGAAACTATGTGAATTAAAAGCGGATGGCAGACGTCAGAGTGTTTGGCTAGGACACTCCATGGGTCGGGAGCTCACTATATAGTTGTCTCTAAGCTAATAAATAAGGTGTTATTTACTCTTAGTCTGGCCTTTCTTAAGCGACAACATCCAATCTTTTTCGAGCTTATCCCAACTGTCGACGGCGACTATCCTGTCACTCGCTGCTATTGTTTCCCTCTTATTTGACCTCGATTTTTAGGGCTATCTTTGGAAACATGATACCTTCCCTGGATGGGATGTCTTAATAGTCATTCCCTGTTAAATTGGATTTATATTTACTTACGTATAGGGTTCCAGACCTTTAAGTAAGTCGGTCTCTCAGATTCACAGTAGCCTTCCATCCTCTGCGTTCCATGGAGAAGCTGCTCCAAAATTCATGACTTGGTCCTTTAAACGTAGGATCCGTCTACCTGGCCGTCTCGAGCTTGATGACTTGGATTCGAAGACCCTTTTGACAGGGGCGTTGTTATCCATCATATATTGTGGATATTGTTATATCTTCTCCTCAAATAGCCCTCCTTGGGAGTTTCTTAGTAATTTTAAATCTGTGGAAAGCAAGAGCAACCCACTCTATCAAAAGATATTCGATAGTTTCTTTTGCTTCTCTACAGTGTCTACAGGTTTTCAGTACAACTGTGGCTTTTGGCTTGGAGAGATAGTAGTTGCATGCTGCTTTTCCAGTTATGAGATCTCTACATATCAATCTAGGATCAGGTCTGTTGTGCTCTTTTGAGGTTGCACCTGAGGAATTTTTGGGAGTGTTGGTGAACTTCTAAATTATTCTTTTTTTATAAAGAGTTGCTGATATAAAATGCACAGCTTTTTACTTGATGGTAAATATCACCTACAGTGATAAAAAAAAAATATGATGAAAAAGGGCCTAAGGGGAATCTCAGCTCCCCTTTTGGCTCACATGTGGGCCTTTTCATTACCCTCATAGTTTTCGTGTCCAGAGTATTTAAAATTTGGTGACATTCCAAGACAGCATTGGTAGCTGATGGAGCCCTTTAGGATTATTTGGCTATCGGAAAATTGTGACATCTTGCGACTGATGAGATTTTTATTTAAAATGCAGTGGACTACTTCGTTAATCGCAAAAAGGCTTGAAAAATTGTGGATGCCTGACAAGCCTACCATACATATGGAAACCTGCCATACAAGCGGTTCGTTGATTCTTAATCTTTTACAGACTTTTTCGCAAATGAGTGGATTATGATGAGCAAGTCTCAAGATTTTAACATTAATCTATTGGTTTTCAAGGGCAAATCTCCATAAAGTAGTTCCTGGTTCACTTCTTAAAGTTGCACGGACACACACAGATTCCCAAAGCCAGGCATATGATCGAGGTCGAACTCTGAGTGAAAGAGCCATGTCTCGCTCTGTGTCATCTGAAGCAATACAAGTGTACATAAACATTTTTCAGATCAGCCCACAGTCACTCGAACAATCGGTCTGTATGTGCAACTATCTCCTGATGTGCTTTCAAAATTATAAAACGTCGTAAGAAGCTTAAGCTTCACACTTAGCACTTTCTTATGACTTCGAAGCATACTAAATAAAAAGAGAGTCGCTAAACCTCCTCTAAAGTGGACGTGGAATCGGTTTAAAGAGGAACTTTTCAAATGCATTTGACTTAATTCTGTTGCAAGTCGGAAAAAAATTCTTTACTCTAGGTATTGTAAGGGTAAAGAGAATGAAAACAATTCCTCAAAGGTTGAACATGAAGCGAAATTTCATTTATTCCATTCGAAGAAAACATAATGGAATTAGTGTGTTAACAAAATAATAATAATACATATGTATAAGGAAAATGTATGATTGAGTACTGTAGTCGAAGGTGGAGTTAATCGATCGTAGTGGGCACATCTGAAATTGCAAGAACACAAAAACAAACGACAATTGAATTTCTATCGTCTCTGCACACTACATTTGAGAAGAATAAAATATAAAGCGGGTGGATTCAGCTGAACACAATCATCAACACAAATCAATTAGAAACAACTAAAGCCATCTTCTAGACCCCCCAACATAGATCTCAAACAGCAAGGAGAACTTCTTCCCGGAGCAAAACACAACAGCGCCCTCTATGAAGGGGTTAACCACCCACTTCACAAAGGTTTGCAACACAGAATGTGGGAACACACTTTCACCACACCCTGGTCACTATTCAGGATGAGGAAGCAACCCGCTTCACCAACATCCGCCAGATCATCACGTGGGAGGGCACACCATCACCACATGCATCAGATCGAAAACTTTGGAAGCTCAAACAATCACCACACGGGATCACACACCATCAACCGTATCAGTGGTGCTTTAGAACATTGAAAGTGTGGAAGCACACAGCATCCACCACACCTTACTGCTCTATCACTAGAGGGGGAGAGCTCGCCCTATCGCCAAACCTCTCTGTTCACATGTCTTTGTGAGTGAAAACCATCACCCACGCTATGGTTGAAGATGAGGCCCAGAAGAATAAAAACACACAATACGCGAGCAAAGGGAGAATAAAACACATCATAATGCACGCACAACACAAGATATCTATGCAGCAAGTCCAGCTGATACCACCTTCTTTTTCAAAAGCTCACAAAATATAGGTATACATAGAAACTAACTACACTAACTACACACAGAAACATAAAAATTCAGTGAGAGTTACTCACCTTTTTCTCCTACAAGATGGACTCTACTTTTCTAGAGATATTTTTTTTTTGTTTTCTTCAAACACAACTCTCTGCACTGTTTAAAAATTATTTTCTCACTGACACTTAATATTTTTGTAAATTGACTTGAAGTTTCCTTCGGTAACTCTATTTTTAATTTTGAATTCCTAATTTACAGTGAAATTAATGCTACAAATGCGCTAATTTTCCCTTAGGGTGATGGGTTGAATAAAATTAACCACTAAACTGTTTCTTTATTTTTTTTTTAAGGATTTACCATTCGCAGACAGACAAATATAACAACCAAAACTACACAAGCTTACTTCATTTTCCCTCTTATAAATTGCCTCCTTTCAGTATAATGTAGAAAACAGTTAGTTTTACATTTCGTTCACACAAGGTTTTGGACCACAACTACATTTGGAGGCGGAATTTAATAAAAACTGTGTATCCGCCAGCAAAAAATTGAGTTCGTCTACCCATTAGCCTAATTTGGGAAAGATAAAAAAATTTATCAGAGTTTCTATCCTAGATTTTCAAAGTTCAAACAAAGCTTTTAGTCATGCCCATTTTCGGGGATCCGTTTTACAACATAATTGAATTTGAACCAAAAAACTGCATTTTTGGGTAAATGCTAATATTGATTTTTAGTTACAGAAACTGATCATGCCACGCCCCTTTTATAAATTAAATTAAAAAAAATTAACAAGAAAATAAGGAATTTTTCAGTTAAATAATGATGAATGATCCTTGAATGGCAAAGAAAACAAAAACATATCAATGGGAAGGAGAATAGGAATGGAAATGAAAATAGGAAAAGAAACAGGTTAGACATCAGCCCGTTGCAGACGGACCGAAGCTATTAGATAGCACTGTTGCACTTACTGTTTTTATTTTTTCAAGCATAAGCTTCGTCCGTATCAGGCTTTTCTTTCAATTAAGTATTTTTCCATTGGTTTAACCATGGTTAAGCCTACTTTCTTCCGTGGACCTAGTTTATTTTTGATTCAAGAAATCAAGTTGCATCTATAGTCAAAAGAGAAATCAAAAGGCATTTAGCCCGAAATAGGTGGCGCCTGATGGTCATCTATAGTAAGGGTCGGCCGATAGTTAAACCTATCAGGTTTGTATCAAAGTAAGGGGTTTCCTATTTTTCTTTTTTCCATCCAACGTGCAAACAGGCTCGGTATGTAATTTGGTACGCGTGATATGACATGATATAAGAAAGTGACATATAGGGTAGATGATATAGTTGTCCTTTAATCCACAGTACCTAAATACGTATTGAATTCGCATTACAAATTTTTTTAATAGGTAATACAAACAAGAACATTGAATTAAAAAAAATTTGGATCTAATAAGAGTCTGTCAGCAGTCACGAACAGCTGTCATAACTAATGAACGCTGGAAACCTGCAAACTGTCCACACTTTAAAAATATAATAGACAACATAAATTTAAAGAAATCGAAAACGTGAAATTTTTTCTATAAAAGTGTTTAATAATCGTAAAAAAAATGCTTACAATTAATAAAAATAAATAAATAGAGTGGCGCAACAGCTCGAGGTGAACCAGGGCCAACTTCTCAACAATGTATGCTGGTGTATGTGTATGTTTCTTTACATACAAAGGAACCTACAATTTTTTGCCGAATCCGAACGGCACTTTGAGAAGTTTTTCAAGACAAATGATACTCTCGGAGGGCTTGTCAAACCCTCGCGGAGGTGGGGGCCGTGAAAAAGAACAAGTCTTTTTTTTCAGATGACGATGGCAGGATTCCAACCCAGACCTTCGGCGTAGTAAGCACACACACTAACCACTACGCCACGGCACCCCCCTTACAATTAATAGCATAAGATTTTTCCGTCTTTCAACAATTATCGTGACTATACCCTTTGGACAGGGCGAACGTTGAAACCCCCCCCCCGAAATACGTCGCATGAGAACAAAAAAAAACTGGAAAAATAAAATTAATTTAAAATGTTATTAACACAAAGTATAATTAACATGCATCTCCAAGCCCCCTGGGAAAAACAATGAGGCTTAAGAGGGGCAGTCCCCAGAAAAGTATATTAATTAGAAAAAAAGGTTCATTCATATTTTTGAAGCCCCCACGAAATTTTTTTCTGGGTTCGTCCCTGCCTTTTTAAGCTAATCAACGACGTCATGTGGCCTTTGTCGCCCTCATGTCTTTCCTTAAAAAATTTATAAATTTAATTTTTTTTTTTTTTTAATTAAAAAGCTAACTGAACGTGTCGTTGCTTATATTAGGGGAGCGGTTCCTAAGGTAAGGCCATACAAAATTAAATTTAACATTGAAATGTGAAATATTACAACAATTTACAATTCTACAAACATTATAATAATGTCTAGTCCTATGATCTTTTCAAACTTTGCCAGGCTGGAACCTTCATGTTATAATGATGCTAACATTAAGTGACAACTCTTCCTACGGTTTCTTATAAGACAACATGGACCTTCAATTTTTTTTTAAGAATTAGATTAAGTTGTACCTAGGCACTTATGTCGTTGATACAAAAGTAAAAATATTAATGCTAAATCTAAGCCTTTTAATGTCTGCACATATTAACTTGTATTGATTGATCTACCCTTATTCCAACACCTCGTTTCACAAAAGAATAACCAAAAACATAAATCGAAACTAAAATAAAAGTGATGTGTGTGGACTCAGACAGAAAAATATATATTTTCCTATTACTTAAGCGTTGAATCCATTCGTATTGAATTACCCTTGTGTCCACACGATATCCGAATCGAAACGAACAGAACCAGATCTAGGCCAGAGCACACCCTTCTTCATGGAGAATTATTACTATATATCCTTGATCGATTTACGCTATCTACGCCATTTAGAAAACCAAGCCCCAAGAGTAAAGTTTATCCTTAGGAGCAATAAATTTCATCCTGTCACACAGTTTTTATGGAACTGCCCTAAATGCGATTGACTATGGCCTTTCGTCGTAGTCGTCCCTTTTTTTTGGGTTGATGGCATTCTCCGTTTTTCTTCGTTTTTCTTCGTTTTTTTTCTTTTTGGTCTGTATGAATGATTCAGACTTGGATAATTTATTTGATGAAGATTACATTCATATATATTAGGTATATAGTATCCGTAGTCATACGACTGGCCTCTTGAATCACTTTATACGAGTGCAGGGAGAAATTCCAACCCGGATCACTCTAGCGGAAATTACATTCCACCATTTATCGAATGGATGCGTTTGGCCAAAGGGAATACTGTAGACAGGCCTCGAGTGCAAATGGGAAAAGCGATTCCAATTTTTCAACAAATAATTTCGCAGATAATATTTAAGCATGGCAATAAAAGGCGTTTTATTTATGGCAAAAATATCAAAATATAGGTACACAAAAAGGCTGGGAGCTATATCACATTTCCGAGTTAAACGCGTCAAGAGAATCCGATTACCTATTATATCGCTTTGGGGTGGGAATTTTCGCATATCTGAAAAACTTGTTTTTTAACTATTTACATATAAGCGGGCTTTAGTGCCTAAAGACTTCATGGTATAGCATATGCCGACATCACAACTGGGGCACTGAGGTCTTGCGTAGTCTATACTTCTTATCGGGTCAATTTCGCGCAACGACTTTGAAACTTGGGTGTAAAAATCGTAGTTATTATTGTGAGAGTATGAAGTATACCTACTCTTAAATTCATCAGCATATGGCCGTGCCTTTGAAACAAGGAGCGGGAGCATACCAAATCGGAACAACAACTAAGTTGCGCATTCTATTCTGACTATCTGATTACACACCTTTCAGCGAAACTATTGCCGTCGCCGTGCAGTTCACCTACTGCAGTTTACCTACTGCAAATCATATCAGAACCTGACCTTTTCCGGTGAAGGCGTGGGTATGTTATGCAATTCGAGAAGTTTAAAGCGGAACTTTTTAATTAGTCTTATGGTTTGAAATCTCAACTGCTTAGCTCAAAGGTAATATGTATTCTCTTGTCGAGAATCAATAGGCGTTTGTTGTAGGCTCTGCGAAGAAGTTACTATGTCAAGAGGTGAAGTAAACTTATAAACGAGAATTTTTTGTTTGCATGTTTTAGCTGGGTTCCATCGGTTCAGTCAACGATTTTGAATTTTGCGGAAGATAAGTAGATAAATGTATGTGGGCTTATATGTTGGCTTTCGATTGGCAATCTGAAAGTTTTTAAGCCAAGATGAAAAATGGTCTGGCGATTCGTATTTATGGGACAATTGAGCTGATATTTGTTTTATGAAGTACTTAAACCTTCCATTTTTTTAAATGTTGGCTGAGTGAATAGTAAGCTTTTTTATATGGGCTTCGAAAGTGAGTTACCTAAAAAAATCATCAATATAAATAAGGCATCACCCTTTCCCAAAAACGTTTATGTCCTATGGTTAGACTTCCTTAGAAAATCGGCTTTCACAAAAGATCTTTTAAGGTCGAGGTGCTAGTTCGCCATAGGAGAGTCAGGAGAGAAAAAAAGAGCCGCTGAAGAAACTAGACTATATGCCTTTAGGGAGTGAATCTGATCCATTTACTGGAGTTTTATTCCCAAAAATTAATGCGCACCACTATAAAAAGCTTAAGACCTACCCGTTTCGAAAAGCCTTGACAGATTGTGTCAATATTTCTAACGGATGTCCTTAAATTTTTAGAGAGCCCATATTGCCGCGTAAAAAGAACTAAAAAACTAAACTGACATCAGAAGCGCTGCCGCAGCTGCTAGTGGCATGTCGAGGACTGTTGACTGAAAAAAAAGAAAAGTTTGAATCTTGCATTCGTTGTTCGTGCCTGGCTGAAGCTAAGATGGAGCGTTGTTGTACCTGTATTTGCTAGATATGGCCGAGAAAATATGGTCTTCGGGCTGTGGGTATTTGAGCTACATTATTTTGTGAAGTTCGGATTTTGAGAAGAGCTGAGGTGTTAACTGATCACCATCTACCGTTGCTCAAATTGTATTTTAGAGGTGGTATTCCTTTGCCACCCAAGCGAAAGCCAAGACTGCTTACCCACATATGGTAAGAAAGGTAACAGGATGCTGACTCTAATTTCAGAGAACAGTTTTCATGACCCGTTTCGGAGAAGCTTAAACAAATTACAACCGACCTTTTACGTAACACCTAAGCTCTTTATCTAAGAAGCTCTTTACTAAGAAGAAAGTTGAATATCGTTCAAGGGGTTAAATCCAAGGACGGTACATTTCTTTTAAATGAGAACGATGTCTTATGCAGATGAAGTGAACACTTTTCGGAGCTACGCAATCCCTAACAGGGCACTGAAGATGGCAATCCAATTGCTAACGAGATTAGGGCGGTGGATAGTCCTACAATAGATGAAGTCACTGCAGCGATTAAATCACTTAAAGTTTTCAAGTCTGCTGGAATTGATCAAATCCGGCCAGGAATGCTTAAGTCAATGGGTGAAAGTCATCGTGTGTTTTGTAGAGTTTTGCAGGACTATGCACTGAGTATGCCTCTTTTGAGAGCCATTCAGTCTTTGTATGGGAACTAATTTTACTAATTTTTTACTAATTTAACTGCAGAAGCTGTGCTCGGATAAACGGCGTCAAACCTTAACCTTTTGATGTGTGGGTTGGACTTCGCCGGGGCTGTGTTCTATATGGACTTTTTTAGCATATATGGACTGGATGGTGAAAGGCAGTCTTGGTGAAGGATTTTTAGAAATTGCTGGTGTCAGGATAAGCCATCTGCTTTACGCAGATGATTAAGCTATCCTTGCATCGTCCGAGGAGGAACTTCAGCGAACACTGGATGGGTTTGCGGCCATATGTAGTGAAGCTGGGATGAAGCTTCATCTGAGACCCGTCTCTTGAGTTGGTGGCGGAGGATCGATTACGATGGAAGAAATATTTAGCCGTCCACTTATCCATAGGAACCACTTATCCATAGAGTTGCTCCACGACCCTTCTAAGGATAGTGGTCCCCGAAAATGATGAAACGTCTCAAATTCTAATATAACAAAATCAATTATACCTCGTTAAATAGTCTCAGTTTTTTTTTTCGTTTTTTACATCGCTAGACCAGTTGAAAGAATAACTGAAAGCCTTTTGTGTTTAAAAGGCTGACCCTAAACTGGGTAACAGACGCCGACCAGAAAGCCACTCATTTTGAGAAACACGCTTCTTGACTTTTTGTTTGTTGGTGGTTTTAGTCCGCCCCGTATATATTCCATACCGGTACGCACCATATCTGGTGAGCATTCCCCTATCCGCCACGTTGGGAGGCGCCCCATTGTTGACCAGCAATCCCAGAAGGGAAGTCCTCTGGGAAGACGGAAAGCCTTTGTATATAAGCGAATTTAGCGGTCTTGCCGTTGAATAATTCGGTAACCTGAAATCATCCATATTTCTCAGGCTGCGTTTCTCTAGCCTGTTTTGTAAGTTCTAATAAGTAATTTGACTTAAAGTTATTTTTTATCTTAAAAAAATTAAAGTTAACATATTTCAATATTTGAGCTTCAAATGAATATTTTAATGAAAAAAAGCTTTCGGTTGGGTATATGTTAAGTGAAACATTTTTTTATAAAAAAAAAATTGGGAAAATGTTTTGTACCCCAAAAGCGCCAGACAATTTGCAAAATAAAAAAAAAATTGTACGACGTTTGCGCAAAACACCGGTTTAAATATTGCGTTAAATATTATATATGTGTTAATTTTTTATCTTTGTTTTAGAGACAATATACCACAAAACAAAGTCTCTGTTTGCTTTTATTAATTACTTTATGTGGTGTTCTCAAAAAAAAAAAAAAAAAAATTATACAAAACTCTGAAAAATAGAGGAAATTCAATAAAAATAAAAGGTGTGAATCTTATTCAGTGGAGAGTCTAAACCATATAAAAGCTACGGAAGTCATATTACCTTTATAGCAAAGCCAGTATATAAATATGTACTATAGTATGTGCAATCATATCACACAAAGAGTACGTTTAAAAAGAGTTTTTTTTTTTTAAATCCACCCCATTCCGAAAACTCTTAATTTTAAAAAGTTCGAATCTCCCTTTTTTTCTTAAGCTACTGCGAGTTTAAAATCTAAATCGATTTTGATGAGCTTAAGTTTTGAGTTCAATTTGCAATAAACTAATAAAAAACCCCGAGAAGACAATGCACAGATAATCGTGTTACCACGATTCTGTACAGGTCGGTGTCGCTGTACAGCCCGTACAGTTGGATGTTATATCTCCTTCTCAACTCACCGAATTCAGACGGGACCGTAAATCGCCTGAAGAGTTTTTCTTTCGAAGCAGCCTAAAGTGTTTTCATCCACCTTCGAGTAAATGAAAATGCAATTTTTGGAGCCAAAATCAAAGGTTGCAGTCGATGTATATCCAACCTTCAAGAGGGGATAGGAAGCCATATTTAAGGCTTCCTACCCCCTCTTGAAGTGGTCCGAAATCAGGCATGTATCAATGAAATTCTTTGCCTGAAATACTCCTAGTTCTTTGGCTTTGTACTAAGGCCATTTCCATTGCATAGCATAGGTATGGAGTTGTATAGAGTAACCTCGTTTTGCGAGGCTTAAACATTCGCTCAGTTTTATATTAAATGTAAGTAGAAATGCAAAGGGAGGGCATCTTTGGTCGTACTGTCGGAAAGCATAGCCTGCACGACACGACCTCCGATAACGGATTCAGGCTGATCGACTTTGCTGCGGGGCGACACGTTGTGGTAGCTAGTACACAGTTCCCGCATCTCAATATCTACAAAGGGACATGGAGATCTCCCGATCAATCAACCGTCAACCAGATTGACCATATTGCGATCGACGCAAGGCACTTCTCCAGTATCATGGATGTCCGAACTTTCCGAGGGGCCAACATTGACTCGGATCACTACCTTGTTGTAGCCAAGGTACGGCTGCGGATATCCCAACCAGCGCCAAGTAATGGAAATACTGTGAGGAAGTTTGACGTCGGCCGACTACAATCGCAAGAGATCGCCAGGTCCTTCTCCAACCGAGTCTCTCAAAACCTTCTACGAAGTCCTATGCAACCAGCATCAAATATTGATAGCCAGTGGCAACACTGCCAAAATGCCATCAGAGACGCCGCCTCTGAAGTGCTGGGTTTCACACGGCGACCACAACGAAACCCCTGGTTTGACGATGAATGCCGGCAAGCACATGCAGCTAAACAGGAAGCATACAAAGCGGCGCTGCACAGAAGGACTAGAGCTGCTCGCGAGCTCTACGAGTAGAGGAGGAGAGAGGAGCACCGGCTTCTCCGAAGGAAAAAGAGAGAGCACGAGAAGCGCGCGGTTGAAGAGATAGAGAGATGTTACAACAGGAATGAGGTTAGAAAGTTTTACCAAAGGATCAAAAGGTCCTGCCAAAGGTATAAACTTCGAACTGAAGCCTGTAAGGACCATCAAGGGAACATCGTTGCAGAATCGCAGTCGGTGCTGAGGATTTGGAAAGACCACTTCTGCAGACTGTATAACGGCGAGGACGAACCAAATACCGCTGTCAGGCAGAACGAACCATTCAACCCGGGCGAAGACGTTACCGACGAAGCATACGAACGATACCGCCCACCCGACCTGGAGGAGGTGAAAGTAGCTGTGTCTAAGCTCAAGTGCAACAAAGCAGCCGGAGCAGACGGCCTAGCTGCCGAACTTTTTAAATCCGCTGGCGATGAGCTGGTTAGGAGCATGCACCAGCTCATCTGCAAGATATGGTCGGAAGAAAGCATGCCCGACGAATGGAACCTCAGCATTGTTTGCCCGATCCTGAAGAAAGGAGACCCTCTGAGTTGTGCCAACTACAGAGGCATAAGTCTTCTTAACATCGCATACAAGATCTTTTCTGCTGTACTGTGTGAACGCCTGAAGCCGTTTGTCAACAATCTGATAGGCACATATCAGTGTGGCTTTAGGCCAGGAAAGTCCACCATCGATCAAATATTCACACTGCGGCAGATCTTGGAGAAAACCCAGGAATTCCAAATCGATACACACCACCTCTTCATCGATTTCAAGGCCGCGTATGACAGCATCTATAGAGACGAGCTATATAGCGCAATGTCTAGTTTTGGCATCCCTGCCAAACTCGTCAGTCTGTGCAGGATGACGATGGAAAACTCACGCTGTTCCGTCAAGGTCGGCAAAGACCTCACCGACCCCTTTGATGTCAAAAAAGGATTTAGACAAGGCGACGCGCTGTCATGCGACTTCTTTAACATCATACTTGAGAGAATTGTGCAGAACTCTCGCGCCAACACCAGAGGTACAATCTTTCAAAAGTCCGTTCAACTACTTGCATACGCAGACGACATTGACATAATCGGTAGAACAAAGCGTGATGTCAGTGAAGCCTTCGTGAGTATTGGGACGGAAGCGGCGAATATGGGTTTAGCAGTCAATGAGGGCAAAACCAAGTATATGCTGTCATCAAGAAAAGACACCCAACACCGACGTCTTGGACAAAACATCACCATCGACAGCTATAACTTTGAGGTAGTTAGGGACTTTGTCTACCTGGGTTCCGCTATCAATTCAGACAATGACATCAGCGCTGAAATCAAACGAAGGATAACTCTTGCCAATCGCTGTTTCTTTGGGCTAAGAAGGCAATTGAGTAGCAAAGCCCTCTCTCGAGCAACTAAAGTGTCCATGTATAAGACCCTCATCATCCCAGTCCTGCTTTACGGTGCAGAAGCATGGAGCCTGTCAAAGGCGGATGAAAACACTTTAGGCTGCTTCGAGAGGAAAATTCTTCGGACGATTTACGGTCCCGTCTGCATAGACGGAGAGTGGAGGAGGAGATATAACATCGAACTGTACGGGCTGTACAGCGATACCGACCTAGCCAAAAGAGTCAAAACACAACGTCTACGATGGCTGGGTCATCTAGAGCGGATGGACACCAACGCCCCGGCCCGGAAAATCTTCGAATCCACACCGCAGGGACGACGCGGTAGAGGAGCACCGAGACTCAGGTGGCGCACGCAAGTGGAAGGGGACCTCAGCCAACTTCGCGTGCGAAACTGGAGACGGCTAGCTAGAGACAGAGCTGGCTGACGAAGCTTGTTGGCTGAGGCCCAGGTCCACCCCGGACTGTAGCGCCACCTTAAGTAAGTAAGTAAGTAAGTAAGTAGAAATGCAGAATTCATGAAAAATCCCTCTTAAACGAGAGCTTTTTTTGAATTCAGCTTTTATTTAAGCTGAATTCACATACACGCTTGAGATTCGTCTTGGACTGACGTTTACGATATATGATTTTAATGATTCCTAACACAAACAAATGCTTTACTTTGCAATCGTAAACAAAACACCCAATGTTCAGTTTGCTTAACAAAGTTTTCGGGCTTTTTTTTATACCCCATCCCATAGGATAGGAGGTATATTAAGTTTGTCACATAGTTTGTAACACGGTGAAATAATAATGGTAGACCCCCAAGACCTTAAGGGCATATGATCGAGACCGAATTCTGAATCGAATGAGCCATGTCCGTCCGTCCGTCCGTCTGTATGTCACATGATTAAAGGCCTTAAATTTTGAGCTAGGGTGCTGAAACTTCGTACTTAAGGTCCACATCATGCGAAGCAGTACAAGTGCAAAAATTTTTGAAATCCGCCCAAAGACACGTCCACAATCGGTCTAAATGTGCAACTACCTCCAGAGTTTTCAAAACTATAAGACGTTCTAAAAGGCTGAAATTTGACATTTAGCATCTCCTAATGAATATAAGACACAAAAAAGACAAATTTTATTGGTAAACCTCCTCTAGCGGGCGTGGCATCTATTTTGAGGGTAAATTTTCAAATGCAGTTTACTCAATATTTTTGCTCGAAATTGAAAAAAAATTGTTTAATATTTAATTTAGAAAACGCTTAGTTCCACATTTTGTTGATACAAGACTTTGTTTTTAGCCTAGAGAAAGTTTTAAGCCACGCCCCCTTTTAGGGGTCGATTTTTCAAAAATATTGAATTTGAACCAAAAAATTGCATTTTTACGTACATTTAAATGTAACTTGGAAATGTCTGTGGAAATATCTTATAATTAATAGTTTGTAATAAGGGGCGGTTAGACCACGCCCCTTTTCGAAGTTTGCAATACTTGTAAAATATCAAAAAATAACTAACTAATAACTTTTACAATGTGGGATAGGAGGGGGAATTCAACGGTCCGTTTTACAGATTGTAACTTCTGCGTACACACTGTAGCACTTACTCACTGGTTTATTTAAGCGTTTTGTGGTTTGGCTTTTGAGATACATCCACTTATTTTAAAGGCTGTCATCCATAACCCCTCAATGGCGGAGTTAATAAAAACTCCCCTTACCCTTATTCTTGGGCAAAGTAGGAATAAGGGTAACAATTCAATTACCAAGACTTAAGGGTATAAAATTCAATTCCTAAGGTAGGTAAGTCAATTTTAGAATAAATTAAGGTATGCTTTAAAAGGAATCTCATTCTCAATATAAAAATAGACTAAAACTGAATAGTTCTTCTACAATAACTTGATTGTACTTGAGGAAGAACTAGTAAATTCAAAAAAACCTCTTTACTTTTTTCTAATAATATCTTTATCTTTAAATTTTTAAGCCTCAAAATCTCCCATTCCGCTTCAATTTAACGTCAATATGGAGTCTCACCACCCTTAACCTCATTAAAATATTTTATAAGATAAGCACGTTGCAATCATAAAATATGCTCCATGCAAAGTGCTTTTAATAACAGAAGAAGCGCCATCTTACCTGGTGAGACTAATGTAATAATAAAACTTCCTTTAGCATAATATACACGACCGCAGAGAGGGATAAAAAATGATAACGAAATCCCCCGAAAAAGTAAGCATATTAGCTTTTTTTATGTCTCGATAGATAATTCACAATTTCAAACGATGCGGTATACATTTTGTCCATAAAAAAATGTATATAATTATCTGGAGTATATATTCTTATATATTTAAACTCATGTATAGATATCTGAAGCGGGCACGATGAGGTTTTTTTTTTTTAATATTGCTAATGCACAAGCTGATAGCATTTCATCTATCTTGCTTTTATTATTCACCGAAAACCTATAAAAAAATTTATATTTCGGAAATTTGATAAGGGCGTGATAAGGCGAGAGCCTATAATTATGGGGATGGGAAAAAATGGGAGGGTAAAAGAATATTTATATTTTTGAAAGAAGGTAGATACTACTCTTAAGTATTGATGTCTATGTATAGGTGCCTACTTAATTTGACTTCTTTTGGGTACAGTACCAGAATGAATAAGAAGAAAGATTCTTATTTCCCTGATTTTCGGGAATGTTATAGCTTTATGGGACTAGGTAAGAGGTGCTTGTCTCATTGTTAAAAAAGGGTTTTACATGTTTTTGATTATATGCCACTCAATTCCGTGAACCACACATTTGAAAAGCAGCACGATTCCTAAACGATTTCAAAATATGTAGGTACATATATCCGCGATTTAAATTCAATGACTTAGCGCCATAGCATGAAGACAGTATAGGTAAGGTATATGGCCAATTTTTATGTAGCATGTCTCGCAGTAAAAGTTTAAATTGCTCTCAAACTAATCATGCATTTATGTTTATATCGTATCAAACTGACGATATCTTAAATACGCAAAGTGACACTTCCACAAGACTCCAGCCGACCAAATCCAGATGCCTCATAATTTGTTTTATGAGGTATTTGGTTTATTCAAGCGACACTGATAAGTAAGGAGGGGCTGTCATAGCTCTCCAAGATTGCCTATTAAATTCGCATTAATTTTAGTTACTACTTTTTTATGGGGTATTAGGAAGTAAGTTAGTTGATCGATCCTCAAAAAACATTTACAATACCTAAGCATTACGCTGCAATTGTAAAGTTCAAACAATGATCTACCTACCTATACAGATTTCAAAGAAAAAGTTTTTAAAGTTTTAAGTGCTAAATTCAACAACATTGAAAATACTCGCTTATAATCTATAAACTAGATTCAATTTTACCATTTCAAAATGGTTGGTCATTTCACATTCCTAAGTCAGGAACGTGTAATCTGATGCGACTGAGTGCCACAAAGGTTTTTTTTTCCAATTTTTTAATGTCAACTGTCAGATAGAAATGGAATTCTTTTGTATAATTATTATGGACCCATGTCACGTCCATTTTTCAACAACCGCACCGCACCGTTTGTTCGGTTGGTTGACTGCGTTGTTGTCGTAATCTTTATACCACAAGTTGACCGAAGCATCAGAAATGCATTTACATAAATTATACCCTTTTTTCGTTTCACACTGTATATTCACACAGGCAAGGATCGAGCTAGACCGGCCTGGCCAATAGCCATCAACGGTTCCACTCTGAGAGGAAAGACTTCGATGTGCGGCACAGCATCACACGGCGCGCGGTGCGCGGCGGGAAAACGAGCGAAGCCTACTCAAATTACATATACCTTGCATCAGACAACGCGACACATTGTATTCGTATAACGATTTTAAGAAAGCCATTAAAACGGCTGAAAAAATACATAAATATCTGGTTTTGACGTTTTGTTTCTTCAACTTCATTTTGGAACCTTTTGGTTTTTTTTTTGAGTCCACTCAAAATTGATTTCTTACCCAAAAGGTGGTTGTCTTTTTTACACTTTTTTTCCAACAATGGCTGAGATGGAAACGAAAACCTGTAGCCACCTTCAAATCGGAATACAACTTGCAGTTGGTTTTTATTTAATGGATTCGAGAGCAAAAGTTGAAGTTGAAATTCCGGTTTAATTTTTTCTCCATACCTACCCGCATGCTTTATCTGGATTGAATCCATTTTCTTAAAATCATGAGTCGAGGAATCCTCTGTGATGTGAATGGAATCCTCTGTGACAAACCTCTAATTATATCTTTGGGTCGTAAAATAAAGTGTCGTTGTGTGTGCATTTTATAGCCACCCCCGAAATGGAAGCTTTTTGCATTAAAATCCAAGAAGATGGGTTCAGATAAAATCAAGGAAACAGGGACCAGCAACCAGGGCACAAAAACTTCATTTGAATTTGAGATTGAGCCGTTCGTATAGCAAGTGCTATAATGGTGTGGTGTCTAGGTATATATACTTACTTGGCATGGGTATACTATTACACAGATCCTATCTCTACCTAAAAATCGTAAAATTGCATTGTGACACTTTACTCTGCAGAGCTGTTCTGGGGGCACGTATGTATACGAAAAAAAAATCAGAAAATTAACATAAGCTTAGTGTAAGTATACCCTTACGGCGTTGCCATACCGAAATTTCTTACCATGAGATGAGATTCAGATTCAGTAAATAATGAAACATTTATAGAATCCGTTAAAGTCACTGCCAGTTTTCACACCCTCGTTGAATTTGAATAACTGTCCATATAAGTTTAGAAAAATACTATAATAAATAAGAAAGTAGATATAAAAATAATAAATAATAATTTTTATTTTTATTATTAATAATAACAACAGTTAGCTAATGACTAATTGAATATATAAGTGAAACATAAATAAATTGGTGTGGGGTGCCGTGGCGTAGTGGTTAGTATGTGTGCTTACTACGCCAGAGGTCTGGGTTCGAATCCTACTATCGTCAATTAAAAAAAAAAGACTCGTTCTTTTTCACGGTCCCCACCTCCGCGAGGGTTTGACAAGCCCTCCGAGAGTATCTTTTGATTCGGCGAAAAATTGTAAATTCCCTTGTACGTGAAGAAATAAACACACACAGCATACATTGTTGAGAAGTTGGCCCTGGTTCACCTCGAGCTGTTGCGCCACTCTATTTTTTTTTAACTGGAGCACTGAAAAACTGGCGTTGGGAACGAGTATTTTTATTGTTTTAGGTGACGATGGCAGGGTTCGAACCCAGACTTCCGGCGTAGTATAAGCACACACACTAACCACTACGCCACGGCACCCTCTGGCGTGCTCAATTAAGCCCAGCTTGAACTACGACCTGCTAGTCTTTGAACAAAACTAATCTGGAGTTAACCCAGCGAAAAGTTTTTCAGTGCGGAGTTAACTCCGTCAGAAAAGTTGACAAAATCTTCGATTCCCGATATTATTGAGTCTCCCAACTCTCAGTCCACATAGCTAATGAAGAAAAATACAGGAAAAGAAATGCGAGAGTACTGTTGCTTCTGCTATTTTACACAAAAAAACATTCATAGAAGTTCTTCCCGTTCTCCACAACTTGATCCGGGATTAACTCACCAAATTTGGTGAGTGAACAAAAGCCGCACATCTCTTTAATCAAAAGATGGTTTTGGTATCACCTCATATGATAAATCTATCAATAGGTCAAGGGTGAGGTTCATCAGAGCACGGAGTGCTATGGAAGACTTCTGTGCAGCCAAGACAAGCTGGTCTTTCAAGTTTGGGAAAATAGGCAGCAACACGTTTCCGCGAAAAACTGTTCCACAAATAACAGATATGGGCGAGAGGTGTGGTCTTTTTATCCATCGCCCATGTCTTGCTAAAAGCGCTTCCATACTGCGAGAAAGTGAACAACGCTTTTTCGGCTTTGGATTCAACATGCTTCGAATAAAGAAGTTTTCTATCGAGGAATCTTTCCAATTATTTGACCTCATTAGATATCAGGATAGTGAACAGCATAAGCAACTTTAAGCATAAGTTGAGTCAGACGAGTCACCTTACTCCGTCTCATAAAAAGAACAACCGTAGTTTTAAGAGTATTCATTGGAAGGCCACATAGGGAGCACACAGTCCCCAGGTTTGAGTCCATGGAAAAAACTTTGACATCACCTGCGTAGGCTGTTTCCTGTCCTGTACGTATAGGAAAGTTAAAAGCCGATAGCAGAAAGTCGACAGTATGCAACATGAAAGAGGAAACAGAACGCCGCCTTGTTGGCAGCCCCTATTTCGTATTAAGTTATGGCCAACTTCCTACAATCTGCCACAATTGCCTTGGTCCATTGAACTAATTTTACATCTACACCACTTTGTCTTGGCTAAGTTACACTATAATGCTATCAAATGTCGCTATGATAACAGGGTTGGCTTAAAAGATTTATTAGAGACGATGCTGGGGCTCGTTGTAATGTCCTCCGAGATGATTACAGGAAAATGCTCGACATCATGGCCCCTTAAAAAATCATTCCCGCAAGGAACCTCTTAAATTAAATTCCTGCAAAATTGTGAGCTGGTTATTCTTCTTCCAAGACCATTTCCAACTCATACGGAGTTTCCCCCAAACCTAGTAACACATCTTAGGTGGTATTCGCAACAACCAAGCCTAATCAAACCTTCGAAAATTTTTCTCGTTCGAAAATCTTTTTTTTGGGGAACTTATAAGCTACACTAAAAGAAGTGCAGAGTCAGTACATCTTCAGCATTTTGATAATAAGGCGTCTTGTCAGTCGTTTTTTTTTATACCCGACCCAGGGTACATTAATTTTTATGCATAGCTTGTAACACAGTGAAATAATCATCGTAGACCTCAAAGATTTTTTTTAGAGTTATGATCGAGACTGACAGGTGAATCGATTAAGCTATGTCCGTCCGTCCCTCAGCTGGTCTGTATGTGTGAAGGTTTTAGGTCTTTAAAATCAATCCAGAGAGCTGAAATTTGGTACGCTGCATGGTTCATCTGTTAAACCATCGGCCACGCCCACTGCTGGCTTCAATGTGAGACAACCTTTATTTCACATTTTCTTTCAAAATGCCTTTTGGTCAAGTTAGTCAACGCGCACGAGCTCACATTTGGCCCTAAACCTTTAACGAGGCATAATAGCAGCAGACCCTGGTAGTTAGTGCTATAGCCATTAAGTTAATATTGTAATTTACTTACATATTAAATAAAGTTATAATAATAATAAAAAAAAAATTTAACGAGGCATAAATTCGCCCACAATATGGACAATGCCCTCTTTAAACATCTTCGATCTCTAAAAACTGGATTTCTCGGAAAATTCACTCCAAACTGAAAAAAAAAATTCTGACAAATATTAAATATATTGCTTTTTGTTAGATTTGTTACACACAATGTTTTGAGCTCCGCCCACTTTTCGGTGGCGTTTTTAGAAAAAATCTTTATTTTTCCGAACTAATCTCGCTTTAAACACATTTTTTCATGATTTTCACGAAAATACAATTAATTAAATTTAATTTGTAGCCCACGCCCATATTTAGGGGCGTGTCAAATACAGATAATACATGAATTCGGGCCAGAAATTTTGATGTTACTTACACGGTACATAGGGTCGGCTATATAGAAGTTTGACACAGACAAACTCTTGCACTTACTCACTGATTTTATAATAGGGCTATTCAGAAGAAACAAAGCTTTAATATTAGCCATTCTAGTTTTGTATTTTATTAAATTGTTATTACACTCTAGTTTTTCAGAAATTTATTATCTTTTACTCTACTTTTACTTACTTTACTTGTCTTTACTTTGCAGGTACGTAAATATTTCGTAATTTTTAAGGGATTTGATTCGGTAAGTCTTAAGGAGAGTTTTAAGCTTAGGAAAAACTTAGACCAAAGTTTATCGAAATTAGTAACTAGAAGAAAAATTAACAATTGGTATAACACTCTGTTTATCTCTCTTCTTTTACTCGTTATTGGCACTGGATACTCTAATTGTGTGCACAACTTTTGACTTCAAGCAAATTTTAAGAAAGAGTTCATAAGGTCAAACCCATAGTTTAACAAGTCTCGTATCTGAGTTGGATAATTGAATTCATATACTTGTCAGAAATATTACTCTGTATTATATTAGACTCAGTAAAAAACACTTTTGCAATAAAGGGAGCCCTTTCAATATGTCCAAAGTATTTAAAAGAATAAAAACGCTTTAGGAAGTTGCACTACCTATGATATGTCTGTGGATCCGGTTGACCAGGGTATTATTTTTACCAAATCATTTGGTAGTATTTTTTTTAATCAGAATAACTTTAGTTTTTCTTTAGTTTTTACATTAGTTTTTGCCTGAGACTCATTGCCTTATTTGCCTGAGACTACATTGCCTCAGGACCATTACATCGGAATAATGTCCAGTCTATGGCTTTAAAGAATTTTAGCGATACTAAAAACTCTGACTTCTTCGCTTTTTTATTCTGACGCTCTTGAGACTTTTGGTTCTTCCCCTAGTGCCACATCATCTCTATTTACAAGCAATCTTGAGTTAATGCAACAGCTATGGATAATTTGAAATATTCGATTAGAACTTCAATCAATAAGAATAGTAAAAAAATCTCGACCTGACCTTCATACTTTTGTTAATAATTATTACAAATTGTGCGCAAATTCTCAATGTTGGTTACTGTTTGGGTTGAGTTTTTATGCAACTGTTTCCAACCTAAATGACCGTTGTGTTTTTCAAAAAGATGTCGATAAATTTATATTTTACACTGAACAAATGAAAAAAGTCTGCTGTTGGGCGCCATTTTCAGGTAAACGTCTGAAACTCTTTAAATCTCTCCAAATTTGTGTATTATTTTAAGAGTAAAAACCATTTAAATAAACTTTTTATCCTGGCAGTACCTCAGAACCCCTGCAGTCCCTTCAAAACGTCGCATAGGGTTTATGAACTTGCGCTATTCCAATGTATCCCATAATAGGGATCACAGCTACGTTCACAGCCGGCACACGACAGTAATGATGACGACCCCCCCAAGTAAATAAAGTGCCATAAAAACTCAGGATAATTTACATGCAAATATGTATTATCCTTGCTGGGAGTTTTACGAGTTCTTCCTTCCCCCTTGTGAAGCCATCGCAGCGGGATACTTTCCCAGTAAAAATTCCCCTTTTCTTTGTGCTCAACGTGTATCCAATGGCAGCAGCCCTTCTACAAAGTTTCCTGACACACACAATATATGTATAGCCAGTCCGACATTACATGAATGAGATTCTAGTCCCTTGTTGGAATAGCCCACTGAATTTATATGCAAATTTCTCTCTGGCAATGACAAACAATGACAGCAAACTTCCATTTTGTTGCAAATTTCATGCTAAAGTACAAAACAATGTATCCGCCGCATGTATTGACATTCCGGTCCCGGTCCCAGTGGGGTTTTTATACACAGAACGCACTTTATTACAAAAATTCCAGTACGATTTTACATTCGTCATTCGCATACTTTCCTAAATTGCTGCGCCGCATGAATGAGCTCGAGTTGTCTAATTATGCACCGTCAAGCGAGTTTTATGACGGAACGCGCTCGCCCGTGCTTACTCTGTTTTTATTGGATGCGAAGCGAGTGAATTACGCGTTTTGCCCGCCATCCGTCTCCACATGGTAATGGCAGACGGTCTGACGGTGTTGACGCTCTGCAAATACCATTCTGTCAAAGTTAAAACCATCATACATGCATGCGTGAATGGGTGAATGATGTATACACGGTGCGGCGTCTTCTAGTACATATCATTTGTGTACATCATTTAATTTGGTAATAAAAACTGATTTTATTGATAGTTTTGATAACTTGGATTTTTATATACGCGCGCGCTCTCTGTGTTGTATATTACGCTCCTATGAGCAAATAAAATTAGAATACTTTATTGATGTCAATTAGCTGGTCGTTGAATTTGATGTGCAGACAGTTTGGTTAGGTATATGTGTGCAGGTCATTATTGACGGAAGCCGAGTTGAGCCGGCCGACAGCTCATGAGGGCAAATAAAAGTGAGCAAAGTTTACTAACGTTTTGACTGCAATAAAGAGACCATTAAATATTGTTGCCATAGAAACAAAAAAATACAATTTATTGCGGTGTCAACAACCCTAAACGATGAAGAGGTGTTATTTGTTAATTGCTTTTGATTGTTTGCATGTAGATCGGTTTTATGAAGATACTAGGAATAGCAAGAGGTCCTGACAACTTTATGGAGTAATTAATTGGTTTACGTTTTGCTTTAATGTAACTGAAAAGGATATACGAAATGCGCCGTCTTATTTGTCGGCATGAAAAACTCCGGACTTTTTTGTCTTTGTTTATAAAAAAGCAATGTGTATGTGTAGCCTAAAAGCAGGTCATTGAAGAGCTTCAGGCTAACATCTGTGCCAAAATCATACAGGTGCCTACCTAACGCCACAGATGCTCGAAAAAGGAAAAGAAAAAGGACACTTTGGTCAATATAGAGACGTCCAACTTGATTGATGTTGTAAATTGTAAAGAACCATTATATAACGGATTGCCTATTCATAGCTATATATGGTGGCGGATAGGGGGATGCTCACAGATATGGTGGGTACAGGTATGGATAATATTCGGGCCGGACCGAAACCAGTAACAAACGAAAAATCCATGAGCGTCTGTCTCAAAATGAGCGGCTTCCTGGTCGGTGTCTGTTATTCAGTTTAGGTTCGACCGAAAATTTACCACCTCTTTCTCCACCAATATGCAAATAGAATGGACAACAATTAGATGCATGCCAGATGAATTTATGAAATACTCTATGCTCGTTATATTATTGCTCTTCTCTCTAAAAGGCATAACACTTGCGTGGGTAAGCTTTGGTGTTTCTGTGCAAAAAATTTCTTTAGCTCTGTGAGCGCAGATTTTAGAGAAAACATTATAATTATTTCTTACTTTACTTTGTTCTTGACATAACCTTCGGTAGCTTGGAAACAACAATTTAAAAAAAAAGTTTTAAGCATTTAGGTTGAACTGAACAGTTTGTACCTACTTAAACCAAATTTAAGCAAGGTCATCGTTACCGTAATCACCAATAGACTAAAATCTTTTAAAAATTTTTTTCCTGAAAATGCATATTTTATTGCGGAAGAAATTTTTAAGAATTTATACTCCATCCCATAGGATAGGAAGTATATTAAGTTTGGTTCATAGTTTGTAACACAGAAAAATAATCACCGCACACACTAAGACCTTAACACTCCTTTCACACTATCCGATTTCGACCGGACGAAAAAAAAACCGGACGGCGAAATTTTTTAAGTCGCGTATGAAAATGTATTGCTTCTCTCAAGCAACTACACGGCTAAGAATTTTCGCCGTCCGGCTGCCGTTTGTCAGCCTTTCACTGCGACTGAAATTACGGCAACCGGACGGCCACCGAAAGCTCAGTGATGTATGTTTTCAAATGAATGCTTTCACTTTGCACGATTTTAAACCGTTCGATTTTTTCTTGTTTTATGTTTCTTCGATTGTATGTGTTGTGTATTGATACAATATTTAATCGTAAAACTGGGATTGTGACGAAAAAACCGTACATAAACCGTATAAGCAGTGCAAATTTTGAAATCCGCCTACTGACACGCCCACTATGCCTATTAGCATGAAAAATCAAAGTTGTCGTAGGACGCTAAAAATCGCTTTAGTTTATTGCGATTGGCATTTAAAAAAAAGAAACAAAAACCACCCCCATGTGGGCGTGGACATATATTATTCGCATTCTAATCAACGTTTTTTATTCGTTTTATTTGCTATGAATGTAGAGAACTTGCACTAGAAAATGTTCAGATATATACGTAGGTACCGTCCGTCCGTCTGTCGGTAGTTTTTAGGCATTACATTTTTAGCAAGGAACTTGAAACAGTGTAAACATTTTTGAAATCCACCCACTGACACGCTCACTTTACTTATTAGCATGACAAATCAAAGTTGTTCCAGGAAGCTAAAATTTGGTTTGCGTTATCCTCGCTTAAGTGCATTGTGTTTGGAATTTGGCCCCACGTAAGCGTGGTCACATTTAATTAACGGCTTTTATTCGACGTATTTGCTTTAAATGAAAAAAAACTTGCACCATAAAATGTTCAGATATGTGCATAAGCAATCAACTGAAATGAATAAATTTTAGCCACGCCCACTTTTGGGGGCGTTTTTAAGTATAGACCAAATTTTTATATGAAAATGCAATCAACACGTGTATACCACTTCTGATAAAAGATATGAACAAAAAAAAAACGATTTTTTTTGGAAAGGGGTTAATGCCACGGCCCTTTTTTAAGGAAGAAAATTCTTGATTAACTGACAAGTTCTAAATACAATTTAAGTTAATAGAAACTAAAACTAAACAGACAGGATTTATGACGCAATTTGGAGCTTGACAGTGGTCAATTGGGATGGGGTATCCAATGATTTGCCTAAGCGGACTGTAATCTTCCCACTAGTTTCTTTGTGTATTTGTGTACACTTAAGGGATATCTCAAAACCGCTGTTTTATAACTTTTACACAAGTATTTTACTCGAAGTTTTGTTTTTTGTCTAGCATCGGCTTTGTAAACTAAGAATGTTAGAAGTAATGGCTATAAAAGCTTTAAAAAAGCAGAAAAAATACCCTTCATAAAACCCTTAATTATTTAAAAACTTTTTGAAATTTCCAATTACCTACGTTAATTTTAGACAGGTCATTCTAGCTGAGATGCAAGTAGTACGTCGCTCTCTAGTGGGATAAAAAACAGGTGTTGAAAAGGTATAAAACGCAACATCGAGGTCCGCCTGGGGATCGCGTCTATGTTTCTTGAGTTGGTGGCGAGGATCAGAAACGATGGAAGGACCATAAAGTCGCCCTCGCTTCACGAACATTTTAAAGTATAAGCGGTTCAATAAAATGATTGATTGTCAATATTTCCATAAAGATTCAACACTTACTTAGCACAAGTTTCATTTTTTGAGCTCACGTCTGCAAAGCTTTTTTAAATAACTGCTAGAAAATATTCTTCTCATTTTCACAAGAAAAGCTTTAGCCTGTAATTTGAAGCCGTTATGTGTGTACCTATACCTATAGCAAAAGTTGTCCTTTTATTCGGTCCTATTAGCGGAAAACTTTTTTTAACCGTCATATTCTTTCGTCAAAAAATGGAAAAAATAGCTCTTCTGGTATTACTACGTCCAATCGCGTTGTAACATCTGAATGGAAAGTCGTAAGAGAAAAAATTGTCTGCTTTTTATCTGCGGAAAAAGTCAGGAATTCCAATTAGGGCAATTTTCTTAAGCACAAATAACCGTTTAATTACATAGTTGGAAAATTCAAAGGAAAATGGTTTGAATATTTTTCAGTAGTTATTTTTTAAGAAGTTAAGCCGGCAAGAAGTAAAAAAACAAATTTTACGTCTAGCAATTAATGAACTTCAATAATTAAAATCTAATGTTTTGAAAAAATATTGAAATTTTTTTTAAAAATCAAGAGTTAAAAATGGATGACGTTTTTCAAGGTGATTAAGGCCATAGCTTTTAAAAACTTAGTGCAAAAAACGATATTGAACATACGTATAAAACAGATCAAAGTAAACCAGGTGCTAATGTCATATTATTTTGAAAAAAATTGATAGTATCATTTTGACGCATTTTCGAAAATAACTGCCCAAAAATGCATAAAAAAAAACTTCGAAAAACGAAGTTAAAAAAGGAATTCGTCTACCGTTTATGCAAAAACCGGTGCTCATAGAATTTAAGAAAAACAGAAAATTCTAGCCCAGATTGTTGTGTTCTTTGAAAAATATCTAACGGGAATTCAGAAAATTCAAAATATATACATATGTATATGTAGATATTTTGTGGATTTGAAATTTAAAAAATTATAAAAAAATATCAAAAGAACGTATAAGGTCCCCTCTATATCTTTCAAACTGTATAAAATATAATTTCCAAATAAACAACGGGAATAGTTCATTTACTGAATTTTATAAAAAACTATAGGAAAGTGCGCATATTTAAAAACTTCCAAGATTTGACTCAAAAACATAAAAGCATTTTCAAAAATAATTTATTGAAGGCTTTTAGTCGCTTAAAGGTTATGATGATCTTGATTAGATTTGTCTGAAGTAAGGAACGCCTAAGAGCCTAGCTAACTGCATTAAAAAATGCTACAAACTTTTAAATAAAACTTAGGTCCTTCCCTCTATATTTTCGAAACAGTAACAGGCAAATATTTTAAATTAATATTAAATGTAGCACAACTTTGAAGAAAAAAAAACTAAAACAGTTTTGAAATAGTAAATTGTGTTCTAGATGCACTTGAAAACACTTTGGTTGACTGACTTCAATGATGCTGCTAGGAAATATGTACATGATATAACTATTGTAGCTTCTGCGCCACTAATTTTACATCAACCAAATTTGACGCATGTAAATGTGGGTGCCGTGGCGCAGTGGTTAGTGTGTGTGCCTCTGACGCCGGAGGTCTGGGTTCGAATCCTGCCTCTGCCACCTGAAAAAAAAAGACTTGTTCTTTTTCACGGCTCCCACCTCCGCGAGGGTCTGACAAACCCTCCGAGAGTAACATTTGTCTTGAAAAAACTTCTCAAACTGCCGTTCGGATTCGGCAAAAAATTGTAGGTCCCCTTGTATGTGAAAAAATTTAGCACACACAGCATACATGGTTGAGAAGTTGGCCCTGGTTCACCTCGAGCTGTTGCGCCACTCTATTTCTTTATTTTTTATTTTTTTAAATTTGACGCAAGCACAATCACATAAACGCTAACCAACACAACAGTTTAAAAAAAAAAACCATAAACTTATAAGTTTTTTGTTTTAGGAAATAATTATTAATAGAAAGTTTTAGCCACCCTTTTTTAGAGTAACGAAGCTAAAAAATCACCGAATGAAAGAACAGCAGACAGCGCTACGAAAAAATTATATCACAGAATGTAAAATATATCCAGAAATAATTTTAATAAGTAAATTAAACGTTACATAAACTGAGCAATAATGATGAGCGTAACTTACGACAAGAGCCGACGGACCGCTCCGCTACGTCGTCATATTTGAAGGTCTTTTACCATATGTAACAAAAAAGCCCTTTGATCGTGAGTTGGGTTAACCCCATGCGACCACTAGGTAATCAGTTGATCCCAAGTGGAGTCGTCTTAAGTGGTCCGGCGAAATTCCCGAAATTTTTAAATAAAAAATTTATTTGCTTGGCTATATTTCGGGCCAGTTAAAGGCTTAAAACTAATCACGTACAATGTATTGTTTCAAATGCCTACAATACAACTCTTTGGTTATACCAGGCGTGGAGCTTGCAGCAAAGTGCACTTCGAGGAGACTGACTTTTTCTAGCGAAGCAAAAAGGATATTTATTTGGCAATAAGCGTGGCGGAATAGCCCAATATTGGGTCAAATTACAAAAGCCCATAACCTCGGTTGAACGTGATTACAATACGTCTTAGGTTCCATAAAACCAAACTCCTCTAACTCCATTATTTTATGCAATCAATCAAATTTGGTTCGTATATTTGGTAGTCGACCGAATAGCAAAATTTGGAGGGAAAGGGCCAAATGACGAATAGTAACTCAACATTAGTTTCAACAATCTTCAACAATTGCAGACGAATGTTGGGATGGAGAATGAGGCACGATAATTTCATAATTCACAATTTTGATAAAAGACCAAAAGATCGTACTACCTTTGGAGGATTGAAGTAGGTACCTATACTTCTTGCCTGACTTTCGGCCGTGCAAGAATTTTACACGACGGATGAATAGCAATAGTTTTTGGCTTCTTTCGACTTATTTCAGTTTAGATACTAAAAAGGGGTTGGCCTTTTAAGACTGAAATCCTTGAAACCAAGCGCTTATAGCGGGATTAACTACAAAAGTTTAAACTTTTGATCAACGACACATTTGACCTTTTAAATAACGTACATGGATGATTTTTAGAAGGCAGTAGGTTAGGTTAGGTTAGGTTGATGGATGCCCTTTTGACAATAGTCACGGCTTCACTTAGACCAGCAGTTGGGTCCATTGTGTCCATTGGGAACCTTCTTAATACCTGGAACGAAAACAGAAATAGACCGCTGTTAGAAGCTCAGAGTTCCGCCCTCTTGGACCCATCCGGATTTGTATACAAATCTTAGGAGGTCCTTTAGATCTACATTATTTAGATCTTCGAGCTCGTTGAAGAAGTAGCTGCCGAGGATACTACGCCTGATGCTGTTTAGGGCTGGGCATTCGCAGACCAGATGACGAACAGATTCAATTTCTTCAACGTCCCTGCAGCTTCTGCAGTAATCGTTATGCGGTATGCCTAGCCGCTCAGCGTGTAGACCCACAGCGCAGTGCCCCGTGAGGATTCCCGTGAGTACTCGGATGTTCCTGCGGGCTAGTCCGATCAAAAATAGTGATCTCTTTTTGATTTGAGGACTCTTATGGATTTGAGGGCTAGAGATGCATTCATTCCAGACCCAAATCTCGCAAGCTTGTCCGCTTCTTCGTTTCCCGATATATCGGTGTGACCTGGCACCCAACACACAGTTACAGTGTTGCCAAGTGATAACTCGTCCAGAATTTCCCTGCATAGTTTCACAGCCCTTGACTTTACCACGTCTGATTCCAAGGCTTTAATTGCCGCTTGGCTATCAGAGTATATGGTGATGGTCTTGTTTGCGGGGCCGTATTTCTTCAGCTCGGAGGCAGCTTCGATTATGGCTGCCAGCTCCGCCTGAAAAATGCTGCAGTCGTCATTGATTCGGAGATTTACCTAGACCCAAATCTCCACAGAAAATGCCCGCACCGGTTCCAACGTCCATCTTAGAGCCGTCGGTATATACGGCGATCTCGTCGTCTCCTGTAATGGTCTTATCTTCCCATTCACCTCTTTCAGGTATTCTGGTAGCGAATCTCCTGTTGAAGGCGAATGTCATAGGTAGGTAATCCGTGACTGGGGTGTTTGTGGAGGCAGCCCACTGAGTTTCCACAGAGGCGTGTCCATAAGATCTTGAGGACCACAGTCCGGATTCCCTTTCCCGGCGAACAGCTGTTTTAGCTGCCTTGCTGCTGCAGTATATGTCCAAGGGGGTGAGGTTGAGTAGTACCTCCAGTGCCGCGGTGGGTGTGGTCCTTAGGGACCCTGTTATACCCATGCAGGCTGCCCTTTGAACTCTGGTGAGGCTAGAGAGATGACCCTTTCTTTCCGTAGCCTTCCACCATACAACTGCACCGTGAGTTAAGATGGGTCTTACAACCGCTATATACATCCAGTGTACCATGTTTGGTTGCAGTCCCCACATGCTTCCGAACGTTCTGCGGCAGGCGTATAGTGCCACGTATGCCCCCTTGACACGATCTTTTATATTATCCCTCCAGTTGAGTTTGGAGTCTAATATGACGCCCAGGTATCTTACCGATCTGGATAACGGTAACTCCACTCCCCCCATTCTCGGGTTGCTGAAGGATGGAACTGCCCTTTTCCTTGTAAACAACACAACTTCCGTCTTAGAGGGGTTAATTCCCAGTCCTCGACCCTCAACCCATTTTTCAACAATGCGAAGTGCGTAGCTGAGTCGGTCACTGAGGATTGGTGGGAGTTTACCTGGGATCAGGATTGCTACATCGTCTGCGTATGCGCTCACAGTGAAGCCTTCCCTCTCCAGGGTTTTCAGCAATTCGTCCATTACCAGGGTCCATATAAGCGGAGATAGGACACCTCCCTGCGGTGTTCCTCTGCTGACGTTTCGTCTGCTGCATACTTCGCATTACTTCGAAGAAAGCAGTAGCTCACACTATACTATGAAAGTGGTCATGCACGAAGTCGGTTATTTTCAAGTACATATATCATTAACTGCATGTGTTTAATTCTATTTATAATAACATATTTTTATGTAAGCCTATACACACCTTGAAGTAGCCATTTTGTTACTTATAGCTACTAATTTTGTAATATTGCACTTGATGTAGCCTAAAACGATTTTAAATATCAAAAATATTTAAGTCCTATACATGAAATGGTACACTAATTGTAGTTATTAAAGTCTTTGGGTGAATTATACAAGCCCCTTATTGTTTAATTAAAAAAAAATACACATTTATTGAAATATGTACTAATGACCGCACTTAAATTCACTATTGGTTGAAGTTGTATAAAAAGCATTATTTGTAAGTAAGCTTATATTAATACTATCTACATATATTTTATTTGACCAGTAAAACCGCACATTATTTTTAATTGCAAATAATTAAACGCAATTAGTTAAATCGTGCAGTTATGTATACTTACTATACCAGCTAATGAAGTTGTTGATATTTTGCAATTTTTGAAAATGTGTAGCTTTTCAAGCTTATTTAAACTTATTTAGGCACAGAAAATCCTAGTTATTAGGTCTATATTCATTAAGGATTGAATGTAAATTGTGAGTACTAAGTTACTCTATTAAGTACTCAATTTTCCAGAATGCAAAGGTTTAAATCTTCTCAATTGACACTAATCGCATGTACCCGCGATTAAGATAAATTTATAACCCTTTTTCAGTTACAGCCGGTCAAAATTGGCTTAAAGATATAGACTTTCTCTTGAGGCTGTCTCATTAATACAATTATCCAAACCACAACTTAATGCACATAAGCTATGCACATAAGCTATAAGGCAGACCTCTAGCCTTAACCGACTAGCCTTTATGCCTTTGTTATTGCATTGCTGTTTTTTTGTACGCGCTTCTTATATTGCCCAAGGAAACGACCGTAAGTTTATGACTTTACGGTGTATAATTCAGGAGTAGCAGTACATTTATTGGACCGTGTAATTAAGTAGGTATATTGTAAATCAATAAAGCTATCGCTTTAAATAGACGTATAAGACTAGAAATTATGGCCGTTGGTGTAATCCTTATAGGTTATCTCTTTTGGGTAGGTATCTCCTTTCAGTAGCATAAGTCATACAAACATGAACATGTAATGTACATGAGATAACCGTTCAAACTTTGTACCTTTTTAGGAGTATGTGGGTATATTGGGCCGAAATAAAAACGATAGATAATCATGTTTACAAATGAGCTGAAGTGCATTCCTTTCTTTGTCTGTCAGACTTAGAATTGCCACTCGCCTTGTCGACAGTACCTACAACAGAAATCGTCGCACAACGCACGGTCAACTATGACTATTCATTCTATGAATTACTATACACAAGCACTCAAAACCAAAGACCTACCGAGGCCTTAGCCTATGTCGTGCACAAAATGGTTCCTCCATAGTAAGCCTGTGGGGAAAAGAACATGAGTTCCGAGCGATCATATTATATGTTCATGGAACTCATACAGCAGTGCGGTCGCTAAATAACCGGTCCCAAGGAGACCCTGTCCCCCACCCTCTTTCATGCGCCCCAACCAACATACACAACCAAGGCACCAAGTGGCAGCAGTGCGAGCAGCCCAACCACCATGCCAGTCAGCCAGCAAAGTATCGAGATATACTTTTTAGGAGTTTTATTCCTTCACGAAAATCACAACGTTTACAACACGGGGGGTTTTAGTACCGTCGTATAAGTTGCTGGAGAAAGTGTACCATTGCCATTGGGTCTTTTGCGCCATCGGATCTGTTTTGTGTGAAGTTTATTTCAAGGGTTTATCGATACGGCGCAATCAAATTCATAAGTTAATCTATTCTTATACTCTAGTGCAACTATACGGAGACAGATATATAAAATTATTTGCTTGTTTTTGGCAAAACAACCCTAAAATAGTGTGACCGGCTTAGATACTTTTGGACGTTTGACAAACTGTGTGTGTTAATTTTATGTGCAATTCGGTTCCGAACTGCGGATGGATGTCATAAAAATTCATCACCATCATCATTGCCATCATTTCGTTTGGTTTTTATACATCTCGATGTGTGTTTAAGGTTGTTTGTTTGCACTGGTAGTTGTTCTTTATTCACTGTAAATGTCAATAACAATCATAAACAATGATTTATAAATAAGAGTTCTATGGTGGCTTGGATTCTCTGTGTTGTTGCTTCTTTTCTGCCCCGCCGCCGGCCGGCCGCCTGTTTTCGAATCGAACGAATTGATTTATAATTTCCAAACGGACTCTGATGTGGTTTTTGGTGCGTTGATTTATGACAATATGACCTTTTCTGGCAAGGCTATCAAATAATAAAAATTCAACAAAATATCTTGTACAATATATATAGGCATATCGCCCGATATCTTCAGTCGAAACCGCGAGAGTTCAAATGAGCTTTTTTTTGGCAAGCGCTGTTTATTGCTTTGTGTTTTTTCTTCGAATTCGTGACCACAACAAGCAAAGTGCCGATTGATGCTTGAAGAGATTCTTATGCGAGTGCAGAAGCTGCGGATGAGAGGTGAGTGATTATTTTACAAAAAAATTATAGGTATGCAGCTCTGGTGTAATTTTGAGCTCAACAAATTTTACGAATTTTCCCCATGTAATCGCGAGATAACTTGAGGATCGTAGGGAACGTGAGAATCGCATATTTATACTCCATCCCATAGGATAGGAGGTATATTAAGTTTGTCACATAGTTTGTAACACGGTGAAATGATAATCGTAGACCCCAAGACCTTAAGGGCATATGATCGAGACCGAATTCTGAATCGAATAAGCTATGTCCGTCCGTCCGTCTGTCTGTGTGCCATGCGTTTTTAGGGTTTAAATTTTGAGTTAGCGATGAGCAATGAGTTAGCAAATGAGCTCCTTGTTATCCGAAGCAGTACAAGTGTTAAATTTTTTCAAATCCGCCCCCAGAAACGCCCATAATCGGTGTAAATGTGCAACTACCTCCAGAACTTTCAAAATTGTAAGACGTTCTAAAAGGCTAATATTCGGCATTAAGCATTTCTTAATGTATGATGTAATACACAAAAACAAAAATTAATTGGTAAACCTCCTCCAGTTAATCTATTTTAAGGGTAAATTTTCAAATGCAGTTTACTCAATATTTTTGCTCAAAATTGAAAAAATGTTGCTCAATATTTTATGTAGAAAACTCTTAGTTCTACATTTTGTTCACACAAGACTTTGGGTGAAGCCCACATCTGGCAGAATTGAAGAGAAATCTAAAATTTTCCAGAAAAACCTAATTTCGACTGGCCTTAAGCCTAATTTAGGAAAGCATGAAAGAAAAAAAAATAGGAGGTTAGGTAAATGAGACTTTATATCAGATTTCGTTCGTACAAAGCTTTTAGCCACGCCCACTTTTAGGGGTCAATTTTTAAAAATATTGAATTTTAACCAAAAATTGCATTTTTACATACATTTAAGCGTAACTTGGAAATATCTGTATTATAATTATTGAAGTATAATTATTGAAGTTTGCATAAATGCATAATTTTTTCAATGTAAAATTTTACCTAAAAGATAAAGGGCCGAAACTTAAGTAGGTATCGATAGTGAACCACTTTTTTCACCAAAATTGATGGCATAAATTTTTTACAACAAACATTCCTACTCACTTTTACTTGGGAATTGAACCATGTTAATGTAACAATAAAAAAATATTAAAAAGTTACAAAAGAAGTTAAATTGACAGTATTCTCTAAAAGCCTACGGTTAATATAAAAAAAACGTATGAAAAAAAAACTCGATGACAACCAACTTGCAAATTTATATTATCACGGCGAAAATAATGTTCTTAATAACTGTTAACTTGCAATAACTCATAAAACTACAATTTACTGACTTTTTTTCATTTTGAGGAAATATGATTTATGGCATTTTTTCAAAACCGCCTTTTCTGGCGTTTTTCCCTTTTTCCAAAATAAAAAAAGTTAGAAATTTTTCTTAGAAGAAATGTCTGAAAATTCAGAAAAAATGACAGAAATGAAAAAAAAACGCCACATTGTGAATAGAAAAATTTCCGGCCTAATTTCCGGGAGCCATGGGTTAAGGGTTGCTAGCTAACATTTCTCAAAAACCATAAATCCTTTCCGTAAGGTTGGTTACTCTCCTGACTTAATATAAACGGAAACGTGTCAGGAATGCTGTCTTTAAAAGGTATTTAAGGCGGTAGACAATTTGAAGACAAGGACACCTTAATCCGACTGCAGAAAAAAATCCAAGACCATGCATTGCGCATATCGGTCGCAAAAATTGTGGCAGTGTGTAAAACAACTATAATTTAAGAGAAACAAACAGTTATGAAAAAGATTTTGTCCCTCCGACCATATAAGGGTCAAAATCTGTTATCCCCTCTCCGAAACTATAAGACCTAAAGGGTCCAGGATCTAACTTTTTTTTTAACTTGTGCTTATTTCGTGAATGGTAACACTTAGCTCATGTCTGAATTGACAGATAAGTAGTTTTATCCTTCCGCTAAACGAATATGGTTGTTAATACGCTTGAACAACGCTGGGAAATATGCGTTTTCGTTTCACTTAGTGGGCCTGCGATCGACTTAGAGAAGATGCCAATTTTGCCAAAAAAAATCATCTTTTCCGATGAAGCTCATTTTGATCTTGGCGGGTATGTAAACAAGGAAAATTGTCGCATTTGGAGCACAGAAAACCCGCACGCATACATTGAAAAGCCGATACACCCAAAACGAGTCAATGTTTGGTGCTGATTTTGGTCCAGAGGCATAATTGGGTCATTTTACTTCGAAAATGAGCAAGGAGTGGTCGTTACAGTCAATGGCGATCGTTGTTGGGCCATATTGAACGAATTTTTGTTCACAAAAATTAAAGAGGAGGATATTGGCAACATTTGATTTCAACAAGACGGCGCTACGCGCCACACAGCCAAAGCTACACTCGATGTTTTGCACCCTGTTTTTGAAGATCGGACTATCAGCCGCAAGCTGATGTCGTTTGGCCGCCTCGGAGCTGCGATTTGACACCGTTGGACTATTGTATGTGGGGTGCCGTAAAAGATAAGTGTTACGCCGACAAGCCATAGACAATTGATGATTTAAAGGACATTATTCGTGTAAATACATTTTATTGGTAAATACAGCTGCAATCGATAATGTGCTCAGAAATTGGACCGATCGCGTAGGCTACTGCATGGCCAGCCGAGGCAGCCATATTAACCGGAAGGATTGTACTTTCAAATAAAGAAAGAAATTTGAGAAAATATTCAGTAGTTTTTTTATATAGCATTTTAAAAAAAAAGTTATTTAGCGAACCCTTTATAATGATTTACCTATAAGAAAAAGACAACACGAATTTTTTAAAAAAAAAAATTTTGGGTAAAATTAAAACGAACTATGAATAAATCAGTAGATTTTGAGTTTATGCTCAAATGCTTTAAAAGGATTTGTTGTCCCTTTTGTTATATGTGTTTGGTGTTTATATACTAACACCAGCACTATGCTATGAGCCTGTGTAAGCATATTTTTGCTTGGCAATCCTCTGCTTGTTCATGAGAACAATAATCCGTATGACAGTTCGTACACTTTTGATTTTCGTAAGACTGATTTTCGTATACTTTCTCACAAACTAAGTGAGATGAATTTCGCTGAAATTTCTAATTTCTCAGATATAAATAAAACTGTAGACAATTTTTATTTTAAATTAAATTTGTGTTTTAATAATAATGTCCCCAAAAAACTTAATAAAAATTCTAATGATAGTCATCCTTGGTAGAATCGCCGACTGGTGCTGAGGATTTGGAAAGACCACTTCTGCAGACAATCGCTGTTTCTTTGGGCTAAGAAGGCAATTGAGTAGCAAAGCCCTCTCTCGAGCAACTAAAGTGTCCATGTATAAGACCCTCATCATCCCAGTCCTGCTTTACGGTGCAGAAGCATGGACCCTGTCAAAGGCGGATGAAAACACTTTAGGCTGATTCGAGAGGAAAATTCTTCGGACGATTTACGGTCCCGTCTGCATAGACGGAGAGTGGAGGAGGAGATATAACATCGAACTGTACGGGCTGTACAGCGATACCGACCTAGCCAAAAGAGTCAAAACTCAACGTCTACGATGGCTGGGTAATCTAGAGCGGATGGACACCAACGCCCCGGCCCGGAAAATCTTTGAATCCACACCGCAGGGACGACGCGGTAGAGGAGCACTGAGACTCAGGTGGCGCACGCAAGTGGAAGGGGACCTCAGCCAACTTCGCGTGCGAAACTGGAGACGGCTAGCTAGAGACAGAGCTGGCTGGCGAAGCTTGTTGGCTGAGGCCCAGGTCCACCCCGGACTGTAGCGCCACCTTAAGTAAGTAAGTAAGTCATCCTTGGTATACCCGGGGGTTAAAAACATTAAGGAACAAAAGGAACAAAGCATGGAAAAAGTACATGTTTACGCTGGGCCCGTCTGACTATGATAATTACCTAATAATATTTCACGAGTTCAAATCCCTTTCTACTTGTTTATATAATAATTATATCTCTAAAATAGGTTCGTGTTTTAAGTCTAATCCCAGCGAATTTAGGAAATTCGTCAACTCCAAGAAGAAAAGTGATGGCCTTCCTAATCATTTTACATACAATAATATTTCTTCCAATGACCCCACGGTTATTTGTAATTCCTTTGCGGGTTCTTTTCTAAGTCTTTTAGAGACACACCCTTCTTTATTGACACTAACTATTTTGACTATCTTGAGCAATCCCCTAAAGTAAATTTTAACGAAATGCCTGTACATTTGGACACAATTTTAAAGTTCTTATCCGGCCTTAATGAGGATTGCTCCGCAGGTCCAGATGGAGTCCCGCCAATAGTATTGAAAGAGTGCAGCGGCATCCTAGCCAATCCTCTTCAATACCTTTTCAAACTTTCGCTCTCATCTGGTACTTTTCCGTCCGTTTGGAAATCATCTTATATTATGCCAGTTTTCAAAAAGGGAACAAATGTGAAATATCGAACTACAGGCCCATTGCTAAGCTTTCATCTATTCCTAAACTACTCGAACAAGTGGTTTGCGATAGTTTAGTTTTCTTTTGTCGCAACATCCTTCCAAAAGAACAGCATGGCTTTGTTAAAAATAGGTCTACAATTACTAACCTACTAACCTACTACTGAGAACGGTTCCACGGTTGACTGCATCTATACAGATTTTTCTAAGGCATTCGACTTAATTTCGCATGAAATAATAGTGTTTAAAATTACAGCTCTTGGCTTCCCCCCAAATTTTGTTCGTTGGGTAACTTCTTACCTTAGCCTCAGATCTTATCAAGTTAAATTTCGAGGAATTTTATCCTCTGTCTTGACTTCACTGTCAGGTGTCCCTCAAGGTTGTCACTTAGGTCCCCTCCTCTCCATACTAGCTATATACGATGCTTCTTCGAGGATGAACTTTAGTGAAGTACTTGCATATGCCGACGATATGAAAATATTTAAAGTCATAAAATCATCAATTGACCATGTCCTTCTTCAGTCCGATTTAACAAGTTTTGCTACCTGTTGTTGCAAAAATGGTCTCAGCCTCAACCCAGTTAAGTGTCAAGTTATGACCTTTTCAAAAAAACGTGAACCTCCATCACACGTTTATTTCATTAATGAACACACTCTTTGCCGCGTTCTAAGTTTTAGGGACCTTGGTGATTACTTCAATCACAACCTAGATTTCTCTGAACACATAAATTAAATCGTTAATAAGTCCAGCTGCATGTACGGTTTCAGAAAAAGATGGTCGAAAGAATTTAGTGAACCTCATGTCACTCTCTCCCTTTACAATAGTTTTGTTCGACCCCAACTTGAGTACGCCTCGCAAGTATGGAATCCTTCGCAGTCGTGTTACAGAATTGAAGCACTGTAACATCGCTAAATCGCTGAATAGAATTGAAGCAATTCAGCGAAGATTCATTCGATTTGCATTAAGATACCTGCAATTAATGTTTTAACAATTTTCTTAATACATGTTTTCTGTTTTGTGTATGGTGCTAGCATGACTTAACCACTAACACCTACACTAACTGATGAGCCTGTGTAAGCATTTTTAGCTTGGCATACTTCTGCTTGTAGATGTTGCTTGCATTAAGCATGCTACAACACAGTTCTGATAGTGTATATTGTAGATTGAGCTTGCTCTAAGCGCGCTACAAAACGTGTTCTGATATAGAGTAATTTCGAAAACCATTTTTTAAATATTCTGGTATCTTTACGGTAATACCGATTTAAACGAAATTGGTTTAAGCATAAAATGTGAAGTAAATATAAATTTCAAAAAAAAATTCTAAAAAATTTAATTTTAAATTTAATTTTTTTTGTGTTTAAAAATTAAACACAAATGGTTGTCACTGTTAAGGAAATTGAACTGGGATGGAGTATCCAACGATTCGCCTGACAGATAAATTAACATGGCATTATAATTAGGTGGTTTTATCACGAACCTTTGAAATGCCTACATATGTGACTACAATGTATAATTTATTAAAAAAAGGACTGTAACCACAAGTGTATAATTTGTTAAAAGATGGACTGATACATTTTATGATAAAATATCTTCAGCAAAAAAGTCTTCACCAAAGTTTTAGTCTGGAAACAGCAATATTCTGATTCGAACATAAATCTCTTATGAACCATTATTTGGTGTATAGTGTGGAACATCCGCTCTGCGAATGACCAACAACACAAGAATCTGATCTAAGATCTTCCTCTACAATCTTCATGAAGTGAATGAACAAAATACGCTGGCAAGTTGTACCTAACATTATTATTTCGGGATTCACTTCCAAGTGAATTCCACTTCAGATTTTGTCTCAAGACTGGTTTTGTCGGAAACGGATAAAAGCTTTTTTATTGCAAAACTATATAAGTTCACTTTTATTTAATCAGATCGCTGTGTGTTAAAAGGTTTTTGCGAGGATTCTAAAATTTTCAAATAATTTTGTTTTGCTTGGAACATTTGTCGGCTTTTAAGAAAAATTTTCCCTAAACTGAAATTCAATTGGAAAAAAGTATTAGCATACACAAATATAACTGCTTATGTGACATAGCAAATGGAACCATGTTTATAAGCGTTTACGTTCCCGCTGTGCGCATAAAAATATGCTGTTTTTTGGACCAAAATCACAAGATTTTGGTTTCAGCACTTATCCGATCTGTTCTGAATCTTAAGTACTTGTGTAGGCATACGACAAAGAAATCACATTTGATCTTGTCCAACACTCAAGGTCGACTGATGTGAAGATCCTCTTAATAATGAAAAATTCCATTAACAAATCTTCAAAAAGATTCTTTTTCCCCTGTTTTGTTCACAAACTCAAAACATTCTTCACGAATTGGTTTTCTCCCACACATAATTAAATTCGTGTCGGAAAATCATAGATATACTTAATTATGTCTTGTTATGTGATACACGTCAATTTTAGTACCAGCAAACCATAAAACAAATAATTAATTAAAAGACGTCTAGCCGTTGAATTATCGCCGCCTGAATTTTCTTCAAACTCAATTCAAAGGAGGACGCCATTCCTTCGACTTTAATTAACAAATTCCGAACATAAATCGTTGAAATATTTAATAAAATAAAAATTAAACTAATTTATTGCCATCACCCATCCATCATCTGTCATTGTGGCAAGGAATGACTTTTAATAATCATCAACAAAATAAACGGACGGCGCAGGGGAAATTAATTAAAAAAAAATCTTTGCCGTTGGCATAGCTGCGGAGGCTACCTAAAACCTACGCTTTAATTAACGTATTTATACGATGCATGTGCCTTGAGGTTTCGTGCAGAGTGCGTGCTTTTTTGCTTCTACAATAAGTGTTTTTTTTTTCTTTTCATTAAAGCCCACCTTGTTTCAATCTAATTAATTTGGTGCAGGTTTGTTGGTTGATGTTGCTGTGAAAAAATTAATCAATTTTTTTGTTTAAGCAAAAAATAGCAATTAAGTCAAACACTTCTGTGTTCCAAAAAGAATGCACTTGCCAAACCAGGAACACCCACAGAGTCAAGTGCAGCGCTGTAATGGCGGTATCCATTCGTGGAAATTGAAAGGAAAAATATAAATTAAAAGTCATTGGGTGACTCTTTAAAGACCACATGCTTCATGCTCGGTGTGTTTTTATTTTCAAGGCTCATGCATCAGGATGGCAGTGGAGCGGCAAGTGCTCTGTGTTTGCCCAAGATGCCGCACCAATTGGAATCAGTTTTTGTATAGAGCATACGAAGCATGGAAACCCATAAAACAGCGGGATAGCCATGCACATATGTATGTTTCTATACCAGGGGGCAAGGATTATATATTTAGATACATATACTCGTTCATATATCGATTTTTTTTTTCACAATATGAGTTCATCCCTCTGGGCGTTTGTTTTTTCGTTCTTCGATATTCCATTTCCATCATAAAAAGAGGAGCAAGAAAATTACAAAATCTGTTCCTCTTCCTGAAAGCCATCGAAGTCCTTTGTTTTCCTTCTTGGATTTCTCATTGCACCGTTGAACGCAATGAGCGAGTCGTTAATTTATTTCCATTTTTTTTTTGTTCTTCTATATGTGGTATGGAGCTCAATTTTTGGATCGATATTTGGTCAAGGATGCTTCCACGCCATGTGGTGGATCATGTTCATGACTAAAATTTCGATTGATTTGTTCCTGATACGTGGAGCGATGGAATGCAATCAAGAAAATGATTCGATTCCAGTTTTATTGCAAAAAATTGATAAATATACCATAAGAGGGCGAGGATAACGAATATAAGTTCGTATTCTTGGAATTTTTCGAAGTAGTACAGGCCGTGCGCTGTCGTCCCAGCTAAATGTTTAATAAAAAGCCATCACATACAGGCGAGTAAAACTGCGGGAACAATAAATATTTACGACGGCGCTAATTCGCTTTTGGTAATAAACAACGCGGGAGAATGAATTATGATTGTCTGCCTATATAGGACATTGGGAAATTGAATATATTTAATTGACAAGCCTGTAGGGGATTGACAACAACGAAGTGGCTTGATCCAATTACTTGCAGACCGCTCTTAGTTCTACTAGATATAGATACCTAGATATAGATACCTTCTTGTCTGCAATTACATGCCTATCTACATTTATCTTGGTAAAACCTGTTCTTTTTCCTTTTTTCAGTGATTGATTTATCCTTTTAAATGAAGGTTATATTGGAATATACTTCCTCCTATACAGAAAGCCTCACTTCCAAGGCTCATGAATGGTGCCGAAGCCCTTTGTTTCTTAGGAAAACTAAAAGGATATCTAAGGCATAGTAAGAGTAGACTTGAGTCCTCAGTTTTTTTTATACCCGACGACAGAAAAACCGGAACACCAGTAGGAACACCCTCAACCATGTATCTTCATATTGTTTAACTTATGCGGGCCCTGGTGCTCCATGAAATGTCTAGTGAGCATAAGTTTTAGGTGGTAGCCTTCTCCGGCGTTACCAACGACCAACCGCAACAACGCGTTCACTAAGGAAGCCCTTTTAAGAAGAATTAAGAGAGATATACCTACCTCCATAGTTAGGTGAAAAGGACCAACCTCCATAGTTAGAGCAATCTCTCTTGTCACATTTTGTGAAAATAGGCACTATAACTCCTGGTCGCCAATCGCTAGGTGCCTTCACGCTTTGCAAAACCACTTTTTTGACAATTGCTAGGCATTTGACAACTTCTTCTGTGTCTCTGGTTGGATTTAATCAATTCCAGCAGGCATTGCCAACACAGCAGTGGTTTCATCTTCTGTGGGCCTATATGTTGCTCTAATCTCGTAAGCAGTGGGATTGCTATCTGCCCTGTATAGTGTTGAGAAAAACCGCTTGGATTTAATCCCTTGTACTATATCTAACTTCTTTCTCGTTCTTCTCAGACGGCAAATAGTCTTTCAAGACATGTCGCTTGCAGATCTATAATTTGTTCCAACCTCTCGCCGAAATTTTACCATGCAGTTTCTTGGCTGTTCTGTTCTGACTGTCTGATTGGAAATTCATCGCTGGAAGTTCATTGTAGCGGCCCGGAGTTCCTATACGTTGATTCCACAAAAGGGGGACTTCTTGATCTTTTTTCAATAAGCCAGCCGCCACACCAAGCCGCTTCACTCCCACAAACATTTATTGCCAAAGCAAAGAAAACTGATGAAAAAGGCTGCCTTGCCAGTCTTGCTCTACATTTAAAAGCTCAGTTGAAATTTATTCAAACCCCTTCGAAACATTCAGTGCAAATCGTTCTCTATACAATAGGAGTCAGCATCCTGTAACCTTTTCCCCCGTTTGCGGGTCACCAGTCTTGGTTTTCAATTGCAAATGCAATTTGCACAACATCACAAATCATTTTTTGAGCACACGATGGTACCAAAGATCTGAGTTTTTAATTTAGTGTTCGTTCCAGCCCTCCATGAAATTTGGGCAATGACCGAAAGAATTAGATCGCGTATACAAGCTGCCAAAATGAGGGATAGAGTGAGAAACGTCAGTATTCATGTTAAGCAGCTTTACTTCGCCGAGTGGAACGATCGATTCTTTGGTGGCTTGGACACGTTGTTCGCATGCTCAACATGTGTTCATGCATGATGGCCCAGAAAAATTCGAACAAAATTCCGTTGCTGTTTTGATCTGGGCCACCGTGCCTTCCAAGAACCAGGAGAGTATCGATTTGGTGTTTGGTGTAAGCACCTTAGCAAGAGCCAAAGCCGATCGTTGAAGCTCAAGCCTTAAGATAACGACCCGCCACTATCCTCCTCAACGGACCTAACTCCAATACATTTAACGGCAGGCGGGGGCTTGTGAGTCTGTGCAGTCATGTTTTCTGCGACACCGGCCAGAAGAGGCTTTACAAATCAGCGATGTCACTGGCTCCGATACCTTTCCACTTAGCTTAGGAGATGCCAGTAGATAAGGCACTATTGCCGAATTGCTTGTGACCGACTAAGCGGTGGCATGGCGACACTTGGGCCTAGCTCCTAGGTGCCCTGGATTACCCCGGCCCAGGCACAAAATTCTGATACATATTCTTGGTTTCCTTTAGACCTTTTGGTTTATTCTTTAATGAGAATACTCTATTGCCAGGCGTGGCCCCACCATGAGGGTATACTCCTGACAGACAGCTTCATAATTTTTATTAAGTCGAAGAATTCTTTTTCCATTTTTCCGGCATAAAAATTGCTTTTAGGCTTAGGTTTATTTTGATAGCACATGTCTGCTCCTTTAACCCTCGTACTTCATCTAGCTTGTGTCTGGCAGTCTAGTTTCGTACCAAGCCAAATAGATTTTTTAATTTACTGTGGCTCTTGGTGCGCCTCATGGCAATTCTATCGCAGATGACCGATTGCGCTCATAGGAAAATGGCCCAAGGCAGATTATTACGGATACAAACAAATTTAAAACCGTACCTAGCTAGGCCCTAAGAAATGTTAAATGAGTCCAATAAAAAGAACCCCGCACAATGATGAGCTGTAACGAAATCGGTTCAGCATAACAATATTTTTGGATCCTCATTATCCTTGTACGATTAAAATTTAAGAAGCGATAATGGGAGACAGTAAAGCTTCTCGATTTCTTGAATTTCTTACACTTTCAGAACCAACCTATACTCCATAATATCTTACGTATAACTCCTCCATCCTTATTATTAAAATTTTCTTAAGTTAAGATGTTTTTTTCGAAACAGAATTGCTTCTCGGACATTTAATAGCTCATACTTTCTGCAGGTAATTCTTTCCCGGAAGAATGCAGCGACACTTCCATAACTCTGGCGCAGTTATATATTTTATAAGAATAAAAAGCCTGTCCATGTTATAACGGGTGATTTTTTAAGAGGTTGAGAACTTTTAAAAAAAAAAAACACAAAAAATTCGAAAAAATTAATGAAATATTTATTTGAATCGATAGTTTGAACCTTGCAATTTAATGTTTAAAGATAATTTCATGCAAATGTTGACCGCGGCTGCGTCTCAGGTAGCCCATCCGCTGAGTTCAATTTTGGCATACTCTTTCACACATATCGGCCGGTATCTCACGAATGAATGCATGGATGTTGGCTTCCAGTGCGTCAATCGAAGCGGGCTTGTCCCTATAGACATTAGCCTTGACATACCCCCACAAAAAATAATCTAATGGTGTCAAATCGCACGATCTAGGCGGCCAATTGACCGGCCCGAAACAATCTTCCGAATAGACTGCTCAGAAGGTCGAGAATGCCGACCATAAAATGGAAGCAGCGCGCGATGAACATTTCGAACCGAGCACGAATTTTGATAGTAAAATTCAATAATTTGCAAGCGTTGTTCATTTGTAAGACGATCCATGGTTAAATTGCAAACCAAACTGAAGCTGTTTGACAGTGACACAAGGTACTAAACAAACATCAGCTGTCAAAACCAGTGTTGCCAAAACCAAACCAGCTAAAAAATCACCCTTTACATACTCGTATAGGTAATCGAAAGGAAAATTTCGATAGTATATTATCGTAAACATGACCACTAACGGGCTTAATTATTTTAAATGATTTCTACTTGACTTAACGATTAAGTCGAATTTTGTTTATTTTTATTAAATACCTACATAAATAATGTAACAGTGCAAAAATTGTTTTTATTTTTTTTTCTCGGATCCTGTAAAATATCAGAAATGTCGCTTGACCCTACCTTCGTAAAGGTAACTATCATGTATGTAACTCCTCCATCCTAAATTAGAGAAATATTAAAGCTTTTATTATATTTATCATAATTGTATTTAGTTTTGTTGTGATTAATTTAGTTTTGTCGTCGCGCTGCAATAACAGCGAGTGGTCTTACGCCGTGTCTTACCTGGCTATACCAGGCTTGACCTTGTAAATTATTCAATTAAAAAAATATTAGGCGAAGACTTAAAGCTACTTAGGTACACTTCTGCGAAATACCTCTCTATGGAAGTTACAAGGGAGAATAATTTCCACTATTACCAATGGCCTTTGAGTCATTTCGAATTATTTATGCCATAAGAAGATAGCAACTGTAGTCGGGGTTCGCGATATTCTTACAAATTTCAAGGGTCTCATTACATCTTAAGCGCGGGCTTACTATAACGAAACGTAACAACTTTTTACAGTGTCTGAATTTAATTCCTTTGAAGCAGAGATAAATAGGTACCTAAAATTCTTCATTCGCCATTTTATCTTGTGGCCAATTTATATCCATAAAAAAGAAGTTAAAAAAATTTAAACTTGAGATAGGTACCTAGTTTTCTGCTTATAATGCAGTTTTCCTTCACTGAGAGCTCTCCATCGACCGATTGAATGCCAGATTAGCTTCATGCATGTGCTCTGACGTCATTATTGACACGATTTTCTCAACGAAAAAAGTAAACCTCCATAAATCTTGAAAATCTTTAAAGCCATCGCAAACAACACCCTCTTTGAACAAAGTTTCATTGTAATTGAATTGAATTCATTTACCACATGACTTGCTACCAAAATTGCTTTTAAATTAATCAAACAAAGTCAGCTGCGATAAAACTAAATAACTGTGCACACAGATCCAGCCATCAGAAAATGAGATCCCCAAAGAAAACACTGCTCGTAGAGCTACATACAGTATACTCTGCCACCAACTAGAATAATAAAATCCGCATGTTACCCGCTTCCCCTTGTCTTTATTTCGATTTGATTAGTTTTCCCCCCACAAAAGAAAACAAATATAGCTAACGTTCCCTCTCTCTGGCGCTGGCTTCAACTTTATCCACGAAAAGAAAACTCATAAATTTTCATTTTCGCAGCCTGCATTTGACATCTACATTCACACAGTCGCACATCGCACAACCCGAAAAAGCGACCCTTATTGCGAAAGATACCAAAGCACAGAAGAACCCATTTTTCGATTTTTCCGGGGTAGCCGAAAATCCCTTCCAAAACACACGGCGGCTATAACATCTATGGGTATGTATACCCTGTCCTCGAATAACTTAGCGTGTGTGTGTGTGTGTGTGTATGTTGGGTCCACAAAAGATTGCAATCAGAGAGTTTTCCATGCACAAGCAAATGGCTTCCATTCGCAATTCCGCCCGTGACTTAGGGGCAGGAACAGCATTATGGTCGCGCTCGGCACACTCGTAAAATCCACCACCATCAGGCGCGCACAGGGTTAGCGCCATAAAAGCCCAGAGACCCATAAAACTTTTGGGGTTGAAAACGAACCCCAGCAAAGTACACACAATGTTGGGAGCTCCTAATTTTCTGCCAGTAACAGTAGGTAGGTTTACCCCCCGCCCTTTGTACACATTATGCGCCCAAATGCAAAATGGACTTTCTGGGTAGGCAGGTATATACGTACTTTCTGCTTCTGGCTAACCTCCCACCCTGTTTGCTCATGTCCTTGCCACGGGAGGTAGAACGTAAATAATTTATCCTTTGCTTAGTATATCTACCAGCAACCCCTAAAGTTGGTTTTTTCCTCTTTAATATTAGGGTACTCTCACTCGCTGCTCCATGGGACGAAAGTGGAGAGCGAGAGCGTCATGGAAAATAGGTAGGTTGGTATACCTACCCATGGCCCACAGCATTTTCTTTCTCCCATAGTCGTTTATTTATTTACCAACACACAAACTGATGTCGACCAGAGAGTGTGTATATCTACGACACCTATGTACAGAAGAAGATGAAAGAAAAACGAACAACGCGTCAGCTTGTTTATAATTTGTTTCTCGCTGCTCAGAGTGCGGTGTGTACCTACTAATACACAAATACATAACAAACACACAGATACGTTCGACAATTTGCGTGCTGCTCGCTCTCTTTCCGTTTGCCAGCAAGAGATCTCCGAGCGGAGCCGAAGCCAAACACACACATGCGAGAGGCAACATTTTTCCCATTCTGAACTCCTCCAGAGGAGGCAGCCCAGTAAAAAGGAAAAATCCAACGGCTCAAGAGTTTTTCACAATAACGTTTTATGGCATTCGGTCATAAACTTGATTGTAGTGTGCGCGGGCCAACGGCGGCAGCTTCTTTTCCTGGCGGCAATTGAGCGTTTTTAGCTACTTACTATACCCGTATTACTGCTTACAAGAATTCCCGATAATTTGTGTTCATTTATTTTTGTTTTTTTGTTGTTTCGTGGCTTGCATTTCGCAAAATCCGTTTAGTCTTGATGCAAAAACAAAAAGGCACAAAACTAATTGCTATAATCATACCCGTGTTTCGAATGCTTCGTGACTACCTTGTGCACCCATTCGATGCTCTTAGCGATTGTTAGATAACTGTGCTGGGAATTCTCAAGTTAGTGCGCGGTTTTCAGTACTCACTAAATAAAAGTTCAAAAAAAAAACCTTAGCCGGAGTAAACTTACGATTTGTCGAAATTTATCAATGACAAACCTCGCAGACTACGTGAAGTGAAATGCATCTCTTGTCATAAAACTGAGACATAATGAGACCACGACTGGTCGAGACGGTACTTTAACTGCGCCATGCATTTCAGTGGTTATTGCCAATAAATAGTAAATTTTAAGGCCGAAATAAAGTGGTTTTCGTCCGCATCAAGAGGGCGTCGAGTAAAACCGAAAGCACAACACTTGGTGACGATATAGACGAGGACATCTGTAGATATTCCAATGGATTTCTGAAGCAACCTTTTAAGGTATGTGTGCACTTGCAATAGAAAAATATTTAATGACCAGGTTGTTTTGCTACGCCTGACTGACAATACTAAGTAACTTGCTAAGTTGACTCGCATATTCGACTAAATTAAATATTTGCCGACACATGAGCAATTTTTCTATTTTTACTATGATTTTGTGACAAAAATCTTTTGTATTGAATATTGAAAAAAGATAAATATTATTGAAATCAAATTTTATAAAAATTCGATAGTAAAATGTTACATTATTTTTTTACATGCATCAACTCAATTGTATATCCCTGAACAAAACATTTTAACAAAATGTAAAATTAAGCTGCTATCTTGTAAGTTATATGGAAAGTTAGGCAGAACTTTACTTTCATTTAGATAATTTTAAAAACGTAGCTAGATTGTTTTAGAGTTTAAAAATTCCAAATAAATGCCGTCCCCAAAAATGGGGTTTCTGTTGTAGGTCGAAGCGTTAACCAATTTCGTGAAAGTCGTGAAAGAACTGGTTTGAGTCCTACGGGAATTCATGCCAATCAATTTAAACAATTTGCCCAACTGCAGCACAGAGAACTTAGAATCGAGATGTGAGAAATATGAGGTCCGCTTCAACGTCTAAGGTATGGTCAACTTTTTGGGCCATAGCTAAAAAAAATTAGTGGCTTGAAGCAATAATTGATATATATTCATTTGGTGTAAGCTTTGTGCGGCGATTATACCTAAAGAATCGGCTGTGAGTTTTTGTTAGCTTCTTTAATTTGAGGTCCAAGATGTTTTTATGGAAAATATGTAATTTAAATATGTTGTCAGATGATCGACGGGTGGGTGCAACGACTGAGTTTTCAGATGTAAGATTATTCCAGATGTCGAATAGAAGTTCATGGATGTCCCCTTATTTCATGTTTTTACAAAGTCAAATAGCCGCGAAGATCATGATGTAATCAAACGCCCTTAAACTCTTTTGTTTTTTCTTCAGAGTTGTGTCTACAGAAATACGTCAAAAGCTTTAGAGCAGTTGAAAACCAGCATCCGAATTTAGCAAGTAAGGAGGAGTTACCTTGAACAAAGGCGAGAGTATTGCAACAACAATAAAATTTATTAAAAAAGTCATATCAAGTGTGATTTTTTTAAATCTAAAAAAGCACTTATTGGATCACCCTTTATGTATTTTATGCTAAATTTTTAAAAACAAAAAAATATCTTTCAGCATCTCGGGGCACTGTCAGTGTCAGTTTCATAGGCCCGCCTTTTCCTAAAAAAAAAAAATACCGCACAATAAACGAGACAAATTTTTTAAACATTGGATGGAAAGTAATCTCGTTTTTCATTTTATATTGTTAAGGGTTCCTTAGATTAACCATAAACGTCTGTGGAGGAAGTTTAGCTCAGAATCATTACATTAACCTATGCACTATTATTATGGAAAATTTTGAGATCTTCCAAGTTACAGAATTTTTTTTTAAGGTTGAGACTTGAGCGAGACTTGAGAGTGAGGCTTGCGATGTCCTACTTCGTTCCAGTTTCCGAAAAATGCAGGTTCGCCATTTGACCCACTAGAATGAGGAGATTTATAGACTGATAAATGCAGACAAAATTAGTCGAATAATCAACGGTTGAAAGTCGCTGTCAAAAAAAAAATCAACAGCCTCGAACCTGTTGACGACTTCTTCGCAAAAGTTATCACTCTATGGTAGGGGGTCTAACAGAATCTCTATGCCATTATAGATGAGTTGGGATTGAACTCCTTTTTTTTATTAGTTGGTCCTTAATATAAATAAATTTAGCTTATAGCCTTTGATTTTTTGCCTTGACTGGAATTAAATTCCAGTTAAAATCTTGTGAATTTAGAGTAACCTCCATTAAGGGCAAGGTTCCAATTACTCAGCGTTAACCTCAATGTTAACTCAGCGTTAACCTCGTAGCATTTTTTCACTAAGTTTATATTCTTGGCCAAACTCGCCAAATTTAGTGGGTGATGCCTCACAAGCAATTTGAACAACCTTAGCTACGTTTGCTTTGAGAAAAAGTCTATGAACAGCGGAAAGCTGTTATGTTTCACAGAGGAACCAGCTCGGAAAAAACTACTCCAATGGTTTTTGAGCGGTTCGTACAAAAATGGAAAAGGGACCTGTTATGATGTCACTACGCTGTCCGTCCGTCCTTCAGTCCGTCCAATCGTTTTGTAAATTCTTGGTGAAGAATGGTGTCTCTTACGATACACCATTCTTCGCACTTTGAATGGTGTATCGTAGAAAGAAAAAAATTGGTGTGAATTAAAATTGCGGAAACAGCTAGAGAAACCAATGAGGATAGCCCAATGATGAATTTTTTTTCAAGCTAAAACAACAGTTTAATTACAGTTTGATGGAAAAATGCATTTAATGATTTTTAGTAGTTTTTTTTAGAAGTTTAAGAGACAGAAACTAGAAAAATGAATTCTAGGTCAAATAAATACTGAAAAATAGTAAAAAAATCTAGTTTTTTGAAAATATTGAAAAGTTTTTGAGAAACGATGAGTTAAAAATGGATATGGACATTTTTGGTGCCATAGCTTTTGAAAAACTTAGTGCAACTCAAGGTGTACCTATACCAAGTGTTTAAGTCATATTTGTTGTTAAAAAAGCTTAAATACTGCGGTTTTGACGTGTGTAAGCCCTCCTCCTTACCACCGATGTTATTTGAAGAAATCAGATGAAAAAAATCACATGCAGAAATTATTCAAATTTTTAAGAAAGCTAATGCTAATTTTAAATCTTCAAAAACTTTTAAAATGGACCTCAAACACATAAAAGCATTCTCAAAACCCATATTTTAAAATCTTCTAGTTTCTAGTTTCTTAACAAAGCGCATAAAAGGAAAGCAAGCTGCGTTAAAAAAATTAAAAATAATCATTACTAACCTAAGTTTTTGTTTTTTTTTTGAAACGAAGTAAAACGTTAAATTTGAAAAACAAAGTAAAATAAGGAGCATGTTTTACTACTTACGCAAAAAATTGCGCGCATAGAATTTAAGAAAACACGTGCTTGCGCTTTTAGAAAAAAAGAAAATTTACGTGTATTTAAAAAACAAAAGTCAAAATATGTTGTCGTCTTATGGATTTGAAATTTTAAAAATTATAAAAAGTTGGAAGAACGTGTGCCTGGCCCTCTTTATCCCAAATAGTATAAAGTATAGTTTTGAAATAAACAACGGGCATATTCCAACTTAGAAAACGATTTTTTAAAGGTTTCTAGTCCCTTGGCAGTTATGACGATATTTTTTGAACTAGGCTGGCTTAATAAAGTTTATGACGAAAGCTAATTGCATTGAAGATGTTTTAAAATTGCCATTTCCAAACTCAAGTTTTTAAGCCCATTTAAGGAAACGAAATTACAAACATCATGTTTTATCGTTTTCAGGAGCTCCATGTCCTTAAAATATAATAAAAGTGGTCAATGCTGGCGCAGGTTGCTGTTAAAATTAAAAAAACAAAGCCTAACGGTAGTCGAAGAAAAGTTGAAATTGCTGTTTAATCGATTTTAAATTTTAACCAGTGAGTAAGTGCTACAGTATCTAGCGTACGCAGAAGTTATACAGTCCGTTAAACGGACCGTTGAATACCCCACCCCATCCCTAATAGTACCTAAGTTACTGGTATTATTGCTATTTTTTTTTTGACGATTTGTGGTTACTGAAAATTTTGAAAAGGGGCGTGGTCCAACCGCTCTTATTACAAACTATCAATATTAGCATAGATATCTCCATGTTTTTGTTTTAATGTAAGCAAAAATCAATTTTTTTTTTGTGTTAATTCAATGTTTTCATGAATTCGGCCCCCTAAAGGAGGCATGGATAAAAATTTTACAAGAGTAAAATCTGGAACGGAGTCTCGTTTACCGAAAATGTTTATTTTTATTTCTTATTCTTTCATAAATTAGGCCTGTCAAAATTGCGTTTTTATGGAAAATTCGAGGTTTTTGATCAATTCTGCCTCCAAATATAGGCCCAAATAGTGGCCCAAAGTCTTCTGAAACCAGAATGTAGAACTTATATACCTATATATCGACCTTATATACCTTGTAACACAAAATCTTAAAGTTTCTTGGCTCGAATTCATATATTTTTTGCATAGGCCACGCCCCCAAAAGTAGACATGGGCTTAAAATTTAAACTTAATTAATTGTTATTTCCTTAGAATCATGAGAAAATACGGTAAGAACGAAAATTATTTGAAAAAAAAAAACGGTAATAACGAAAATTATTTCAGAAAAAAGAAAACAGTTTTTTTCCCAAAAACGCCCCTTAAAAGTGGGCACAGCTAAAAACTTTGTAAGGAACAAACTTAGCAAATAGCAATATCTTCAATATTTGTCATAGAATTTTTTTTCGATTTGGAGTAAACTCCCCGAGAAATCGGGTTTTTAAAGATCTCACATGTTAAAATTGGGCATGGTCGATATTGTGAGCGATCCAATTTTCGCCTTGTTTAAGGTCTTTAGCCAATATTGCTCAGTATCAAAATAAAAGTTCCTGCGCCTTGTCTAACTTGACTTTTAAAAGGCACTTTAAAAGAAATGTGAGAGGTTGTTTCACATTGAAGCCAGTAGTGGGCGTGGCCGCTAACGAATTGAGCCAATTTTCACACTATGTCTGTGCTACAAAAGATCCAAACCGTGTACCAAGTTTCAGCTCTCTAGCTTGATTTTGAAGATCTAAATCCTTGACATATACAGACGGAAGGACGGACATGGCTTAATTGATTCACATGTCGGTTTCGATCACATCTCTAAAATGTACTAAGGGATTATTTTACTGTGTTACAAACTATGCATTAAAATTAATACACCCTCCGTCGGGTATAAAAATAAGCCCTAAAAACATGTGACATACAGACAGACAGACGGACGGACGGACATATGGCTTATACGATTATAAGTTGAATGATAGAAACGAAAGGTAAAAACTTATGCACAGACGTACCAGTTCTTAGCCCGAAGTGTTAAGCCTTTCTGAGAGAAGCAATGATAGAGTATTTAAGCCTGCCAGGGATTCAGTAAGAAATATTTGGAAGCGGAAAGTAAGTGAAAACGTTGGATAATACATAGAAGCCGACCAGAAAGTTGCTCATTTAGAGACAGACGCTTCCGGGATTTTCGGTTGTTGCTTGTTTCGCCCGTCCGGATAATTTTTCATGCTGGCACCCACCGTATTAGGTGAGCATTTCTCATTGCTAAAAATGTTAAAATTTTCAAACAAAGTCAATATTTCCATAAAAAAAGAGAATCTATCTTCCAGAAACCAAAAGCATATTTCTGAAAAATTTGCTATAAGAATTTTGGTGCGTTTATTTTTTATAATATGCTCGTGATCAAGGGGTTATGACTACCGTTAAAATGCGAAGCACTTCGCGAGCGGAAAAAATTTGGGGATAGAAAAGAAAGAAGAAGAAAGTAATTCTCGATACAACACAAACGCTGATGAGCCAAACCACTGCACAGAAACACCAAAGCTTTCCCCCGCAAGTGCTATGCGGGCAATAGTATACCCAGCCGAATATTGCATAAAAACATCTGGGAAGCATCTAATTGTTGTCCATTTTATTTGCATATTGGGGGAAAAAAAGGTGTCGGCCGACCCTAACCTGGGTAACAGACGCCGACCAGGAAGCCGCTCATTTTGAGACAGCCGCTTCTGAATTTTTCGTTTGTTGCTGCTTTTGGTCCGCCCCGGATATTTTCCATACCTATACCCAACATTTTTGGTGAGCATTCCGCACGTGGGAGGCGCCCGATTGGGTACCGTCAACCCCGAATCGGGCTTGAAATGAAGTGAGAGAAATTTTTATTTTTTCAGTAATTTGTGCTACTAGCAAGCAATCGCCTGCAAACACCTATTTGTTAGCTTCAGAAGTTGAACTAAAAATTATATATATATTACCAATGCACTAGAGGGTTATGATCCATCATTTCTGATCATAACCTCATAACCGCCTAAAATAACTTTTTCTAAAAGAAGAAGATATTAACAATAATGCAGTGGTAGTGCGTCGGGGTCGGACTACTATGCACGAGACCCCAGATTTGAGTCCCGCCACGGAGCTTTGAAAAGTTGAACAGTTTTGTGTTGATCAACCAGCTTTTGATTGCAACTCAGTAAAATCACCACCACCTCTCCTGAACCATGCATGCGGTGAGTGTTACAATTGTTTTAACTCACATGGAAATGGAGGCATTCTAAATTTTTTTGCCGATACAAAACTGGAAAATAAGATGTCTCTGTAACAAATGATACAGTTAGAGGGTTCTTCAGGCCTTCGCTTACGTCGAACCATATAAAACTTTTGTTACTGCGGCCAGAGCTCAAGGCCGCGACTTTGAACATAGTAGTAACATGGCACGTGTTCTATTAACAAAAGCGCGTAATCAAATGTGGCCTAAATGGTCTCGTTGTAAAAGTTCTGATTATTCTTGCAACATATTTCTTCTAACACCCAGTCAGAATCAAAAAGTCCGCGCGACCCCGTCTAGAAGTCGTTGCTTAATCAAAACTAAATAAAACTGGTTAATTATTATTGGAGGGCGCTCATTTATTTTTTTTTACTACTTTTTCTCTACCTTTGGTTTAAAAATCCGGCTAAATTGCTTGTGTATAAATTAAAAAAATTAAGTGTAAAAAGAGTTTTCGAGAGGAAAAGGAAGATTCGGAGACTTTTGCAATTGTTGGCTTTAAAAGGAAGGTGCTCTCGAAGCATTGGGCATAGATAAGATTTTAGTCTTAAATGAAAATTGGATGGGAGGAAAAAAGACAGCTGTAAAACCTTACCTATTGGGACATAAATTTAGCAATGATTTTTAAACTTCTTAAAATCTACATGAAGTCTCTTACCTTGTTACAATTTGATTACTAACTTGTGAACAATCCAAGTCGAACTGGATTTTTTTTAAGTCCTCAAGTATAATATTGAGTTTTGATTAACACTTTACTTTTCAGTACATTCCGTTTCCATATGGGCATGCACATCTCCTTTCTTTTTTTCTCCACGGAAGAATTAAAACTTACTTTTTAACGCATGTATAAAATAAAAAATCTTCAAAAAGTATCTAGTATTTTGGTTTTTAAGTGAATATTTTTTCCTCTCAATAACCAGTGTTCAATTAAAAATGATTATGGGAGAACCTATATGGATATCATATAACTCGGCTACCAGTCACATTTAAATTGAACGAAAATTGCAAATTGTCCTTAAGCAGCTCTCAACCTGTCCTTCTGCCTTCTCCATCAAATGTGTGTAATTGATCAATTACAAGTGTAATAAAGTTTTGATAATGCAATAAAATCAAAGCTTATTCGTCCCTGCCATGGCGCGCTCACTTATTTCTATTATTATCTTAATTATTCCAGTAGCTGAAAAAAACGAACAAACTATAAACGATTTTTATTACACAGCACTTATTAATGATGTTGCAACAGATAATTTTCTATAATTTCCTTAAAAAAAACCTGAATATGCGGCATAAAAACCATCCTGACAACTATATACATCGACGTTACATACCTATTAGCTCGATAGGATGACTGCCTGCCAATAAAACTCCAAACCAATGACTTTATTGGCCGTAATAATAATAAAAGCGCGCGCGCAAGCAAATGAACATTTTAATATACTCCGTCACTGACAAACTGACATACACCATACACATCCTAAAAAGGCAAAAATAATAGATATCAACCTACCCAGCACGAAAAAGCATAAAGTTCAGCGCTCACTTGCAGCCATCACGATATAGAGACAACACATCAATGAAATAAATATACAAATAGTTTCGCACTGGCATCCGCGAAGGTTTTACTGCTGCAGTAATTATTATTATTGCCGTTATTATTATACTATACACCCTGTATAGCTAACAAATTGAGAAGAAATTAAGTCATTAGGACGAGAGGCGAAAAATCACAAAAGGGATGATTGTGTATAAGTTACGTAGGTATATACGAGATATCTTCAATATCCTTGGCCATGCGGCAATAAAATTTGTATGAAGGTGCTAAACGGATGATATAACCCAATTTCAGTCCAAGGTCTGACTTACTTTCCAGCTCCTCTATACATAAATGCATGAACAAGAGGATACTTACTGTGCTGACAGGGTTCTAACTTTTTGACTATAAAGTGGATTTGTTCGCCTCCTCGACGCGGTTCATTCTGCTGGTGGTGTATACTTATAGGTATTTGTGTGTGTTTTTAAGTATTGTAAATTTATGACACCAGTGGATAGCCGCTTCCCATCGTATAAATTAATAAACCATCGGCATGCAGCACAGAGTCCTAGGGCTCTATCTGTAGATATCTGAGCTGTCCATATAGCAATAATAATTATGTGCACATAAATGTGGTGCGCTGGCTGTACTGAGACTGCGGCGTTTGGAGTCCTTTTTTACGGCCCGAAACTCGCAACTCTGATTGATGATGAATGATGGCGCGGTGCGGTTGGGCCGTATAATACTTAGTACGAACGAGCGCATGATTCTTAAGCTAAGGGGTTCATAAAACACACAGAGCCCGGCCATTAATGGGAATTTCATAAACTCGGAACGGCCCGTTTGCGCTAATTGATAGAGTATCATTTTGTGGCCATTAAAATGGCCGCATGATGATGACGATAAATATGGCGTTGATTATGACTTGTGGCTGGGCTTGATGTTAGTTACAAGGTGGGTTGTTGTGCGAGTGAGTGCGTTGCAAAGGCTAGTTACTGGTATAACTATCACCACCAACATTTGCAACCAGAAACCACTTTTCACGTGCAGCGATTACTTCCGTATAGTACAGAGAGTGACCCGCAAATTACACGACTCCATTGTGAAGGAAAACTCTGCAACATCGTAAATAACCAAATTTACGATCAGAATCACATGCAAGCCAACTGCAAACACAGAAAAACATGTTGGCCTACTCGCTAAATCCGGAAGGCTTCGCCTCAGGGGCCGAACATGCCTACCAACTACGACTACCTACCTATACGGGTCGCCTTTGTTAATTAAAAAAAAAACCCCACCAACTATCCGGGTTGCCTGCCTGCCAACATACCTAATCTAATTTAGCTTTTCGTGTTCCATGGTGTTCCACACGCAATTCGTTGATATGAAACCGCAATTAGCGTGATGCCTGTATATCTTTCATCCGTAAGCAGGGAAAGCCATAAATCTTGGCTTGTTTCTCATTTATCTACAGTGAAGGTTCCCTAAAAAACGACGTGGCATCCCTGGGTGTGTGTTTCGTACATGCGTTTCATGGTGTCGACGGCCATTTTCATAATTCAATGGGAAAGACGTATAGTGGAATGGTTCCTGCGCACAAGAAGCTATCACTACACGCCATCATTGTACCGTTGCCATTAGCAGCCATGATTAAGGAGATGCTGCAATGGATGGACCGACCATTAAAATTTGGGTGCTGATGAGCATGCGGCCATGTTTCTGTATCGATGAAGTAACCAATGTCTTAGGGGTTGGTGCAGCAAATACCAAGGGATGCGAACGTAATGTTTTTTCATGCTACCTGTCACCAAATGTCGTAAAATATGGGCTTCCTTACAATTTTCCCAGCCCATTTTTTTTTTTGTTTAGAGTTGTAAGATGATTAGCCTTCGAGTGAGTAAAAGAGATAAGACGTCACTCAACCTTTCTGTTGAACAATGTTGCTTTAAAATTATCTTTCAGTAAATTGTAGTAAATGCCAAACAACAACACATAGAGGTTGTGGTATGAGATACTGGTCGTAAGGTCGTAAGCACGGTTACACTTTTACGATCTGTTTTAAATTACCAATATTTTAACTCACACACAACCGCCGTACAATGTCCAGGGAGAGAAAATTCCCTGCGTTCTTTGGTCGTGCATGAGCGAAGGACAGAACCTGTAAGTGGTTTCCTTTAACGACCGTAAGATGGCAGTAAAAAATGGTATAATTTTGTGTGCATTGCTTCGACAATAAGGTGGTTGGTGCCTATGACGAAGAGTTTCGTGTGGAGAGAACATACACTTGAGAGTGAAGTTTAATCAATTTTAGAAAAATGTTAGATGGTAAAAAAGTCAGGAAGCATGTATTTAAGTTTTAACAAACAAATGCTTTATCTATAGATAGTATTAAAAATGCAATCGATTTATAAAAAAAGACCGTCAAGTTAAATGAAGACACACACAGAGAGGTCCGTGGGCTTTTGTTGAAGGTTAAGCTCATCTTTATTTTTCTGTTTTGTGTTAAATTGTATAATTCTTTGAGATTTATTGCCTAATATATTTCACATTCTATTGTCTACTTTTTTCGTATTGGATGGCTTTTAAGTTTCGTTACTCCAAAAAAAAGGATGGCAAAAAAAAAGTTCATTTATTTTATTCATTAAAAAAAAAAAAAAACAGTAATAAGTTTATTGTTTTTGTTCTAAGATTTATGTGTTAGCTTAACGTTCATATGGTAGTGTCTGCGCTGCGTCAAACATGGTTTATGTTGCATCTTTTTAGTCAGCCAACTAAAGTGTTTTCATGCACATCTCGGAAGCTATTTGCTACTTCAAAACTGATAAAACTTTTATTTTAAATATCAAGAGATGTACTATTTACGTTACTTATGTCAATTTTTTAGATATTATCGTGTCGGAGATAGAGGGGGACAGAAACGTTTTATTGAACTTTTTTTACAATATTTTTTACTATTTTACCAAAATTTCAAAACAGCGATTTCGAAATTTTTTTAACTACCGTTAGACTTTTGTTCAATAAAACAACCATTTGCGCTAGCGTTGGCTACTTTTCTTTAATTCATGGATTTTTGAGAAAACGGTAAACCTTAATGTTTATTTCTTTTGTTTAAATGTGCTTAAATGGGTTAGAAACGGCAATTCTGAAACGTTTTTAATGGAGTTAGCTTGTCTATAGTAAACGTTACTTAATTTAACCGAATTTAAAAAATATCGTCATAGACGTAAAGATAATAAAAACTTTTTAAAAATCGATTTCGGAATTGCTTTTAGGTTTTTGAGTCAAGTCTTTTAAACTTTTGAATAAGTATTCAAAGTTTCTTATATTACATTAAAAAACTTTGAATACAGTTTACAGTATTACAGTATTAAATTTCAGAAGACAGACTTTGGCTGTTATTTATTTCAAAATTATACTGTATACTGTTGCGTAGAGGGGGGAGGGGGGCTACATACGATCTTCTGATTTTTTTTTGCATTTTTTAAATTTCGAACTATTCATAAAACAACTAATCTGAATTTTTTTTCCACTTTTCGTTGGACCTTTTTCCAATAGCACACCCACCTAAGCATTGGCTGTTCTTCTTAAATTCCATGGGCACTATATATTTAAAAAGGCTTAGTATAGGTTTAGAACAACTAGATTTTTTTAACGCAGCTAGGTCACCTTATTCTCCCTTTATTGAAGACATTGTTACCTATGTGCCAGGCGGGGTTCAATTTGCGGATACACATATCAAGATGCTTCAATACGCTGATGATATTGTGTTATTAGAATGTTCACCAGATACCCTGCAACTCATGATAAATCGAGTCTACGATTACAGTGTGTTGTGGATCTAAGAAGTTAGCTTGAACTTGAAATCCAAAGTGATGATTTTTAAGGGAACTGGCGGCAGACAAGCGAAGTTGGAAAGGTTGACTTTCAACGGCGAAACTATTGAAGTCGTAAAGCAATACAAGTACCTTGGAGTGATAATTTCCAGTAATTTGAATATGGAGCCTCATTTGTCTGCTAAACTCCAGCAATCTAAAGCTGCAATAAGCTCAACATGGAGAAACTGTTTTCAGAGCCGCAACATACCCCACAGCGCAGCAATACAGAGTTTACGAAGCATTCTCAAAGTTAATAATGTTCTATGAATCTCAAGCATGGGTCCATTTTCAGTATGAAACAGTAGAAAAACTACAAAGATTTTATCTTCGACGAGTTTTCCGATTGCCCACAGCTGCACCAAATTACATGCTCATGATTGAGACGGGACTTGGTCCACTATTCCTACAAACGCTTAAAAGGAGCTATGACTACATACTCAAGACATCAAGGTTGGGAGAAGAGCGTCTACCAAGAATTTTTACCCAGTATGCAGTTACTACGAGAAGTCTATGGTATAAAAAATAAATAAATAGAGTGGCGCAACAGCTCGAGGTGAACCAGGGCCAACTTCTCAACAATGTATGCTGGTGTGTTAATTTCTTTACATACAAGGGGACCTACAATTTTTTGCCGAACCCAGACCTCCAGCGTAGTAAGCACACACACTAACCACTACGCCACAGCACCCCACTCTATATGGGTTCTATGGTATAAAGAAGTGCTAAATTTAGCAGCGGAGAGTTTTGAATAGAACTTGAGACTAAACTGGAATCCACGCGAAAACTTGAAAAATAGCCTTTACTTTATGTCACATCTGCATGTCACATCTTATGTGGAACTCAACCTTGAACTCCAAGTTCTTTGAATTATTTTAAGGACTCGAATACAGTTAGATTCATCTCCACTATTTTCCGCGCAAGGGGCGAGCCATTACTTTAAACTTCATACCTCATAGAGATGACCTTCCCCTGTTACGTTCATTGTGTAACATGTCACAAAGAGAAAATATCACGCATTTCCTCGGAATCTGCCCGATTTTTCGCGATATTCGAAGATCCTGCCTGATTTGGGAAAATTACTCTTTCCCCTGCTGAAATCAAAGATTTACTTAACGGATCCAATTGGAAGGCGCTAGTAAGGTACTGCGAGGTAACCTTATCCTACCGAAAAAGATCATAGAGGAAGATTTTTAAATAACATAAGAACACGTTGATAGTATTTGGCAGTCGGCTTTTAGCCATGTCATTTAGGATAGATTAAATGTAACTTAAAAGTAGATAAAATAAAATCTATTAAAAAAAAATATTTAAATAGATATTGTGAAGGTCATTAAAATGCTGGTGTATCCCAGGGCTCAGATTTGTCTCCAACATTCTACATGTTTTATTATCAATAACAATTATCATTCCGCATTTTAACGTCACTTGATGTTGAAATTGAAACATTTTCTGTTACTTGTTCTACTTTACTTTAGGTGGCGCTACAGTTCGGGGTGCAACAGGCTTCCAGGGCCTCAGCCAACAAGCTTCACCAGCCAGATCTGTTTCTTGCTATTGGCGATTGAAGGCAGACCCCGGTAGAGAATAGAGGAATATGTAGAGACCTGCAACAACGTCGTAGCGATTCGTCAGTAGCGATTGCAACAACGTCAGCTTTCAAAAAATCTCAAAATTCATCATCCCGCTTTGCTTTACTTGTCAACTTGCGAAAAAATCAACAAAAACTGACCAATGAAACAGAGGCGGGAAAAAACATGTCTTCGTCATTGAAGTTTTTGTCAGTCAACAAATAGTCAAAATTTTCAGTTTGACGTTGTTGCAGGTCTCTACATATTCCTCTATTCTCCACTGGGGGGTTGCCTTCAAACGCCGTTCCCAATTTTGCACGCGAAATTGGCTGAAGTCCCCTTACCGTTGCGTGCGTCACCTGAGTCTCAGTGTTCTTGAGTTACCGCGCTGCCCATGAGATGTAAATTCAACAAAATGTCTGGCCGGGGCGTTGGTGCCCACCCGCTCTAGGTGAACCAGCCATCGAAATAGTTGTATTCTGACTCTTCTGGCTATAGTCGACATCCCTGTACACCCCTTACAGTTCGAAGTTATATCTGCTCGTCTATATTCTCGGTCTATACAGGCAGAACTAAATATCTACCCAAGGACTTTCCGCTCCAAGCAGCCTAAAGCATTCTTATCCCCTTTTGGGAGAATGCTCATGCTTCGGCACCGTAAAGCGGAACTAGAATGATGAGGGTCTTTTATTTATAAATCGATTTGGACACTTTAGTTAATCAAGAGTGGGCTTTGTTACTCGATTGCCTTCTTAGATTTAACGAAGTAGCGATTGGCAAGAGTTAGCCTTTGTTTGATTAGACAAAGTCTCTTACTACCTCAAAGCTGTAGCTGTCTATAGGTATGTTTTGTCAATGACGTCGGTGTTGCGTATGTCTTCTTAGTGACAGCATAATGCCTACTTGGTTTTTTTCTCATTGTCTGCTAAGTTCACATTCGCTGCTTCCGCCCCAATACTCTAATGTAGTTAAGTCTTTAAAATCGATGAAAATGCAGATTGGAACTTGGTACCGATTCGAAATTCCTGGATTTTACTTAAACTTATAACCAAAGTCTTAAGTTTTTCTGGTTGTTTTTCTGAATTCTGATAAAGCGATAGGTACCTACTTTTACAATACACTGTATTGTACTATAGCATAATGTCTAACCGATCCCAGTTAGACTGGTGAAAGCCTCTCTTATTGGACGTGCATTATACCTACCTTTTTCTAGCTCAAACTACTTATATCCATTACTGTACTATAGTTTGTAGATGTTGTTAGAAGACGAGGGAGATTATATTTCCCAACATCTTTCAGTTGAATTTGCTATCTATCACTCGCCCTCTCCCCCTTATTTCATTTTGGAACAGCACATGCAAAAAACCACTTTACCGAAGTAGTCTCCATTTCCATAGCTATCCCTTTCAAAAAAGGACGAGTGAAGAAAATCAATAATTCCATGGAATAATAGGATTTAAATCAAACCAACAACTACCACCACCATCTGACACTATTTCCCTTCGCATATCTCAACTTTCCGGTTCAATAAAACGAAAGGGGTTAGACTGCTGTTCTTATTCGAATCATCATCATCGTCCTCCAAGCCAACCGGGGAAGCATAATCCTACTTGCCAGTCATACCACATCCAACAGCTCACACACATCTATAGCCTATGCGACGAATACAATCGCGTGTCTTTCTTAGTTTTCGTGTTGCTGGCTGTAGTGTATACCAATCGTAAAGAAAAGCAAAATCCTTGGGCATAAAAGAAAAGGGAAAGTCCTTTTCCGGTTTTTTGAGGAGTAAGGGTTGACTGGATGGCTGTTTATGTATGGTCCCTGAGCGGACGCGAAACGAACACGAGGTCGCCATGCCGCCTTTATTGTGTCACTTAACTTTGTATGCCCCACATCTCGCCCCGAAAAAGCCCGACATCCTTTTGCTTGACTCATTACTTTTATTTCCATCGCGCGCTTACTTTGCCTAAACAAAGCAAAAAAAGAAATAGATACAAAAGAGAACCTAGCGCACACCGAAGGCAATGGCAAAGGCAAAAGCAACTCATATCTCGAAACGAAAAACTTGAATTTCTTGTGAAAATTCCTGAAAATGAATTAAATGAAACGGAATGGAAACATAAAAACCACCCAACAACAATGAGGCAGTCCTGGCGGCAGCCAAAGCTGTGTACGGGGAGGTGCAGAGACGTGTGTACACATTCAAACTCGCATCCACCCACATTGAGATATACACAGATACAGACGCTGACATGGGGTTTTGTTATGGAAAAACAAGATACGAAACTGTGGGGAAAAATAGACAAAAAAAATACGAAAAAACATTTGCCGACATAAGCAAATGCTGTTTATACCAAAAGAAAGACGCAAGACGAGGACCCAAAACCAAAAGACTTACTATATCTACCCTGATGGCATAGCGTGGCAAGGTCTTTAGCTTCTCCAAACTTTTTCGTCTTTGTCTTTTTGTTTTTGTTGCTGTTGTTGTTATTGTCGTTACTGCGCTGGGCTTCCTTCCATATCTCCTGGATCCATAAATCTGAATCAAGAACAATCTACAGTCCCACTCCTGGGTGCTCCCCTTTCCTGTTTAAGGGATTTTCATTTCTGTTCCATCATAGATATGGTCCTTTGCCGAAAAAGAAAAAAAAAAGCAAAACCATCTTCGGGACGTTCTTTTGCGGGTGGGGAGTGATGGGTGTTTATTAAAAACCCCAGGGAAGACATGCTTCAAAATTACAAAACACAATTTTTTTCCTTCGTTGGATTTCATGTTGTTTGGTTTCCCGATGATTTGGGAGCACCCACGAAGGAGATATAGATATTAAAGCGTTATCCAGTGAATTTTCTTTAAAGAGAACACAGTAAATAAATGTTGCCAAAGGACGAAACAAGAGAGGGCGTCAAGAACTCGACAAAAATGTTCATCATGCTCCATTGAGCTAACATAACAAAGACCTCATTCTTATGCACATCGCATAAGTTCTTCTAAGTGTTACCCTGCTCACTCTTTGTGCCATTGTGTTTGCCCATTTCCACCCTGCAGATCTTAATTCATCCAGCATTCAATTGGCTCGATTTATTACCACGATATGTGATATTAAGAGCAGAGAAAAAAATGTCTTCTGACTGTGAAGTGTATAGGCACTTAAAGTTCGTTTCAGGTACGTGTGGTGCGAAAAGTGTTCGCATTCGCATTCGCCGACGAAATCCAACAAAACTACACTAAACAATTTCGATTTATGTTCGCCTTTTTGGATGCCATTTCCCATTTCATTTTGAGCTTAGTTCGGTATGAATGCATCAGTGCCTCTCCGTGACATGGCAAATGCATTTGGTATTCAGTTTTCGTCCTTTCCTGCAAAGTGCTCATAGAAAACTGTATTCATACTTACACAAAAAAGGGAAAAGAAATCCGAAAATAAAGCATCCTTGACAAATGGAAAAAAAAAAACGAAGGGAAGAGCAAGAAGAATTATTCAAGCGTGAAACGAATACGAAATCAACTTTTATCCAACCGAGACTTGTAAGTTTTATATTTATATGGAAAAATATATATATTCGTGGTATACGAAAGGAACCAATGAACTGATCGTTTAAGACGTCTTTGGGTTGACAAAGAACTTTTATCCTGTCAAAAAATATTTGTGTGCTTGGCACATGTGCCATGGATTGGCCATCGATTTATTATTGAAAGACATTTACGCCGTCATATTTTGGGATTCTAAACTACTATAGTAGTTGTGCAGTGCATACCAACTTTGAAAATTGAATCGTATGTTATACGGGGCATTGTTCAAGTTAAAGTTTCTTTTTTTTTCGAGTGATTCATTATTTTTTTAGCCACTATAAAGCTCTCCCAAGCATTTGAATTTGCACTGGATCTTATCTTATCTCACTCGACCAGAAATCCGAAATTGCTAAGGAAGTTAAGGTAATTAACTCGAAAAATTGTACACGAGTATTATGCCCTTGTACTCTCATGAAACACCTTTAACTCGTGCATAGTATGTATCTACCTTACATCTATACAACTGCATTGTATTTGTATAGGCAAAGTTAATATTTAACCCAACCTTGAATGCAGAGAACATAAAGTTTAATTGTTTATTTTTTTTTCTCTTTTTGCTTTGGGCCCAAAAGCTCATAAAAGAGTGAAAAGAAAAATTGTGTAGGTACCTAATCTAGATATACACTTTTGTTTTTTGGCATCCACTGTGTTGGCATTGAGTGCATATTCAAGATCACATAAATTTATAGGTTTTCATTTATTCTGACATTGTATTTGACTGTAATTGGGTAAAACCTTAGGCACCTTAAATCGAAAGAAATTTGAAACGAACAGCGAGATGAGTCAACGAAAAGCCGTCGAACAAAGCGAAAGGCACTTTACAACCTTCACCTAAGCTCATCTTAGTTCACGGTATACAAAAAAAAAATTGGCAAAATGTTATTCATACAGCGCCGGGTGAGTACCTATACAGCTGCAACGCCCCTCAACAAATCATTTAAAGGGAAACTTCAAATCACACTCACGAAAGTACTTGTAAATAGAGTAAACGGAAATGAGAGTTAGATTATAGCTTTTACTCTTTACTTACTTATCTTAGTCAGCAAGCTTCACCAGGCAGCTCTGTCTCGAATTTCGCATGCGATGTTGGCTGAGGTCTTTTTAAACTTGCGTGCGTCACCATAGTCTTTGTTGTCCTTTATTGCACCGTTCCTACTGAGTGGATTCGATGGAAGCCGTTGTCCTAGCTTCGACTGCATTTACCTTATTTAGTTTTGAAGTCATTAAGGCAGTTTCACAAACTAATTTTATTCTCGCCTTTGCCCCATTCTGTAATGTGCGTCGAGTCGGCTTTAAAATGACATTTCATAAAAAGTTTTCTTTTGAGTTTTTGTTTTTATTTTGGTTTTATGTGTACCTCCTTCTACTTAATATGCTTTTTCTTCAGCACGCTAAGATTAAAAATTTTGATTTTTTTTTTCTCATCTGTCAGACGAGACAACTGAACTAGTGCTACATTTCAACTAAAGCTTCCTTTGGTGTCACATGGCGTTTTCCTTAAACAAACCGTTGTAGCCGAAGCACATTGCCCTAGGAAACATTGAAATCCTATGCCTGGACTCGAAAATATCAGGCCGAAGCGAAGCCAAAGCTTGTTTTCAGCTTGAGTTCAGAATTTTAGAATTTACTTTTGGTTAATTCCACCACCATATTCGTTTACTATAGACTTTTTAAAAAACCTCAATTCTTCATCCTTAAATCAGCCACAAATACCCCAAAAAGGGGTGTTTTATATTTGCGCTTTAAGTGTTGATTAATAATTGTTGGAAGTGGTGTGTTCTCTGAGTGCCTTAACTTAAATAGATCCCTTCGCCTCCAAGCAGAAATAATGGCAATTAGAAGCCCTGTCCTGGCTTAAGTGGAACGTAATATCCGCCCGCTATATCTGTATCTTTACGGATACCCAGGCTGCCATCAAATCCCTAAAATCAATCTCTATAAACTCTAAATTAGTTATTAGCTGTCGCACATCTCTTGATGAGATGTCCGAACAGTTTCACACCCGCCTGTGCTGGGTGCCAGGTCATAGAGACATCATGGGAAACTGTGAGGCTGATAAACTTGCTAAGAACGCCACTAGACTGCCAGAAGATGAAATTTCCTGTAATATAGGTACTCCCCTAGCTAACATTCCTAGCTAACATTCAAATTACAGTTCAAAAATCACAGCGTACAAGAAACTAACGCCAGATGGATGACAGGCACCACTTGTTTAACCTCCAAGCAAATCTGGCATCGCCTCGACCCAAAAAGATCAGATAGCTTGATCTCCTTAAAGAGATTCAAAATTAACACTGCAGTGGGAACTATCACCTTTCTCTGTTGCTGCCCGGCACTCGCGTCGCACAGGAAATCCATACTAGGCTCCTACTTCTACGACTGCCTAAGCGGTCTTAGTGAAACAAAGAGTTACTAAAAGCGTCTAAAGCGTCTTCAACGATGCTCTATGGATTCCAAATTTGGGATGCTGCAATGGAAACGAAGTCATAAGTCGAAAAAAGAGGCGGTTTACAGAACCAATGCGGCAAGTCAAAACTGCCAGCAGTAACGAGCCGGAGGGATAACGAAGTCCCTCTAAGGACAATCCTAGATGAATGGCAAAATGGAAGTCCCCCAACAAAGTTAGATGGGGGCCAAATAGATTGATAAACAGGATAAACAGGAAGCAAGGGGAGCTAAGCTTCACTACCTGACGCCTCTTCAAAGCCTACCTCTACAGATTTCAGCATGAAGATAATCCTTACTGTCTAGCGTGTACGTACGAAGCAGTTGAAAGCGCTATCAAACGACATCACAAAGAGCGCAGCCGACTGGCGAATTGAATCGGTGAAAACTTAACCTCAAAGAAAGTCGTCAGATAGATGTTAAGTAGGTACACCTACTTAGGAAGCTTCGGAATAGTTTCTAGCATCATGAAAGGTTCTTTCAGTGAAGATAGAAACAACAACGAAATGCGGCGCATGTTGCAGCCAACCTAAATAAGCCGAATTAGTATGTAAGGCAGAAGTCCCCTCGTGATGTTATACTTGAGGCCAACGCCTCGAGGTACCAGTAGTTTCGGTTAAGTTTGTCATACAGATTTTTGCCTGCCTCGAGGATACAGTAGTTTCATTTAGGTTTTTGACACAAAATTTTGCATTAGGAAACTTTATACAGACACAGTTTTTGGTAAAACTTGCAGAAAGAAACTTTTTATAAAAGTTATTCCCTCTGTAAGGCTTGAGACAGGAAGCCTTATTTAAGTAACAGTTTCATTAAAGCTTGCAACAGTAAAGCATAAAAGTAGCGGTTTCGGTTAGGCTTGCGACAAGAATTTTGCAACGCTAAATATGATAAATCAATAACTTCGGTAAAGCTTGCAATAAAATGCAAAGCTCACGTACCAGAATAGTGAAAAATGACAACACAATTCTAAAAACACTATAATAATGACAAGTCCTACGATCATCTCAAACGCTGCCAGGCAAATCTTTAGCAACGTTTATATACATTAAAATAATGCTTAGGTATATTAAGTGACAACTCTTCCTACGATTTCCCATAAGAGAAAAAATGTTGGAAAAAATGTTGTTACTTGGGTATACCTTACTATATTCTAAATCCCACTAAACATGTTAAACGCTGCGCTTATCCTCAAAACAGGATACAAACCCGAACCCCCAATACCTTGCAACGCCCTTGACAAGCCTATCAGAAAACCAATTCGTTTATGTCTCTTGGCTGAATTTCCATTTTCCATTTTCGAAAATCCAAAATTCTATTTAAAGATTGTGATCGAAGCCTTCACAATGATTATTTACATTTCATCCTATTTTGGCTTATCTGCTCGCATCCTCTTTGCCTACCACCCATGCCCCCGCCAGAACACCCCCCGTACCCTCGTACCCCCAGAGGTTCTATATCCCAATCTGAATAAAGTGAAGGCACGTAATAACGAACAACATCAGTTTTTATCCAGATAAGCAGAATCTCATTACGAATCTTATTGGGATTGTGGAGCGCGTAGAGTAGAGACACCAGTACCAGCTACAATGGCGAACGTCCTCGTTGTTGGTCTTGTGTTTTTTTTTTTCCTTGGGTTTTTGGGGCGCTGCGCTACTCAGTATTGTTGTCGTCAATTTGGTAGAATTTTCCATGTTTCCCTCTTTGTGTTCCTTCTTCAATTTCAGCTGGTGTGCCTCTCAGTGTTATCTTCCATTTTTAGAATTGAACCAGCAAAAAAAAAAAGAAAAGAAAATTTATTACATGCCTACTTTCAAGTTAGTTCGTTTGCTTCTTCGGTGTTCATGCCCTAAGGGGGGTGAAATAATAACAAGAAGACGAAACAGAGAAAAAAAAAACGATAGCCCAGAACACCAACTTGAAGAGGGAGAAGAGATGCTCTGCCGTTGATATGCCCATTTTTGTAGGCCACGGCAGCAGTTTCTGTTTTGAGAAACAAGAGTAAATTCTATGGGCCGGAGGACATCATGTATCTGTATCTCTGATTTCTGGGTTCACTTCCCTTGAAATACAGCATCTCGAACACCGCACAAAAAAAATACAATTCCGAGATGCTCGTATCTACTGAGGGAAAAACAATTCAAGTTGTCAAGACGACGACAATAAGAGGTTCTGCTCTATAAATACTTGGGGAAAAAGTCATTTTCCCTAAACAGATAGAGATGGAAATGTGGGTATACCTACTTGTTATGTTGATTTTCACATTGCATATATCCGAAAGACAAAAGGTTTTAAGGCGACAAATATCTATCTCTGTACAAATATCATCACGGTGGGTGAAAGACACGCAGAGAAATTTCAAAGTTTCGGATACACTCTTTTAATTATTTGCAAAAATTTAATTGTGTTTCTTATAAGCTATAGCAAAAGGGTTTTCGGGGTATATATAGTGTTATTAGAATGGGAAAACAAGCCCTTGGAAGAGTTCCAACTGTGCAATTAAAATTTTTTCGAAAATATTTTGCACCAAATGCCTGCCCGCCCCATCGGCAAAGGGAGTAGCTTTTCGAGAATTTTAATTACAACTATAAAGTTTATCCTCAGCCTTATCCGGTTACAACAATATGGTGCTTTACGCTGCCACCCGATGTAGATTTTTCTTTTTCGTCAGTTTTTGTCCAGCAAAGTTTCCATAGAGCTCTGTGCGTCGCTCCAACTGTGTCGCTGTTATGTATATATATATTTGAAATCCATTTTATTTTATGTAATTAAAGTAATTTCACGATTTATTTAACGCCATCGCATTGTTTCCCCAAAGGAGCAGTATATTAACTGAAAGCTGCAATGGAGGGCGGCTTCGCCTAAGGGGTGGGGGTATAGTAGTGTAAATAACAATAAATTACAATTTAATTTTGAAATTGAGTCTGTAAGGTATGTAACCCCAAGGCGATGGGTTTGTAACAGTCCTGTACACTGCACACCCTTCTTATGCCGGATAACTGAAATGGATAACCCCTGTATAGCTGGAATTTTGGAAGTGCCTTTTTATACAAGGTGATTACGTAAGTGCGGGACTTCTTTTCACCCTCACGAGAATAACAGTGTGCTGTGCTGTGTTGAATTTTGTAATTTTGGCTTAATCGCTTTTTTAAATTTAATGCAGGTGGATTTTGTTAGGGGTTAGGTGCTTGCCTGGGGAAGGATCAATGCAGTGTAGAATAGTTATTCAGTTTTTAAGATGGAAAATCTATAGTTTTAATTTAAGGAAAACATCCTATATTCCCTTCCTCTGCTGGCCGTAGCCATATACCTAGTTCTCTGATCAAAATTGCATGATTCATGTATAAATAGCTATTAATGTCTACCAGTAAATGGCTAAGGGTCCAAGATAGCTATTGTTAAATAAACTATTACGAAATTGAAACCCAATCGTTATTTTAGCAAAAATTGGAAATGGAGAAAAAATTTAAAAATTCTTGTTAAAATGGAGAAACGACCCACAGCTATAAATTTTAAAAAAAATTTGCAGCGACCTCCTTTCGCACTCTTTGATGCTCGAGGCCATTCTGATACTTGAACTTAAAAAAATGACCGTCAATTATTAAGTCATACGAAAATATTTTAAAATATTATTAAGTCAGTATGAAAAAATGTTTTCACGATTTTTTTTTCGAAAATACGCCAAAACTACAGTTCTTAAACCGTTTAACCAAAATTTTATTTTGACCTTTGCTGAGGCTCTGGCTGCTTTATATGTAAACCCAATATCGGTAGTTTAAGTAAAGTGATGAAAAAGTTATGGCGTTGAACACGTTGAAAATGAGTATCTATTTTCCATTCCTTATTTCTCAAAAGATTTCAATATTTTGCAAAATTTTTTATGAAAGCTCAATATTTTCTTAGTGCATATTTAAATTTTCTTCTTTTAGGCTGTGAAATTTTTTAAGACAAGGCCAAAATATTTGTTGTCTTTTTTCCCATCACAACTAAATTTTCAAAAGTTACAGGTGTAGAAGAACGGACAACGTAGCGATACCATAAGAGGTTCTTTTTCCATTTTTGGACGGACCGCTAAAAGCACTTAAGTCTCCTAAAGGTAGGTGGTTGAGGTCACTCAAGTAGAGCTGCGTTATCAGTTTTTCGTAATCGACTATCCCGATTTTCGCTTTTCAAACTCTTAAAACTAGAACTGTGAGACTCTAGTTGGCAACCTGAAGTTGATTTCGCCCGATGGCCGAATAGTCGAGGTAACCAACGTTCGAGACCTCGACACTGGCTACGTATTTACCTCATCACAGTGTCTTCCAAGACCATTAATTAAATCCATTAAAAGACTTAGGGAATCAAATGGCCATCGCCCATTAGAATCGCACCACAATGTCCAATCGACAGAAGAGGAGACGGGTTCCAACGAAAACCTAGTTCCAATTACCAGCAACGAAATTGATCACATTCAATCAGTTGTGTCGTCAGCCACGCTAATAACACAAACCGATCAAAAATATCACAAAGCATTGGCAGACATAAAACACCAAAGCATCATTGCATTACACGTGGAGCCAACACAGTTTGGCCGTCACAATCGTGCTTCCCTGCTGGCGATCGCAACATCTCATCAAGTCTACATATTTGACCTAATGTCGCTGGGGAAAATATTCAAAGAATTGAAGCTCATCTTGGAGTCGGATTGTCCCAAGAAGATTGTGTACTATAGCAACAAGGTTGCCGACAACCTAAAGTATCAACATGGACTGGAACTGAAGGGAATCTTCGATAACTTTGTCGCCCACTGCCTGGTATCCAAGCAAAAGGCACCACTCAGTTTTGTGCAGTGCATAACCAAGTACTTTAACATTCCCGAGCACTTCTTCGAACTATTCTTTCATTAATTTTAAGGTAGGTACTGTCATAATTTTTTTGTTAGTCCTCTTTTCTCGTTTTAGTCAAGTTTTAAGTTAAGGTACCGACATTTTTATTGAAACGCAGGATGACAAATAATTTGTTTTTCGATATTTCGTTTTGTTAAAAAAACTGAAAAAAAAGTAACAAACGGGTTTTTTTGTTTTCAAAAGTCTTACATATTTTGGCTCGTCACTTAAGTGGCTTATGCTTACGTAAGATTGAGTTGCTAAAGTGGATACAACTTTGAAGTTATAGACATTTTTAGCATTACGATTTAAGTACATCAACTAAATAATTTTACGCGTATCTCGAAAACGTCATTGATGTGGCTTTAAAGACGCAAGATGTACATATCTTCTGAACCCGTAGTAGTTACTCGTAAAGCGGGCTTTCAATGTGTTATGAGATTGTGAGTTGAGGAGAGATCTATATCTTAATAGATGTAGATCCGCGCTTACTATAGTCAGTCTTTTCCTGTACCGATGTCTCATCACAGTCATGCTCTAGTTCTTGAAGAAATTCGCCCTCTACAACGTCCGTTATGTCGTGAGTGAAGCCAATTATTTTCGTAGACATGGGTATCCAAAGTTTGATTGCGTCGCGTCGTTAAGATTCGATAAGATTCCATAGTAGTTGCCTTAGTATGAAAATTTGGGGGCCCTGTGATGCTATACCAACTGTCTTTCCCGTTTTCGTTGTCATAGTACAGTATTCTGTTTCTAAAGTAGTCCGTCATAATATTTTGCAGGTAGGTATAGTGTGGTATCTACCTGCAGAATCGGTGGTAAGTGCCCGCAAAATTTTGCTCCAGTTTGCGATGTTAAAAGCTTTCTAAACATCCAACGTGAAGCTTTGACAATACCGACCTCTCCATCGTCTTTCTTTTATGGCCTTTTTCGCTGCATTTTTGACCTCGTCGATGGCGTACGTCGATCGGCGGCGAAAGTGCATTGAATATGGGTGGATTGAAATAAATATGGGTGGGCCAAAAACTGAACAAGCCAGATATTTTAATAAATCGTTTTAAGTCTCGTAGTGATAATCCTGTCAGGTCGTCCAGGCTATTAAAGAACCTGACACCTAAACAGATTATTCGTCGTTCTTGGAGTGCACGGGCAGTGACAGAATAGGTATTCTATAGACTTTATTTCTTCTTCATCACTACAGCTTCTACAGAAGTCGCTCACAAAGATAACGTAGCAATGAGGTCAAAGGTGCAGTGTCCTGTGACTATACGTGCACCAGGAACCCGCAGAGGAGTAGAACTGTGTGAAGGCTTATTTCTCTCAGTGCCACGGGGTTGGAAAAACAGGGCTTTGTGCAAATTGTCCGTCAACGTATTGTAATATAAGTTACCGGACGTTCCATAGAGTGAACAGTATTTGCAGCTCTCTTCAAGGCATAAATCTTGGCTTGAAAGACACTGCAGAAGTCAATTAGTCGATATGACTAGTTGTTGTGCAGTGTTTCCGAGAAGCCTTCCTGATCGTTCCATGTCCTGTTTTCAATCTATCTATCTATGTTTGTCTCTGCCCACGCTTGTTTACTTGGTATGATGACTTTGAATCTTATACTTCTTCACGATACGGCTGCATATAAAAGGTTTCCTGTTGTAAATATATAAAAGGCTTTATTGAAACAGTTACTTCTATTAAGCTTCCTACTGGGCTATCGGCTGTTACTTGTAAATGTTCGACTATCATAAACGATGACCCAGGTTCAAATATCGGCCCAGCGAAGGTTTTTTTTTATATATTTCGCAGGTATTTTCATCCGCGGGTATCCTCTCGAGTTCGAGTTCCAAACACACCCTTTGCATTTTAAGAGCTCATCCGTTAAGCTTTAAAAGGTGGAAATTGGCAGTATAGTTATGCTTAGCTAAAGCCTTACAATGTGACTTTCACCGGAGTTGACGGTCAATTCTTCTGACTCACTCAGGCAACCCTAATATACATACGCCTTATTTTCTAACCTTGCAAATTCTAAATAAACCCAAGCAAAAACCGTTTTCACGCTACACATTTTGACATAGGTATATACCTACCTCATATATACGTATCGTGTTGACTTTGATAGATGGTCTAGCGAGGCGTCCATTTTCCTTCGCCCACAGAACAACTAGTACACATTGTTAACTGTTAAGGCGAAGCTAATGCGAAGTTAGCGTGATTGCGTTAGACATTCGGTAAGTCTCCCTTAATTTAAGATAATCACTTCATTGCCTGCCAACTGGCTATTTTCATCCCATATACCCTTCCGTGAGCCATCAACAGTGCGGCTCACTGGAAATGCGTGTAAAATGTCAATTGGCTGTGCGCGCGAGTCAACTATTTATAGCGACGTTTTTGGGTAAAAATTCTTATCGAACGGAAGCGATTATATACAGTTTACACAGAGAGCCATACAAAGTATGGCTTTATTAAGCAACTTTTCAGGTTACACGTAACTCCCACAGTGCCACTACCCACCAAGTCAAATAAATATAAGAAAATCACCTTCCCACGCGGTACGCCACTCTGCTATTACCTTACTATAGGGACAGTAACCCAACATGGAATCAAATCACTCCACACATAGTGAGCGTGCTTAGATAATGTTTCAAAAATAAAATTCAACCTCCACACCCCTAGAAATACAGCATATATATAGGTACAACATCTGACAAATGTGTCAGCCTTTGAGTCGTGCAACTTAACGTATATAGCGCCCGCACCACGCAGCTCACTACGCTCCTCTGAATGCGTTCAAAAATTTACGACATCAAATGCCCGGAAAAAGATGACAAGAAATCACACGATGGCGCAATAGATGTCATATGACGTTAGGACGAAAATAAACGGCAGGCACGAGAAAAATCAGTATCACAAGACTTCAAATGGCGGCAATTTTCAGGGCGGATATTCGCCCTTTTGTTCCAAACTATTAAAAATCTCAACTAGCTAGGCCACCAGACAGTGCGCGACACATTTTCGTAAAAGCCATAATAAAACTCTTAGATAAACCGAGACGAGACATAAGAGCCATATCGATGAACTCGACACTACACCAAAACGGAGGCAGGTTCCCATTCTAAGATCTGCGACTTTCGGCATAATATTTTATTGCATTCAAAACAGACACAACAGGAGCAGTGTCCTGGTATGCATATCAAAATGCTCTAAATAAACCCTTTTCCACAAACAATGGCGATGGATGGTAAATCTTTTGCCTTTTTGGAAAAACAAAAATTCAACCTTTTCGGTTATGGAAATATTGATAAAGCGAGAAAAAAGTAAAAATTAGAGCATGACCTGAACTGAACACACGTCAAATTATGTGTCTTGTTTTGGGAGACGAAAAAAAAAAATCCAACAGATACGCGTCATCCCTTGTTGGCTGGTTTTTATTTCGTAATTTATGATCTGTGTAGTGCACCCTTTTGTTACTCCCGGTGACTTGTGATTTTTTTTTTGAAACACAAAGCAGAGGGCATAAACATGGTCAATGCAGACTTTCTATATCGGTTGGGGGTATCGTTTTGAAATTGAACTAATTTTTAGGCAAATTTTGAAAATTTAAATGTTTTCTAGGTTTCCCTTATTTTCTTGTCGGAAGCGAAAGGACAAAGAGCGGCCTTTGGGCAGGGAAACTGAATATCCCAACGCAAGGCGTGCGGCCTCGCTAGACGCAGGGAGAGCTCGTATAGATCAGTTGTAGCTTGACGTTGGAGAGTTACGGGGACAGCTTTGTGAAGTGCAGTTCGGGCTGCGGTTTCAAGAAATTTAAAGATAGATTGTAAATCTTTGTACCTAATGTTAAGAAATACTTTAAATACTTAAAGGAATTATCAAGGACATAAGCACTTAACTTTAACCGTCCAGGAAATTTATCTCATAAAAGGTATGCTTTTGATTATGTCTTCTCAAGTTGGAGGATCAAGCCCGTTTTTAGACGTAGTATTGCAGTGCAGGTACCGAGGTACCCAGACTGTTTTTTCTAGAATGATAAAAAGCTGGATTCACCAATTGGCTCTGCCGCGGCCTGACATTTATACGAGTTCAGCCCAACGACTTTAATGTTTCCAATCACAATGTAGCTTCGGCTTCAACGTCTCTCTTGGCAATCGTGAAGGTAGAACGTAATGTTACGTAATGTGGCTCCAAAGCGAAGCTCTTACTCAAATGTACTGAAAATTTGATTCGTCTCACAGCTCAATAGTTGAAAAAAAAATAATAAAAATCAAAATTTGTAATATATAACTTCTAAGGACAATCATTTATAGTCATGGCAGATACACAGAAAAGCTATATAAGCAGTCAAAACACGCCGTAAAAATACATTTCTTATGAAATGCGGATTCAAAGCTGTCGGATGAAGCCTGATTGTGGAGCTTCCCTTACTTCCATCCACTATTTTGCTACGAGAAGTTTTCTTCTTAAAATAGTTAATCATTCCATGAGGTAGATATGACGCATATACCACAAGTGATGGAAACAATGATAGTTTTTTACAGTCCGTCGGGATGAACCGAAAATACTTTCGTCTGAACTTGTTGGGAAATCTTCTGAAGTAAAGATTCGAATTTTTTTTTTTTTAAAGAACTCAACATATTTGTAGCATTGTCAAAACTTTGCTCCCCAGAAGGTCTGCTATGTTGCAAAGTACCATTGTATAGTTGTCTAGGACAAGCACTTTAGCGTTTGCTATTGATCTACCGCATAATCTGAAACAGGACTTAATCTGAAGAAGACTTATTGTGCCATGCTTTTTTTTTCTTCTTGAAATTAAGGTTTTTACTCCTTCAGTTGCCTCTTAACATCACTTGGATACAGTGCATCAGGGTGCCCTTACTACGTCTAGTGGAGGTTTGTGCCCTCTCTGGAGCAGACTTTTCTGCTTTGGGTTAAAATAGAAGCACTATGATTAGCCGTTTTGTTACTATGAAGCATGTGACTTGGCTTGTGATATCAATATAATATCTAACCTGTTTAGTTGTGGAAATGGCTCTGGATCTGGAACCAGACTGGTCCTCCTATGACTGGTCCTCCATTCCTATGACCAAATAGTCGCTGGGGGGTAGAGAAAAATGTTTGCTGAAGTGTATCCAATCTGGCTCTTGCTATTTTGGCTATATCAGGAATAATTCTTTTAAGTAGGTCATTTGATTCCATTTTGTTGTGGATACGCCCTTTTCTTCCTTGAGATGATACAATTATGGTCAAATATGTATCTCCATTGGAAGTTCACGAATTGATAATTAACCGCTCCTATCGGAATGAAGGTTCTTGCCGCGAGTAACGCGTCTAGAGCAATGCCCTGCCTAGCCAGCCCATCGGCTAACTCATTTACGTTTACGTCACTATGTCCGGAAACTCAGAGAAGTATGACTTTGAAACTAAACAGTAGTAGTTTCAAAGTCATACTTCTCAGTAGAAGTATGACTTTGAAACCTTGAACAGACAAACCCACTTCGATACTCTTACACCAGTTTGGAGTACGTAGTATAGCCTAGTCTATAACTTTGATAGCGTTTGGCTATTTGGAGACGGCAATATTTTGTCTGCGCATTATGCAGAAAGCCTCTAGGCAGAAAGCCAATAGCTCTGCCTGGAAAAATCTGACCAAATCCGGCAAGCGGTATGATATTAATATGCTTGGCTGACTGGGGGTTCTTCTAAGATCCGTCGGCGAATATGACCGTGGTCGTTTGATAACGAATCCAGGCTGTTGGTTAAACCTTTCGGTTTTTCGGAGCAGTAGGCCAGACTCTCTGAGTATAACTGCTCTGCATAGTACTGCATCTTTTGTTTGTAGGTCAAATATAATAAGGTCTTACGTTGGGGCAGACCCTTAATGAATCCTGGGTACCTCCTATTCAGGCTCTTCTTTGGAGCTTTTTTCGAGTTTCGCGACGTTATAGTTTTTATTAAAAGCCGATCCATACTTAAGAAATCCAAAGGTGTGAATCGGACGCAGAACTGCTGTGTACACCCACAATAGGTCATCTTTAGTTAAAGTCCAAAGATGACCTTGTTATCAGAGGTGGACTAAGGACCTTCCTTCCAGACGTTTTGCTACAGGTGTGGGAGGCAACATGAGCCTTTCACCTTCTGTATTCGATGTTAGGTATGTTTCTATACTTAAGTGTTGAATCGAGCATGATATCTAGATATTTTGCACTGGTCTATATTGTTAGTGACTGACAATTTATATGGGGGAGGGTAGAACCGGGTATTTGGGTTTAAGTTTATGGAACAGCAAAAGTTCAGTTTTGGTTGGGTTTATACGAAAATTTACGATGCCTACGTTCTTACTTTGGTCCTAAAGCAAAGCCTATGATTTCACTAATCATGGAAACAAATTTTCCTGACACTAGTATCATGATATTATTTACATACGCGACAACCTTAAAGCCTCCAGTTCTATAGCAGAAGTTTGTTCATTAGCCAGAGTAGGGTAAAATTTTTTTTCTCAATCAGTTCTACTTTTGGTGTCGGATAAGCGTTAGCTGTATACCTATAACTTACACTCGACATCTTTGAAATACTGATATCAATACTAATACTTATATATATACTAACATTTTGAGCTACATGTTGCAGGGAGGTTTTTCCTTCTGATTATCAAACTTAAAAAGTATATATGATACAAATGGTACCAATGAATGGCACAAGGTCCAAAACTTAACTGTTCTCGGGAGAACCTTTAGCATAACCATCTCAAAATTAGTCTCAGTTAAATAAAACAGTTTTTTTTTCGGGAAAGGCTATGATGAAATACTTACGCTTAACGACAGTCCCTTACATATATGCCCGCTAAGATTTTGGGCGAATCCTGTTCAACATTCGAATATTAAATTGGTTTCTGTTACTCTCAGGAAAATATTATTTAGCTTCGTAGCGCCTTAAGGTAGGGTGATTGTGGTTTGTTTCAGAAAAATTAAATTTAACTTTTTTAATTTTAGTAACTTGAGCTTAAAGGATGTTTTAAAACCATCGCGAGAGAAGGAGCAAGAGAGTGAGGGCGGGTTTTCAAACGACCTACTAAATTTCAATGTATTTTCCGTCACGCACGCCAGCCATTTTGAAAACTGAAGAACTCTCGCCATATGATATGCTACTGAAAATATTTTTTCAACTGTCTTTCACTTGGCAGTCAAAACAGATGTCGCATTTTTTTCACTTTCATTGAGTAAAAAGCGATTTTTCTATTTTAATGTTGACGATCACATTTTGGTTTTAGGCTGAAGCGCTTGCTTTGAAAAAGTCATAAATTTCATGATTAAAAAAGATTTATTTTATAATAGAAATAAAATATTTTTTTTTTTTAAGCATGGAATTTGGAGGTGAAACAAGCGAGTAATTGCAAGAGTTCGTCTGCGGCAAACTTCTATATACCCGACCCTATTTACCATGTAACACCAAATCTTGAAGTTTCTTCTCCCGAATTCATATATTATTTGTATAGGCCATGCCCCCAAAAGTGGGCATGGGTTAAAAATTAAAATCAATTAATTGTATTTTCGTTAGAATCATGACAAAATGCGGTAAAAGCGAAAACTATTTCAGAGAAAAAAAAAAAAAACTCTTTTTTCCTAAAAACACCCCTTAAGAGGGGGCGGAGCTCAGGACTTTGTAAAGAGCGAACTTAGCAAATAGTAATATCTTTAATATTTGTCTTAAAACTTTTTTTTCGATTTCGAGTGAACTTTCCGAGAAATCAGGTTTTTAAAGATCTAACATGTTAAAAGTGGGCATCGTCGATATTGTGGGCAGTCCAATTTTTGCCTTTTTAAAGGACTTGGGCCAATATTGCTTAGTAACGAAATTTAAGCTCCCATGCCTTGTCTAACTTGAAGAAAAGGCTATTTTGAAAGAAAGAATGAAATATAGGTTGTCTCACATTGAAACCAGTAGGGGCCGTGGCCGTTGACGGATTAAGCTAATTTTCACGCTTTATCTGTGCAACAGAAAAACGAAGCCGTGCATTAAGTTTCAACTCTTCAGCTTGATTTCGAAGACCTAAAACCTTCACACATACAGACGGATGAATCGATTCACCTGTCGGTCTCGATCATATCTCTAAAAGGTCTTAAGGGTCTGCGATGATTATTTCAATGTGTTGGAAACTATGCATTAAAATGAATATACCCTCGGTCGGGTTTAAAAAAAGGTTCGGGTACTTTTCGCCACGTTGTTTTCCGCCATGTTGCTTTTCGCATTGAAATTTGGTACCTAACCCGAAAATCCTGCTCTACAGACCTGTGTCAGTGCCCTAAATTGGGTAGGGTACGGAATCTCGCTTTTTATAATACTGTTTTTCAAAACTCCGCTTTTAAAATTTAAAATTTCGCTTTTTATTATTCCGATTTTTACAATCCCGCTTTAAAAGCTCGTTAAGCGCGATTAAAGATAAAACTTCTTTATTTTATTGAGGATAATAAAAGTCGGGACAAAAAGAAACGGGCTTTAAGAAAATATATATAAGTAAAATAAAAATAAAAGCATGTCCATATTAATCATTGGTTTCCGTTTCCATAATAGAGACCAATGAAAAAAACAAGCAATATCAAACAGCAAAATATGTACAAGAAGTGGGATTCAAAGAAACGGGCAAAGTGGGATAACAAAAAGCTACAAAAAAGCTTCAATTAACCCACCAGTTCCGATATTGGGTCGTCGCCCGGTTACCGAAAGAAGTGAATTGGGTCAAAAATGTGTTTAATGGTCTCTCTCTTTGAAGGGAAGATCTTTGCAACAACGCAACCTATGTATACATATGTATATAGGTACGCTTAACGTAGGACAGAGCAGTGTGATTGCTCGGCGAAAAAGTTCTAATTTTCGACCTCAGCCGACATGCAGCATCTCAATTACGGCCCATCGAATATAGAGGTAAAACCAGTGTTGAATTGACTAATTTTTTCTTAAATGTTCTGGAGAATTAGGTACAAACGTCGGCAATGCGTTTCTACCTATTTCTCCTTAGTTGAGATTTTTAAATTGGATTTTCTTTAAACATTCAGCGTCAGGTCTGTTTCAATCATTGGAAACCTATTAGGGAAAACTCTCCGCTGTACAGTGTACCAAGCACTATTTCAACATTGCTCTGAGCGCAAAACTCTATTGAGATGAGCATCAATTACAATGGACCTACACACACCACACATTCGCCTCCCACAAAAGTGGTTGCGGTATACTTTAATGAAAATTTCAATTCGTTTCAATTAAAAGGAGCCGACAAGCCAGAACAAAAACAAAAGCACACATGCACATAGCGCAATTGCGTTGGCAAACCCACCCGCATAAAATGCAATAAAACGCCAATAGATACGAAAAAAAAGCAAAAAAAGATACATTTTATGTGTCTGCTAGCACCAACTGCCATGATTGTACCACAACAATGTCGCGACAAAAATTCATTACATCAAGGCTTTTGTTGTTGTTGCTTGACTCTTGATAGTCAGCAGAGTGATATCTTTTTTCAGTTTTTTTTTTTTTTTTATTCAAATTTTATTTAATTGAGTTTAGGCGCGCTCGTACACACCCTTTGAGCGAGCAGCAGCAGAGCGGCAGCACCAAAAACCAGCAGTGGTGGGTAATTCTGTTTATTTCATTAAATATTCCTGAAGCGTTTCGTGCGTCTCACCAGCCAGTGTGTGTGCTCGCACGAAATTTAATAGCTGCATAAATTTTAACATATAAATTTGTAATAACTTCATTATGCATACAATATACATACTGTGAGCCTATGTGTAGCTAAAGTGCTGCACACTCCATACCTAAGACGCGCTACCGACCGAGGCGTTGCGCGTTGTATCAGCTCTTCGATGGAATTCTGGAAATCGATTTCGAGTCGCTCCAGAGACCGTAAAAAAATCGATCGAATCATTAAGAATGATATTATAATAAATTTCTTCGTTATTGTTTCTTTTTTTTTTGTTCTCTCTGTGTCCCTGGCTCTAGGCTTTTGGAAAGCAGAGATTACAGGAGAAACAAACCGGCGAGGAGTCTCACAAATAAGCATCGAAGCGGAGCCATGTCCCCGAGGAGATATTGATAATTTGTGTGTAAATTTTGTTCCATAAATTTATGCCCAGAGATCTTCGGTGTATGGGCACGCATATGTGAGATAGGTATCTTTGACTCCCATCCGCGCGTCAGGGTGTATCGAAAGGGCAAATCGAATTATTAGGCATTTCAATCAGGTATATCAGGGTTTTTGTTCTCGACTTTTTTCTTTCCTCGAATGTCGGTGTGTTGTTTTTTTTGTTTTTGGATTTTTTATGTTTTAATCATTGATGGCGGCGCGGCATGGCTTAATCAGGTTGGGCTCAAAGTAAAGTTAATAATAATGCGCGGTTGGGTATAGAGAAGATGTTTTTTTTGCTTGGTTTCTTGCCCCCAGGCGAACAGGTAGGAAGATGTTGACAGATACCTGTATGTGCATCAATGGAGGAAAATAAATGTCAGCCATTATTAATTTCTTTGTTTAGCACATGTTGGTGTGGGTTAGTGTGTAGGATGGAACGTATGTAGTTTGAAGGAGGACTCCTAAACAGATGGTTGCAGTTACATATACTCATTTAAAAAGTACAGTTCATTAGTAAGGATAGAGTATGTCAATATCTTAGGCTCAAACTAGTTTAAAATTTTTAACTTGGTGGATAATACTTGTGTCATTTATTAATAACTCCATTATGCTCCGTTTCCTCCGAGTAAAGTAAGTATCGTCTTCTGAAAAGATTCAAATGTCTATTCGGACCGTCTAGCTAGCTACTTAAAAAAAAGCTTTTCTAAAAATGTGTTCTTCTTTAGACTGTCAGACGTAAATTTTAAAACTCGTTGCCTACTTTGGTTGTTAAGGAATACAAATGAAATCCCAATTTTACCAACAGTGTCTCAACCGAGCTCAGTCCTCCAACCTCCAGGTCAATATACAAACAACTTAACCCACTATAGCGTCGGACAATTACTTCAGCCCAAACATCACAGTTCACCAAATCAGCTTAATTTTTTAAGTTCAAACAGAGATTTTGCGTCTTAATTATATCCCGCACAGAAATGATCTTCAGAGCCAATGCGAAAGCGGATCATAGCCTTGCCGAAATGGGAAATTGGTAAAGAATAATGGGATCACTTAAAATGTGGAATCACTTAAAGCTCTAGAACTAATCGCGTGAGTATAAGCGCGCCGGTGCGATAAGTTGTAATAAATATGGACTCGACTAAAAGACAGTTCTGCCATTGTAGGCCCCTTAAACTTTCCGAAAAACTTTTCTGTTTTTGTAACACCGACGGTGTTTCAGTTAGTCAACTTATTTTTTGAAAAAAAAGAAACTATTTTCCTAGCCACATTTTTTTTGGTTGTGCTATTTGGCTCCACAAATCGTAGCTCATTTTCCTTATGGCCATAATCACTGCTGTGAGCTATATCGTGGGGCTTTTTAACTACATGCTTCAGCACCATCTAAAAGTTCTTAAGATGACTAAAGTATAGTTTCGCGGGTTTTTCAGTTCAGCTGTATTGCCTGCTATCCAAAAAATAAAATAAAATAAAAAATATAATGATATGCGTGCGATCACTAAGTACAATTGGTAAGCGGTCCTAGCAGGAGCAAGATATTTAGATTATTTAAACTTATCTAGCCTCACAAATTACTTTATAGATCTGCAGGAATTTTCTATACGTTTTTGAAGATACATTTTGGTCGATCAATTGCCACTTCCACCGCCAATGATTCGAACTCGATAATCAGAACTATAAGATACTGTAACCGGGGCTAGTTTGCTCCGTTTTTTTCTTTGTTGAAAAAAAAACCCTCAAAAATAGTTAAAAACTGGTTTAAATAATTTATTTTCTTGCTCCTCTTAAAAAAATATATGGAAAAATCCTTCTAAGATCTGAAAGAATTTTTAACTAAAACGATAAAAAAGTATTTTTTAGCTGTTTAAAGGTGGTGCAAAGATATCCAGGGATACTGTGCACCATAGCTGAGTGTTTGGGTAACGTGTACCTGAATTTTCAGAGCTGGAGCAATTATGTCAAGATTTATTTTAGCTGTTATTTCAAAGATTTATTAGCTTCAAAAAGTTAAACTCAAGTTTTGATAAAAACGCAAAAATCGAACCGAAGTTTAAACTTCAACTACTCGTTAGCTCCTATAAAGTGACCCCAGTATACGGTCCCGATCCCACCCCCATAGATAACCGCTACTAGTATGTAGAAGTTGCAAACACATTCTACGTTCCCATATGATAGGATTATATTCGTGTATGGTGATTCTAAAAATGGGGCATTTCTTAAATGCATGTCTTTCACAGGTTGCTGTACCTTGCCGTAGGCGGCAACAGCTGTAAAAGCCTTCTCAACTATCTCTTCGTCACCAAAGAATTGGATCAAGATGACAGGCTTGAGCTTTTAATACAACTCGTAGAATGTAATACTGATCGGTAAGTTGAGGGCAATAAAAACTGAGCGGATAGATTATGCACCCATAAAATTCTTGAAAAAATCATGCAAACTGTTGCCGTCGGTAGCGTTGATAATCTTCGTGCCCTCTTGTAGTTGGGGAATAATTACATCTGCCTTTGAGATAGCTCGAAGGCTTCGGGTATCGACTATATTTGGACATTTGCAGCCTTTTATTCATAGCTGCTCAAAAGAAAGCTGCAAAGGTTCCAATTCCCTTCTTTCTCATTAGAACGCGAATCGAAACAGCCTAAAGATTTTTTATTTGAAGATTCTACATTGAATGTTGATAGCCATTTTATTGCCTTCTAATAAGCTGCTGTGTAAAATCAATGTCTTCCATCGCAAGTATCAGATGTTTTGTCGTAACACATCGCGGTGGCAATGGGATGCCAAAAAATTGGCTTCTAGGAAAGAATTACCAAACAGTGAAGCATAACTTTCTCATTCAAGGACTTTTTTCTGAATAGGTAACTACAAAATTTTAATTATTAGAATAATTCACATGTACCTGGACTTCAAGGACATGTGAATACTAAATATGATGCCTAGCTTAACCTCCCAATTGTGCATACCACTCCTAAAAAGAGACGACAAGAAGGAACGAACAGTCTACCCATAAGGCTACCCATTGCATTGTCCCTCCAGGTAAAATTCGTAGACTCCGCGGAACTGAGCATTGGAATCAATTCGCACCTCGTATTGTTGTAATTTTAAGCGCTCAAAAGTTAAGATCACATGAGATTTAAGATGACATGTAGTTTCTTGTTCGACAACTCGCGGCTCCCAGGTAGGATTTGCAGACATTGTGAACTAAGTCATTGCAACTCAAAAACTTCTGATGAGTGAATACTGTCAAAATGCTTTAAAATGCTACTTTGTCATCTTATCTATAGAAATCAGAGGCTAAAAACAAAACACTTGCACGAAACAAATACTAGAGAAACAGAGCAAATACTAGCTTCTTAATCAACTTATTGGTCTTTCTGCACATCTCTACAATTTTCTGCGACTTTCGCTAGCTTTACTTCGGAAAGCTTTTCATATAATAATACTGATGTCTTGATGGTTTTGGCAATCCCTCGCTTAGGTGGAGAAAACAAGTAGTCTAGAAACTAAACATTGAATCACGCCGACGGCCGTTCATTTTTTTTCGAGGATATTCCAGGATTCGTTTTTATTATTGTCTTGAGAAAATCAGCACATTATGCAAAGCAGAGATGTTGTTTTACGAGACGCCTTACACTTTCGGGTGTGATTAAACAAAAGGTGATTGTTAATTTTTTTTATTTTAGTTTTTTAAATCAAATTACTCGCGTGAGGATAGGCATCAGGCAATGAATGTTTTAGAAGGCATACCCAATAATTTCTGAGTATTTTAGAAAGTCCTTAATAAAACATTAGAATGATAATTCGCAGCGCATACCCATGAAGTCTTTCAATTCGAGTGGTAAACTTCTAGCGTATCTATAAAAAGCTACAGACATAAACCCTAAAAGTACATTTAGCTATAGGGTTCCTAGCAGTTGAAATTACATTTATTTCTTTGACTTGAACATCCCAAAGAGCTAAAGGTTCTTGGCTCACAGAACAATGTAAGACTCTACTGGGTTCCTGGCCAAGCCGATGAGCTTGCACGACATGGATCAGCATTATGTCCTCAACAAGCCGTTTAATGGATCAAACCACTACACTGTGACCTTAGAAGGCGGGTGGAAAACAAGATCCGGATAAAAGCAAATACAAGGCTGGTCCACCTGTGAAATCTAAAGACAAATGTGGCCCTAATATGATAAGTCCCGAACTAATGCGCTCATCAAGAGCAACAGGAAGACTCTGTCGTTACTAGTAGGAAAACTTACTGGTCACAATCTTTTGAGACACCATGCTATGAAACTAAATCTCGACAATGACAACATCTGCAGAGGATGTGGCGATACGGATTGCTGCGAGGACAAACCTCACTTTCTGTGCCATTGTCCCAGTCTAAGTCAGTTGAGGAAAAGAATTTTAGGAAGTACTTCTTCCATGATATCTTAGAACTTTCAAACGCGTCACTAAAATCTCTTTCCAGGTATGTTAAATTAACAAATTGGCTCCAACAACCCAGCAACCTAACCTAACCTTGACTTGAACATATTAATGTGTAAGGTCAAGTGCGCCTTTGTGAAACCTCACCACCCCCTCTTCTTAAAGGCATTGCAGAAGAATGCGTTCATAAAACTGAACTTGGTAACCAACCGACCTTGTATGCTCGTAAAATTAAAGGTTCACTGTCTTTTCAAAGTTGAATAGATACAATTTCGTTTTTGATGCACATCTGACTTAAAAGCTCATATTGAACCGTACCTAACTTGCTTATTTGGATTTTTGGTAATAAGCTCAAAAGTACATAGGGAATAGTATACCTAAAGTTGTGGCATCTTGAATTTTTTAGTTGGAAAATTGAAAAATCAAGTGTGTACACACAGTGAAGGATAAGTCTTATTTAAGACAGTTAAATGGCTTATGGCTTTATAAAGTATAAGTAAATATATACAAGCAAACGAAAATTGTATGATAGTTGAAAAATTGACGTGAGAACAGACCACCTATCCATGCCTATCCAAGGTATCTTTATATTGCACTTTCTGGAGCCTGCCTACACAATTATGGCTGGGAGCTCTCAAACAGTATAAAATGTGAACACATAAGCGGAACATTTGTGGGGTGCCGTGGCGCAGTGGTTAGTGTGTGTGCCTACTACGCCGGAGGTCTGGGTTCGAATCCTGCCATCGTCACCTGAAAAAAAAGACTTGTTCTTTTTCACGGTCCCCACCTCCGCGAGGGTCTGACAAGCCCTTCGAGAGTATCCATTTGTCTTGAAAAAACTTCTCAAAGTGCCGTTCGGATTCGGCAAAAAATTGTAGGTCCCCTTGTATGTGAAGAAATTAACACTCACAGCATACATTGTTGAGAAGTTGGCCCTGGTTCACCTCGAGCTGTTGCGCCATTCTATTCTATTTATAAGCGGAACATTTGATACAGGTACCCACGTTCAGCCTAGTATCTACCCAACAAAACCTGTATTTGACGAAAACTAGGATGGAAGGCTTTTAATAAGGCAATCTTTTCTTGTCATTCTCTCGTATTGCCTGATTTATGTTCTTTCCGATATCTACTTCCCGGGAGAGCGCTTCTCCATCTGACTATTGTGAAAGCACCCCCTTTGCGGTCAGTAAGCATAAAATCCTTGGGGGTCGAGAATAACACTTATCCCGGAAAGCTTCTCAAAGTGGCGTACGGATTCGGCAGCAAAATGTTGTTCCCCATATCAGCCGTCGGCAAAATTATTTAGACTAATCGAAATTGCGATAAAATTTGTTCTTTTTGCTTAATCCATAAGAAAAACTTTTTCCTTTTTTGCCTTTTTAATATCCTTCAAGCACAGTGTTTATAAAAAGCAAAAAAAAAATCGTTGATATTATTGATGAAACCGAGAGAATAAATTTCATCGCAATTTCGATTTGTCCTAATAATTTTGCGGCGACTGTATAGGTATGTAAAGGATGTGAAAAATAAAGCATATGGTTAAGAAGACGACTTTTTTTTAAATATAGCCCAGCAAAGTAATTTTTATAAATTCATCTTATAGCGATAAGTTTTCCATTGGGAAGTGCGTTTAAACGTCAAAGGGATAACTATTTCTAAAGCTCAGCATAATTTGTCCCCAGTAGAAAACATGACCCCATAAATGAAGCGAAATTGCCTAATAAGTATGAATTTCCACAGAGATGAATCTAAAACCATAACCGCTTCATTAGTCCCTATATTCGGGTACACCAAACCAGAACCAAAAGCCATTTAAGAGAGCTCTTTATTACTTCACTTCATATAACTGTACCTAATTTCCTTTTAAGCCGTTCACTCTACTTTAATAGTATTTTAATCTCTTTTTAAGTCTGACCGATAAGAAACGCCCGCATCATACATGCGTATGCAATATGCCTCACTCTGTCTAATTAATGTCAGCCCTCTTTGCCATCATTTGAACAAATCAATTCGCCCTCAGAATTCAACTTTAATAAAAAAAATATCACCTTACCTACTATTACCCCAATAAACATTTTCTGTTACACTATCGCGAACGAAAGAACACAAATCTGCGCGCCTTCCTTCCTGCAGTTTTACAGCTCTTACTTACTCTCTATACGAGTAGGTACGAGTACCTTGAAAGCCGTGGGCAATAAATCGCAAAGCATTAAATTGAATAGTAAATGTCATAAAAAATATTCATTAGGATCAATAAAATTGCAAGAAGACCCGAAAAAAAATACGAAATCACGTGGACAACACCGTCGCAATAAATAAATTAAACTGTCAAAACCACAACAACAACAAAAAATAAAAGCAGCAACACGGTTTTACTTTAATAACCAATAAATATCCGATAAATCAAAAGAGAGCCATTACGCACGCCACTAGGGTAATTATACGCAATAAACAAATAAATAAATAAATAAAATACTAAACAAGAGTGGCGCGCGAAGAAAATCATATAAGCTTGGCCTCAGTACACGACGATACGCCCGGTATAGGTAAGTATGGGACGGGGGTTAAACGCTAAACTGTGACGAAAGCAAAAGTATAGATATGCGCCCCCCGTAGTAAAACATTATATTGCCCGTCATCGTCGTCGTGTTGTATAGCACTGGTCTTGCAGGAAGACTAAGACGGCGGCGCGGCAAAAAAAAAAACACCAAACTTTTACAATCGTTTAAAAACTCGTCAAAAACCCCTAAAATTTTAATTTTACGATGCCACAAAAAGCATATTAGCACCAATGTCTGTTATATAGCTAGTACCTACCCTGCGCGTCGGATTCCTTGCCACCTTGGCTAGACTTCTTGATGATGGTTGCGGGAGCTATCGCCAACGCCATATCTCTACCAATCCATCAATCTCCAGACAGCAACGTCATAGATTGTGGTGTAAGTGCATAAAAGCACTTGACCACACCAGACTGTCAATCGTACGCAATCGATCAGATTCGCTTTCGACTTCCATAATAGATACATCCCCCCTCCCAGATGATTTGACGTGTAGCTGTGCAGATCGGTTGTGGACATTTTTGGTTTCAGCCTCTAGAACACCACCCCTCCACAACGGGATTTGGTTTTGGTCAGCCATTATTTTCCCTTCTCTTTCGCACACCGCATGATGCCCTGTCGCACACACATGCCAATGGTATGCAGAGAGTGAAATGGCCGTAGTGAGTAGTGAGTGACACAGCGACAACGACTACTTTCAGCCAACACACTTATTCCACGGGAGGAGGGTTTTTAAAAGAGAAGGTTGCATGGCTGGCTATGATGGCTGTGGTGCTAGTGGCAGTGACAGGTAAATTGAGTGTATGGGATGATTTCTCTTTTGTTTCCTGGAAGAGCTTGTTTGGGATTTATATTTGGGTTAGTTTTGCGTGTTCCCGTTGCTTGTTGAGAGTTTTTCTAATGTGGAGTGGATTGTTTTCTTATATTTCGGCGGCCAATTTTCGTGCTTAATTCTAGTCATAGAGCGGAGGGTTTTTTGCATATCTACCTTTTTGCCAATATGAAAACTGGTACCTATGTAAATTTTAGTACGAAATAAAATAAGTAACACGAAGGCAACATAATGTGTAAGCATTACCTTACCTACCTACCTACCTAGGTACGTCGCCTTTACTAAATCAGCTGCTTGCCATGAGATGTTCAAGGAAAGCTCATAGACCAGCGATTTTTTTGATTTATTCTTTAAATAAAGTGCAGACACATACCTATGGACACATACCTTATGGATTCGTAAGCTACCTATAATGTTAAATAAAATATTACGACGAGTGACAAACTCTGAGGATATCCAAACAATTAGCCAGGCAGAGCTTATCAACCTTTAACGCGTGCACGAAGATTGGCGATTACAAGGTGCATGACGCCCGCTGGATCCAAAGAAAGTTGTACAGAAACGACCAGACCTGTTTATAGGTAGGTATCGAAAAATGCTCAGAAAAGGGAACTTTTCCTGAAAACCGGAAAGACAGTATTTCGTCCTACCTACTATCAAAAGGACACAAATCGCTAGAAGAACCATCATCTAACATCCCAATATTTTTTTTAAAAATACAGTTGGATAGATGCTTGAGAATATAATCTTCAGCAGGTGACATGTGGTTGCTGGTTCCCTTCTACCAACAATTTGATTTTAGGGAAAATAGATCGGAATGCAATTGATCGATCGAGGATTTTCAATTGCAGAACGGGTACTATCAGAACGAATCTTCAATACGATATCCTTGGCGTGTAAAAGCGAATTAACCAGCCAACAGGAAGCTTTTTACTATTTTACTATAAGACACAGGATTAAAAATTTAACAAAGTAACCGCGGAGGCCATACAGAGAATGATAATAGGGCCGTTGCTGTGAAATCTAATGTTTGAAAGAGTGTAATGGAACTTAGTTGACTTTGCAATGACTCTGCTGTTATGGTAGTGGGTCGGCTTATTTAGGTTCGCATTATAGCTAGCAGCAAACCAAGCTATTATACAGGTGAAGGATGGGCTAGCTAGCGCAGGACTTGAACTTTTGGACCATAGGACATAACTTTTCCTGAGAACCGCCGCAAGACCGTACAATTTGCAACATTTCCGGTCCTTATACCAATCCACCTAGTCCGAGGAGATTATTAAATATCTTGGAGCTATGCTGGATAATAAGCTTCAGTAAAAAGCTTACACGAAATGCATGTCACTAAGAAAGTATTACAAATGCGGGGATCTCTTCGCAAATAATACTTATCATAGGTGGATCTAGACAGCCTTTTACTCCGGTCCTGGTATATGAAGATTCCTAACGAATACAGACGTTTATCACTCCATCCCCAAGAGTAAGACCAATAACGGTCCTCGGAAATCTCAATTCAGCAGATTGTACTCGGGATCTAATTCTTTCGGTCTCTACTCAAATTTCATGACCATAGATGAGGGTTGGAACGAATACTGAATAAAAACTGACATCCTTGTTTTCACTTCATGCTCAGCTTTCCTGGTGATCATTCTCCTTCGGTAATGCTCCGGTTTTGACTTCATGACATGCTAACTTAACGATGAGCATGCAAGTCAAAACTGAAGAAACTAATACAACAGGTGGACCAACATAACTAAAAAAAGGAGGACATGCTAACGTATACCGAGACTACTACTGCCTAGTCAGAACAAAAGCAAGGAGACAGTAGTTATCGCCTTAGACAGTTCGTTCAACGTTAGATCACGACGGGTGTCAGGACCAGGAGGAAGACACAAAGATTGCTGTAATTCAATGCGTTGCCTATGCGGAATGGAGAAACAATCTTTCAAGTTCTTACCTCACTTTAGCGATAGTGGGTCACTAGATTAGTAACGAGAATTGCAACGGTACAAATCAAGGTTAAGAGAATAGAGAAATTGAGACGAATTAATAAGAATAATTAACTGCATCATGGCGGGAAAGTATACATACTGGAAAAATGCACGTTTGGTTCAGTACACAGGTGTATTCCGGCATCGATTTTTTCTTTTTTTTTTGTCTTTTATAATATGCTCGTAATCAAGAGGTTATAACTACCCTTAAAATGCATAGCACATCGCGAGCAGAAAGAATTTGGAGATGGAAAAAATAGAAGTAGAAAGTTATTCTCTAAACCTCTGCACAGAAACACCAAAGCTTACCCATGCAAGTGTTATGCCTTTACGGTGAAAAGCCATCGTATGACCAGCAGAATATTCGTAAAACCATCTGGCATGCATCTAATCGTTGTCCATTCTATTTGCATATTGGAAGAGAAAAAGGCGTTTTGTATTCGGCCGATCCTAACCTGAGTAACAGACGCCGACCAGGAAGCCGCGCATTTTGAGACAGACGCTTCTGGATTTTTCGTTTGTTGCTAGATTTGGTCCGCCCGGATATTTTTCTTACCGGTACCCACCATAAGTGGTGAGCATTCCCCTATGCGCCACCTGGGGAGGCGCCCAATCGGGGAACAGCAACCCCAGAAGGGTGTTTCGATTATTTAATCAGGGCTTCTCTTCTGCTTGACTTCTCTTCTGCTTGACTTCTCTTCTGCTTGACTTCTCTTCTATCTTCCCTTTTGTTCAATTCTTGACATTTTTCAAGTATCATAATGAAAAATGGCAAAAAAATTGAAAATTTTAAAATTAAGCTTCGGCCAAAAGCGAATAAAAAATCACCCGAATCTCTTTTGCTCTCTTGAATTTAATACAAGATTGCTACCTGTTTGAAAAAATTTGTTTATTTTTGCATAAACTCTTTTTCCTCTCTTTTAGACTCTTTCTCGTTGAACTTTAAATGATCGCTATAAAGAATCTGGTACACTGGTTAAAGAGAAACACATTTTTGTTTAAAGCAAATAATTTTGGCTTATTCTGAAAAGAATTTGCTTGCAAACACTTAATTGATAGCTTCAATATTATGTTTTACAAACGCTTTTTTCGCATCTATAAGAACCCGTACATCAAAGTCCTTATCCTATTTTGAATTTGGAATGGCTTTGATTTTCTGAAGCCTGGAACAGAGATCCAAGCTTTAGTCTGCCTCGAATTTGGTGAACTCCGAGTAGTGGTTGTTTGTTTTTTTGTCAGAAAAATTGTTTTCTTATTTCACTCAAACACCAAAGTGCTTAAAGCGATCACTTAGACTTAAGAAAAATATAGTAAATATTTGTAGAAAAACAATTAAGTTTCGCGAACTAGTTATTTGTTTGTTTTAACAAACATTTCGGTGTTTGCGTAAAAACTTAGTGCATATCAAGTTTTTCACTACGATTAATCTAAGTACCTAGTGGAGAAAGCTTTTATGGAAATTTAGGTCTCTTTTTTGAAACATTGGGAAACATTTGTTTTGTTTGGAAAAAACAAAAAAAGGCTTTTTGAAAACATTTTAAGCAAAACATTTTTCTTCTTTATCTATTTGTGTTTGCAATAGTTTGCAATAAGGGTTTCTTTTTAAGGAAATGAACTTACGTGTTAATAATTAACTTAAGTAACCATTTATGTTTGCAAATAAACTGGCTTTTGGGAAAAATACTTCGTAAATAACCCTCTTTTTGTGAGTGTATGGCTACAACAATCTTGGAGCTTTTTAGAAAAGTAGTTTGATTTCTTCGAAAACAAATAGATATTAATCCCGAAATTTCGCAACAGGATCTGTACCTTGCCTTTCGCAGAGCAGTATAAACTTCAAAGAAGAGCACCCATATTTTTATGATGTGTAAAAATATGTGCTCTCTCTTCTGCGTAAGAGTGAAGTGTGATCTGTTTTGGTACTTCCGTAAGAAGTTCTATTACATCACACATAAACGAGTACTCTATCTTACCCTTCATGTTTCTTTTCTCATATGGGCGAATTTCTCACTGCTTCCTGTTGCTCCAACATTCAATAGAAATATTCTATAGAATAAAAGAGAGGAAGTTTTGGCGTGTCTTGGCTTTTAAAAAATAAAAATAATGTCAAAAGTATGGTGTATATTCAGAAATTGATATTAATATCATCGATTAATGGAAAATTGCAAGTCATAAGTCAGGGCTGATTTAAGGATTTCTTAATTCAGCTGTGTTAAAAACCAACTCGTGCGTAAAAAGTGATAAAAGTAATAGGACGCAGCACCTATCTTTATACTGAGATATGGAAAGTGTAAAAAAAATCCACCGCCTGCTCTTTTTCAGTTTCTTGTAGATACAGAACCTTATAAGCACTTATGAAATCTTTTGGAATATTGTATCCTGAACCCTGCCTCCTTTTCGAATTTTTCAATGAACACAATATTTTTAGATTTTTTTTTGTCCCTCCTCTACATGGCAAATATGGCGAAAATGCATTTAATGTTCCCGATATCCTTCTTCTCAAGTGTATACAGAAGTCTCCGTCATCTTTGCATAGCCTCTAGACATCGCACATTTCATCCGCCGTCTATATAGCCTTGTGTATTCCTTTAAACGGAAAAAGTTAATGGACTGTGCATGTTCTTCTTTCATCCGTGGCGCTTAGGTATATTTATGGTCTGTATTTTTTTCTTTCCTTTATGCAGGCTCTTCTGTACTAGATGTATTATGGGACGGCTGATGTGTAAACATCACATTACAGTGCACACACAGCAAGAGATTGTATTTCATCTCATGGAGGAAATTGTTTAATGTTAAATACATCTATATAAAGTATTGAACATTCGGTTTATTACACCGCATATTTCATTAGAATGCATTCGTCCTCTTCCTGTTTCTGCTGAGAAAGATGCTGGCTTGTTGCAGGGGAAAGAGGAAAAGTTTTGTATTGCAAAAGAAACATGTGTATCGTGTGATGTAATGTTTGTTGTACGTGCGGTTTAACAAGGCAATATTCTTAGATTTTATTTCCTAAATGCAATTGGTGTAAACTGCTGTTTAATTTGGAAATGAAATTACATCGGTTGGGGTTATTCAGATCAAACATGCTGTTACATAAATGAAAAGGAGAAAGCCACCATATTAATAAGGTCATTACTCGAATTATTTTTGAGCTCCAGAAGCGTTTTCGAAAATGTTCCAAAAGGAGTTATATACAACGAATTGGGATAGCAGCTTGGAGAACAATTCCGGTGCACTTCCTTTCAATAGAAACCACCCACGCTCTTCTCAAAGTTCATCACTTCCCACTGTTTAAATTCGTGGTCACTTGAAAACCCCTAAGCATACTTAGATGCATTGTATCTGATAGTACTATGCGCTACCATATAGACGTAGCTTATAAACTCATTAATTATCCAATTATAATTCAGTGGCCATTTGCCGTCAAACCCTAATTACCTTGTATTTTTGTTCATAAAAAGCGACAATGCATTAATTTTGAATATTGAAACAAAAACCCAACAACAACAACAACGGCACATACGTCGTTGGGTCGCGGCATTAAGTGCCATGCCGAGATAAGAAACGTCTGAAACTCTTATCGCCATTTTAAGTGTTCTTTTGAGCTAAGCGCTGCTTTCAAGCGGCGAAACTCAAAGATATAATTTTTTCTATCATTTTTTTTTTGTGATAATAATTTTTGTAATGATCTTGTCTGGCGCGTACATGCAGCTCATGGGTATGTATGTAAATTTGTCCCATGTGGCTACTCATAAATTAGTAAATTAAATTTATATTCTGAATGAATCTGACTAATAAGTTATTGCAATGTGACTAATAAATTATGTCGAGTTTGGAGGAAATAATAATATTGTTGTGTTTTCTTTTAGGGAACAACAGAGAAGAAACATATTTTTATTACGAAATAAACTTAAAAAATGCCTGTTGGTCTATTCGTTGACAGATGGAGATTTTTTTTTAGATTTTAGCAAAGCTTTGAGTTTTGTTCAAGTTTAGGTAGGTGAATAAATAAGGAGGAGGAATATAGTGTATGGTGAAGGAAGGCAGCCTTGTCTTCCAAGTCTTTTTCAAATTCGTCGAATACCGGACATTAAGTTTACTCAGTGAAGGTCACCTTAGGTTAGGTTAGGTTGAAGTTGCTGTCGGATTCGAAGAACCCAACTCACTTAGACCTATGTAGGTCCATTATGATATAACGTGGATCTGGAAAAATGACCTACTCGTTGAACTATCTTAAGCTACTAATGAAGCGTAAGAGACGTTTTGGGTCAGTCGTGTTTAGATCACTAAGATCATGATATAAAAAAGCTCCAAGGTGAAGATTTCGGTTCTTGGAGAGAGCAGGGCATATGCAGAGAAGGTGCAGAGTGGTCTCTTCTTCCTCCTCGTCCATGCAGCTCCTGCAAAAATTGTTAGAAAAGACACCAAGCCCTGTCGCGTGCTTGCCTATAAGAAAGTGTCCTGTAATAACACCGATTGTAGCACTCATGTGCGATGTATTCAATTCAATTCAATTCAAAAAACTTTTTATTTTCATTTCGACAAGTTTAACAAAAAGAAGTTTACAAAAAGTAGTATACAACATGGCTTAGAGCCGTCTGCCGTTGAATGATAGGACCGAGAAAGTTAATTAATAATTAGTGCTTATATTAGGTTTTTTTTTTTTTTTTGGTTAATTTAATTTGTAATACAAAAGAAAAGATTGTGACTTCTTTATCATCTATACTTATGGGCTTTTGGTTTAGCTTAAAACGCAACAAAAGGGATTTCTTCGTCGATAGATCTGATTTTGCTTTGCTGATTTAGCTCACGGAGACTGATACAAATTACGAAAAGCAATTGCTTCTTTTAGATAGCATGTAAGTATCTTCCAACCAAATCCGCCGTTTAGTAAGGAGCGACATTCCTGGATCGAGAGAAAGCTCTTGGCAAAAAATAATCTTCGGATCTCTTGAAGGATAGGACATAAAGCTAAGAAATGGAAGGTGTCTTCGTTCTGATTGAGGTTACAGAGGTTACAAAGCGGGTTTAAGTCATTTCGGTATGGTCTGAAGTTAAGATCAAGCATTTCAGTGCGTGCCTTAAATACTAAACTAATTTCGGACGCGTTCAGCTTATCACAAAAATAGTTGGCGGTGTGTAAATCGTGAGTGAGGCTTTTGTAAAGTTCTCTTGTAAGTGATGTTCTCGCTCTGCACAAGGACTGCTGATAGAGCTTTTCGTCAATGGCTGCCAGGCAGTCATAGAATATACTTCGCCATTCGTGGCAATTTCTCTCGTCAAGATTTAATTGACAATTATGGTTACCAGCAAGCTCACGCCATTCCTTAAAAGGTGAAAGGCCCCTTCTAGTGCAACCAAAAGAACTCTACGTTGCAAGTTATTCACAGATCTTATAATAACTTTGGACAAATAGTCGGCACTTGATTTGGCATTTCTTACAAAAACTGGAGATAAACCTGTTTCAATGTCTATTGCGTAGTTTGGCGATGATCGAGGGAGCCTGAAAATCCTTTTTACGAAGAAACGTTGGATAGCTTCAACCTCGTCGAGCTTTCGGTGACCATAGACTTCACTTGCATACCGAAAACAGGTGTTAACTACCGCCTCAAAAACCCTGAATTTAGACCGCAAGTCAACATCTTTGTTGGAGAAAAACCTGTTCCACATAGAATTGATCGCAGTTTTAGCTGCCACCGATCTTTCTTTAATGTAAGGACGAAGGTCTAAATTGAATTTCAGGCGGAAGCCTAGATATTTGAATTCATTCACAATTTCAATGTTGTCGTTGTCCAAGGTCCACCTTTCGCTCCTACTCAATTTGTGGTGATGTCTAAAAATCATAATTTTAGATTTTAAAACATTAATTTTTAGGTCCCAATGATCACAATAATCTTTCAGCTTATTGATGACAAGCTGAAGAGTAAGAGGGTTGTCTGATAAGACAACAAGATCATCGGCATATAGAAGTACCTTTATTAGAGTATCTCCAAATCTTACTCCACCTGGCAAGAAATTTATTACATCATCGATAAACAAAGCAAACAGCAGGGGACTCAAAATACAGCCTTGTGGGACTCCAGAGTTTGTTAGAAATTCCGAAGATTTCTTACTTCCATCCCAAACTGAGGCAGAATTGTTAGCCAACAGTTTTTCATATAATCTAATAAATTTGGAGGATATGCCTAGGTTTGACAATTTATAAAGAAGTAGATTTCTATTTACTGTGTCAAAAGCTGCTTTCAGGTCGACGAAAAAGGAGTAAAGTTTCTTTTTCTTCCCAATAAAATGACTCGCAATAGTCGTTAGGGTGAAAATTTGGTCAATTGTTGACAGGCCTGGACGAAAACCTGCTTGAAAAGCACTGAGCGCATTATTTGATTCAACCCAGCTTACAAGCCTGTGGTAAAGCATTTGAGTAAATATCTTCCTGAGTGAGCTAAGGACTGAAATACCCCTGTAATTTTCCGGGACACTCGGGTCACCTTTTTTAAAAATACCAAACATTTTTGAGCACAAGAAGCTCCCGGGAACTATTTCATCTTTAAGAATCTTATTACAGAGCTCCAAGAGGTAGCTGAGGAATTCAGCGGTCGCATTCTTGTAAAACTCTGCAGGGATTCCGTCAGGTCCAGGCGACTTTGAATTTTTCATTTTTTTTAATGCTGTTAATAGTCATGTCATGTGCGATGTATTAAGAGCTATCAAACTCCTAGAGCGTTAAGATCCAGCTTAGGCCAAATCTGTTTTGTTACTAGACAAGTACTACCACTTGTCCATCTGAGATTTGTTCTTTGAAATTGGAATGCCTAAGGAGCCTTTATCAGGCGAAATTGAGAGAGTAGTTCCAAGTTTGGTGAGTTCGTCAGCCTTACAGTTGCCTGGAATGTCACTATGCCCTGGCACCCAGCACAAGAGAATGTTGAACTGCTCTGACATCTCCTTTAGAGACGAACGGCAGTCTAAGGCTACCTTAAAGTTTATAGAAACCGATACGTTTATCCTTGGCAGTGGTGCGAAGCCCTCCGCTTATACATAAGCAGGCTGAGCTTTGGATCTTGAATTGGACCTTAGCATGTCGGGTTTTACCACTTTATTGAGAGCGGGACACCAGATAGCCGTTCCATACGTCAGTATCGGTCTGATGAGGTTCACCTTAATGAGTAGAATTATCAAAACACCTTTTCTGTCAAAACCACCCAAATACTCTTCTCTATTTTTCTATTAAAACTGCCAAAAGTCCCCTTATCTCTGAAAAGCTGGTGAAGTAATCCTTATTCAAAAGAATTTTGAATACTTTTTTACTATTCACAAGAATTTTCCAACCTAAGACTCTTTAGGGCATAGCTATTGACATGATCAACACAGTATAGTAGACTTTACTAAAGATACTTGAATTAATTCAGAGTGTAACCCTCGAGTCCTTGAGCCTCGTATTTCTTTAGTGATTTGATTAAGGTTTCTTACTTTGGAAACTTAAATTTTGCTTGAGAACACAAAATGAAAAATCGTTTAAAATCGATATGGAATACTTCCACCAATTTTCTTCCTCCAGTTCTTTTTTCGAACTGTTTTTTTTTTTTTTTTTAATTCAAGAACGTCACCAACTCGACGCCGACTCACCACCTCGACGGTGTCGACTCACCAACTCGACGCCAACTCGACTAATTTATAAATCTATTTCACAATAAATCACATTGAAAATTTAAAAAACCGTTGAAACCACAACAACTCATAAAACTAGAGTTTTTTAGCGTTCTTTCAATCAGAAATATTATTTCTAGCATTTTTTCCAAACAGCATTTTCTGGCGTTGTTTCCTTTTTAATTAAATGAAGAGAGTGGCACAACAACTCGAGGTGAACCAGGGCCAACTTGCCAACAATGTATGCTGTGTGTGTTAATTTTTTCACATACAAGGGGACCTACAATTTTTTGCCGAATCCGAACGGCACTTTGAGAAGTTTTTCAAGACAATCGATACTCTCAGAGGGCTTGTCAGACCCTCGCGGAGGTGGGGAGCGTGAAAAGAACAAGTCTTTTTTTTCAGGTGACGATGGCAGGATTCGAACCCAGACCTCTGGCACACACACTAACCACTACGCCACGGCACCCCTCTAGTTTCCTTTTACCAAAATAAAAAAAAAAGCCAGAAGAGAGAATTGTCTAAAGTTTCGGAAAAAATGCCAAGAAATATGGCTTTTCTCCAAGGAAAAACGCTGGAATTTTTTTATAGAAATTTCCTTTTTTTTCCAAAAAAATATTTGAGGTGATTTTTGAGACCCCCGGCAACAAGGACCCAGTAGAATTATTGAGTTCCCGCTCTCGAATAAGCTATTACGCCAGCTTTGGGTTTTCTTTTCTACTTCCTAAAATACAGGTAAAGGTGCTGAGCCTTCGTTGCGATTGACCAAAAAAATAATCTGGACCGCTGGTTAAAGTGTCTCAGTATCGCACTAAGATTTGATGATACAGCACATATTGCTTGTCTCTTCGGGAGAGAGGATCGGATCCCAGTTTTTGACGGACTGATAGATCCTTAATTGTTTTAAACTCTTTGAATGGCAAAAGTCCATGTTTTTACCGCAAAATTTCCAAGGATTGGTAATATGTAACAGATCCAATCGCCATTGGCTTTCTGCACCCTTGTAAAAGGTTTATTCTCAAAAGACAAAGATATAATTTTGAATGGCGGTTGATCTGCCTCTTAAATATTTGTCTGACGTTGCAGAAATCCAGAAAACTTTAATGTTGGCGGTCGCGGTTAATGTTTTAGCATAACATGCTGAGTTTCGTCGTTGTCATAATTTATTTTGCTCATATTTTTGAATCATGTTGGATAAAAAACCCAACATAATTAGGTAAAAAGCAGAAATATTGGACTTTCACGTCAACTTTTTTTTATGCTCGTGATCAAGGGGTTTAATTACCGTTAAAATGCGTAGCACATCGCGAGCGGAAAGAATGTAGGGATAGAAAAGATAGAAAAGTAAAGTAATTCTCGATCCAACACAAACGCTGATGAGCCAAACATGAAGCTTCTGCACAGAATCACCAAAGCTTATCCCTGCAAGTGTTATGCCTTTACGGAGAAAAGCAATAGTATAACAAGCAGAATACTTTATAAAACATCTGGCAGGCATCTGATTGTTGTCCATTCTATTTGCATATTGGAAGAGAAAAAGATGTTTTGTACTCCGCCGACCCTAACCTTGGTAACTCATTTTGAGACAGACAATTCTGGATTCTTCGTTTGTTGCTGGTTTTGGTCCACCCCGGATATTTTCCATATCGGTACTCTTCTAAGTGTTACCCTATCCGCCACCTAGGGAGGCGCCCAATCGAGGAGGAGCAACCCCAGAAAGCTGCAGAGTTTTTCTCTCTTTATTGAAACAACTGTTTACTCAGCTAACTCCTTTTATAGAAGATTAATCTGCTATGCCTAGTTTGAATAAGGAATTTAAAGCTAGCATATTCAATATACGGGCGTAATACAAGCTTATACAAAAATTTTAATTCTATAACTTTTCATCTAGCCTAGAGGTTCCAAATATCAGAAGTTCCGCTTATGAATTCTCACCTTCTCTGTTTTCTGAATTCGGTGCAAGTTCCGCAATTAAAAAGAAAGTTTGCAGGCTTACGAAAAATCGCACGGTCTTTGATCTTCCTTAAATTTGTCTGTCTTGTAAGGAATCAGTTAGTTGTTCGCTTTTTAACATTTCACATGTTCCCTTTTAGCAAAAAAAAAAATATAATAAATTCACCAATTTACAGAAAGCTATAATAATTTTATAAACGTGCTACAGAGACATTTGCAAAACGTAACTAAACTAAGTCAAATCTAAATAATAAAAAACATGTCTTACGTGCGAAACAAGACTCATGCGAAAGCAAAAATTCATATTTTTTTCTCTTTTAAAACAAGTCTAATGAGTACACACATAAAAAAAAGATAATTGCAACTTTCATACATTATGGCTAAGCCAACAGAAACCCTGAAAACATGACAAACGTCTTTTGTTAATTATAGATATCTTAACTGACCGTAGCGTACATTATATCTCATTGCAACTAATTTTACCTGATTGTTTGGATAGTAACTTCTTGGAATTAAAGTCAGCTAACACTTTATATATATACGTATAGTTAACTTTAATTCCAAAAGCGAGTAATATTGTTTTTTGCGCGCTTTTTTCCTCCAACTTGATCTTGCCGATGACGAAAAAGCACAAAAAAAAATAGCGACTTGAATTGTGTGATCTATTGCAGGCCATCAGAGTGAAAAACCAAAGAGCAAGCGCAGACTGGAAAAAGTGAAAAGTCATGGCTTTTAGCCGCACACCAACAATGACCGAATAGTTTAAGACTTAAGTTTCTTTTGATACTGTAGTAGAATAGATACCTTATGCTGCTATAGGGTGATCGTTTTAGTGTTTGAAATAAGAAAACTAAGAAATTTTTGCATTTGCACTACTATACCAGGGCTCCAATCAGCACCCCTGCAAGTGAATTTGATTGAGTTGCTTTTGAACCTTCGCACATAAACTTAACATTATTATTCAAATTCGACTTAATCTTGGTTTTCGCTTTCTCTATTATTTATTTACAATCATTTGGTGTTTTAAGGTCCCTTGGCAACCCATATCCTGATACTACCTAGAACGACAAAAATTAATAAGGAAAAACATATCGAAAATTGGTTTCAATAACGTTTTTTGTGAAATAATTTAATTCCGAATAAAACCTTTTTCTAGATTTTCAATAATAAATACCTTGCCCCGAAAAAACTTGAAAGTCTAATATGCTAGATTTGCCCAGATTTTTACCTACATACGTCCACTTAATCTAAAAATGCGCCCAATTACGTTGCAGCTAGAAATATGGAGGGCAAGCACGCCATATTCAACTTTAGGCGGAAAAGAACTTTTTTGCAGGATAAATGAGGAGCACTTTAAGATTTTTGTCCCCGGTGTCTCTTTTTATCGAGCGACAACATTTTTTATTTTTAAGTCAACAAGTTCCATATAAATTAAATGAAATTCGTAACCTGAATTGATGGAACAACAATAATTTAACTTTTGGCTAGCGAGACTGGCTTGAGACGACCGGACAACAATTTTCCGTTTATGAAAATCATTAAGCAAAAAAAGTATTTCATCATAAGATCATAAGGTCTTAAGACCCAGATTTTTGACCAGTGTTTTTTTGCAAAAATAATATTGGCCTATGATTGCTCATCAGTGGGTGAGCTACTATTATTCCACCCAGACACACATTTTCCGACTAACGTCGACGATAAACTTATAACTTTTGCTGTAAAAACACAGCGCGAATTATAAGTGTACCAAACACGGATGTTCAATTCGAACATATTAATCCGCGAATGGATGCAAATGCATTTTTTTCAATAACTTTTTGTTTAAAAGTATTTTATTTTCAAACTGACTAGGTACTTGATTTAAAAAAAGAAAAATGAGTCTTTACATCAAGAAAACTTTGTTGAGCTTAGAATTTTTTACCCACAATCCCACGAATTGTTGTTGTTGAATCGAATCTGAAATTCTTCGGATAACTACCTTTTTTTTTCTGAGTGTACCGGCTGGTATTTTGCAAAATATTACAATATAATATTTTTTATAATATAATATACCAATATTTTATTATTTATTACAATAAATTTATAATATATTGTATATAGTAAATTATTTTTTGTATATAATTAATTTATATTTAATTTACTTTAGAAATACTTTTACTTAAACATATTTAATGTGCAATTGCCTTATTTTTTTATTCACCGTGAAAGCTTCAGGGATAATGTGCAAGCTCCTCTGTGAAATAAAAGTCTTCGTCAAAAGCGCCTTTTCTTGACAATTAATGTTGAACAGCCTTTTATTTAATATCATCTTGTTTACATTTATTATAGGGTAAAGTAAAAACCATCTTATCCTCAAGTCAGTCCCCCTATACGCCTTCTTTCTTTGCTATGTTTCTTTTCTGGTTATACAAAGTAGCAACAATTTAGCGATTTTTATTTTTGCTGTATACCTCGTTGTCACTGTTTGTTTTTGAGCTTTTTCGCGCTAGTCAGCTCGGCTATCGCATGCGCCATGTGTGTAGGCGCGAGATTACAGATTTTGTTAATCTCTTCCATAAGGTACTTAAACCTTTTGATTAAGTTGTTAAAAATAACACACTTGTGTCCAGAATCTAGATGACTGCATATGTTGTTCCTTGTTCCTTGGTTCTGGTATTTCACTTTTTAATTATGTATTCGAATTCGAGTTGCATTTCTAATTCAGAATCTCATTAGAATGAAGTGGGGAGGTACAAAAATATGTTTTAACACTTAAGATCTGAGAAAAGGAGGGGGTTGGGTACATGGGGAGTAACAAAAGATTGAAATTGAAGTTTAAAAAAAAAAAATGTTTTTATTTCCTTTTTTTCAGAAGTCAGTAATGAGAATTACTTTGGCGGTGCTTACAAGGTTGGCAGTACATTAATCATACCAAAGGTGAGTTTTATGGTCAGCTCTATATACTCACTGTTCGAGGTTGCATAGACTACGAAAAAAATAAACACACACAAACTCCGTTGTGTTAGCTTTATTTATTTATTTATATTTTGCTATTTTTTTAAGTGTGTTTTTTTTTATTATTTCGGGTCGTGAATTCCGTTTATATAATATCATTTAAAGCTTCGCCGCAACATCTATCTATGCTGTGGCGAGAGTGCGGGCTTTTTTCTCGTTGATCTACGTTCGTCGTTAGACGGTCGGTTGTTTTGTTTTTGCTTTTTTTTGTTTTTAGTGGAAAAGGTGTTTCGAAGCCATTTTTATGATTTTGGTTATTTATGTGAGTTTCGGGCGAGTGCGCTAAAGGAGCACACATGTGCGCGCATGTTTTTTCTTAGATATATTTTTTCGTTGTCGTTTTTGTATGTCCACTTTTTTTTCCCGAATCGAATTTGCGTGATCTGTGAATGCGAAAAAGAAAAGAAAAGAAAATATTAAAATATAAAAGGTTGCACGGTGATTTAATCTTTAAGTGGCAATAATTATACATAAAATATGTTTTTATGAATAAATTGATGTGTGATTAAAATATAAAATTAAATGATTAATTTTGCGGTTTCATTGTGAACAAAAACGTGATTTATTTTAAATGCAAGTGATGTTCGATTAATGCGGCGTTGATTGAGCTCGCCAAACGGATTTTAAATGCCTGAGAGTGGATTTTCTGTAAGGCATTGTGCTTAAATTGTATTTTCTGTTCTTATTTTTTTTTTAAAATTAGCATTTTGTTGAACATTTATCTGAATAAGGCTTTTGTGAAATGCTATTATAAAAATGTTTCTCTGATTTCGCTTTGTTGTGATTTGAAAAACGGGAGGCATGTAGGCTGTTTAAAAGAAAATTCAAGCAAAGTGGAATAAGGTACAGGTACTTACGCAAGTACTCAACGCTTACCAAGCTTTTCCCGTCGGTAAAACTTGCTTAAAATTTGGTTCTTCAACACATTTCGAGTCTTGAAAATACGTCTTGTACTTAGTACCTAGAATCGAGTATGATGGGTTTATTGAAAAAAGACTACTTTCAAAAGCTTCGGATAATTTTTTTTTGACTGCGAATAGAATATTTTAGAAGCATAAAATACTTTTTCTTCGAAATCCTCATGCTTAACGCAATAATATGTTGTATGCTAAGCCCTGTGGTGTAGTAAGCTTTAGTAGTCTGAAGGTCCGCAATAGTTACCCGCACTTATTTTTCATTAAGAGGGTAGCTCTGCTCTATGCGGTATAAAGTTGAGATTAAATAGCTCTTCTCTAAGTTTAACCATCATTCCTATCTCATCCACGCTGTATTCGTCCCGAAAATAGTTGGACTGCCCTAAGTTGTGGTTCAGCCGGCTGTGGATTAGTCTGTACATGGATCCCACAGCTTCTTCGGAGTATTTTTTTAGCCAGTAGTCATCTGCTCTCTCTATTAATTCGTATAGAGTGGTGCTTTCCAATCCGTGAAATCTGTTGTATTCAGATGCAGCTCGACCCCAAATTTTTGCGCTAGGTTAAACCAATTTTTCTACCAGACCGCGTTGCTTCGTATCGCTTGCACAACCATTATCTTTGGGAGACTGTAATCTGGCTCCTTGAGCATTATAGTCTCTTTGCATATTGAGTGTCTTTATGAAAACTGGAGAAACTCCTTTTTCCACCATTAGGACATAGTTTGGCGTATTGGGTGGGAGGCGAAATGTTTTTTTTAGTGTTATGTCTTAGCAGTTTTTCAACGCTTTCCTGCTCTTCTCCTTCCTATACTTGCACTGCATAAAACATAATGGATTCATTTACATAATGGTTTTAAAAACAGTGTATTTGCTGATATGAAAAATATATCTATTTCCAAAGACTTTTTCCATGTTGTGTTTATGGCTGTTTTAGATTTTTGAAGCTTTTCCTGTAGATGACGTTCCATGTTTAAATTATTTGTAAAATATAACCCGAGATACTTAAACTCCCTGACCTTGTTAAGAAGTGTGATAATCTTTAGGGGAAGTGGTGCGTATTGGGCTTATTATATGGATTTGAACCTAAGCTACTTTTTGATGATATGAAAAGCTTACTAGTATTGAGGTATTGTAGCCATTTCAATTTCAAAACAGTTTTACAATAAAAGAAAAACCGTGAGTAGTGTTTTCGGACCTTCAATTCAGTAGTATACTTTGCGTCAGCGCTGTTTCCGAATTTTCAAAGTCAAGTCAGCATTGTATAAATAGATTTCCGAAAAGGGCGCTTTTGGTGATATTTTGGTCAGTCTTTGCATTCGTTTAAGGCCCAATTGTTTCTCGAATCGCGCAGCGCAATGGACCTTTGGGCGGGTTGACCAAAAGCTTTAATCATAATATGGACATAAAGATCAGAATAAGTCTTACAATATTATATTCCAATATAAGAAAAGAAAACTGTTAATTTAACGTGAAGCTAAGATATTGGTAGATGTTTTCGTTATACCCGGAGAAATATAGCCACATTTCAGCTGTGAGGTTACGCTTAACTGAATAAAATCGATTAGGATCCATCAAGTCGAATTTAGTTCAGAGCTGTTGCACAATAAACGAAAAACTTAGAGGCATATGCCTCAAAGTGAGCGGCTTCCTGGTCGGCGTCTGTTAAACAGGTTAGGTACGGCTAAATACTAGCTCGTTCTTCTCTTTCAGTATGCAAATAGAATAGATAACATTTAAATGTATACCAGTCTTTTTAAAACATATTTTGCTGTATAGCCTGCAGAATTTTTCCCGTGAAGGCATAACACTTGCGGAGGTAAGTTTTGGGAATTTAGTGAAGGGTATTCGCGTTGCGCACTGGCTCTACAGCTTTTGTATTGGATCAGAAAACCTTTTTTCCTGTTCTTCTAGTTATTTTTGCTCACAATGTGTTGCGCATTTGAAGGATAGTCAAAGCAACTTGGTCGCTAACTTATTATACAAAAAAGCTGTCCACCATGCCATGCATTAGCTATAAGGCAGTAATAAACGGGCAAAGAATAGAAGGGTAGAAGGATATAAGCAAGCAGATGATCTAAAGTAAGGAACAACCTTTTTGCAATGAGCAATACCAAAGAAAAAATCAAACAGACCTGAAGCCTAAGGCAGTAAAATCTGCATGGACATTAGGTATTAGAGATACCCTAAGATCCTGTTAAGGGAATCTATAAAAGCACAACCCTTCAGCAAGAATAAGCCCTTAGCGTTTTAGTTGGAACAATGTCACGACTCTGTCACGCAAAGACGCAATAGAGACTCAGACTGTCAGGCTCAGGCACGAATATTTGACTGACGGACTCCTCTGCAGACAGGCGCGGATCCAGGATTTTGTTCAGGGAGAGGCAATGTTTGTATAGTTTTCGTACTTCTCGAAAAAATTGATATCATTCAAGTGGATTATATTTCATAATTGTTTATCTTAAAGATAATTGTCCATCTCGTATGAGCCGGAAAGTATGAAACTGTTCATACGTTTGAGATGACCCAGCCTTCGCCGTTGTTTATTGACTTGGTCGGTGTTGCTATGTGGCTATGCACCATATAGTACAATTCGATTTTATACCTCCACCTCCGCACTCTTATGCAGACGGGAACAAAAATCAAATCAATGGGTTTTAGAGTCAGAGCATCCTAAAGGATTCTCGAACATGTTTAACAAAGACCATGCTTCTGCACCGTAAAGCAGAACTGGGATAATCAAAGTGTTAAAAAAAACTTCCTTTGGATGGGACATCCAAGTTTTACAGTCAGGCTTTGGGTTCGTCCTCGCCCGTTACGATTCTTTGGATCTGAATCTTCCTTGTATCTTCCTTATATTTTTTCGGAAAATGAATGAAATAAAAGAGACGATAAAATTGTTTTATCTCCTATTTTGTTGTTTTGTGCAGGTGCATCATTACTAACGATTTCAAAATGTTACAAAATATTAAAAACGTATGGCTGAACTAGTAAAAGTCAGACCGAGGCGGAACCAAAGCTTGTTTCTAATTGCCGCTTTAGTTTTTGAGAGAATTGTTAGTCTGATCTAAAATGTAGAACCATTGCCTGAAATTAAAATGGGTAGACAACGTTCCTATAGCTATGAACTTCTTAACTAAAACTGTCTTTGGTGCCATTTTGTCCAAAAACGTGAATGTTGTTTGTCTCTTGATGACTGTTGTCTTTTGGTTAACTGCTTAGTCTACTTTCACCCCTTTCGTAAGTATAGGTACTTACAAAAAGTATACTAACAAAAGCTTCAAAAGCTAGACATTATCCTCCATAGCTCATCTCTACAGACCAGATGCCTTCGTGTGAGGACTAAAAATATATGAAAAGGTAGAGGGTATCGATTTAAAGTATTAAAGTTTTTTTTTCACGATCTGCCAGAGTGTAAATATTTTATCAATGGTTTTTCTTGGTCTACATTAAATGGTTCATTCTGCCCCGCGTAGAACTGGATTGATCACCACCATCGTTCTTGCAATCTTCGGCTTGTTCCTTTTCTTTGTATCTTTAAACCTTTGTGGTGCCTTCTAACCTTAAGCTTCCTTTTTATCTGGGACAAGACAAATTCCCCGCTGACCTTGCCATTGTAGTTAAGGACTCAGGAGTATAAATTCCAGCCAAGTTGTCTTCGGCTTAATAGAAAAGTCTTTTCTCAAATCTTCTTCATCAAAATAGAATGCTTTGCCAGTTTAAGCAGAATGAAAGGCTCACCGGGTAGAGGTAAAATACAGCTATATGACTCATCAAAATGTAGACCTTGGTGTCCAAGATTGTAGAAATATCGTTTTGGTTTGTTTCTTGAGTCTCAGGCGGTAAGCAAAATTGCGCTCATTACAATATTGTACATAATATAAGCTCGGGTTTGAAAAAAATTCTCTTCCGATGCACCCGTTTAAGTCTTCAAAGATATGTTATGTACCTAGTCTCAAGCATTTTATAAAACACAATGTACCACAACTCAACGACAAAAAAAAGGAAAATCTCTTAAATTATTAAATTTCTTAAATTTTTTAAATTTTTAGATAAGAAATGGATAAATTAGATAAAAGAAAAGCAACAAGGTGGGTTATCCATGACATAATTATGAATTCAAAATATGCTAAACTCTTTCGTCATTACCTTCATATAGACTTTTATTGCCTTTTTCTACTTGCTTATACGTTCAAAGTTAATTGTTTCAGTTGTTGTTTCTCTGGCTTAAGCAAAGATCAGTTGCACTCTTTTTCCGTGACATAAAAATGCGGAAAGGCTATTTTAAACAATTTTTAAGAATTCATTTAGGCGTTAAAAAAAAATAATAAGTGACTAATTCAGGGTTTTTCAGCTAATATCTTCCTGTGAATAGTCAATAGTCATGCATTTTATAAGAAGACAATGCATTTCCAAAATCCGAGATACGTCATTATTAGGCTTAGGCTTCTTGAAGAATATGAAGTATTTCTTTTCTAATGTGGTTCATTAGCAAGCCACATCCGGTCATGAAACCCATCTCGTTCCTTGGAACTTTAACCTTTATGTAAATAGATATATCTAGGCACATAATTCTGGGGCTGGTTATAGGCACCGACAAAGTGATACAGTCTTAAAAAACTAGGTAGTGGGTAAAAAATATGATACAACTACTCATTTTCACTGTGCATCACCTATAGACAAATCGTAGGCTATAGTTAATTTAGCCTTTATTTGCTCTGCCATTTCATGACACATCTTGGGACGCTTTTTAATGTGCCATTAAATATCCCCATCTCAACAGGTCGATTTATATTATACAAGTGTTACTTTTGAAATGCCTAACTGCGTGTTCATAGGCAGTATTGTGCACTCAATTTCCACCCATCACCTGTTCCAATAAACAGAAACTTCAACATCTAAAAATAAACACCATCCTCTTCCTTTCACATTTTACATTAAAAAAAATCCCATAAAAGAGTGTCAATAGCTTTGAGATAACCGTTGTGAACTCCCACGTAAATGCACTTTGGCTCCAACCGCAAGTCAGTTCCGCTAGCCAGAAGATTGTCATAAAACACATCAAGCACCTCGTGCCATATACAGACAAGGTCCCATTAACCTACTAGTTAGACCGCGTAGGTATCCAACATAAGTTCGAGTAAAAATTACACTTGTTGTGTGTCTTAAATATTCAAACAAACGTATAAAACATGCGTTTCCTCTTCGATTAGAGGAATTTTTACGATTTTGTCTCTCTCTGTAGTCTATAAATATACGCACAACGTTCTAGATACCAAATCAAGCTATTTGCAAAGAAACCATAGCGTCTCGTGCCGAAATTCTCGCACATTATACTCTGAGTTGGAGAGAAAAAAAACCCAAATTTTTCAAACTAAATATAATGTCCCGTCTAAATGAGATCGGAAAACATTAAACCGAGTTTATTGTTCCCGTGATGACCCATTAAGCGATTTGTAGTGGCATTAATTGGTACTTAAAATCTTATTTTTATCTCTACTACATTGGATCAATAGATCATCCATTGGGACCACTTAACAAGTCGTAATTCGCGCGCGATACGATTGTAAGCACACATGTTTCGTATGGCAAAAGAATTGTCAAAATATTATTGGCTTACGAGTATGTATCGGGAAAATGGGTTAAATTTTGAGCAAAATCGAAGGATTGTCTTGCGCTAAAGTCTTGGATGGAATTTTACCTGGACCTCGGGTTAAACTATAGGCTCCAATGGAGAAATGCTGATTTCGTAAAGTTCCCGGATTAGCATATACCTACACTTTCTTAAGTGCTGGTTTAGTTTGTAATAAATGCGCAAGTGTAACATTGTTGCAAACTGTGCCTAGTTTAATAGACTTTGAAATGTCGCTTGTAATTTACCTTCATAGACAGCCAATTTACAGTTTCTCCTTGGCACTGCGATGTTTTTTACTGTCATTATATATGGGTGATATAATAGAAACAGGTTCGATGTGGTCGTAAAACTAATTTTGTCTTGTGGCTGTACACATTGCAAACATCGGTTTAACTAGTTGCGAAACAGCTTGCAGCACTTAGAAACACAAAAAGTGCTCAAGCACAATTTATAGTTTAGGCTCAGTGCAAAGTAAGGATGCAGCGAAAAAGGAGGAGTGATTGATTTGAATGTTTTCATGCTGAGGACAAGAAAGTTGATGAATAAATTAAACCTTTATCAAGGAATGAAAACAAATTTCATAAGTATGATAAGTTAAGTCTTATATTACTGAAATTATTTTATGGTTGTTTGAAGTTTATTTGATTAGAAATAAGACTTGAGTATGCACCCGTCATTCCAAAAGTCCCAATCTGTGCTATTATTATGCAATATGCATAACCAGAACTTTCAGCTTTGTCGAACGCAGGCAAGCCGCTATATAGGTACAAGGAAATTAGAGGTAAACCAGTGAGCAAGTGCAACCGTATGTAATAGCTTCGGTCCGTCTGTAACGGACCACGATATACCCTATTCCTATTATCCTTTTCCTTTCCCTTCATATTATCCTTTCCATTCCTATTATCCTTTCCATTCCTTTTCTCCTTTCAATTTCTATTCTCCTTTCCATTCCTTTTCTCCTTTCTATTCCTATTCTCCTTTCTATTCCTATTCTCCTTTCTATTCCTATTCTCCTTTCTATTCCTATTCTCCTTTCCATTCCTATTCTCCTCTCCATTTCTATTCTCCTCTCCATTCCTATTTTCTTTTCCATTCCTTTTCTCCTTTCGATTCGTTTATTTTCTTGTTTTCCATCCCCGTCCCGTTACCATTTGCATCATTTAAAATAGAAAAAAAAAAAGATTCTTTATAAGTTTTTGTTTACTTTTTTTTAAAAAAAGTCGCGTGGCATGTCCAACCCGTTTAACCGAAAATCAATATTAGCGTAGAAATATCCAAGTTTGCGGCTAAAAAGGAGGCAAAGCTTTAATTTTTTGGTACAAATTCAATAATTTTGTGAAATTGACATCTAAATGGGCGTGGCCTAAAGCTTGTAGGAACGAAATCTAGTATATAACCCGGTGAACATAATGCGTTTAATTTTATTTCTAATTCTTACCTAAGTTAGGCTAAAAAGGAGTCGAAATAAATGTTTTTCTGAAAAATTTGAGGTTTTTGTTTAATTCTGCCTCCAAATGTAGGCGTGGCCCAAAACTTTGTATGAAAGAAATTTAACAAATAGTCTTTTCTACACAATATATTCAGCAAAAATTTTTCGATTTCGAACAAAAATATTGAATAAATTGCATTTAAATAATTACTCTTTAATTCGATGCCACGCCCACTAGGGGCGGTCGGCCGACTTTATTTTTAATTTTTAATCCTTACAATAGTTAGGATATGCTAAATGTATAATTTTAGCTTTTCGAGACGTCTTACAGCTTTGAAAGCACAGGAGGTTGTTGCACATTAAGACCGATTGTGGGCGTGTCTGCGGTCGGATTTGAAAAATTTTAACATTTGCATTGTTTCGGATGACAGAGAGCTTACGTACAAAATTTCAGCTTCCTAGCTCAAAATTTAAGGCCTAAAAATTGGTGAAATACGAACGGAGGGACGGACGGACGGACATGGCTCATTCGACTCAGAATTCGGTCTCGATCATATGCCCTTAAGGTCTTAAGGTCTATGTTACATTTTCGCTTGTATTAATTTTAATATACTCCATTCCTGTGGAATAGGGTATAAAAAAGTGATCAATAATTGTTGAACAAACATTTTTTTCGAGATTCTCTAGTGAGTTGATTTTACTCAGAAACAATTATGTGTGGGGATTCTGAGGTATATCCCAGACTGCCCATTGAATATTTTTTTCAGACTCCCTTCGTGAAGCCCAAGCAGAAGTGTCGCCTCCCATACATATTCAGAAAGGCAAAAGGGATCGTTCGCATACCTGCTAAGATGAAGGGTGATTTGATTCCATTAAGGTATACCCCATAGGATCATAATTTGCAGCCTAGCAAAATAGTCACCTTAGAAACCGAAGACCTTAATATCATATGATCCCGACCGTGAATAGTAAGTTTAATATGGAACTATGTTCGTCTGTATGTTCCGTCTGTATGTCGATACATTTAAGGCCTTAGATATAGAGCTACGGACTTGAAACTTGATATATCTTTCAGATCCCTTGGGCCAGTTTTTCTAAACTGAGTTTTTTTTAAACTGAGATTTACCATAAAAATGAGTCTTTCAGTGAACATTGATCTAGGATTAATCTCGGCCTAACTCGCCAAATTTGGTGTTCTAATCTCGGACCAACTTTGGATAAAAACAGAGTTGATTTTTATGTTTTTTCCAAGTTGTATGGTCGGTGATTCCCGTGTTTCTGTGAAATATGACACCTGAGAATTACTCGGCTTCTTTTCCTGTATTTTTCTATGTGAAGTAAAATTTGAGAGAGTCAATAATTCCGAGGGTCGAAGATTTTGACAACTTAGTTGGCGGAGTTCACTCTGCACTGCTCAAACTGATCGCTGTGATAACTCCAGATTCGTTCTGCTAAGGGATTAGCAGATCTTCCGTTTAAGCTGGGCTTAAGTTAGCACTGCAAAACCGACCCTTAGCAGTACAGGTGTACGAATTTTCAAAATTCTTCCCCTGACACACCCACTATACATACCAGCATTAAAAATTGTGTCGAAATTATCATAGGACACTGAAATTCTATATGCTGTATTCTTAAGCTTTTCGTAATTGGCATTTAAAAAAATATTAAAAAGCGTATCCATGAGGCGTGGTCACATTTCTTTGCAGTATTATAAAGGGTGTTCATCCAATATTTTTGCTTGAAATACAGAAGAACTTGCAATATAAAATTTTTAGATGTAAAGTGATGTTTAGATGTATAATTTAGATGTATTGTTTAATGTATACGTATACGGTGTACAAGTGCATTAAATGAAATGAAAAAAATTCACCATCAACACGCCTACTTTGGTGGCATTTTTTAGTAAAAATCGAATATCATGCAATCAAACTTTACGTATTTGAGGTAGAAACATCTGCTTAGAAATTTCTGCTAGGTGAATTGAAGATGGATTCAGGAGATTGAGCTGGTGCCTCAATATCTCCAAATGAATTCGAATGAGCTTTACGATATTCCAGGCTTCCATTTATGCTCCATTTATTATTTAAAAAATGTCGTTAAACAAGAATGAGTACATGATAGTCAACAGGTAATGTTGTGCGATTTCCGACTTTTATAGAAAATTGCGGCAGCAAGGAGTGTGAAGTACTTAGCTACTTACAAGCTTAAACTAATTTTTTTAAGCTTTCCCTTTCTTGTAGGATTTCTCGAAAGAAAAAAAAAGGAAAACTTCATTTTTGGGCTTACTTTATCTAGCAGATAGCTTAAAGGTTGAAGCTATACTCGCTAAAGATGCGTTTATAAAAGGATCGTTAACTACCACTGACCCAAAACAGTTGTAAGATTTGGGATAGACGAAATAGCACCCTCGACAAGTTGTAAGATTCGGGGTCTATTTCGTCTATCGAGCGACAGGACCGTTGAGATAATATTAAGTCTTTTGTGAGCGCTAAGGGCTTCAATAATACTGAATTTACCCAAAAACTGTTTGCGCGCTCATCGAAGGCCAGGCTAGGGGTCTAATTTTATGAGCGCAAAAGTAGTCGCCTCACGTTGACGCTTGAGATAAGCCCGAAAATATAAGGTATTATGGGAGAGATCGACGACCATAGCTGTTGCCGTGGAAGGCCCCTGATAAAACTCAATGTACCCTAAATCTGTTTCTTATTTTTATTACTTAATTGCGAATCAAGTGCGTCATAAAAAGTTAACGTGAAGACATATGACCCGCCCGTCTAACAACCTGGTATACTTACATATACCTAATTGGACATTACTTCAAACATGCTTAAATAAACGTCCAAAGCTAATGAAATATTCTTTGGGCCTGAGGACCTTTAGAAATATGCTCTAAACTTTTCAGTTAGGTCTATTTGCTTTGGCAATGTAATGAAACTTAATCTTGTTGCAGAAACTAATTGAAATCGTAACATTTAATTAAAAAAATTTTTTTTCGTTTCAGATTTTCAACCGCACTCACGGCAACTATCCAAATTTCGCAAGCAGCTCATACGGTATGTTAAATCTTTTTCTTGGATTTTATTATTTCTCAACAACAAAACGATCATAGCGAAAAAAGGTTGTACCCAAAAAAAAACTGCAAGAAATTTTTATATCAACTTAACGATCTGATGACACATATGACAATAATTTAGCCTATCCACATAACCATGTGCTCGGCATAAACGAAAAGACGACTTCGTTTTGAGCTTGAATTGGACCACCACGAAGCTGAGATTTACAATCTTGTCTGCAGTGTTTTTTTTGTGTTTTTTTTCATCTGGGAACAGAAACTCTATTACCCCAGAGGCATGTCAACATATATTTAGAGGAAGAGAAAAAGATTCCAACTTAAGTAGTCATGTGTCGGATTTCAGACCAGGTTAGTAAGGTACCCGACTAGACGAAGATCTGTTGGTGGGAAACTAATTTTTTTCGAAAAACTTCATGCAAAATGACGAAATGGTGTCTCATATCCTCTCATATCCTTGACAATAGTTATTTAATTTCGTTTCAATTAACATGTGCAATTTTTGCATTTATCTGAACTGCAGCCAGGCTCACCGCACGTAAGTTTGGAAACATGTTAAAGTATTGTCTTGAAAAGAAAAAAACTGCAGGTAGGTAGTTTTGTAGAGAGGCACAACAAAAAAACAAACAAAATTAAGTTGCTCTGGTAATCTTGATCGTAAAATTTTTTTATTTTATATTCATTGTTGAGAGTGTGTTTGTTTTTTACACTCGGTGAGTTGGCGTGCTTGATATTCTTTTGTTAACTGGTGGGACGACGCAACGCGACGGACAGCCCCTTAATTAACATTTTTTTGTATAGAACTTTTTTTCCATTTTTAATTCGCTGTTTTGTGGTTTCTCCATACTCATCGTCATCAGCCATGGAAACTCATGAGCCTTTTGAATTAATTAAATAAAAAAAATAAATGAATAAAACTTATTTGCCTGCATCGCATTCGGAACACCATGAATGTGGAGCCTGATCTTCAGTGGTGATAAGGAAATTCAATTGAATTTTGAAGAAATTTATCTGAAATCAAGAGAGGTAGGGTTTTTTTGTTTGCAGTTGTTCCCGTTTCCACATATAGAGTGATTTGCGCAGCTTTGTGAAAAAACTCCTTAATTAAAAACGAATTCATTATCTGAGTTTAATTGGAAGTAATTAACCATTTGGTCTGCCGTATGTTGAGTTGCAGTTGGAAAATTTTCGTATATGACACCATCAAGTTCTAATGCCCCATTGAACAACCCTTCTTTCCTGCGTGCTTCTGCCAAAGTTATTTTCCCAAAATTAAGTCATAATCACATAATCATAGCAATCTCAAAACACTTAGGGGCTAAATTCATTCTTTTTTTCTCTTCCTGACTGAACGAGCATTAAAATCCACCAATTAACAACTGACCGATACTGATGTGGCACAGGCTTTGTGGCCCGATTTAAGGCATCAATCTGGCACAACGTTCTCGCCTCAATCTTGTCGTGTATAAGTATAGCAAGAAGTCCCGCAATAAGCACACACACTTTTATTATGTGATTTTCGGCGATTGATTTAATGTGTCATTCATAGATTTTTATTGCGGCATTTTATTACCTATTTTAACTTCCGATTTACCACACCACTCGAAAGCAGCACCGCACCGCAACACACAGTTACACTGTGCTACACCCAGCGCGCGACCATATAGAATGAGAATCCCTTCTGGCCATCAGAGCCTGAGATGGCGGAACACGACGAGTACTTAAGAAGAGAATCGTCTATGCTTTTGGTCGTCATCATCGTGCATGGTTGTAAGGATACTTAATTTTTTGTGTTTTTTTTTTCTCACACATAGTACTTATTTTATTTATTGATGTTTTATACCCTCCAGCATACGGTATGTCGGGCGAGGACGAAATGCGAGAGCGATGCTTTTATAAGTGATGGGACATGGCCAAAAACACTACCTTTATGTTTGCCAAATGGACACGTATAGACTTTCATTTTTCGACAGTAGACTCCTCCCGAGTGACATTTGATGTTGGGTTTTGTATTTAGAGGATAAATTTTTGTGTGCGCGTCCTGCTGAGGATAAATTTATGTTTTGCAATTAAGAAACAATTACTGGGTTTTATGGGCGTTTGAAGTGACTTGGGAGTAGGATTAATTCGGTGAGCATGCACCTGATTTGGGCACTGATTGTTCATAAAACTTCGAGAGTGAGTTCTTTCACACAAAACCTTCCAAACCTTTCGGACTTAGAGAGCCTGGAATCAATCACTCTTCAACCTTCTTAAAGGCTGCTTTGTCTTCAACTAATCACAAAGTGTGCTCTAACGTTTCTTTGTCCTTTTTTGTGCTTTTTAACAATCACAAAGTCCGATATTGTACCTAGCCGCAATACTACATTAAGAAAACTTTCGACTCGTATATAGGGGATTCTTGAAATCAGGTTCATTTTAACCAAACATTCTCTGCAATCCTGTGAACATGCATATTTTAAAGAGACGAATAATTCTGGTATCTGCGGTGAAGGATAAGATCCTGATGGTATCCCCGAATCTGGAGGCTGGGATTTTATTTTTGAATTTCAAGGTCTGCATATAAAGCTTTTTAAAATGGAAGAAAATTGTTAAATTTGAAGGAAAATAAGTTAAACATATATATATATATATATATATATGTATATATATATGTGTATATATATATATATATATATATATATATATAAAAATCCAAATAAATAGATGTTTAAATCAAATGAATAAAAAAAAATAGAATAAAAAAAAAACAATATATAATAAATAAAATAACTAAAATAAATAAAGTAAATAAAATAAATAACATAAATAAAATAAATCAAATAAATAAACAAAATAAATAAAATAAATAAGATAAATAAAATAAATAAAATAAATTAAATAAATTAAATAAATAAAATAAATAATATAAATAAAATAAATAAAATAAATAAAATAAATAAAATAAATAAAATAAATAAAATAAATAAAATAAATAAAATAAATAAAATAAATAAAATAAATAAAATAAATAAAATAAATAAAACAAATAAAATAAATAAAATAAATAAAATAAATAAAATAAATAAAATAAATAAAATAAATAAAATAAATAAAATAAATAAAATAAATAAAATAAATAAAATAAATAAAATAAATAAAATAAATAAAATAAATAAAATAAATAAAATAAATAAAATAAATAAAATAAATAAAATAAATAAAACAAATCAAATGAATAAAATAAATAAAATAAATAAAATAAATAAAATAAATAAAACAAATAAAATAAATAAAATAAATAAAATAAATAAAATAAATAAAATAAATAAAATAAATAAAATAAATAAAATAAATAAAATAAATAAAATAAATAAAATAAATAAAATAAATAAAATAAATAAAATAAATAAAATAAATAAAATAAATAAAATAAATAAAATAAATAAAATAAATAAAATAAATAAAATAAATAAAATAAATAAAATAAATAAAATAAATAAAATAAATAAAATAAATTAAATAAATAAAATAAATAAAATAAATAAAATAAATAAAATAAATAAAATAAATAAAATAAATAAAATAAATAAAATAAATAAAATAAATAAAATAAATAAAATAAATAAAATAAATAAAATAAATAAAATAAATAAAATAAATAAAATAAATAAAATAAATAAAATAAATAAAATAAATAAAATAAATAAAATAAATAAAATAAATAAAATAAATAAAATAAATAAAATAAATAAAATAAATAAAATAAATAAAATAAATAAAATAAATAAAATAAATAAAATAAATAAAATAAATAAAATAAATAAAATAAATAAAGTAAATAAAAAAATTAAGAAAAAAATAAATAAAATATAGAAAATAAATAAAATAAGTAAAATAAATAAAACAAATAAATAAAATATAGAAAATAAATAAAATAAGTAAAATAAATAAAACAAATAAATAAAATTAATGAAATAAATAACATTAATAAAATAAATAAAATATAAAATTAATTAAATAAATAAAATAATCAAAATAAATAAAATAAACAAAATAAATAATATAAATAAAATAAGGAAAAAGAAAATATTGAAATCAATTATCATAGAAGTCTCTAACTATCACTTACGTAAAACAAAAATTATATATTAAAACGGGAAAGCAAACATCAAAGTACTCAAAAAATTAAAAATTTTTTAGCGGCGTTTTAAGTTTAGCTTCGTCAAGGTTGAATTCGGCTAAACTATTGCAACTCTTGTAGAGCGAACACATGCGACTAATAGGCTAATGTTTCCCGTAATTAGTCGTATGCCCCGAAACATATGCAAAGGTTGTGTAAACTACGAAGAAGATTATGTCATCCCCTCCGGAATTCACGGAATTATATTACGACTCGTTGGGAGCAAGCAACGATGTCACCGTGGCGGGATCTCCATGCATTGTAGTTCTTAATCTTTTTATAGCTAAGTTAACTTTCTAAAGCAAAAGGGGTATAGAGATTGTAACTTTAAGTTATTAACTCAACATTGATTCAGTCTGCCTATATACCTAACCCCTTCAGCTCCTAAAAACGCTTCTTAAATGCTTCTCTTACACACTTCGTGTTAGTGTTTTTAAATTTCCTTCGCTATATCGAAAAGCCTATACCTACTTTCCAATTTTGCAACCAGTTGTTTGGTAATTTTATAAAATTTTCTGCGGTCTTGTTTCAGTTTCTGAATTTTTTGATCTATTGAAGCTGGGAACCTTATGAAAACAATACCCTCCTCTGTTTTCTGCACTTTGCTATAGGTTATTTTAAGTTTTAGTGTATCTAATGAAGCAATCGCTTAAAGTAAACAGCTGCCTGATGAGACGACCCATCATTCATCCCAAATTCCCTGCCACTAATCTTACTAGCATCAGGTGCGCCGTAACAACTTAGTTTCAATCAATCTCCACCTGACCATCGCCATTTTTTCCATGACACATTGCATCACAGGTATACCTTCAATACAAGGGTAAAGGACGAGTAAGATTTAACCTTTCAACACGCGGACATTTTTGTTCAAAATTATTTCCACCTTTTTTCGGTAAAAGAAAAAAAAAATCCTTCAAATTTTTATGGGTTTTTACCTCTAACTTATCAAAAAGATTGCATCAGGTTGATATGAGATGAGAAACTTACCCGACACGAATCATCGTGAACACCGCCAGCAATAATAAATTTTCCCTGGACACCGGGACCAAATTTCTTTTGATGGCTTTATCAGTTTTCCCTGAAGAGTATAGGTCACCCCAAATGGTGCAGAAGGGGGAAAAAACGATGATGAGGAAAGAAAAGAAACACAAGTGCGGAGTTGTAAGTCCATAGTCGAATAAATTTCCGTACACGTCAACGAATTCTTTTGTGTCCATTGTTCTTTGCCCTTTTCCCTTAATTTTTTTTTTAACCAAAAAAATTCAAAAATAATGTCTACCTTACCTCTGTGTGTGTAGTGGTCTGAGGTTATATACCTTTTTGTGGAACATTAATAAAACAAAAAGCAAATACCTGTTTTGTCTCAATTATATCAGTGGGGTTGGCCACTAGCATTGGTCAAGCCCGCCATACCAAGGAGCAAGTAGAAAAGAAAACCATGGAAAAAAACCCAAACAGATACCACGAAGATACAGGAATTAACATTTTATCCAACGTAGAACTACAGAACCAATGAAGGAAAAAAAAAATAAATATAATGTTAACGCCTAGGAACCGTATAGGAGGAAAGCCGTCTTAAGGAAAAGATAATTTTTTTTCTCGTGTCTTTTTAAAAGCCAAGGCAAAGCCATCTCCCGTAGCAAATCCAAATCAAGAAAGACTGCATAATGTTTGTCGTTTTGTGGTGTATAAAAGAAATGCCGATCGCCATAAAATGTGGAATTTATTTCAATTAATAAATGCACCGTGCACGATGCATGCCATGCACCTACGTCTGTCTCAGATCCCCATGGCCCTGGTGCTTAAGGCGGCCGCGACCATTATCCGATGCTGGTGTTGAATTCTAAAAGAGTCATCATTATCATCAGAGTCGTGGGGCGAATGAACCAACAACGACGACATATTCGTTAATGCATTTCGATGGTTTTCTTGTTTGTATCTTTGCGGGCTTTGGATATGTTCTGAGGGTATCTGAACTATTTTGGGGCGTTCACGCAGTCATCTGATATTATATGGAGATTTTAATTTGGGTGTTGGCCTGGTTTGTGATATTTTTTAAGACTTCAAACGTTCATTGCAAGTCCTAGGCGCAAAAAAATCTTTCCAAATGATTTGTTTCTTCTATTAGTATAAATAGCTGTGAGGTATGTGTGTGTTTCGCATTGAGAAGTACGAAATCCAAACTCTTGTCAGCAATAATATATTTGCGTCAAGTGTTTGCCTCTTTGCCTTTCACCGAAAAAAATTTTTATTACTCCCTTGGGTGATGAGCTGTCTCGTTTCCTTGAACTTTTAAATGAATTGAGTCATTTTTTGTGCCTTTAAATACGAACGTATTGAGCGAATTTCTCATGTTTGTTGAGTAACAAACCTCAAACAAATTTAATAAATATCTTTTCTAATGGAAACTGAAAATTTGAAAATGAAATTTTTAAAGGCTTCAGTTTCATTCAGTTCTATTTGTTATAGAAAAGTCTCACAAAAAGTAGCTACTAGGTAGGTTCAAAGGTGGGAACAGTGAGACAATTTTTTTTCCAAACGATTATATCGCCCCACGCTTACGAGCTATCAAAAGATTTTTTCGTTGATATTTCATCCTTACCCTTTGCCATTAAAATATATGTAAACAAAAACAAAACAAGTTACCCAAGATTTGCATTGTTGTAAAAGGCTAAACAGTCTCACTGTTGGCAGGGCGTTTAAAGAGTGGGACATCGTGAGACGCAAAGTGGGATAGAACAAACATAAATAAAAATTTAGACAAAATTTCAAACATCCGTTTAACATATTTTTTAATAATTAATAGGAAGAAAAAATATTCATGTATAAAAAAAACTGAAGTCAAATTTAAACTCGTCTTGTTTTAAAATAAGCAAGTTAAAATTAGGTAACTAAACATTTTTTAATTCGATTTCTATTTACGAAAAGAATAGGCTTGTTACTGTATTTACCAGAGTGTGCAAGAAACAGCGTAATTTGGTAACATTTTTTGAGATCATTATGACTTGTGCCTTATTCAAAGTTCAAAGCCAATCCGTTTGCTTCAGCCCAATAGCCATGGCATTCAATTCTTTAAGGATTCTGGCTACCAGATCCTCAATAAGTCCGATTGGCTTTGAGAGGTACATTTCGACGTCATCAGAATACAGATGAAAGAGAACACTTTTGCAAAAACTAGGAAGATCATTTTTTATAAACATACAGGACTAAATTCTCAGCCTTGAGGTACTCCCGCCACATTGGATGCTGGCTTCAAAGCTATACTGTGGAGCACTTGGATTTATGATCTTTGAGCTACATAGGTAGTCAATTATTAAGCGAGCTGCCAGTTGGCTAAACTCGAAATATGACACCGGCATTTTACAAAAAATTACGTAATATAACTGTTTCGAAGGCTTTGAAAAAGTCGATTAGGTAAAGAAGTGTCAAAAAATCCAAACCAAACTGCCGTACCTATATCGGAAAAATTTTAGCCATAGCAGTTGCACAGCTTGGTATTTTCCTATAGCCTGACTGGTATTGCAATAAAAGATTTTTTTCCAGCAAGCGATTCGTAATCTGGTCAGCAAGTATCTTTTCCAAGATTTGACGATGCGTGGTAAACTACTTAGCGGTCTGCAATGACTAGCAAGTACTAAGTGTGTTTTTTTCTTGGCACTGGTGTTACAATTAACGGAAATCAGAAAAAACACAAAAATTGTAAAATGCATCGATTCGACCAAGGACAACTATCTAGTGTTAAATGACTTAAGGATTCAAATCACCCCTTATGAAATATTTGTAATGGGCTCTAGGACTTGTGTAACTAACATCAACTTTAAAAACCTACGGTTTCATAAAGTGGTGTTGTAAAGGCATTCGTGGCCATTAAAAGAACTTCTGTGTTCGGGCCTAGTCAAAGGCCAAAGGCTATTATGGCGAGTTATTTTTTGTATTTAATTTATATTCATCTTCAGCCATAGCTGCGCACACTCTGTTCAGCAATTTTCCTGAATTTTTGTGGATACTACCTATAACGAGTTTGCCCAAACCAAGAGTCATTATCAAGATAAAAGTTCAGCTTTGTGCAAATTTTGAAGCCTTCCAACTTTGTCCTACGGAGATATTTTCCCCTAGTCTCTTTTCAAAAGACTAGGGGAAAATAAGACGAAAAGTTATTAGCAGTTATCATGGGACGATGTCATTATTCGAATCAGAGTCCATGTTTTGCATTTTAAAATTTTCAGTAAAAAAATGCAAATAATTTAAAAGGACGTCCTAACCCCCAGGCCACTTTGCAGTAAAGAAGTTTTCTTGTTATCGACATCAAAAATGATGTTCAGTGGTGTCCTAAGACACATTTTCAAATTATATTAACTTTCGTGTCGTAGGCGTCCATCAGCATAAATAAATAAATTCATATTCTCTTTCATGAACTCATTTCCCTTCCTCCTTTGTAATCTTTCGTGTATCTTTCCCACTCCGATAACAGCTTTACTCCCCCAAAAACGAAGCGAAAAAAAAACCTAAAAGAACCATAGCGCGCGAGTAGAGAATACACTAAGGAGCAAAACTTCTAAACACAGCAAGAAAACAGGGATGGCGCACACAAAGTATGAACGAACTCCCTTGGGGGAGTAAAAGTAATTTTAAACAAATATGTACGTATATATAGATACGCGTGTTTATAGATGCGCGCATAGTAACCATAGTATAGAAATGATAACACCAGCCGGGGTTGTTTATTCAAGAAGAAAAAAAAAAAAACACACAATATACACATACACATAATAAATATAACACAAAGGCAAAATTAACTTTAAGAGAGAAGACTCGATTGGCATATAAAGTGTTCTCATCATCATCCACCATCGCTGTTCGTTGTTGCCATCATGCCACATTCCCATATCCTTCCTCGCTGATGTTGTCTTTAAAACGAAAGTTTTCCCTATTTCCACATTGAATGTGGAAATTTTTTTTCCTCTCCTTGTGATGATAGCTTTTCTTTTCTTTATTGATATTGTGTCAGTTTTTCTTTTCCCTAAGTTTGTTATAGAACTTGCCTTGCGTGGGGGTAGAGCATTTTTTTACTTGTTTTTTTCAACTCACATCTACTGGGCGTGTATATAAAATATACAATGCTTTGTACATAAGTAGGTTTTTGATCTTTTTTAAAATACAAAAAATAAACATTCTTTAAGAACAACTAAAAAAAAAATGTAAGGAAAAAAGGCGTGTGACTGGAGGTGGTTGAAAATTGTCAAGGCGTGATGTGAGTATTTTATGAATGCAAACATAAAAACCGAACTTTGAAGAACATACCTACATACGAAATGATGAAACACTTAACCAAACAACACTATTTCGAATATTAATAAAAGTTAAGAAAACAATATTAATAAAATTTAAATAAATTTTAAATTTCAGAATTTATCAAACAAATTGAAACGATGTGTATATTTTTTGTTATTCAAATACATAATTAATAAAGACATTTGTTTCTCATTAAATTAAAAAGTAAACATTTATGCCGAAGTGGGACATTTATGGATTATATCGGGGTAAGAAACCTCCTGCTGATGTCTTCACACAAATCGGGTTTATTTTTGTTTCATTTCATTGACGACATTTTCAAGTTAATTTTGCGTTATTTTTGTTAACTGTATACACCATACAGTGGAAACATGTATTTTTAAAAAAACACATCCATCGGTGACTGTTTCTTTTGGCACCTGTCATAAAGTTTCAAAATAGCTGCTCGTTTTTATTTAGGAGATTCACAACCAGATTTTTAAGGAAATCCGAAAAAATGGGAAGAATCATTAGAACTCAAAATTCAGGAGCGTAGAAAATGTAGCATACACCTACGCAAAAGGCGGATGATGACTTGCAAACGATTACACACCTTGCTTCGACGAGAAATGGTTGCTTGCGCAAGCCAAAACTATGCGGTAGCTATAAACGCCCATAAGAGAGAGAAATATCGCTGTTTTCAAGTCACGATTTTTGCTTCATGTTAAAGACGGTTGCGAAAAATATGATTTTTCATGTAAATGTTGTTTAGATTCTGGGAAATATTATAAATGCATATAAAGGATTGAAAAGCTGTGTGGCAAAATTAAGAAAAGACTAAGAAAACTTTATTAGGTAGAAAGCGATGAATGATGGATGGTTCGGTGACTGCAATTATTGTAAGAATTGTTATTCGGTGTGAAAGTAGGGAGTAAATGCAATTGTTGCAGCGCAATGTTTATACAAAAAAATAAGAAAGCAAGCTAAGAAAGCAAAATAAGAAAGAAACCAAAATAAGAAGAGAGCAACGTAATGTTTATTAGAAAGATTAGATTAGATTAGATTAGTTTTATTCAATTGATCAATTTTCTCATTTACATAAAGTTTACAAAAATTATTTAACATGGCATTGTCGTCTGCCTGTTGACATGTCAAGAAAGATGTATTAATCCAACCTGCAAATTCTTAAATCAACCGGATCAGTGGTTGCCATCGGAAAAACAATGACCACGGCTAGGCTACAACAAGATTTTTTTTAGTCTGGCCAAAGCAAACCGTCACGGAGGGGACGTACAATTTATTGACGATTCCAAAGAGCGAATTCGGCGGCCTCTTATGACAAATGATCCTCTCTTTGGGCTTATCGGTCCCTCGCCGTAGTTGGAATCATAAAAAGACATTTATTGCCCTTGGCGGGATTCGAACCAAGGACCCAGTGCACCAGTAGCCCGACACACAGATCACTGTAACACGTTATAAACAGAAAAATCGGTTTAGCTAAAGAAAAGCTTTGCAATGGTCGCTTGACATGACTATAGAGCCTATGCAGGAAACCACGTATAGGACGGGATAATATGTATCTCTGGTCAAATCGCTTAAGTAAGTAGTAAGGCCGCAGGGCAAGTCGGAATTTCAGATAATACAAGAGATATAAGAGAGATAATGCCTCGAACGTCATTGACATGCTTAGATAGTCTCTTAGATATCTTAGATAGATAGATTTTTTTTTTATAATTATCTCGCTATCAAGGGATTACGAATACCCTTAAGATGCGTAGCACATCGCGAGTGGAAAGAATTTGAGGGTAGAAAAGATAGAAGAGAAAAGTAATTATCCATCTAATGAGCCAATTATACATCCAATGGCTCCAATGGCTCATCAGCAATTTGCCAACACATGAACAATTTTTCTATTTTTACTATGATTTTGTGACAAAAATCTTTTGTATTGAAAATTGAAAAAAGATATTATTGAAATCAAATTTTAAAAATTCTACAGTAAAATGTTTGACATTATTTTTCTATATGCATCTCAATTGTATTTCCATGAACAAAACAGTTTAACAAATTTAAAAATAAGCTGCTATCTTGTAGGTTATATTGAAAGTTCGGCAGATTTTATTTTTATTTAGATAATTTTAAAGACGTACCTAGATTGTTTTAGAGTTTTACAATTCCAAATAAATGCGGTCCCAAAAATGGAGTTTCTGTTGCGGAAATATCGCGGCATGGGTGAAAAGTAGTGAAAGAACTGGTTTGAGTCCCACGGGGATTCAAGCCAAACAATTTAAACAATATACAACAATATATACAGAGAACTTAGAATCACGATATTTTTTTTTTTTTTTTTTTTTTTTTTTTTTTCCCGTGGGTAGGTAAAAACCTTCATAGGCACTATGAGAATCGAACGCGCGTGCTCATAGTAGTGTGAGATTCTTACTCACTAAAAAACCTCCCAATCTTTGTAAGACTACGACTAAGTTTCCTTAACAAGTAGTTCATGCTTCTGTATAGTAATCGCGTTTGGCAGGCTACCTTCCAACGAAAGCACCTGCAATACCGTCATTATGTGCGGTTTCCTCTTACGACGCTAGATCCAACGGTCTTGTTCGTTGAGAATCACGATATGAGAAATTTAAGGTCCGCTTCAAGTCTAAGTCCAGCTTCGGTCTAAGCTGGTCAACTGATGAGCCAATGAGCCAGTATGAAACATGAAAACAATGCACAAAAACACCAAAGCTTACCCCTGCAAGTGTTATGCCTTTACGGAGAAAAGCAATAATACAGCTGGCAGAGTATTTCATAAATGCATCTGGCATTCTATTTGGGTATTGGAAGAGAAGGAAGTGTTTAATATTCGACCGACCTTAACCTGGATAGCAGACGCCGACCAGGAAGCCGCTCATTTTGAAACAGACAGGATTTTTTGTTTGTTGCTAGTTTTGTTTCTCCCTTGGCTATTTTCCGTACCGGTACCCTCCATATCTGGTGAGCATTTCCCTATCCGCCACCTTTGAGACTGTTTGAAAGACCATCTTGAAAAAACGTTGCATACAGAACAGGAATGCTTCCATAATAGTTCTTCCTGTGTTTTTGATATAGTTGAGGTTAGGTTAGGTGGTTGTCCCCGGCAGAGACACACTTAGACCAAAGGAGGTCCATTGTGCTATCAGTTTTGGGCCGGATTTACCAGCCCGAGGACCTATATGCCGACTACATAATTTTTGCGAAGAAGTCGAGGCAACGATTGTCGGTGTTAGACTACTTCAAAGATGATTAGTGAATCAATGCTTGATTGGTGGCTCACCCAAAAAGGGTAATAAGGGACGGGGCAACCGTTTTAAAGTGACTTCTGTCAGCAGAGTCGTGGAGGCCAGTGAGGAAATTTTCTGAAAATAGATACCTCTGTTACTGTTAAACCCCGAATAGGAATTAGCCTTGAGGATGAGTTGGGTTGGGTTGGTATATTACAGGGAACAACTTGAGGTAACCGATTGCAGAATGAGCTCGCGTTAAAGGCTAATGGAAGATCAGTGAGGAGTAGTCGTTAATAAGGGCACAAGGCAAGGGAAACCCATTTCGGTATAAGTTCGTGGCTATTGCCCCTCAAGAACTAGCCTAAAATATGAGAGAGTGCAGGATGCAGGAGGCAGGAGTTACCGGTTTTAGCATGAACGGGAGAGAAATTCAAGGCATGGTGCTGATTTCTATGCAGGGTAAGAGTGGTAAGAGGTTTTGGTGTCAACTCGTATTTCAGGCGACTCAACTTAGAATTAACCTTAGCTGAGGGAATGAGGAGGAGAGGATAATCAATGTGGAATGAATGCATGCCAAGGGAAATTTACTTATACCGGTGTTTTCGTAAGAGCCTAGAGGTAACGAAACGGTATGAGCCCCTACCACATCAATCCGGTAAGGGAAGACCTTAGGGTGTTTATGAATTTTGTGCTTGCTGTGGGTGCTCAACGACTAAGTTGAGTCCATCGTCCGTCCCGGGTGGAATAAGGGACGCGGATTAAGTATTTTACCATTTAGGCGTTTAACTATTTTAGCCTAGAGATAAAGAGCTCATAATCTTCTTCTTCTTAAAGATAGAACCGCGTAGACGTACTGGAGTTTTAGACCACACCCAACCCTTAGGCAATTCTGCTTGGAAATTTGGTCTTGAGTTTGACATTAATCGTTGTAAGACAAGGCTGTATCCTTTTACCAACACTTTTCCTGCTGGTGATAAGTGATCACCTCCACGCATCATTGTCTCCAGGTAACGCAGGAATTCAATGGACTCTGACAACTTTCCTTCAACACCTTAACTATCCCAGACGGACTTCAGTGTCCTTATATTCCTTCACATAGAATAAAATCTCTATCTAGTGACAGCAAACGTTGAAGTAAACCTAGTTGTACAGTTCCCACACAGGTTGGAGGAACTAGTAAGCTTCCATATGAGTTCAGTTCTCAGCTTGTGCTAATTGTAGTTCAGGCAAAAATATAGTAATTTCGCAAGATACTAATATTTCCATTCCTATTTATCTCTGATTGTCAATCACATGAAGCGTGCCAACCTACTTGGCACCATTTCTAGTTTAAGCTATAAGTATTTATCGCACTAAAATTTCATTTTTATGCCCTCGTCCGACTCGAATTTCACTTAAAACACATCTCTCTAAAAAAAAAACACAAAAGAAACCTATTCGCGGCTAAAGTCGGACCACATTTAACAGCTTGTCAAAGTGTGTCTCTCTATTAAGAATCTCTCAATTAAATCAAAGAACAAAGTAGACCTCCATATAATATTTATTGCCACTAAACGAGAATAATTAAAATTGTTGTTGTGTCTGTTTTTGCTTGGTGTTCTTTTTTTCCTACCCCGGGACTATCACAATCAGCGTTTGCTTTCAGCTTGAGGTAGGTTATACAGCTTATAATCACCGAATATTATACTACTCTCTATGTAAACAAACTAAAGTGTAGTACCGTGTCGGGAGTAAGGAAATCGGCCAAGAGCCGCACTAAACCGAAAAATAAAAAAATTATACTTCAACCACGCGTTCTCTTGATTGATGATGATAAAAACGCGCGTCGGAGATTCATAAAATCATTTAATTTTTATTTTTATTGACATTCATGGAATAAAATTTATCTACATTCAGACGGTAATACAGAGTGTCATAATTGTTATAGCCACAACAACTATACCTATACAACTCCCTGCGCGGCATTCATATCACTGGGATAGTGTCTACTATTAGTGTACTTTCACTTTCGTCTACTTGTCGTATAGCCATGTGAAATGGCACAAACGAGCAACGATGGTACGCCCATTTTATATGGCCAATTAATAGTTTGTTGCGCCATGAAAGCCCTCAAACGCAGGGGCTATAATTTCTGCCAAAGTGTTAACCACCAGAACTAAATGAAAAAGTTAAATAAAGACGGGACAGGAAAAAAGTAAGCACACAAAGCTTGTAAAAAAAGTGGTGACGAAGATTCAAAGTGCCTTGAGTTTGGAAATAATGGCCTTTGTAGAGGGCGCCGCAAACAGTTTTCTTTAAGAGCCCTAATTCACACCGTCAATGGTCGGTGAACATTTCTTTGCACAGCATGATAATAAACTTAAATTTTTTTTTTTTTTTATTTTTTGTTTATACATTTCGTTCGTGGATAGGTTTTTTTTCGTTTGTTTTTGGTTTCGGTTTTATTGTGATTGTTACTATTATTGGCGTGTTATCATGTTCGGGTGATGAGTGATTGAGGTAGTGCCGACGAAATGGTAATTAGATTTGATTTCTGTTTACAAATCTACACATTATACACATTTTTTTTATTTTTATTAATATTACCGATCATCAGCTTTAATGAGCTGTTGAAAGATGATCTACATTTTTATGGCAATATTATGGCAGTTTGCATATCAATTGAGATATTTGGAATTTTCGCTTTGGTTTGAGCCGTGCTTAATGGAGCTGAAGTCAATTTTGCGTCTGGGGTAGAATATCAAGTCGCTCATTGAAGGCTTGCAGACATGTGCTGATGGAATTTCAATTAAATGATGGAGGTTGTTCTTTAGATAAGACAAAGTTTGGCTGAACTGGGGACATTTTTGGAGCTCAAACGTCTATGAAGTACCTTTATAGGAAAAAGACCGTCAAAATTTTTTTTTATATATTATTATAGAAAAATTTGTAAACATTTAAGTGAAGTAGAGTTTCTACAGAAGCAACACTTTTCAGCCTCAAGTTACTTCCCTATTGTCTATCATAAATTATTTTTCATGCAACCTGGATGATGGTATAGAGGCAAAAATCCACAATCTTTGTTAACCATAAAGAAGATGGTCAGTATGTTCAAAGCCATATTACTGCTGAAGTAAATTTTAAACAAAATGAATCAAATCCAGTTCTACCTTGCACAAGGCAGGGTCATTAAACGGCTCTTTGAGGCTCGGTTAATTTAAGGAACTTAATTGAGTTTTTTTTTTAAGTTTGCTACTTTCTAATGGAGCCCTCAGGCACCACTATTTATCGAGATTACTATACCTATTTAATAAACACAACTTGTTAGAATGCTCGTAGTTTTTTTTTGTCTCTAAAAAATATTAAAAATAGCTTCACGTTTGCAGAGTTCATGTTTGTCACAAGGAAAACGCAAGGCAGGGCCATTCAGGATTTGGTCTTAATCTTGAGATAACCTCTTTTCCTTACATCTCAGATCTCATTTCTCGGGACTCTAATGTGACCTGGGAACCAAACAAGACTCACTATGTTAAGTCTTCTGAAACAAGTTGAAGATGAGATCTGTCACTTTTTTAAACGAGGTAATGGGGATTAATGCCGGTAACAGGGTTAAAGCGCTTGGCTTTCGATGTAAATGCACATGACTATTGACCGCCTGTTGGTCACAATATCAAAGATAGTATAAATCTCCGATTTGAACAAGCACTATATACCTAAATGAATAAAGCCTCATTTCCAGGTTTTCCACAAAGTCTCCAGGACCACAGACTCCTGTCAGCAGTTTATCCTATGGAGCCATATCTGTAAAAAAAATATTCTGCCGGAGAAAAGATGACTCCTTTGAAAAGACGAGTCTTTTTGAAAAAAGATTTAAGTGTCATTGTGTCAGATACCATAGCCTTTAGACGGGGGTTGGGGTGATTTACCTGGGCCCGTAATTTCCCAAAGATGGGGGTCAAAATGAATTACTGATTGAAAGTCACTGTTCACTGTTGCAATAATTTGCAATTATTTATTATCTTGCCTCAGTGATAAAGTGCTCCCAAACCAGGTGGTCTCAACCTACTAGGAATACAGCTTAAACGCGATGGCTATAAATTCTCTGCTCAGACAATAGCCTTGCAAAGAATTTCAAGATGCCCTTCATATTCAGCAAACAATGTAAAGTATATAACTTACTTTCATGTTCCCATCATAAAGAAACCCAGCACATACGTCAAATACGGTTGTAATAAGTTGGCCCTGGTTCACCACTGATCTTAAGCGCATTTTATCTCCTTTTTTTGTATGCAATAAGCTTCCTTAGAAGGGTAAAACTTCCGCTTGGACCGGTCTGATAATAGTAGGCTGTAAATCTCCTGGTTCACCACATAAAAAATAGTGTGCATGCGTAGTCCTCAGCAAAATCCACATCGATATAATTGATAGGGCTAAAGAATGAGCATTGAACCAAATAAGTGAAATTGTTGTAGAGGAATTATTTTACTTTTTGGTAAGGATTTTTGTCCGTCATTGTGTTAAGTACATTATATCAGAAAGGAAGTGTTTTTCTGGTCAGATAACTAGTCTTATATCAGCGCACCATAGGCCAAGAATCACTAACATAATTCTCATAGGAGTGAGAACTTTTATCCCTAACAGGGTAAAGAGTTGAATTAAGCTGCAAAGAGGCGATAAAATTAAAAGAGTCTTACTTTGGGTCTTATAAGGCCAACCCCTCCATAGTAAGCCGAAATAAGTTCATGCAAGCCAGAAACGATTGCAATATCCGTCGTGTGAATTTCTCGTAGGACCTAGTCGAGGCAGAAAATTCTCCATTGTCGCAAAGGTAGTAAGAATTTTTGGTCTTTTGGCAAAACTGTAAAAAATTGTGCCTCATCCTCCATCCCAACACTCGTGTGCAATAACATTTCTGACATTGCTGCCGTAGACAAAGCCGATCTTCTCGCAGGGCATTTTGCTGTCAGCTCCACACTACCAGATTGCGTAATGTCTCCGCCTGTACTTGAGCGCGTGAAATGCGCTATGGGACAAATTCCTTTTCACACTCATGTAGTTCAAAAAGTACTTAAGGATCTCAACATTCACAATCCGCTCGTCAAGATGAAATATCCCCTATTGTTCTAAAGAGGTGTTCTTCCACGCTGGCAAAACCATTGTGTAAGCTTTTTCATCGGGCCTACTCCTCAGGCCTCTTACCGAGTAGATGAAAAAAAGAATTTGTCCAGCCCTTCAAAAAGGCTACTCATCTTCTACCTCTAGCTATTGTCCAATTGCACTAGCTTCTTTCTTTCTTAAGTCATAAAAACGCTGTTCTGCTTATTAAATATATCTTGAATCACGAAAACTTCTTCATGACCGGCAATACGGTTTTCGTAGCAAAAGGTCCACTGGTAATTTGATGGCATAACTCAGCGAAAAGTGGAACCATGCCTTGCATCTTCTTGGTGAAAGCAAGACTGTTGCGCTTGATATTTCTAAAGCATTTGACAAAGTTTGGTACCAAGCTCTCTTGTCGAAAATGCGTGCATTTGGAATCGATAAAACTTTTATTCAGTGGATTAGTAATAAGCTTACGAGCCGTTCAATTCAAGTTGTTTTCGATAGCTTCAAGCCTGCAGTTAGTAAAATAAACCCAGGAGTTCCCCCAGGGCTCGATTTTGTCTCCAAAACCATTCCTAGTTTTCATAAGCGATCTTGTGTCTGCTACTACTAATTCAATTTACTCCTTTGCCGATGGCCGTACCCTCAGTTTTTCATATTCGTTCTTGGTTCCTCGCCCCTGTTCTTCTGAAGAACTGGACCGGCATGCGTATGTCTAACTCATAAAACTCCGATCTTAACAGCATTGTATCTTGGGGGTCTCTTAACAAAGTAAAGTTTAAGGCTTCAAAAACGCAATGCTGTCTTTAGTAATTGAATGGCACTTGCGTCGCTGAAACTGGAAGGCTTTCCATCCCCGGTATGTGTGTCAATAAAAACTTGAGTTGGAATGACATAATTGAAACTGCACAGAATGATGCAAGCGATGAAGCGATGCAGCAGTATTCTGCATATAAAGCATACATTCGCCTTTAGCTGGAATATAACTCCCATATCTGGGCAGGTGCCCCAAAAACTGCACTTTACCTGTTGGACAGGTTACAAAATCGGCGTTGAAACTTATTGGTGACAGAATCATAGAAAAGTCTATTGACTCACTTGAACACCGCCAAAATATCTCTCGCCTGTCACTGTTTTATCGCTTTTTCCATGAACAGTATTCCAGCGAAATTGCCAATAGCATTCCTGCCCTCAAGATATTCAACCGTTATACTCGTCAAAGATCGATTTTGCATCAGTTCACCCTCGAGCCTACTTTCAGACGCACAGTGAAGTTCAGAGGTTCTTTCATAAGCCGACCAACGCGAATGTGGAACGTACTACCGCAATCAGTCTTTTCTACTCATAACAATTTACAACTATTCAAAACAAGAGTGCGCACCGGTACCTCTCCGTAGCCTATTCCCTTATTCACGAGTGAAATGTAAAAAAAAGAAAAGAAGGAGGTATTTCATTCCTCAAGCCGTTTAAAATGGGCTTCCAAATGTGGTCGTTTATATTGCCTAATCTTACTGTCTTTTATAGTTTCAAACTGAAGTGCATCATATTGCAATCCTGTCTTTGCTTTGATGCTTTTACTTCGCTTAGAGCCATTTTCCATAACCTATTGTGGCCTTAAACCGTATAGTTTACATACTACAAATCAACTAAAAAACGTCATTTGGTGAAGTTAGAGATCTAAAAAAAACTATTTTAAGCTATTTAGCCCACACATAATCACCTGTTTCTACCTGAGTTTAAAGCTCGACAAAGCGAATTTGTGATTCTGTCACGTTCAGTCTACTTCTCTCGCGACTTTTTCCCCCACCTCATGTTATTCGCTCTCAGAATGTATATGTTAAAAAAGGCAATTTGCAAGCATGACATCAATTCAAAAGTCACCCAATACCAAAAACACCGCAGAGCTGTGCTTGGAATTAAATAAAAACTTATCGATGAATAGATTGTGACTTTGTCAAGTATACTAAATGCGATGAAACAAAAATTTGTTCGTAGTGCAATATGTACACAATGCAGTCGCATTTTAGATTTCTAATTATTAATTATATATGTATGTTCGAATTTGAATCAGGTACACGCTAAGCCTGATGCATAATGAAGGCACATCTTGACTGAATATATTGAATAAATTTTCCACTAATTTAAAATGTTAAACTACCCCGCACGAGAACCATCTCAAAACCGATATTCAAATTTCTGTCTATGCAAGTTTGTGTGAACAAACAAAAAAAAAAAACAGTAGAAAAAACCAACTTATTTCAAAATAAAGCAAAACAAGTCAAACAAGAATTCCAAGGTTTATAAGATTGATGTCCATCCAAAGGTGATGAGATATTCAGTGATTTATGTTGTGATTCATTGAATTCTTTAACTTTGCTTTTTGTCTTGTTTGGTTTGGTCATTGTTTTTTTTTTGTTTTTTGGATTTTTTCTTTAAAGTTCATTAGGCACGCAATAAAAATCGTTAAATTAGCTGTTGAAAATATTTGAAATGTAGCTTTTACCTTTTAAGTTAACAGAGTTCTTAAAAGTTCTTAATATGAGGCGGTAGCAGGATTTTCATCAATCCATACTAAGGAGCACCACGTGATAAAAAAATTATAAGTATACATTTTTATGGTATAGTTGCTGGTTTTGGTGCATAACCATCTTTGTGGCAGTAAGTAGCATCCGAAGCCTAATGATGATCAAGCCTCTTACAAAAATTGGCATGAGCTAATAAAATTTTGATAAATTAGCTTATTGCGCGAATTGCGCGGTAGTGGAAAGAAAATTTAAGGAAACAGATGCATTATTCATTCATGACACAGCTGTATGCTTCAATTGCCCGCACACACTCAGCTTACTGATTTTATCAGTTTACCCAAAACTTAAGTGTTTCAGATTAAGATTTTTCCTCATTACATACCAAACTTGATATTGTTTTCAAAACACATGTAAAAGGATAAGCTAGTGCACAACCTCAAACCTTAGGGTGTTCCATTGGGGCTCCTGTTCCGCAAAGAGACATGACCTTAGATTTTAGATCCTTTCTTAACTTCTAGTAACCCTCGCTGCTTTTCGTTGTTTTCTGACAACGTTGACATTTCTTCGTTTACAGATCAAAAGATCTTTTAGGATGAATCCTTAATATCGTCCCGCTCGAAAAAAAAAACGAAGGCAATGTGTCTTTAGTGATTTGAATATAGTTTTAATAATTATCTACATCCACATCCTAGCAGAGGATTGTGCTCACAGCTGTAATGCCTTTCGTTCTCTTCTTTCATACCCAGGAGTAAAAATAAAAATATAAGCTTTACCAAATATTTCAAGGGGTAATTTTATCCTTTCATTAGTTTCTAGGATACATGGCCTGGTTGCCAGAGACAGCTGTATTCAAAACCTTGTAACCTTGTTCAGTGACATACCTTTGAAATTGATCCATTGAACGATGGAAAATGCTTACTCTCAGTCAGCGTTAGGTTTAATGACTGAAACTCTCAATATAAGACCAGAAGCACGATATTTCAAAATGCCTTTGATTCGCATACGCCGGCATAATCGTATTGAAAAAAGGATTGTGCATGTTTGTTTAGAAGAGTGACATGGACTTACCTACACACTTAAAAAACTCCAACTCTACTGACAGTTTATATTTTGTTTCTATATTTCTTCGGTAATATAGGTGCTGAAGCTTCCCTTAATTACCTTAGGGTTCTTTGGTCTATGTCCTCTTTAGCTCCTCAGCTCTATATTGTCTGGAATATCTTTGTATAGCCAAATGCCCACACAGGTCTCTGTCGCACCTAACAATTTTCTTATTCAAGAATTTTAGGGATGGTTTTATCCACTTGGACCGTATTATTGACGATTTCAAGATCTTGCACCCAGTTTTGAGAACGCATATAATCCGCCTTTACAAATCTCTATAAAAGTCCCCTAAGTTTTACGCTTAGTAAAGACTGTGTGCCCAAAATTTCACGGCCTCAGTTGCGAGAATTCCCGAAGCCACTCTTACTGCAGCAACTTTCCAAAAATATCTTTCAACATCTTTCAAGAATTTGTTGGTTGAAACCCTTTCCTATCCCGAGGACTCTTCTGAACAGAATCCTCCGAGTGTGACGAGTATTTCCTTGATTCCATAAGCATGATGGTACCGATAACCTACAGTGGCTTGGAATTGTTGTGCAAACTTGTCGCCACGTAAACGCAAACTCAGGGGAGTTAGAAACGCGAGCGCTTTAGACTGCTTCCCATGAGACACTTGGTCAGTTAGTATGTAAAAACAACTTTGTAATTGAAATTGTTTTTTCTTATTTTTTTATTTTATCTTTTATACCTGTTACTGTATTAGTTCTTAAGTCCTGTAATTTTAAACAATTTAATTTATGACTCTTTTGCAGACTGAAGAGGTATTCAGGTCTTTATGCAGGTCTCTGATTTTATGTTAACATCCTTTAAAGGCTTACTATTTTATAAGATTTGTCTCATGGTAAAAGCAATTTCAATTTGAAATACAAATTTAAATGCATTTACTGTCATGAAGGGTTGACTGCGGCCTTTATTTTATACCCCACCCAGGGTCTCATAAGTTAAAGGCCTTTAAGAGATATGAACGAGGCGGACAAGAGAATTTATTTAGCCGTGTAATCAGACTACGTGTAATCACGCTCTCAGCTAGCTTAAAATCTTTTTTGTAAAATCAAGTTCAGAAATCAGCTGAATCCGCCCACAGACACGTCCACTACAGATTCGTATGTGCGAACACATCTATTTTTTTTAAATACGGAACTCACATTAAAGTGATGCCATAATTGCAGCAGCGCATAAATATTTTGCATGCATCACCAATTTTTAATTTTCGTTGAGGCGATAGAAAAAAATGTTGCCCTAGCATTGATCACGTCCACTTTTTGATTGGGTTTAACTTCAAATAAAGTTTTATAACCAAAAAATTGTGTGAAGTTTGGAAAAATTATGTTATACCCAAATGTTGTAGGTGTTATTATGTTCCAAATTCTGTCTTGAGGTACTATAGGTCTCCGCCTTCTTTTCTAGGCGTTGCTTTGAGAAAAAATATTTTGTGAGTTAAAAAGCACAGTTTTAAGGGCAAAACGCATGTAGGCGCCTTGCATAAAGCCTACAAAAGCTACAATTTTTACACCATCCTCTTTTTGTAGGCGTGGCAAATGATTAAGGGTTGGGTAGGGTATGCAATCTATCGCAGACGGACTGAAGTTTTTACACACGCACTGTTGCACTTTTCCACTTGTTTGTATTACTGTTATTCATTACTCGTTCCCCTAAGACGCTGCAGGAAGAATTTTGAGAATTGTCGTTTAGTAATCCATGGATCATGGTGAACTTTGTTGTTATTGTTGCATACTTAAGAACTTAGCTTTGTCATTAGTCATGGGATCCTTTGCAAGAAACGTGTGTCGTATTTTGGATTCAGCATTAAAGCAGAGCGTCTTATAACTACCTGGCAAACAGATCTCACAAGGTTGTAGTCGCAGGGGAATTTACGGAATGGGCAGGAGTACCACAAGGTTTCATCCTAGGACCCATTTAAATTTGCCTTTGCATAAATGATTTGCCTAGTGTTTGTAGAAGTGCACTGTTTCACCTCTATGCTGATGATGTGCAAATTTATCTTTCGAGACCCATTGTTCTTATCGAAAATATAGTTGCGCGCGTTAACGAAGACCTAAATGGAATTTGCTGCTCGGCTGAAGCAAATGGACTTACCCTCAACGCTATAGTAAAACACAAGCCATTCTGTTTTCCAAAAAAAACTTACGAGAATAAAAATTCGCCCTCAGTATGCAAAAGTAAGATACCATATTCCAAGTAAGTCACTAGTCTAGGCTTCAGACTGCACACGAATACGGCTGTTGGACGGATATATGGAGCGTTAAGAAGATTATAGAACTCAAGTAAATTCAATCCCATTAAGACAAGGCTCTTGATAAAAACCCTCCTTGGGCCTATTATTTCACATTCCGTTACTGTCTACCCGAAACTGTACTCTGTTTCACAACACAAAATGTCACGATATGTTGTTGGTCTGTGACGACATGACTACATTTCAGTCACATCAAACAGTGATCCTTGGTTGTACTCTTACAGAATACTTTAACGCAAGGAATGGTATATTTTTGCACCAAATCATACAAACTATGCCCCCCCCCCAGTACGTTTTTAGTAAAATTGAGTTCTGTAGTTCAACCCGAACGCTAAGCATCTTAACTTATTCGTACAACTACATTGACTCACCGCGGCTCTTTTTTGTTTCTAGCACTCGCCTTGAGAACTCTCTACCAGTACCAGTAGTAAATTGAAACCAACCTTCAAAAATGAGATTAAAGGATTTTTACTCATCGGATTCAAACTTATTTAAAATTAAACTACGTTAAAGCTAAACAAAAATAAAATCTTTCATCCTCCCGCTCCCTTTTCTTTCTTTCGTTTTCAACCTAATTTCTTTCATTATATTTTCATTATTTATATTCAAATTTTTTTCCTATGATTTTCCCTAACCTCAATGATTAATGTGTTATAAAGGACTGTCTTACTGTGCACCGAACAAATTTAAATTGAATTGAATTGAAATTAACTGTAGTCATGCGCGTTAGTAGCATATTTTAAGGTAACTGAAGCCCTGCTAACCCTGGTCTTCCCACGAGGGACACCTATCGTCGTCTGTCGCTCCCGTAAGACTCTATTTTTTCGGGCGTTAAATAGGTTTCTTCTGGCGTATTCAGCCAAAAATTTTTAGTGTAAGTCCCAACGTTGAATTAAGTTTTCCGAGAAAAGTATACAGTAGGTACCGGCATTCTTGCAAAGTTCTATATCCCGATCACAAAAAGGAAGTTTATCAAAGCTATAAATGCCGTCGCAATTTTTTTAGACTCTAGCCAAGGGTAACCAAAGCCCTTGGGTGGTATCCCCTGGTTGGTTGGTTGGTGGTCCTATTGTTTTTTACATTTTGCCCCACTGTGTGTTTTATTCTCAGTGGGGTGCCGTGGCGTAGTGGTTAGTGTGTGTGCTTACTACGCCGGAGATCTGGGTTCGAATCCTGCCATCGTCACCTGAAAAAAAGACTTGCTCCTTTTTCACGGTCCCCACCTCCGCGAGGGTTTGACAAGCCCATCGAGAGCATTAATTGTCTTCAAAACCTTCTCAAAGTGCCGTTCGGATTCGGCAAAAGGTTGTAGGTCCCCTTGTATGTAAAGAAATTAACACACCATAATACATTGTTGAGAAGTTCACCTCGAGCTGTTGCGCCACTCTATTTATTTTATTTTTATTTATGTTAAATTCTCAGTGTTTTACCCTCGCCCATGATTGGCTGTTTGCTTTTGCTACCGTCATAAGAACGAGATTGGGTTTACGCCCTATACCGAGCTCATATCGGGAAAATGTCTGTTTGTTCACAGTTTGTGGTTTTGTATATTTATTTATTTATTATTTTTATTTATTTATTTATAAATATATAATGTAAATATAAATAAACTAAATATTTACTAAACAATGCCTATAGCATAAGAGCTGATGAAAATTTTGTTACTGATTCTCACAACTTTCTAACTTTCATAAACTTGTTGTCCCGAGTGAGAAAATAACATTCTGCAGATAACCGTGGTATCCGGGGCCCTTGGGGACACCGACCTTGAGTTGCACAAAAAAGTAAGAAAATTAGCCCATAGTAAGATGTCATACGAAGCTGAAATTTCGTATTTTGCACTTCAAAGCATACAAAATAAAATCATGTCGGTAGACTTCTCGCAGTGAAGGTAGACGTGGCACAGATTTAGAAAACTATTTTTCCAATAAATTTTTTTTCAATATTTTTGTTCAAAATTGAAAAATTTTGTTCTACAGATATACAGTTTCTTTATATAAGGTTTTGGGCCATGCATACATTTGGAGGCAGAGTTTAAAGAAAACCTTAAATTTTTGAATAAACCTTTAAGCCTAACTGAGAAAACAATAATAAATAAAATTTAACCATATAATTTGAAGCATACAATATTTGGTAAAATAAATAAGTCATTGATTAAACTTTAAAGGTATGTAGTTTATTTTGCATCAAAATCCCAGCTTAGTCGGAAAATTGGCGCCCAACCTGGTGCCTCGTATTCTGTGGGGTTCACTCTATTTCCTAGGACACCTATCTAATAAGATAAGAAAAGGGTTAGAATGCAGTCCCAGTCTCTAAGTGGGACTGTTTGAAATGATTCGTATATTTTTCTAGATCTTCTGCTTTGTTATAAGTTAGTAAATCCATATATAACTGGTATGGGCTCTTGATGCTTAAAAACTATTTCTTAACTTATTTGCATAAGACAAATTCCTTTGATTTATCAAAAGTCCATCCCACAACTAAAATTTCCATTTTATGAATTCCCTCTTCCTTTCGGAATCCAAAAATATCAACGCATGCTACGAATAGCTTAAAGGTCACTAGACCTTAAAATTCCGAGTATAGTATTATTTTACCAACATTATGTGTTACATGTTTTGAAAACCAACATCTATAAATATATCTTGCAGCGGCGATAGGTATAAGCGGATTCGTATCCAAACGAATAGAAAGATTCTCCAAAAGGCATTTTCTGGTTCCTCTTCAATTTAATTCGTTGGATGTGCTGAGCCGAGAGGCTAGTTCATCTACTTTCCCACCAAATGAAGAACAAGATATTCTGTGTATTTTTTTTTTCCTTTCAGTTCTTCTTAAGGGAAAACGTGTTTTTTCCATTCTCTCTAGGTTTTTTTTTTAGTTTTGGTTCTCATCATTCGTTTTGTATATAACATTTTGCTTTTCCACAATTCAGTGCACAGAGCATATGCACAATGTTACTTTGTAAATAATGACATTACGGTACAGTCATGCCACAAGCATGGAGGAACGAATAAAAATAAAAATCATGCAATTAGCAACTATAATCCTGTATAACTACCTACCTACCTATCTACAACTCTATCACAATTTGCATATCCTTTGACTTGAGCCACATACAAAGTAAAGAGGACATTGCTCAAGTAGCAGCAACCATTATTATTTATGACGTGTTTGACTACTGTTTTCCGGAAATTTTCATTTTCTCTCTCTCGGCTTGGCATAAAAGCCATGAAAGAAAGTGGCTACACATAGAGGCTGCCTATATCTATATTGGAAGTGTGTCTATTCACTTCTTATAGGTAAATTAACGACGAATAAGGGCGCTTGTCGCTTTCTCAGGTAACAACTTCATATTACCCATATAACAGACATCAGGCAGGAGTAGGACCCCTTTTCACCTATCCACACAGTTAGATATGGATTCTCTCAATCCATGTGACGAACATAAAAATAAAATAATTATCACTTAAGCGTAAAATTGTCATGTTATCCCTGTCACCAGGAAAACAAGGCAATAGAGCACATCCTCGCAGCCCCGTGTGTTTGTACGGGAACACAAATTCTATCATCATCATAGTTTTACGACACTCTGTTGTGTTCATGGAGCGACTATAATAATAATTGTCAAGCGAAAACAAACATAATAAAAATTACAGCACACATGAAAAGAAACTGTCAAAAAATTTGTCAAATTTTGTATAGAATCACATTCGCCGCCGTGCAAAAGGGGTTGCTTGAGCAAATAAATAATTTGGAACGTTTGTTCTGTTTGCTGGATACAGTGTATGGGGTCCAATGTCTGGTGACTTTGGTTTGTATTGGCTGTGTTTACTAATCTCAACGCTAGATGGAGGCTCCCTTTTGATTTGGCAAGAGAACCATCTCCACCGAAGCATGCGTGTAGCGCCCGTTCAATATTCACCGATAACTCCACATTGTGTATAGATACACTGTGCAAGAGCACGGCAGCCAGTATCGGCATGGTATCCCCCAAATCGTGTGAACGTGTACATATGTGTGGGTGATGTTGGAAAAAATTCAAAATTTGCTCTTTGAACTTTAAAGTTCACGCAATTTATGTGTGAATTTTCCAGCGGGCAAGTCCTTCAAAAGGACACAATGAAAATGAAGAAAACAATAATTGGCATGCTGTGCACAATCCATTCAACTTGCTGCAATTGTATGTCGAAGAATTATTCTCTTGTATCCAAAGAGAAGGTGATGTCGTGTGTTAATGGCTATGGCACAGCAGTTGAAAGAATATGCACAGCACACATCCGTGACGCACGGTTCTCTTTCACCCCCACGATATTTTTTGTGTTCTCTTTGGCTGTGCGTGTGAATTGGAAAAGTCAACATTTTTCCATTCTTATTGAGTTGAGCGCGCGCTCGAACCAACAAAATTTCTTCTAAAGATTTCTACCTCACACAGATACACACGCACACATGGACTGTGACAACGATACAGCATGATACGATGATACGACGACGCAGCGCGCACCCGTACGGTGTACACGTTTGTTCTGCTGCTGCCTCGAGTCGAGTGTATTACTACAGTGTTGGGGTTTATTATATTGAAGCGTTTTACGTGAAATCTCTGTTTTCAGTGTAAATTTGAACTTCGCGGTGTACGGTTGGGTTTTGTCAAGTCACACGACGCCCCATACACTCTAACAGAGTAGAGATCTAAAAACACTCGCTACTGAGAGAGTATTTTGAAGAAATCTATAGGAAAATAGAAGGAAAAACCATCACAGAAAGAAAGAAAAGTCGTTCTTCGATTGTGAAGTTTACTTTTTCCGTTGTGCATTATTTTCTGTCTTATAAGAACATCACGGGCGGCGAGACTATTTTTTAATCGTTATGTTAAAGTTCGTCGTGTCGAAAGCTAAAAAATGGAAGAAAAATATTTAAGAAAAATATAAAATTAATTTGCAAACTGAAAAACAACAAAAAATACATTTTCCTGTGCAATACTTACAAAACAGTGCAACAAAGTTGTGTTAAGTTTATCTAACTAGATTTATGATAACGTGTGGACAGTGTGAAATTTTTTCAAGCCATTGTCTGCATAATTTTTGTTTGTTTTGAACTTCGTCTTGAACCTTGCATATATGTGATTGGGTGCTTTTTCGAAGCCAAAAATTATTATCGAAAACAAAAATATACATTTCGCCCTAAGTCGACTTAAAGTTGAATAAGCAGTTTCGATTGTGTACAACCTTTTTTTTTAATTTATACAAACACAGACTAAGATAAATAAAAAAATATTCAATATATTAAACAAAATAACTAAATAAAGTGTCTCGCTATTTTTTTGTGTGTTTCCTCTCTTTGCACCCACCCTGCAATCCTATCCATCAACTGTCTGGCCTATCTGTGTGACAACTTTTGGACTGTCATTATCATAACCGTTGATACCACATGTGGATTATATGCTCTTTGGATTGGAAATTTCAACAAAATCAAATAACAACAAAAAACTCGTCGAATGATCTCAAAACTCGTTTTTTTTTCTTATAAAATAAAATAAAAAAAATAAAAATTAAACATAAATAATTTATTTTTTTGTTAAATAAATTAATCGAAAAATGTTATCCGGTGACTTGTGCGAACTTTGATTGCTTATGTGCTTTTGACGAATTCAATTTTTGATCAATTCAAAAATAAATGGAAAAAAATTGCAACCAAATATAAAAACAAAAAAAATTGTTACTTGCTCTTTTCAAAACGTGAAATCTCTGCTGCGAATGCAAAAAAAAACGAAAATAAATAAATTTCGCTCTCTGGAATCATTGTGCCATTGCTCTTACGTGCGTCTCGTGTATCGGTATTTCGCGTGTGTGTGCGTGTGTACGTGTTTGCTTATCGGTGTACTAATTTTGCACATGTATTCGTATATTCTCTTGATTTTTCGCCGGTGTCTCGAAATTAAATCACAATTTCGACTAATCAAATGCACCTGAATATCTGTGGTGTGGTTGGACTTTTGTGCGTCAACATAAAACTCATTTTTTGTTGAATTAAAATCGATACTAAAAAAAAAAACTTAAATTACAATTACTTAAATTACAAAAACTTAAATTAAGAAAAATTTAAATTACAAACAAAAATTAAATTTACTAATTTCGTGCGCGATAATTTGTAAAAACCGTCCAAAATAACCGTAACTATTCCACCCCTCCCCCAAACAACCATCCCGCTGGCGTGCGCTCTTTACGACCCCCACGATGTCTCGGCAGGGTCGCACGCCGCTGCCGGGGCTTGGTGGGGGCCACATCATCATCATCATCACCATCCGACCCACAATCATAACCACCCTCACGCGCAACTTACAACGCAACAAACAACACCGACACATTCCACCCCGGTTATGTATGAAGATCCTCCGATTATCGTCCATCAGCAACACCAGCATCAACAGCAGCAGCAACAGCACCAGCAACAACAGCAGCAGCAACAGCAGCAGCTTACACAACAGGTCACACCCGGTGGTCAGCACAGTCCACAGGCCCCGCAGAATAACACAACGCATCTTACGTCTCCGCATCATCCCCAGCATACGGCAGCAGCAGCAGCAGCAGCGGCAGCCGCGGCACAAGCAGGTGCACCAAATCCCGTACCCGGAACGAATCCCCAACAACAGCAACAGCAGCAGCAACAACAACAGCAACAGCAAACGGCAACCAGCGTACAACAGCAGCAAAACACAGTGGCGTCCGGCCAAACACAAATTGTTGCGCCGACAACGGCGAGTGTTTCACCCGCAAGCGTTAGCTCACAACCACCAGGTGAGGATATCCTCTAACCATTTAAACTTGATCACTTCCTAACTTAGCTGAGCAGAGTTGTGCTATAACGCTTTTAACATGTAGACATGTCCATACTTGCAGGTCCACTTCACATACCCGCGATACGGCCGGGCTTCGAGACAGATGCTTCAGTGAAGAGACACCCGCATCCATGGGCATATGATGGGGATAGTTTTGGTACACAATACCACCATCCATCGCAATATTATATAGATAGAGATCGTAAGCCTGTGTTTTATCCGTATCCAGATCAATTTCAGGTGAGTTGACTTCAAATTTTTTCCTACATGACATAATATTTTGAGGCTTACATTGAGCCGGGACTTGAATCAGAGCCTGCATGGGTGTTCTGAACACTCATTTGCAATAGTTTTTAATGCCTGTAGAATGATTTCTTCTTGCTAGTCTTAGACGAGACTTCCAGGTCCGGCAAGAGAATATACGGACCCGGGGTGATCATGTTCGGGTGCTCTGTTTTCTTTTTCAAATAGTTTTGAATTTATCCATAATTCTGAGAGCGAACCCACTAACACATCACCTCTTCATCGCGTCTTCACGACGCCCGAGACATTCAGCACACAAACATCGAGTCCGCTGATGTTCCAACCGCAGAGACAGGGGTAAAATACTTTTTTTTTTACTGTTCGCATATTAATAGTAGCGATAAACTGGGGTAAAGACTACCTATCCTTAAACATTTTTTTTTCCTTAAAAATTAATTTTTACCCCAATCCTTGAGCAACAAATAATACTTATAGAGGTTTAGTCTATTTCCTTACATGACCTTTGAAAGGACTATGGGCCTGGGGGTAATATACCCCCTCCCCCCTTCTCATCGGCCCTGGAAACTTTCTAGCAAACAACCTAATATCATAAAAGGATACCACCCGAACCCTTAATACAGTAGTCTCTGTATGTATTAGGAGTAATAGAATATAAGATAAAACCCAAAATAGAACTGAGTGAGAGAAACCCAAAACCATAAGACACATAAGTTTTTCTTGTAGCTTTTTAATGTTTTTAATATGACAAAATATGTAGTTTAGTCTCAATTTAGGTTTCCTATGGAAATCACACAATCATTCGTACCCTCGTCATCACGGATCCAATCTTCCGCTGCAAACTGGTACTCCTTAGGTGCGATCCTTAAGCGGATCTAGACAGATTTAGTATTTGGACCAGCCACCAATTTTTGTTCGCGGTTATCTGGCATTTATGACCTGTTTAGAAATTCTGTCTTCAAATTTCAGTAAAATTCAGACAGAGCACAGACTTGAACCAAGCACAGCTTTCTTATGCAACAAAAATACCTCTAGGCCGAAGCCCTCGGAGCTCTAAATAATTGGTGCATTTCTGGCTGGAACTAAAAAGACTTAAATAAATAAATAAATAGAGTGGCGCAACTGCTCGAGGTGAACCAGGGCCAACTTCTCAACAATGTATGCTGGTGTGTTAATTTCTTTACCTACGATTTTTTGCCGAATCCGAACGGCACTTTGAGAAGTTTTTTAAGACAAATGATACTCTCGGAGGGCCGTGAAAAAGAACAAGTCTTTTTTTTCAGGTGACTATGGCAGGATCTAAAAAAACTTACTCCGTACATTTTATGTGACAATACTAAAATATGCGAAATACCAAAGATTTTGAGCCAAGTGGAAGAAAACAGCTACTCATTGCAGGCGCTGAATATTGTTTCAATATTATGACAAAATAAGGCCTCGATCGTATCCCTGGGAATATGTATTGAAGAAAGTATAGAATAGAAGAAAGCGATAGTTATTCAAAGTAGGTAAAACCAACATGTAGCCGGGACTTAAACCCTCTAGAATAAAACAGGTATTGACAGCACTCTCTTAAAACTCCATGCCAAAATAGTCTTGTTTCAAAATATATACTCGAGCTCACTGAAAGAATGTTTACTTATTTAATTTCCGTATAAAAGAATTTCAATTCTAACTCAAATATAGCCGAGATTCAAACCAAACAAGAAAATTCAAGGATTTTATGAACCGTTTTGTGGTTTTAAGAAAATGGTAACAAGTCTTGGTTACAGAATAAAATTAAGAAAATATTTAGTGAGCCTGAAGCCTTACCAGAGTCACACTCACTTGGCTACTTGAAACTGGGCCCCAATGGTTGCAAACTAAAAGTGAAAAATAGCCCCAAAATTTTTGAAAAATAGCCGCGAAAATCGGGCAAGTTGCACAGCTATATATTCCAACAAAAAATTGTTTCAAATCGAAAATGAAAAATGGTCAAAAAATCCAACTTTTAAAATTTTTAAGAAGACAACAAACTTAAAAAATTTACAAAGAAGACAAGAACAAAAAAGCTTAATGAATCTGTAAATTGTAGTAATTTTTCATATCTTAACGACATTTTTTCATTTTCAATTTGATTTAAAAGTTTGAACCTATTTTTATTATAAAAAATAGCTCACACTTTTAAACTAATTAGTCCTAATCTCAGACACCGGAGTTTTTTTTTTGTAAGAACCATGGCCATTTTTAAGAAATTTAAAACTGGACCTTGGGATTCTCAAAAAAAAAACTCCGGCCGTCTGTTCGACTTATATGCTGGCCGGCCTCACATGCTGGTGCTCCTATGCGGCATATGTCAAATTAAACATTTTTTTAAACAAAATTAACCCAAAAATTTTTGGGAGTTTTTTCATTAATTTGGGGTGTTTTTTCAATTTTAAAATTGGAGTCATTTTTTTATTATGAAAAAAAAAAAAAACAATTTTATGACAATTTTTCATTCTTAATTTGGAAAATGTTGCATTAGCTGCTATTTTTCCTTTTCAGTTTGGGGCAATTTTTAATTGGGGCCTAAGCTTATGTAGCCCACTCACTAATCAAAAAAAATTTTTCTGTACGTCAAAACCCACGAAAGAAGACTGAATTTGAATCAAAAATCCTGTGAATTTATTCGGTTTTATATTAAAGTTTCCTTATGGAAAATTTTAAGAAAACTTTTAAAGCTTCGGATATTGAAATCCCTAATAAAAAAATCAGTAACAGATGAAAAATCAGTTGTTTCGATACCCCTTAAGCCCCCAGTCTTCAAAAGCCAGACCCCATAGGTACCGGTTGGCTTGAAATCCCAAAGTTTAAAACAAAACTATGATGAACTTATGGATTTAAATTAAGCGAAACTTAGCGAGAATTAGGTAGGGTATAGCATAGATAGAGCACCCAAGAGCGCACTTTCATACGCAGTTTGGTATAGCATAGGTGTGGCAAAACGGCAGCCTCCGTTTGTTTTCAGGGGAAACTCCGAAATAAACCCATTGAGAACCTAAATTTTTCTACCTCAGATGGTTTTGGCGATTCCTAAAACCACGTTCTCTTTGACTGCGGCCAGGGAATATATAATAAAAGCCCCAGCGTTCAATTGTAAAAAAAAACAACGGGATCCGGAAGAAGCTTGCCCAACGTTGCACCTGACTTAAGGCCCAACTAATAGAGCCTTAAGTGCGGCATTAACCTAATGTCAAAATACATCAAAAGTCAGACTCAAGTTCTGCAAAATGCTTGTGATGCCAAAGATTCTGAAATGGTATGAGATTTGTTTGCTTCTCCTCCGGGCTGTCAGATATAAATCTCACACTTGATTGGAACAAGCTTAAGCCAACAAAAGAAAACGAAAACCAAACAAAATCGGGAAAAATTCAGTTATTGTTGTGGCATACAAATTGTGTTTAATAGGATATTTATGCAAGCTGACTTAAGTTCAAGTTACTTACTTAAGGTGGCGCTACAGTCCGGGGTGGACCTGGGCCTTAAGTTCAAGTTCAAGCCTATTATTGCTGTGGGCCGTAGGGTTGAAAAGAGAAAACAGGAGAAGCTGTGCAAAGAAGCCTTATCTACAGGCTGAAGGCCTTGACTCATTTTGACGTTAAACGTCAAATGTGGAAATCTCACCAACGGACACAAACCAGTCCCTAACATCGGACACCGCCTTCTCTTCTGCTCAAAAAGCAAGATGAAGCTAGTTTCTGGAGTGCCGACTAAGCCCTTCACTTTACCACTGATGGCTGTTTCACATAAAGAGCGAGAGAGCGAGCGAGGGTCTCGGGCGAGCTGTCAAATGAATTTCAATCAATGGCAATGTATGGGGTGATTCACAATACCGGCGTTATCGCTGTGTCACACGCCGACGTTTTCGAAAAATTTAAAACCCTCGCCGAGGACGACGATTATTCTGTCAATCGAATTGGCAGTTTTTTTTTCTCGAAACTAACACTTGTTGTGAAATATAAACCACACATTTGCAATAAAGTCGACAAATTTTAGAATTTTTTTTAGTTTTGTCTTCGTGCTGTCAAAACAGTCGTCGCTGTGTTTCGCTTTCATTGTGTATTAACAAATGATTTCTGCGGTCTCTCGTTGTTGCTCTGGTTTGACGCTCTCGCACTGAATGTGAAACGGCCATGAAGCTCGGAGTAAACCAATCTGCATCTGAGTGCTCCATGGCATAGTATAGCAACCTTATAAAAAAAGCAAGCGATGGTAAAATAAAACTGAAGCGGGAAATTCCCTCAGACATAATGTACATCACGTTTGAGCATAAAAAAAATTAAGATAAGAAATAGTCGCCTCAATTCACAGCCAACCAAGTTTGGGTGTCTCTTGTCAGCTCTCTATAAATCCCAAACAAATTTTTTTAATAACTTATTTTTTTTTGTAAGACTAATGAATGAGTTGAACGACTTGAAAAATAGTTTGTTGTATCAATCAATCAATCAATAAATAATTTTCTTTTAGCGCTTATTCTTTAAAAGGTTGGCTTAGTGAGGGTGAATTAGCCCTGGATTGAAAACTCAAACGATTTCACACTGAAAAACTGGTCCATAAGAATTTTTTTTTTTAATATCTTATTGTTACTTGAAATATATGCACTTAACATCGTAGGTCCTATACTATACGTCGGTCGTGCGGAAGATCGTGTCTCTTAAAATTATGAATTATAATTGACTTTACAAAACATATTGAGTTGACAAAAGTAAAACTATATTTCCAAGTCTATACCTACAGAAATATCGATTCCGTCTATTACGGTTTAGCCACTTTTCAATAGGTAAACGAAAAGCTTTGAGTTAGCGATTCATTGCTTTTAAACCCAAACATTTTTGTCCCCGTGTGATATATTTCCAATAAATTCAACACGAAATAGTGCAGCTAAATATATTTAACTTTATGCAATTCCTAAGTTGAAGCTACTACAGATTTAAAACAAAAATATAACATTATGACAGTTCTATAATATAAACTAAGATATTTTAACCTGCTCTTAAAGTTTTTACAAAATTAGTGCTAGTTATTCATTCTAGGAGATCGTCTAATCTTCAAAGTTTAGCTAAAGTCAACCTAAAGAAAAATGAGTTCTTCTAGTGAGTTTAGATTCGCGGGTTAACTTCGGTTTAACTCATCAAAATTGATGGGAAAAAATTAGTATTTTGAGAAAAAAATTATTTCTCTTTGTGTTTTTCTATGGGAAATGACATTACTTCGCAATTTGATGTGAAAAATGAGATTTAAACAGAATTAAGAAAGCAATTTGAGCTTATTTTCCTGTTCTGTTTTTATTAGAAAATTACAGAACATTGCGAGCACTCAAAGATTTCAATATTTTTATTGACGGAATAAATCAAGCTTTATCCCTCGATTAAACCATACTTGATTTGAGCCTGTGTTAACTTTCGGGATGGGAAACTTTTAGAGTTCATCCATGTGTCTTTAAACAAAACCTATGCAACGTACCGAGCGTGCATGTTTGTGAATGGTCACAAATGTTTTGGCATAATGAAAAAAGTCCAAAAATTGAAAATCTCAAGTCGCTTAATTACTTGGCGCCTTCGCTCGATAGATTAATGCCTTCCCGATTTAGGCGACTTGATTGGCAGTTTACTGGAAAATCACTGTAAAATCAAAAATAATGAGAAGTTTCCAATTATGAAAATTGGCAAGACATTAATCTACCGAATGGAAACGCCAAGCTAGCATTGACAAAAATGGTTCTTTTTGCAATTTTTTAAAATTAAACACGCTAGAATTTTTTTTTGTGCATATACATACATACTTTTCATGTACCTTACCTAGCAGTCTTGTATCTCCAAAAAAAAATAGTGAGTTAAAATAGGGGGGGTTTCAAAGGGCTACAAACCCCCTACCAATTCATATTCAACGAGCCTAGCATGAAGCTTCTTATATGTAGAATGGATGAGGAGGCAGGTCAATCTTCTTGAAGTATATTCTGGTTACTGTTTATTGTATATTCTACACAAAGACCTACAAAATGTCACTTGTTATGCAATTTTAAAGCTTTTACATTAGTCGAATTGAGCGACAGTGCGCTAAGCACCAAGATAAAAATCCACAATTTATTTCTACAAAATAAGTTTTCTTGCAAAGATTTATGAAAGTTCAAAGATTTTTTTAAATTTCTTTAAAATTCGCTTATGTGATATTTTAGATCTTTTTTGTACCGCTTATTTTGTACGGTACTCAAATTCAATGACATATCAGCATGACTGATGATTTTTCCTTCATCATTAGCATCGCAGTTTTAATCTGTCAACAGTTTAATTTATATTTCAAAGGACTTTTTATAAGCAAAATCGAAGTATCTATGAAATAAGTGGTACATTTTTAATTAACTCAAAGCGTAAAATTATGGTTGAAGTTTTTGTTATACTAGGTACTCCCTTTTAATTGCAACGCATACCTCAGCTATCTTGAATTTGTCAATTTAATTTGAACGTCTTGGTGTTCCTATTTTCCTATAACAAATATAATAATAAAGCTCTGAGATCTTACTTAAGGTGGCGCTACAGTCCTGGGTGGACCTGGGCCTCAGCCAACAAGCTTCGCCAGCCAGCTCAGTCTCTAGCTAGCTGGCTCCAGTTTCGCACGCGAAGTTGGCTGAGGTCCCCTTCCACTTGCGTGCGCCACCTGAGTCTCGGTGCTCCTCTACCGCGTCGTCCCTGTGGTGTGGATTCGAAGATTTTCCGGGCCGGGGCGTTGGTGTCCATCCGCTCTAGATGACCCAGCCATCGTAGACGTTGTGTTTTGACTCTTTTGGCTAGGTCGGTATCGCTGTACAGCCCGTACAGTTCAATGTTATATCTCCTTCTCCACTCTCCGTCTATGCAGACGGGACCGTAAATCGTTCGAAGAATTTACCTCTCGAAGCAGCCTAAAGTGTTTTCATCCGCCTTTAACAGGGTCCATGCTTCTGCACCGTAAAGCAGGACTGGGATGATGAGGGTCTAAGCTCAGAGATCAGCTCATTTAAATATATGATAGATCATTTAAAGACACGTCATTTTTTGGTCTGCTTTGCTAAAGGCATTAATAGGTATAGTATATTATTTTAGTCGAAGAATTTCAATACCTGAATTTTCATAATGGTAGAGGAAACCTCTATTTTGAGCCCAAACAAGCTGAAAATAAAAATTTGACCATCTAATATAGATGTTTCACATATTGCTGTACCGCATGTCATGAGTTATTAAAATAATGTATCCCTTAAATTATTATATTATTATTTTTAATGAATAATTTAATAGCAATATAACATTTGTGGTAAAATTCTGAACAAAACAATACATATATAGTAATTCCAGCTCGGGAACAAAGTGACCTAATATAATACGATCAATATGATCACTTACCGAGTCGATGAAGCCATGTTCGTTTTTTTGAACTTCGAAATTTTGGGTGCAAATGCTGTAATCGAATTTGAGATTAATCTAAATTGGACAATCATTATTGCTCTCAATTAATTTATGAAAGTCGCTCATAAGACTTAACAAAAGTAAAAAACTAATTGCTGATTCCAACATATTAAAAAAAAAATTACCACCTTGAACTAATTAACTCATGTTGTGGAAATATCCCCTTCAGTTTTGAGCTAAATAACGAATTAAATCGTGAACTGTATACAGCAGTCAGTTTGAAGCTTACATGACTAATTAAGCACTATAATTGAATTTGTAACCTCTCCCGAGCACAGCTAGAAATACTTGTGCTTCCATCGTTGTAAATCTGTTTCTTGTTCAACGTTGCCTTATCGCGACCCAAATAGCATGTCATGCTGCGAAATCAATGGAGCAGGTATTCGCTATCGATGTTTTTTTTTTATAACAAATATTTTGCTTTTATTTGTTTTATATCAGTAGAAAATTTTATTTCTAATTTTAAACTCAAACTTGTGAGTTCCATGTAAGATCTGTCCAATGTGTAACAAGGATAAGCCATAAACCTTTTTTCTTGGCAACATGGCTGATTGTAATTTGCAGGTTTGATGGTTAATGCAATAATGCTGATAGCTGGATATGAATCTGGAATGTTTTTTGTGGTTGACCAAAGAAAGGTGTGGTTGACTGCCTTCGTAAGAAATTATCATTTTGTAGTAAGAATATAGAGTGTTTACTTCTCGGACAGCTGTCCAAGCATCCATATCGGTTTTCGATCCATTAGGAAAACACGATTTTTTTTACCATTTATTTGTCACCAAATTGTATCTTGTTTAAAAAAATTAAATGTGAAAACAAAATAAGCAATACAGGACCCTCTATTTTTTGAAATTTCGGAAGTAAAAACAGTTTTTTTTTTCACCGTCAAGGAACGTTCCTTCAAACTTCTTCCATTGGCATTTTTCCCAATTGGACTATCGGTGACAGGTTATATTTCTTATGTAACTAAATTGGTCACAAGGTTTATACCTATACTCAAAACATTAAGGCTTACGAAATATTTGCAGCGAATAAATGCATAATAAGTCTCTCCTTCAGAAAACAAACCTTACTATAAAACATATATGTGCGTATAACTATTTAAAAAAAATACTATAAATAATGTTTACAGCAATCAGTTTTTTGCTTTTTACAAACGAAGTTAGAAGTGAAAAAAGAAAACCGGTTTTCCAAAGGTTAATTAGCTCAAATTGTTTCCACGAAACCTTGCTCTCGTACCAAAGAGCAAGGTGATTACAGAGAAATAATCAGCGTAGACTCCTAATCCCTTAAAGCCATGTGATAGAGGCCGCTATGTGAGTCGGATGAGGCATGTCCGTCTACCCGTCTGTCTTTCGGTAGTTTTTAGGCCCTAAATTTTGAGCTTGGAACTTGAAACCTCTTATCTGAGCTTTTCGGGTCCGAAGCAGTAAAACTGTAAACATTTTTGAAATCTGTCCATTCTGCCTACTTATTAGCATGAAATATCAAAAGTATCGTAGGACGGTGCAATTTAGAATTTAGCGATTTGGTCCTTGGCAAGGGTCAATTGGGATAGGGTATCCAACGATTCGCCTAAGCGGATTGTAACCCACCCACTAGTTTAAACAAGAAAGGCTCGCTGCAAACACTTTGTGGTTTGAGAGAAATAAAAACATTTTTTTGTTTCTACTTCTTTTTTGTGCATGTTTAGGCAAGCAATCATCTGCAAACACTTAATTGTAAGTTTCACAAATTATGGGCGATATAATTTTGTTTTTAGTGAATGTAGTCTTTTCAACTTAATTTGACAGTTTAGTAGGCCGGGGTGTGGAAAGAGCTTGGAGTCTGAAGCATTGTCTCCATACGCCACGATAAAAAAAAGGAAATTTCGACTTAAATATAAAAAACATAGAGTTTTGCTTTATATCCGTGCAATATCCTGTCATAGATTCGAAGACGCACCGATTATGCTTGTGCGCTTGAAATCAAACCACATTTGCTTGTCATTACCGAGAGTATAAGTGAAAATCAAAATTATAAGTGTCGCAATTTTCTTATTCTACTGTAAACTACAGTGATGTGAAGAAGCTTTAAGAATTTACGCTTCTATTAGAAAATAAATCCGTAAATGTTATCATTTAATTTTTGTTTTCTGGCTAAATTAAAGGTAAAGTATGCGTTGAAAACTTTGGCAACGGATCAGTGATCCGTTTCCCATTCCTTAAAGGTATTTACGACAGAGTGAGAGGCTAGAGTTCCATTTTTCATGTACTGACAATTTTTGTTGAACAGAGTACAGCCTTTACAGCGAAACTTTGCTTTCTGGAACATTTAAGTATATGCTTCGAATTGGTTGACATAGTTTTTTTTTCATATAATGAACTCGCGATCAAAGCATTATTACTGCCTTTAAGTATGAAAGATTTAAAAGCGTAACCAAGCACGAGAGAGAAAACTTGGAGAGAACAAAAGGTTCTCTTTTTCATGAGGTTTCACTTTTTTGTCGAAATATGACGGGGTGTTGTAACAGGCAGGAAATATCATTAAATCTTTCTAGTGGCAGAATAATAATATCAATCTGTCATCATTTTTACTCATTCCGCAATAAATCTGCGAAGCAGGCACACACTTCTCAATGCTATGAAAAGTTACAATTTGTTGGTAATATACCAAACTTCTATTTCTACCAAGAAAATGAAACTCTTTTCAAGCCATACCTATTGAATTTATCGAAAACCTTCTTGTGTTAAGGAAGAAATTTTTATATGGGCTGTGCGCATTAAGGTCGTTTTAGGCGGGGTCAGGTACCTATATCGGCTCCAACTTATTTTCTTACAAGGCACAATTTATTTGCAGAGTCTTAGAAAAGCCCTCTTATTTTTACACGAAAAATTTCGAAATTGTTCCAAAATTAAAAAATATAATTTTTTGTCATTTCAGCCACCGTACTGGAATTACCGTGATCAATCCTCATATCTGAATGACGAACGACATGCATCGGTGACCGCCGGAGCAGCCGCACGTCAATCAGTCGAAGGTGGCTCTCAGTCAAGCTACGAAACGCCAACGTACTCATCGCCAGGTGGATTGCGGGCCTATCCAACAGATGCGTATGCAAGCACCGGTAAGTGCAAATTTAACCAAATACGTTCTTAAAACCACACACAGTTCATAAAGATAAAAGTATCTCTAATCACCTAATGATCCATATTAACACCTCTCTTAATGTGCTGCCGCCAGCCACTGAACATATATAGCCTTCAGCACTCATTGAATAGTATCTACTAACCAATGGAATAAACAATCGTTAACCCTCCGGTTAATTGCCCATGAAAATGCGTATACGCGCTTAAAGTCACTCACTTAGAGCCAAAAAAAAAAAAATCGTAAAAAGCCAACATAGCTTCATAGATGGATTGCTGGTGCCGGGGTGGCTACAAATGATTTATTTGCAGAGTTTATTAATTGAATTGATTTACACACATTTAGAGGTGTCATTAAATTGTGTTTGTGTTTTTTTTTTCACTTTGTCTTCTTTTATTTACTACGCCTTCGTTCCACCTCATTTTGTTAGTCAATAAAAAGTATCTAAGCATTAAATAAGATTATAACTTAAAAATCGTGCAGTTATGCAAAATTTCAGTGGTTCGAATTTTTTTTGCGAATTTAAATAATAAAATTAAAAGATTTGTCGACATGAGCATGGCACAGATCAGTTTATAATTCCGTGATTAATGCATCATTAATAAAATATAAATCGATTCATCGATCTTCGTTTATCGAATTTGAATGTATCTCTTGATTTGAGCTGATGAGTTAAAATTTAAATACAAATTGTCTTGAATTTATGCGAAAAATAAATTCATTCCAAATCGTCAAGCATTCTGAACTCATAGTACAGTTAATAAAGACGTATATTTGGAACCTGTTTCCACGATGCAAAATAATTTGGTTGCGAATGCTCGGAATTAAAATGTTTTTTTTTATATTTTTAATTTATTTTGTTTGTTTTTTTTTCGTTCGTCCTCGCGGCGGACGTGGGCATAGTATTGGGTAAACTTAACTAATTTTTAATTAAGATTTTTTTGTTAACTGAATAAAGATTAATATACGAGACGTCTGTCGAAATAAAAATGTCATTGATATTGACGAGCGTAGCCATGTGTTTTCGCTGAAATTTGTTTGCTGTTTTGAGGAAATAATTTAATTAAGCATTGATGTGGGGAATAGAAGACTCTATTCCCCACATCAAAGCCAATTAGCAAAAGCATGCCAGAGTTGTTATAGGTAGTGAGTTGGTTGAGGAAGCGATGAACAAAATTATAAATCCATGTATTTTTATGATTATTATTTGTAAGCGCTATTAAAATATGTTAAGCGACGATCGGCTAGTGACAGCTTCAAAAACGAAGTGGCACTTGCAGCTCAGACGAGCCATCGCCTGACGTCTCTTACAAGTATGCATGCAGTGCGCCGCATCAAGCAATACTTCGCCGATTCTGAATGACTAATTTAAAGGCCTCTTATGACAAATGATACTCTTGGAGGGTTTGTCAGACCCTCGCGGAGGAGGGTCTGTGAAAAAGCTTTTATGGCGCCGGTAGGGATTTGAACCAAGGACTTCGTGCACTGTAGCCCGGTCATGCACACTAACCACTGCACCACGGCACCCACAGTGACTGCTAGAAGGCTGATAATATAGAAACATACAATACTCTCTTTTACCAATTTTTCGAAGCGCAGATGAAGATTAACCAGAAAAACTATAACAATATATCTTCTTTTTATTCATAGGCTCAGGGGCTACAAAACAACCAATGATGTGGTCATTTGAATCGACAGTAATAGTTTGATGTGTCTTTTATTAATGTTTAGATGAGCCAGCAAACATTGTCCTTACAATCAAAGAACCTCTTTATTGCTCCTTGCAGCTAGTTTGAAGGTTGGCTCAAGGGTGAACTGATTTGAAAGGTCGACGTTCCATCACGAAGGCAATTGCCCTTGTTGTTATCGCTTAGCTTGCGTTCTTCACAAGCCCAGACACAGACATTGTATGAACACTTGGGACGAATGTTGCCTTGAATAAAATAGCCAAATTAGAAGGCATTATGTTTCATCTTTCTTACCATCTATTAAGGTAACCTAGAAGTATCGCAGCGTTCTTAGCGTTAAAAAAATATTTGGGTGTCTAAAGTTTTCACTGAAACAATGACCGAGAGTCATTCTCCTTAGGTCTGAGCGATGGAAGTCCCATTAAAAGACAATGACTGGGGGTTGTGGATCGAGTTTTAATGACAAAAGAAGACAGCATTTACTTTAAAGAGCATTGAACTCCTCTCCGCTTAGAGACTTTTTAACAATACATTTACAACATAACTTCATCTAAATTATCTAGCCTAATTTGTTTAGTTTTAACCTCTATTATAACCATAAACGAGCTATAATGCCATTTTTGGAGCACTTGTGAATGAATTTGCCACTTCAGGAGAACTCTTTGACTGAAGTAAGATTTTAAGCAAACCTTTTTTTCCTGCTATTTTTCTGCTAGATGTTGAGTCCTGCCAGAGAATTCTTTTAGCCCCTACAAAGTCGCAATTAAAATTGCCTTAGGGAAGGGTATGTTCAATCAATAGACCTTTCCCTATGCAATTAAAATTGTATAGGGAAAGGTATATTGATAAGTCCCAGCGGGCACTTGATGCCCCGCTCCATATCCCAGATTTGACCTTTATTGCTCTTTGTTACTGGGATTTCCTCAAATAAGTGAAGAGGCTGTATGACCAGACTCCTGATGGGTGGAAACTCTACTGGATCTGGTATCCTACATTCATGGCCCTGAAAGTATTAAAGGAAGAAGCTTCGCACAAGCCTCTATTACTGTACAAGTTATTGGATTTCTTAAGGCTTAAGCTTGAGTAACCAACTTGGGCTAGGTTAGGTTAAGTAGAGTTGCTAGCAGCCAAAGCCACCAGCTCGCATAGGCTTACGAGGGCCCTTAGTGTCACCCTTTGGGGACAACCTGTAAGGGATAAAAATTCAGTATACATAAGTTAGTTGAAGTATTCTGAGCTTCGAAGAGTGACTTGGCCCAGCCGTAATTTCTGCTGAAATTCACGATATTCGCTACCGGTATGGCTGCCTCGTCTGTGATTCCAATGCTTATGGGTATGGAAAACAGGACTCAACAAGTGGCAAAGTACCCTACCCTACCAAAAACGAAAAATGTTACGCCTCCAAAAAGTGTGCGGGGTGTTAAAATATAGCTGTTGAATACCTTATGTTAAGTGTTTGCATATCCATTTCGGACTATAACTCCGCCTTTTTAAGCCCCATCCCATAGGATAGGAGGTAGATTAGGTCTGTCACATAGTTTGTAACACGGTGAAATAATAATGGTAGACCCCCAAGACCTTAAGGGCATAATGATCGAGACCGGATTCTGAATCAAATAAGCCATGTTCGACCGTCCGTCTGCATGTCACATGTTTTTAGGCCTTAAATTTCGAGCTGGGGTGCTGAAATCTTGTGCGTAAGCTCCACGGCATGCGAAATTTAGGCCAAAACACGCCCACAATTGGTCTAAATGTGCAACTACCTCCAGAACTTTCAAAAATGTAAGAAATCTTAATAGGCTGAAATTTGACATTTATCATCTCCTAATGAATTTAAGGCAGTGGGTGTGGTTTCTATTTACACGCTCACATTTGGAGGCAGAATTGAAGAAAAACCTAAAAATTTCCAGAAAAACATAATTTCGACTGGCCTTTAGCTTAATTTAGAAAAGCATGAAACAAACAAATTAACCAGATTTCATTCCAGATTTCATTCATACAAAGTGTTTAGCCACGCCCCCTTTATTTTTCGAAAATATTGAATTTGAACCAATAAATGCAATTTTACGTCCATTTAAGCGTAACTTGGAAATATCTGTTAATTTTGATAGTTTCTAATAAGGGGCGGTTGAACCATGCCCCTTTTCGAAGTTTGCCCTACTTATAAAAGTCAAAAAATAAGAATAACATCAGCATTTAACAATGTGGGTTAGGATGGGGTTTTTAGCGGTCCGTTTTACAGACAGTAACTTCTGGGTACACACTGTTGCACTTACTCACTGCTTAACTAAGAAAATTCGCTTTTTTAAGCCACGCCCAGAAAAGTGGGCGTGGCTACATAAGACATGTATGAGCAAATGAACAGCAGCTGAGTTGAATATGCTTTGCACGACTGTAGGAGTAAAAAAGCGGCATAGAAAATCAAGTACCGAAGAAGCCTCCAGAAAAATGGAGCATGACTGAATCAGTTGGTATTGGCAAGTTGAAACGAAAGATCCTATGAACTTTACAAGAAAGATAATGGATTCAACATTCCAGCACAATAGCAAAAGAGAGAAAAATGCAAAAGAAGAAACAGCAATTAATTGGACTAATGATGAAGTGACCCAAAACCGGGTTGCCTGTAGGTAAATTCTGAGATCCAGTCGACGTATTCCACAAGCGGACTATTAGGAATGCAGTAGGGGTGGGAGGGTAATGATCCCTGAATTTAGATCATTACCTCGCGCCTAAATGAATAGAAGAATATTTTATCTAGCCTTTTTATTGGTTTGCATGTGGGAGATTGGTATTACCAAGAGGCCTTTTTCGGGCTGAACTCATATTTTAATACTTGGTCACGAGCAATAACGATTTGCATTGAACAAATGCAATAAAAATTATAATTCAAGTTTTCTCGAAGTAGAAAAGCTCATAAGCCCTTGATTGCCACCGAGTAAAATTGCATACGAACAATGTACTTTCGATAGTCCGCTGAAGAGTCTAGTCGCAAGTACAGTGGTTACATGCCATTTTGGTCGTTTTTAGCATGTTTTCATGCTCTGTACAGCAATTATGCTGGGGTAAAGGCAAGTCAAAAATAATTTTTTATTGAAAATTAATTTTAAACCCCATTCTTAAGCGACAAACAATAATTATAGTGGTTTTGTTTCCTTAACTGATTCAAGTTCTAAATTTGACGAGTTTGTCAGCCTCACAGTTTCCTAAGATGTGGCTTTACCGCAAAGACGCAACACAGATTAATGTTGAACTACTCTGACATGTCCTTAAGGAAATGATTGGTAGTCTAAGGCTACTTATAAGTTTATGTAGAGACTATTTCCAAGTACTTGATGGCCACCTGAATTCCCTGAAAAAAATTGTGTGTCCTTGGAGGATATCGCATCTTTCTTAAATTAGGGCAAGACCTACCTTACTGTCGTAATTTGCACTGGAAAGGAATAGGAAGACCGGAAGAGGGGCCATAAGATTTAGTTAAAACTAGAGAACACTATAGAACAGGGATCGATTCATTATGAAGGAATTATGAAAGAATGAAGGGGAAATGATGGCTGGAGTCCCCTTTGTTTCGAATGACTTTTCGAAAGCATAACCTGTTGGCAAAAGGTTATTTTATTTTTGTCAAGTGGCCAATACGTAAGCTCCTAAATTAAAACGAAACCCAAATATTTCTTGTTTTGTTGTGTAATCTGTCTTTTTAAACGGCCATTAAAAGTGTCATTCAGGATAAAATCTACATCTAAGACTAATCTATCTAGTCTTTTCTCTGTGCATAAACGCAGAAACCAACAATATTAAAAGGACAATTATTGTTGATTCGCTTATTTAATCACGTCGTAATCAATACCAAGTCATCGCTTGACGGCAACAAAGTTTTTCCCAACGGCATGAGTTTTTCCCCTCTCTGCCTTAACTTACCTTTGAAAAACAACTTACTTCCTAGTATTAACATATTTGATTGTTTCAACATTTTTAATCGCACACATTTGAACTGTAGTTTTTTTCAAGCATCAATTTTCAACTAACATTTTTCTGTTATGCCTTACAGGATCTGGCCTATCAGTTGGGACAATTGGGCCTGGTACGCCGACGAATCCACTTGAGTGGACGGGACAAGTGACTGTGCGGAAAAAGCGCAAGCCATATTCGAAATTCCAAACATTGGAATTGGAAAAGGAGTTCCTCTTCAACGCCTACGTATCGAAGCAGAAAAGATGGGAGTTGGCACGCAATTTAAATTTAACAGAACGACAGGTATGTTTCGCTCTAATGACTATGAATCAATATGGTAAAAATAACAAATTAAAAGCAACAGAACAATCGCAACTGCAAAAGAAAACATATATAAACCAGATTTCCCTGGAATTCTGAATATTACAAACAGTTTGCCCAAATCTTGCATATGAATATAGATTGGAACAGTTTAAGAATCTTTTTAAAAAACATGCAGTGTAGAATAGAATCTCTTACAGAATCCTACCATTCAATACCAACCGAAGGCCCTTGTTTATTTTGCAATCTTTCGCAACCCTTTTTTGCAGGTTAAAATCTGGTTTCAAAATCGCCGAATGAAAAACAAGAAAAACTCTCAGCGACAAGCAAACCAACAGAATAACAATAACAGTTCAAACAGCAACCACAATCACGGTCAAGCACCACAGCAGCATCACAATCCACATCACATGAGCTTGGGTCTAGGCATGAGCCATCATACGACCAAAATGCACCAGTGACCTTTAGATAACAGCAGTGCCATGGGATTTGCTACGACATACTAACAAACAACGAAGACACAATAAAGACGCACAGTGACGAAATCCAACAAGAGAGTTTGACTCGCTTAAATGTCTCAAAGAAAAATTTAAATAAAAACAAAAAACAATGATACACAAACTCAGTGCAAATAATATAATTAAATTAACTTTAAAAATGAAAATTTTTAATTTTCAAAAGATATAAGTGCGGAAAAAATACAACTCAAAGTTCGTCCATTCCAGGTGAATGTATAAATTAAAAAAAAAATAAAAAATAAATTGTGCACATAGCAAATCCCATGCCAAACGCACTGCTGATCTAAATAAAAATTTAAAATTAAAAAGAAAATTACTTTCAATGATGATTCTCTCCCCATCTCTCGTTAAATGAAAGATTTTAGTTAATTTTAAAAAATAAATATAAGTGGTAAAGAAAAACAAACAACTCTGTTTCAAATTGTATAACAATAGACTTATAAATTTTAAAGAGAAAGGTAAACAAAAAACAAAATTAACTAAAAGAAAACAAAAAAGTAATAAAAATAATGTGTAATTATAATTTTAAGTTCCTGTATATAATAAGTTAAATAAAAATGTATTTTGTAGTAGAGATATTGGCGGAACTAAAATTAAAATCAAATATTATTCTAGTGGTCTAAGAAAAAGAAAACTTAAAAAAAAACAACATTAACTTAATTATGTAAAACTTTGCTTGTCTTTAATCAAAAAAAAAAACAATTAAATGTAGTTGTAGCTCTCTAAGCAAGCATCTGTCCGTGAGCAGATCTTGTAAAAGTTCTAGGTTCTTACACAAAATAAAACTTAAAATATTATATAAATACGTAGGTGTCTATACATAAAATATTATTATTATTATAATATATACATAAATATATAAAACAAGAAAAAAAGAAAGAATAATATTAATACTGTAAGATTGTGTGCGTGTTTACTCAACTGAAGGCTTTGACAACAAAATTAAAATTAAAAAATAAAAAAACAGTTAAATAACAAAACATTTGAATTAAGAACAAACAAAAAGTAAAATCAGTAAAAATTAAAAGTAACATAGAAAAAAACAACAAACACTAAATGCTTAGTAATGATATTATTTTTTAAATATTTTTGTTAATGTTTTATTATTATTATTTAATTTTTTAAATGATTTAATTTTAGTTTCTTCATTATTATTTGATAATAAGCTTCCTGAATATGTTATATATAAAAAAAATATAAACTGTTTCTTTATGTAGGTAAATTCTTTTTAAAACCAATATTATTAAATAATGTGAAATGAAAGAACGATGATATAAAAAAAAACAATACATAAAATAATAATAAAAAAAATAAAATGAGTTTTGTTTTTATTTTGTTTTTGTTGGATTTATTATTTCTTCGATATTATAGTTGATATAATGCATTTAAAAAGTGAAATTGCTGGTTTTTTGTTTGTTTTATTTTCGTTGAAACTTTTTTAATTTTTCACATATCTGTCTAGTTTGGTTCTGTTCTTCTGTTCTTCGCTCCTGGTAGCTTCAACAGAGAGGTAAGTTCGCATTTGCTTTTTATTAAATTTCATTCTTACCTAACAAGCGTCGATGATGATTTATTGGGCCGCTTCGCGTGTCTGTCAACATTTGGAAAAATTCCCGTCTTTTATGGAGAACAGCGCCCTAAATTTTTAAGCATGTTTTTTTTTGGTAAAGTTAAGTTCAGTTGAACTTTATTTTAAGAAGTACTCACGCCGATCAGTTATACGCATTGAAGACTTTTAAGGGCTCGCCGGTGCAGCTGGAAGAAGGCACTTAAACATTGTCGAAGCAGGTTTATTTATGTTCCGTATAGAAAGGGCGCATATGCCACGCTACTTGCTGGCTCTTTTAGGTTCAATTTTTGACAGCAAAAATAAGGTTGGAAACCTGGGTTTTCATCCACAGTATAGAAAGCTGCATATGAATTTATGGCTTTTTCTCAAAAAATTCTTATAAAAAAAAAAACAAATTTAAAATCGAGATTTTAAAACTAATTTTTTTAAAACTCATAAAAAAAGTCAAAAGCGTCAAAGTCTTGGCTTTAATATGAAAATCTTAAAACAAGTTGCGCAACGATGCGTTTTAAATCAGTTTTCTTGTATACTAGTATTTTAGTGGCGTATTGCAGGACAGAATTCCCTTAAAAAAATGCATCAAAAACATTTTCTCTTTTCTTTGCTTGAGCAGTTCTTGCCCTTTCCTCAAATACACTTTATACTTTTTAATTGCACGCTCTTAAATAACCTTACCGAAAAAAAATAAGTGAGGTGTAAATATTTAATGATTTTTTTTTTTACTTTGCGTTTAATTTTTTTTTAATCTTTGTTATAAAAATATGGGAAAGATCAGCATGTTTAGACTCGACAGCCTATTAGGTAACGGAACCTCTCAATATCGAATTTAACAATCAAACATTTTAGACAAATGTTTTGGCAAACATTTTTTCTAATCGCTTTATTTTTTTGTTTCATATGAAAAGGGCTAAAGATCAATTTTAAAGTTTTGTCCGTTTTGCTCAATGAGTTTTTGGTAAAAAAAATCTTTTCTACTTCTTAAATTTTCCGTTTCAAATTTTATTTAAAAAAAAAAAAGTTTTAAATTTCCAGGAAGCATAGAATAATAAAATTGATAAATTGATAAAAAAAACTTTAATGTTACCTTCACATTGTAAGCAAGATTTAAAACATATATAAATATATATATTTATTATGAATTAGAAATAAAACTTAAGTTATTACATAAAACTAAGAAGTAATAAGGAAAAAAAAAATAAAGCAATTTACAATTTGGTTTTGTTTTAAACTTAAAGACATGACATTTTTATATGAGGGTAAGTACTATATTTTATCCTGTAAGATTTGGTAATATTATCTTCGGCACACATTTTAAACGATGTGATATTTCTTTATGCCCGATATTGATAAGATCGAATGATAAATGTTATACGAAAAGGTCGGCATTATTTGAAACCTAATTTCCACCAGAATTGAGAAAACTTCAAGCCTAACCGTGGGACGACAGTGGTGTAGCGGTAGAAGTAGTAATAATTAGACCTGCTAAAAGTTAAAATACATACATTCAGTGCAATGCGCACACTATGTGTGTCTGCGGCGGTAGCGTGTGGCTGTAGCAGTAGTAGGAGTTGGCTAATTTTTAACTAGACTCCGTTTTTGTCTATTTGGGCATAGATTCATTTTATTTCATTCGCAGAAAATAACTTTGTTTGACAGAAGCCATTTTTTTGTGCAGGGTCACAGCGCCTTGCGGCTTCTACTACTACCACTACCGCTACGTGCACTATGGCCCTACGATAAGACATATTAAACAGACTCTACATAATCATGCAACTTTCTATTCTTAATCATCTATATTTTTACTTCTTGTGTGAAGTTTGAACATTCCTATAAAAGTTTCAGGCTTTGAGTTCAGCCTTTAAAGTCGGTGCCGATTTTGCTGCAGTTCCTTCTGTGTTCATAAACCTATATAAGGGTCAGGGACTTTAAGAAGTGCTGTGGAAGTCTGTAATGTCTCACATAAATGTTAGCGATTTCTTTTGATATATTAAGCTTGCATCCAATGTGTCAGTCTGTGCTTCTTTCTAAGAATCCTCTTCCCTCTATATCTCTTTTTCTTCAATTTAAGCTCTGATTTTAAGTGCCCGCAGAAGCAGGCAATACATTGGAAGAGCATTTATGTTTGTGACTGATAATACGAATTCCTTGAATGCTAATTTTTTGTAAGTCAAACAAAATTCTCAACCAATTTAAAACTAATAGAAAAAAAAAATAATTTAGCAGCCCTTTTACTTGACTAGATAAAAAACTTAAAACCAGGAAACATGCGCAATAAAGTACAGAGACTACTTGCTATTCATAACGATTAGAAAATTTCAAGGCCTGAAGCTGTATAAAGTTGCTGAGGATGCCAAATTTTTCTCAAATTCTTTAACTTCATCAAAAATTGAAACCTCTCAAGAAAGAAGTTGAAAAGAAGTAAATTGAAACCCCTCAAAAATGACAGAATTTTATATGTCAATCAAAATGTTGATCTTTTTTCGACCTTTGTGTCAGAAACAAGATAAAAACTTTAAACAAACGTGTACTCAACTGCAGTGTCTCCATTACAATGGATAAAAGCCACACGCTAGACTGATAGCTCCAAGCTTCGCCTTCTTATTCTGACCGAGCTTTAGTCATCTACATATCAATGACGCTATAAGCTAGTTTGTTGACAGAAAACGTTTGAGTGAACCAAAATCTTATAATACTACAGAGCATTTGATTTAAAATTCGAAGTAGTAAAGGAGTATGTAAAAATTTATGGGAACCATCAAGACAAGTAAGTAAATATTGCCTCTTAAGCGAAACTTATTTTTAACCAACATTGAGAAGATAATTGCAAAAATAAGAACAGCATCTATAATAATAAGTTCCTTATCTATCTAAAAGATGGCGCGTATATTATCCTTTCTTTAACCCTTTCTTACCATACCCTTTTTATTGCCCTAAGTCGGCAGATCAGAAGAACAAACCTTTTTCTATCAGATTGCGAATGTCGAAGTATGAAACAATGACTTCCGCAGAGTAACTATTTCGTCACGCCACCCATAGATGGCGCATCTGGTCGACTCTCATATAGGCAGCTGTCAAATGCACCCTGATATTATTGGTAAGTGTATATGCGAACTACGAGCCGAAACAGCCGCGTCGTCTGCCACACCGATGAGATCTAGGTCTCATGGAGCTAGTTTTATCACTCGTGTAAAAAGATTGTTTTTTTTTCGTATTCGTTGGGTGTGCCCCCCTAAAGTGTGTGCCCCACTTTTTCCCGTCGAAGTTCTATTCTCCTTACTATGAATCAAGCAATCAATTCTTTTTGTTTGGGGAATCCTAGACTGGCCCACCAGGAAAGGTGATCCAAGAAGCTCTTCTTCTGGTGACTGGAAGTTTTGTCTCGGTCTTTTACAACGAGGGAAAAGCGAAAGAAATGTCAAGTAAGATCTCAATCTGATGACTAAGAAATTTAATGCTCATAAAAGTGTTCTTTGACTAAGAAAATTGTCTAGCTATATCTTTTTCAACCGCAAAAAGACTCCCCCTGTGACAAATATGTCGTCAACGTGCAGCCATCAGAATACCACGGTCAAGAACAGTTTTTGAAGACTATTCTTTAACCCAAATCAAAGCAGCTTACTGTAGTTGCACAAGCTTACGTCTAGAAAACATTTCAAACGCTTATATCTAAGGATCGTTGCACACATCACAGTTGTCGCTTTATAAGACTGTACATTGAGCCTTATGAGAAGACTTTCACGAGCGATGGTTGTCGTCGTTCGTCGCTCACATTAGACCCAATGTTTTTCGAGCTTTTCTCAAGTATCGGCTACGATTATTCTGGCACTTGTGGAAATTTCTTCTGCGAAATTTCTTTGTACTTCCAGAGTATGGTTTTGGAATGTTTTCGTCCACAAATTCGGACTGTTTTTGTAAAGGTTTTTTTTGGTATATAGCTAGGTGTGGTTTAAGTTTTATAGTGCCAACATTTTTTGATTGCTGCTCCGATTTGTGGGATGCCGTAGTGGTAAGTGTTTGTGCCTATTACGCGGGCGATCTGGATTCAAATCCTAGCGTCGTCATCTGAAAAAAGACTCTTTCTTTTTCATGGTCCCCATCGCCACAAGGGTCTGACAAACTCTCCGAGCTTAGCATTTGCCTTGAAAAACTTCTCAAAGTTCAGTTGGGATTCGACAAAAATAATAGGACCTCTTTTATGTGGAAAAATCAACACACATACGTATACATTGTTGGGAATTTGGCCCTGGTTCAACTCAAGCTTATTTTATTTTCATATGAACTCAGGCCAAAAAACAGCGACTTCAGTCTCTTTGTTGACGGGGTTTATAAAACAACAGAATTAAGCCGCGTTACATCAATTTATATATTTACTCCGTTTTATGGAGAGAAGGAATTCTTTGCTGTTTGTCAAAGGTTTGTTTTAGCTTACCTACTAGTCTCATAAAAACTTTATTTATGAGATTTCACAATTGACATTGCTAAAATATGTTATGTAACCTTTTCGCTGAATTCCGGTGAGAAGCCTTGTTTTCTCTTGAGTAAACATTTATGCTAGAATGCTTATTGGTGTCAAATCTATAGCTCCGTGTCTATCCAAGATTGTCATTGTAACCAAAAACTTGCCAGATCGGGATGATTTAAACGTTTTTTTTTCACACCCTCCAAGACCGGCTTATGCATTTTATATACTCAATGTATATATAGGTTGATTATACACATTGAGAAACCCTACTGTGATGCGGCGGCAAAACGTAAAAAGACATGCAGGAGTCAATGAACTCACCGTGCGATTCACAAAACGAACGCACCTAACTGTCACTTCAGTCAAATGACATTCAGCATTCGAGTATTGAAATTTCCCCTCCATTCCCCCAGTGGAATACAAGTACAAAAAGCGAAATTTCAAGAACTTGGTAAATTTGTATAAATACGCTGTTGACAGGCTCGCTTGACACAGTTGTTTTTAAACCTTTGAATTATGAATATGGAGAGTAAAAGTAGAAAGCAATTGAATTAAAATAAAGTGTTGATTACTAAGCGGCGAAGTTTAATTAATTTTAATTTGAACTTGAATATGTCGTGTTTAATGAATAGGAGCGCGACGGATTCCAGGCAAAATAGTACCAACATTTTTTTTAAGCCACTATTTTTTTCGTAATCCAAACGGGTCTGTGAATTGAGAAAGCCCGCCGTATGCAAATGTTCCTCTTAGTCTTTGTTTTACCTTTAAAAAGGCGGAGCTATAAAAACAAACTTTGAAGATTGTCTTGGCCCAGGATATGCAGCAGGAATATAGAACTATTTAGTGATGTATATCTTGGCCCTTGCCGATTTTGAACCAGCATTGCTGTCTGCAAAAAGGACCAGCACACTGTACCACTGCGCCACCAATACCCAGTGTACCAAAGGCCGTTAAAAATTACTGACTTACTTACTTAAGGTGGCGCTACAGTCCGGGTAGACCTGGGCCTCAGCCAACAAGCTTCACAAGCCAGCTCTGTCTCTGGCTAGCTGTCTCCAATTTCGCACGAAAAGTTGGCCTTCCACTTGCATGCGCCACCTGAGTGTCGGTGCTCCTCTACTGCGCCGTCCCGGCGGGGTGGATTCGAAGATTTTCCGTTGAAAATTACCTGTTCGGTGTTAGTTTCCTTGTCATGATATAACATAGCAAAGCCAGAAGTTAGAACAGTTTTAGGTATGCGGTGCGAATAAAGTATAGGAAAGTCAGTTTTTTTTTTGAGTTCTTGTGTAGTAAACCTGCCTCTATTGCTTCGGTTGGGGCGGTCGAAAAGTTTTTCATTCTAGTGCAAGTCTGTTTATTCAATTCAAGATTGATAACATTTTCACTCTTCCAAAGCTTCGAAATTTTCACTCTTCCAAAAAAATCGCTAGGTGTATAAGGGTCTTACGAACGCTTTATTCGTTTGTCAAGTGCGGACTCATCCAGCACATATCAAGTGTGGTTTAAGCCCCCACTTGCAGCCAAAAGTTGTTCGGCAGGCATAGAGAGTATGTATATGTACATGCCCTATTGAAGCCATCTTAAATATTCTCTGTGCAGTTGAGTGCCAATACAAATCAGTAGCTAATAAGCCACTAGATCAAATACTTACATTCTTGGTGTCCTGAAGGTTCGAGTAAACTATTTAATCAATACAAAAACTTCCATCTGGATGGATTTATTCATTGTTCTCGACATAGTTCTCGGTAGTAGGAGGGCATAAATAACTTAGTCGCTCAAAGTTAAAGTAAATCTTTTAATGTTGATCTTTCTTATGTTGAGCTTTTAATGTTAACCCAATAAAACCAGGGTCTATATGAGAAGGGAAAAGGACACCGACTACAAGCAAATAAAACATTCAATTTGCAGTTAAAAAAAAAACTTATTAAGCTGCCTCGTTTACAATAGGCTGCTGCATTTGAAACGTCTATTCGTTTCAAATAAACCAAAATTTGCAAGTGAGGATAAAAACTCATAATTAATTGGCACGTACAGCTCAGAAGAGCCCTCGCCTAATCTCTCTTGCCTGAACTCTGTGTGCGTTTCAGGGGTTCCAACACAGATCGGTGGACCTATTTGCTGCCGATCCTATAGGCAAATTTAGAGGTCTCTCATGATAAATGATACTCTCGGAGGTCGGATGATTTTTCAGACCCTCGCGAAGATGGGACCGTAAAAACCTTGATTGTCCCACAGGGCGCCTCACTTCGGTGAGGTGGCGGGCTTAACGAACCCACTCCTCGTAAATCCCAGGAGCATCTGTCCATATTGGGCGGATTGTCGGTCGGCGTCCTAATGAAATTGCAGCTCGTGCAGTTCTTCTTTTCTGCAATTCTAGAGAGGGCGTTCGAGATGCCACGATCGGTTTAGGCATCTGGAAGTGGCCTTCGGGTTGCGAAGCTCGACCGGAGGCTTTATGCTAGTACCATGGGAGGCAGAGTGGCCATGAGCCAGGACGGTTTTTGATTTGCCTGCGGCCTAGTTTATTTCTACCTAAAAGAGGTTGGCCCCTAGTGGGTGCATCATTGTGGCAACCCAAAATCGTAGAAACATTTGGTAGGCTAATAGGAAGAGGAGGAGCAGCATGGAGGAAGATCACGCCTCAACGTGACCTTATAATGCGCTGGGTGATTTCTTGTACTGGATACGACTAGAATGATCCTGGGGCAGGTAAACGCTTATCTCTATCATCTATGTGAAATTTCCTGAGAGATTAAATTAAATTTAATTAAATTAAAAATTTCCTGTGAGATTAGGCCGAAAATGCAGGTGCTCACGTTAAGCGTTTTCATTTCTTTCCGACCCGGTCGGAAATCGAACCCGGGACCACATGCAAAGTAGTCCTACACACTAACCACTGCCCCACTGAGAAATACTAATTCCAACTAACTTTCCAACAACGCAACTTTTATGCAATACAAGAATAAAGGGTATAATTTTTTCATCTTTTACTATTCCTCATCTCTAATCTTATAGATTTTCATTGAACTTTATCGGGCACCTATAGAGTAAATATTTTCACTATCGGGTATATTCATGCAATATTCATCTTTCCCAGATTGATTATAATTTCATACACACAATCATACAATGTAATTAAAAAACACAAAGAATTTTGTCGCTATGTTTAAATTACACTCGACCGGAAGAGCCATAACTAATAAACGGAAACAACGTGCAACGGAAGGAAGGTGTAATCAATCATGAGACCGAACAATATGTAATGAGATTCCGATAGTTAAAAGAATAATAAGACCACATTAACGTCGCCTTAAAGTCGTTAAGAGCAGTATATACGTTAATTGAAATATGGATACACGTATAATTCTGCATGCAATTTTGAACAACATAACCTTCATAGCGTTTTTTGCATGCTATGTTAAAATGGGATTGCTACAACCTTGTAAAGGTAGGTATAAATCTCCCTAATAATTTTTCAACTTAAAATTCATTCCATAGCTTCCTGTAAAGAAATATATGGTTGATGCTCGTTTTTGATTTGTGATATAGTTTTTGCAGCAATTCAGTGTTTGAAAGAAAACTGTTACGAAAAAGAGAATCGATTTTAATGACCATTTTTTTTTTTTGCTTTATCATTATATGAATGAGAATAAGACTTATGATGAGGCATTTCAGGAAAACTCCACCTTACATACCTACCTGGTGGGAACATCTTGAGAACATAGAACAGAAAATAAGCTCAGATTAGTGTAAGACAAGTTTCCATTCGAAAGGGATACTCTTTCAATTTCTGATATAGCAGCTCGTCAGAAGTTAGCACGCACGTGTAATAAATATTGTTCTCATGGCTTTTCTCCAAAATGGAAGGCTCTGCTTGAGTCAAGCATTAAGGTCTGTGCATATCTACCTGACACCGGATGACCTTGTTTACTTTTGCGATTAATTATATGAAAAATCTTATCTATTACAATTATTTCACATCATTAAAAAAATAGATATGTACCTACTTCCTCTTAGAGTATAAGAATTTTAACAAGTCTCTAAAACTAACTAAATATAACTATCAAGGTCGCGCACACAATTATAAGACTTATTTGTGCTTTCGTGGATTTTTATTTATAGCCAAAAATTAAATGTTAACTCATTGAAAACAAAAAAAAATGTTTGTATATAGAAGCATTTTTGTTTAATTAAAGCTCCGCCAATAGTTCCACAATATGCGGTAACCTTGGTTGGACATTAAATCATTTTCTCGGAAAACCAGGTAAACTCTAATTAAGTTATATTTTTTTGTTTCGCTGTATGTACTGTGCGGTTTGTTTTGAACAACTTTTTTTAGTCCCACAAAGGCCAAATTTTTCGCTTACCTAACCTAGAGCTGTATGAAGGTTGTACCGAAAGAATAAATGTATTTTGTGTTGGATTTATAAATCATCCTCACTGCTTGCGCTCAGTCTAAGGCGACAAATAAAGTACATATAGTTTAAGTTGAGGCCAACGCCAGGAATATCGTAGAACTGGATATACCATATTTAGAGCACAATCAATGAATTTACGAAAAATACGTCTTGAACTGGCATAGCGAGCAAGTGGCTAGTAAAACATAAGAAAAAATATTGTAGATTTATGGGATATTGGTATAGGTACTTCATACGTACTGATCTCGTGAAGTGTGGTGTACCAACATTAGTCATTTAAAAATATAAATATCGTGGCATGATCTTCAGTTTAGCGTCCCTTTTTCTGGGGCCTATGTATGAAGCCAAGGTTCGTTTTTATGTCCTGCCTTACTCTTCTACCCATTTCACATTTTAATTGCGAGGCAAGAAATGCTGTCGTTTTAATGTGATCTAACTACTATTCACACACACACCACGATCTGACCGCTTCTCCTATTTAGCAATGGAAGTGAGATTTACAGAGCTGTTTCGATAAAAATAGTCCTGCTTGTAGGACAACTAACATACAAGTCGCAAGGTCATTTGGCTGAAGATCCCCTGAAACTACATTCACTTTGAAAATATAGAAGAGAGAAAAGAAACATGGGAAGAAAAAGAAGAGAAATCTTCAATAATTTCGATTTTCCAGTACCTACTGAACTTTATCAAATGTGAACAGAGGAGCCTATGTGTAGCTTTTCAATCATCATCATCATCATCATTTTCGAATGCCGCTTATCCTTTAAAAGGGTCGCGGAGCGAGGGTGGCTAAATGGTCCTTCCACCTTTCTCGATCCTCCGCCACCAACTCAAGAGACTCCGGCGCAATACCCAGGCGGGACTCAGAGAGGTTTTTTACCTGATCCCACCACCTGTTTCTTGTTCCAGCTTGGCCAATTCTACAGGACAACTCAGTATCACTCCTCCCATCTTTCGTGAAAAAGACCCCGAGATACTTAAACTTCTCCACCTGTTTTAATGGAACTCCATTTATGTGCAGGGTACATTGCACACATGCATAGCTTTTCAATAACTACTATAATATCTTTACCTATGGAACATTACTTCATTAAGTGACAATTTAATGCGTTTTTATTAAATCACAAATATTAATGCTTTATGTTAATGGTCGGAGAAGAAGAATCATATTAAAAAGATGACTTGAAAATGCATCCGATTTTAAAAAAGGTATAAAATGTTTTTGGATATTTCCGCGTTTTAATTATTATAAAAATGAGTCAATTTTATCCGAATGCGCAGATATTATCCGAAAACATTTTATGTGCGCAAAAGTAGGTACAGTAGCCGCATTTGCAATTTAATACAACAAGTAAACTGTTTGAGCTCCCGAGATGGAGGTTTGGCTTTCATGTAGACAAGTTTTGAAGGAAGTTGGCTTTGGTGCAACAGGGGCTTTGATAAACTAAAACCCAGTTACGGAATATGACACATCTAGAAAGCCTAGATTTTTAAATAGGCTGACATATAAGCATTGATTCTCATCAATGGTAGAGAAAATAGAACGAACTTAAGGTGGCCATAGTTGTGCGGGTCTAAAGTAGATGCTGAGGACGGCCCAAATGGACCATAACTTAACCAATCCAATCCTTAAAACCTTAGATCTGGTAGCTTTTACCTTTTGCTTCAGTGGCGCAGTACTAAGTGGATAGGCCTGCAGTACCTACTGCGTGTGGTCCCGGGTTCGAATCCCGATCGGGAAAATAAAATTTTTTCACGGTACCTCCTCCGCGAGTGTCTAACATGCAAACATTTGTTGGTCCCCTCCATGTGTGTAAAAACGCACATAGCATTCTTGGTTATGAGAGGTCAGGCGAGGGCTGAGCTGTGAATGACAATTATTAGTTAGTTAGAGCATTGCTGTCGTTTGAACTACAATAGTAGTTTTGTATACTATACGCTGCGCTTGCTCGTACTACTCTAGAACTACCGAAGTTTGTTTTTGTATACTTTAAGAAAATTATAGATTTCAACAACATTAAAGAGAAAAAAACAAGCTTCCTTTTTTTGATTAAAGAAAAGCAAAAAAAAAAAACACAAACTTAATAGGCGAAGAAAAGTATGAAGAAGATCGTATTTTTTATAAAGGCTCTCTTATACTCTGTCCGGAGTCAGTGCAGTCTCTCTTTAAAATTCTTTAAGGGCTGCCACTATGACCTTCACAAATCAAAAGAGAAACACCCACCATCAATTTTTTGTTCCCTGCTTTCCTAAATTAGGCTTAAGGCCAGTCGAAATTACGTTTTTCTGGAAAATTTTAGGTTTTTCTTCAAATCTGCCTTGAAATGTAGGCATGGCCCAAAGTTTTCTATGATACACTTAAATAAAGAATTAAGTGCTTTCTAAATAAAATACTAAGCAACATTTTTTCAATTTGGAGCACAAATATTGAGGAAAATGCATTAAAAATCTACTCTTCAAATAGATGCCACGCTCACTGGAGGAGGTTTACCAATAAAATTTTTATTTTTTCTGTCTTACATTCATTAGGAAATGCTAAATGTCAAATTTCAGCCTTTTAAGACGTCTTACAGTTTTAAAGGTCTGGAGGTAGTTGCACATTTAGACCGATTGTGGGCGTGTCTTTGGGCGGAATTCAAAAAGGTGTTCATTTGTATTGCCTTGCTTACGTACGAAATTTCAGCATTCTAGCTCAAAATGTAAGGCCTAAAAATATGTGACATACAGACGGACGGACGGCCGGACGGACTTCGCTTATTCGATTCAGAATTAGGTCTTAATCATATGCCCTTAAGCTCTTGGGGGTCTATTATTGTTATTTTACCGTGTTACGGGATGGGGTATAATAAACCCTGCAAAGTATGAGAATGTGATGTAAGCTTCTTAAATTGCCGTTCGGAATTGTCAAAAAATTGTAGATACCCTGCAACTATGACTATATTAAAAATAATAATAAAAAACTTATTTTTATTTTAATAATAAATAATACAAATCGCGAACAAGGCATTGGCTACCCTTTTAATGTTTAGCATCTCAAGAGCGGAAAAGATTAGAAGAAGGGGAAAGGGCTTTCTTTCTTTAATTGACTCTTTGTATTGAGTAGGAGCTTAAAGTAGCGTAACTTTATTTGGGATCTGCATAAAGCGTGGCTCAATTTTTTTTATGCTTTCAGTAAAAAAAACATTTTTTTTTTCAAACTAATGTTTGTGTTGGAGTATAGTACTTACCTTCCATTTCCATTGCAAGGCACTACACTGTTATCAAAAATTGAGTAGGCACTCAAAAAAAATCTAAAGCAAAGTCGGGATTACCTTTTGTTAATTCTGTTATACCAACAAAATGGCTGTTTCCCCGCATAAAAATTTTAGTATTGGTATATATTTATGCTTCACAAAGCAATTTATTTTGATAATTTTTTTAATGTCAAACAACCCAAAAACATTAAGTGACTTATAAAATTTTTGGCCAATTTGACACCTGTCGGTTTTGAGCGACTTGAAACTGAGTCAATTATGGAGCTTCTCATGGGCTCCCTAACTGCTTAAAATATGCCGTAAATTTACCGCCAAATTATTTTAGGTAGCGGTAAATTTATAATCAGAAATAAAATTAGACTATTTAATCAATATGTGTGGATGTGCCTTTGCCAACGTATGCATATACATATAACCAAAAACTTTCATATGTTAAGTAATGAGGAGGGCCCTTTTCAGGCTTTTGTCAAGGTGCAAAGACTTTAAATTTTTTCTTTTCAGTCGTGGCTAGATGTGTATACTTTAAAACGACACCTTTGTTATCGAAGGTGTAACCAATTTAAAGTAGATTTAACAAGGACTTTCGCGTTCTGGTTCGAAACTATGCTGGCTGTGTCGAGATGGATAATAATGCTCTCGACCTATTTTTTTTTTTTTACTACCCCAAAAGGGGCGACGAGTAGACTAGAGATAGACCGAGACTCATCATGTGCACGAAAGTGTGCGTGAAGACGATCTGCATAGGTACTAAGAAGACGACTTTCGTAGTTGTCAATTAACGAGGAACTTGGTATGTGTTCGCAGGTATCAGTAAAAAGAAGGCCGCCTATTTCTATACCTTGAGTTACCTAGACTAGTTTCTCAAGCGAACAACTCGTCGTCTGATGTGGTTAAACAATCTATTTTTTTTTCTTTACCCAATTCGTTTTAGCAAAAGGTCCAAAGTTTATAGGTACCTACACATTAAAAACCAATTTCTTACGTGATCAACAGTCCATTCTGCATGCAGTGCAGCAACTCCGAAGCTAGGTGTCTTGTCTATGGACCATGAATTTAGAAGCGCAAACCCCAATGATCACCATTCAAAAAAAAAATAGACGACATTTTTTAATAACTTTCATCGACAACACAGTGCACAGCAGCCTTCCCTCAAATAGCAGGCCGTCCTCAATGCATCATTTCATTATGCCAAATTGCGATTTCCATCTCTCAAGTCTCAACCACCACTGAAAAAGTTAGATTACATTGATTGTCGATAACAACAACAAAATGAGCTCATCCACTTCGCACCTGTCATTTGACTGGAATTTTATTGGAGGCCTTCACATTTGTTGCGGAAAATTTATTGATCTGTGGACACAATTCCTAGTTCGGATGTGCGATCTGTTGCATCAACATTGTGTAGTTTCAATAATTGAAAATTAAATTAGTTTATTTTTGGGTTGTTTGATTGAGTCGGTTTTGTGTTTGGTATTTTATTTATTTGTATCTTGACGTTTAAAAAGCATTTTCCAGCCAATTCTGTTAGTTTGTGTATTTGCCGTGCGTCGGTAATTTCTTCGTTGTTTTACGTTTATTTAGTTCAAAATTGAATTCCAAAACAGGAGGCAATTATAAGGGAAAGTGATATTGGCAATTATAAGGGAATGTGGTATTGTCTTATACGTACCTACGGGGTGGTTGCTGCTTTGTTTCAAATCGGTGTCAAAACACACCTATATACTATACCGGATAGATAAGGCGAAGGTGGATTGATTGTCCGTATTGATTTGACGCTCGAGAACATTCTCCTTTAAGTTCTCATTTTTGATTGAAAAGGATCAGACTGGAACGTAGAGTTAAATCCAAAGAAAAAGAGTTGGAAAGTATAATTCTTAGTGTGCGTAGGTGTTTGATCCTTTGACACTTATGGCATTATACGTACCAGACCTATCTGCTTCTTTATGTGGCCCTGCCGCTTTGAGTGTGCCGGGACCAACATTTTTGTTGTCAGTTCATCCACATCTTGGATGCTTAACGTTTTCAATTCAGAACTATTAGCACTTCACTTTTGCGCAGCACGGAAGGAGACGAGTGGTCGTCCTCTGCTGTTTTATCCCTTTGAACAAATTAAAACTCTGTGGGCTGGAGGATTTAGTCTTCTTCATTCGCTCAACTCTTTATAGCTATGTCTCGTTAGACCTATTCATAGCTTCTTGATTGAACTCTGTTTTAACTGTGCTTTACTTACACCTCATAAAAGCCTCAGCATAATTATAAATTAATAATGTTTGTTAAATTTGAAATTTTTCATTATTATAACTGTTTGCTGGGACCAAATTTTTAATTTTTCAAATTTATCTGGAATTTTAAGTTAGGGCTGTTTCGTCACGGGAATGATCTTTTCGGCTGAAGTATCAAAAGGTATCCTGTGTACATAATAGTGCGTCGCATAGAGAGGGTGTTTAACTGGTCCTTTCATCTTTTAAGATCTGTTGCCAAAAATTTTCCAAATAATGCGAGATCGTTTAGCATCACTTAATCAAATATTCCAAATGCAGTCTCCCTATAGACAGTCTTTTCACCTTAGTTGTTTAAAGCCTGAAGAAAGTCTAAATAAAATATTATAAAATATTCTTAAGTCCTAAATCATCAAGCTTATTGTTTGTAAAAAAGGAAAAGTCTATTCTGGAACAACTAACGCCATCTCGCTTAAAATGGCAGAACCTTCAAAAATTCTATCTACTATGAAATAAAGCAATAAAAATGCAATAAAAATCTTGCTTAGCACCATTTATGTTCACTTCGTTCATTTCTGCCTTCGTTCTCCTCTCAAATCATTTTGTATGGAGTATCGTCCGACACAAGGAAGCCCAAATGACACTTATGGGATGCCATTAAATTCCTAAAATCACCATCGACTGCGGATTGATTGTGTCTACGGAAAATGAACAAGAAAAAAACCTTAAAAATAAAAACAAGCACAGACCATCAGACACGATGACGCATATTGACCAGTTGCGAACTTAGCAAATGTCTGCATAGGTTACATACATCAAATGACCTCAGAGAACTGCTTTTAAGAAGATAGACAGGCATTTACCTATAGGTCTTTACATACACGTAGCTATAATAAGGTGCATACACAATTCTTTGAGTTATATGCGTAACAGTACACTTTTTCATATGAACTCCAGAGGTGCTGAATCATTCCAATTTAACATTACATTCCTGCAAAATATTTTTCATTTAAATTTTACGAAATAACAAAAAGACTCGACGATTTAAATTTGATGTCCATTCAATTAAAAAAGTTCAACGACCGCAATGTTTGCACAAAAAATATATGCACAGGTGCTTTAGGGGTTGGAATAATTGCATATGACTGTCATGTTTCTAGCAAACCCTGGGGTAAAGTTAATTTTCGCTAAAAGGGCAATTCACCCATAGCTACACACAAACACGCACACAATCACAGCCCGGGAATGGCGATGCCATTAGTTTCCGTAAAATGTCTACCACTTGGAAAATCTGCGCTAAAGCACCGTCATGCGCAGTGTCCTTTTTTGGGTATATCATCAGAAACATCTCTATGTGAGTATATGAGTACTAAATAGATATGTAAGTATTCTTGCGAAAAGTCGCAAGAAATGATTTTCTTAATATTGTTTTTCGCAGTTGCTGAAAATTGAGTTTTAGGATGATAATTCCTGAACTTTTCGTTCTGAACCGTTTAAGATTAAAATCCACAGAATGATGTGCAAAACCTACATGAATACTACAGCAGCGTCAATATTATGATGTATTTTTATACATATGTAATATGCATAAAGTTTAAGAATACCTAATGGCATTTTAACAAAACATTTTGGGTATGCTTTTACTTAAGGACATTCGTAGGCCGCAAAAAAGACACGCACTCAAACAATTGATGCATGATGTCACCTTTCTCTGTTTAAGGGAAATATGTATCTATGTCAAAGGAGCTTAGTTAAACCGTTTTTTACTTTTTAAAACTTATATACCACCATAATCCATTGTCAAGAACGTAATTGGGGTAATCGCGAATTCATTCAAGTTCATGACGAACGCAATGTAATTAGTTTATAGCAAGCACGCAATAGATGAGCTGAAATTCCACGAAACCTGTATATGTTACTACATAGAGAAGGCAAAACGTATGGGACATGATGTAGGTTAGGCATGATAACTCTTAACTTGTTATATTGTATAAAATATAGTTTCTGAGTAAGGTTGGTTTGGTACCTACTAGGACTAAAAAAAGTTGTTGAAAGAATTACTTAAATAAACTGCTATGTCAACACCAAAACCTCAATATAAGATCTCAAAAAAAAAAAAAAAAACAGTGTAGTCTCCGGAGACGTATCTGAGTATCATATTCCAAAATAAACTCAAATGGAATCAAAAGTCAAGGAAACGTAGGTATATACAATTTTGTGCACGCGTAATGAAATCTGCGGGGAAAAAATGGTCTTTCCAAAAAAAATTTTAGCTGTAATCTAAAGAACCAATTGGAAAAATCTCGAAACCTTACTTAAGGATCAAAGAATGGCTTGGCTGCGACGGTAAATTGAACCAGGTCTAAAGTGTGAGTAGCCCGGTATAATCTAACTAGCAGAAATACTAATGAGCGCTAATTTTAGTAATATACCGTATCTGCCTAAAACTTAATAAATGTAATATATATTGTATGATTTTGGCCTGGGACGCGTTGAAGGAAATTTAACTTCACTTTCGTTTTTACACAACAAAACAGTAGAAATCAAACACAACTTATTTAAATTCTTATAACAATTTATTCAACCTCGCCACTTAGAATTCGACACTTTTTTCAATTCAATCGCTTTTATACTTTAACTCTCAATTTTCGCAATTCAAAGGTCTAAATATAAATGCTTTGTCCAAGCCTGGCATACGCTATTTATACAAATGACCAAGTTTTCGAAATTTCGCTAGTTTCCCATTGGTATTTTTCTGCTTGACGCAAATTTCGATACTTGAAAATCGAATGTCATTTTACTGTCACTTGACTGAAATGACAGTTACATGCGTTCATTCAGTGAGTTGATGGGTGAATTTGGCGATTCTTGCATGCGTTTTCAGATGTGTTTTTCGGACAAGCACATGATGGCTACTTTCGAGGAAAAGATGCAGGCGATCCACATGGACAACTTTTATTTTCTATGTTGGTGCTGATTGGATTCGGAAGACGACATCATTAGTTCGTGTAACTACTTGGTAGGATCTTCCCGAAATTGATACAGCTTTGACAATTTTTCCCTTCTACGATATGGGTGGAAGATCCATGCCATCAGATCTCCCTCGTTGAATTTTGGTACTGTTGTTCTCGCGTTGTTCCAGGCCTTCATGCGGTCACACAAAATTTTGATATTACTTTTGGTTCTCTGGTGAAAGTCGTTTATATGCCTTCTCTTAGATCCACCACGTAGTTCGATTCGCATTCGATTTGGGCCATTGGTGGAGGATCCGAATTTTAGCTCTACGGAAAGCCTGGCTAAAAAATCTTCTTACTTTGAACTTCAATCACATTCCCGTAAAGGATGAAAGAAATTCCCGTATAGGATGAAATGAAAAAATTCGCCGTCCCTTGTCCCTATTCCGTTGATTATTATCGTTCACCACCACGTTTTTTCAAGCTAAAGCTCTTGAACGAAGAGGTGTAGTCCATGGTGTCTTCTGTAGTCCAAACACCGATGCACATACTTCCGGAATATTTTCGATACTAAGTTTTATTCTAGATCGGAATGTATTTCCAAAAGGCACACCGAACCTGCACTTCTAATTTTGGATCGCGAAAGCATCAGGCCGCTTGCTGAATGAGTCGGAAATTATAAGGATGTACCTAATGATTAACTTTTTCTGTTTTCATTAATGGGCCCGTAATGTTGAGAGCAATGCTTATACTTTAAATGGTCCACCGACGTTGTAATAGTGCAAGGCTCTTGTCTTCACTTGGGTCCTTAGCAAGTGCACGTGGTGCACATTCAACACCAGGTCTCTATGTTATTTCTTCCACTTTGCCAATAAAAGCATTCAATCCAATTCGTGCAAGAAATGCGTTCTTCAATAAAAAAAAACTCAATGTGCAAATGGCGCAGTTGGTAGATGATCGATCAAAGAACGTAAAGGAAAATCACTACCTTCACTGAAGTACTGTTGAATTAGATTATATACAATAAAACGCAGCAGCCAAAAATCTAAATAAGTTTTTTCATATCGCCAGCCAAGGAACTTAATTTAAATCCTATAGGTATGATCCTTCATTCACCAAGTTTTTCAAGGGTCCGGCTTAAAAATAAACCCATATTACCCTAATTGGTTTTGTCTTTCGTTGCGTAATCGCCAAAATGCTGGTTCAGCTCTAGTGATTCCCCAAAAATGGCATACCCCTCATGGGAGAATATACTTTTTATCTTACCCGGCGCACACATGACACATTTTTCATACAAATTTTTCCTTGGAAAACATTTTTGTTTGAATCTACCCCTCGTCCAGTATAAAAGTGACTTAAAGCATGCCTATAGCTATTCATTTAAACCATTTTGCCGTCGGGAATACAAAAATGGTCATTTGAATTCCACATTCCTATTCCCCGGCATTGGACCCATTAACTCGGACTTACGAGTAATCATTTAGCCTTTCCACTATCTGTCATCAAGCTCACGTGCACACTTTCAATCTTCATCGGGGCACCCACCAACCAGTCAACTCCAATCCATTTGTGCCCCCCGAAGTATTTTATCTTAATTATACCCAAAATGTGTGCACAGACTTACGTATTCATGCAGTGTATACTTATATCGATGGAGTGCGTGTTTGTGTGTATAATTAAGTCCTACTCCGCTCCGAGTGAAAATGTAATTCTAATGAAGTATTTTGGAAATGTATCGGATACGACACGGTCTCTGGTACATTGACTTTTCCATCACCACCCCAAACAGCCATCATGCGGCAATCTGATCCTCCTACGCAATTATCATCGTCATTTTGTTCCAACGGTAGATACGTGTATGGCGTATGCCTGTGCCTGTGCCTCTAGCCAAATGCAAAGCTGAAATTTCCATTTTATCTCGAGGATATCAGCTCGTTCACTTGCCGTCGTTAGGATGGTACCCCAACCACTCGAACATCAATCGACATCAACACCACCCTTCGTTTGAATAAACAGTTTTTCTTTGGAAAAACTTCCCCCACCGATGCTTCCCTATGTATATATATCCGAAGGATACATAGAGACCTTTCTCTCCAATAACAGATACACTCACACACATACACAATTGTGTCTTCGTTTCGTTTTGTATCTATTTCTGATGCGTCGTCGTCTGGCCAAATATTCAACTCTCTAAATATGTTTCTTGGCATACCGAAGTTCGGTATGATTCCTTCGATATCCTAGGTAAATTTTCCATTCCTACCCCGGCCATGACATGTCATCGAAAAAGACAACACCAACGGAGCTGGTGTAAGGAAAACGCAAGTCAAAGGTTCCTTTATTTGACTTTCTGATTGGTGTTTGTGCCGAAACTCGGGGGATGACGATAACGGTGAGAAAGGAAAATGCGGCGATGAGGGTGAAATCCAACAAGGATACAGTGTTACGATATACAGATCCTTTGTGTGAAAGAAGATGAAATTGGCGAAAATGTTTTCGTTTCCTTGAGCTTTGAAATTGTGTGGAAGAAAATTTATGCGTATAAAATTTTGAAGGGGAGATACGTACATACATAATATGTTTGTATGTATGCCTATAGGTATATACATATTTGAGCAAGGATTTTCATCTGATAAAAAACATGGAAAGGATTTTTAAGGATTCACATTGAAAGCAATTTTCAACGCTCGTGCTGTGAATGCGCCTTGGGAAAATGCTGCAAAATATTGTTTGAATAGCAATATGGGCTTAGTGTGACTTACGAGCGAAAAAAAAAAACCAACGGGGGAATGTATTAAAATATGAAAAAGCCTGCTCATGGGGTCTAAAGTGATTATGATATCAAAATTTGAATGCAATGCGTATCTAAAAGCAGTTTTTCTTTTAAAAGGCTTTGGAACAGGATTTAGGACTAGTATGTGCAACGCATAGAGATTTCACATGCCTAAGAACAAAAACATATAAATACTTTTTGATACACATAGGTACAACTCTTTAGAATATTATAGGAATTGGGTTGTTCTTGTTCCAACATCCTACTTACAACGTTAAAATTCTTTTTAAAGGTTAACCGCGAAAAGACTTTTCTCACTGCCGGGACGGGGGTTCTTTCTAGAACCCGAAGCAGTACAATTGTAAAAAATTTTGAAATTTGAGTAAGTAACGTAGGCGCCGCCTGACACGCTCACTTTACTTATTAGCATGAAAAATCAAGGTAGTCGTAGGAAGCTGAAATTTGGTATGCGATACTCTCGCTTAATTGTACTGTGATTGGCATTTAAAAAAGGTGAAAACGGCCCCCATGTGGGCTTGGTCATATTTAATTTGCATTCTAATAAACGGTTTTTATTCGATATACCTATCTGCTTAAAATCCAAAAAACTTGCAATATAAAAAGTTCAGATATAAAATCTTAAGCTATTATCGCCGAACTTTTTCCAAACATGTTTGTTGAAACTTCTCTGAAACATGACGTGCAAATCGTTCCCTGTAATCAGATTCAGCATCCTATAATACAACGCCAAATAATTCTTAATACAATTTAAGTTAATAGAAACTAAAATTTAACAACCAAGATTCATGTCGCGATTCGGAGCTTGCCAGTGGTAAATTGAGATGGGATATCCAACGATTCGCCTAAGCCGATTGTAACCCGCCCACTAGTTTTACTCAATTTTGTGAGCTAAAAAGTAATTTTTTCAAATATTATAACGCCCTAAAAATGCTTTATTTGAAAAAAACCCCTCCTATGAATTTTTTTTTCTTGTCTCGGCCCAACTTACACCATCTAGCTTTTTGTCACACCTTAAAGAATCTCCCTGTATAACATTTTGTGTGTAATTTCAAGAAGATATACGTATTTGTAAGATATATCTGTGCATTCAAGTTTTTAAATGCGGTCATTGTAGTGTAGAAAGTAAAGAGAGACCTCTTCGACTATTTTTAAGCCATAGGTATACTCTTAAACATTTTTTTTAGTTTTGTTAGGTTTACTTTTCTTATCTTAAGCGAATTTTAAGTTTTGGAAATAAAATAAATTAAAATTGAAAAAATTAAAAAGACCTGTAGCCTACTTAACATCATCACGAAGATAATTTACACAAGAGGTGACCAACCAACATCTTTACGTAATAAATTAAAATATATAAAAAAAATATGTGTTTTTTAATTATTTTTGTTAAAAGAGATTTTTATTTTAGAGATATGAATGACATGGACACGAGAATCGATTAAGCCATATGTCCGTCCTTCTGTCCGTATGTGGACCGGAAGTCAAGTCCTTCTAACCAGGTTTGAAAATTAGTTGGATCCGCCCACAGACACGCCCACTACAGGACTTCTCTAGTTTTAAAAAATACTTTTTCCACACTTTATCTATTCAAGCCTTTCGACGGTCCGCTGTTGGCTTACGTTCAAAACAACAACGCGGAACCTGATAGCTTTAGAATGAAAAGAGTTTCGTTAGTTGAACTCCGACAGACAATAAGCAAACTTAAAAATAAGAAGGCCCCAGGTTACGACATGATCACTGGCGAAATATTGAAAGAATTATCAAAAAAGGCACTGGTCAAGCTACTTAATATGATATACGCTTCTCTTAGACTTCTATACATTCCAAGGCATTTTCCATGGAAAATTGCTGAAGTCATTATGGTTCCAAAACCGGGGAAATGTGCAAATGATAAAAAATCTTATAGGCCCATATTGCTTCTGGCGATAACATCAAAAGTATTCGAGAAACTTCTGCTGAAGCGATTACAACCAACAATTGCAGAAAGACTCTAATCTAGACCTAACCATTCCACAATAGATCAAGTATACAGAATAACGCATGAAATTGAAAGAGCCTTAGAAGGGAAAAAACATGTTCAAGTACTTTCTTCGACGTATCGCAAGTCTTCGACAAAGTATGACACGAAGGCTTGAAATATAAGCTTAGGCTAAACTTGCCGGAAGATATGTTTAGAATATTAAAAAACTATCTTGAAAGCAGACTTTTTCGTGTAAGGTGTAGTACTGAATACTTGAGTTTCAAGCAAATTCGAGCTGGAGTACCCCAGGGAAGTGTCCTCGGTCCGACCCTGTTCCTGCTCTACACAAGAGACATACCTCTAGATGACGAGACAGCCGTGGCGTACCTCTTGTGTCTGGACGAAGACTTGGCGAATCGTACTTTACGAGAACAAGTCTATGCATGTGAATTTTACTTACAGAAGGGTTAATAATTTGCCTCTGTTCATAAATTCTGCACAAATACCTTATGCAAATGAAGCGAAATATCTAGGGATGACACTGGACGCTAAACTAAGGTGGAAACCACACGTAAAGAAGAAGCGTGACGAGCTCGAGATTAGGCTCAGGCAAATGTATTGGCTTATCGGAAGATTTTCGAAATTAAGCATATGTAACAAACTGCTCTTGTACAGGCAGGTGTTAAAGCCGTCCTGGACATACGGTATACAACTTTGGGGTTGTACCAAGCCGAGCAACATGCCCATGTTGCAGACTTTCCAAAACAAGACACTTAGGGCAATTGTGAATGCTCCATGGTATATTAGGAATAGTGATATTCACAGAAATTTAGGAATAGCTACTGTGAGCGAAGAAGTAACAAACTTTGCTCGAAAGCCAAATGCTCGCCTTCATGTTCATTGCAACAATGAAATGATTCGTACTCTCAACGAGACTCTTAACGATGTAAACAATGAGCGATGACCACAAAGAGTAAGACCCTTTGATCTAGCGACGTAGGGTGAAGCCGCACGAACTGACGGTTTTAGTAGGTGCACTCACTGGATAGCAGCCTACTCAATGCGATAAACACTACGGAAGCATAAACTACTTGTTAATTTAACTTAGTTGTAGTCAAGAAGAATTATGAGAGAGCGAAAATTTAATGCTATGAAGTGCGTTCTGGCAGTTTCATAGCGTCTCTAATAAATGGGTGATTTTTTAGCACGTGGAAATCGGGCATAACCAATATCGGCTACTTCGGTATTATATACCGGCTATATTGGGCGTATTAATATCTTTGAAAGATTTTGGAGTTTTAGCCTCCGTCCAATCTAGTATTCATCATCATCATCATCATCATTTTCGGATGCCGCTTATCCTTTAAAAGGGTCGCGGAGCGAGGGTGGTTAAATGGTCCTTCCATCTTTCTCGATCCACCGCCATCAACTCAAGAGACTCCGGCGCAATCCCCTGGCAGGCCTAGTATTCAAAAACAAAAAAAAAGTCTATCGATGTAAAAAGGTGCTAGCTCACTTATTGTAGTTAGTGACACTGCCTTGTAATTGTCTTTGAGCCAGCAGAAAAGTTTGTCCTTTACATCGACCATGCCCTCTTTTCGGAGAGTTTTAACTTTAAACTACTGTTTTTCAATATACATATATGAAATTTGACAAAAAATTAAGTTTCAAATATTGTATATGTTAGACTATTTCTAACTTTTTTGTACATCTTGTATATGCCTTCACCCATATTTGTAGGCGTGGCTTTAAAAAAGTGATTTTTTTAGTCAAAAAGTCGGGATTTTAGTACAAAATATATGCCACCACCCAGCATAAAAAATTCATAATCTATATTTTTACATCCCGCCTACTTTTGAGAGGCGTGGTGGATTCCTTTCTGGTAGAGTAGGGTATTTTACAATACACCTCGCAGACGGATCCCACTTTTTTCCATCCCCTTCCCGTTAACATTCATAAATCATGAATTAACTAAAAAAAATATTTTATTAGTTTACAGGTTTTTTAACTTTTTTTGAATGAAAAAAAAGGCATGGCATGTCCAGCTTCAATAACCAAAACTGAATACATATTAGCATAGAAACGTCCAAATTTGCGGCTAAAATGTACGCAAAAATTTAGTTTCTTGATCTTTATTCAATAATTTTGTAAAATCTACGCCTTAAGATGGGCGTGGCCAAAAACATTGAATGGACAAAATCTAGAATACAGTCTGGAGTACCTTAGGTATGTGCTAGATCTTACTACTTGTTTTTTTTTAGGGTGGGATTAGGTAAAGAACGTCTCTGAGTCCCGCCTGGGGATTACGCCGGAGTCTCTTGAGTGAGTGGCGGAGGATCGAGAACGATGGAAAGACCATTTAGCCACCGTCTCCGCGACCCTTTTAAAGAATAAGCGGCATTTGAAAATGATGATGATGGCCGAAGCACGAGTTTATTTAAAATCGAAATTCATAAAACGACTATTACCAATTATTTTTTGCGAAAAAAATAATATTCCTAAATTAAATTTTATTTTTAAGTAGGTGCAGTAGCAATATCAATTTTTTCCCAATACTATCATCACTCCAGCACACCTCTCTGGAATACTCTGAAAATCAATCCAATACCAAAATATTTTATAAAATTACTTTTGTAATGTTTTTTCGGTTCAAGGGCTCGAGCTGAAACTCAGAAGTTACTTTTTATACTTACAGGGATTGCTGTTATATATATGTAGTTTTTCCGAAAATTTCAAATAATACGTATAATGCATATAAAGGGTGATTTTTTAGCTGGTTTGGTTTTGGCAACACTGGTTTTGACAGCTGGCGTGTGTTTAGTAGCTTGTGTCACTGTCAAACAGCTTCAGTTTGGTTTGCAATTTAACCATGGATCGTCTTACAAATGAACAACGCTTGCAAATTATTGAATTTTACTATCAAAAATGAATTTTACTATCGAAATGTTCATCGCGCGCTGCTTCCATTTTATGGTCTCGGCATTCTCGTTTCTCAGCATTTCACGTTTCGGGCCGGTCAATTGGCCGCCTAGATCGTGCGATTTGACACCATTAGATTATTTTTTGTGGGGGTATGTCAAGGCTAATGTCTATAGGGACAAGCCCGCTTCGGTTGACTTACTGGAAGCCAACATCCATGCATTCATTCGTGAGATACCGGCCGATATGTGTGAAAGAGTATGCCAAAATTGGACTCAGCGGATGGGCTACCTGAGACGCAGCCGCGGTCAACATTTGCATGAAATTATCTTTAAACATTAAATTGCAAGATTCAAACTATCGATTCAAATAAATATTTCGTTAATTTTTTCGAATTTTTGGTGTTTTTTTTTTAAAAAAAGTTCTTAACCTCTTAAAAAATCACCCGTTACAATGAATTATACTGCATAATATTGTATAATACTTACAAAATATATAACTAGCATTGGAGATAGTGGGCGGGGAATTTTATCGAAAATACGTCAAAACCGGCGTTTTAAAAGATTTTTAGCCCGGTGTCTAATATCGTTTTTTTTTTCAATACGAACTTTAAGTGCATTGCAAACGGGGTAATCTTTTCCATATCTTGTTTCTCAAAAATCTAATTAAACATACACTGAACATATAATTGAGTTTTCTCCTATTGAAATCATCTTTCTATGATTCACCGTTCAAAAGGTACAACAGATGCAGACGGACGGACGGACAAGGAAGTGATATTATAGTTCCATCTTTGGACGGACAGCTAAAAATTAAGTCAATTATGAAGTCATACACGGAGCAGTATGCTCGGAGCAGTAGGCTCATCTCTATTATGCATTTTGGGTAAAATTAAGTTTTAACATTGTATAACCAAACTGAACCTAATAATAATAAATGCAAACGGTAAATCTATTTTCTTTTTTTAATGGTTGCTTCTATCATGTTGTATGTTTTTTGTTTTTATTTAAATATTTTTATATTAAACGAGATTTAATTTCCGTTAGTCTAAATTATTTCAAAATGTATAATAGTCAAGTAGGGCAAATGCAATAGTACTGTCATCAAGAGAAGACACTCAATACCGACGTGTCCGACAAAACATCACCATCGACAGCTAGAAATTTGAAGTAGTTAGGGACTTCGCTACCTGGGATCAGCTATAAATTCAGGCAAAGACACCAGCGCAGAAATGAAACGAAGCATAGCGCTTGCCAATCGCTGTTTCTTTGGGCTAAGAAGGCAATTGAATAGCAAAGCCCCCTCTTGAGCAACTAAAGTGTCCGCATTTATAAGACCCTCATCAACCCGAAGAAAAATTCTTCGGACGATTTATTGCCGCGTCTACATAGAAGGAAGAGAAAGGTACAACGAACTACACGGGCTGTACAGCGACTCCTATTTAGCCAGAAGAGTCAAAATACCAAGGCTACGATGACTGGTTCGTCCAGCGGACTCATCTATGGACACTTACACCCCGGCCCGAAAATTTTCGAATCAAGCACATCTCTGAATCTATATTTACTATTCCTAAGCCGCAATACATTTCATTTGATGTTCAGAAAGATGAATAATTGTGAACAGTGTTTATTTCCAAATTATGACTGCAACTGTTTGGAAAATAGAGATAGGGAGCTTAGGTTTTTACCCTTAAGCAGCTTTTTGAAATTGAAAATCTACAAAACGATTATTATAATTTTGTTTTCTTCAATTATTTCAACTCTCTCAGAAAAAAATGGGGTAAGCCCTTGCTAACTTTGTGGAGAAAGTGGTTTAAAAATTATTAAATAAATAATTTGAAGATACACTTCTCTATAAAAATTGAGTTAATTTTAATTTGATTTAATTTTGAATAATAAAAGTTAATCCAAGCTTTAAAGAATACAACTTACCAAATCCCCAAATTTCTTTTTTTTAAGAAATCTTTTGAGGACCAAACCGAAGCGCATGCACTTTACTGTCTTAAAGAAAGTTTTACGAAAAATAACTGTCTCTCCAGTTATGTCTTCTAAGTATGTCTCACAAATAGACAGAAAAAAATGAAGTCAAATAATATCATCCCAACTGGCGTCCCATATATCATTTTTTGACATCCAATAACCGAAACTGACAGTTTCCCTAACTATGCGAACTGTCAGTTGCTATGCTCCCTATATATAACCAACCAACTCTATCCAGTTCCTTAAACGATTCTACCATTCTTCAAAAAAAAAAATATCTTTCTCACCCTGGCTCTTAGATACACAGCGAATGCATCGATTTCCTGTCACTTCTACTTTGGCCCTCAGTACGCAAGTGAAAAATCCTTTTAACTTTTTTTCCACGATTATTTTTCGTTGTTGCTGCCTTGAAGGTATATCCTTCCAATAGCACAAGTAGGTATTCCTATTAAATTCAACACGCACACAGAAAATTCACACCACTCATACTCTCGCGCAATGTGATATCCACAAAAAAAATAAAATATACCAACGAGTCGTGTTGTACGACACGACAATCCCTGGCACTGTTGGCTGCTGCCGGCACAAACAAATGCAATTTCCCAATACGAATGTCTTCCCCAGTTTGGTGTGTTTCGTTAAGATACTCGCTGTGTATCTATATATATCATGCATGTAGCTTGAAATTCCTTAATGTGATTTTTTTACGTTATATACCTTTGCCTGCAGTGGTGAGGTGGTGGTAGCGGGCCAGCAGACTTCCACTGCTCCATTGAGTAGTGCTTTGGGCTTTCTTTGGCATTTTTGCGCGTCCATCCTGCCATCGTTTGGCCGGGCATAAACGTGAATTTCAAGAGTATTCGTCTCGTATCAAGATTTGTGTATACTCGTTTTTCTTAAATATTTCCATCGTGACTGTCGTGTGTCGTACCTGGCAGCTTTATCATCATATAAGCCTGATTTACCATGTCGCCTTGAAGGTAGCCCATTTTGTCGAAAATCTTCTGCGTTCGGTATAAGCTCGCACATTTTGTGGGCCGTAAGGTGTCTGTTGTATCTCTATTGCCACCGCCGACGCACGCCGGGGTCGTCAGTCGATATCACACAACATCGTGGGGTTCCATTCCAGACACAAAATATTCGAATTTCGTCCTCCCTGCGTGCTACACAAGGAAAAGTATCTATAGCCCCTGTATATACATATGAATTGGCTGCGTGTAAATGACGAGTGTGTCGAACGAGATCAAATACATGGTGGCATACACACAGAGAGTGAAGAGAGAGAAAAACATTTTTATTAGGTTTTGGGAAGTTTGAGTATAAATTTTGTATTTTTTTCCGCCTCTGGCTCGGTTCGTTCTTCGTTCATTCGTTTGGTTATGTTAGCTTCTTTTTATTCCGCCATCTTCATGTGTGTGTATGAGGTATATGCCAGAAGATACACGGGACTGTGTAGTGGAAACAGATCGCCGAGAATAACACAACAAAAAATTTTTGGACAGTTTTCTATCAGAAGTCCTTCATTCTGATGGTATCTTTCAGAATAAACAAAAAATTATCATATCTTCTCAACAAATAAATAAAGATACATTTGTTTATGTGTTATGTACAATTTATTTACTGTGGAATTTTGCAAAACAAAAATTCAGTGAATTCTTAAATTTTTTGCGAATTTTTTTCGGCGTTTTGTTGTTTTTGTTTCTCGCATCTCGGCAGAGGCCTTCGTTTTGTGCAAAATGTGAACGAACTCGTGTAAAAGTTGTGTGCTGGGCTGTCCCGTGCAAAAAATTGCAAATGACTTTTGGGAATTCAAGACAAACTAAAAAAGTATAAGTGACAAAAAGCTGTCCCAGTGAATCTGTTTTCGATTTGTTGTTGGTGCTACCTATCGCAGAAATTATGTCGTGTGTTCGTGTCCACCCTCCTGCCGGCAGAGCTTACTACAACTAAGTGCTTTACTTGATTTTTTCGCTTGAGCCGGACCAGTTCATGGCAAATATGGCCATTATGCAAATTTTCCTTTTTTTCGTATAGCATTGGGTCGATGGTAACGACAAACAGGTTGAGTAAAGATTTGCGATTTTGAACTCTAAATTGTTGGGAGATTGATGGATTTGGCTTTTGATTTTGCATAATACAACCTAGGTGCCTCATGTATGGCGAAATCGTGCGATTTGTAATCGAGAAATATTCAAAAATAAATTTCGTGTCGAATAGTTTTGGTTGTTTGGTGATTGATCTTTGGATTGACTGATGGAAATTCAATTATATACCGAACAGTGTAACGTTGAACTTAAAGTGGTGGTATCGTCAAGAGTGCAGCTATTTTTTTCGGTTACCGAGGTGAGTTTCAAAAGTTTAATTTTTGTATTAAATTGATTGATATTAAATTTAAAAATCCAGTGTAACATTTTTGAGGCAAATTTTGGTAGGTAAAACTTCTTTACATCTAATATTAATATGGATTAAATTTAATATAATCATGGTCGCTAAATTTAACCACGATAAACCCAGGGTTTCTTTTCTCATGTCGCTAACAATCTTGTCAGTTAATAGGAAGGTATAGCGGAACACAAATTTTGAATATAAAACGTGGCCTGACGAGCAACAACTGCCATCATCTGTCGCTCGTAAGCCCAGTGTGATTCGAACTTATCATAACTGTTGACGACTGTTCTGCGGCTTCGTAGTCAACACGTGTATACCACTTCTGATAAAAAATATAAACAAAAATTCAATGTTATTGCAAAGGGGTGGATGCCACGCCCCTTTCTTAGGGAGAAGATTCTTAACCGAGAAATTCTAAATACAATTGAAGTTGAATGAAACTGAAATTTAACAACCAAGATTTATAACACAATCCGGAGCTTGACAGTGGTCAATTGGTATGGGGTATCCAACGATTCGCCTAAGCGGATTGTTGACCTCCCACTAGTTTTAATTTGGTTTTCAACTACTTCAAAAAAATTGAAGTTGGAAACGAAGTTTGTTAAAGAATTTTATAAATTTTCGGATTTCCTATAAAACTTTTATATTTAAACCAAATTTAATTATAATCTGCGTATTGCCGCTAAAATACCAGAAGATTTTGAAAGATTGTTTTTTGAATCGTTTTTGAAATTTCCGAGCCGGATTTCAGTGTCTGTCGTCGCTTTAGTTTCACCAAAAATTTCAAATAATTATTAATTAAATATTTAATAATTAATATTAAATATTCAATTAATATTTCTTACTTTTCAAATAGTTATTATTTGTTTAATTTTTTTCATATTTTTGTTTAACATCGGGGTTGGTGGTACAAAATCTTTTTTATAATTTACTGCTTTTTTTGGGGAAAAATGTTCAAAACTGCAGTTTCCAAACTATTTTACAAAAATTTGACTTCATCATTTACTTGAACTATAGTTGTTTTACATGTGTGCATAAAATTCGCTTTTGCCACGAAGCAGTTAAAAAGGTTAAGACATTATAGCGAACTGTGGACGGGTGCGCATAATTGTCCATTCCTCGTTTCTGAAAAACTTTTAAATATTTTTTTAAAATTCAATTTTTCGATGAAAATTCAAAATTCTTTTTGCGAGCGAGAACTTTTTTTTTTGAGTGAGTTTCTATATTTGGTTTTTGTGACAGTGTCGTCATAGGCGTCAGAGACATCCACACGTAGAATGTCTTTCCATTGGTTAATCTGAACAGAGGTAAAATTAGACTTTGTCCAACAGTATGTTTAAGGATGTTGCGCAACTTTCCGTATTCCAGGCGACAGTTATTGCATGTGGTCGGCCTTTGCATTCGCATCATATTGTCCTCGAGCTTTTGCCTCGGCTCTCTTTTAAGACAAGTGGTGTTTCTTCTGCACAGTGCTGCCACCCTACAGATGAGTGAGCGCAGTATATGTTATAAAAAGCGCAGTAAATTACAATTTACCGCAGTAGATCTTACAATACAGAGAAACAAAAATTTTATTCTTTGAGAGTACATTTTATTTAAATAAAATACGTAAATTTAAAGAGGTAAACTCACGAAAGAAGAGACACAACCAAAGAATATTCAAACTGCTTTAAACGGTTTAACTTCTACGGTATTTTCAAGTTCGAGATGCCAAACAAAGCTCCTTTTTATATGGAAAACGAACAAAATTATACAGAAACGTAAATAACTATTCAAAAAATGCAACCCTGTGTTTCGATGAACGAGTAAGTTGTAAACTTGATCAGCCTTCCTTGGTAAGGCAAAAAAAATTTTAATTATTATTTACGGAAAGGATTAGAAAATGACATCACATCTTCGGAACACTTTTTTAATACTTTCCACTTATTTTATAAAAATAACCTTATCGGAAAACTCAAGGTTGAGTAGTTTATTAATAGTTTGCACTTCTACAGAAACTATTGAATTTTTTCACATAAAAGCGCGAATTGCTTGGCATCCTTGGATCGAAAACTGAAAAACGTCAGACTTTGAAAGCCTTGCTAAAAGGTCTCGCGATTCAAATTGCAAACAAATGACAGAATGTGTCAGTTTCATGCTTTTGAGCCCATAGCCGCAAGGCAATAGTCGATAGGCAGTGGATTAGATCTGGGTGAACTATGTTGCGCGTTTTAGATTTCTGCGTTTACAGTTTTCTTTGGACAACCATAAAAGTTCCTTAATGAGGAGTAGATTTGTTTTACTGCGCAGTTGATTTTTATTTGGGGCTTAGCGCAGTAGATCTACTGCTGTAGGAGTAGGGTGGCAGCACTGCTTCTACAGCTGTTCTACGGTTTCTCTCTCGGGGAAGAGCCTTCATTTCGCTTCTTGTACACAGTCTTTTCATATCAACCCCGATTCTATGTTATTACAAACAATATTTTTAATTTTTCTTTTTAAAACAACGTTTTACAAGAAAACATCGTTTGCCTACAGTATTTTAAAAACAATGCCCTCATGCTGCGCGGTAGTCTTTGACCAATTAAAGACTTGGGGTTTATAACCTCTGCGACCATGAAATTTCGCGGAAGTTTTTGGTGTATTTATAAGTCTAAAATATGGCGATAAATTAAGATGAAGAAGAATTCATCAGTACAGTATTTAATTAGAACGAAAGATGAAATAAAAACGCAGAAAAGGGTTAGTAAATAAATCTAGGGATATAGATAGGGATAGATTAGGCTATGAAATAATCATCAACTTAAATACCAGAATGCATATTTCACAGTTAGCTAGTAGCGACATCGCTGTGATTTTTCTTCTTCTGTTGTACCACTAAAGATCTTCTGCCAATCTCCTGACGCCCATAATACGCGAGATAATCAATCAGCCAACAGATGTTATGGATTTTGACTTGTCATACCTAAGCAAAACTCAGTGTTGCAGATTCTTTCGACAGATGTCAACTACAATTTTTGACAACTTAAGTCATGAGTTAGTTCCACTTATTACCCAATCTTTTTACAAAAATGGTCGACCAGTTAAAGTGATCCTTACAAGGGTACCTTCGCAAGATTCGTGTATTTTTTTGCTTAACATCGCTCTAGCAAGTTTCACGTTTCGTACGCTAACCCGCAACTCATAACCACTACCCAATTAACATCTGAGAGACTGTGAAATGGTTAGACGTTGATAAGCTTCCAAGGTCACGATTTTACACCTTTGGACTTCCTTTTGTGGTAGTATTTAGGAAATCTATGCCGGTTCAGGATCTTAAACTCAATATCCAACCTGAAAGTCCGGCCATTGGGTCACTTATCCTATTAAAAAAAACTCATCCATTATCTTCAGATGGTCACTCGTAACAGAAGTCTTCTTCGTCACATTTACGATATTGTTTCATTGATAATTGCAACACAAAAATCGCTATGATTCAACATTAAACAAATAGAGGACACTTTCCAATTGACTCTTTATCTACGTCAAAACTACAAGAGAGCAGTCCATTTTTTTGAATAAGTTGAATGAGCGCTGTCGGTGGCTCTAAAATTAAAAAATGCCAGACTTAATAACTACACATCCCAGGATCGCCATGGTGATACAGTAATTCCAAACTGAGTGCCCTGCTACCGCCTGTTTTAAGATTTTTAGTCTCCTTCAAAGGAAATCAGTCACAAAATGATTTGAAAACGATCACATCGATCCCGATGTCATACTTGTCCCTCAAGATGGCTCTAAAAAGGGTTTTCAAAAAATCCATTGACGCATGATCCCTTATGCATTTTGCATATCACACTTCACACCCCCCGTAGAGCTTGACCTGTAATGCAAGAAAATGGTTAAAAGAAATTCCTCATCCATATCGTAAACATCAGTTCCAAATGCTGTTACACAATCGAAAAAAGAACTCTTTTCCAATTCGCACCTCAGTCGGAAGAAAATCCCAATTGCATTCGAACAATGCCCACATAGATCACTGCTTTGGACTTCGAATTCCTGGAATACCTACCTACAACGAACGTTTTCTCTTTTACACTGGTTCGCATATCCTTTCCGAAAATATCCGAATGTTGCATAAAATCTAGGTCAGATCGCCTAACGGATATTGCGTATTATACGACACGACGGACGGTCATAAATCCTTCTTACAGTTACTATTATCCTCTCTTGTTTTCCTTTTGCTGTAAAATGTGGTCGAACGGTTTAACCCTTTTTGCTTCGCGCAGCAACCCTTCCCAGTATGAAGAAACCAAAATATTTAGAGCACCGCTCACAGCGGCTCACAATGAAGGATCATAAATCGTGTTACTGTCTTCGTTTTTCCAGAAGCGCGCAAAGTGCCGCTTCACCTTTGGTTCAAGTCGTACGAAATGGCCACGGCGAATTCTTGAGGCTACCATGTGGAGCGCGGTATAGTTAGGTACATATTCGAGGCTCATAAATGAAACGGCCATGTGTTAAACTCAAGTAAGTATAGGTATATTTATGGGAGGACGTAGAATTATCTGCTGGTTGTGGTGTTCTGATCGAAGTAGGTACCTACAAAATGGAATTGTGTTGTTCTGATGTTGCATTAGTGATTTTTCTGGCTCGTCTGCTTTTGTCGTTATGCTTTGACGGCATTCTCGAAATATCTTTATCGGGCAGTTTCAAGGTGCGGACGTAAACCTGATGCAGTTGGGGGGTTTTTTCCATGTAAATGGTTCAGTGTTACTGAATACCTTTAATATAATAATCTTCTTGTTTGCTGTGTTCAGTTGTTTTTTTTTTATTAATCAAAAGTTACAATCGCTCCTCGTGCGCACTCTCTGGCCTAAGTGAGAAAAAGATACAAAATGAGGTTCCAGTTCCAATAGAACTGGTTTTTCTTATGGTTTATCAGAGATTGGTATAAGGTTTTCTGAGGTTTGGTACGGAAATTGTTTGAAGATTAAGTGTTCTTCGAAGAATGTGTAGATTTGTCAGTTGCTGTGGATATGCATAGGTATTCAACGTAGGAACAAGAATTTTTTGTAGCCTTAACTAGCTGAAAGAATGTCGGAGTGAACAAGCTTTATTCAAGTAAGATTTTTTCAAGATCCTTCGAATGGGTTTGCCATTTAGCCACAAAGTCACTTTTTTTAACTCTTTAACGCTTATGCCTATGTATTGACGGTATTCTGCATAAAACTTTCTAACCTTGACAAACCTTTAGAGATAAGTTTTGCTTTCAATACTTATTGTAGGTAGGTACAATTAATAAGGTAAATAAAGTTTAATAAAAAAAAAATTGTAGCATTTTAGTAGGTAAAGCTTTGATTGAAGCGATCACATTTAATGTAAGCGATGTCAACAAATAGAATATTAAACATTTATTATTGGGGATCCTTAATTTATTTTCACAAACTTATATGCATAAGATGACTTTGTTTTTTTGGTGAGGCAGAAACCTTAATGCCGTATAAGAACCGGCCGCACGTGCTCGAACAACAGTGTGAGGCTTCTGCGCCAGTTTTACCAGTGGATTAATGGACGAATTGTAGGTATTTCAAGTTAATTTTTTTCATCAAGTCATTTGAAAAAAAAAACAACTGTGTAACAAAAAAACACTGTGCTTGTTCCTTACTAGAAAAAAACAAGCTTGTTCATTGTAAAATAATCAACTGGAGTGTTTATGTATACACTTGCTAAGGATGTGATATCCTTTAAAGTTCGAGAAAAAGAGTACATTTAAATAATAAATATTCTTTTTGTATATGAAGAGGATCTAGAACTTTGGAATAGTCACTGATACCCTCTGGAAAAATTGGCTGCATTTTTTATTCGTTAAAAGTGTGCGCTACTCCACCAGGTTCACCTTTCTTGAGAAAAGAAATTAAAAAAAATTCATCATCATCATTTACCATCGCTGAGGTGAGGCCGTGAAAAAGTAATATTGCCCCGGGACCTCGTGCACAGTAGTCCGATACGCTAACCACCACACCACAGATTTTAATCTGGGATATAAAAATAAGTATATACATTATATTTGGCCGTTTAAATATTTGTCGAAGTCGAAGCCTTGGCTTTTCAAATATTTGAAAGTGCTGGGTATTCTCTTAGGCATTAAGCTTAGCTGGAATCCAAACATAGAACAAAGAGTTAAAAAAGCGTTTACTATATAAATATTTTTTTTTATAATATGATCGGGACCAAGTGGTTATGACTATCGTTAAAATACGTAGCACACCGCGAGCGGAATAAATTTGGAGATAGAAAAGAAAGAAGAAGAAAGTTATTCTCGATCCAACACAAACGCTGATAAGCCAAAGATGAAACCTCTGCACAGAAACACCAAAGCTTTCTCCCACAAGTGTTATGCCTTTACGAAAAAAACAATAGTATAATCAGCAGAATATTTCATGAAAACATTTGGCGTGCAACTGATTTGATTGTTGTCCATATTATTTGCATATTGGAAGAGAAAAAGGTGTTTTGCATTCGGCCAACCCTAACCTGGGTAACAGACGGCGACCAGGAAGCCGCTCATTTTGAGACAGTCGCTTCTGGATTTTTTGTTTGTTGCTGGTTTTGGTCCGCCCCGGATATTTTCCAAACCGGCACACACCATATCTGGTGAGCATTTCCCTATCCGCCGCCTGGGGAGGCGCCCCAATGGGGACCAACAACCCCAGAAGAGATATATGCGTGCAACTGAACTTGCTTGACACAGCTTAAGTAAGGACCATACTCCCGTATGAACGTTGCATCGAGTGGCCGGCTATAACCAAAGAGAAAACCTCAAAGCCTTAACTTAGTTAACTAGGTCCATAGAATGGCTTGCCTCGTCACCAAAGTTGCTTTCACTGCTTTTGCTACAGTCAATCCTAAGCCTTATACAACTTTAGATTTCTTCATTAAATAAAGATCTACAAAAAGCGCAATAAGACTTCAAGGGACAACAACGTCCACGACAGGACACAGTAAGCAGTAAGAATAGTGTCCGCATTGTTTGGGTACCAGGCCAATGAAAAGGCTGACGAGCTAGCGAAACATGGCTCAAATTCTTATATCACTAGCGGATAAAAGGGCTTACCCTCCGCTCTCTTTTGAGATTTCCTCTGCCAATGTCAAAGTAGCTGCAGAAAACATTTTTAACTTCTAGGTCAACTATTTTTGGAGGAGCTTGACGAGCTTGCAAGAATACCGGTGGCGAATATTGTGAAGTTCATCACAGGGACTCCTGCCGGGCTAAGTTTGCATCGAAGCTGAGAATACTTTAACAAAATTAGTTCCAAAGGTAGAGCTATGGATCAAAGACCGAAAAACTGCAACAGTGTTATAATTTTATATAAAATGCTTTCGTCATTGTCTTCGTTGTTTCCTAAGTTTGCAGTCGGTAGCTCGAAGTATTGTTAGCCACACGTTTTTAAGAGTTTTCACTTAATGTCAGCATCATTATAATATAAAGGTTACTGACGATGTGCGACGCCACGTTTGAAATGATCATAGGACTAGCCATTATCAAAATGTTGTAGAATTGTAAATTGTTAAAATTAAATTTAATTTAATTTTGTATAGCTTTGTCATATAAGCAACGATACGCTCGGTTAGCTTTTTTAATAATGTAAATTAGTATCAAATTTATGCTAACATTTCTATACCTAACAAGTTGTTTCCGTAGAGAAACGCTTAGTGCCCTCGTGGGCCTATGTGAGGTGGTGGCTTTGGCTGCAAGCAACCCTACTTTACCTTACATAACCTTACCTTACATAACTTTACCTAACGTTAGTCTGTTCTCCTGTTTCACAGTAAAAGTTGTCGCTTATAACTGTAGGTACAAATGCACTTAATGCCTAGTATGTTCTTATATTTAGATATAAAAGCTCTATGCCATGCCATGCCTTCCCGGGTTGTTCATCTTTAATCTACCTGCGCTTTTGGATCTTACTTACTTACTTAAGGTGGCGCTACAGTCCGGGGTGGACCTGGGCCTCAGCCAACAAGCTTCGCCAGCCAGCTCTGTCTCTAGCTAGCCGTCTCCAGTTTCGCACGCGAAGTTGGCTGAGGTCCCCTTCCACTTGCGTGCGCCACCTGAGTCTCGGTGCTCCTCTACCGCGTCGTCCCTGCGGTGTGGATTCGAAGATTTTCCGGGCCGGGGCGTTGGTGTCCATCCGCTCTAGATGACCCAGCCATCGTAGACGTTGTGTTTTGACTCTTTTGGCTAGGTCGGTATCGCTGTACAGCCCGTACAGTTCGATGTTATATCTCCTCCTCCACTCTCCGTCTATGCAGACGGGACCGTAAATCGTCCGAAGAATTTTCCTCTCAAAGCAGCCTAAAGTGTTTTCATCCGCCTTTGACAGGGTCCATGCTTCTGCACCGTAAAGCAGGACTGGGATGATGAGGGTCTTATACATGGACACTTTAGTTGCTCGAGAGAGGGCTTTGCTACTCAATTGCCTTCTTAGCCCAAAGAAACAGCGATTGGCAAGAGTTATCCTTCGTTTGATTTCAGCGCTGGTGTCATTGTCTGAATTGATAGCGGAACCCAGGTAGACAAAGTCCCTAACTACCTCAAAGTTATAGCTGTCGATGGTGATGTTTTGTCCAAGACGTCGGTGTTGGGTGTCTTTTCTTGATGACAGCATATACTTGGTTTTGCCCTCATTGACTGCTAAACCCATATTCGCCGCTTCCGTCCCAATACTCACGAAGGCTTCACTGACATCACGCTTTGTTCTACCGATTATGTCAATGTCGTCTGCGTATGCAAGTAGTTGAACGGACTTTTGAAAGATTGTACCTCTGGTGTTGGCGCGAGAGTTCTGCACAATTCTCTCAAGTATGATGGTAAAGAAGTCGCATGACAGCGCGTCGCCTTGTCTAAATCCTTTTTTGACATCAAAGGGGTCGGTAAGGTCTTTGCCGACCTTGACGGAACAGCGTGAGTTTTCCATCGTCATCCTGCACAGACTGACGAGTTTGGCAGGGATGCCAAAACTAGACATTGCGCTATATAGCTCGTCTCTATAGATGCTGTCATACGCGGCCTTGAAATCGATGAAGAGGTGGTGTGTATCGATTTGGAATTCCTGGGTTTTCTCCAAGATCTGCCGCAGTGTGAATATTTGATCGATGGTGGACTTTCCTGGCCTAAAGCCACACTGATATGTGCCTATCAGATTGTTGACAAACGGCTTCAGGCGTTCACACAGTACAGCAGAAAAGATCTTGTATGCGATGTTAAGAAGACTTATGCCTCTGTAGTTGGCACAACTCAGAGGGTCTCCTTTCTTCAGGATCGGGCAAACAATGCTGAGGTTCCATTCGTCGGGCATGCTTTCTTCCGACCATATCTTGCAGATGAGCTGGTGCATGCTCCTAACCAGCCCATCGCCAGCGGATTTAAAAAGTTCGGCAGCTAGGCCGTCTGCTCCGGCTGCTTTGTTGCACTTGAGCTTAGACACAGCTACTTTCACCTCCTCCAGGTCGGGTGGGCGGTATCGTTCGTATGCTTCGTCGGTAACGTCTTCGCCCGGGTTGAATGGTTCGTTCTGCCTGACAGCGGTATTTGGATCGTCCTCGCCGTTATACAGTCTGCAGAAGTGGTCTATCCAAATCCTCAGCACTGACTGCGATTCTACAACGATGTTCCCTTGATGGTCCTTACAGGCTTCAGTTCGAAGTTTATACAGGCAGGACCTTTTGATCCTTTGGTGAAACTTTCTAACCTCATTCCTGTTGTAACATCTCTCTATCTCTTCAAATAGAGATAGAGAGATGTTGCGCTTTTGGATGGATACTTTAAATTCGGTCAATTGTTCTCTTGCATAAGTTTCTTTCATCAAAAATTCGCGATTAAGAATATTTTTTTTATTGGGCTTATTTAAGTTTCTTTGGCACGGTACTCTTTTATCTTCTTTGGCACGATACTTTTCTTCTTCCCCTTGACCACACTGTCAAAGCTGGGGATAAGTGTTGGTTTCTTATTCCCTTCGGCTTATGGCGAGGCATCATAGACTGACTATGCCGTCTATATATATTCGCCTTACCTGACTTAATATTAATCAGGTGTGGGGGGGGGGGGAAGTATGTTTTTGGACTAAAGCTACTTTTGACGAGGTGGCTTGTCTTTATATATTTTTAGATATTTTTAGTAGATATGTGTTCAGTAGAAAATCTGATTTAAAATTGGAGTTAAATATTTGTGTAATGACATACTACAGACAATGTTCAAGAACTGATACCTAGTCTCCTTGAAATGGAAAAGGGAGATACGTACCAAGAAGTGAGGCAGGTGGAAGTAGAAACTACACCAGCCATTATACCTTACCTACTCCAATTGCTTTGTAATGCTCGTCATATCATAACATTCTGCACCTTCACATGAAACTAAACACGATATGATATTAGAAGCCATCACACGATATGATATTAGCTTGAACAAGTAAATAGGTATACACAGATAAATTTTTATGGCTTAAGAGCTTCCGGGTCTATAATGATATAGAACACACGTTGGTATCGTAGGCATACGGGCTTACATACATAGTTTCATCGTCTAGTCATCATCATCGCCTACCTATTTCTATTGCGCAAGAAAAGACTTAACTTTCTAAAACATAACTACTTAAGCTTAGGTATGCATCGGTAGACCTGCGTGACTAGAAAACTCTATTTAAAACTTTAATAACCAATACATGTAGGTATGTGAGTACCTACCTACGTCATACCTATGTACCATCGACATTCAAGGATCTTAATGAAGTAGCTAGAATACCAGATGCCAAAAACTCGTCTATAATAAATTAGGTGCCACTTCTCAGAGATCAAACTACGACTTTTTACACGACTCGAGAAGGACGCCATAAATTTCTCACCATAGTAGGTAGGTATATAAATTATGAAAACTCCTCGAGTCAGCTTATAAAAATCATTAAAACTGCCACATTGTATGGAGGCTCTTAATTGGTTCCATGCCTGCTTGTCAGCATCAAAACGTGATCCCGTCACTAATGCATACTAATGACATATTGTAATAATAACCCAGTTGCCTGAAACAGCACCGCAATCATTAAAATTATATGCGTTTCCCTGTCTAAGGCTTCACAGTGGAAAAAAGTAGGTATATCACATCAGATGTGCAAAGTGTCAAGTGAGATTCGCGTAAAAAACATCTCACACCATGCATAAACTAATTAACACCATATGCGTACCCCAGCGCATCTACAAAAAATTTCATTTTCACGCGCCGCAACCATCGATTTTTGACGTGTGTCAAAATTCCGCAAAATAACCACCCTTGGTTGCCTTCGAAGGGGAAACAATCCATGAGGCATCTCATCAATTGTGTAAATATTTATTCACTCTGACAGACGATGTATGGCCATGATGCTTGGAGTAGTATTCCATTTCCATTTTTTCTTCTCTCTCGCTCTTCGCCAACAGCCAGCTTACTCTGTTGGTGTTTATGTGTGGGTTGGTTTGGAAGAAAACCAGATGCCGGCAATGGTGTACACCACCGGCCGTCTCATCATACTCATGGAGTACAATCGACAGCCATTATAAAAGGGGCGTGTCCAACAAGTGCTGTGTGTCTCTATTTACCAAGTAACAACCATTGGAGTGGGAAGGCAGCAAAGTGGAGAACTATGGCGGTATGCTTCTCCTCTGGTGGTAGCTGCTGGTGACCACCGAAGGGACAATATTTTTTTTTCGGTCTGGTCATCCTGAAAATTATTATTATTTTATTCAAAATTGTTGCCCCTTATAATCGGATCAAAATTTTCGGATCGCCTTTTTGTGTGCGCTCTTCTTCAACAGATAAATTTACATTCGAACATAAAAATGGGAAATTTATTTTTATTTCTTGCATGAGTATCTTCTGTGATAAAAATATACAATTTGTGTATCTTTTGGGGTGCACCTTCATTCAGAAGATGTTGCTGGCCGATGACTGAGACCGAGTTGATGCTAATGGGTTTCAAAGGCATGGAAAATGGCAGTCGACACAAGTGACAGCGGGTTGATGGTTGAACAGTATCTGTTTTTACGTCGAATTAACATATTTGTCTGTTTTGGGAACCGGGTTTTGTTGTTAAAAAAATGTTGATTCATATATTCGTAGGTATATAGTTTTGTGTATTTGTGTAAAGAGAACGAGTATTTGACAGTTTTTGTGACAAGTGATTGTGACTAAGGTATAATATTATAATGGATAGCTCATTATGGCTTATCTGGTTGCTGGTTGTCAAAAGGTGTGATATACAATTCATTAAGAGAACACTTAATGGCAGCACGAGAGAGTGTGGTTTTATTTTCCAGAGAGGTTGGACGTCTTGTGAATGTATTATCGGTGGGATTTGTAAACAAAATATCGATCCATGATGGACATAGTTGAAATGTTTATGCAAATTACTTGAAGGTATTTTAGAGAATTTTCTGTATAGGTAGGTACCAAGGTACAGTTTCTCGTTTGCATGTTATCTATTTATTATAATGAAAATGAATAGTGTAATTTTTTTTCTGATAATCCGGGTGAGAAGATTTGTATGTAGACTTTGTGAGAATTTTTTTTAAGAGCCGAGTTAATCGGTTTATACCCAGATTGTGTTCGAAATCAAGGGGTATTAGTTACCGTATTAATATTATGTACATTTGACTGGATATAAGCGGCAAGTGGTTGGAGGACAATTGATTTTTAAAGGTAGGTAGGTATAGGTAGGTACCTACTACATATTTTTTAGGGAGTTACTGACCTCGTTATGGCAAAGTGCCCGGCATAAAATCAGAATTTAATGTTCTCTTACACTCACACAGCTTAGGCTGTAGAAAAAATATTCTAGGTTTATTTAAAATTAATGAAATATTTATGTATCTCAGAGCTATGCACTGGGTACTGAATAGTCTAGTTTCAAGCTAAATCGAGCTGGCGTAATCGGTCCGACCCTGTTCTTGCTCTACACAAGGGACATACTCAAGATGACGAGACAGATATGTCACTTTTGCGGTCGACACGCCATGCTGCGGACAGGTGAATCTTAATCATTCAAGTAGTTAACAAAGAGTCTCCAACAAGCTTTGGGCAGATTTTGTGTTTGCACGAAGCCTTGTAGTTGTATTACATTGGCTTATCGGAAATTTTTTGAAATTAACATTTTTTTAATCAAAAAGCTAACCGAACGTATCGTTGTTTATATTGGGGAGCGGCCCCGATGGCTAAGCCATACAAAATTAAATTTAATATTAAAAGTGAAAATTACAACAATTTACAGATGTACAAAATTTATAATAATGATCCTATGAACATTTCAAGTGCTGCCAGGCGAACATTGTCGGAATCTTTATATCAAAATGATGCTGACATTAAGTGACAAATCTTCTACAGTTTCCCATAAGGGAACCTTGCATCTTCTTGTTGAAAGTAAGATTGTTGCGCTTAATTTTTCAAATGCATTTGACAGAGTTTGGCACCAAGCTCTCTTGTCGAAAATGCGTGCATTTGGAATCGACGAATCTCTTATTCAGTGGATAAGTAAGTGCCCTTCGAACCGTGCAATTTAAGTTGCTTTGGACGGCTTCAAGTCTGCAGTTCAAAAAATAAATGCTGCGGTTCCCCAAGGCTCTGTTTTGTCTCCGACTCTCTTCCTTGTTCTCATAAACGATCTCTTGTCTGCTACTACTAATCCAGTCCACGCATTTGTTGATGCCAGTAACATCAGTTTCTCATATTCGTTCTCGGTTCCTCGCTCCTGCTCTTCAGACGTAGAACTGGAACGGCAGCGTATATCAGACTCATCAAACTCTGACCTTAACAGCATTGTGTCATGGGGATCTCGAAACAGAGTAGACTTTAATGCTTCTAAAACTCAATGCTGTCTTCTGTCATTGAAGCAAAACCGAAACACCCCACGAAACCGAAACGCTTTCCACGCTCGGTATGTAAAAAACCTTAGTTGGAATGACCACATATTCGACAGCCTACATCTGGGCTGGTGCTCCAAAAACAGCATTGCACCTGCTAGATAAGATACAAAAACGGGCGATAAAACTGATTCGAGACAGAAATATTCCGCAGTTAATTGACTCATTAGAACATCGACGTAATGCCTCTTGCCTTTCACTGTTCTATCACTTTTTCCACAAACAGTGTAGCCAATTGCATTCCGCCGCTAAAGACTTTCAACCGTAATACTCGCCAAAGATCGAATGCACATCAGTTAACCCTCGAGCCCACTTTCGGACGTACAGCCGAGTTTTGAGGTCCTTTCATAGGCCGCTCAACGCAAATGTGGAATGTTCTCCCACGTTCAGTCTTTCCGTCACATAACAACCTGCAACTGTTCAAAACAAGAGTGCATCGGTACCTCTCCTCCTTTTCCTCTCTTTCCTAATCCTTTCCACTCGTAAGATGTGTAACAATAAAAGGGTAGCCAATCCCTTAATTCGCCAGTGAGTTATAAAAAAGAAAACAAGAGTATTTGAAAAACATTCAGGTTTTTCCTTTTTCATGATGTCAAAAAATTGCTGGAAATCCGCAATTGGGCGCCTCCCCATGTGGCGGATAGAGGAATGCTCACCAGATATGCTGGGTACCGGTATGGAAAATATCCGGGGCGGACCGAAACCAGAAATAAGCGAAAATCCAGAAGCGTCTATCTCAAAATGAGCGGCTTCCTGATTGGCGTCTGTCACCCAGGTTAAGGTCGGCCGAATACAAAACACCTTTTTCTCTTCCAATATGCAAATGGAATGACAACAATAAGATACGTGCCAGATTGTTTTTATACCCGACCGAGGGTATATTTATTTTAATGCATAGTTTATAACACAGTGAAATAATCATCATTAAGACCTTTTAGAGATATGATCGAGACAGACTGGTGAATCGATTAAGCCATGTCCGTCCGTCTGTCCGTCTGTATGTGTGAAGGTCTTAGGTTTGAAAAACCAAAATAGAGAGCTGAAACTTAGTACGCGGCTTGGTTTTTCTGTTGCACAGACAAAGTGTGAAAATTTGTCTGTGCCTTTGTCTTTTTGTCAAGACCTTTAACAAGGCAAAAATTGGACGGCTCACAATATCGACCATGTCCAATTTTAACATCTTAGATCTTTAAAAACGCGATTTCTCGGAAAGTTCACTCCAAACCGAAAAATAATTATAATACAAATATAAAAGATTACTATTAGCTAAGTTTGCGCCATAAAAAGCTTTGAGCCCTGCCCACTTTTAAGGGGCAAAAAAAACTGTTTTTTCTAAAATAATTTTCGCTTTTACCGTATTTTTTCATGATTCCAAAAATATTACAATTGACTTTAATTTAAAGCCCATGCCCACTTTTGGGGGCCTGGCCTGTATAAATTATATATGAATTCGGGCCAAGAAATTTAAAGATTTGGTGTTACATGGTATATAGGGTCGGGCATATAGAAGTTTGTCACAGACAAACTGTTGCACATTGCTCACTTGTTATGAAAAATTCTGCTGGTTATACTATTGCTTTTCTCCGTAAAGGCATAACACTTGCAGGGGTATGCTTTGGTGTTTATGTGCAGAGGTTTTATGTCGGCGTTTGTGTTGGATAGAGAATTATTTTCTTCTACTAGGTATCTTTTCTATCCCCGAATTCTTTCCGCTCGCGATGTGCTACGCATTTTAAGAGTTATCATATCCCCTTGATCACGAGCATATAGCTATTATAAAAAAGGCAATTTATATAAAATTGTAAAAGCATTAAAAAGAAAAACAATCTGTTGAGTTTTATTTTTGAATAACAATGCAAAGAGGGAAAAAGTGGGCTATTGGGAAGTCCTGAGCGCAGATGGTAGCATCTCGGAGTGTCGGACTACCGACTATCGGAAGGTCCTGTGTCCCAGATCCAACCATATATACATATATTTTTTTTTTTAACATGCATTGTTAAGGAAATTATAACAATACAATGATGCCAACTAAGCGGTGCGCTATATTCTGACGTTAAGTCGTACAGTGGTGTTGAAATACTAGCGTTTAAACCGTTTGTAAGGAAAAAAACACAAACAAGCGAAAATGGTAAACCGGCTGGGGTATTATCCTGCGATAGACGTTTTCTTATAAGTCTGTTTCGGAGATAGCCCCACTTTTTCAAAAAGTGCCACCATACTACCTGCTTTATCGGTTTGGGTTCAGCATAATTGGACCATGGCTTTGTTTTTCTGCGATTATTCTGTGAAGACAGGCATTTGTCTTCACCGGAGATCTGGGCAATGACATGTCTGAGCATGAGTTGCGGCAATGAGATTTGCTGCACACCAGTTTCTAGTGCACCTATCTATCGTTAAAAAAGCTATGGATCCCTACACTTGAGAGCACAATCTATATAAGGTTTGAACCAATTGAAAAATTGCGATATCATATGTCCACTCTACCGTGCAACATATACGGGCAGCAGAATACCATCTTTTGGGCGGGACCATTAAGGTATCATGACAACAAATATCTCAAATAACGAAAATCATCAAAATACTTTTGTTTTGAATCCCGAATGCAAAAAAACGGGAATAAACAAAAACTTCGAAAGGCGATTAACTCGAAAAAATTTCGAAAACAAAAATGTTTTCCGATTTCTTTTTTTAAATGCATTTAAAATTGAGTGAAACCTTGGGGAGGTGAAAGAGAATTCAGGCAGGGGAAATGTAGGAGGCCAGTATGCCCGCCATACATATTCAAGTCCTTGGCTAGAAGGCCCATGGACCGTAGAAGATTTAGGTACCTGCATAAGTAGCTATCAACACGTTTGAAAAACAGGCTTAAAAATCGCGGTGAAATTTCAACATTTTTTTGTTGAACATGTAGTAATGTAGTCATGACTTTTTTCGTTCGAAATTTTAGTTTTCCAGATTTTTGTAATTCTAGATTTTTTGTATGAGATTTTATAAAATATAAATAAAGTGGCAGCTGAGGTGAACCAGGGCCAACTTCTCAACCATGTGTGCTGTGATGTGCTGTATTCTTCACATACAAGAATACCTCAATTTGTTGCCGAATCCGAACGGCAGTTTGAGAAGTTTTTCCAGAAAAATGTTTCTCCCGGATGGTTTGCCAAACCCTCGCGGAGGTGAGGACCGTGCAATGGAACGATTCCTTTTTTTAGGTGATGACGGTAGGATTTGAACCCAGAACTGCCGCGTTATAGGCAGTATGAGTCTTATTTTTAATTTTTTTCGTAAATATTTGAGATTTCTGTTTTCGAGATTTATGCTTTTGAGATTTTTTTAACGAACTTACTGCTTTCGAGATATCGTGCCACATCCCTTGTGGGCAGCCACCATTTTAACACTTATCAAGACACACTTGTCTCAACCTGTAAGTAGGTTCGGCCATCAGCACCTGGTATCTATATAGTCTAATATTGATTTGGTCTACAGTAGGTACTCATCATCATCATTTTCCGTGACCGCTTATCCTTAGAAAGGTCGCGGAGCGAGGTAGGCTCAATAGTCCCTCCATCTTTCCCGATCTTCCGCCACCAACTCAAGAATAACAGGCGCGATCCCAAGACGGGTCTCGGAGATGTTCCTTACCTGATCCCACCACCTGTTTCTTTGCCTACCAGGCGGGCGACGTGCTTGCATCTCGGCTAACATAACCTGCCTAGAAAGTCTGTCGGGGGGCATGCTAACAAAGTGTTCAAACCATCGAAGAATTAATCGTTCTACTCGGAGAAGCATTAGGTGCTCAACACCAAGATTCCTACGAATACTGACATTTCCACCCTATCCCTAAGAGTAACACCAATCTCATTTCGGCAGCTTGTATCCGTGATCTGATTCTTTCGGTCATTACCCAAATTTCATGACCATAGATTAGATGAGGGTTGGAACGAACACTGAATTAAGAATTGAGATCTTTGCTTTCAGTCAAAGCTCTGCTTTCCTGATGACCAGCTGGCGCAGTACTTTTAATATTGCTGCATGCTTGGCCAATCCTACAGGATAGCTCAGTTTCACTGCTGTGTTATCCTGTAGGATTGGCCAAGCTGCAGCAATAGTAGGTACTAGTGAGATTAAACCATAAGCTTAACCGAATATGTTGTTGACAACCCTCTCTGGTCTTCTTAAAATTAATAAAGCTGTTATTAAATTCGCGAAAATAAAAGCAATATAGGTAGGTAGTCACATTTCACCGCAACATTAGTTGGATTTTTTAAATTATTTAAAAGCTTAGTTCACATGGTTATTTATGCTGAAGATAGCGCCTACTTGTAAGGCACTTTTTGACAGTTTCTTTTTACATACACCAACGGAGAGAAGAGAAATAACTAATGTTAAACAGAAACATTAAATATTAAATGATATATTAGGATGGATCCAACAATATAGGGTTGCTGTCCCTACACAGAATTTTTAAGCCTTTAAAACAGCTTATCTACAACTTTTGCATGATTTTAGATTTTTAGTATGTGCCTATCAAGATTGGTACAATTTAGTTTGAGCTCCGTTCGTCGATCCAGCCTATCACATGGTCAACACCTTTGACGGATGAAACCTTTGGAGAAGCAACATTTCTGGCAAATCAATAAGCTGCTCTAAGGACTATCATCTGATCATTCTGTACTGAAACTGAGGTCTACTTTTCTTTTAAAATCTAGGTCTACTTTAAAGCCCAATTCAGGCTTTCGCCGCATCAAATACACTCACCACCTTATCCAAGAAATAAACACATTTTCCCATTCCCGCGCCATCTCTGGCTCAGTTCTAGAACCACATATGAATAGAAATAATTTTTGTTTCTCTTTGATTTAAAAATTCACTTGTCATAGTGTCAGTGACTACCAACACCAATTTAAAAAGCCACAGAGAAAACTAAATTTAAAATAAGATAGACCAACGAAACTCGCAAGAGACAGCAGTTTCGATGGGAATCTGTTTGCTTATCCAATTGGACACGAGAAATGGAATTGAGTTTTCTCTTAACAGATTCAGTTAAATCCCACCTCGCACACATCTAAAATTCAATTCACCTGTGTATTGGTGCTGTGCCACACAACCATCCAAAGGTTGAGTATCTGCTGAGACCAGTTCGACTGGTATCCGAAAAATTCAGTTGTCAATCCCCAACTAGAGTTGTTTCAGCAGCAGGTGGATTGAGAACTGGTACAATCTTGTTTCCTCTGTTGGAGGGTTGCAAAGTTGTCCACCTAAAAACAGATGTATGGCGTTTCTAATTGGAACGAAACCCCTGAGGTGAGGTCCATGCATACTCATTAGAATGTTAGAATGCTCCCATTAAGCCCATATCGAAATACCCCACAATGCGGTGGTAAATAAAAAATGTTTATCCGTTTATTGGTCCGCTAATTGCTTTATTCAAAGTTTTTCTTTTCTTTTTTTATGATCTCAATTATTGATGGGGATGTTAACGCTACCAGGCGGGTGTATACGCGGTCGCCCTCTTACACTAGATAGACATCAGGTGTTTGATTAAGTATCCACTTTGTTGGCTGTTATATTTGCGTAGCGCCAAATAACTGGAAAGCCACACACAAAAAGAGGAAATAAACGAATAAAAAGAACAAGAAAAAAAGGAATCAAGAAAGCCAAATAAAAGAACAATAACGGCTAACATCTTTGTGATTATGGCGGTTTTAAATCATAAGGCGTGTGTACTGTGTTGCAGCTAGCGGGCCAGGAGAAGAGTTTGACGTTTCATAAATCTTTGCCGGGGAAGGCGTGAAATTACAATGATCGTTAAATGGCAGCGTTTATGCTGTCTGTCTGTTTGTTTTGTTTACTGTCTGCAATTTCGCTTGACTAATGGAGTAGAGCGTGTGTTGGCGCTGCTCTTTGTGCTCATATTGTTGTTTAGCTGTTACTTGACAAATGGTCTGGAGCACGAAGTCGTTGCATGGCGCTTTATATACCGAGCTTGGTTTGAAATACACAAAAAAACCTGGGCGCCATATTGTCTAACTGGTGGGAAAAAATAAATATGGATGATTTTCCAGTATAGCCATACCATTCGGTCTAATAAGATATTGGAGTTTAGATACTGCATATAGTTTTGAGTGAAATGGTTGTTGTTCAAGCTAATATGTTTTGTTCAAAATTCTCCAGACTAGAAATTTCTTCTCATCACATACCTTGAACATGCTGATTAGAACAGAGATACCTACTTAAAACAGTGACACATTCCTTGAAGATTTTTTTCCCTCCATTACAAAATTCGTCGGCCATTACTTTTCCATCTGGACAACGATTGTCCCTCATGCTTGAATAAGATATTCAAACATCAATTTGTGTAACTAATAGGAACGTCCAATCATTCCTTATCTATGTTTAATAATTTAAACTCCATGCATAAATTTCTTTATTCTGGCTTTCTTTGTCTTATGTGGAGGAGATATGTAGGTATATGTCCCAACTGAATCAGCGTATCTTTTTGGGAGAATCAAATTACAAACATCAGGGACTCGGGAAGAAGCAAGGCTTTTCCGTTAGATATAGTTCTCAGTTTTTATTGTCATTTTCGTTGTTACACATCAAGATGAATACATATTTTAGCGATTAGGAAAATTTCAAAAAGACCTGGTTCCATTTTAAAGTATTTAATAAATTAGTTAGGCTGCCAGTGAAAAGCCGAGTATCCTATCAGTCATGGAGATGACGGCGACGGTGGGTTGGATGTAAGGGTCGTGCTTTACATATTGATATAGTAATGTCTTACCTTCATTCGATCGATCTGCATATGGGTTGATCTGCATCACATGTGAGTTGCAGGTAGAAAGCACTTTGAAAATGAAGCTGTTTCTTGGGAAGTCACTATTGAATAAACTTCAAAGAATGCCGACAATGTTTTAATAATTATCTGAATTTTCGATTATTTATTTTATCAACCTGAAAAAAGTGGAAGTGCAGTTTAATCTGATTTTCTTATTTTTCTTATGGAGTCTTTGCCATGCAAGCTTTGCTGTCAGGGCATGAAAAGGATTTGAATTTGTTTTGATATAATTTTCAGAAAAACAAAAAAAAAAAAATGCTGAAGGTAACTCACATTCAAATTTGCGCAATTAGTGTTTGTGACTCATGTGACCCTTTATTAGTAAAAGGAAACATTCACGGCACTGAAGTAGGTTACGGATGGCTCTAGTAAATCGGGCAAATTCTTCTTGGGAATGAAAACACTTAATGTAAAAGAAACATTCACGGCACTAAAGTAGGTTACGGATGGCTCTAGTAAATCGGGCAAATTCTTCTTGGGAGTGAAAACACTTAATGTATCAAGGATCAAGGTATGGTATTGTGGTAACACTATAGCTGTGAAAGGGATACCAGAAGCCTAGTCTAATATATGTTTTTAACTCTATACAATAGTTCCTGTTGCAAAATAGACAAGACATCAATTTCAACCCGATAGACTAGTACTGTGATCTGTTTCAAAATATAAGCTTACTACTATTTTCAAACCAAAATGGGCCAAAAAAATGGGCCATCTTGCCCAAAAAGTAATAGGTATTATATTTCTCTTGGTAGCATATAGTCTTAAATCTTAAATTCTTTTTGAAGAATTGATTCACGAAGCCTGTCGGAGGTGTAGAATTATTGGTGGAATAACGCAATATCTTGGGAAAGCAGATGTTACGGTTACCGATGAATGTAATAAGGTATAACAGCTACTCGTTCAAGTCCACCCGCATCCTTTATGTATTCTGTAATAGTCTGTGATAGTTGTGCAACCAACTAAATCGGAAATCCATCTCCCTCAATAATCACCCGCATTGAAAAAGGTAGGCAAAGATTCCGATTTTTTTGTGACTAGATCGTTGGACAGAGCTTTTCTTTCCAAGTGAAAGAAAAAAATTCACTTTTAAGACTAAATAAAAACATAGTCCGATAATTCAAGGAAGCCTTGAATAACGCAGGGTCGACAACAGACTTTTGGAGAACGGGGAAGAAAGTAACCGGAGTAGCAAGTAGATACTAAAAAATCGCATTGCTCCAAGTTGAGAGGCTTAGAGCAGATTTCAAAAATTTCCTTAATGCTAAGCAAATCACCCGCTTTCAATGATTCTGGCACATGCTATAAGATGAGTTCTTATGTGCACAAATTTCACAAAGAGAAATCCAAGGAAATACCGTTCGAGTTCTTTGAAGCCCTTATCTACGAGCTTCTTCAGACTATTTTGTCTGCCAAGTCTACGAAACAACGTTGCTTTTATAAGTGGAAGCATATGGGACCACAATGGGGGTTATTTCCTTAAGAGAATTTGTAAAATCTTACTTAATAAGTAGGCCAAATCATGCCCGACACTGAAATAGCGCTCCTATTCTTGGACACGCTAAAACCGCACATCGACTTTATTTAAGAGTCATGTCAATGCGAAACCAACACTTACTGGAATATAATTTTGTACACGCTAATGAATCCTGGAAATTTTGTTCGAGAATTCGGAGTTATAGGTGGCATCCTCATGCGATTTTGATCTTCCAATAGAACATGAAAGAGCACCTTCCTTCCGTTTTTTAGCGCAGAGCTTTCTACAACAAGTTACACTTCGGTCTGGGCAATGAAACTTGCTTTATTTTGCAGCATCACTATAATGATGAACCTAGTTTTTAAAATAATGGAGAAGCTTTGACCTATTAGGGGTTAAGCCACTGGGTTAGGCCATGTACGGGTCATCCTTTTTTTAAAAGGTGTATAAGTTTGGTAGCAAGTCTAATAATTCATCAACCAATCATCGCATTCTTCACGACACGGCTGGCGCCCACAGTGTGGCAATTCGCTGATTTAGCCGGATTTAATTAAAAATCGACTTACTTAAATGTAAACAGAAACAGATATTTCTTGCAGCTTACACTTTCCACTCAATGACTGTGACCAAATTTTCAACAAAAAAAAATCAATCTCAAAGTTAAAGTTGTGTTGAATTATTCATAAGACTGTTTTGTGTGATATGAAAAAAAGCTTAATTTTTTTTTCCAATTGGTTCGCATGATTTTAGAAAAAAAAATTATTTTTAATCAATAAAAGTTGTCTTGTAAGTTATATTTTGAATATTTGGTGCTTCAAATTTGACTAAGGTGGATCAAAATAAAAAATCTTCATAAATATTCGTTTCTACGCATTTATTGAAGCAAAAGTATATTTATTTAGCATTATTTAAGTTGAAGACCCTGCTTCTTGTAAAGCCATGTATAGTAGTAAGCAAAAAGTGTTTTGACTTTCGTCGCACAGTTGCGACATCCATACTAAATTTTTAATTTTTAAGGATATCTACCGAAACAACGATAAACAAATTTTCGATGTTTGGATTTCAAAGATTAAAATCAAGCATTTTGATGCTTTTTATACTTTTTTATCAGCTGGTTTAATAAAAAAGCGTTTTTCGGGGACGCAATTGAGTCAATAAGAGTATCCATAAGAAACTTATGCTTGACGGCAGGATGGCCAAATATGGTCGCCATCGAGATCACGCTAAGACTTTCAAACACTACTTCCAAGACTTCCAAAATTTCGTCTAGATCTCGTCTTAGCAAGGTAGGAAGAACAAAAAAAAACCTGTGATGAACGCTGTGAAAAAATCAAGAAATGCAAAAGACAAAATGTTTTAGATTCCTTTAACCATGAAAAAATGTCAACGGCGAATGAGTTAAACCTTAGAAGTGTCCAAATGTTTCCTTCTATACTTTGAGTCAAACTTTTTCCTTGTAATTTTGTATCGGTAATAACGTCTTATTTTGAGAAAAACACGGAAAACCAATACTTCTGGCTGTATTTCATCGGTAAATGAAGCGTTAGCAATGATAAGAAACGCACAGCCATCTTTTACTACCACAAAATCAAATAGGCTAAAATAGTGCTAAATCGGTAGCTGCGCTCTAAGCATACCAAAGTTCAGCGTATTATATTTAGCTCAAATAGAGATATTATATTCTGTTAATAGATAGAAAACAGATTTAAAAGATATATTACTAATACTGGTTTGTAGTGGTGCTCAAAAAAAGCCATGCCTACAAAAAAATTTCATCGGGTTAGCATTTCGATGAAAATCATTTCAGGTGCTCAGCTCATCCAGATGTTAAAAACGAAAAAAAATATTGTGGAAAAATCTTATTAACTTTAAAAGCATAATTAACCAGGTATTGCAGGCTCATTAAATTGAGTTTTGAAAAAGAAGCAAGGGAATTGTTCAAAATATTTTATATAGTCTAAGATCGATCTTGAGTCAAGATTCCCAATTAAAATTTTTGTGACATTTGCAACAGTGAAAATTGGCAACAGAAACAAGGAAAATCTATCTTAAAACTAATGGCTGGTGTTATAATTTTGCATTAAGTTTAGATACACATGGTTTTATTTCATAAAAAAAAAAATTGTCACTTGCATTCTTCCATTTGGCCACCTTTTGTAGAAACCAGAAATTAGAAAATTCAAAAATTTAGAGAACTCTCTACCAGGTTGACTTCACAAGTCGGCACGAACACAGACCTTCTAAACTAGTTGTTAATTGTCTTACAATCAATATATTCGGCAAGCATAAGATGCACAAAAAAAAAACGAAACCACGAAGGGCTCCAATTCGCAGAGATACCAAACGAGTAAAAAACGTGTTTATTATCGGTTTTTTATGTTGTTTTTTGACAAAACTCTTATGGATATTTTTTTATCATTCATAACATCCTTTTCTCATAAGCAATTAAAGTTAAAATAAGCAAAAAAAATTATTCAACAAAAACATTTATTAAAAAGCTAACCGAACGTATCGTTGCTTATATTGTGACAAAAAAAGAACATCTAATTCTGAGCGTTATTAATTTAATCCAGCTAAATGAGCGAATTGACACCCAGTGGCGCCGGCGACGTTCGACAGACAAAGACCAAGCCCATTAAGATCAAACCGCCAGTGATTAAACCGCTGCCCCCTTCTCAAAAGTGCTGATTACCATGCTACATCACCTGGATCTTCCTATCCTGTCCGTTCTACGTAACCGAAGGGAAAGAGAAGACTAATTTCTTGTCCTTGTCCTGTGACTCATCCTAAAAGAATTGCGTCTGCAGATCTTGCTACACTCTGCGCTAAAAAAGCATTAATCTTATTTGGTAGTGACAAAAAATGGGAACAGCTTTAGAATTATGCCACTAAAGCTCTATTATAGACTTTTTACCTTAATAATTAAGCTGAGATAATTATTTAAGCTGAGCATTAAAAAGTATGTTTTTTTTATGTCAATCTGGTGGATGGCTTAAATATTGTAAAACAAAAAACCAAGTGCACGCCCAAACGACTGCTCATCATTTCCCCCTCGATAAATATTTCAACATTATGCTGCATTTTACTAAAGCCGCTAAAAGAACTAAAGAAATGTGGAATGAACTTCTGGTGTGGTAATTTTTTTTCCTAATTAAGGCCTTCAGTGATTCACACCCCAAACACCTCTGTTCCTCTCCTGTCTTATTCTTTACGCTTGTGCAGCGTTAATCCTTTTTAAGGGAAGCCAAAGCTTAGGGTAGCTTCATAAGTTTTTTAAGATATTAACAACTTTCTTAAACATTAACTATAAGATAAGAATCAGTTGCACAGCATCACAAAATTACCTAACTGAAATCATCCTAACCGACTGATGTGGGGCCAAAGGTATAGAAAACATACACAATACGAAAATAAAGAAAAAAAAAATTTAGGCTCAAGATAGATAACGAAAAAAATTAAAAAAAGAACACCAGTCTAGCCTAGAGGGAACCGGTGGTCGAAAAAAAACTATAAAAAAAAACTATATATATATTCTATAAACAAAAGTCCACCCAACACGCTGCTGTCTTTAGGAGTGGAACTCTTCGAAAATGTCGAAGCCAGTGCAGGAAGGAGACCTTAATACGCTAACATAGTGAGGGAGGTATTTTAAGGTTTATGCATTGGATATTTTAAGGAATAGTCATTAGAATGTTAGGTTGTGCACAGCCCTTTTTAACCGAGCAGGAGCAGATTATTAGAATTTATCTTTGTAAGAGAGAGAGAGATTCTAGTTTTTTAAGTTTTATCAGGCCTCCGAGAGAATATTCGGGCACGTGCAGTATGTATATGTATGGCATGTGTCACCTGCTTCGCAATAGTTTTGACTAATTTCACTAATTTAAGAGTACATTTAGAGCTCAGTAATTAGTTCTTGGTTTCTTTCTTCACGATGCCACCAAGGCGCAGACGATGAGACACACAGCGGTCAAGTTCGCTCAAGATCCAACTGCAAATAAGGTGTCAAAATTCAATTTTATTTGTTTATTTATATTATCATAACTGTTAAAAAATAACGCTAAGGGACGTATACTTGCATATGTCTCACTTACAATTGAAGCTGACAAACTAGACCTTAGTAAAAACTTGTCAAAAACACTAAAAAAAACAGTGAGTTAGTGCAACAGTGTGTACGCAGAAGTTACAATCCATAAACGGACCGTTGAATACCACATCCTATCCCACATCCATTTTAAAAGTAGCGCAGACTTCGAAAAGAGGCGTGCTCCAGCTCCCCTTGTTACAAACTATCAGTATTAACATAAATATTTCCAAGTTAGGCTTAAATGTACGTAAAAATACAATTATTTGGTTAATATTCAATACTTTTGAAAAATCGAACCCTTAAATGGGGCGTGGCTTACAACTTTTTGTGAACGACATCTGGAATGAAAAATCTCATTTACCTTTCCTGCATTTTTTTTTTGTTTTGTTCTTTCCTAAATTTGGCTTGATGCCAGTGGAAATGACCTTTTTCTGGAAAATTTTAGGCTTTTCTTTAATCCTGTCTCCAAATGTCCGCTTGGCCCAAAGGCTTGCATGAACAAAAAGAAAAACTAAGTGTTTTATACATAAAACATTAAGCAAAATTTTTTCAATTACCCTTAAAATAGCTGACACGTCCACTGGAAGAGGTTTACCCATTAAGTTCTTCTTTTTTGTGCCTTAAATTCATAAGGAGATGCTAAGTGTTAAATTTCAGCCTTTAAGGCGTCTTACAGCTCTGGAGGTAGTTGCACTTCGCATGACGTCTTACAGCGTCTTTCAGCTCTGGAGGTAGTTGCACTTCACAGGACGTGGAGCTAACGCACGAAATTTCAGCTTTCTAGCTCAAAATGTAAGCCTGAAAATTGGTGTCATACAGATGGCGCCAGGTGGAGGGATAAGGCTCATTCGACTCAAAACTCGGTCTCGATCATATGCCCTTAAGGTCTTGGGGGCCTTAAAATACGCTAATCCTCGGATTCGCAAAACAAGTGTATTCCAAAATACCCTCTTTTCGTAGAGTTGAAGCGTTTGGTTAGCCATAGCCAATGCCAACATATTTTTTAGTTTCACAAAAATCATTGCCAGTTTATTTAAGAAATTTGGAATATAGTGTTCGCTTTACATATTTTGATTGCGAATTCTTTTTACGGGGAAGTATGGAAAGTGAAATACATCCGAGCAGTGCTGAAATTATACCTTAACTTAACAAGAGAGTTGGAATCTCCGAAACCCGACTCCACATTAAATTCATTTTACTCGTTATGAGTCGATCTACGTAAAACAATATGACCTCAGGTTAACATGCGCTTCCATTCATCTACCCACAATGTATTATTTTTTGATAGTCCCGAAGTTTATAAATATTTATAAAAAAAAATTAAGCATAACAAATAAATAAAGTTGTTTTCCAAAACATGAGCCAACCATTTTTGCTATTTTCCAACACGGAATCGCTTTTAAATTAATATATGTCCCTTGGGATTGATTAACAACCGATTTGTGTCTTAAAAAATTTTCTTTTAATATAACAAGACAAAAAGCTTTTAAGAGTAAATTTCTCAATGATTTATATCTGAACATTAAAGTCGCATTTTTCTGTTAAAACTGCCTTTAATATAAATAATTTATAATAACAGCTGTGCACTATGTTGAAGATATTTTAAAATACGCAAGTAGCAACAAGAAATCATCGTTTTTTTTCTTTGAACTTCTTTTCTCAAAGGTTGTCAAAGACGTCTTTTGTTCTCATCTTTGTTGAAATATATAACTTATAGTCGAAAATAATACAGAAAAGTATCGAACGTACCACACGTTTTTCTAGATTTAATTGGGTTAGAAAAAATTTTACGCCTAAGGTTTTTTTTGTAATTGTAAAAAGTAAGTAATTCCGCCCCCAGATCCAAATTTGTATATGAGAACCCTTTTCGTATATTATGTATGACGCATTGGTAAAAAAGTCCACTTAAAACTCTTATCCAGCCGCAAGTGGAGTTCGGAATTGTTTAATAAAAATTTATTAATTGGTTGCTCAATGTCTTACTTTGCGGCTCTTTTGAAACCGAACCCCGTCTTGTGGTTTCAGTGGGGGGTTCGAAAAAATTAAAATAAAACCACACTCACTCATTTAGAGGAGAGGAAATTCCTACGTAACACAATCTAACGAATGCCATGACCAATACACTGGATGGGTCACAATCAACCCGTTCAAGTGGTTGCGATATGGAAATATAGTTGGTTTTTTTTCTTTGTCAAAATCAATTAACCACGAATACTAAGCAGATTGAAATGTTTAAAAATACCCCTCTGGCACGTAGGAGGTCTTCTCTTCTCATATATACAGTCAGTGGAACTTGGAAGCTGGTATAGCATCTCCCCACCAAACTCAATCATTTTTTCTTAATTAAATGTCATTCGCTTGGCTTCCTCGCTAACGAAAAAAAAACTTAAGCATTCCTTTGATGTAGTCAAAGACAGACACTGCTACCTTATAGCCATCGCACCGTCATCCATTAAAATGTCGTCCTCAGATTTTCAGTAAATAAAATACACAAACTGTTGTTGGTGTGCTTATTTTCGTCGACCGTGTGACACAAGGAGGAAAACACGTTCCTAAAGCTTACATTTACAAGATGCGGTTGCCTCGCCGTGGAACAAGAACATTAAGTCTCTGCCGTGCGGTATTTACTTGCCAATGGCATTTGGGTTTCTCATCACGACTTCGAGGCTACTACGGCTAGCAGACACAGAAGACACGGCTGGGAAAGCCATTTCGTCGATGAACCTACCATTGCACCCATAAGCGGCCAATCTAATTGATATTCAAGTGCAACTCGTTTCGATAGAATTGCAGGCCGGCGAATCGTTCCAATGCAAAATCGAAATCCAAAGCCGCGTAGAGTGCGTTCTTTTATTGCCTCCCATCGCGGACTCACCACACCGGGAAGAGCACCGATCGGGCGATTCTCCCGAAGTGCCGCATGAAATTATATCAAACACATGCTGCTGCATTTTAAGAGCCGAATTTTATTGTTATTATATTTTCGGGCTTTCAAATCCCCATGGCCGAGCATGGAGGGGCGGATGCGTTGAAGTTTATGGGCGCGACGAGCGACGCTCAACGACTTTGGCCTCTTAGTGGTGTAATCGGCTTTTTGCAATTATTATTCAAATGCACTTAAGGAGCTCACCGTGAACCGCCAATGGCGGTGCAGTCCATTAGGTGGTAGGAAGTATTCTGACTTTAGTATTCCGACTTGTTTTCAATGTGGAATGCAAATCTGTGCTTGCTCCAAAATTAAGTTGTATTTTTTTGTAATTTTCAGTCGGTTTATTTTCTTATAAATATAACTGCGAATTTGAGCGAGTAAGAAAGTCATTGAAAAAATGTATTCAGGAGGAAATTGGTGCAATTAAGATATGGAAATCGAGCATTTAGTGGCTTTAAATAAAACTCAAAACAACTCTTTTAACTTCAGTAAAGCTCAAACAACGGAGGAATCCATTGGAAAAGTTTACAATACAAGATAAAATTATAGAGACGTTATATTATTCCTTTATATATATAAGTTTATTATAATATATACCTACTAATATATAATTTATTATTATATTTTTAATATACATTACTTTACATTAAATAATTATTGATATTTATATCAGTTTAAAATTGTACTTTTTTACAGAATTTTGTGTATTGCAATATGTAACTAGGCACCTCTTCAAAATGCTTACAATCACCATGGAACAATTGTAAAGTAGAGAAACTAGAATAGGGGGAATATAATTATATTTTTTATATAAAACCAAGGCTGTTAATATATCCCTTATCTACCTAAGACTTTGTGAATATTTTTGAGCCACCTAACCAACGTATACTCAATACTTTGAAATGTCTTGCGAGTGTTTGGGTTGTCGACGGCTGTATGTCATGTTACTCAGCTCATCTGACACGTTTATATTTTGGTGGATAACCACCCCAACCTCAACAACAACCATTCATCAACCATCTAACAACCGCCGACCATCCCGAGATGAGCAGTTTCTTTGTCTTGTCTAACACTTTCGTTCAAAGTTTAGCCGGCGCTCTGGGATCAGACGTTGACCAGTGAGCCGCACAATATGCCGGTCGCTTCTGGGTTTTATTTAGACCTTCAGGGACAGCTTTCAGCAATAGTTTTACTGTCAAAGGTGGCTCCACCAGGAGTGTTCTTCTGACAGGATCCCTTTTAACATGCTGAAGATTATGCTTCTCCAGTCGATTTAATTAGACTGTTAGCACAGGCATGACTTATCTAAAGGGCCTGCGGTGGATCCAGCATTCTTTTTTTTGGGGGGACTAAACGTCGGTTTCTTTGGGCATATTAAGTAAATCAGTATAACTCTAGACTTACAGCTCTATAGGGCAAAGCCACGCCCAAAAGGGCAAATTTCTCGTTAGTCTTCCTTGGAAAGTACTCGCAAAGATGATGAAAACATTCTAGAATGATGATTACATTCTAGAGTTGTAATCGAGCCTTTGCTAAGCAGTGCTGCTTTCGGCCTGGTAGAGACACAACCGGCCAGCTTATCGCTCTTAAAATCTCTTAATCTATAAAAGGCAGGGAAGACCTTATAGTTAATCTGATTTCCCAGATCGGTGTTAATTCGGAAAAGGCTTTCGATTCCTTGGGGTAAACCCTGGAAAGATTTGCAGGACTATACGCTGAGTGGGCTTCTTCTGAGAGCCTTTTCGGCTTTGCATGAGAACTGCAGAAACTGAGTGAGGATAAATGGCATCGAGTCCCGTCCTTTTGATGTGCGCGTTAGACTTTGCCAGGACTAAGGTTTATCGCCTCTCCTTCCCATATAAGGACTGGATAGTGAAGCACAGTCTTGAAGTACAGTCTGGATAGTAAAGCACAGTCAGGCGAGGTTCGATGTTTCGAAATGCCTGGAATCAGTATAAGCCATATGTGTTTTTGCAGATGATTTAAATATCATCCAAGAAGGAACTTCAACGAGCAGTAGATTGATTCGCGTCCTTCTGTGGTGATGCCTGGAAAAGGGTGAACGTATGTGCAAAACTGAAGTGATGGTTCTTTCCGGAACTCTCATGCAGTGTACCCTGCACAGAAATTGGGTCTAATTAAAACAGATCGAAAAGGTTAAGTACTATCTCTGGATTTAAATCACGAAAAATTGGAAAAGTGATACTGATTTAAACGGCGCATGGTTGGCCGAGCTGGACCAATAAAAAAGGAACTGCGGCGGAAGGTCATCACTCATCAGCTAAGGTGAGCAATAGCATATCTCAATTCATTGCTTAATCTGGAGTAAAAGCAATGTACTTACATTTTTAGTTTAGAGTTTGTTTCGGCTTTCATCCATGTTTATAAAATTTTAGCAATGACCGAAAAAGCTAGACCGCGGGTACAAGGTAATGAAGCAGTATTTTTGAAGTGCCGGTTTTCCTCGTTGAGACAGAGATAGAAAAGTCAGAAGTCATGGAATCTTCATGTTGTGCAGATACTTCTCCGAGTGGAACGTAAAGTTGTTTGATAATTCGGACAAACTTTTCGCATGCCCCGCAACTTTCTAGTTAGATGCGCGTGTTCGCAAAAGAACTGATATATCCGCCACATTGTGCGCAGGCCTTAGCTAGTAATAAATGGGTTTCCGCTTGCTCTATGTTCTACACCTCCATCTATACACATACCTTTACGAATATGTAAAATGTAAAAGCTGTGCTTGCTTCCTTTTCTTGTGCTGGATTGAAGTATGTTGTTTAAATTCCTTTCGATATCAACAAGACACTGAAAATGGTCTGCAAGATATAGTCAATCATTTCCATAAAAATATCTAGCCCTTACCTTCTTGTCTTGCAATAAATTATTCGTCATGTGCTTGTCGCATCAATTAAATTATAATTTAAATAAAAAAGTAATTTCATACCAATATATTAAAAGTTAACCAAAACTTATTCACCTTTCAAGCTCAAAGGCTATAAAAAAATTGTATACATACTGTCAAAGCGGTCAATTGTGCCAATGTCAGTCATTTTGTTAGAGTTTTAATTTGTGCCAATTATAGGTAAGTTCAGATAAATTCCCAAGCACAATGTCTTCTTTGCCTGTAGGTACCTACTCATAAGTCAAAATGCTAGTCAGCACATTTTTCAATTTCATTAGTGTTTGCAATCTTCTTATAACATAAACATGGAAGTAAAAAAAGAAATTCAATTGGATCACTGACAGAATGCCGACTAACAGCAAAACACATCTCCAATGGAATGGTGGTGTATCTATTTATACACACGTTTGCTTATATTTGATAAATAGAGCGCTGCACGCTCCTCAAAATAAACCAAATCTTATTGGGATACCAACAGATCCATTAGAACCACCCTCGTCGTCCGCACCCTCCATCAGAGTGTACGTATACGTCTCTAGCTATACAAATAAATGTTTATAAACATTCAAAAGAAATGCTCGAAACAACGCACTCAGAACATAAACCGTTTTTGGAAAATAAACAAATGGGGCAACGAAGTCCTCCTTCCGCCCTCATAAACATCATGTAAGGATCAACTTTAATGCAGTACAGAGAAACTGAAATAACTGTCCCAAAACAACAAACCGCAAGAATGCCGATACGTTTTGCATAAAATTTGGGGAAATAAATGCCGTAGGTTATAAACATAGTCATATATACGTTTTGTTGGCAAGGAGTGGGGATAAAAGTTCCACTTACGTAAAGTGTGTGGTCAGAAAAAATAATCTTTCCTTAATTATTTTTGACTTTTCTTATACATTTATTTTTTTAATTTACTGCTTATTTGAGCAGTACCCCATTAAAGGTGTCAAATAAATTTGCCTGAGTAATCCATTCCGATTCGTTTCGACTCGAGGGTGTATTAACTGTATATTTCTGGGTATGGAATTCTGTTTTCTTTGCCGAAGGTGTGGTGTGGATACTTACTTTATTGGAGAATAATTCTTGTCTGTCGGACGGAAAAAAAAGTACACATTCGGGTCGTTACAATCAAAGCCACTCCTTGGGACACTCATTACGCAAGGCGAGACAAAGCAAAGGTTTTTGGGTAAAATATGGTCTTCCTTTTCAAAAAAAAATGATTTATGCTGCATTGTTTGCCTCGTAAACAGAGCATGCATAAAATTTAGTTCAAGGATTCTCTTTCATAATTATTATTTCTATTAACCCCGTAATGTGGTGCTAAATGTCTTAAATCCTTTAAAATGTTTACCTATACGAGAGACTGACAAATGAATATCAGTTGTCCGCTATGGTCGGTTGTGAGCACATGACCTCAGCCCTTTTTTTATGACCAACTATACTCTGCCCCGTTAGAAAAATGCTTAAGTAGGAAAAGAGGAACACAAAACTAGAAAAGGATTTTAAACAAATGGGAAATACCTGCGGTGGCAAAGTGTTCTTCAACTCGTTATGGTGCAGAGCGGCCACGACGAGTGAGTTGCCCTCCTTTGAAAAGATGATCTTGTATACCACGGTGAGCAAAGAAAAGGTGTTTGACCCTGATGGAAATCATTATTTCCTTGATATTATGACTCTTAAGTAACCACGCAAAAGAGGTGTGTCGGCGTCGATTACCAGACAGTGACATCGTGCAGAGCAAAGTAGTCCTTAAAAACAAAGTGTATTCGAATACATAAGGTTTTCCGATCACAAAAATATTAATCAATGAAATTTTAAACGAATCTTTTTTTTATTAATTATAATTATAGTCTAGAAACAATTTATTTTTTATACCTTTAAAATTGTAGAGAATGGTTTTGCCATGTGACAGAAAGCCAAAAGGCAGAGGGGACGCATGAATAGAAGCCTTATCCGACTCACAATTTAGCGTTAATCTGGTCTATATGCCTTTTTAATACACCAGATTAAAAAGTACGACCCCTTAAGTGGTGAAAATCTTTCAATTAAATTGATAGTATACAGAAATGTTTTAACCTGTAATGCCAAGAGATTTTCATGGTTACAAGCAAACATGTAAATACCGTTTGTAAAACTACGAATAAAATTTGAAAACGCTTAATATAGGGACGTTTTTCGTTTTTTTTGTTTGTAATTCCAATCACAATATTTTTTCAAGTTTACTGTACACCGTATTTTCAGCGTTCTCGGACGCTATTAAGTGGGCGTGTTAGTAGGCGGATTTCAAAAATTTTTACACTTGCACTTCTTCGGAACCTAGAAAGCTTAGATACAAGGTTTCAAGTTACCTAGCTCAAATTTAAAGGCCTAAGATCTACCGATAGGCAGACGGACAGACAAAAGGACTTATCTCATTTGACTTAGAAATCGGTCTCGATCATATGCCTTTAAGATTCTGAGGGTTGAAGATGATTATTTCTTTCTGTTGAGATATAAATTAAACTTAAGAAAGGGAACTAAAAATTAATAGGTAAAAAAGCTTTTCCGTGTTAAGGGTTTAAAAACATTGAAAAACTTATGTGCAAAATTTTATGTGAAGGCTACAAAAAATTCAACCAGTGAGTAAGTGCTACAGCGTGTACACAGAAGTTACAGTCCGTTAAACGGACCGTTGAATACCCCATCCTATCCGACATTGTAAAATGCTGATATTATTGTTGTTTTTTGACGTTTTATAAGAAGTGCAAACTTTTAAAAGGGGCTTGATCCAGCCGTCCCTAATCACAAACCATCAATTATAACGCGGATATTTCCAAGTTACGCTTAAATGTACGAAAAATTGATATTTTTTGATTCAAATTCAATATTTTTGAAAAATCGAGCCCCAAAAGGGGGCGTCGCTAAAAACTTTGTATAAACGAAATCTAGAATTAAATCCCGTTTATCTAACTTGCTAATATATTTTTATTCTTTCCTAAAGTTATAAGACCAGTTGTAATTACGTTTTTCTGGAAATTTTTAGGTTTCTGCCGCCAAATGTGGGCGTGGCTCAAAGTCTTGTATGAACGGAATGTAGAACTATGTGTTTTCTACAAAATATATCGTGAAAATTTTTTTCGATTTGGAACAAAAATATTGAATAAAATGCATTTGAAAAATTAACCTTTAAATCGATGCCGCGCCCACTAGGGGAGGTAAAGCGAAAAAGAATATAATAAATACCAAATTTCAGGCTTTTAAAACGTCTTACAGCTTTGAAATCTGTGGAGGTAGTTGCACAGTTGCACCGATTGTGGGCGTGTCTGTGGGCGGATTCGAAAATTTTTTACACTTGTACTGCTTCGGATGACAATGAACCTATGTATCAAGTTTCAGCGCTCTAGCTTAAAATTGAAGGCCTAAAAACGTGTGACATACAGACAAGCGGACGGACAGAAGGACATGGCACATTCGATTCAGAATTCGGTCTCGATCACATGCCCTTAAGGTCTTGGGGGTCTAATATTATTATTTCACCGTGTTAGAAACTATGTGACAAACTTAATACACCTCCTATCCTATGGGATGGGGTATAAAAATTTGGTTTCTGTCTTATACATTTAAATAAATTGAGTAGCGCCAGCGGGGAAAATTTCATTTTATAAAGCCATTTTTTCCATATTAAACTTATACCTTCCACTGATTTCTTAGGCTTGTTCTGCGGGAATTTCCTAGGATTGAGTTAGAATCCAACAATCAAATTTTAGACTTACTCAAAATTGTATTTAAGAACCAATTATCAAAACTCTGGAATTTATATATTCTAATAATATTTAAAAAGTTTCCACATTTCGCAGTTTTAGTCTATTGGGCTTATTGGGCTTTATCCAACACAGCTTTTATATCCCGCGTTCGGAAAGCAGTAAGCTTTTCCATCGATAAGAAGTGGCACAATAAAAGGGATAAAAGATATAACAATATATAACAAATATAAAAATCTTGCGGCTATCAAACACTCTTTCTCGTATTATTTTTGTCCTCCGTGTATCCTTAACAAAGGCTTACTGCAGGCTCTTATACAGGGGCCATCAACTTTCTCGTCAAGAGACACATTCAGATTATCGACTAAAGATGGCGAAAAGGCAGAGGTTCAAAAAAATTTCATAATTTTTTTGGTTTTTCTCTATTTTTGATTTTCGTTTTCAGTTCGTGTTGTGGATTCAGAACTTAAAAAAAAAAATTACAAATCAGTTCTAATAGTCACCGTTTTTTAACCTTCGATGAACCCAAGTTTTGATATTCGGTGGATATGGAAACTTATAATTTAACCATTGTAAAGATAATGAAAAACTACGTATCTATACTTCATATTATTGTTAAACCAGTAAACTGTCATCAAAATGAATACGATTTACACATGCAACTCCTACACGTTTTCTAGAAATTTTTAATACATTTACCAGTGGTCAAGAACTAACTTAAGACCGCACAGGTCAAAAATAATTTTTCTTTTTTAATTTTTCTTTTTTCTTTTTTTCTTTTTTCTTTTTTTTTTTAAGGAAGGCAATAAGGGCTTAGCCTTCCATCCCTTCCATTAAAGGGAGCTTTCAGAAATATGTTCATATTTTGTACCCATATAATCCAAGCGAGAACCAAAAAGGAAAAGACTGTATGTGTATCAAATACATTTTGGATGGATAGAAAATTTAAGTATGCCATTTTCCCCGTTGCTCCACATCACCCGACATAATCATATACCAAAAAAGTCAATATTGCATAGATGTAATGTTCAAATTCATGTAATTAAAAGATTTATTTAGGCTGTGGCTGCCGAGTCTTATTATTATTAACTCTGTATACCGAATTTTATTCATCTATATACTCAGTGCTGCTTGCTCTTCCCAGTACATATAAGTCAGAACTTTTAACAAAAGAAAATTTTCTGCTCAAGGAAAATGAACTAGGGCCAAATTTTCAAAAGTAATATATAAAAAATAAATCATAAACTGCGCGAACTCGTAGAGTCATTCATCGCTTTTACTGATTTGATTTTTTATATCAGCTGAAATAGATTGGCCACTCAATTTCAAACACATGTTACCGTACCCCGCTCGGTAAGAATGTTTCATATCTTAAAGCTTTTCGACAAAGTTTATCCTCAAATTTACTTCTACAGCGTTCCTTTTACTGGAAAGAATCCAGCGTTAACAGGGTAAATCTGTAATATAAGCATACAAACCTTGAGGCTTCTAAAGGCTGTGTATACGGTTGTTCAGACATCTTAAAAGTTTTTTAAAGCTGCACGGAGTCGCCAGAAACTAATACGAATCTCACGATCCTAAAGAATTTAACATAATAATCTGGTATACTAAGCAAATTTCTAATTTTTGGAAGATAAACATAATATGAAAAGCTAAATCCACCTTTTTTTACTCTTTGTATAAAGTTTTCTAAGTGTATGTCCAGACTTAGGTACACTTCATTTTTATATAAGAGTAAAGAATAATCACCACCCCTTTCAAAAATATCATGACAAGCAATAAAAACAGATTGTTTATAACAAATGTCACATAATTTCCTATCTAATTCTACAAATGTCTTAATCAACTTGACAAAAATTAAGTGCGCGCACAAATAAAAAAAAGTCCCTTATAGCCTTATAAATTCCAATAAATTGATTCTGAATGTCTCTGATATGTCTGCCTGTACCCATATACTACACTCTGGATGCTATGTCATACTTACAAATTCGCCTCCGCATTGCTCTTATGCCGAGACGCGACGCCCCCTAAGCACTATTAAAGTAGCAGTCGTCATCATGTCACTCACAGTAGTGTTTTAACAAAATTGTAATCACAGATACACAGTTTGGTACAATTTCATCTAAGTTGGCGCCAAATATCATATTTTATTGCAACTCGTAAGTCTGAGTCCTCTTGAAAGTGCTGTCGTATCGTGGGGTTGATTGGCTCTCATCCGACTTCCTTTTTTCTCGTTTGCTTTCATCATGCGTAAATATGAAGGAATGTACTTACGAAAATGGACTTGTTCCATTATTGAAATAAATGTATTTTCGCTGGGATTTCATGTAGTACACATACACCATACATTACACCCACGCGGCGGCGTGTCCTAGATAATCTGAAAATTCAAATTCAGCCAAACGAGAGGAAGCTAGAACATCTTCAGGGCCGCATCGTCGTCGTCGTGTCAGTCAGTGTCTGGTTTTGGGATTAAAAATTCATATTCATCCCCTCAGAGTTGTGTTGCAAATTGTTTTAATTAATTACAATGCACAGCGCTACAATGTTGCATCATGTTGAGTAAAATATGAAGTAAACACATGCAATTGTACAAGATACTTGCATGCACTGGAAAAGTCAGTTTTCGCCTGAATTTTATGGCCAGCTGCATAGTAAACACGTTGCTATACCAACAGCTATATTGTGCAGTATACCTACTTGTTTTTTCAACAATGTTGCAGATGCATGCACTTTCTGGTTTGGGCGAAAATTCGCCTCCTTTCTCCGTGTGGAAAACTCTGCAAACCAAAGAGAGGAGAAGTTTAGGCGACTGTTAGATGGTGGGTGAAATGGTTATCCCACGCAACCGGAATCAGTTGCAACTAATTAAAAACTGTGTGTGCTTCATGCTATCGACACTCGACAGAAAATTTTGGTTCGAAGTGCTTCGCATGAGGTAAACCTAATGGTGTCATGCACGAATGAGGATTTTTTTTTTCTTCTTAAACGAATTCCTCCAGGAGTCGCAATTTAGGGCGGGGCACTAAACACTGATGTGAGCATCTAGGTGCGTTCGGGATTAGTTTTGAAGTAAGGAACGAACATTTTTAAGAGGTTTTCTATTACCAATTGATCCCCTCAGATACACCCTGATTTGATGCTTGTGTTAATTTTAGATTTCTTCGTTTTATGTCACTCGAATGCTAAGAAGTGTTTTCGTACTCAAAATGCATTTATTCCGGTTTTATTGGTATTATGTTAATTCTTTTGAATGTTGGTACCTACTTTTGTCGCTAGTTAAACCTGCGAGGGACTCTTAAGAAACCTGTTGCTAAATTATCACAGTAAGATTATCGAGAGATCGAGAGACTTGGTGAAACTTTTCACTGCACGGCAATGGTATTGTGCGTCATCGCAAATCTAAATGGCGAATTTTCAGCGAAGCAAAAATAGAAACACACCACTTATTTTTTGCGCATATCAATGGCAGACCTCAATTTAACTTAACTCCTGAAAGGAAGTAATTTATAAGAGGGAAAATGAAGTAAGCTTGTGTAGTATTGCTTGTTATATTTGTCTGTCCGCGAATGGTAAACCTCCAAAATAAATAAAGAAACAGTAAAGTGGTTTATTTTATTCAACCCATCACCCTAAGGGAAAATAAGCGCATTTGTAGCATTAAATTCACTGTAAATTAGGAATTCAAAATTAAAAATAGTTACCGAAGGAAACTTCAAGTCAATTTACAAACATATTAAGTGTCAGTAAGAAAATAGTTTTTAAACAGTGCAGAAAGTAGTGTTTAAAGAAAACAAAAAAGAATATCTGTAGAGTCCATATTGTAGGAGAAAAAGGTGAGTAACTCTCACTGAATTTTTATGTTTCTGTGTGTAGTTAGTGTAGTTAGTTTCTATGTATACCTATATTTTGTGAGCTTTTGGAAAAAAAGGTGGTATCAGCTGGGCTTGCTGCATAGATATTTTGTGTTGTGCGTGCATTATATTGTGTTTAATTTTCCCTTTGCTCGCGTATCGTGTGCTTTTGTTCTTCTGGGCCTCATCGTCAACCATAGCGTGGGTGATGGTTTTCACTCACAAGGACATGTGGACAGAGAGGTTTGGCGATAGGGCGAGCTCTCCCCCTCTAGTGATAGAGCAGTAAGGTGTGGTGGATGCTGTGTGCTTCCACACCTTCAATGTTCTAAAGCACCACTGATACGGTTGATGGTGTGTGATCCCGTGTGGTGATTGTTTGAGCTTCCAAAGTTTTTGATCTGATGCATGTGGTGATGGTGTGCCCTCCCACATGATGATCTGGCGGATGTTGGTGAAGCGGGTTGCTTCCTCATCCTGAATAGTGACCAGGGTGTGGTGAAAGTGTATTCCCACATTCTGTGTTGCAAGCCTTTGTGAAGTGGGTGGTTAACCCCTTCATAGAGGGCGCTGTTGTGTTTTGCTCCCGCAAGAAGTTCTGCTTGCTGTGTGAGATGTTGGGAGGTCTAGAAGATGGCTTTAGTTGTGTCTAATTGGTTTGTGTTGATGATTGTGTTCAGCTGAATCCACCCGCTTTATGTTTTATTTTTCTCAAATGTAGTATGCAGAGACGATAGAAATTCAATTGTCGTTTGTTTTTGTGTTCTTGCAATTTCAGATGTGCCCACTACGATTGATTAACTCCACCTTCGACTACAGTACTCAATCATACATTTTCTTTATACATATGTATTATTATTATTTTGTTTAAAAAACTAATTCCATTATGTTTTCTTCGAATTGAATAAATGAAATTTCGCTTCATGTTCAACCTTTGAGGAATTGTTTTCATTCTCTTCTCCCTTACACTCCCAAGAAAACAGAATGTGATTGAACAGGCTTGCACTTAACGAGGTGCAATATATGCTTCTTGTATGCGCAAAGACTCGGGGATCACTCTGTGTTCTACATGCCGACTTTAATGAAATTGGCAAAAACATTATTTTTTTTTAAATATTGAAAGTCAAAATCTAGTACGCACTTTTTTAGAGGTTCTCACAATTAGTAGCCAAAAGTATGGTAATTTTTGGTGGTAAATTCACTTTTATCTCAATTCCTATAAGGTGAGTTGAGTTGCATACGTATTCAGTGAGGTTAAACGAGTTTTTTTTTTAGGTATAGGTAGGTATCTACCTACGAGACTTTATTTTTCGGGACTTTTTTGTTCTTACTTATTGTAGGTAGGTAGTATTTTTTGCCTTTATTTTTTGTGTAAAGTTTATCGAAATGTCGGTAGACATAAGGGGTACATAAATCATCCTTACACATGTAAGACGACTAAAGCCCTTAGCCCAATGAATCAGTTGCATCCGTTACGTTGCAGTTCACAATTGACAACTCAGTGAAACACACATGTTCTTATCGGTAGCGACGTACAAAGTTCTTCTATGGGCCGCTTCCCATAATAAGAACATGTACATTTATCTCAGTTGTCAGTTGGGTACTTCAACGTGACAGACGTAATAGATTCATTGGGCTGAAGGCTTAAGGGTCTATTACGCAAGCGAAAACATTGGCGCCCAATTGTATACTAACAGATCAGGGTCCGTTGCCAACCCGAAGGGATGATGTTCAATGAAGGTCATCACTTTGGACTGGCATCAACCTGGTTTTAATGTTCTAATTTTTCTTTCTTCTTTCACCTGACGATGTTTGCCTGGTAGCGTTAGAAACGATCATAGGACTAGCAATTATTATAATGTTTGTAGAATTGAAAATTGTATTAATTATTTATTTTTATCAATATAAAATTCATACAAAATGTTGGCTTTGGCTCGCTATGCCTGCTCCTCAATATAAGCAGCGATACGTTCAGTTAGGTTTCTAGTTAAAGGAGTTTATTTATGAAACACACTGGTCAAAAATCTGAGGCTCAAGACCATATGATCTTATGAGGAATTTATTTTTGTTATCAATAAGAAACAGTGTAAAGAAGCCTCAGCGTATGAAAGGCTAGACTAAAGTCAGGGTTTCAAAATATGGAAACTATCAACGCGAGGTAGAAGGGAGCCAGGGGCGAAAGCTCGGCTAACAGAGATGAAGATCTCAGATCTCAGAAGAAGAGGCTGCTGACGCTGCGACGAGAACAGGACGGACTAAAGGAGAAAGTTGATGCAATGGCGGTTACTTTACTGACTGAATTACGTTTGGTTGGAAACCTGACCAAGAGTAAGTCTCTAGGCAAGAGCTTTTAATCCTGTTCAGTCGACGTAACGAAACGGGGGCTAGACCAACATCAAATCTGGTGGCCAAACAGAGGGCAATTTATACCATTCAACATTTCCATGCTTCGCTGAAGAACCGAATGACGTCCAACCCAACGTCTAAGACCAATACCACTCAACTGGAGACAACTACATAAAAAGCTTGGATACGACTTCGACAACGCCGAAGATATGGCTGATGGTAAAGGGCCTTGGGCGCGGACAGACTCGAGGAGACATTGGAAACGACAAAAAGATATATTCAACCTGCAAGCGAATATCAGGTTCAACTTTCCTCGACGACAAACAAGGGATAAACCCCAGCGAGCACGTACATTTTCCAGTAAGACGGACAATTTGAGACAAGATGACTAGGCAAGCTAACAAGAAATGAAAAGATTTCGGAAGGTGTCTTTCGGCTACCTCACAGGAATGAGGTAGCCGAATAGCTACCTTATAGCTGTGGGCTTGGAAACCTTGCCTTCAGCTTTAACGAATGACAGGAAAACAAGCGAAAGTCGATGATGTAACCAAGGAGTAGTCCGTGGTCAAAACCAAAGACTCCGGAGATAAAACGAAAGTTCGGAAAACCCTGTCGGTAGACCCTTTAAGTAAGATTTGGTCGCTGTCCCTTCCGATGATCCGCGAAGAAGCAATATTTTGTTAAACTTGGATTTTTTTGCTCTGTTTTAAGTCTGGCTAGATTGTTTGAACTTTTGAAGAATTATTTGGCCTAGAATTCTCAGAATACGATGAGTACAGAACAGATACATCGCGGTTTCTTTTTTTCTTAATTTTTTTTAGCACCTATCTATTACATCTATTACAACGTTGAAAAGGGCACTGGATAAAGGGACATTAAGCCATTGTGCAGGTATATTTACTTGCTCAACATTCCAAAGGCACAGCTTTTCGTGTGCCAATGTGCCTATACCTAATCTCATTAACAAGATTATGTTCCTAAGTCTTTCTTCCTGTGTCCTATTGTCCATATTCGTAAAGTCCTCCGAAGGCACAAAGTTTTCAACCACCATGAAATTGATGAGGACAAGACACAAACGTTCGACATGGCATTAAAGACTGTGTAGACCTGTTTTTTATTTTGGACCTTTCTGCTGGTATACCCCCAAATTTATCTTTGGAAGCTCGCTGATTTTCTCCCAACAAGTTGAAATGAACGAACAGACGATGATTGTCGACGTGGAATTCGGTCTTTTCCTAAAAGATAAGCTAAAGTTTGTGGAAAAATATTTTATTGTTAATGTGGGCTTTCTAGGTCTAGGGCGAATTTAAGGCCTTTTGATCGACAATTTAATCCGGTCGCATCAAGCAGGGCTCAAAACCTAAATTTTCTGATAGACTTTTCACGAGCTCTTAATCGGTGGAACGTGGGAGGCACCTATACTGTTGACTCCAGATTTCCGCGATCTCAGGCCCGCAGCATTCAACTGTAAGGATTTATTAAATGGATATGACATCCTTAAACTTCACCTAGTTTGTTAATTTCAAGTTAATTACCCAGTTGTAGTCTGCCCGTCAACTTAAACCAAGGATGATGGTTAAATACTTCGTAAACGAATGGTTTCTTTCTTAAAAAAAGGCTTTTTAGGATAGTTTTTAGTCAAAATCCTAACTCCGAGGCGGCTGATCTTCTTTTTCTACCCCTAAGGCTCACATTGGTAGAGTTTGCCAACGCCCCCATAACAAGATTGACGAGACTATAGGTTTTTGACATCCGTTGCATGTTAAATCAGCTGTTTCCATGTACCCTTAGATTGCTGCAAATGAAAGTGTTCCCCACTCAAATTACTGAGGTCAAGAACTTTATAATACCTACTCAAAGGCCCGGCAACATGATTTACCACGTTGCAATCATCATTGTCGCCTTCGTTGTCGGCGGTATTGTATACTTATAGGTACTTTTAGATTCATCGATGAAAATGAGACAGAAATAAAAAATGAAAGAAATACACGCGGCTACTGTTCGCTACTTTTGATTTTTCTTCAAAAGTGTATCCCCGCGCAGCTCCAGAGGGAACACCACCAACACCTACGGATCCATTAAGTGTCGCCTTTTAGATGGGGTTTTTTATTGCCGACAAACAGATTGAATATTAACATGTATAGCGCGTATAGAATTCGTTTTTTTCTTTGTTCTTCTTTTCGGATACATGTTAAGCTATGACAGTTACACTGTCACAAGACGAGACTTACTGTCAAGTAATTCCCTGTCGCACCTATTGTTTCTCTATTATATCGTAGCACGTTATTTTTTCCCTTTGATCTTTCTGGGGCTTAATTGAAATGTCTCAATGAAGGCTATTGCATTTGTGAGAAACGCTGTCACAGGTTGTCTCTCAACAGGAAAATAAAAAAAAAAATGTCTTCTTGGCTAAGTGGAAAAGAAGCCATTTATTTTGAATAAGTTTGATTTATTAAAAGTCGTAAAAGAAACATATTTTTGGTTTTGTATATAATTTTTTTTTCAATTTGCCGGCCGACAAATGATTTATATAAATACATTAATAAAGTTTAATGTCACCTGTTTAACATAAAACAAGGATTTCGGGCAATTATTGTTGTGTTTAATTGGCTTTGACTTTTTGTGACTTGTTATTTCATTCTTATAATACCTACTGCCAGTACAGAACATGGTGCATAAATTTGTCCAAGTGGGTGGTAGGTATATGAATATGTGCATGACACGCTCCTTGTATTGGGAGTAGTATAATTAATTGGAGGAGATATACGCTAAAACAATCTTATTTGTAGGTATAAGAAGAGTTCCGAAAGAAATTATAATTACGCTCCGGATGAGTTCATTGTCCTTTTCTCGAGGTAGAAGCGATTGTTAATAATTTTTGTTGTCTCAAGATAAGTAAGTGACTGTTGGTTGGTTAGCCCAAATGCGTTGCAGTCACTTTGTGCTATAGTCGGTAGCAGGAAAAAGACTTCTATAGGTTAAACTAGTAATCTATCTCAATAGGTACATAGGTACATTATTAAAAATCTAAAAAAAAATCTTAAAATCACATACCACTTGGACCCAGAACACTGCATTAATATTTAGATAAGACGAACAAGTACAGTGTAGCAGTGGAGTGCAACTTAAAGTAGTGCCTCTTGTTTACATCTATTCAATATTGACTTGGTCCTCAATTGTAGTCTAATTCTTATGGTTATTACACGTGCAATAAAATAAGAGTGAAAACCTAAAAGAGAATTCACCCTTTTCAAACCAATAATAGTTGTGAACTAAGCGCAAGCCGTCTGATAAAACTTTATTTTGTCATTTTGTCTTTGTACGCTTTGTAACAAATATTAGGACGCAATATGCTCGACCCAAGACAAAACGATTTTCTCCATCGTGGAAAGAGCAAAAAACATGCACTAAATGATGCGATTTTAGACCCTCTTTTAGTTTATTTAGAAGCTACAAAATACTTAAAAGAAAGCGTTTTGCAGATTCATCAACATAATATACAAACGTCAGAACGCCACACATTTGCCTCTCCATATTAATAGTTGAAGTGGATTAAATAGCTGCAAGTCAATGTAAGTTCTTTGTGGGCAAGGTTATCACTCCTTGATGAAAGTATGATCAATATCTATAAGCGTCTCTACTTTCCGTCTTGTCGCAGTGACACCATTCTTACGTATCGTGTTCCGCCATGAAAATTTAAATTTACCGACGGCAGCTGTTCCCAATTAGCGCTGCCATTAGTTGCAACCATACCTACGGTAGGTAGAACCTATCTCTGATCTGGGAGAACATTTCATAAATTCATGCTGACTTCACCCCAAATTATTCTGACAATCCAAGATTATAAGAATATCTATTTCTCTTGTTGTAAATTGAGGGGAAGAATCCATTTCCAGTTTCTGGATAGAGAAACTCATCCCTTTGGCCATCATCGTTTTAAAGTACCTACACAAGCAGCGCAGCGCAATCCTTATTTGCCCCAAAGGCATCCTCTCTCACACTAGGTACAAAGAAAAATACAACCCTGACTGTTGCACAGAACGCATAAATCCCGAGATTTTGTGTGTGCGATTGTATACCGATTATAGTGTTTATGAGACACCATCTCAGCTACCCCTGGACATACAACAACCACCGTGCGCGTCAAAGGCAATGTCCTTTATACCATATTCAAGATGAACTTTTCTTCCACTTTTTTCCCGCCATCATTACCCGATCCTTTTGTTGTTTGCCAGTTGCCATATTGTGCCGTTTTATTGCACTTTTTTGTACCGTTTTTTTTTTTTTTTTATTTCATTGGACTCCATGTCATTGTCACATAATTATGACACAAAACAAAAAGAAGAGCAAAGACAACAAACAAAAAAGAAACAGAACATAATAAAACTGTAAACATAATTTCTCAAGGTCGTCGGTATAGAAAATAATGACGATGATGATTTTTAATGACCCTGTAAATAATTTTATGTGATCGTCACGTCGAGCATAGACGACACTGATGAGTTCCAACGACGGCAACCAGTCGAATACAACATCGGCGGTGTTGCCTACTCTTTAAACTCTTTTTTTCTTAGTGAGTTTTGTTTCTTTAACATGATATAGAGTACCTATTAATTTTCAATTAAATTTTTTTTTATTTTACCGTGATCGTTCAATGACGAATGTGAATGCAAAATAAAGTTGTTTAATGCAGCATTTAAGACAGGCTTTCCCTACACATGTGTTTAGTAGAGGTTCACGAAACTCCAATGACTAGTGCCATCGGCGTGGTGCAGATGGATTGGAGTCTGAAAACATCGCGGTCGTCTGTATTACCGACGGTAGAAATGTGAAGTGTCAACAGTGATCTGATAAGTTTAAAGGAATAATTTGGTAAGTGTATAAAAATTTCCAGATCTTGTAATAATATAATATAATAAATCGTAGGTTTTCTTAAAATTTGCCATTCCGGTAATCTTTTATTCTATACCAACATAACCTAGCTGTAATTTATCAATAATAGTCTAGACTGTATTTAGGCAAACTATTAAGTAAAAAAACCTACTACTGAATTACTTATTCCCAATTCTGATTTTTAACGCCCCCATAAACAAAATATGCCATTTAAATGGTTGCATATACTTACAGCCCTGACCTGAGGGTGTTTTGTGCTACCAATGTTTACAGATGTCGTATGTAATGTCATGTTCTCATGTATAGCCCCCATGACACACATGTCATAAACATATCTACTACCAAGCCGAGTGCAATTTCAGTTTTCATGCGACTCTTTGTGGATGATGTCACATGCAAAATACATGCGATTTCATGAATTCGTACTGCGCGATGAGTTTTGTTGGGCGACTTTTTTGACAGTGTTTTCCTAGTTAATTCGACCTCGTAGGGTGTAGGTCGCAGGCTTATCTTTATCGAATCAGGTGCTGCGCTGAAAGAAAGCGCTTTTACTGCTTTCTTGAAGGAATAAAATATAAATTTTAGTTCAGTACTGAATTAATAAATTAGGTCATTAATTCAGTCAAGTGACCTTCATATGCTGTTTCAATGACCCTTTTACAATAAAAAAGTATACTAATTGGACCAAGTTCTGTCCATGTTTTGACTTTGCAGCACACATTGAAATTAATGTTACTCTTTTATGCAGCACACTCAGACTATTTTGCAAGCCCTTATAATATATCTACCTACTTGTGATAGCAACTTTTGTCTGAGGACTCGAGTTCCGACCGGGGGAATGCTTTTTTTTCATAGCATGCACCTTTGGGAGAACTGGCCAAAGTACACACTGACAGGACAGTGTGTGACAGGACTGGCATAACACAGATGTTATGCCTATAATACTTTAACAAGGAGCGTGTATAGTTGAAGCCTCTTCCTTAGTGCTTGAAAGTTACCCAGGAAGGAAAGAGGTTTAAGAAGGAAGCTGCATTTTTCTATTCGGCTTCCAACAATCGGCTTACATTGACCTGGATAATAGGCGGCGATCAGGCAGCCACTCTTTCTAGATCGATACTATGTCTCCAGCGAACATTTATCCGTGATTAATATAAATCTTTAACTAATTTCCTACAAACGCCAAGAAATACCATACAAGTATATGTCCTACCGACAAGTACTCATTGACAAAACCGGACAGGGGTCTGGTGCTGCAGTCGGTGCCGTGACAAAAGACCAAGCGACATAACGTATCAAAATTGGAATATGTGTGGGGGCATGCTGCCCCTGCCTGCTTTTCCTTTACTTCTCCTTCGGTCCTAAAGAGACTTAAAGTCAAATTGGACTTAAATCGCTTTAAAAAGTATCACAATGCCAAACGGCTGAATTTGGCTTTATGTCACTTTCACAAAGTGACTTAGAACAAAATTTATAATTTGGTCTTATGTCATGGCACTGCTGGAGTCCTTGTGGGAAGCGAGAACATTAGACTCAACTACCCCTAAGGCAAATATGCATCAATCTTCCAAGCGGAGACTTTCACTACCCTTAAATGGCAATGTGTTATATTTTGACTAACAGCGGAGGGCAAGAAGCATATGCATTTGCAGTGCCAGCCAAGACGCTCTAAATGCTCTGCTCAACCCTCTAACTTCGTTCAAGATAAAGCTCGAGCTCAAGCAGTGAATCTTGTTCGGGTCCCACTGGTATCCAGGGAAATAAGATCTCTGATGAACTTGCCCAACTAGGCTCAGAAGAAGTTTTCTCTGCACCCGAACCTGCTTTGGGCCTGCCTGTATCTGTTGTCTCGCCCGTCATTGATACTTGAGTTTCTCGTGAGCACAGGGCTCGTTGGCGTGACTGCGATGGGTGCAGACAGACTAAATGACTACGCCCGGACATCTGCCAGGGCCAGCGTCTTTACCGGCTTTACCGGCCACCAAGCTTTTGCTAGACACTTGAATGTGTTAGGCTTGAGTGAAACCATTACCTGTCCTGCCTGTGAAGAGGATGACGATACAGCGGAACACTTCCTCTGTAGTTGTCCTGCCTCTGCTCGCATCAGGTGGCGGATCTTCTGGGCTGACGTGGTGAGTGCCGTACACCTAAGCTCTTCATCACTGAAGCTCCTTCTCATCTTTCTTCGAATTACGGGTGAACTAAATACCTTAATGTAAGGTGTCTGCATGGAAGTACACAATGCACCAGTATATGTGTCTGAGTAATCCACTGGATCGAAGAAAGCCCCAAAAAAATCTCATTCACCCGTTTCACAATGTCATTTTAGGGCGGTACAAAAATTTACACTGTACATGTTGGTCACGCTCCTTTATTGTGGTATCAAGTGTGAAGTGAAGGATACACACAGTGAAGGATAAGTCTAATTCAAGGCATTTAATAGCCTAATAAAGAATAAATATATATACACAATCAAACAAAAATCGTAAGATTAACAATGTCACTTTTCATATATCCACAAATCCTTTTTCCTTATGTCAATTTAAACCCTTTTGTAAATTTTACAACAGTTAGAGAATGGAAAAAGGAAACTAAAACCGTCCACGTATGACAGATCTGCCACAAAAACGTTTTTTGTTTTCTGTCGCCTGAAATGTCGTTTTCACAATATGAAAACAAATGAGTATTCGTATCAGATTAGTCTTATGTGTGCCCGGTGGAAACACTCTGGGATTTTCTTTCAAACGCCTCTAATCCCAGTCTTATGGCCAGTGGAAACTTAGACGCATTTCGTTGCTTATTTTGGTCCGTTCGGATTGTTTGCATATCGCATTCCACCATTTCCGGTGAGCGCCACTAGAGAATGCACCAAATTGGAAGCCAACCCGTGAATGGCGGGAGTCCTCTGAGTTGCATTTTTCAAAAAAATTTTCACAATTCCCGGAACTTGACAATTCAAATCTTCTCGGTAAGAAACCAACATTTTAGTCACCTCAGAAATCTCACTCAACCTTTTAGCATACTTCTTTTTTACTGCTTCACTTTTGAGCCTTTCCACACACCTTTATAATTTTTTGAGACCAAAAAGAGAAAGAAGCTTTCTATTGGAAGTTTTAGTCGCTCCTAAGGCATAAATGTTGTCGTTGCTATATTTTTTGACCGAAAGTGACAACAAGAGTGCGAAAAAATATAAAAAACATTTTGTCTTAAAGAATTTTCGAGATATCGGCTTTCTAGACTTTGACTTAGACTTAAATAAATGAGACAGTTAACTTAGTAAATTGCATAATTTTCTATTTCTTAAGTATGAAATATATGGCACGTTAGTCCCAAGTTTGCTGTTCTCAATTTGTCTGGTCTGATGCTGCATTTGTGTCAACTTTTTGGTTTGTCATTACTGCCCTCATTTAAGATTTTCTGGAAAATATTTTGTCAATAACGTGTGCATTAGTGTACAGCAAAGTTTTTTTTTCCAGATAGGAACTTCAGACTTTATTGTAGTTCAACAACTTAGTGTCGCAATATTTTTATTTCCACAGAATGTTTAAAATAGACTTAAGAATTTGTCAATATTCAGTTAAGCACTGTAAAATCCTATACGTTTCTTCACTGCCCTTCATTGTCTATACCTGATTCACAACGCATGGGGCCGTGCTTTCCATTCCTTGCAAATCATAACGAGGCAATGAATACTGAACAGTTCTCTCATTCAAAAGTCAAAGTTTGCTTAATTCACAGAAAAAGAAGAGAAAAAAAAACAATAAATACAACAAATTTGCAGCGTTAGGTAGTAGCTACACAAAAGTTTGATTGGTAAATTTGTAATTGCAAATTAATAACAAATTCTGACATTTTACGAGCAGCATATTTAATGGCATTTAATTAACATAATACAACTTGGTCGGGTCGTCTATTTGTTTATTGAATTATTATTTGTCACGGATTTGTGTGTGGTTGATATGACATTTTAAGAAGCTTAATAAGAGCCATAAAACTTCAGCATTATTACGTATAGTATTTGATCGACCGACGTGGCGATCGTTCAACTTTTACTTTGTAAAATACCTACTTTTCCATTCAAAATATATTATAGTGTGCCTTGTTGGTTTGGGTTAAATAAAATCACTATGAATGTGTTAATAAATATCTTAAGCAAGATTTTACATAACAGATTATAGTTTACTTTTCTACATCAGATATTCTACCCAATTTTCCTCGTGTCTTTTGTTTGAAAAATCTTCCATAACAAAGCAATGTGAGTTGAGAATAAAAGCTAAGAAAAAAAGCTTTGGTTGAGATAGGAAAAGCCTCAACCAAAGTACCTCTGGACATTATTTCACTTAACTTGTACCTTTCTATCGGCGGTAATTTGAAATTGGACATTGCGATCGTAAAGTGGTAATTTAGTACCAGATGTCTCAGTAAAAATCTAATTAAAGGTTGCATCTTGCATGTCTCCTCAATTGACACCCAAGCCCACTCAACTTCATGCAGGTGTCGATTGGGCGGTTACCTTCGCAAAAATTCACAAATCATTCACCGTGGTCTTTGATGGTTCTTGTCTGTGCCTTGTCCTATGGTAGTATGTCGCACCTAAATGACTTTCAGAATCTTGAAATAGCGCCAAGTTTGACATTATGCTCATGCGTAAACTCAAAGACTCCAGAACGAATCAGTTACTAAATATCTAACATTGCTTAGGTACTCCTCTCGTAAAGGCAAAACAACTGTACGGAAAGATGCATTAGTATTTCTGAGTAAAAACTGCTCCTGCCTTGCAATGTAGAGCTTTTGTTAACATGTGGTACTTAATGCTAACATGAATACCAAACAAATAAACGATGAATACCAAAGAAGATAGGGGCAATGGAAAAACAAGCTACAGTATAGCCATCAGTAATAGTCTTAGAAAATAATTAAAGTGTAATAGACCGGGTGATATAAAAATTTTTTTTTTATTTATTTATTTTGGTAATATTTTATTGCTTAAGGTCATCCAATAGACCAAATTTAACAAATTTCAACCTTTTTTAAAAATGTAAGTGCTTACACCCCTTTTTGAACACCTTGTGCTAAAAATATTTCAAACCATGTAAGAAAAAATGCATTTTTTTAGCGAATTCAATCAAAACTATCTCCCAGAGGAAGTCGACAAGATATCGACAAAACGTCGAAAGAAAAAATGGACTAAAGATTTTTCTTTTTCTTTTCCCGCATTTCAATTGAACGATCTAAAGGCGCACTTTAATAAACATTGAGTTCAACTTACTTGTACTGCTTTTTTATTTTTTTATTCTGCTCGTTAAATTCGGCTCGAGATATTCGTGAGATCCCAGAACCTCGATCCCAGAACCTCGAGACAGTATATGACTATGACTAATGACCATTAACTTCCTTTGATATATTTCACTTCCACCTAGCAAAAAATAAATAAATAAAGTAACTGATCAAATTGCATGTGTTAAATGTCATCCTAGTCCTCATGCTCGGAACAAGTTTTCTCAGGACCCGAACTAGCTTTAGGCCTGTTTGCATCTGTTGTCATGTCTGTCATTGATACTTGGGTTTCTCGTTAGTACAGGGCCCGTTGGCGTGACTGCCCCATCGCGGACAGACTAAACGACTACGGCCGGACATCTGCGAGGGGTCAGCGTCTTTCGTTCTATCTCTATCGATTCTCACTGCAAGGAGAATCGATTGCAGACTTCTTGTAGGCGTCCTTACCGGCCACCAAGCTTTTGCTTGACACTTGAATGTGCTAGGCTTGAGCAAAACCACTTTCTGTCTTGCCTGTGGAGAGGATGACGATAGAGCGGAACACTTCCATTGTAGTTGTCCTGCCTTTGGGGCTTTGGGTCTTTTTGGCTGACGTGGTGAGTGCCGAACACCTAAGCTCTTCATCACTTAAGCTCCTTCTCATCTTTCTTCGGAAGACGGGTAAACTTAATACATTAATGTAAGGGTTCTACATGGAAGTACAAAGGACTAGTATTTGTGTAGCAACCTCCATCAAAAACGAAACGAATGCTCAGCTATGATCTCAAGAACGAAACATGCAATATTTTTGAAGAAGAGACCAGTCTTTGAAAATCATTAGTTTAAAGCAATAATGGACAGATCCAAATAGCCTTTTAACATATTAACTGGACGAAAATTGGAACATCGCACCATCAACCATAACTAAATACTTTTTCTGTGCTAAATCTTTTAAACTTGATTTATTTTTTGTAAATGTATATGGCAAATAGTAAAGTAACAGACTTTTAACCGTCCTCTAAGCACGTTATACATACAAATAATTGAGCTTCACACACTGCCAGGGGGCGTTTTTGAAAAAATAAACTTGATTTTTTTAACATTATATTTATATTCGACCGAGGGTTTATTAATTTTAATGCATAGTTTGTAACACAGTGAAATAATCACCGCAGATCCCTAAGACCTTTTAGAGATATGATCGAGACCGACAGGTGAATCGATTAAGCTATGTCCGTCCGTCTATCCGTCTATCCGTCTGTCCGTCTGTCCGTCTGTCCGTCTGTCCGTCTGTCCGTCTGCCCGTCTGTCCGTCTGCTCGTCTGTCCGTCTGTCCGTCTGTCCGTCTGTCCGTCTGTCCGTCTGTCCGTCTGTCCGTCTGTCCGTCTGTCCGTCTGTCCGTCTGTCCGTCTGTCCGTCTGTCCGTCTGTCCGTCTGTCCGTCTGTCCGTCTGTCCGTCTGTCCGTCTGTCCGTCTGTCCGTCTGTCCGTCTGTCCGTCTGTCCGTCTGTCCGTCTGTCCGTCTGTCCGTCTGTCCGTCTGTCCGTCTGTCCGTCTGTCCGTCTGTCCGTCTGTCCGTCTGTCCGTCTGTCCGTCTGTCCGTCTGTCCGTCTGTCCGTCTGTCCGTCTGTCCGTCTGTCCGTCTGTCCGTCTGTCCGTCTGTCCGTCTGTCCGTCTGTCCGTCTGTCCGTCTGTCCGTCTGCCCGTCTAACCGTCTGTCCGTGTGTATGAAGTTTTTAGGTCTTTAAAATTGAGCTAGGATGCTCAAACTTGGAGTGTATTTTGGTTCTTATTTTGTACAAAAAAAGTGTGAAAATTGTTTAATCCGTCAACGGCCACGCCCACTACTGGCTTCAATGTAAGAGACCGTTCAATGTAAGACAGCCTCTACTTCAAATTTTCTTTCAAAATGCCTTTTGGTCAATTTAGACAAGGTGTAGGAACTCAAATTTTGGTGTAGAGCAATAGTGGCCCAAAATCTCTAAGAAGGCGAAAATTGGATCAACCATGTTAGATCTTTAAAAAGCCGATTTCTCGGAAAGTTTACTCCAAATCGATAAAAAATCATATGACAAAATTAGGATATTACTATTTGCTAAGTTTAATCCGTACAAGGTTTTGAGCTCCCCTATATTTTTTACGAACAGCGAAAAAGACATTTCAGTTCACCATTAATCCTCGACCTTATTTATAAAAGTGTTTCGGGTAAATTTGATTCTCGGTGTGGAATTAATAAGAGTAAATAAATTTTTGCCTGCAGGAAAATTGGCCTTTATACTTGCAGACAGTCAGGGAGTAGATTAGTATTACATTAACACCTTTAGGTAAAAAGCCTGCTGCAGTTACTCTAGACGCGAATTAATACCAAATATCTTTTCAACAGCTCACCAATTTGTAAAATATGCAACCAAAATAAAAAAATACTGAAAGCTATTCCAACGATTTTTTGGAACAATTTTTAAGCTCTCAAAAATTCTACAAGTAAAATATTATAATCCACTCTGACTATCTGGATTATAATCTATCTGGATTAAGCGCATCAGTAAGCGCATTACCATTTTTGCCACCCAGAAATCCGTAAGTGTATTTCACAAGGAGCGCGCTTAAATTTTTTTTTGCATCTTACCTTACTGGAACCATGGCCAGTTTTTTACCAAATCTATAGTAACAGTTGTTGTGTAGTCACTCAGCCACGATGTGATCCTTTCTTCAGTACCCAGTAAATCCTAAGTTAAGCCTGATTCTGATTAAACTGAAGAAATCAGTTTTCAGTGCAGGATTGATTTTGACGTTAAGGAATTGAAATCATCGATTCTGTATTTTAAAACGCCATACCTATCATAGTGCTGAAGTCATTCTCCGACATTTAAGATCCCTATACAACCTGAGTTCTCACGAGCATTTCATAGCACATCATTGCTCTAACATCTTTCTCAAGTATTTCTTTAAGGAGGCTGATCTAACTAGACCAGCATGATTGAGTATGGCCCGCATTGAGAGGAAAAATGTTTGCTGAGAAGGATTGGCCTCTTAGGCAGTCTACCTAAGCGATAATCTTGATCGTCTTATATGCCATTTTTCCTTACGATCGCTGCCTAGATCATAATTATCTAGACCTAGAAGCAAAATATCCCAACAATTGCATTAGGAACTCAATTTAAGGGTATTTTGTTATCTAACCTTTGTTATCGAACCAACATATTTACTACAGTTATGTTTTTTTTTTTTTTAATCCTGACGAGAATTGAGAAAAATATTTCTATTTATAATCTTACATAATCCATCAATCACCTGTAAAAGAATATGCTTCCAGACTTTGAAAAAGCAAATTGACCGTAAGCTTAGTACCTTGAGCGATCGCAGAAATCTGCGCTAAACTTTTTTGGCAAAACGAAAAGATCTCACTCATAGACAGGTACCCACCCACGAATCTACTTCAGTTTATATTTAAGGCAAAACCGCTGGAAACGGCCCTAGAGTTTATTTTAAAAAGCTTCTAGGTAGGAGGTCTTACCTACATATTCATACTTTATTGAAGCAAATGTCTATGCCTTATGCCTATGCAAATGTTTTTTACCATTCTTTAACGATGCCTTCACATTTTTCCTGGGAGGTACCAAATACTAGGTACCTCCCACTGCAGAAATGTGAAACGTTGACTCTACGTAGGAAATCTTTCAGAAGAGGACAGTAACTGAGGAGAAAACAACACAAGATAGGTAGGTATATGTTACCTCATCACACAAACCATCACACAATCCATTGTTTTCCCAAATAACCCAGATCTTAAACAGATAAGTTTATCACATAGAAAAAAAAAACTACAAAATAAATTTCCCAACAATTTAAAGTTTTTAAGTGCCTCTCATCAAAACCCTTAAACATTCCGTCGAGTCTAATTTAAACAAACCAGCCATGCGATTAATTCGCAAATTATATCTGGTGAGCATTTCAACTTTTCCACATAAACCCAAATTCAACAGATTTAATTAAGTCTTTCCATCCACCGAATACCGACAAATTCGCTCAGCAAAAAAAATAAGGAAGCAAAATTTATGAACTACAATTTCATTCACTGTTCAAAAATAATAACACGAACATGCCCCCGCCCCATACAGCCACCTACAAATTCAATTTCCATCCGAGTTTAATTATTCACACAATGCTGAGATTTCATTTCATTTGCCCTTTATAGATACAATTTTGCGCAAAACAGGAAAAAGAACTGCGAGATGCCAAAAATGAGCAGAGATTTTAATATCTCTCGGTGAATAATCAGGAACAAAACAAATATAATATAAAACTCCAAATCAACTTTCAACTGTGCAAACCAACAACAACAGAAAAATTCACAAAATAATTCAGATATATATGTCGGTTTGTATAGATACGTCCGTCCGCCTTACAACTTATTCCGTAACCATGCCCAGGCCTCTGAAAGGCTGCCCAGCGAAATGAATTTGAAATGAAGTCAGTCGTGAAACCATTGCCATCGTCATCAGAACAAGCGAAATGGGAAAAAAGGAAACGTCCAAAAACCTGAATAACCAGCAGCAATATCCCTTCCCAGCCCACTACCTTTTTCAATCTATCTGCTACCTACGTAAAACCTAGCTTCGTATCCACATTCGTATATCGTAGGCCAGCAGTGGCAGTACAAAACCTCTTGAGTAGAGAGATAGGACACGAACATAGTTCTGGACTCAAAAAAAAAAAGAAGAACAACAACCCTCTCCACTCCACCTTTTCGGCCATGTTACTACTCCATGGATGGCGTGCGCGTGTTGGTGTGTCTTTGACAGCAGTGCCATCAAAAAGTATCTACACTGGATCCGATGATGATGACTGCGACGGCAAAAATCTATGAAAGATACATTTTTGGGCGTGGTTCTCTTTTTGCTGGTGTCAAAAGTATCTACACTGGCTTTTTCGGTAGGTAGGTATGCCATGATAGGTTACAATTTTTTTTTCTTTGTCGATGAAAGAAATCTTCTGCTTTTCGTGTTTGGAATGTTTTCTTATTCTTTTGTTTTTCTTAATAGGATTCGTTAATTAAATTGTTTTCCCTGTCAACTTTTTGGCCAGATATCTAGCTCGAGCCTTTTTTGAATTATGTAATTTGGGTAGAGGAGGAATTTTCGTCTTCTTTTTTTTAATGAATAATTAAGAGGAACTTTTTTGACCTGATTAATGCGGAAGAATATCCCGACGGAAACATTATCAAAGCACAGAGTGGAATTTAATTCAGAAATGCTGGGGGATGTTATACCTACCAGAGATGCCTGGAGATATTAGTAGGTAAATATATCTGGGAGATATTTAGAGAACAGTTTGGGTTTGAAAGTATTTGCGTATATGACGTTGTGCTTGTGTGGAGGAAAAATCGATTTTGATGGGAAAAAGGAAGGGAATTGAGGAAATACATTTGAAATTCAAAAGGGATACGTGCGCAGTAATGATGACTTCAAAGGGTTTACTGAGTGGACCATTTAGGTTTCAAAATAGGTCAGAATGTATTTTTTTTCTTTTATTTCCATTTAATTTCGGGGTTGGATTGTATTTCTGATGCAGAAAGATGTGGCAACAGGAAAGGAATTGACAAAGAGAAGTTTTTGTAATCTAATAACCTTTGAGATAAAATAAAATTTCATTTTGGATAGCTATGGGATTGTTTGAATCTATTGAGACTTTTTGTAGGTACAGAAATAAGATGAAGGTTTTTTGTTTTTATTTATAAACATAATACAATTAAGGGCTGTCCTTATTATTAAGTTATTTTTTATTGGGAGGTAGGTAAGTATTCGCACCTTTGTTAAGCTCGCATTGCTATAATACCTATAGTTTTTCTTTTCTATAAGTATAGTAGAATAGATCGATTACCGAATAATTCATTGAAAAACTGTCGAACTGTTGTATCCATACAAGCAAACTTATGATGAAATCTTAGCTCTGCGTTGATGTTACACTGCTCCTTGTTTACTACAAAACCTTTGATAGCGATGTTTCTTCCTGAGCTTTGTAAACAAACTTCATCCTGTTTTACTATGGGCAACGAGATGGTCTTCGTTTGTCAGACTATTGTGTATAAGAACCTAATTCTGAGTGCTGGCAGGGCGCATTTTTCCACCCTTTTCTTCGCTTCAACCTTGGGATGACAAAATCCTTCGAGGGTATCATTACTGTCATGAAAAAACTCTCAATCAAACTAAATTCACCAAAAGCGCACATTATGAAGTGATAAATACTAAAACGATTTAAATCAAAGCGAAATAATCGAATTTTTAAATCTAAACCGCAGGAAATCCGATTGATGCAATCTAGGAACAAAAGAAATTTTAAAGTAAAAATATCCCAAATCTCAAGACCATGTCTCTAGTTATTTTTCATTTGGCACCCACATACTCCGAAAATCGATATTTGACTCCGAAAATCGATATAAAACGCTCGATTCAATGCGTCGATGTGTTTTCCTGTACCTATTTATACATACCTCGTAAAAAGCGGCAGCTCGGAGATTTTATACAATATGCTTACGGCTTACATTTTCCCACGGAGGTGTTTCATAATGGTTAACTAAACGCTCGTAGTATAGTAAAATTATTAAAACGTAAATAAATAGAGCGGTGCAAAAGCTCGAGGTGAGCCAGGGCCAACTTCTCAACCACGTATGCTGTGTGTGTTGTATTCTACACATACAATGGGACCTATAATTTTTTTGCCGAATCCGGACGGCACTTTAAGTTTTTCAAGACAAATGTTACTATCGGACGGCTTTTCAGACCCTTTTGAGGACTTAGGCAATAGTTTTATAAGCATAGTTCTAGCTCATTCTTTTTCCGATTGCTGGACTTGGCTTTTCCTCACTCTATTTTCTTAGTTCCGGTTATTTTCTTACAAAGATTAAGTACTTGAAACTAGACTACATGATTGCTTGCTTTTCTCTCTTGACCCTAAACTTAACTATACAAACCTTAACAATCATTCGCATAATTTTTTTTGCCACTTGTTCTTTAAAATCGAGGATCGAAGGCGGCTAAATGGCTTCCATCGTTACCGATCTTCCGCAACCGACCTGTAATAGTTCATAAAAAAATGCTTTCTGAAAACAATCTTTGAAGCATTTAGGTGTTGACTGACAGCTGCATGCCAGCATTTATGCATTTTGAAACTGTTTTTCTAATTCTTCTCTCTTGACTCTTGACTCTTGACTAAAACTAACTTGCATATCTTAAGGCTTTAAAAATTATGCAACAATCGTTGAAGCAAACAATTAAGTGTTTGGAGGTGATTGGTGGCCAGCATATGCCTAGATACTTGCTGAAAGCAATGAAATGCTTCTCTTAAACACAAAAGTGCGTTAAAACTGATCGTTTAAGCTTCCTTAACTGTTTGCTGTTAAATAAATTATCTGCTTACAGCTAATTTTTTTACAAATATTTCGTTTGCACTTTATGATGCACAGAAAAAGGCATCTTTTGAAAAGAATCGAGTTGCAAAAGCATATATTTCGTATTTACTCCTATTTGTTGAAAAATTGTGAACATTGAACATTTAAGCATTTTAAATATGCCGAACTTTTTTTGGTATTTCTTATATCAGTTCTATTTAAAAATATCTTTTTTTCAAAGGTTAGAATTATCAAAACTAAATTATTATTAAAACTAAATTATTAAAAGGGGGCGCCGTGGCGTAGTGGTTAGTGTGTGTGCTTACTACGCCGGAGGCCTGGGTTCAAATCCTGCCATCGTCACCTGAAAAAAAAAGACTTGTTCTTTTGCACGGTCCCCACCTCCGCGAGGGTCTGACAAGCCCTCCGAGAGTATCATTTGTCTTGAAAAACTTCTCAAAGTGCCGTTCGGATTCGGCAAAAAACTGTAGGTCCCTTTGTATGTAAAAGAAATTTACACACCAGCATACATTGTTGAGAAGTTGGCCCTGGTTCACCTCGAGCTGTTGCGCCACTCTATTTATTTATTTATTTAAATTATTAAAAAAATATTAAGCTTTTGAAATGTATGATCAGTTGAAAAAAAAAATATCTTAAAAACCGAACTTTCAGTGAGTGTTTTCTTATAAGTATACGCAACCAATAGTTTGACCCACCTGATCAAAATCATGCGTACGCCCTTGAGTGCCATTGAAACAGGAGAAGACGTTAAAGTATATCAGGGTCTTTGTCACAAAGGAGATTCGGAATTAACCCTGACTTAATATGTAGGATTAGTCAAGCTGTAGCAATAGCAAATCGCGCCTGCCAATCATCAGGAAAGCTTAGCTTAAATGAAAGCAATATTCTCAGTTCTTTATTCTTTGTCACTTCCAATTTTAATTTATGTCCTCGTGATGATATTGAGTTTGCTACATGTCTTATTTAAAACAAATTGGGATAATGAGCGAAGGAGTTATAAGGCAAATAGAATCCACTGAAATCAAATTCCTGAGGTGCATTCCTGATGTAAATCGTAAGGATAGACTGAAAATAGTCAGTATTTAAAAAAAATCTTTGTGCCGAGCAGCTACGTACCTACTCCTGCGATTGAAATGATTAGCTCTCGATGGTCTAAACACGTTGCTCGTATGCCCCCATAGACTTTGTTGACAGTTCAAGCAAGCCGATACGCGAACGGATGACTCCCCTGATAGGCCTAAAAACAAGGTATAAGGGCCTAAGTAGGCAACCATCAGGTAGTGAACATCTCTGAGATCCACTTGGAGCTCGCATCTGTCTCGAGTTTGTGGCGGAGGATCAGAAAGAAAAAAAGGGCCACTTAGCGGCCCTTACTCCATTATCCTTTTGGAGAACAGTCGGTTAAGGACAGTGATGATTCTGAAAACATTTCCATGGCATGTAAAATACATTGTCACAAGAATAATTAAGTTAACGAATCCTTTTTCAGTTTTTATACCCGACCCAGGGTATATTAAGTTTGATGTATAGTTTGTAACGCAGTGAAATAATCACCGTAGACCCCTAAGACCATTTAGAGATATGAATGTGACCGACAGGAGAATCGATTAAGCCATGTCCGTCCGTCCGTCCGTCCGTATGTAAACAACTTTAAGGCCTTAAATTTTAAGGCAGGGAGCTGAAATTTTGTGGATTGGTTGGAAGTCCAGTCCTTCAGATCAAGTTTGAAAATAAGCTGAATTGGCGCATTTATTTTTGGTACGTAACATTGCCTTATAATTGTCTTTAAGGTAGTTCAAAAATTTTAGCTTTTTCATTGGCCACGCCCACTTTTTAAGGGATTTTAGCTTAAAATGACTGTTTTTCAATAAATATATATGAAATTTGACAAAAAATTATATGACAAAAGCTGTAGATATACTAGCATTTGCTAACTTTTATGTATATATTGTATGTGCCTCCGCCCACTTTTGTGGGCGTGGCGTTAAAAAAAATGATTTTTTTAGTTAAAAAGGCGGAGTTTTATGCCGAAATGTATGCAACCACCTAGTATAAAGCATTCAACAGTTATATCTTTATATCCCGCCCCTTTTTGGAGGCGTGGCAGTTTTCTTTTTGGTAAGGTTGGGTATTTTGCAATCCGTCGTAGATGGATTGAAGCTTTTGCATACCCACTGTTGCACTTTCCCACTTGTTTTCATACAATTTGTGAAGCACTGCTGGAGTGGTAAATTATATAGGACGTGCAGCTTCCAATAAGATCTCCTAGAGGCTTATATTTTCATGATGCAACACAATATTATTATTATTATTTATAAGGCGGACATCAATTAATGCACCACTTAATTATGTACACAGCAAAAGCTACCAGGGCTTGCGGCTGTGCAACAAAATATTAAACACGGAAGATGTCTTTTGTTACAGAAATGGATATTTGTTTCATCCTAATTATTAAGACCGACGAAGTTAGATAGGTAAAAAATCTTCATATTTTTACTCCAATTTAAGAAGGCACTTTTTATTCTGCTTGTCGCTTAAGCCCTTTATAAGTTTTTCCATGTCAATTTGAACAGGTCTCCGACATTTTTGGCCACTTTTTATACACCCGCCTTAGTATTCGATACCTCTACATGGATGATCCGTGTTTCCCATGTTCTTTTTTCTAATCTTCCCAACATAATCCAAAATCCCACACCATTTTGCGGCCACCACGAAAGGCAAATCAAATTCAATTAGATCCAGATTATATACAGCAATTTAATGTGGTGTGAAAAATTGAACCAGTGGGCTTAATTCTTATATACCAATATTTTTGTAGCTCCAGTTAGAAAGGATTAACCATCTTTGCATGGCACAAAACAACGTGATTAGTTCAATATTCTCTCATTAAATATGGAAATGACACAAGCTTCAGAAAACGGTAAGTATATCAAACGTCTTAATCACTCCGACATGCTACCCCAAGATACATTTAATTAAACAAAAGACAACATATTCCCAAACTCTGTATATATACATCTTCGGCACCAGAATTTCCATAATACTCACAGCCCATTTCTCCTGCAGAATTATGCGCTACACTTCAAAAATAGAGATGCTTCCACATGGTAGCCTACGTCCTATTAAGCGCCTGATTAGCATTTTCAAATAACCAAGGGATTTTCATTTTATTAAACTCGACTACACACCGACATTATTATACATATCAACGAACAAATCTCATTTTCCAGAAACACACACACGCACTGCAGGAACCCAAAGCCAGTAAGGCTTCGCACAGGTTTTGTTCTTGGTTAAAAGCCGAACAAAATTTCAACACACATCGTCGTCGAATAGGGAAATTTTTAATTAAATTTCTTTCATATCAAAGGCAACCATAGACTTTTGACATTTTCGCATATAGGTATACCTCCAACGTGGTTGCCAGTCGTAATCACACGCATTGCCACCTCTTCACGTGATCCAAGAACATCGGCCATGCGTTTGTAATTAAAAAAAAAAACGCACACCAACTTCTCCCATGGGCGGAGAAAAAAAAGCAGCAAGTTACGAAGTAAGGAACGGAAGAACAACAGAGGGCATTAATAGCGCGTGATTTTTAATCATCCCAACGCATCAAAGGGGTTTAGTCATTCACGAAAAATTCCCTGAAAAAAAAAACCACAAACCCACAGAAGCCAAAAAAAAAAAAAAACATAGAAACGAAGGTGAAATACGAGTCTAAGGAAGGGACGTCAAAAATGCGTATTTCCGACGTTAATCACCTCTACCTCGCAAGGTAAATGAGTTAACCACACGCTTTTGTTTTCTCCTCTCACTCACTCGGCTTTCGGTTATTTACCTATTTAGGAAAAATATGTATATATGTTTGTTAGCCTCTGGTTCTATCAAAAGGGCTTTACACATTACGCACATATTTACCATCGACACCACCCAGGGTTAAGCTAAAACCACCACCCTCCCAGCGGGATTACATAATTAAGAGCAACTTTAATAGGGTGCCAAAAGAGTTAGCATAAAAATGTTCATCAGGTATACCTTATACCTATACCTACTGTTGTAGGTGTAGAGAATTTTTTTTCACTTCGGTGAAGTTAGCTTCATGGGCTTCCTTTAGCACCACACCCCCGACAAGCGTTCAACCGAAATCCCTTAATCGTTCTTGCTTACGCAGAGGTGTACGCGTGTATTCCATTTTCAAAGCATTCAGGGGGTGCCTTGATGGAAAACAATTTCTCAGCGATTAGATTTTCATTTGATCAGCAACGGGAAGCAATGTGCCATTTAGATAAAGGAGAGCAAAACGAGAGAATATACCTACCTATACAAAATGGGATGCCATAGTACGTGTATTGAAGGTAAAAAGGGTTCATAAAACGTGCTTTTTGTTCAAAAACCAGGGCACAGGTAATCGATGCCGTATTGACACTGTTTGACAACGGATTGTTCTCATCTATATGGAAATTATTTTTTAGGGAACATCCACGGGTAATGAGGTAAAACGAGGGAGATGTCAAAAAGTCCTATGATATGATGCGTTACCAACTACGTGGGTATAAAGTGAATATTCTTGATTGGATATTTCGGTTTTGTTTGACATAACGAATTTAAAAATAAAACGAAAAAAATGGTCGCGCTATGCTGTTCAATCAAGAAGTCAATCGGGTTTCATCTTTTAATGGCATTTGGGAATGTTGAGGACGATAAACAACAATTCTCTCGATTTCCCTACTTACTTACTTAAGGTGGCGCTACAGTCCGGGGTGGACCTGGGCCTGAGCCAACAAGCTTCGCCAGCCACCTCTGTCTCTAGCTAGCCGTCTCCAGTTTCGCACGCGAAGTTGGCTGAGGTCCCCTTCCACTTGCGTGCGCCACCTGAGTCTCGGTGCTCCTCTACTGCGCCGTCCCTGCGGGATGGATTCTCGATTTCCTTATATGCATAAATTCCCTAGATTAATTTATTAAACTAAAATTATGTTCGCTGCATCTTAAAATAGAGCAACATTATATCAGCCGGATAATATATTTTCATATTTTATATATTTATTATACATAATAAAATTTATTATATATATGTAATATATATATTGTTTTATAAATATATACAATATATTCAAAATTTAGCGAGAATTCTTCGATAAAAGCATAACACTTGCGGGAATAAGCTTTATAGTGTCTCTGTGCAGGCATTCCTTATTTCGGATTGACCCAGCAGCCTTTTCTTTCCTTTTCCTTTTCTTCCTATTTCTTTCCCTCTGTTCTCAATTCTATATGGATATGCTTATTCATTTAAATGATTGTTATAACTCCTCGATCTTTTAAAGTTATAAAACTCTCCCAAACTTACCCCGCCAGTGTTGTGCCGTGAAGAGGGAACGCAATAAAATGACAAGCCGGGGTACGAATTGGAGCCCGCTATACCTACATACGAAGTCAATCCAGTTTTAATTTTCTAGTCATTCATGAATCATAAGTAGATATACACATGTTACCGTACCGAAACAGTTTAAATCAAAGATCAGTGATTGATCTGTTTATACCCTACCCAGTGCATATTAAGTTTGATGTATAGTTTCTACCACAGTGAAATAATCACCGTGGACCCCTAAGACCTTTTAGAGATATGAATGGGACCGACAGGAGATCTTGCAATGGTGCTAGCGCACTAATATTTGGTGTGTGATATTGCCTTGTAATTGTCTTTCACGAAGCCGAAAAAGTTTGGCCTTTTCATTGACCATGCCAACTTTTTAAGGGATTTTAGCTTAAAATGACTGTTTTTATATAAATATATGTATATGAAATTTGACAAATAATTCTAGGACAAAAGTTGTAGATATTAGCATTTTCTAAATTTTTTGCATATACAAAATATGCCCTCCGCCCATTTTTGTGGGCGTGGCAAAAAAAAATTGTTTTTTGAGTTAAAAAGGCGGTGTTTTAGGCCGAAATGAGTGCAACCAACTAGTATAAAGCATTCAACAGTTATATATCTCGCCCACTTTTTGGAGGCGTGTCAGCTTCCTTATTTGGTAGCGTAGGGTATTTTGCAATTCTTCGCAGACGGACTGAGGTCTTTACACACGCAGTGTTGCACTTTCCCACTTGTTTTGTACTATCGTGTAGGCTGATTAGTAAAGCTCGAGTTTTGAGAGGAGCTGACTTGGCAACTGATTACAGATTAGTGATGTGTAAATTGCATGTAAGATACAGTATTCATAAGCCATCTAAGAATCAAGATTGGTGACAGGATGCTCATTCAGAGAACGATTTACACGGCACGCTTCGGAGTTTAAAAAATTTCAACTGAATTTTTGAATATCCAAAAAAAAGTGGAAACTGTTTCTGTCGGCGGTAATTGCCTCTGAAAGAAATCTTTGTGGAGTGAAGAGGCTTGGTGTGGCGGTTGGTTGTGAGAAAAAATATGCGTTGTCTTAAACACCATGTAATTCAAGATAGTCCATTAAATAGAAGAAGAGAGCCTATGGTGTGGAATCAATGTAAGGAACCTTACTTCTCGAGTCTGTACAGTCAAGTGCAAAGAACTTCAAAACTAGCAGTCAGAACAATCTAGGAACTGTCAGCGTAAAAGTTTGGAGGGAGGTTGTGGCACGATTGCAGAGCTGCGAAGAGGTTTTTTGGCAGACTAATCGCGGTTTCAGCGAAAGTAATTGGTATATCGTAAAAGGGACTACCGCATTCCAGAGTTTTGTTGAGCCATTCTTACGAAAAAAGAAGTGTGGCTTTCGGCCTGGCAGAGGCATAACCGAGCGGCTTAAAAAAATAAATAAATAGATTGGCGCACCAGATCGAGGTGAACCAGGGCCATCTCCTCAACAATGTATGCTGTGCATGTTAATTTCTTTACATACAGGGGGACCTACAATTTTTTTCTGAATCCGAACGGCACTTTGAAAAGTTTTTCTAGTCAAGGTTTCTAGTCGGAGGGCTTGTCAGTTTTTCTAGTCGGAGGGCTTGTCAGATCCTCGCGGAGGTGGGGGCCGTAAAAAAATCAAATCCTTTTTTTTTAGGTGACGATGGTAGGATTCGAACTCCGCGTAGTAAGCACACACAATAATGACAAGCTTTTCACTCTTAGGATTATTCTTGAGAAGGCCTGGAAATATGCTAAACTGGTCTACGCATCCCTCTATCTAAGGGTCCCTCAAGATAAACTATGAAGTGTTTTTCAGGACTAATGCGCTGAGTCGACTTCTCTGGAGAGTCATTCAGTGTATTTTCTTTGTTCTCATACACATTGCAGAAGCTGAGTGTGAATAAATGGCTTAAAGTCCTATCCGAAGCTGTGGGCTTCCTTTGGCGCTGTTTTTGGTCATATTTTCTTTACACAATATATGGAGATGGACTGGATGGTAAGACACAGTCTTAGCGAGAAATATTTCAAAGTGGCCGGCATAAGCGTAAGCCATCTTTTTTTCGCATATGAGTTAGCTGTCCCTCCATTGCATTGCCCGAGGATGATCCCGAGGAATCGCGGGCGTCTATTGTGATGCTGGGATGAAGGTGGGCGTGAGCGAATCGGAAGTGATGTTTTTTTCGCGAACACCTATGCAGTGTACCCTGCACGCATAAATGGAGTCCAGGTTAAGTATCTCGTGATCTTCTTCACCAATGATTGAACGAATGATACTCAGTTATCCAGTAGATTTGCCCAAGCTGGAGAAATAGTAAAAGAACTGCTCCGGGCGGTCATACAAGAAAAGTGAGCTTGGAGTAATATCCTTGCTTATGCGCCGCAGTTATAGGCTGCACAGAGGAGGCTGCACCAAAGAGTTTTAAATGTTCACTTGGAAATGTCACGAGATTCATAAAGCTGAGACTTATCAGCCTTCTTTTCCCCTAAATAATGAAGCGTTCCATTTATCTATTTCAAGTTGTTGACGCTCTCTTTTTTTCCAGAATTTAAATTTATTCTTCTGTTTAATCTTAGTGCTGTCCCCATACGCCAAACCGCCATCATGGGTAGCAATGCCGACTTGTTTGCAATTTCTGCGGCCTTAACAAAGTTCCCGATATGTTCATATTTTTAAATAATCAAAACGACGAACCTTTGAACCGATCTTATTTTTTGAATCACTCACGCTGCGAAGGGATTTTAAGTTTAACCCTTACAACATGGATTCAATGCTGTAACAGGGCACTTGTCAGGAATAATTTGACAGTAGTATCTAATGAATATCAGTTTATATATAGGTAAGCACAACTATGTGTGCTTTGTTTTCATTCTTGTTCATGTCTTGAACTTGATATTTACTCAAAACTCAATAAAACCGTTGTCTTTGCTAACTGCACAACTTTTTGTCAAGCTTAGCTTCGCTTAGTCTTGGATCTTCTTCTAAAACTTAAATTGACCAAGTATGCCGCATTTATTCCTTATTGTGCTCTCAAGCGAATGCTTAACCTTTCTCCCATGCATTGAATCCATCGCATTTGTATGCACCATCGACCCTTCGACGGAGAATTTCCTTTTTTGCTGATATTCAATATTTCGTTTTTACATTCACTAATAATCGTAAATAATAAACAATATCAATTTCGGGAAAATTTTCCGAAAATATATAAAAACAAAAACGCAAAACACTCAAGCCCGTTCCACTTGTCGTCGTATGTGTTCGTGTATGTGATCTGGATCCTCTTTGGTTATTGCTAACCAACCAATTTGAAAAATAAAAATAAATGGAAAGCAGTAAATTTGTAGGCAAATTGCTAAGACAAGCACAAGCCGCATATACGGGTACACACGTACGGGCACGTCATGCCTTTCTACCGGAACATATGCGGACCACAAGTACGTATACATTGCCGCTGCCAGGCAGAAAGGATAAGAGGAATCAATTTTTAAATTTAAAAATTTTTCCATAAAACTCGTCAGTACGAGCCGCGCCGTGCGGATAACATCGTGCCCTGGAACTAAACGAAATGAATTTTCGTTACTTCGAGTTGGTGTACAATATGGGCACACATACCGCCGTATCCACATAAACCCCTTTCTCACCTTTAGCCACTTTTCATGGGTATATAACCAAATGCGCTGGATATGCATACGTAAGCATATTTAAATGCTGCGGGAGCAGCGCACCAAAGCCAAACCAACCGAAACTGTAACGCAATTTCAGTAACACGCTCAGTTTCCCTTAAATCGCTCACTTTAATTTTTATTTTTTTTCCTTCGTGTTTCCTGGGCTGTCTTGCTTCACCGTTGATTTCCAAGGACCTGAAAAGGTTCTGATGAAAAAAAAAAACTAAACGAGAATCTGAAGAAAAATGGAAAGGAAAGCAAAAGAAAATGTCTTTGGTCCTGGCCTCCATCTTATGAGAAAATATGCTTAAGATACACTAAGGTATAGTATAGGTTAGGTGTATACAGACATACCTATAGGTACACACTTTCAAGGATATTTACTTATCCCTTTTTTCCGGAAAGATAATTTTCGTAAGAGTAAAGAACCCGGCAAACGACATTTCAGGGACATTTGTTTTTGGGATTTTTTTGTTTTGTTATAATATGAAGGAATAGGGTATGTTGAATTTTTCTCTGCAAAGGCTTACGATTTTGGAGAACTGGATAACTTGGATAAGGTTTTCGGGAACTTTGCGTGTAAGATGACATTTTTTGCTTAAAATTTGGTAAACTCGCGTGGGATTCTTGGACTATCTCGAAGCGATGATTAATAACTAATTTCAAAATTCGTCCTAAGGCTCAAAATTCACTTTAAGATATACAAGGTAGGTATAGTTCGTTAGTTCGTTTTGCAGTCGATGGAATAAGCTACCCTGGGCTAACTTGAATTCAGCTACTAAATAACTAGATGCTCTAAAATAGGTATTCTCATCCGCCTCGAATTTTTTGGATTCATAATTATTCTTCTCTTGTTCTCGGGTCTAAATCGGGTACATGCGGACTCATCTATTTCACGTTTAACTCCCTCAAGCCAACTTTTTAGTTAACCTGGCAAAAGCTTATCAATTTTCAAGGCTGAATTCCTTGCCATCAACAACCATGCTCGGAAGGATTGCACACGCGAAAGTAACAAATTCATCTAGCGGGCCGTCAACCAGTTCTCAAGGCGCTCGACTCATAAGTTATTATAGATCGAGTATTGCCTTGGAAACATTCATGGCCATCTGAGAACTAGCTATAAATAATCTTATCATCCTCTGCTGCAGAAATATAGAGTCTACTATTGTAGCCAAAAAATCCTTTGCTACAATAGTAGACTCTCTAGCTTAAGTCAGTGCAACTGCACCCTTCCTAGGCACGAACTATTTTTGCGGAGGTTTATTATGTTTCATGTTAATTTTTCTTGAAGTTTAGAAAAACGTCAAGCTTCAATCCAACGCAGTGTTGCTTTATACACCTGAACAGGGTTCCTTCAAAAAATCCTTCCTAAGTTTCCCCGCAGAAACCCTGACCAACCTGGACAGGTCAATTAAAAATCATCATAACTGGAATTTCAAGCGACTATTGCAAACTTCTTCATCGTATTTATCTCTCAAGCAGGGCCTCTATATGCATACTTTGTCTAAATGTGATAAAACCTATTTTTCACATACTCATGAATTTCCTGGCCCTCCCAGTTTTTGGAAATATAGCCTTGGCAATGAAGCTATTTCTTCGGCAAATCTAACGGAAATTTCTCAAGAGAATATCTTGGTCGTCCTGACTGACTCTAGGAGCTCATCAGCGAAGGTTAAAAGGCTCTTTTTAAAAGACCAGAAAGTCTAGGGTTATGTAAGGGTCTCTTAATATGGGAATTTTTTACTTTCTTCTATTCACTACTTAACAGAGCTCAAAAAAGATATATCATCATCATCATTTTCGAATGATGCTGCTTATCCTTAAAAAGGGTCGCGGAGCGAGGGTGGCTAAATGGTCCTTCCATCTTTCTCGATCCTCCGCCACCAACTCAAGAGACTCCGGCACAATCCCCAGGCGGGACTCAGAGAGGTTCCTTACCTGATCCCACCACCTGTTTCTTGGCCTACCAGGGGGGCGGCGCGCTCGCATCTCGGCTAGCCTGACCAGTCTAGGAAGTCTGTCAGGGGGCATGCGAACAACGTGTCCAAACCATCGAAGAATCTATCGCTCCACTCGGAGAAGTAGCTGCTCAACATTAAGATTCCTACGAATACTGATGTTTTTAACTCTGTCCCTTAGATTAACACCAGCAATGCACCTCAGGAATCTCATTTTCTCATTTCGGCAGCTTGTACCCGCAATCTAATTCTTTCGGTCATTACCCAAATTCCATGACCATAGATGAGGGTCGGAACGAACATTGAATTAAAAACTGAGATCTTTGCTTTCACTCCAAGCTCAACTTTCCTGATGACCGGCCAGCGCAGTTCCTTTACTATTGCTCCAGCTTGGCCAATTCTACAGGACAACTCAGTAATTCTACAGGACAACTCACTCCTCCCATCTTTCGTGAATAAAACCCCGAGATACTTAAACTTCTCCACCTGTTTTAATGGAACTCCATCACTTCCGATTTGTTTACGTTTACTTTCATCCCAGCATCACCACGGACGGCTGCAAACCTATCCAGTGCTCGTTGAAGTTCCTCTTTGGATGATGCAAGGATGGCCAAATCATCTGCGAAAAGCAGATGGCTAATCCTGATGCCAGCCAATTCGAAACATTGCTCGCAAAGACTGCGCTTTACCATACAGTCCATATATGCTATGGAAAGGAGCGGCGACAGAACACAGCCCTGGCGAAGTCCAACGCGCACATCAAAAGGACGGGATTTGACGCCATTTATCCGTACTCAGCTTCTGCAATTTCCATACAAAGACTGGATGGCTCTCAGAAGAGGCCCACTCAGCGCATAGTCCTGCAAAACTCTCCACAGTGTATCCCGAGGGACTCGGTCATACGCCTTTTCCAGATCTACAAAACACGCATAGACCGGTTTGGCATATTCCCAGGCCTTCTCAAGAATAACCTTCAGAGTAAAAAGCTGGTCGGTTGTGCCTCTGCCAGGCCGAAAGCCGCACTGTTCTTCCAGTAACAAAGGCTCGATTACAGCTCTGAAACGCGTTTCCAACACCTTCGCAAATACTTTTCCCGGAAGACTCAAGAGAGATATGCCCCTATAGTTGACGCAATCTCTCCTGTTCCGTTTTTTGAAAATGGGCACTATAACTCACGTTTGCCAATCGCTAGGTGCCTTCCCGCTATCCCAGGCCACCTTAATGACACGTGTTAGCCATTAAAAAAGATATAAATAAAATAAATAAATAGAGTGGCGCAACAGATCGAGGTGAACCAGGGCCAACTTCTGAACAATGTATGCTGTGTGTTAATTTCATCACATACAAGGGGACCTACAATTTTTTGCCGATTCCGACAAATGATACTCTTGGGGGGCTTGTCAGACCCTCGCGGATGTGGGGACCGTGAAAAAGAACAAGTCTTTGTTTCTTTCTTATGAAGTACCAAAAGCAGTGGGTTGGAGGATTCTTAAGCTGCGTCCTGATGATGCGGGAGCGAGACACCCAGCCGACAAGAGGATGCGCAAAACGTTTGAAACCACCAATAGCAAAGGGATGCCTGGCATCCATGACCAGGTGGGTAACCGAATACGAAAAGTCATCTCAGAGTAAGGAATTGCTTTAACGTTGAGAGTCTTCGAGAAGTTCTGTAAGAGAAATGGAGTGGAGCATGACGTCCTCATCGTCTTAATGACTACCGTCAAGACGCCGAATTCGAACGATCTGGTTTACTTGTCAATTGGACCCTTTTTTCCTCCTTTATAAGAGAGCAGAGATGGATGGAAGCCGCTAAATCGGGACGACGGCAAAGGAAAGTCTATGGTTAACATTAAGCAGAATCCAGCATTCAGGATGACATTGTTTGACCTCAAACAGAAGAAAAAAACCTATAGTGTCAGTTAAAAATGGTCTGGCGGCATCACGCGGATCAAACAGATTGCAACCTAGTGGTCGTTTGTGGAATGAATATTCCTTCCATGCAGCGGAACCGGCGGGAACTGAATACCGTATTACCTAATGGCCAATAAAAATTACCAGTGTAAAATTCCTCCGGAAGTTTTTTAAGGTCACCTTCGTTTAGAAGCTTCATATATCAAGGGCGAGATCGATGATGATGGCCTGGTCGAGTTGTAGCCCCAGATGCACAACGCGTATATAAGGCCGACATGATTCTGAAAAGAGTCATAAAGTTTGTGGGGCCTCATGAAACAATAAAGAGACAAGAAATAACAGTCGCGTTTTTTTCACAAATAATTCCTGAATATACAAAACACAAGATATAGATCAATTTAGTAAGCTCCCAAGTGTTTGAAGTTCGGTCGGTTGTGCTTCTGACTGGTCAAACACGTTACGGCTTGTCAATAGTTCGCAACGACAATCTTAAAAAGAGCTATAATCTCTTTTTGTTTCCATAGACAAGCACTTATGCAAGTATAAGAAATTCAACTTCTTATCATACTTGCAATGCCCGGAGATTTGTCACTTTTAACGTGAGCTAAATCCTCTAAAATTGTTTTAATCTTTAAAATTCTTCTAAAATTAAACATGCTGAAGTGGCGAAACTATTTTTAAGTGACATTAAGCAGCCAAGCTTTAGTTGTTCTAATTTCAAATCGCCGAGCTTAAGTTTTTCTGGCAAATATGATCCAGTCATGCATTTGCCAATAATTAATTTAAAAATTAAAATATTAAAAAAAATAGAGTGGCGCAACAGCTCGAGGTGAACCAGTGCCAACTTCTCAACAATGTATGCTGTGTGTGTTAATTTCTGCACATATAAGGGGACCTAAAATTTTTTGCCGAATCCGAACGGCAATTTGTTGAGAAGTTTTTCAAGACAAATGATAAGTGGCAGGGTAATAAGATGGCAGGAGAATAAGTATTTACAATGTACAAAATTATAGCTACTTTAAAACTTAATACTTAGTATTAAAGAAATCACTTTGCTGTAGGGACTAAACCGACGTACGTCCACGGCAAGTTTTGATGTTCCGAAAGGAAATTGCCTACCAAGGTCTTTAATCTAAAACTTTGCCAAAAGCAAAAAAATTACAATTGCTTTTATACCTTAATGAATCTATTTTTGAACGCGGGTTTCCTATTTTTGAACATACTGTTCTCAAAACGAGAAGATGGCCTTCTAGTACACTTATATTTGCGCCACATAAAATAGGGTGCACCACCAAAAATTTTTCTTGTCACATATCAAATCCTGTATAAGTTTTCTTCATCTTCTCCTTTCTTTCGTCTGTTTTATTTTGCGTATCGAGATCGTAACATCACGGTTAAATAATTTTCATGCTCCATAGCACCTTGCTGCTGTTGATGCTGCTGCTGAGCTGTTTCTTTTTTCCATCCTTTGCTCCGGCCTTCCAAAGGCAATGGAGATTATATTCTTTCCGTATGGATATGCTCGAGTTGGAATTCATCTTGTAGTTAATGGAGATGAAAATTAAAGGAGATATGGCGACGTCTCTGATTTTTCTTGTTTACTCATTGCTATCCTCTATCCTATACTTTTGAGTCACCATAACCCAAATGGGAAAAAATCTATTTAAAAAAAAAAAACACCCGCCACAATGACAATATTACTTTGGATAAATGCGCCCTCAAATACAAAGTAAAAGGTACACATGTCCTGATTTGAAGTCATTTGCGAGTTTTCCGCTTATGAATTTTTTTCTCTGCATGAATGCGAAGAGGGTATACGCGATGGATACACCCTCGATACGGTCGCATATTATAATGTTATCTTTACAATTTTACTTTAAATTTTATTATGTACATTGCAAAATGGTCGCAGTGGGGTGTGCTGCGCTGATTGCGGATCTCTTTACTTAAAGGACTGCCATGCCACATACTCATCATATATCCGTGGGTTGATTATTATCAAAAAATGCAAATCAATATTAATATGCGAATTTTATTTTATTGCGTTTAAATGATAATTCAGTCTTGTGGTGACTTAAACAAGTCTTTTTTGTATATTATGCGGGTTTCCTTGTATAAAATTGGTGTACCTACCATGCGAAATAAATGGAAATTTCATTTTATGTCTTATTTATAAGTGAATGTGGTAATGTGATTATTATTTGGAGGGGCTTAGACATTCTAATCCGTGTATTAAATGGTTTTTCATTTAATTTGTTGATTGCTTTAAAATGCAATTGAGTTTCGCAACAAATAAAAAATATAATTTTAGTATTGTAATTTATTTTTATTTATTTTTTCATTTCAGATCTTGAACTGATCGTGGGTGCGTGACGTCGTCTCGGTTTTCTGTATACTTTTGATTCGGTTTCGGTTGTCGCGAGTTAGTGTTTTTCGTCGCGGGATGGACTTGAAACGTGTTAGTGTCGATATGATGGAGCTGCAGCAATTTCGGACACATAAGGTAAGTGAAAATATTTACATATATTTTTTTTGTAACTACTTATATATTATTTAATCTTAATAAACAATTAATTTTTAAATTATCTAACAAACGTACAAATGAATGAGTCCTCTCAAGATGGTGCCCAGAGCTTTTGAAGCTTCTACCGCGTCCTCGTATTTGCGTCGTGCATAATGTCGTGCATTATGTCTATTTAAGCTTACCTCTGTGTCATTTGGTCTACGTGGCCAACTGACTCATGTGTTATTCGATTCGAAGAGCAATAGTAATGAAACTGTCACACCTTTCCAAAGAATGCTTTCTTATCACTGTGAAGGTGATGAAGGAAAACATCAAACATTTTGAATTAGGTTTAAGGCCTGCTTAAAAATAGAACACTGTATAGCCATTGTGAATTTGTTTTTTTAGACATTTAAGAATTTTTAAAGTTTTTCAATACATTTAAATACGTAAATCTGTCCCGACTTATATTGTTCAAGTTGATATTATTACAGGTTAATAATGCCTTGCTTTAATTCACTTTTCAATAGGTATTATAGATATGCATTATATTAAAAGCTTTCAATTGTCTCTATAAACCATCGAGCCACTTTCATCATCAACTTTAAACCCATCTAAGAGTGGCTTTCTCTATCCATAATTTTTTGAGCCTCTGAACTCGCGCCAAGTCAAGATTTTCAAAGAGATCGAGAGTCGAACGAGTCCAACGAATTCCTCGGTTCCTACTAGAAAATGTCTAAAAGTAAAGAGATCCTTGTTGCGCAGCTTGTGCAAAATTTTATTTGTTTATTAAAATTATTTCTAGATATATTTTACATGCTGATGTATATGGAACTTTTTTCGTACTGCAGTCTACTGTTCTTATATTGGGCGACTTTTAAGTTTCGTCACTCTAAAAAAGGCGCGACCAAAAACTTTTCGTTTAAAATTTTTTATTGTTTTTTTTTTTTAAATAAACTTTTTTAAATAATTTTTTTAATCGTTTGTGTAGGTAAACGTTCATTCGCGTTCAGGTTGCGCCTGAGTCAAACATTGTTGATGTAAAAAAGTGGCACAGAAGTTACGATATGCATATTCGCGCGCATCATCATTTTAGTATCTAAGTCTATAATTTATAAAATAGTTTTAAACACATCTAGGAATCCAAAAACTATTTCAAAGCGTTATAGGTTTTTTTTCTAAAGCTGGACTACGGCCGTTATTTATTTAAAAATTTTGCCTATTACTGCTTCGAAAAGAGTTAAAAGGAAATACTTTGATAATCTTTGTGTTTTTTTTTTAACATTTTAAAAATTTAAAACCCATAAAACAGAAAATTTGAATTTTTTTTTTTAATTGCCGTTAGACTGTTTTTGTTTCAATTTTACAACCACCTGCATAGATGGATTTCTGAAAAATGCTGTAAAGCATGCTGTTTATAATTTTGTTCAAATTTGCGCAAAAAATTTAGGTTCGAAATGGTAATTTTGAAACGTTTTTTATGCAGTAAGTTTGCATTCTAAACGTTACATACCAAACAAATTTAATCAGATTTGTCATAACCGTTAAGGGCTTATAATCCATTAAAAATTTTTTTTCGAAAAAAGTGGTAGATTTTGAAGTGAAATCTTAGAAGTTTTTGAATATTTGCTGTTTGTTATAGTTCTGTATAAAATTTTAGAAACTAGACTATGCCCGTAATTATTTAAAAATTAAATTTTATACCGATTGGGAGATAGAACAGGAGACATATGTTCTTTTGACCTTTTTTATAATATTTTAAATTTCAAATCCATTAAAGAACTACTTAAATTTTTTTCCCAATTCCCGTTAGAGTTTCTTCCAATAGCATAACTATCTGCGCCAGCACCGGTTTTTGCGTGGACTGTAAAACAAACTCCTTTTTTTACTTTGTTTTTTTAAATATGCATGGAAAAACTTAGGTTAAAAACGAAAATTGGCAAGGCATTAATCAGTCGTATGGAGACGACAAGTTATAGCTGCTTGAGTCTCAAAGAAGATGTCGACGGTCTTGCTTTCTAGTCTGTGCGTCTTCAGTTCCGCTGCAGCTATGATTATGAATGCTTGCTCTGCCTCAAAAACACAGCAGTCATTTTCGTTGACACGAGAAAATTTCTAAACCCAGAGCTTTACAGAAGATGCTTGCGGTCGGTTAAATTTTGGTGAAACTGTTTTCAAACTGCTGTTTTAACGATTTGTGGGCACACCCTACCCAGGGTATATTAAGTTTGTTTAAAAAAAAGTGGCCTTGGCCAATAAAAAGCCCAAACTGCTTCTGCTACCACAAAGATTACAAGACAATGTCACATAACAAAAATTAGTGCGCTAGCACCATTGTAACGTAGCTAAAATAAAAAAAAAGTTGACATACCCTTGGTAGGGAATAATTAGCACATAAGGTAAACGAGACTCCAACTTTGATTTTTTTTTAAGTTTTTACCCACGCCCTCTTTTAAGTGTCGAATTTGCAAAAATTTTGAATTTTAACCAAAAAATTGAATTTTTGAGTAGATTTGAGCGTGACTTGGAGATATGCTAATATTGAAAGTTTGTAATAAGGGTTGTCGGCCACACCCTTTTAAAAAGATTGCAGTAATCAAAAATCGTCCAAAAATTGCAAAAGTAGTTTGCAATGCAAGATGGGACGTGGTATTCAACGATCCGTTTATCGGGCTGCTACTTTTGCTTACCTACCTTCTGCATCCTACCATCGTCACTTGAAATAGAGACTCGTTTTTTTTCACGGTCCCCACCTCCACGAGGATCTGAAAAGCCCTCTGTGGACTTCATTTATCTTGAAAAACTTCTCAAGGGGCCGCTCGGATTCGGCAAAAAATTCTATTCTAATTCAACTATTTATTTTTCCTGCATAACACTGTAGCACACACCCACAGGTTAATTATTATAGCCGACCGAGGGTAGGTATATTAATTGTAATGCATAGTTTGTAACACAGTGAAATAATCATCGTAGACTCCTAAGACCTTTAAGAGATATGATCGAGACCGACTGGTGAATCGACTAAGCCATGTTCGCCCGTCCGTCCGTCCGTCCAAATGTGTGAAGGTTTTAGGTCTTCAAAACTCAGTTAGAGAATTGAAACTTGGTATGCACGTCTTGGGCCTTCTGTTGCACAGACAAAATGTCAAAATTGGTTAAATCAGCCAACAGCCATGCCCACTACTGGCTTCAATGTGAGACAACCTCTATTTTATATTTTCTTTCAAAATGCCTTTTTGCCGAAACCTTTAACAAGAAAAAAATTGGACCGCCCACAATATCGACTATATCCACTTTTAACATGTTAGATGTTTAAAACAAATATTAAAGATATTACTCTTTGCTAAGTTTGTTACATACAAAGCTTTGAGCTCCGCCCAATTTAAGGGGGCGTTTTTAGGAAAAAAAACTGCTTTTTTCCGCAATAATTTTCGCTTTTAATTTTTAGCCCACGCCCATGTTTGGGGGCGTGGCCAATGCAAAAAATATATGAATTTGGGCCAAAACGCTTTTTGATTCGGCGTTACACGCTTTTTAGGGTTGGGTATATAGAGGTTTGTTACAGACGAACTCTTGCACTTACTCACTTGCTTAAACTTAGGTTGATTGTCACACCGTCTCGCTGAATCTTCCTTTCTATATACAGAGCGATTTATTATGATTTACAGTTTCACGCCACAGAGGCGACGTATCTTCATTTAATTTTTAAAGCTAGTAACTAGAGATTCGTGAATGTTTCCTTGTTATGATTTCATTATGATTTGTCCTTTATGGACTCAGAATAACCTTTCATTGTTTTCTGCATAATTAAAATTCAATGACCATCAAAAAATTTTACTAAAAAACAAATAACAAACAGATCAAAGCCCCATTGTCCACTTTGGTATACTTGTCCTTCCATCTTAAATGAGATATTATAGATACTCCCCGATATTTTCCGCCTCCATTAGTACGAATTCTCTTACGAAAAAGGACAATAAAAATGCCAATCTTTGTACATGATAGTAGTAGAAGATAGAAAACAAAACATAATCTACGCCAATAATACGAGTGACAAAAACAATACAAGCGGAAGAAAGAAACAACAATACAATAAAATATACGACAACCGAACAAGCTGAAGTTTTACTTCCTTTTATTTGAGTAAACATCCTCGATTGGGTCGGTGTGATGTCGTCGTGGTGTGTCGCGTCATGTATAGCCCTCTTTAATTGGAATAAATTTTCATACTTTGTACGTCTTGGAATCAGATACTTCCGCATAGCTATACATATTTCTCCATCCAAAGAGGAAAAATATTATTTTTTGTTTTTCTTTTATATCATGTTTGTTTATAATTTATATTGTTAGCTGACACGGGGTCCATCGTCTTGTTTACTATGTCATTATGGTGACTATAGGAACTACATTATAGAGGTCTGCGTTCGTTTATTTGTCCCCTTTTGCACTGCTGCCTGGTGCTATAAAAATTTGCAATAATTTGATGACTTTGTATGCGTTGTGGACACGCGTTCAAATGGGGGGCAAAAATATCATTAATACATAAGAGGGGATTGTCGTACAGCCATTTTGAAGTAGAATCATTCCAGGTAGAAAGCAGTTTTCCTGGTTTGCTTTATGGATATGCTTCCATAAGGATATAGACGGAAACTGGTTTCAAGTTTAATTTCAGCTTAATAAGAGCTAGGTGTCGAGTAGTTATAAAAATCAACAAACTTATAGTTTTATCACAATGATTTTACAATATGCTGTTAAGCCTTAGAGGCAGAGTTAACAGTGTCCCATTAACTGCAGTTCCTAAGGAACACTCTACCATCATTAGGCACAGGTCTTTTTAAGCGAAGATTCAAATTACATTGGAGGAGTGACATTCCAGAATGACAGTTCAACGGTCGGAAGCTGAAAGAAGATTCTGTCAGGTAGGTATTATTTCGTAAGTTATAATAAAAAGTGTTAATAAGACTAACTTTTTTATATCTAATGTAAAGAAAAACTTAGAAAGTCACGCCGCACTCACATAACATTACTGCAATATCAATAATATATCAATAAATATACTGTATTGTTTTATGCGCTGCCAAAATATTATTTAAAAGTTATTATAACATTATAAATAGGTCATAGATAGGTGCTAGTAAATTTTTTTCAACCCCATCCCAACCTCTACAAACAAAGTCCAATGTCTAAATATTGCAAAGGTCAAGATGCAAACACTTTATCTCATACCCAGATCAAAGTGTTCAATCTTCTCTGTGATACCCCAATAAACTTTCCCAATTGCTTGGTAATATCCCTTCACAACTATTTGTGAATTTGAATAAATCTCATCAAATTACTTCGATCTTATCACCCTTAGAACGATATCCACATTTACTATCCACTTTGTCAGGTTTTACATCCATTTACACTGCGGACAATGTTTCATATTTCTCTTCAAAACCAACTTGTAGGTACCTACACGAGTTCGAGCTATATCTCAGATGGAGACGCGCTTTGGAAAACTCAATACATCCACCTCATGACAAAAATGAGTTTTTTTATGGCACATGCCCTCGCTGCCATCAAAATAAATCCACATCCGAAATGTTTAAGATTCAAAAACATGAATACGTTATCCGAGCGCGTAAATTCCACTGCCGAGGATAAAGACCAACGTATATACATCTAAGCTCAACTCCTCCCCAGGATGATGATGCCTGTTGTTTTCTCCCTGACTAATTTTCTAGTTTCGTATACTCTGGGAAAACAACGAGCAAACAAACAAATACCCCAAGTAATATAATTTATTTTCCTCGCTGCTGAGGCTAACACAAAAAACACACGTCTCTCTATCCTCGACTTTTATGTCGTGAATCCATTTCATTTCGTCGACAACAACTTCATGGATCCGCAGAGGGGATAACACAAATCAAGATGAAAAACAAGAGCAACACAAAAATAAACAAAAAAAAAAACAAGACCAGCGAACGAAAAATTTTAATAATTCCCAGAACTTCTCATCGCAGAAATATCTTCTTCTTCGTCTTCGTTTGGCACTCTGCACATACAGCCAATGAAAGCCACTAATCCAGTGAAAAACTTTCACCGAACTTTTATGACTTAATTTAGTTTTGCCATGGCGCATAACACGACTAGAGGTACTACCATCCTAGCATGTTCCCTCCTGCCTCCTAAAGCTGCACACAGACAGCCCGACAAGAATATCAATATTCCTTCCTCCTATAAGATAGCTGCATTATAGTATTCACCCCAGAGACCTCATCGCCATCCATATATTCTACCCACAAGGACATCTAGCTTAGAAATAATCCACAGAGCCGAATGTTATGATTTCTGCTCCGCTCAACAATCCTAGCATCGCAGTTTTTATTCGCACACACATCCCTTGGTGATAAATATAAAAAAAGGAAAAAGCGAAACGAAAAAGATGTTTGCTCCATTTAATATGGAAAAAAAAACTTATGCAGAACCAAGTTGATACACAAAGATAAGCCCGGGAGTAGTTGTAGTAATATATACGCTGGTAATCATCTGACAAGACCTGACTGAATGGGATCAGCAGAGAAACTTTTTCCATGCCACTGCCATTTTCTTTTTCTTCTTTAGCTTATTGCCCAAAAGTAGGGAATATCTGGAATTCTCAAGTTTATTGTACGATGACAGGGAGGAAATAAAGCGCGGAGCGCTCTAGAAACACACACAAACTGCTAAAGGTGGATGAATTGCTTCCTGTTCATACATGGACGGCTATAGAACATAGTACGTTCTCTATAGTGTAGCATTTTCGGTAAAATGCTGTCCTGGCTATATCCCAAATACGTGTCCTTAGTCTTTGTATAAATAATATATTCGCATACCTTATGTCTTCCAGGTAAAACGTTTGCAAATAAATTTTTGGGAGGTTGATGGTTATTTTTCTGCTGCTGCTGCTCCGGGGTCAGACGGTTTGTGACTTTTTAAGGCAGATGCTTGGCAATAATAGTTTCATTTTCTTATCCCACCTTTAGTGGGAATGGAAAAAATTTAAATAATAAATTCAGGTGGTTGTTTGCCTGGTGTACCAGTAGGAAAGCTAAAGTACACACGTGTGGGTAGGTATATACATGAAACTAAATGGATATTGAGCGATGAGGACAATTTTTCTCTTGAGAATATGTACCTAGGGGTTCTAGTTAGCTGTACCTATATTCATAAAGAATTTGTTTATTTTCGCCTTTTGAAAAATGTATTACAGGGACATGGCACTTTAAGGCATTAATACTTCTGGACAAACAATTTGCAACCGAAAACTGTAATTAAATAGTCAACGAAAAAGAAAAGTTTCTGAAAGCCTTATGGATAATAATAATGTGTTCGTTGCATTGCAAAATTCCATTAACAGGAGTTTTGTCACATCCCCCGGCCATGAAATTTTGTGAAAATTTTGTGTAGCGATAAACGCGTTAGTTTTGTCCGTTTTATCTATTTGTGCTGTATAACTCTTCGCTTAGTTTAATAGCATCAAGTCTGTTTCGAGAATTCGTTCAATATTCGTATGTTAATATGATTATGATAAATTCTGATTTATCTGTCTTTGCAGACGACATGAGAATCTCTACGGTAATCTCCTTGCCCTTGGAGATGCCTTCTATCTACATAACGACCTTAAAAGTTTTTCAGATTGGTGTAAATAAAACCTACAAATAAATGCCAGTCAATTTTCACTCTCCCGCAAATATACTTTTCGACCTTCAAGAACTTACTTTATCAATGATATATACAAGTGCCGACAACTACTGAAATCCGCGATCTACGAGTTACTTGTGATAGCGTGCTTAACTTCCGTAGCCATATACGCGACATTATAAGCCTTCACCGCACTAGGTTTTGTGAAGCGATGGTCAAAAGAATTCTCCGGCCCCTACGTTACCAAAGCCCTTTACTTGACTTATGTTAGATCTCTCCTTGAATATGCCAGTCAGGTTTGGTCTCCCTACCAACAAAATTCACATACAGAGAATAGAAGCAGGCCAAAGAAGATTTTTCGCACTGCATGGCCTTGGTTGGACAGATCCCATCATATTGAGATCCTATGAAAATCGATTACAATTAATCGATACATGCAGTCCTTAAAATAGCGAGGCAACACGCGAGATTGCTGACATTCTCTTCACATATCAACTTCTTACTGGCAACGTTGATAGCCCCCAACTCCTACAGCTCCTACATCAACTTCAACCCTAATACCCGAAACTTTCGATCAGTACTTTTGTTCCGACTTAATAGTGCCATCGCACTAAGTATGATAACTATGAACCAATTTCTAGAATGTTACGTATTTGTAACAAGCACTCACATTTATTTAACCCTTATAATAGGTACCAAGAGCACACATAAAAAGAGCCTTATAAATCTACCCAATCGCAAAAGCTCTGAATATCATAAAGTTCGAATCTCGGAGGGCCGCTCTGGTGACAAAGGGTATCAGGTATTTTATTTATAGCTGATACTTAAATATAACTCTATATATGATAATATATTATAGCTATGAATATAAAAATGAAACAACGTTCTTCGTGGGGAGCCGTGGTGTAGTGTGTAGTGATTAGTCTGTGTGATTACTACGCCGGAGGTCTGGGTTCGAATCCTATCATCGGCACCTGAAAAAAATACTCGTTCTTTTTCACGGTTCCACCTCCGAGAGGGTCTGACAAGCCCTCCGAGAGTGTATCATTTGTGTTGAAAAACTTCTTAAAGTGCCGTTCAGATTCGGCAAAAAATTATAGGTCCCCTTGTATGTGAAGGAGTTAACATGCAGAGCATATACATTGTTGAGTAGTTGGCCCTTTGTTCACCCCGAGCTGTTGCGCCACTCTATCTATTTTGATTTATTTTTCGTTTAAACCTTGATTTAACTTGCATACTTCTCATCATCAAATCAAATGCTTTCTATTTTGAAACTGCTACATATGTAAGTCTTTTGATTCTACTACTTTCATAAGTGTATCAGTATAAAATTGGTACTCACAACCTTGAAACAAGATTTATTTAATTTTACATTTAATTGGTCTGTAACAAACTTGTATATACCCGACCCTATATAAATACCGTGTAACACGAAATCTAAACGCTTTTCGGGCATGGGCTAAAAATTAAAAACAAATAATTGTAATTTCGTGAGAATCATGGAAAAATGCGTTAAAAGCGAAAATGATCTCGTACTAGAACCGTTTTTTCCTGAAAACTCCCCCTAGAAGTGGACGGAGCTAAAAAATTTGTATGTTACAAACTTGGCAAAGATCTTTAATATATGTTTTAATTTTTTTTTCGATTTTGAGTAAATTTTTCGAGAAATCGGTTTTTTTAAAGATCTAACATGTTAAAAGTGGGCGTGATTGATATTATGAGCGGTCCAATGCCTAAAAGTTCTGAGCTAATATTGCTCAGTACCAAAATTTGAGTTCCTAGGCCTTGTCTTACTTGACCTAAAGGCATTTTCAAAAAATGTGAAATAGATGTTGTCTCACATTGGAGCCGTGGGTGTGGCCATTGGCGGATTTAGCCATTTTTCACACTTAATCTGTGCAACAAAAATCCAAGCCGCGTACCAAGTTTAAAAGTGTCAGCTCTCTAGCCTAATTTGGAGATCTAAAACCTTCACACATACAGACGGACGGACGGACAGACATGGCTTAATCGATTTACCTTTCGGTCTCGATCATATTTCTAAAAGGTCTAAGGGTTGTGTTACAAGCTATGCATTAAAATTAATATACCTATGAATCATTTATTAATATGTATATAAAATTAATATATAATTATATAATATTATATAATTATATATAATTTTTAAAATTAATGTATATGTATAAATTTATATATAGAGATTTTAACCTGGATCACCGGTCTGACAGCCGAAGCCACCCTCCACTAGGCCAAACCTTTTTAACATTAATCAGCGTGAAAGCGTCAAGAAAGGTAAAAAAATTAAAGAAAATAATAAAAAAAAAACTATTTCAGTATTTAATTCTACTAGGAAAATTCAGTCTCCTCTTTTTTCTTAATTTTTTAACGTTAACGTTGCTTTGTTTAACTTTGAAAAAAATTTGCAGCGAACGAAAACTAACTACGGAGCGAAGTAAAATCAATTTCAATGACGTAGCTAAGTAAAATCGACTCAGTTTCGTAGTTAAATTAATTTCATAACGTTATTGACGGCAACGTAAAATCAGGTAAAATCAATAGCGTTTGAACGTAGATTCGCGTCTGGCAATGCAAGACTCTTCGCGTATTTCTTCAGTAAACTGTATCTTGCCTGGGCTTCGGCTTAAGTTTTAAACTTGTCCCGGCTTAATTTTATGAATTCCTTTATATCCTTTGTCGTCAAAAGGTAACTGGTCAACATGCCTTGGTGTTGAGCACCCTAAGGCAGCTTCATAACCAGGCCTTGGCTTCGTCCTTGCCCCATTTCGATACAACGCGAGGGCTTAGAAACGACATTTCCTCTGATCATATTTTGTTCCTTGGGAAAAATTGCGTGCATACTCATTGCTCTGTACGCATAGTTGTGCTTTGTAGTAATTTTCGTAAAATTACGTGTCCTGTTTACATTGAAAGCGAAGAAACAATGTGCCACGAAACATTAAAATCGTTAGACTGAACTCGTAAACGTCAGATGGAGCCAAGATTTTTTTGTGAATCTCGCCTATTAGGTTGCCCGACTTTGTGACTTTTCCCCCGATACTGCAATAGGTATGCGATTGGGTGGTCGGGATCGGGACAATATTTTTATTGACTTGCATTTTGTTTTATTTTCATTTAAATCCAACTTGAGACTAGTACGCAGCAAATTAAAGTAAATAATGTACATTTGATTGGCGCTAATTGTGGATAGTTTTGTGTTTAGATATGACTCTAAATCAGGTTGGTCGTATACGGTTAAGCCTCCTGAAGTGCAAGCAGGAGGCACCAGAGCACTAATGCTCTGTTTAAATTTTCGTAAAAAAAATTTTGATCTAATTGCAAAACAAGTCTGCTAAATACCTAGATCTTGCCGGCTTACCAATCTAACTAACGTTGCTTTCACTAAGGGGTACAGATATAAGACGTGAGACAACACTAGCTTGTTCAAGTTCCTAAAAATTAAAGATTTAAAATTAGAAGGGTCCTAGCAATGCGATTAGTGGAGACTCGAGACTGCTTTCTCACTGACTGACCAAGGTGTAAACCAGATTCTACATGAATAGCACACATCGGAACTGTATATAAGGCGCTTAAATAAATAATTTTGGACAGCTTCAAATTCTTCAAAGGGCGAAGCACCGAGAAGGAAATACGGTTTACGGAGCACATGGAACTAAGGACATATTGGCACCTCTTTCGAGAGTAGTTATTAATGAAGATATGAAGATTACATATATTTTTTCGATCTTCAAAGAAGGAAACCAAAGGCATTAAATTTGAGGATAACTGTGATGTGAGATTTTGTCAGAGGCCTAGATAAAGTCGGTGACAGCAACGTTGACTTTCTTGCTCTCTTGAAGGGCACTCAAGAATTGTTAACAAAGGCGACAAGATTTGTGGTAGTCGACCAAAAATCTTGTTCAGAAGACCATGTTAGTTTGTAGAGAAGATTTGAATCGTAGACGATGCTCTTAAAAAGTTTTGATATGCACGACATATTGGCGATAGGGCAAAATTGGAGACTTTATTATTACGATTTCCTGTAGACGCGATAATATGGGAAATTTTCCAGAGCTGTGCAAAGACTCCGTGTAAAATTGAACAACAAAATAAGGCAGTGAGGGGTTGAATCATGGGTGGTGCTCAGATGAACACCTTTTCAAAATTATTGCGGGACAGGCAGTCGGGTCTTTAAGGTGAAGTCTTCCTTTTAGGTACGTATTTTATTATTACAGCATAAAGGTATATTTCGGACAACCTTTGAGATATTGATAGCAATCGTAATCTAATTGAAATATCATATTGGAGAACGACTGGTAGAAGAAGTCAAGCAAAAAAAAATTGGCACCAGCTTTGGGTTCATTGAAGGAAAAACAGAGCAAATTAAAAGAAACATGATAGCTACCCGATTTACATTTCGCATTGATAAAGTGGTAAAAACGCTTTGGATCTGAGATGAGAGATGCTTCCAACCAGCTCAGATAGTGGAGATTGAGGAAATCGCATTGCTCTGCGAATCCGTTGTAAGACAGCAAGTATTTCGAAAGGTCAGATGGTGAGTGGGGTTTGAGATATAGGTTTGTCAGTGCTTGTTTGTTTTTGTTGCGCTGGGTGTGTAAAGTTCTCGGTAGTATACCAAAGTGGAGAAGATTTGCAGTTCTTTTTCGAATATGGAACAGATGGGATGAGACACTTAAGGATCTTGGTGTAAGACTGTGCTTAGCCAGCGTCCATAGTCTGGACTCACATGCATTTCATTTAAAAGGCTTGATTTTCTCAAATCATTCATTTACGGGGCTTTGCCTCGATTAGCTTACGATCACAGTGACCAACTTCTACGGGCTTTTGAGTCATTTGGAAAATCTTTTTGAGGTCAAGATATAATCTTTTTTAATTTGCTCCTTAAATTTCTTGCCTTTGAGGTATGTCTTAAGATTCTGCGGGTACCTCAAATTGGTGCATATTGTGCATTGCCTTAAGTCCAGTGTTTGGCTTCCTTTTCCATTACAAAAATGGATGAAACTCCTAGAGTGTTCCAAAATGTATGGGCTTAGACACATTATAGAAAGTGTTGATAATGGCCCTGAGCACCTATTGGAATTTAAATGAGGCCTCACGATTTAGAAGCTGATGCGGTCTCAAAATAAAGAACACATTTTAGCTGAAGATTTGGTTTTTTTGAAACTTTTACAATTTTTTTTTTATTTCGAGCATTTGAATTTGTTTTTGTTTCTCGCGAATCTCGTTCGTCCAAATTGGAGAACTTAAGGACTCTATCTCCACTTTTTTGGCGAAAGAAGTTTTAATTAAATTTCCAATATTATTAGACTTTTCAAGTGCAGTACGTGTTTTTTACCATATTCTTGTGACTTGCCGATTTCTATTACTTTTTCTCTTTACTGGTAGGTAGTTTTCATTAATTAAATCGCCAGGATATATTCAAAGTGCGATGCTTCAAGCTGTCCCCTCAATTTTTGGGGCGAAGACACAATCCAATTACTATAATCCATGTTAATTTGGGCTCCCTTCTGCCTTTCCATTTCTGCTTTACCATCCAAATCACGATCGTTGTGTCAAATAATTATGCCAACCGTTTTGTCCTTCGCATGCATCTTCGTATTTATATACATTCCTATACTTTAACATAAAATTGTAATTTTTATTCAGAGTTTATCTGCCATCTCGCATCCGATGATATCGCATCGTATCTGGGTGCGTGTGGCAGAGGCAGTGAGTTCACAAAGGTCGAGTATTGCCTCCATCGTCGTCGTTCGTTGTATAATATCGTTTGTGCTCCACGACGACGGAAAACCAATCAACTTCAATTGATAGGTGGGTGAAGGCGGTGAATGCCTTCGCGCTGGCTTAGCAGCATCCTGCTGAGATGAGACGCACGCAGAAAGGAAGTAGGCAATTTTCAGATATAAGTGGGTAAACGTCAATTTACCTCCTTCAATCCACTTCAGTTGGCCCCCCCTCGTATATTTTGTTACTTCAACGATGAGGACACAAGAACGAGGATTGAGGACGAGAATGACGATGACGACAACGACAGCGACGACAACGACGACGGCGGCACAAACCAGCCACTCAAGTCAAATGGAAACCTAATGGAATTTCGTTAGGAATTCATGTGAAGCACATAGATATCCGTACGAGATACGCACGCCTATCCTAAGCAATGTATTAGTAGGTAATTGCATGACCCGACATTCCGCCCGCCCAAAGTGTATTTCCACTTTGTTCGGGAGTCAAGGCGAAGGCGGAATGATATGTCCATTAGGATGAAATTGCTTGATGTAGGTATACGTACGTATGTGTGTACTGTGAAGAGTGTCGGTCCGTGTGTATGTTCAGACATTTCTTCATCTTGATGAGTTCCACTTTGCAACTTGTGAGACGTTGTATGGCGCGGAGCAAAGTTTATAGGTCGTAGTGTGTATATGTGTCTTGTCAGGCGAGGCGATGTGGGGTGAGGCTACATTGTATCTAAGCTGTCAGTGAAATTCTCGAAAATATTGCCCCAAAGGACGACTATACTATACATCGGAGCAAGGAAAACATTTTGTATTATTTTTTTTTATTCTGTGCCTTTGCTTTCGTCGTCGCTGCTTTCTGGAGCACGGCTAGGTTAAAGTAATCTCCTTCAACATTCTGTAGCTTTGTTGTTCGTCCTCGTAGCTTGTGTGCTCAAGTAACTGGCATTCACTCTTGGATTCATTCAATTTCTTTCGGAAATAAGATATTCCAAAGTTGCTGCTGTGTAGATATAGAGGAGCTGGTGTGCTGTTGTTTGCCGTTCCTGGGTAGGGTCCTGGGTATAGGGCGTATTCCTTTTAACATTTTAAAAAAGTTTTTATCTAGTTTCGCCCGGTCTCGTGGCGTTTATGTTTCTTTATTTTTGTGAACAAGAAAATGAGAAAACAGTTTTCTTGTTGCCAGCACTGATGGGGGCGAGGGGTTGTGTTTGTCTTTTGCTTTTCATAAATTACATTTTTCCACTTTTCAGCATTTTTATGATATTCCAGCGGAGCACGAGAGGACAACCAAGCAGGAGAGAACCTTTATTTTTGCTATTTTCCATTGAATCAGTGGAATTTTTCTAAAGAACAGTTTTTTTTTTGTATAGTAAATTGCTTTGTGGGTGGAGATGAGAATGGCTATGTATGTATGGGCCCCACCTACTCCTGAGCCCAAAACCTCCTCGTATAGGAGATCCATTTCGTTTTGTGTTTTAGAATAAAGTGCACTTTAGGATTCGATAGGTATACAGAATGTTGTTCAGCTCCTACGTTCTTACCTATTTGATATGTACGACGACATTGATCCCATTTAGATTTTTCCTTTTTTATAATCCACATCCACATCCACATCCACATTTATTTCGAAAGGGGGTCTGTATAGGTACGGGTATATGTATATTGTAAGACCGACAAGAGGAGAGGTTCTATTTTGTTGTGAATGCTGTTTTATGTGCGATGGCATTTAACGTTTTGCTCCGTTTGCGCTACGAAATATATTTCGATATGTGAAAGAGATTTCTTCATGTGATTGGAATACGGAATAAGGCTCATTATTTGAAAATATCCTTCGTTTTTGCTGGTTTGCTGAGTATAAATGGTTTTCTCGTTATTTTTTTTCTCTTCTTTATTTTTGTTGTGTATCCTTTTTTTGCCGTAGTGCTTTCCTTCTGCGAGGGAAATCGTTTGGCGGAAATGTGGGTGTGCTCATAGGAGAAAATAAATTGAATTTGGTTTCTGTTATTGAATTGCATTAAGGGTGTAGCCCAATCTGGGAGTGTGCAATCACATTTGTAAGTTTTTTCGTTTCTTATCTTTTCAGCGGCCCTAAGGAAGATCTAAATGGTGTTCAAGTAAAAATGAAAAAAAAGTGGTGTGAAAAAATAATCCGAGTAGGTACTGGATGGTGATACCACCTATATAATTAACAGTTCATTGTGGTGCACCTAGGTTGTACTTATTCATCCGTCAAGACTTAAAAAGTAAAAATTGTACCGGAATGATAGGAAAATGAGTTTAAAATACAGTAAAAGGCAGGCCTTCAATCTTAGGGTTCTCTTTTAAAGAGCGACAATGTAAAAAAAAGCAGCTACGAAAAATTCTATTGTTCTCACTAATTCCAAAAAGTTTAGTACTTACAGCTCAAGCATTTATAGCTACCTTTTATTCCAGTTTCAGATCCGTTACCATTATTCTAAGAAAGCTACACTACATGGGTGTGCGCACTAGATTAAACAGTTTCGATTTATTACATTTTTGTTTAAATTTAACAGCGGTGGTATAATGCTTAAAAAGTACAGATAATTGTTTCCTGTAAAAAAAAAAAGGTAGATAAGATTTTTTGTGGTCCTAAAGTCTTTCGATGACGAGCTTTACCACAATTAACAGAAGATACAAGGTTGATAGAAGATAAGATATAAGGTTATATAAGGTTTTTAAGATAAATTATTTTTTTAATTAATTTATATAATTTTTATTTATTATAACTTTGATTTCATGCAAAGAAAAAAACAGCAAAAATCCATACTAGACTAAACAATACAAACAAAGCTTATGTGTGCATTTTATTTAATTATTCTTGTTTAAAAAATCAAACTAAAGAAAAAACTATGTAAGTATGCAAAATTAGTTTACTAGATTGCATGCATTGCATTCATTTATGAACATAATTTTTATTTAAATAAATATAGCAATATAACAATTGTTATTTTAACAATATGATATTAATACGCACATATTTCAATCACTTTGATATATTATACAAATAAGTTAACCAAAAATATTTATTCTCACATAAATTGATGAATATAGGTACAATACATTATAACGTTGTACATATTATAATTTATTTTTAGTGTTTTTTCTCTAGATATATATAGTTGCCTGTCTATGTAAACTTAATATAAAACCCCTACTTCTATACAATGAGGCTGGAATATAGGCAATCAATGAAAGTACTATAATTGCGCATGGTTTATCGAAAACTTTATTAAAAAATAAAAAAAAAAGATACAAAAAAGAATAAATGATAAAATTATTAGATAATTGAGTAAATGAAAAGACTTATATATATATATATGGATAAAAAAAATCAAATAAATGAATGAAATACTTATTGTAAATAGTAAAATTAATATTGTAGGATATATTATGTGCATATATACAAACATAAATATTTAATATGCATTCAAATAATATTTAATAAATAATAAAATTAAATAATATTTTCATACAATTAATACAAATAACGTGATTATTTGAGAGTTAAAACCTTCTAAAAACTTCTAAATAAGAATTTTTCGAAATATTTTCAATATATAATAAATTCAATATACCCCAGCTCAAACGTCCAATTCGGCTATAGAAAAAAGAGTAGATTGAGTACTAGGTATCTTCTTAGTGTTTTTCATGAATTCATACAGTTTTGAGTTACCTTAAGCCTTGTACTGTACACAGGATTGCGAGATCTGGCAGTATTGTCAATATTGTCAGATCTGTCAGTGGTAAATTTGTCCCAAATATTTTAAAATACACTTGGCGACATTTTCTAGACATCTTTCCATTGAGAAAAGTCCCAAATATCTTAAAATGCTTTGGTCCGCATATTTGGGACATGTTTATATCCGACCCAGGGTGTATTAAGTTTGATGTATAGCTTGTAACGCAGTGAAATAATCACCGTAGACCCCTAAGACCTTTTAGAGATATGAATGGGACCGGCAGGGGAATCAATTAAGCCATGTCCGTCCATCCGTCCGTATGTAAACAACTTTTAGGCCTTAAATTTTAAGGTAGAGGGCTAAAATTTTGTGGGTTGGCTGGAAGTCAATTGGACCAGAGCAAGTTTGAAAATTTGCTGAATCCGCTCACAGACACGCCCATTATGTGCGACCATATCTAATTAAAAAAAAAAAAAATAATTCTAAATTTTAGCTATGTTAGAATGGTGCTAGCGCATTCAGATTTGGTATGTTTCATTGCCATGTAATTGTCTTTGCTAAAGTTGCTAAGAAATATGTTAGCCTTTTCATTACCACCCTCACTTTTTTAAGGGATTCTAGCTTAAAATGACTGTTTTTCAATAAATATATATGAAATTTGACTAAAAATTTTATGACAAAAGTTGTAGATATTAGCATTTTCTAACTTTCATGTACTTGTAGTATGTTTTGTGGGCGTGGTGTTAAAAAAAGTGATTTTTTTAAGTTAAAAAGGCGGAGTTTTAGGCCGAAATGTATGCAACCACCTAGTATAAGGCATTCTACAGTTATATTTTTGTATCCCGCCTACTTTTTGGAGGCGTGACAGTTTTTTTTTTGGTATGGTTGGGTATTTTGTAATCCGTCGTAGATGGACTGAAGCTTTTGCATATGCACTGTTCCACTTTCCCACTTGTTTGCACTAAAATATCGGACAATATTGTCAAATCTGGCAATCGTGTTTACCTACACAACTGAAGTTCAAACAAACTTTAATGAATACCTATCTGCTGTTTCATCCTTCTTAAGTAATTAACACTTATAAAGTTTTCTTGGTATATTTTAAATAGTATTATTGATGCTTTCCGTGGAGTTTTTGGACCATTCTCATATCCCAAGATCCCAGATCCATTATCCATCCAGCAAAGCACTTTGAAGCTTCTCTAAAGATGAGTTTACTCTTTAAGACAGTTTAATCTGCTTTATCTTCTACCATTTAAGATAAGGCAACTCAAATCCTTAATGGGATTTTAGTGGGGAAGCAAGCTTTTGTCAAGGTTTACCCTTGGAATTATAATGGATCGATCGTTATGTTCACCGGTATAACTACTTCACTCGGATGGAATTGTTCATTCTTCCTGGCAGCAGAATTCGGTTTGTCTTCGTCGTTTATAGTGTGGAAAAATGGTTTTACTATATCCTCAGTACCGTCTGTAATTTCACCACGATTTGCCCATTTTCCCTTCATCGTTCTTACAGGCTTCAGTTCGAAATTTATACCCTTGGCACCTTTTGGTCCTTTGGTACAAATAACGAACCTCATTCCTGTTGTAGCATCTCTTTATCTCTTCAACTCCGCACTTCTCGTGCTGCCCTTTTTCCTAAGGAGAAGCTGGTGTTCTCCTCTCCCCTTTGTGAGTATCTCTTCTCTCTCTGTGCAGAGCCGCTCTGCGTGCTTCCTGTTAGCTGCTTGTGCTTGCCGATATTCATCGTCATTCCGATGCCGTGTGAAGCCCAGCACCAGAGGCGGCATCCCTCTGCCGGCATTTTGGCAACGGTCAGCACTTTGTACTGGCTACATAAGACTTTTAAGAAGGCTTTGAGGCACACGGTTGAAGAATTATCTGGCGATCTCTTGCGATTGTAGCCTTTCGACATCAGACTTTCTCTCATTTCCATTTCTTCGAGTTGGGTTGGTACCAGCAGCTGAACCTAGGCTAGAAACGAGGTAGTGACCCGAGTCAGTGTTGGCTCCTCGGAATATTCGGACGTCCATGGTCCTTGCGTTGGTCGAATGGTCAATCTTTATAAAGTTTTGCCAGATCTCTTGACGAGAGGCAATAATCTGTATATCAGGTTATCCTATAATTATTAATTCCTTCTTCTCTCTACCACGCCGGCATGCCAACGAATGCAATTTCAAGCTCTCTCCATTTCTTCGCCGGTTACAGTTCTACGCCACGTGCTTCGGGATCGACCAACTCTTTTGTCACCTTGAGCTTCCGTATTATACAGAAGATTCAAACCCTTTGGTCTTATAGGGTTAACACCGGCCAAAACGTAACTGGAACTCTGAATTCAATTTGAGTAGAAAAACCTATTCGTCTTCTAATTTAAACGGTCAGTCCTCGACTAAGTAGATCGAAATTTATCCAATTTCGAGCTAGTTCTCTTGCTGTGTCATCACGTGCAACACATGTATCCAACAAGGTCAATTTTGAAATTTGTTCTCTATATCTACCTGTATTTTGGTTGCAATTCATTCATTCAACGTGACTGGTGTTTGAAATCAAAGAACTCAATGATTTTTATCTAATTTCATATTCCTTCTAGAACACGAATTTCTCGTGCAATCGTGATCCAGACGACGGCACCACGCTGACTGTTTTATCCACGCCAACATAACATTGTTGCGCATTTTTCTTATAGCACACAATGTTGCAGAACGAATGACTTAACTATCTCCATGGCATATTATATACTACACGTTTAACGCAACCAAACTGTTAAAACAAATTTGTTTCTTTTTCCCGCACAATGAGTCCCATCAAGGAGTTAGTTTCCAAGTTATGTCACGTATTCATTTAGCAAAATTCGTATGCTCTACGGTTCTTTAGCTCTGCAACAAAATAAAGGCAAATCTATGCCATAACTTGTGTCGAACCTCCGGAAAACTAATTACAAATTCCATCCCCGAACCAAATAAGTAATTAACTACAACCCATATATTCCTACGTTTAATCAAACAAACTTTCTGATCTATCGCTCAATCCTTCGAAACCCCAAAACTTCCAATTACATTCTTAAGTCGTATATAGCAAAACTTATCCCGGCCGCATATATATAATACATGTGATGCTTACGTATAATACACAAAAATAGTTCATCTAATTCCCATTCGGCAGCACACACTTAACAGTGAACAACCATACAGAACAAACATCATCATAGTGCTTTCATCCGTATCCCGAGATTAATACCACAGCCACACATCGCACACATGATGTCATTTCATCGAAATAGCCTTTTCCCACCAAGGCTTAAAATAAGACTTAACATTCGGAGATTACCAAAAACCTAGCGCGCCCCAATATGCTTTTGTGCGTGCGTGTGTGCTTACGGTGCTTCTTCCAGAAAACATCTTTTTGGGGTTTTCGGTTTTGGCTTTTGTGCGCCTCTCCTACCTCTGATATGTGCCGGATTTGGTATTTCTTGATATCCCCCAGATTAGGGAATGTGTACAGCGTGTATAGTATGTTTAGTAGAAGGTCTCTATAGCTCCTACAAATATAGCATATGATCCACCTATGCCACCACCCCACCCCACCCATCATGGCGTGTCGTTGTGCGACCAAAGCCTATAGATACACTCGCAAGGAAGCAAAGATAAATTGTACCAATAAAATTGATACGCGCACCCGAGAACGCCAACCAGCAGGAGCATCGGCATCGGCATCAACATCAACGTCGACATCGGCATCGGCATCCGTATCAGCATCAGCATCGGTATCAACATCCAAGCAGAGCACAGCGACATCAGGCATCTGTAATAGCATTCTATTCCAAGTGACATTTAAGTTTTGATGGCTCACCAACCGCTGATGTCAACGACGATGACGACGAATCCCCCGAAAATGAGCAAAACTTCCGTTTTCCTGGATCTCCTCCACAATCTGGGTGTTTTCGGGACCATATAACCGGGAAAGTTCTCCGAAGCAAATGAATGAAATGAAGCGTCGTCGTCGTCATATCGTATGCCTCGCCTTCCGTCCCACAAGCGCTATATTGCCCTTAATTACTTTGCCCCCCAAAAACGACGACGGTAGGCAGGTTTTACCTTTCGATAGCAGTGTGCTTATGCTGTACTACGCACTATATATAGAAAAAATTTTTTTGTGCTTAGTTTTGTAATTTATTAAGTTTTGCCTTTTTGACTTCAACTATACGTGCGCGTGCTGTGTATATCACAAAGCAAACAGCGAAATTGTTTAGGGAAATTATGTTCGTTTGACTGTGTGTCCTTCCTGCTCTTGGCAATGGGATTGTTACCATTTTCTCCATGCCTGCCTAGCAGCCATATTTCACTGTGATGGCGGAAAATTAAAATGAGAACAATTGCTATACCCTTCGCCGGGGGTCGATCATTGAAATGTCGAAATTCCACAACGACAAAGGCGCACCGGAATTTATTGATTCTATACATTCCAGGACCGACCGACCGACCTTCGACGAACGATATGAAAATATGGGTTGCTCAACTAATTATGCCACGAATTGAAGGTTATAGATACGGTTCTTTTTTTATTGGAACAGTTTTTGTTACCCTTTCGCTGCTGGGTAAAAAGAGTAATTTTCGCCGACCTTCAGAGAGAGCGCACTCATTAAAAACTAAAATGGTTCAAAAAAAAAAACTTTCATATTAACAGCGAGGACAACCTTTTGAAAAGTGAAAGGATGGCTCATAAAATCATAAAAACATAACGACCATAACTAAAATCGTCCTGCTGTGTAACTAGTGCGGCATACGGGCGTTCCAAGAAAGGACAGGAAAAAAATCAGTTTCGTTAGAGAAACAAAAAACAAGATAAATGCTTGTGGAGTACAGGTTCATTGAACTATAGGACCGAAACGATCGGCAGAGAAAAGTCAAAAAAAAATCATTAACAAACTAGGAATTATGTATGTGAGATTTCGAATGCATTCATTAATATGAATCGAGTTTTATCTGAAAATAACTATACATCTCAAGAGGATTGGATATGGACTACAAATGAACGATGCAGTCTTGGCGGATGGCTTTTTGCTGGCCTCAAGAGTTTTGTTTAATTTCCCATGGACTTTAATTGAGGAAATTGATATTGAAAAGTGGTAGAAAGAAGAGGGTGTTCTAAAGTGGAGCATACAAAAAAAGGGATCGACTTTAGTGTGACAAAAATAATATACATATTTTTTTTTTACTTTATGGCGGCTAAAGGTTAAATGGTTCGCAGTAAATTAAGGCGTAAGTGTTGAGTGGCACAATATGAGCTTGAATTTATTGTACTCAAATCAAATAGGTAGTTTTAGTCTGCTCAAATCAAATAGGTAGGTGTTTTTAACGTTAGCTTAGGCAAAAAAGTTTACTGACAAGGTGGGATTCGGAAATATACGTGCCTAATTGAGCAATACAACCGATATGAAATGGAGAAAGCATTGTTCTGCTTTTATGTTCAATTCGTTCAATTTCTGTTAGAATTAAATTGATTAAAAGGTCCCTTTAACAAATAGAAAATACCTCTAATAAAAGCAAAAAAGTATTGCACTTCAACATGCCTCTCTTGGGGACCTTCAAATGCTTTCACGAAAAGCAAAATCAAAACACAAAATACGAAATAAATAACTTTGAGTTTGGTTTTTCATTTTATATCAGTACCAATATTAAAAAAAAATAAATATGTGTAAGAGTTCTTTGACTTAGCCTATATATCGCGTGTCACTCACAACACTTCAACACCTTCTTTTTAATCAAACCAGATACGGGTTTTAATGGAATATATATGTAAATATTTATATATTGGTTTCATACATAATGGCTTATGGACATCATTATTTACTTTATTACTAATAAAATTTTTATTTAATAGTTATTGCATCCTTAATGATTGCGTTATTGATTTATTTATCCAAGCCTTTGATTGATGACTTAAGCGTTTTAAAGATTGTTAATATCCGCTTATCATTCATATCGAAATTGCTTGATATGGGAAATAGGAGTGGCCCAGGCCTTGTTTTGCTAAAAGTAGGATAACTTGCTGCGAGATTTTCAACCCAAATATAATTAGGCACAATTAGTAGAAAAATATGTCAAAAGTTTTTACACCAAGTTGAAAAACTATGTTCAAAAACCTTATATTTTAATTTTGACAAAAAAATTTTAAAAAGGTTTAAAAGTAAAAGTTTTACAAAATTTTTAAATAAAAAGTAGAATACAACATGGGTTTGAGCCGTACGCTCACGTAATTTATAAATTCCTTATACTTACATTACAACTTTTGTGTATATTATATAATAGGTAATAAAATGCGGAGGTACTATAGAAAGTACACAACTAACTAAAATGGTGACTGCCAGGTAATAGAAGTGCTTTGAAGATACTTTGTCATCTGCTAGTTATGGGCTTTTGGTATAGCTAAAACGGATAAATAGTGATTTCATCGTAGATAGCTCCCATTTTGCATGCCACAGCGACTTATACAAAAATAACGAAACGCAATTGCTTCTCTTATGTAGCAAAATTATGTAATTTTCATAATTTTGCAACCAATTCCGCCGTTTAGTAAGAAGCGACACTAATGGATCGAAAGAAAGCTCGCGCCAAAAAATAACCCTCGAATCTTTGAAGGATGGGTTACACATAAAGCTATAAAATGAAATGTGTCTTCGTTTTGATTCAGGTTTTAAGCAATACAAAGAGTGTTTAAGTAATTTCAGTATGGTATCTTGTTAAGATAAAGCATTTAAGTGTGTGCCTGGAATACTAAACTAATTTTGAACGCCTTCACAGAAGTAGTTGGCGGTGCTTCAGTCACCGGAATGAGGTTTTTATCATGTTTTCCTGTAAGAGATCTTCTCACAGGACTGCTGATAAAGCCTTCCGTCTACGACGGAGAGGCAGTCATAGAAAATGCTGCGCCATTCGTGACAAGTTCTCCCCCCCTAGATTTAACTGGCGATTATGGTTAAAAGCAAGTTCGCGCCATTCCTTAAATGGTGAAAAATCCCCCTAGAGCGTAACCTAAAGAACTCTACGTTGCAAATTATTAAAAGTTTTTATAATGACCTTGGACTTAATAATCAGCACTTGATTTGACATTTCCTAGGAAAAACCTGAGATAAACCTGTTTCAATATATATCGCATAGTTTGGCAATGATCGAGGGAGCTTGAAAATTCTTTTTAAGAAGAAACGTTGGATACCTTCTAACTCAGCGAGCTTTTTGTGACCATAGAATTCTTTTGCGTAAAGAAAACAGCTGTAAATCATCGCCTAAAAGACCATGAATTTAGACGGTAGGTCAACAACATAATTAATAGCAATTTTAGCTGCTACTGATCCTTTTTTAAGGGCCAAATTGAATTTTAAGCGAAAGCTTAAGTATTTGAATTAATTTACAATTTCAATGTTGTCTTTGTTCAAAGTTCACATTTAGCTCCTGCTTTTTTTAAAGTGTCTGAAAATTTTAAAACACTAATTTTTAGGTCCCAAAGATCGCAATATTTTATCAGCTGATGATGTGCTCAAGCATAGGGGGGTTAGCTGACAAAGCAACAAACTCATAGCCGTATAGAAATATAAACCTTTTTTAGAATTCATCCATATCTTACTCCACCTGGCAAGAAATTTGTTTCATCATCGATAAACTCAGAGTGCAGACTGAGTAAGAATGAAAGTCCAAAGATTACTTACTTCCTTCCCAAGCTGGAGGCAGAATTATTAGACAACAATTTTTTATATATTCCGATAAATTTGAAGGATAGACCTAGTTTAAAAATAGGCCTATAAAAAAAATAAACTGTGTCATAAGCTGCTTTCAGGTCGACGAAAAGAAAATAAAGTTTCCATTTCTTACCAATATCATGACTCCAAACAGTCGTTAGGGGGAAAATTGGGTCAAATGTTGATAAACGTCGACGAAAACCTGCTTGAAAATCACTGAGTAAATTATTTGATTCTACCCAGCTTACAAACTGGTGATATAGGATTTGGGTAAATATTTTTCTTAGTGATCTTATGATCGAAGTACCCCTGTAATTTTCCGGTACATTCGGATCATTTTTTTTAAAAATACCTAAAAATTATTGAGCACAAAAAACTTCCCGTATCTATTTGATCCTCTAAAATCTTATTTTTTTTTGTAAGCTATTTTTTTTTTTTTAAGGAAAATAGGGTCCGCTTGTCCCTAGCAGAAGGTGCGGCAAAAACCAGGCTGGGATTAACTCTTGGAAAAAATTAGTACTCTCAAATGCACTGGCTTGGACTTTGCAACACCTGTCAGTCAGCCAATATTTTTTAAGGTTTATTGACTGACTTAAAGGAATAGCGGAGTGTTAAGCTTTAGAGGCAAAAATATTATTTCCAAGAGTTTCTCGATCCATCCTCAAATTTAGTGAAGGTAAATTGGGTTTTAGCACGCGAAGACAATATGCTCAGAATGAGGTTGCTCCACCAAACCACTAAAACCTTGGACACAACTGATAAGCTCAAACTAATAGAATATGACCGCGAAAGAGATGAAAACATTACTACGGCTCTTTCCCTCCATGATTCTCTCACTGTCGTCAGTGAACACAAAGTTGATGTGGAATGGGATTCCGTAGGCCGTAAGTTGCATGATAACAAAAAAAAGATGATACAAATTGCTTAAAAAACCAGAACAAAAAGTCAAACTTCAGTGCGGGAAACCTAATCTGTGGTTTAAAGCTTAATACTCTTGTTTGTAATCAAATGCTTAGTTCAACTGAAATGTATTTTACCGCGCTCACGGGAAGAGTGCGCAAAACAAGAAGAGTCCTTGATTCTGGACGAGCACGAAGACCGAATTTTTGTTTTAAGGACCAAGCCATCACGGATGTCAGAGCAGCTGATCTAGATAATGCGAAGCAGCTTATTTATAGCATCGTGTAGGATGTAAAGCTATTGTGAACCTGGCATGGCCCTCTACCAGGCAGGAGCGTGCTTGGTAAGTAAGTTGAAGTTCAAGATCCACCCAAAAACTTTTTTTGTAAAATACATTCACAGTTGCTCAAAAAGATAGGTGTAAGGAGCTTTGCTGCTTGTTTTTTTCTTCTTGCTGCTGAATTCCAGTTATCGTGCCAGCAAATCTTGCGACAACATAATTTTTTATTAAGAAATGCTTAGTTACGTTAGAACAACGCCAAACATTTTGGATTTCTATGTGTTTCGTTTCTATGTAAAAAATAAAAAAAATAATTAAAAAAAAGAACCCATAATTAATGATTATTTAGGAACACATTTTTTTGGCCAAGCGGAAAACATTGCTCCAAAAGTTTTTGTTACGTTTTTTTTTAATTATCTTAAATCTGTACAGAATATTATTTTCCATATTTCCTACATAGTGTGAACTTTATCAAAATAAATGTTTAAACAGAACATGAAAGTTGTGAAGTTGTCCCCCTTGGCTCACCTCGAGCTGTTGCGCCACTCTATATTTGTAAAAACATGAAAAAAATCGCGCACAAATTTTTCGCCAGCTGTGTTCGGTGCAAAATTTTTAACCAAATCGGTTTCTCAATCTACATACCAAAATTTAGCTCTCCGAAAATATTTCCGACGCACTATCCCTAATTTTTGTGGCCTAAAAAAGATGGTCCACCATGGATACAAACTTGATGACGGCAAGTGACATTGACATAACACACAAATGTTCTCAGGCCGGCATTGACGTAGACAACTTCAGCAAGACATCACCTTAGACTACATGTGAAAAAATATTTAAATATAAATGCTATTTGGCCAATATTTACCTAATCCAGTTCCACTTGAATGAATATTCTGGGAGCTACATATTTCAATTTGATGATGTCTTAATAGGAGATACCAAGATATAATTCCATCTATAACGTAGTGGGTGGTCTAGCAATTAGAGCAGAAGAAAAATTAAAAAAAAAAAACTCTCTATTCTGGAAGCCTCAATTTGATTTAACGATAATGATAATGATCACAAGTCTACTATGTGACGATGACATTTTTTTTCTTTGAGGGAACATATCTAAGAGCTTTGTGTATTTCTTTTTTCTTTACCTAAAGCCATTCTATTATTCCATTGCGCCCACTTATGTTATACAAAGAATGTCTTCGAAGCAGATTCTTAAAAAAAATACAACACTTAAGAATCTGTTTTTTTTTCTTCTTTTCTTTTAATAATTAATGAAGTCAGGAGATGAAAAGATAACAAACATAATAAATTCAATAAATTATAGAGACAATTTTAAATTAACAGATGCTAGACGTAACATATCGTTGACAATCAATAGCAACTGGAGATTCCTTGAGAGAATAGGTATTTTTATTTATAAATAAATATATCTACTTTCGAAAATATAATTTGAAATTCAGGAAGCTTGTTTGAATGCATTAAAGAGCTGTTTTGAATTGTGAGTTTACTATGATTTACTATTTTTTGCCAAGATCCAAATCAGTGATACTGCGATCTTTTTAAAGATAATACTTGTATGTTCAGTTAAATATACAGAAAAAGTTACTTAAGAAAAAAAACAGGGTGGCGCAACAGCTCAAGGTGAACCAGGGCCAACTTCTCAACAATGTATGCTGGTGTGTTAATTTCTTTTTACATACAAAGGGACCTACAATTTTTTGCCGAATCCGAACGGCACTTTGAGAAGTTTTTCAAGACAAATGATACTCTCGGAGGGCTTGTCAGACCCTCGCGGAGGTGGGGACCGTGAAAAAGAACAAGTCTTTTTTTTCAGGTGACGATGGCAGGATTCGAACCCAGGCCTCCGGCGTAGTAAGCACACACGCTAACCACTACGCCACGGCACCACGGCACAAGAAAAAGTTACTTGCTAACTTTAAAAATTTGTTTAGAATGTTTTTGAAAGGTAACCTATATTTGATTTTACAATGATCATTTAGTATGTATGTTGCAGCAATTCTTTTCATAATTAGCTAAGAAAAATTTAAGTAAGACATAATCTAAGTTTGGCCACCAGCCTAATTTTCAAACAAGCGCAATTATGCATATAACAAGGGAGCAATAAAAAGCAAGGAATTATGAGGTACAAGATCTCAGCGATATAAGAAGTGAAAAGAACATGACAAGAGGAGAATAATATATGCAAAACAAGCAATTTTCCAGACAGGAACACAAAGTGAAAGACATAAAACGTGGAATTAATCAAGTTAAATGGTGTATGGAAGTCATATATTAATCCAATAATGTAAAATGGTTTTATAAATGAAATTCTCACGAACTGTTGATTTTTCAATGCAGTTCTCGTATAATACCAACTTATAGTAACTGATTGCCGGATAGCAATTGAGGTTTTTTATTTGTTGCGTGTTAAGTGTTTTTTATGATTCAAACACGATATTGGTGTTGGATCCATAAATCACTTTGATTATTAAAGTCAAAAAGCTCAAATACCAATTACCTTTTAGAATATTCAGATTTTACTAGATTTTTAAATTGTTCGCTAATTTTTTTATTATCAAGCATTTCAACTTATAGAAAAAGTTTTACGTCTCGAAGAAGTTAATTTTTTTATAACGTAATTTTTTGGAATGATATATAACATTTGAAATCAGCAAGGTATTAAAAAACCACCTGCCTTATAGACAAAGCCTGTCTTATATTCTCTTTAATCATCCTAGGCATTAGCTCGAGGCAAAAAAAAATACTTATTAAAATCTAGTCATTCTCTGCAGTGGCACTGTATTTCTAGCAGTCCGTCCAAAAATGGAAAAATTACCTCTTATGGTAACGCCACGTTGTACGTCCAATCGCTTCATAACTTCTGACCGGTAAGCCGTAGGAAGAGTTGATGTACGTATAAATTCTAGGAACAGGCAGAGAACGCATACTAGGAATATTTTTGTCATGCACACATAACAGTTTAATTATAGTTTGAAATTTCATACGAAAATGGAATAAAAAATTATAGGTACATATTTTGAGTAGGTTGGCAGGCAAAAACTAGAAAACAGAAATAAAAGACAAGTAAATATTGAGCATTAATGAAAAAAATTTTTTTTTTTTTTTGAAAATACCGAAACTTTTGAGAAATGAAGAGTTGAAAATGGTTGACGTTTCTTAAAGTGTTTAAGGCCATAGCTTTTGAACCGCTTAGTGCACAAAGCCGATATTAAACCCACAACTCAAAATTAAGCAAGTGCTCAAGCCATATTTTGCCGAAGGAGTTTTTTAGTACTGCCGTTTTGACTCATTTTGGAAAAAAAAATCTCAGAAATTCACGGAGAATTTGGAGTGGGAAATCATATGAAAATAATATTAAAAATGCTTAAAAAGGTCGGAAGAACGTATCGCTCTATCGCTCAAACGGTATAAAGTATAATTTTACAATAAATAACAGCCAAAGTCCATCTTCTGAAATTTTATAAAAAAACTAAAGCAAACTTTGAATAATTCAAAAACGTTGAAGATTTAACTCAAAAATCTAAAAACATTTTCGGAAACGATGTTTCTAATGTTTCTAGTATCTTTACGGCTAGGATGATATTGTTTACAATTGATTAGAGTATGTAACGTTTACAAGACAAGATAAGTCCATTAAAAAGGTTTCAAAATTGCCGTTTCCAACCCCCATTTTTTTAAGCACATTTAAACATTATAAAGAAGTATTAAAAACAAGTGGGAAAGTTCAACAGTGCGTATGCAAAAGTTTCAGTCCATCTACGACGGATCGCAAAATACCCCACCATACCAAAAAAACTGCCACGCCTCCAAAAAGTGGGCGGGATACAAAAATATAACTGTTGAATGCTTTGTACTAGTTGGTTGCATACATTGACGTCTAAAACTTCGCTTTTTAACTTAAACAAATCACCTTTTTAACGCCACGAAAACCGGAGGCACAAAACCGGAGGCACATAGTACTTATACATGAAAGTTAGAAAATGCTGATACCTACAACTTTCGTCATAGTCAAATTTAAAGTCAAATTTCATGGGCGTGGTCAATGAAAAGGCTAACATTTTTTGGCCACTTCAAAGACAATTACAAGGCAATGTTACGCACCAAAAACGAATGCGCTAGCACTATTCTAACATAGCTAAGATTTAGAAAAAGTATTTTTCAAGTTAGAGATGGTCGCACATACGGGCCTGTAGTGGGCGTGTCTGTGGGCGGATTTGGCTAATTTTCAAAACTTGATCTGGTCCAATGGACTTCCAGCCAACCCACAAAATATAAACATATTCAGCTCTGTACCTTAAAATTTAAGGCCTAAAAGTTGTTTACATACGGACAGACGGACGGACGGATAGACATGACTAAATCGATTCTCCTGTCGGTCCCATTCATATCTCTAAAAGGTCTGAGGGGTCTACGGTGATTATTTCACTGCGTTACAAACTATACATCAAACTTAATATACCCTGGGTCGGGTATAAACATAAAGTTTAACCGTTTTCCCAGAAATCCATGTTTGCAGAATTTAAAAAAGTAACCATCGCGAGCGCAGATGGTTGTAATATTGAACAAAAAAATTCTAACGGTAGTTGAAAAAATTTGATATCGGTGTTTTATGGATTCGAGATTTTGAAAATGGTAAAAAAGGCCAAGGAAGTGTTCCTGTCCTAAGCTATTTCCGGAAAGATAATTATAGGTAAAGAATTGACAAAAATAACGGGAGTAGTCCATCTTTTGAGATTCGAAATAAAAGCTTTACCTATCAGTTTTGAAATAGTAAATGGTTTCCGGGATGTGCTTGAAAACACTAGCCAGTTGACTGTCTAACATGATGCGACATCAACCAAATTTGGCGCAAGCACTACCACATGAACGTTAGGCCAATACATAAATCTTAAAAAAAAAAACCATACACATATACCGTTTAAGGAAATAAATAGAAAAAAAGTTTAAAGAAACAATTTTTGCCATCCTTTTTTTAGAGATACGAAGCTAAAGTAACTTCTAAATCCAAATTAAGAAGTTAATTAATTATTAACTTCTTTTCCTTTTCTTAACTACGTAGAAAAGGGAAAAGTAGGTACACAATAGAATGTAAAATATATCAGGCAATAATTCTTATAGAACTTTACACAAAACGAAAAATACAAATGAGCTTAGCCTTCAACTAAAGCGGACGGACCGCACTGTGTATGTCTTCATACTTGAAGGTCTTTTTTCCTATGGAAATATTTCATCTGGTATAACTTATGCGAAAATCTCATGGTAACTGCTCTCAGAATCGAGTGGATCTATCACTTTGTACATACGACTGTAGCCAGGATGGGCGACGAACGCCCTTTTCCCTGTGCTGAAAATTTTTCGATTTGTCTCCATGTGGCTGGAGGCAGAATCCACATTTTACCATTTCGTTGTGAGTGAGCTAAATTTTAAGCTTAAAAACTATTGAAACAAGTGTTTAAAAAAAAACCAAATTAAGAGTGAAGTGCCATATTACTAACTATTTTGTTAATAAATTAATTTAAAGTTTTTTTTTGCAAAAACAAACATGAATGCAACGGTGAGAGTTCTAAGAAAATCGTTTTTCTGCTTTTATATAAGTTTTAAAATAATAAAGTTCTTATTTCATGCAAAAATCTTTTGAATTTCTTCAATTTTAGTAAAAAATAAAAATATATATTTTTATGAATTTCCACCAAATTTATTCTATGTTGTGAATCGTTGATAAAAAAAATTTCAGGACATGTGTTCATCAAAGACATCTTTAGCCAAGTTCATTATATTCATTGAACTTAAGCCTTCTTTTTAGGCAAAGGGTTTATAATGGAAAGGAAAGAGTCATTTGGATCAATATTTTTTTAGTTCAACTTTTTTAAAACACGGTACACTGACACGCGTTTTCAAAAAAATGAACTAAGAAAATACAGTTTTATTTTATCTTATTTTTTCTCTGTTGAAATTTGAATAAAACTATATCGTATTTACATTTGAATGATGAATGTCAAATATAATTTTCCTTTCATTAAATATCTCACCTGACCTTAATCTTTGCTAGCAGTAAGCTTACCTCGCCTAGAATAATTTTCAATAAGATAAAATATTCAAATTCAAAGACAGCAAACGTAATATGGATTTTGACACATCAAACAACATGGTCTTCTGATTACATTGTGTGTTACACTCACTCCTTCTCCCATTATTCTAACACTTTATGGTTATGTTATTTTTTAGTTTTTGTTTTCTGTCACATATTTTAAAAGAAAACATGTAAACATGCAGACCCAAATATAGGTCAGAGCTGTTTTCTCTTCGGCACTCCGCGTTGGCGCCTTGTTACTTAAAATTTACAGCGATAGGAAGGTTCTTCTCCTGCATTGATATGTGTGGGTCTTTTTTGTTTTTTTTTTTTTTCTATTCCATTAAGGAGTAATTTTCTTTAGGTTTGTAAATTCAGATGAGGGTATTATAGTTAGCATAAAGTAAGCAAGCTTCAAATGTTATTTTGTAATTGCAAGCTTGCTTTTGTGTCTCAACTTTTCAACCAATTTTTTTTGCTAAATTTTACTTAATCCACAGTGTTTTTTTGGTTACCTGGCAAAAAAAAACGTTTCCCATCCCAAACTTTGCTGGTCTTTATATGACTGTCCATAGGTATGCTTATGTGCGTCAACTCCTAAAAGAAGTGATTAAGTTGAAAGGTTGCAGTCCCCAAGCACAAATCCGATTTTATGACCAACAGGGGTTAAACGCTTTTGTCTAAAAACAAAAGCAACTGTAGAGTGGAATGTATTGTGTTTTTTTTGTCGTTTTCTTTTGTTGGAAATGGGACAATCAGCTTTAATTTTGTCAAGCCAGTGGCTATCGGGAAGATAGACAAGTTGAATGCTATCGATTTTATTTTAGCGAAAGTGTTGTATCCAGCAAAAATATGGCCCAAAAATGTCAAACAAAAAATTAATTGACGGAAGGAATAGTTGGTTCAGAAAAACTTTCGAGTGTTTAGTTCAAAATATATTTTGATGAAGAGAAAGTACTTAAAATAAACAAACATATAAAGAAATATGCAAAAATATAAGTTAAAAAACAAAATATATCGCGATGTCCATTTCCAAATATGCTTAAAATTATTATTCGAAGAAAAATAAGATGCACATTATGCAAAATTGTCTAAGCTATGTGCTTGGATAAATTATTCAATAAAATAAAATGCTATTAAAAATTTTTACTCAAAAATTACTTTAGAATATACTGCTGCATTCAAGGTATTCAAGGTATTGGATTATGCAAATAAAAACTCAATCAGCTCATATGTACAGATGATGAAAGGCATCGACTTTTGCAGTTTGAACACGAAATATCCCCCGACAGAATTCTAAACGAACTAAATATTCAGCCTAGACTAAGAAGACCTACTACTTTATCTATAGGGCTCTCGTAATATGAATTCGAGTGTTGAGGAAAAATCTGAAATTTCGGGTTACTACAGACACACCTACCCGGCACTCATCTTTTACAGAAATAAAATTTCTGTAACACGATTCCTTTTTTTTAGTAAATAAAAGCAAAGTAATTACTACGTGCGATTGAATGATAATTGAAATAAGGAAAATTTTCGGTATTTTCGTCCTTACGTCCTTACGCCTTGGATCTAATTGCTGTAATAAAGTGATCCATTAAACTCTTTATTTAAAAAAGAAAAAGATCATAAATAGAGAATAAATGGTAACCTCTTCATCTAAAAAAATAATACTTTGCCCTTCTTTTGCCTTTTGAAAAATTTGAACAATTTCGTCAGCACATCTTATTTCTCTCTTTTTCACGGATCTTTTTAGGACACTCGTTGTTTATTCCTAGTTTTTTTTTACTCACTACCTATAAGAAAATTTAAAGTCTTACTATAAGACTATATGACTTTTATAAGCAGAGTTATAAGACTAAAATAGCTCTCAGAAGGCTTTCATAGTTTAATTTAGTTTTTAGTTTTAGTTTATTTTCCTTATACCTTCGTTTGCAATTTAATAATCTAATAATCAAAAAGAACATTTATAAATTTTGAGAAAACAACATTAAGACAAGTGAGTAAGTGAACAAGTGTTCGTCTGTGACAAAATTCTATATACCCTATATGCCGTGTAACGCCAAACCTTAAAATTTCTTGTCCCGAATTCATATATAATTTGTATAGACCACGCACCCAAAAGGGCCTGGGCTAAGAATTCAAATCAATTAATTCTAATTTCGTTAGAATCATGACAAAATGCTTAAAAACCTAAAAATTATTTCGGAAAAATATCGTTTTTTCCAAAAAAACGCGCCTTAAAAGTACGCGGAGCTCAAAATTTTCAAATAAACTTAGCAAATGGTAATATCTACAATATTTGTCTTACAATTTTTTTTTCGATTTGGAGTAAACTTTCCGAGAAATCGGGTTTTTAAAGATCTAACATGTTTAAAGTGTGCATGGTCGATACTGTAGTCGGCCGAATTTTTGCCTTCTTAGAGGTTTTGGGCCATTATTGCTCTGTACCAAAATTTGAGTTCCTACGCTTTGTCTAAATTGACCAAAGGCATTTTAAAAGAAGATTTGATATAGAGGTTGTCTTACATTGAAGCCAGTAGTGAGCGCCGTTGACGGATTTAACCAATTTTCACACTTTGTCTGTAAAAAATAAGAGCCAAGATGTAAACTCCAAGTTTGAGCGTCCTAGTTCAATTACAAAGACCTAAAAACTTCACACATACGGACAGACGGACGGATGGACATAGCTTAATCGATTCACTTGTTGGACCCGATCAGATCATAAAAAGGTCTTAGGGGTGTACGGTGATTATTTCACTGCGTTGCAAACTATACAACAAACTTAATATACCCTGCAGGTATAGGGTAGGGTATAAAAATATTATAATTTTTTACGCGAATCGAAAATCGTATTCTATGTGATGAAGGCTTCTATGTGATTTTAGAAACTATTTTTAAATGAATAGTGAGACTCGGATATTTAAGCGTCGATCAAAAAACAATTTTTAAAAATGTTTGACTGCCACGACAGGTGAAAGTATAGCAACCTTACTTATGTAAATTTGTACATTCAGGAGTGTAAAAATAAATTTTCTTGTCAAAGTCCCTTGGAGCTAACAAACTTATACTAAAACAAACTTAATGAATGCCTCTGTTGTCTTTCGATCAAGCTGTGTCCACTGATCTACCTTATTCTAAATAAGTCGAGATACCACTTATCTTCAGAAATCAAGTACAAAGAACTGTCGCACCTGTACAAGAAATGCGAAAATCTTTTGCAAAGGCAATAAGCTAACCCTTGAAGTAAAGAACAGAAAATTAAGAACAGTGTCGGCCTCAAAGCCCATCCTTGCGGTTCAACTGTAACCATAAATTTTTAACGTCACTCCTTATGCCATCTAACTTTTCTACCAGAGCCATAACTTTTAAGTTTTCTAACGGCAAAAATATGATTTTCCCTATCGAATGCCTAAGTACCTAGGTATTGTCAATTGTTAATAAATAATCCAGTCGTGGGTACAAATATTATTTTTTACGCAGACTTGACATCACTTGACTAGAGAACTAAAGTAGGAAATGCGTCCTCACTCGTTTATTGTTTTGAAATCCGAGCTGAAGTGGATTCAAAAACCTAGTACCTAACTAATCTTTATAAATGTTTTTCATATATTTATTTTACACATCAATCTAGGATCAATATAACATACATTTCTTACATAGTGTTCCATCAGGAGGAAACAAATTCGCACGGAAGTCTTTAACAAATACATAAAGTCAGAAGCTAGTGAATAGGAACTTATAAGCGAATAGCTATATATTTTATTTATAAAGGTACATATATATATTTATTTTGATAGATACACTTCTAGATAGTACCTACACTTCCTCACTTTTTTCAAAAACAATCCAAACCGAAACTCATAATATTATCAATCCTTTGATATCAAATTTCGCATACCTAAGCACAATAACAAAAAAAAAACTTATTTCCAATACACACTCTACCTAAAACCTCCTTTTGAACACAATTTACTTTTCGTTAAGCTCTCCCATCTCTGGTTGCTGAGCACTGCCCACAAATCGATACCATTTGCCGTCGCTTTTCCATTTTCTTCAGTTGCTGCCACTACCACTTCGCTTCCTACGTTCCCACTTATCCGTGGCCATATTTGAATATCACACACCAGAAGCCATCATCGCAAATACTCTATACGAAACGGGAAACAAAATGAAACAGGTTGAATTCTCCTTCAACACACTAACACAAAATAACACTAACACAGGGAGTCCACAAGAAATTGGCTTCAGTTTTTTTTTGCTCTATACACACATTTCTCCATTCCTACGGCTACTCCACAGTATGGAAGCAAAAACACACAATTGTGGTGAACTATGGCAAACTAACTGCGCATAGTTAGTGATGGTTGTGTCCACCGTGTTAGTAGGCATGCGGCTGTCTATTGTGTTTTTGCTTTGCATTGAGTGAATAGTCGAATATATCAGTGCTCATCGTGCTGAAGGGAGATGCAAGGAGGACGAGAAAAGCGGCCATAATTTTTTTCGGCAATGCTTACAACATGAGGACAAGAAAAAAAGCCAACAAAAGAAAGAGACGAAATATTAGGAAGGATTGCAAGAAGGACATCTGTTGGCCAGTCAAAATAATATCAAAGACTCGAACCATCCTCATCAGCAAGGTGCAAAACGTGGTTCGTATTGAATTATGATATTGTTTGTATGTTCAACAATTTCGCAACCATTGATGGAGAAATTTTGAAGTTGTATTAAAATCGTTAATATTTTTGTTTACATAATAATTTATGCGAATTCTGTAAACAAATTAGTTTGTGTTGTGTGAGTGGGTTAAATTTTTTGTGGTTCCCTTAAAAATACTAATAAGATTGTGTGCGTGCATTGCTCTCTTTAATGGGGAGTTCTCTTAAAGAAAAAATTTGCATAAGTATGTGTTGCTCAGGAAGAGATCTCCAATACACCTGTTTTTATTTAATTGTTTCTCTTCGGGAGCGGCTGTTCTCTGTTTTGCTTGGTTTGTTTTGCTTATTTAAACACTCGGCTTTTTGGCACATGTCAAACTTATACTCTTCGGGCATCATCTGGTTGAATGCGGTTTTGCAATGCATTGCGAGACGAGAGTGGCACTGATGGTTTTCGGGTAGAGCGCGAAATTTTTGAACGACACAAAATGCGTTTCCTAGATACAAATGTATTGTTCTCCAACACAACGAGATTCTTGTTAGATGGGTGGTCGTTGAGAAGATTTAGATGTGTTCCATTTGGATAAAATAAATTGCGGCTGTTTGCGCATTTCGCTTTGTACATTGTAAATGCGACAGCAACATTTTATGCATGTGGAAGCTGAAAATTCGCGGCACTGGCAAATACATTAAAGGAAAAAAATTAACAATTATTTTCGAATAAAATCCTTTGAGTTATTATAGTTGTGTTCACACTTTTGTTGGTTGAAATTTTCTTGCCTTACAAATAGGGGTTGTTGGAAATATTTATGCTGGATGTCTCATTAGAATCGTATTCAAAATCTCATTTAGTACGTACACACGATGTGTAAGGAAGTGCATCCCTTGTTGCGGAATGACGACGTCGTCAAAATTGATTGCATAGTTTTCAGATACAAGCAAATAGGGGAAGAGCATTATGGAACGAAGATATGACCCATATTATGGCGACTTTTAGTACTGAACAGGTTCTGCGGTTGATGGGTTTTTAATGATGTGTTTATGTTTATTGACAGTCATGTACCTACCTTGGCGACAAGGAAAAAAAAAACAATTAACAGGGGAAAGAAGAGTTTATAAATAGACTCAACGTCGAATCTGGCTCAAGGTTTTGAAATATCATAAACAAACAGGTGACTTTTGATGAGTTCTGGTCGTTAATGTGTAGGTAATAGTGAGTTTTGTTGCAATTTGTGGATGTGAAGTTATTAAGGCAGGGTATATCTATATGCTTCTGACAATTGAGGTAATATAAACGTGATTAACGACAGGTGACAGATTATTATAAGCGACAGGTGCTCAGTTGTTTTTATTTTATTTTTAAGGTGGGAGATCTTTTTTTTAGCACTGTTTATCTCCTAAATTTCAGTTACCTAGTAGGTGCAAATAAACACTTTAAGTAATATACCAAAAGGCCAATTTTTTATAACAAAACGGCGAGAACCATAGCCCAGTTCTAACCCGGCCTTAAAGCAGAGGTATCGCTCGAAGCTAAACAACAAAACATGTTTCGTTGAGATTTGTTAGTTGATTAGGTCTCAACTAGCAGTCGTGAAGACAGTAAAAATATTATTTGCCCTAGATCTGCTTTCCTTAAAGTTAGAGAACGAAAGAAAACTGGCTTGATATGCTACCATACTTGGCTGTCTTGGATGTTTCCTTCATAGTTAAGAAAAAAAACCTCTCAAATTTTCTGACAGGAGAGAAGCAGCTTAGACAGCTCAAAATGGGACAAGGAAATCTCGAACCACTTATGCAGTGCGTCTTTTCCAAATAGGTACATGCAATTATAGGTACATGCATTAATAGGTTTAGGTATATCTATATACATTGCTTTGTCAAAAGTCTTTTTGGGAAGTTTTTTGGCTATATATTTTGTTGAATGTTTGCCAGGCTCTTGTGGAAATCAAGCCGTAAAAAGACCTTTTTAAAAGAAGAAACCCGACAGTGCCACGCTATTAGGATCGAAACGTCTTCTTCCTGTTCTATCCAGTTTTTTTTTTTTATTCCTGTTAGAACTTTTATTTGGGAGCTCTGCAATGACTCCATAACAGGTCACCTTAATCTGCCTCTTATTTTCATAAAATGCTTCTTCGATAATCCTTTACGTAGGTCTCTACCTTTCTTAGGTTCCTGGGGTTCCACAACGGGGAGCTCAGAGGACCGGGCATTCTTTTCTCCGACCATACAGATGAGCTGTGGGGTGCCTTGGCGTAGTGGTTAGTGTGTGGGCTTACCACGCCAGAGGTCTGGGTTCAAATCCTGCTTTTGTCACCCAACAAAAAAAACTTGTTCTTTTTCATGGTCCCCACCTCCGCGACGGTCTGACAAGCCCTCCGAGAGTATCATATGTCTTGAAATTTTTCAAGGTGCCGTTCGGACTCGGCAAAAATTTGTAGGTCCTCTTGTATGTACAGAAATTAACACACACAGCATATATTGTTGAGAAATTGGCC